>JAANYP010003966.1:0-1413452 GCA_020465985.1 Centrapalus pauciflorus
ATTAGAAGAAAGAAGGGCGATCAGGCAAATTTGAGCGACTCAAGCAAGGACCGAAAAGGGTCGAGGATGGATCAGAATAGGTCCTCATACTGGAAGGCTTGGCTAGAATGATCTATAAGCCAGGTCAAATGCTTGAAAGAGTGCCCAGAAGCCAATGCCACAATGAGTTTTGAGGCAACATGAAGTGGTGGTACATGGAGATTGATACGGCTGAAGCTATAATGGAGGAGCAAGACGAGCAGGTAATTTTGAAGGTATCCGACCCACGGCATTTGATAAGCCTATCTAAGGACGACCTGCAAGAGCTCATGATCATCCGATCTTTTTTACAGACCATGGAGATCTGAGCCAGGAAGTTCCAAAGGTAGTTAAGGTTGTATAGTGCAGGGTTATATGCAGGTAGTATATCGTATAGCTCTAGTACTTAAATTTGATGTAGTGAATAATTAGAGAGCTATCGTAGGGGAGTCTGTTGGTACGCCTGTGTGACGATAGCATATTCCTAATCGATCTGTATTATGATTTAAGTAATATTCTGAATATTAACAAGGGTTTTGATATATATATGTTTAATATGTGTTTGTCTGTTATTGATTGTGTGTTTGAACTTGATGTAACATATTACAAGAAGTTCAAACATAAAAGTCAAAGAGTATGTCAAGCATAAGTTAAAACATAAGTTTCATCACGTAAGTGTTTAAGTGTATAGGCTAGATTCGAATAGGTTAAGGAAGGCATTCGAATCTGTGATAGATTCGAATGTATCCTTAGATTCGAATGGGCTAGATTCGAATCTGTCAGATGGACAGATTCGAATGAGGCCTTAGGCCAGATTCGAGGTTGGCCCACAACAGACTCGAATCAGGGTCTATAATTAGGGATAGACTCGAATGATTAGATGACCTTTGGCAGAATTCGTGAGGAATTAAGCAATAGGCGATCTCGAGTTTATCAGCTAGGTGAGTCCCGTTTCGGAGAGAATTAGTACGTAGGATCGTTCGTGTGTCGTTCGTTCAGCGTCTAATAGTCTCCGTGTTTCCGTTGGTTGAGAGTTGTCCGTCTAACCGTCAACGAGGATTCCGCACTCGTTAACGGATCCGCGTCTAGATAGATCTTGCATTGGTAGACCTTACAGTAGGGTTGGGGTAGGTGGGTTAGAGGTGGGTGGGATGGGGTAGGGTAGGATGCGGTAGGGTAGGGTGGGTGGGTAGGTAGGTAATCGTAGGTAATCGTAGGTTGAATAGCAAAGGTAGGGTTGGGGTAGGTGGGTGGGATGAGGTAGGGTAGGTAGGGTGGGTGGGTGGGTCGGTAGGTAGGTAGGTAGGTAGGGTGGGTGGGTGGGGTAAGACTAGACATCGTGTAGTGTAGTGTGTTAAACGTAAGGGGTATTTTTGTAATCAACCACTTTTTGTTTTGAAAAGGAATTGAATTTCATCCATTGTGTGAAGGATGTTATTTTCCTTCATTCATTGGAAAATTTCAATTTTAATGGAATCCAATTCCTTTTTATAGTTGAACCAAACACATGAATTGACTGGAATTGGATTCCTTTCACCTCTAATTCCCTTGGAATCCTGTGAACCAAACGGCCCTTAGGGTTTTGATTTTATCAAACATAGATGATTCTCAAAGCAACATAGTCTTTAAAATATAGGGTTAAGATCCACGGCTACTTGTTTACTTCAACCACCACACCCATTCGATCGCTTAAAAAGATTAATTGTTTAACCATTTTATCCCGTACACACATACATATATACACAGGGCCGGCCCTGAGCAATGTCAACACGGGCAACCGTCCAGAGCCCATTAATCTTAGGGGCCTATTCTCAAAAAATTTATTATATATACTTAGGTCTATTAACGACTAAACAAAATTATCGATCTGCCAAAGTTTTTAGTGTATGTTATATATAAGTTTTAGTTTTTAATTTATCATTTTTTACTTGAATTTAGGTTATTTTAAATATACATATATATTTATAGGGCCCTTTTAAGTTTTTGACCGGGGCCCCAAATATGATTGGACCGGCACTGTACATACACACACACACACACACACATATATATAGACATGATATTTTGTTGACACTTTATCGTTGCGAATATTGTGAACAATATCAAAATGGTTTTGACTCTTATGAATCTTGTTGCCGATAATACTGAACTCTTCTATTAACCTATGAATCTTGTTGGCTCCTATGAATATGTCAGATTTTATGAATTTTAATTCTAAGAAACTTTTTACAAACACTCTTATTAACCTTTTGAATGTTATGAATATTGTTGCGGGCACTTTTATACATACACATACACATACATACACATACATATATATATCATATTCAAACATCGTATTTTCTCTACAAATATTTACACCTCTACTCTATCACTCATACTGAGTCAAACATACATACATATATGTTTGGATCATCTTTTATTCTATAGATGTATACAGATAAGAAAAAACGAAACAGACATTAAAATCTTAAAGATAAATATATTTGTTGTTATTCATTGAAATTAGCTACATGTTGTTTTGTTAATAATTATTTAATTAATGTCAACCGGTGCGTTTGACAAAGAGCTTTTTAGAGCTTCAACTTTTGATTTTTGAAACCTCAAGCTCAAAAGTTTTGTTTGTTAGATAAGGAGTTTAAGCTTTTGATTCGGTTTTGAAATCTCTCAAAAACTTTTTCATGGAAAGCTACTTAAAGTAGCTTTTGAAAAAAGATTAAAATTTTAATCAACCAAAATTATCTTTTTACCCTCCAAATAATAATAAACCACCCTTTGTTACTTGTAAAGATAAAATATGTTTGGCGAAGGCTTGCAAAAAGATGAGCAAGAGCCACAGGGGGTGGCGGGTTTGTTGATGGCTGTTTGATAAAACAAGAAGTTCATTGTTATAAATGATAATTGCCATGTCATCATGACATTTACACCATGTAACCCGTGTGGGATTACACGCAAGCGCCTTTTGCTTTTTACCACTTTCTACGTGTCATACTCCTCACCAGAGCTTTTTTTTTTTTTTTTTTTTTTTTTTTTTTAAATTTCCTCTAAAAACAAGTTTTAATACAATTATTCATTTTTATTTCTAATATATAAATTCATAAAAGTCATGGTTTGACAAAACTATTCATAATGTGTTTTGCTAAAATAAGTCTCATCCAATATCAATTTTTTTTTGTTATTCACATAAATGGATTATGCTAATTTATGCCTTTTCACTTCATTAATATTTTTTATATATTATTTAGACCAGATTAATACGTATTCATTAGAGCAAAGAGAGTGGTTGACTTTATGTACCATAATCTCGCAATCTACGTTGACATTACATTAATTTTTCTCTTGTTACAACTTTCATATTTCAATATCACTCAAACCACGAAAATAGTTATCTTTCTATATTATTGTGTCACTATAATTTTTTATTTTCAATATTAGAAAATTTTATAAAACCAATTAATAATTAGCATATCTAATTATAGAAATAATTATAAGTAATACATTAATAAAATTAAAATTACGAGTTAAATGACTAAATTAAAATAAATAATGAAAATTAAAAAAAAAAAAAAAACTAGTCGCCTGAATCAGGTACGTAGGTGTTTGGAAATTTGGAGAAAACAATGACGTCGAATTGATTAGAAACTAGTAATAAAATTGGTGTAAATAAAATTGGAAAAGGTGTGACAATTTGTAATAATACTGATGTGAAATAGATTGAAATTTTAGACGAATGTATATTGTTAGAGTGAACAAAATAAAGATAGAAATCTATTTATACTAATAAAAGAATAACTAAATGTCAGATGACATGCTCTTATTTAATTTGTCACATGTCGCTCTCTCCTTTTGCCACGTAATTTACTGATTTTATTTTTTAAATTTTAAAGCAAATCAAATCTATGTAAATCTAATATGGATTAATTTAATAACTAACTAACTAAAATTAAGAAAATTTTATTATTCATAATTATTATGTTATACACATATATAAATGTCAATTCCTAAAATTAACCCATGCAATACTAATAAAATATTAAATTAAATCAAACGGTCATCCCTTCAACGAACGATATATTCATCCCTTTTATCATTCCTTGCGGTACGGCTGCCCATTCGGCAAATCGGGACACCCCACCTGATAGTCTGATACCATTCTTTTCGCCCTTGCACGGTTAATGGGTTGATGTTAAGAAATATCTAAAAATGGATTTCTTTAATAAATATTTTTATGAGTTTTAGAGTTTTTTAGTTTTTGTAAAGAAAATAATAAATATGGGTTGATTTTAATTAATACTTTTTTGATTGTTAATTTCTTTAATTTATGACAGTACTAGTTTATAACCCACGTATTACGTGAATATTTTTAATTAAATTTATTTATATAAAATGTAAATGAGTAAAAATAAAAACATACAAAAATAATAATTGTGTTTATCTTTTATTATTTACAGATTAAAAAATAGAGTATATTTATCTTTTTTAAAATATTAAATTGTATTTATCTTTAATTTTTTATAAGTTGTAATTATCTTTTTGGTGAACGTAGAGGTGACACGTGACATTTGATGTTTTCATTTATTATACATAATAATAATAATTTCCACAACTAAATCCTGTGTATTTTTGACATTAATATATAATCTGTCACTTGACATATTTTTTCGATATCTTTGTTCTCATCGTTTAAATTTATACTTTTGTCATTGATAATGAAGATATGAATAGAGCTGTAAACGAACCAACGTTCAACGAACCATTCACGAACCGTTAAACGAGAAGTTCGTTTATGTTCGTTCGTTTATTTAATGAATGACGAAACGAACATGAACACAAATTTATGTTCGTTTAATTAAATAAAAAACATGAACACAAGCTTCATTTGTTCAATTTATGTTCGTATGTTTTTATTAATATGTTTAATTGTTTATTTTGGTTCGTTCGTTTGTGTTCGTTTAAATGTTCATTTATTTTTGTTCGTTTATGTTCCTTTAACAATTGATTACCATTCGATTATGAGTTAAACGAATGAACATAAACGAACACATACAATATAAATTCCTGAACGAACGAACATTAACTATTAAATCTTGTGTTCATTTATGTTCGTGTTTGGTTAAAGTAGAATGAACGAACATGAACATGCCATCGTTCGTGTTCATTTAATTCGTTTACATTTTTTTAACATGAATATTGAATAGCAAAACAAAGCTTAATATATTACTTATCGGATCAAAAAATTAATGTCCCTCAATGTTTGATGTCCTAGGCCGTAGCTCGCGTGGCCCCTATAGGGCCGGCCCTAAAAAGGAGACTTGTTCATTTAAGTCCAACTAATCATTCATTTTAAGTTTAATTAAACAAAGAAATGAACATAATTTGTTATAAAATTACATTGTTTCAAGTTCATTCTTTTACACAAAAAACAAACACAAAATATTTTATTTTTATACATTTGTTATTTTCATTTTGATACTAATATTAAATATATATTAATATATTTATGATTTTATGTTAATATATCATTTTAAACATGTGTTTTCAAAGCATTCTCTTTACATTTATATTTCATTTTTCAATATATCTTTAAAATATCATACTTTTCTTAAAGGAACACAAACGAATAAAAATGTCTTGAAGGTTTTTCAAGATTTTTGTTATACAACAATTTGGATTTTGTGAAATTGAAGGAATAGTTTGTGTTATAGTTCAGGTGAGGCTTGACTTTTTTTACAAACCGGAAACATTATTTTCTGCTACTCTAACAGCATGTTTTGCCGTAGATTCAAAATAAATGTAAGAAAAGGAGTTAGAAGTGATATCTATGAATTTCTCAACCATGACTTCAAGTTGAGAGTCAATAGAAAATTTAACATTGATGTTGTAACTTTGATTTGTATCTCTCCTTCACGGAGAATTGGAGTTGTTGGTGTTCTCTTCAGCCTTTGGATAGCTCGTTTCAATACAATAGAATTTTCAACAGAAAAATCATCAACAAACATTTTATCAAACGTTCACAAATAAATGACATCATCGTTCATGTTTGCTTATTTAATTAAACAAACAAAAATATTGTTTATATTCGTTTGTTTAATAAATAAACGAATTTCCTGTCAAATGTTCGGTTCATTTGTAATCCTATCAAATAGTTATTGTCCGTCTTTTTAACATATTGTTGGATTTAATTTAAGCCATCGAAAAGTAATAAAATAAATTATACAGTTTAATCAATATTTTAAATATATTTCAATATAAAAAACATTTAAGAAAAATACAAACAATATATGACCTACTTATAGCACTACTAAATACAATGATATATGGTGTAACGAGGAGGGGAATGTATGCTAGCGTGCTTAAGACTAACTATTGAGGAACCTGAATTAGTGTGGAATCACTATGCATAAGACATGTCGAGTCATTACACACTCCACTTTTTAATCATAAACATTTGAAAAAGATACACCTTCAATTCATATATATTTAGCCTCCTAATATGTCATACCTTAATGATTATATAATCTTAATTTTAATTAACACACGGTATTTTTTTAAAACTATAACATTCCATTTAAACGATGACCAAAGATATTATACATATATACATTATTCACTGATAATATTACTATTTAAAAGTGGGGTTTTTTTTAAATGCATCATTTAACTGTAAATTTACATTGAATATATTAATAAAAATATTACATCAATTTTAAATGCATCATTTATCTTATAGTAATTAATAAAAAAATATTTATAAATTTAATATTGAATATATTATGATTTAAAACTGTAAATTTACATTTTACATCAATTTTATAAAATTTATTTATTATAATGATTGTGAGTGTGTCTCGATTTCATATAGAAAATTTTATACTTTTTTCTAACGTTAAAATATTAATATAGTCAAAATACAATCAAACAAAAAAAAAAAGCTAAATTTAAATTTATATTTAAATCTTAGTTCCATCAAATTCCACAAAATTATATCATATTAACAAGAAAATACATTAAGTGAACAAGAAAATTTGTTATCAAAATACATAAATTTTAACATTTTACTTTAGTTATAAAAATATCTAAATAAACTAAATTTAAATTTCAGTTCAATCGAATTCTATTTTACAAATCAAACGCCACTTAAGGAAAATTTATCAAGAATTGTAATTTAAAATTTAACAATAGAGATAATGTGAAGTTTTTAGACCAAAAAAAAAAGCATTATAAAAACTAAAGTAGTATAGATGATTTTTTTTTTAAAAAAAACGTAACAAAATAAACATATTTTTGCTCCAAGTAAAAATTGGTAGCAAAATTTAAAGAAAGAAAGAAAACTCCTACAATGTTGTAATGAGAAAAGCTTCTTGTACGCAAAAAGTAAACTAAAAAAAAACTTAGCACTAAATTTTGATAAACTTTTTTCTTTGTGTTAATGAAAGACTAAAAAGCAATTTGCATACCATTGACCCAACATACAACAAATAAGAAAGAAGGTAGCTTTAGGTAAGAGTCACTTCACTTGTTTCTTTCTTTTTTGACTCAAAAGTGAACGAACATAAAGTTTTTAAACATATTAATTAGTTGCAATTGTCACATCACAATTAGTATTAACTTAATATAATATCATCTTTAACTTATGTTACATCAACCTACGTTATATAACTGTCTTTTACTTACATGTATATTGACATAGCTAAAACAAGACCATGATACATAACAGATTAACAACAATCTTTCCTATTGTTTATAGACATAGATTATGCAGGTTTTCATGTTACCAAAGAATTTCTATTACCTTTTCGTCACGCAAATGAAAATTTGTTTTGTTCCAATGGATTTTCATTATGAATTATATCATACCCAATCATCATCGTAAGCTCATAATCTTGTAAAAAATAATGCACTCGTATATTGAAAAAACTAGCAATCTTTTATGTAAAATTCACATTACTTAAAGTTTTATCGATTATAATAATTTACCTTTAAATATCAACAATTATATGAATATAAATTTTAAGAGTTATAACATCTAATCGGTTACTTACCTATATATGTCACTTTTAAAAGGACATGGAATGAATTCTGATGAAGTTATCCTCACGTCAAAAAACTAATCAGCGTTTGATCATTTTCTTTTAGAGGAATATATGGGTTTTCATCCGGATGATATGGAATTTGTCAAATTATATTCCACGTCATTGAAAAATAGATATGTCATATGGATAGATAACCGAGTAGTTGTTATAATTGTAAAAAATATAAAGTAGATTGTTATTTGTTAGAATAATAAAAGGTAAAGTGTGTTATTTATAATATAAAAAAAATAAAAAATAAACATTAAATTAGATTGTTATAGTGAAAATTTATAGGTCAAAAGCATAGAGATGGTGTTTGAGAAAGTAGATATGGTGCAAGAAGATGTAACTAACGATGGTGTTTGATTTTAAGTAAAAACAAGTTAACTAACGATGTAATCATTGTTTAATTTATAGGTTGCTTTTATAAAATTGCTAAAAGCCCATGTGGAATTGACACAAACCAGCCATCCCCCACCATAACCAGCTCAGCCAATTAAACTTTTTCCATAAATCCACACACCACTTGAGATCTACCAAACTTTTTAACAAATCCCCAAAACGAATTTTTATTTTCAAAAGTAATAACAACACAACAAAAAGTTTTTAACGTAACTTTAATAATATTATTTTAGTATTTTAATTGATTTGGTTCTATTATTATTATTATTATTAATTTAGTTCCTATTTTTATTTTTATTATATTCACTTTGATTCATTGCTTTGCAAAAATTAATGTTAAGAGATCAAATAAATAAAATTATAAAAGTTTAATGGTTTTTATGGATTATATACATCATTGGAAAAAAATCATCACATCTTTATACTTTTATTATTTTGATCCTTTTGTTCAGACATAGAAGGACGGAAATAAGTAAAATTTAAAATAATATTGACTATAATAAGAAAAAAGGTCCGGTAATTTTAATATAAATGGATTCTGAATAAATGTTATGCCAGTTAATTATACGAAAATAAACCATTTTTGTTGTGATGATCTTCCTCATCAATGATTAAAAAAGATTATTAACCTATGATTAGCAAAACATGTAGTTTAAATGATATTTATTTTTTCTAATAAGTTGACATGTCATTATTGAGATATCATATATCTATTCACTTCAAATTATAACTTGTGAAACTGATTGTTTTGTTAGTCAATATCTAAGCTGCCAAAGTTAAAAGGTAAAATGACTTGTCTCGTACAAAAAGAGCTTGTTGACCATAATAGGGCATATAAAAGATATGTTGCTATTCTATGTTGGTGATTTTAGTACCATCAAAATATTTATGTAACTGAAATTTATACGTGATCAAGTGGATTTCAGGCTAAGCTCAAGTATGGATTAGGAGTTGCCATAGTGTGTTATATTTGTTCAAGCTAATTTGATCCTTGATACAAATGATACGAGTCAAGGGATTCACAAAACATTATGAATCAAGGGGCATTGCCAAGGTTTAGTACCACTTCATTTTACGACTTATAAAACTAATATATTGGATATCTTTGAATCATTTTGCATAGCACCCTCGCAACGCCAGATGGTTAGCCACTATTATCCTGTACCAGATCGTCTTGCTGCCCTCGATTACGTTGTTGTCCTTAAGAGTGATGTCTTTGTGTATTCGTACGACGGGAATATGGCTAATTTCTGATTTATGGTTTCAAGTCTGGTACTCATTTTAAGGGTTTCGTGTTTGGTTGTGTTCAATCTCATGATTTTGACTTCAATCTGACATCTGTTTCTGGTACACAATCCCATTATTTATGATTGATATTCTGTTTTAGGTTGTTTTGTTAGTGTAGTTGTGCTTCAATTTTAATTTCAGGTAGTGGGTTCTGTAATTTAGAGTCATGGTACTCTTTTCCTTGGTTCAGAATTTAGATTTTGATGCAGGCTCATGCTCTTGTTCTTTGGACTTGGGATTTATTTTTTCTTTAGTTCACAATCATACTCATGTTCTTTAGGTTTTTAGTTTAGATGCATGTTCTCAATTTATTCTCTTGTTCATTGGTTCATGCTCAAGAATGTTATTGTTCTTCATATTGCTATTTTGGGGTTTTAGACCATGGATCAAGAAAATGAGGAATCCAGATGAATGATTCAAGAAAACATTAAATTACATTTGAAACTAAAGCAAAATGACATAAATACCCTTAAAGTCAACTGCTAAACTAACGATTGTTAGTTTGAGGAACCAAAATGCTATAATAATTCGTTTTTATGGACTATCTATATACTTGGTTTGTGTTAGGGACCATATCCATAACTAGTAACATACCACAGGGACCATTTATGTAATTACTTAAAAAAAACATAAAACATGTTGTAATCTTATTGTTATTTTAATATTATTCATATAATAAATACGAAAAGCAAATAATTCCATAAGAAAAATGCTATAGAATGTGGGGTCGTGCCAACTCACATGCTGAATAGACAGCAGAAATTTGGTTGGATGGTATTGGCCGAGCATGGAATTGGAGTATCCTATTGGTCCTTCTTTCTGATTGTTTTTATGGGAGACAGTTGTCTAACTCGAAAAGATATTTTTATACACAAATCAAAAGCAATTTTGAAATATTTGGTTTTTAAATTTTGGGCCTTTAAATATTATGTGGCGTTTGGGTCGTGTGATGGAATTCGATATAATTGTAATTTAAATTTAGTTTGTTTATCATATTTGAAAATTAATGTAAAGGGTCAAAATTTATCTATTTTCCATCAAATATCATTGTTTAGAGGAATGTGACATTACTTCCAATTTATACATAAATTAAATTCCAATTTATACATGAATCAGATTCCGACCTAAATCTTTAACCAATACTAAAAAGCATCTTCTACATTTACCATCAACCAAATTAATAACTAAAATTTAAATTCAATTCCTTCGAATTTCATTCCATGAACCAAAAGTCACATTAGTGTTTTGAATGAACATTGTATTCACACCCCTCGTTGTAGACAACCTCACACTAACCACTTTCAAAACCCTTTAGGAAACTTCATATGGCAGAAACAAAACCAGCATCAAATTTCCCTAAATACCAATCTAATCTTTCCTCCAAAATAGTTACATAATTTATTGGTTGTTTAAATCTCTCTCTCCAAATGCATTATGTGTGTTTTAAGTGTATAAATATAGACCACGATAACAAAATGTACTATACAAAAAGAATGATTTGATTTGATTTCACTATTTGATATCACTACAATCACGTAAATTTTGTTGTATTATGAAGCATTGTGGATCAACTAATAAAACAACTTGCAAGAGGAAACAATTTGATACCTTTCAAAAACCGACAAGGATGGGAAGGAGATCGGCATCAACGAAAACAACAAAAACGAGGATATTGTCAACAAAGCAATGCAAGGGAATGCTTCTACAAATCTACAATGTTGCAGAGAATTTTTTTTTTTTTCGTTTTATGTTGAAATTGTTAAAATTTATAAAGAGTTAACCCTGATTAAGTTTGATAACAGGAAAAAAAATCACATCAGTTTGAATTATTCAAAGAGAACCCTAGAAACTATAAATAACTAGAGACGTTACAATAACATCAAAAAAAAAAATAGAAAGAGGAAGAACATTGTTAAGTAAAGTCTTGATTAAGTATAAATATTATATAAAAGTTAAATAAACTAATTGAGTTTTTTTTAATTATGGCAACATATATAACACCATAAAATTATAACAATTCCAGATTCAAAATGGTAATAAATGGATTAGAGAAATAAACTTGGATTATATTATTTTGTATGTGTATTATATTATATATTTTGCTAGCAAAAAAACATACACTTGTTTAATTATTTGTTAATATCCAGATTTTAAATTAAAAATCATATAAAACTTTAGAAAAACCAAAGAAACAAAACCCAGACTACCAAACCAATAGATACAAATCAGTTGTTGATTAAATGAATTGAAATTTAATTTATTGTATTTAGTATATTTATTGTTTGAGATATGGAATGGTTTTTAAGGTCAGCTAAATGTAATTGTTGTGAAATGTTGGAAATTTGAAATCTACTACAAACAGTTAAGAATGATAAATTCTTTCAATAATAAATTCTGATGGAATTTATATAAGTTTTTATTCATTATTTTTGTAATACAAATTTCAAACACTTCATAAGTAAATTCAATTACTTAAAAGTTCATTCCGTGAGCCAAATTAGATCTTATTGATTTAGTTTGGAAATGTCAAACCAAATCTATACAAAAACAAGTTTAAAGTTTATCAAACATGATAAAATTAAACACAATTCATGACTAATCAATGAAGAAATTAATTTATAATTCATCAAAACAAACAAAAACATAATCTTGAAACCTAAATAATCTCTAAAAAACTAGAAAAGCTATAACAAATCTCTTGCCTAGACTTGTCTAAGAAAAGATGCACACTCCCACTAGGCCACTATTGCCCAACTCCTTGACTTTTCATGTTTTTAGTCAAATGCATGTTACAAGATTACAAGTACAACTTTTTTACTTTTAGAGAGCTTTTGAAAGGTAAATTGACCCCAATAAGTTAGAAGATGTAGGAATCAAACTCAAAATATTTTTTGAAGGATCATAAGTTTCAACCATTAAATCATCCCTATGAAATTAATACATCTGTTAATAAGATGTGAATAAGTTGGCGTCAATATATGTATATAATACTATAAAATATAGAAATTTTTATTCGGTAAAAAACAAATTTATTTTTCCTTAACCCAACACTTAACTAAACAACAAAACCAAAGTCCAAATAAACCGAATCTTATTAGGATCAAATTGGTTATTGCGTTCAATATGTAATCAATCCTAATCTAACATTATAATCTACGGTAACCTCGATCCCCACATCGTTGTCAACGTATTTTTCTTTGCATTTATATATAAAGGTGTACAACAATTTGTTATTTACAACTTTTGAGCTTTTAATGACATCATTTGATGTTGATAATAATAACAGTGCTCTAATTAAAATGATATAAAGTAGCAAATACAGTAACGGTAACAAACCCCGAGTCTTGTTAAACTAGCAAATAGTTAACATAAAAAATAATAATAATAATAATAAAGTATAAAAGAAGGAAGGGAGACACCTTTTGTAAAGGAAATGCACGTTCAACTTCCAAAAGCTGAAGATGGCACATGAGGTTACCAACTTTCTTGTGTGGCTGCCTACATATGCATTCAACTATTGGCCCCCCACCAACATTTCTTTTTTGTTTTTTCCTTCATTTTCTTTCTAATTATACATATTACAAAGTCTTTCCTCTTCAAAAGCCATAATCAAATTACTGCTTAACAAAAAGGTGAGAAGGGTTCTCATTGGTTGAGTTATCGAGTTCGAGCCTTGCCAAATGAGTTTCTCCTTAGGTGGAGGTGTGGGGTTTGTACCTCACCCTCAATGTGTCTAAAAATGGTGTTAATCACTAACCACTAACATTTATTGTTTCTTTTAGTTAACAAAACAAATATAAAAAAAAAACCTTAATTCAGTAAATTATTTTCTATGTTTAACACAAAAAGAGAAAAAAAAAAAAAAAAAAAAAAAAAAAAAAAAAAACTTCAACTCATTAGAGTTACATGCCTTTGAAAAAAAATTTCAAAAAGAAAGTGTTGGCTTACTACCAAACGTTATGTTATGAAAGATGTCCCCTGTTTAAGCAATTGATGTTTACCAATTTACTATTTCCTTCATTTTCATAATAACACAAACTTTATTACTATTATCATTATCATTATTACTACTACTATTTCTGTTGTTATTGTGATTGTTAACTAATTTGGTAATGGGATCCACCCATGACCCATCCACTTGTTGATTGGAGTTGCATGCATGAATTTGGGGGTCCAATGAAACCGACCTATTGCAGAAAGATAATGGGCCTTTATCAAGTACCCATATAATAACTTAAGGGCTTTAACTGGTTTATAGCACCATGGGCTTGAGTCTTAGATGTTGAGTTTAGTCTTTGTATTACTCTAAACTTTGTGAAGAAAAGAAGCCCTTATTACCAAGCGCAAGCCTAATCATTGAATGATCTTGCTTGTATAATCTTATTTTGTTTCAATGCTGTCTTCCTTTATCTTTATTAAAAGATTGACAATTTCAATCCGAAAAAGAGAAGTTTAAGCTTTTAGGACTCCACATCCACATCCACATCCACATGCACATTCATTTTCTTTGTAATCTCGAAAGAAAAGTGAAGCAACAGCTACCACATCTTTCAATACAATAGTGCAATACTCAACTCAACCTGATATTTTTTTATAAGACCCAGCCATTTGAAAAATCTTGTAACTGCTTTAACGTCAAGTAGATAGATATATGGCATTAAATGTTATATTATACAAGAAAATGGTCTGATGCATATAGCGAATATGGGCCACTTTCCATCTTTGGTGGTAGGGCCTATCTATAACAAGTATCGGATACAAAAGGACGATCGGTGAAGCTTAGTTTGACGCTTGCTGTCACCACCATCGCCATCGCTATCGTTATCAGCTTGGGATGGGCTTGACCTACCATTTTCAGTTGGAGCTGTGGGCTCATGTTTGATGATAGATTGATGAATGATAAGGACTTGGATGGAGGAGTTTAATTACTCACTTTTCTAAATGTCGCTTAACCCCCTCTCCTATTTAACAATTACATTCCTACCACTACTATTACTATTACTACATGCCTAGCTCCTACCCAAAATCTTATTTGGCATTTGGTTCAGAAATTGAAGACATTGGAATTTAAAATTTTAATTATTAATCAGGTTATTTATTGTAAATGTAAAAGATGGTTTTTTAGAGATGTAGGTCGGTATCTAATTCATACATAGGTGAGAATTTAATTCATGTATAAGAAATAATAAACAAGCTAAATTTCATCTGCCTTGTATTAACCTCAAGTGATATATAAATCATGACATTTTGCTTCTTTGCATCTTTTAATGTAGTAACAAGCTTTTGTTACTATCAATTAAGTAGTTGAACTTTATATTCATATATTATTAATATTAATAAAATCTCCCTCCACTAGTTTTACTTCACATGAAAAGATCCAAGCTAGAATTCATAATTTTGAACAACATTTCCTCTTTTTTCTAATTTTTTTTTAACAATGACAAACTAAAGGAACATAACCCAACCACTGCCTGCCTGCCTATTCACAATAAATAACACTTGACCATATTTACCATTACACAAGAAAAAGCACCTAAACCTACCCATAATTAACACTAATGTACATCCCCATGGCCATGGACTTACAACCATCGACCACCCGCACTTTCAACCGGTTCCGCTGGGCCACTGGTACTAGCGCACCCTCGAAGCATGGCCATCAACCCTCCACCATGAACTCTGCCTTCCGGCAGGCTGTAGCTCCCCATCTCGACCGCTCTTCTTGGCTGGTTCTGGTAGCCTGCCAATCCCAATCCCAATCCCATCGACATCGATCCCCCTTGATAAGCAGGGGTCTGGTTCTCTTGTACCAGCTGACTGTGGGAAGCACAAAGACCGCTTTTTCCTCTTGCAAACTTGTCGCAAGGAGCCGACTTCTCAACACCTGATTCTTCAACTTGGCCCCACGAGCATCGCTTGCCGCCACCATGTGCTTTGCAGAAATCGGTTCGGCCTTGGGCGCTCTTCCCACACCCTTCCTCGTGCTTGCATCTTTTCCCACCACCATGACGAACACAAAAACTTGTTCGGCCTCTGGCGCTTTTGGTGCATTCAGGTACCGCACAACGCTTTCCTCCACCGTGGTTCACACAGAAGAGAGTGCCACCATGGACGCTCTTCGAACAGCCCCCTTCAAATGTGCACCTTTTCCCACCACCATGCCCTTTACACAAGTTTGTGCTACCTTCAGCTCCTTTCGTACACCCTAGAAAGGTGCACCTTTTACCACCACCATGAGCTTTACAGAACAACGTGCTCCCTTGAGCGCCTTTGGTGCAAGCCGGATGGTGGCACCGTCGGCCGCCACCATGTGAGATACACAGGCCGGAAACACCCTCCGCACTCTTGGTACAACCTTCCATCTTGCACCGTTTCCCACCACCATGTCGTATGCATAACCCGGACTTGCCCCTGGCGGCATGGGTGCATCCGTCATGGCTGCACCTCTTACCACCACCATGACCAATGCAGTAGTCTGTACGGCCTTCAGCGCTTTTGGTGCAGCCAAGAAACTCGCAACGCCGACCACCACCGTGCGACTTACAGAACACGGTCTTTCCTTCAGCGCCCTTTTGGCATCCTTCTCTCTGGCACCTCCTCCCGCCTCCATGCGCGATACAAAATCCAGACGCACCTCTTGCTCCCCTCCTGCACCCAGGATACCGACAGTCTTTCACGTTACCGCTACGCCGCTGTTGCAGATGAACTAACCCAGGATCAAAGGAAGCTGAGGGACCATGAATAACAAAATTCGGACCATTATAGGCATGAACATCGTGAAAAAGAGATGCAGGCTCTGTAGCATGCAATGGGGTCAAAAGAGGTAATTTCCATCGTGATGAGGTTGAGCCTTCATCGACAAGTTGAAATCCAGCCGAGGTCATCGTGCTGCTCGTGACCAGAGGCTTCACATTATATTTGAAGGGAAAGGATGCTCGAGAAACAGCACTGACATCAGATTCAACGGAAGCAGAGACGAGGGTTAACTCAAGGTCCACTTTAGGTCCTTGAGTTGTTGATGGTCCGGCTCCGGCACCACCACAATCTGGGTTAACCGTCTGGTTGTGGAGGTTCATTGTAAGATCAAGGTTGGCAGAAGAATCGTCTTCGAATTCTTTCCCGGAAAACATGGTGACGCCAGAGCTCATAGAACAACCCAACCCAAGAGACAATGAGGACCCGTCCTGCAAATCTAAAGACAAATCCATGAAACTTGGTTTACTGTTGGTTTCATTTGATGCACCACCATTAACTTTTCGAATGCACTTACACGCATTTGAAGCTGAATTTGAAAGGAAATACGGAGGGGTTTCAGCCATGTAGATTCAAAAACACAACTTTGTCTTCCTATTCAAATAATATCAAGCACCAAAAAAATACTTGCTTTAAACAAATTAACATCCCCTGAATCATGAATCTTTCTTCAATACATCCAACCCCCGCTCACAAAACCCGACGTATCGGCCCGATCCATAATAACAAGAATCAGTTGAATAATCTGTCTGATCAGACAAGAAACATAAAGGTCCTATTAATTAAAGAAAACAACCTGACATTTAAGACTCCTGTTCCAAAACAAAAGAAATCATCATGTGGTGATAATGAAGCGTTAAATTTTAAAAGCATAAAATGATGACTGACAGACAGACAGACAGACATAAAAGGAAGAATCATTATTTATGAGCATATGAAACCATGTTTCCCAATAACGACATAGACGATGAAGATCTCGTCGTGGCGAGCAAAGAAGAAAAAAGAAGAATTGCGTAAAGGGGATTTTCGTGAATTGTCAAATCAACAACAGCAGCTTAAGTAATAAGTAGACCATATATGAATTAATAGTTGAGATAGATGGGGAATTCAGGGAAGAAACTCAATCATCAGTCCAAATTAAGAATAAAATCATTAGAGCACACACAATTCATAAATTTAAATTAAAGGAAAAGGAATGAGTGGAGGATGAAACTAAAACGAAGAATAAAATCATATAGAACGAGAGAGAGAGTACCTGAGTGGAGGGGTGAAGTGAAAATGGTAGGGTTTGGAGGCCGGAGATATCAAGGATGGAGGGGCGGAGGAGGATATGATGCGCATGTTAAGAAAAAGAGGTGTGATGTGCTGTCTGCAGTGCACGGTGGTTTCCACGTGTGTTTTGTACTCTGTCATCTCACCACTCACGTGTTTCTCCCTCCTCCTAGTAATTCCTTCTTTTTTCTTCCTCAAACATTTTTATTTTTTTATTTTATTATTATACCACAAATATAAATAAATTTAACTCTTTTTATTTTTAACAACAAAAAAGTTTATAACCACCTATCTAACAAATAACGAGAAAGCATAACACATATCTTAACATATCACCAAAACAACTATAAATTATATGACAACCTCTGACAAATGATTAAACAACTAACTACACCAAACAGCTTTGAACTTAGAATCTAATTGATCAACTTATTGGTTCCGTTATGTATCCATGCAAAGCCACAATCACCAATTTTCATAAAAAGTTTGAATCTATGGCAGGAAAATTCATTCGATTGCCTGGAATAATATCTTGTCATCAAGAGGGGGTATCAATAACTTGAGGGCTTTAAACCTTTTTATTCTTGCAAAATAATGGTGATGACATCTAAAAAGAATAAATAAATTTAACTCTAATTACCATTTCATACGTCTTCTTCTTTTAAAAAAAGTATTGTCTTTTCTTTTAGAGATATTGATGTCTTTGAGATCGTACCTTAAGTAACACTAGGTTAAATAAAACTCTTTGGTTTGTGTTAACTTAATTATGATGTATAATTTATAAGTTATATTATTAAATTAAATAAATAATCATTATATAGAGATCGATGAAAAATAAATTAATTATTATTATTACTTGTTTGATAGGTTTATGTAAAAGAATGAATCGTCTACAAATAATGTCTTTGAATCTAATAAAAACAATTTATAATGAAAAAGATATTATGATTTTTATAAAAAGCCGAAGAAGATATCATCATGTAATTATAATTTAGGAAATACGATAAATATCATAGAATGCTTGTTGAAAATGGATATCTCAATCTTTAATATAATCAAACATAAATACGTTTATTTATCACTTTAAGGTTTTCTTTATTGAAATGGTGATTTCTAAATACTGAATACATGTTTACAAACATGCTAAATCTTTTTTTTTTTCCCCCAGTTTTTATAGTTAACGTAAAAAAAACATACATGATTAATACCTGTAATTTATATTTTATATTTTATACGTTGATAAATTATTTTAAATAAAATGACAAATAATATATTTATGCTCCAGTTAGGGGTGTTCAAAAGAAACCGGAAAACCGAAAAACCGAGCCGGACCGGTCAATCCGAAACTGAAAAAACCGAAATCCGAAAAACCGATATAAGACGGACCGGTTACGTTTTCATTTTTAATAAACCGCGGGTAACCGGACCGAACCGAACATAAACATATCACAAATATTTACATATAAATAGATAAAATACAAGCTAAAATATTATATTTATAGTTTCATTTTAATTAAATATTTGTTTGTTTAAGTAGTTTTATGAAATTTTTAATGTAATTGTTATATTTATTACGAATAAACTTATTTTAAGGAACAATCAAAGTTTAAAAGTTTATATTTCTATACTTTTATATTATTTATAAATAGATAACAACTATCCGAAACTATCCGCAAACCGAACCGCATATAACCGAAACCGAAACCTTAAAGCGGGTAACCGAACCGAAAATACGGTTCACACTTTTGCCACTAACCGAACCGAACCGGTCCATGAACAGCCCTAGCTCCAGTTACTAGTAAATAGTGTTTTAATTAACATAAAATTGTGTACGTGTTATAATCGTCATGTTGAAATAAGCGGTAGAAAAACAAACATAAATGAATAGAAATAGAAATTAGAACGACTATTTATTGAACTGAAATAAAAAAAAAAAAAAAAAAGAAAGGGAAACTCAAAAGTTATCCAAAAAGGTTTCCTTCCTAGCGTATGATAAAGGGGTGGGGTGGGTGGGTTACGTGGCATGTATGAGTGGTTGAAAGCAAAAGATGGATGTTGGTGGTGAGTAACAGACAAGCGGTGCCGCCAAGAATTTATGGAAAACGTAAAGGGATAGGTAGCGCCTCGCGGCCGTTTATAGTGCGCTCTGCCACCTCCACCTCCCCCTTCCCTAACATTCTTGCATCCGGTGACTCCCAACTCAAACTCGATAAACCTTGATCGACTTTTATATTTCCAAAAAATATTCTTTTATAAATATTAATAAATAAAATTTATCAATTCCTTATAACATCCCGTGGTATCTAGGGGTGTTCAAAAAATTACGAAACCGAAAAACCGATACAAAAAACTAACAAATCGTTCCGATTTTAAGGTTAACCGAACCGATTTTTTCTATACTTTCCGGTTTGGTTAACCGAACCTAAAAATTCCTTCGGTTTAGGTTTCGGTTACGGTTCACATTTTTAGTGAAGAACGATTAACCGAAAAACCGAAAATAAAATTAATATTATATAATTTAGTTTTTAGGCATATCAATATTAACATTTATACAAATAACAACATAATTTTATTACTCACTAGTTAATATATATCAATTTCACAACCCAATGTAATTAATATATGCGTTTACATTTCAATTGCGATAAAAATACGGTGCAATTCTTACATTCTTATTAGATTTTAGTAATAATATTTAATCTTTTAACGATAATCTTATTAGTACATTTGTATTTTAATTGGTATTGTAAACTTTTAAAAGTGTTTAAATATTAATTGTTGGAGTTTTTAAATTAAAATCGGTTAATTGGTTAACCGAATAACCGAACCGAAAAACCGGTTTAGGTTCACAAAATCATTGAACCGACATGTCCGGTTAACCATCCGAAACTTGTTTTCGGTTCGGTTAACCATCCATGAATAACCCTAGTGTCATCGTCAACAATTAGTACATGTTAATTTACTATTTTTTGAACATATATTTAGATTAAATCTAATCCAATTTGTATAAAATATATTATCAACACAAATTTAAATCTAAACTAAATATAGAGCTTTATCTAATATAAATTCAAATTTAAACATAGGTTTATAATTGAATTTATTATATTATTATAAATATAAATACAAACTTGATAAATTATATATTTCTGAATTTATCCATGTCATATGTAATAATACATTAATACGTCAAATAAATGATGTTAGTATGGTTCTTTTGGGCCGGTGAAATACTAGCTAGGCCTTTTCTAAGCATTGTTTAATCCATTATCCATGTAACATTTCTTGACCTCCATGCCAACCATATATAGAATACATTATATTTTCACTTCAGTATTTCATAATTATTTTTGGAACATATAATCTTGTACAAATATCATTACATCATTTAGTTTGAATATAAATCATCCTAACGACAAAATCTGTATGTTGATGCATCCTGAATATCACCTAAAATACAGTTTTACTCAAAGAGTTCAGTCAGACAAAATGCGTCAAAAGGGTTCATTCTTCTACATGTTTGTTATATTGGTATTTTTTGAGGTTGAAGGTCATGAGTATTTAGTTATCATGTCAAGTAAACTAATACTTGTAAATTTATAATATCATAACTGAACTCTATTTTTGTCAATTATCAAGGGAATTCATTTATTTCGTAATAGTCTATAAATAATAAGTGAGCTAAAACATAAAGGAGGGCTTGGGATATAAGGGAGTTCAACAATCTACTGAGTTGATCATCAGAGTGGTATCCA
This sequence comes from Centrapalus pauciflorus, assembly GCA_020465985.1. Classification (NCBI taxonomy): domain Eukaryota; kingdom Viridiplantae; phylum Streptophyta; class Magnoliopsida; order Asterales; family Asteraceae; genus Centrapalus; species Centrapalus pauciflorus. Next base: position 21,560 of record JAANYP010003966.1, read on the forward strand.
AGACCATAATCATTGGTACATTATGCCAGCGAGTGTTACATGCAATTGTGGAGAAAAATTACAAAGACATAACATAAGACGATAATTCTCATTGTTACTATCGTATCTCAACATCAATATTTGTCACGTCAAAGCACATGAATGTTATAATGTTCTCTTCTATATATTAATGTGTTATTGTTTACGAAAGATAATGTCAATTAGTCAATTTGGTAAATAGTTATTATTTTGTTAACTATTCAAATTTAATCAATTACATTATTTAAATTTGATAAGGTATATTACATGTGTTTTTATTGCATGCAATTATGTTAGGGAAAATTTAAAATAGAAAAATGTAATAATATTTTAAAAGAGTAAAATGCTAATCTTTTCAATTTAAAAAACTAATTATACCAAAGTTATAGGGAAAATTACAAATTTTGTCAATGTGGTTCTACGAATTTAGTCTTCAAAATTTATTTATTGCAGTGGTAGTTCATATTTAGAGAATTTTTTTTTTAATTACAGATTTGATCTTTTAACAGTTTGGTATTTGTTAAATTTTTAAAGATGCTAATTATATTTTCAGTCTCTATTTAAAAACTTAATCAACCCCATTAAGGGTGGCTTGATGGTTGACATTGAGAATTTTTTTCAAAGGAAGTACTAAGTTTGACTTTTATAGTTTCAACAATTTAAGTTTATTCGTTTTTCAAAAAAAAAAAATTTTAAAAACTTAATTTTTTATAAACGCATTTTAAAAACTTTCTCTAATACATTAACCTTTCATTGTATGAAGAAGCAATAATGGCTTTTATCTCAATAATCAATGCCATGATAATCTTTTAGTAGGTTTCTAAATAAAATAAAATTTGCATCCAATAACGCTTCTATTAGAGGGTCAATTGAAAAACATAAGTTAAAAGCAAATAAAAACAATGTTATTCCAATTAAACCGATGATACAATTGATGAGCTATAACCACTTTGGTCATCCCAAAATTTTGACCACAACATTACACCACCATACTTTGGTGTCTTCTTAATCACCGGAAGAATTTCAGAGGTCAGCACATCCGCCGGAATAAACCCACTTCCGGCTGCTTGTGTTGCTGCCGGCAACCCCATAAACAACTTCTTTGCCCTTAACGACTTCGACCAAAGGTTCCATGAGTTAATCAAGTTCGTAATGTTACCAGAAGTATATTGGCATGGTGGGTTATTATAGAACTGAACCCACACGTAATCAAAAAGCCCAGTATTTAAAGCTGAGCCCATTAGCCTATCTGGAAATGGGCATTGTGGGGCCCCTGTAATATACACCCTCTGATCCTTTCTACAGTAAGATTTTAGATACCGAACCAGATCATCGTAAAACGAGGATGATCCTAGTTCGATATCGAAATCGATGCCGTCTAATGCGGCATCGCCAAGTGGACGAAACACCGATGGTGACTTCCCACCTAAGAAACTGTTCCATAAATATAAGGAAACGTTTCGAGCGTCTAGTTTTGAAGATAGTGAGTAGGTACCGATGCCACCACCGATAGCCAACATGAGCTTAACGCCTTGTTTCTGACAAGTACGGATGTCGTTGCTTAACGAGACGCATCCTCCGCTAGCCGGATCGCAGTGGCCAGCGAGGTTAAGTTGTGGGGTTGCACCGTTGCCGAATACATTAAGGAAGGCTAGGTTAACATAAGGGAATTTTCCGGTGGCACATGTGTCGGCAAGAGTTCCCTCATTGCCGTTTTGGCCCCAGTAGATGGCGATACCGCCATCTCCGGTGGCGGAGATTGTGACGGGGGATAAACAGAGGAGGAGGAGGAGGAGGGGTGTTTTTGAATCCATATTTGTTGGAATAAAATGGGAGAGGTGGTGGTGTGTATTTATAATAAGTGTCGTTGACTTGTTTAATTAATGTAAACAAGTTGTGACAACCGGCGGCAGGCATGGTGTGTAATGAAGATGAAGATGCCACCAAAACAAAAATCTGTTTCAATTGGTGGAACGAGTCAAATTGTGTTTTTACCCTCACGTTATTTATTCGTTAACATTCCAAAAACCACGTTTGTTTTGCAGGTTAAACTTTGTTGGATGTGTTAAATGACTTGACGTATTTCTCTAATTTATTTTAACTGTATTTTAAATTTTTAATAAATAAAATATTTGATTTATTTGGTTTGGTGGGGTGTGTGTGTGTGTGTGAACCAGCAAAATGAATTTTCCTTTTGACAATTTCTTTTATAAAACTTTGGTTTATGAGATAGTGTTTGAAGGAGTCATCCATTACCCATTATAAAGTCAAATTTATTCTTTTCGACCATATCACTATGGTCAACCATTAAGCAAGTTGACATTTCTTTTTTAGATTTTCAAAATATTTATAATATATATTTTTTAGAACATAACCTCAATCTTGATTCTTGACAACGCAAAACTTTATTGAATTTCGAAAAAAAATGATCATTTTGAATTGAATCGAGTCAGATGCAATACCAAATTGTTTGGTTTTCGTTTACAATTTTTAACTTCTTTTTGTTTTATTTGTTTTTTTAAACGAATTGAAAAAACCAAGACTGTATCATGTTAGAACTATTGGATTTGATTTGATTTTCGATTATAATATTTTTATTTTTCTAGTTATAGCTCAATTTAGACATTTCTACACCATATTTTAAAGCACTTTCTTTTTGTCGATATTTGTTGTAAATTATGCATAAGTTGGTGCAAAATGGACACACAAATAACAAATATATATTTAACATTAGGCTTATATTAAATGCTTCTACAAGATGTTTTGTGTAAAACATTTTATATTTATGCGTTAGATATTTGATATTTAAATAGATCAAATATTATTCTGATAAACTAAAAAGAAATGGAATTGAACTATTGGAATCAAGTATTATGTTTTTATTCGTTACACCAAATAAAAAACATTACATCCTAATACTAGCAAGAGGGTGATGATAATGATACAGATAACACAATTGCGATTGATCATTGGAGTGTAGTGTAGGCTGACAAAAACCACCAACCAAACTACTCTTTTAATTAATAAGGGAGTATTTTTTAAGATAAAAAAATGATTTACGAAATTATTATTATTATTAACACTATGTTTTTAAGGATAATAACTAATATAACCCACCAATCTATATAGGAGGAGGGGATGCTGTCTCAAAATAACCAAAAGAAAATGAGTTCTCATAAAATAGCAAACTTGTTATACAAAACCTAGTTTTGTCTTGTTAGAGATTTTTAAAAATATATATTACACAAATGCTACACAAAACAAATAAGTTAAAATAATAAACTACTTGTCAAAATACAATATATTGGTTTCTTCGTTTTTTACTTTCACAACTAACGAAATAAAAACTTATTCTTTTAACGTAACATGGTGTAATGAAAATTCTCAACAATACTTGAGTTTAGGGGGCATTTGGTATGTGAAATTGTATAAAATGAAATTGTCTAGATTTACAATTTTTTTAAGTAATCATAATTACACATAATTAAATATTATCATAAAGAATGATGGAAAACTATAAAACCATCATTTTTTATTTTTATTTTTATTCTTTTCATGTTAATAACACAATAAAAGAAATAGAAACAATATTAAAATCAATTATTCACGTATTTCCACTGAGAATCAACAGTCAACACTTTCGTCACATGATAAATAATCTTCAAAACCTACAAAGACCACATTAGTGCTTTAATTATGAAGACCGAGAAGGAATTAATGGGGCATTAGGTATGATGATATTGGATGGAATAGAATCATATAAGGTTTTTTCAACCAATTATAATATACATATATAAAGGTTGACGATGAAAATAAAGAAAAAAAAACTATCAAAATTTCATGTCGTTTTTATGTTTTTGATTCTATTTATGTTTTTATAAGAAAATGAGAGAAATGAATTTTATTACTAAACTTAATTCTCAATTCCTTTCTATTGAGAATCAATGTTCACATCACATGATAAAATTGAATTTTTATGCAAAAAAACCCTCCAGTTAAACTATTTTTACGATTAAAACTCCAAACAATTTTATTGTCACAAAAAACCTCCACCGATTTTTCTCAAAAACGCGAATTATATTTACTCCAGCCACCACTTTCTCCGGTAACCCTCTCAATAACAATCGATTTCAAATGAAAAATCAAAGACAAATCAACAATCTAAAGCTTAACAGAGTGATTCCAAAAGCTAAATCAACAATTCAAGGATGAACAAAACGAAACTGTCAGTGCTCAAAAGGTTGACAGAGGCTTCATCGGAGATAAAATGTGTCACCATTGAAGATTTAAGTACATGTAACCTTAAATGAGAAGCCAAATTGGTCGTCGAAGGGCTCGGTAACTGGTTGGAACGGGTAATATGTCGTTTTCGTGAGATTTTAGTCGGTTAATGGTTTTTTTTGTGGCAATAAAGTGGTTGAGGTTTTAATCGTAAAATGGTCTAAATGGAAGTGTTTTTTTTTTTTGCGTGAAAACCCCTAATAAAAACATTGTAAACCTGACATGATCCCATTAGGAATGACACGGGACGAAGATTAGTCCCACCATCCCCGTTCCCACCCAAAACCATCTATGTTCACACGTTGTTCCCCATTGAGTTTCTTATCGGGGTCCTCACAGGTTTTATAGATCCCCATTGGGTACCCGATAAGACGCCTTACACGTTAGTGTCTTTGATTACTCGTTTATATACCCAAACCCGTATCAAGAACTAAAACTAATAATTCATCAAACAATACCAAATATGTTTTTTTACAATAAAAGAAGAAATAAATATGAAAATAACAAAATGCAACTTAAAAAACAACACTAGTTGCATTAACATAGATAACACATCCTCAAACCCTCCTCGAAAGTGCAGGTTTCGAGTTTCCCCATCGGGTTCGGGGTTTTTTTTGTCATCCTTAGATTTCATTCTTTCGATTTCACTATATCAAATGCCGTCAAAGAGTTTCCTATGTAATTGTCATGAGAACCCATTATCGGATGACCACTACTTATGCGGGTTTTTTCCTATGTAATTGTTACGGGAGTTTGGTTCGCTAGAATCTGTAAGGATTGAAGGGAAAATGTGAGCTCATTTTTAATTGCTAACATATTGTAATATTTAGACAAGTTCAATTCATTCATAAGCATTCCAACAAACCAAATGTCATTTTAGAGTAATTATCTTGATAGAAAATTCTTCTTAGAAATCAGGTGCCGTTTGTTTCCATAATATTTGCTAAAAAATAGAGTCTGTTAAATGAATGAAATTCTGAAAGGTATAAAATCCGTCTGAATTGAAACACTGTTGTCATTTGTTTGGTTGACAGGAATGAACGGAATTCTGATTCAATTCATTGATATTTTGTTTAGTTTGTAAATATGGCAAATGAATTTGAATATGATTATAAAAAATGATAACAGAAACCCTTATTGATAATTTATATTATTTTTTCGTGAATTATAACGATACTTAAAAACTACGAATTTTTTTCCCTCATAAATTCATAAAACAAACGCCTTAAAATGTGACGAGGTTAAGGGGAGGTAGGTGTCATGTAGTGATGGCACGAGTGAGGGAGGAATGGGTTGGGTGGGTGTGGGCAAGGTGTGAGTTAGGGTATGTTAAAAGTGGGGGTTAGGGTAGGGTATGATAGAATGAGATGAAGCAAGGTGAATGAGTGTAATGTAATGGTAGGTGAGATGGATAAGGTATAGGTACCATGGGTGGAATTTCGTTGATATGCTACATATAGGTGAACCGGAAAAGACATGTCATGAGAATAGAATCCTCATTCCTTGGCTACATTGGTAATCGATATAATAATCTATATATTATAATAAATAAGAACATGTATTGCCACGTGTCATCTTTTTACTCTTCTACTTTTTCATTTTCCCGCTCTTTTTCCAAAAATAAAAATTACATTAATTTTAGCAACATGGATATCATTTAATTCATTTAATTTGAACTTTTGAAACTTATTATTTTTGTTTCCTAAACTAATTGAAACTATAATTAATACTTAAATAAAATTTTTCAAATTAACAAGCTAAAATAAAATTCTTTTAAAATCTATAAGATAATAAACTCAAGTTTAAATATTCCAAAGAATAAATAATTTTAAAACACTTAGTAAATAAAAAATTTAAATTCAAAATAAAATTTTTTAAAAGATCAATAAAATAATAAATTTCGAATTTAAATGGCTGAAAGAATAAATAATTTTATGAAATAATAATTAAATATCTTATTATACAATAAATTTGAAAAAAATTTGTTATCAATTAAATCTTTATATGTTAAGTATGAAATTTTGACACATTTAAAAAAATAATCATTCAAATTTCAAATGTATTTTCTTTAACAAAAATTTGTACTAATATTTACTAAAAATTCAAAACTAAATGTTGCAAAATTTATCTTTTAAAATAAATTAATTACAAACAATCTTAATTAACGATTTATATTTTCAGTTGACGCTGAAATTGTTATATCAAGTTTTAATCGCTTTGACAATAAAAATTTATTATTAATTATAACATCTTGGATAAGAAAACTTATATATGGTCTTATTTAAGGTCTCTAATAAAGTTATACAATTTAAATTAATATACTTCATAAAAATTAAAAAATATTAATAATTATTTTGTTGATTTCTATGAGATTGATGATGGCACAACAACAAATAAAACAGAATGAATAATCAAAATTTTTGAATTAATAATAAGAAGATAATAATTGAATTAACTTACATATGTAAGAACCATAAAAATACTATATTTAAATCATAATTCAAAAATTTTGAATTACATCCTCACTGTCTTTTTTTGAAGTAAACATTAACTTAAAGTCATCATTTTTACGACTGACTCAATGATTTTGTCTGCGTCATCTTTTTATTGCTTTTATTGTATTTAATTTAAAATATATATATAAAGGGTCTTACAGGATTACAGCTCTTTATAAATTTTAAATGTATAACAAAATTTTCATATCAATCCATTAATACATGGGTATTAACCTAAAAATAATACAGTATCTATACTATATAAAATAAGAAACCACTTGGAGTTTACGGACCATTGGATGGAAAGAAATCAATGGTCCAGATTAATGACAACTCATAATTATTTATGAAATGTCTCTTATACCATTAATTAAAATCAATAATTATACCTATGCCATTTTTTTAATTCATTTTCCAAATTTACTACCTTAACTTAATTACATTAAATTTTGATTTTAATTTTTTCATTAGTGAATTAAATTTTAAATTAATATTTACCAAAAATAATTATGTGTCATTATTATCCTTAATGATCATAGTTAAATTCAAATGTAAAAAACTTGGATTTAAATGTAGAATTGTAGTAAATAAAGTTAAAATTTTGTTAATTATTTTGCTAACAAGATTTAAAATTTTATTGATAAAACTTCAATTGTGAATATGATAAATTTTGATTGTTGATTTTCAAATATTTCATTTTTATATTTTATCATTTTCAAAATATATACACATTCACATAATTGAAGTTTTTTTGTTTCTTACATTGATATTTCATATTTGAAGTTAATAATTATTAAAAGAAACATTTTTTGCAGACACATATTATCTGTTTTTAATAATAAAAAATAATAAGATTTTTTTATTTAATATCAAACAACTAACTATTTTTTATCTTTAATTTAACTAGCTTTCAATTTTTTTAATTTTAATTATATATAAATTTTATAATAATTTATTAAAATATAAAAAAATACGTATTTATAAATCAGCCCATGTATATATAATATAATAAAACAAAACAATTCATGTTATATGTCACTTCTACAATATAAGAAAATTTTATTTTTCCACCTCTTTTTCCAAATTTAACACATTAACTTAATTGCATTAAATTTTGACTTTATTTTTTTTCATTAATTAATTAGTAATAAATTAGATTTTGTAACATTTAAAATTAATGTTTACCAAAAATAAATATCTATCATTATTATCCATAATAATCATAATTAGATCCAAATGTAAAAATTTGAAATAGTTGTGGAAATTATTATTATTATGTATAATAAAGGAAAACATCAAATGTCACGTGTCACCTCTACGTTCACCAAAAAGATAATTACAAGTTATAAAAAATAAAAGATAAATACAATTTAATATTTTTAAAAAAGATAAATTTACTTTATTTTTTAATCTGTAAATAATAAAAAATAAACACAATTATTATTTTTGTATGTTTTTATTTTTACTCATATACATTTTATATAAATAAATTTAATTAAAAATATCCACGTAATACGTGGGTTATAAACTAGTAATTATTAAAAAATACAGTATTTAATTATAAAATACAATTAAATTATTTGAGATGGCATTTTTCACGTGCAAGTCAAGGGATCATCAATCAATGTCCTAATCTTACGCCATACTTCAAGGGAGGGGCATCTAAAAATTATTTATTTGAATAGTTTTTTTTATAGAAATAATTTCTCATGTCAATTCCTTCTGTTTGTTGCTTTTGCAACGTTCCAAAAAGTTGTATTTTCATGAAAAAAATTTATTGTTCCAAAAGAAGATACTGCTGCCTTATGTTATTCCAATCAGGTGAACCACATAAATCCATATGTTCTGTTTGTAATTGATCATAATTTTGTATGGTTATCTGCACTATCCTAGAATCTAATATGAACCAAACTGATAATACAATTAATCACATCAATATTAAATAACAAAAGGTTTCTACGATTTGAGTGAGATGCATGCTCTCCCAAAAGTCCAAAAGCTTTACTAAATTTCTGCACACCCAAAAAGAACCCATATGACCCCCTAAATTTATAGCTACAAACGGCCTAACTAAAAACAATGAGGAAATCAACTCTAACCAAGAGACCAATATTTTTATTGTTATCTTTTATCTTCTAATAATTCTAGATTTATTCTTCCTAATCTAAAATGACTAATAGTACTATCATTATCTTAGAACTAATAAAACTACTTCCCACCCCCAATTAATTAAATAATTACCAAGAACTCCCTATGCGTAGTGATGATTCGTATCAAAATCTGCAGATTTTGCTTGTGCAGAACTAGATTTAACAGTAGTCAAATTAGACTTTGAGTTGTGTGATAGCATCAAAATCATCTAAAAGTAAATCCGTAAGCTTAGTCAAGAACTACACGGATTTGAAACCAATAATGACTTATTGCTTCCTCTGATTGGAGGAGGGACTAGGGTGATGACAAGTTTGATAATCAATTCATAAGCATCATCAAGTGTTTCCACTAAAATTAGCCAATTTACACAAGGATGGAATATAGGAAAACACATGATGCAACACATCATAATACTATAGTTAAGGGTCATGGTGGAACTATGGAAGGATGCATATACACAACTTTGGACCGAAAATGTTAACTAAAAGTGGAGAGTATAACACTTAAGCAATTACCTTCCTCTATTCACTTCCAATGATCTTCTTCTTCAGCGCCTCAATATCATCAGCTAGTTCCTTTCTACTTGACTAGAGAAAATGACACACTAATTACATTAGTTTGCAACAAACTAAATAACTTAAAACCATGTCAAAAGATAGAGGTTCACCTTGAAGAGAAGATATCGATAGATGAACCATCCAGTGTATCCAAGTCCTATCAGTTCCATGAACTTAGGGATCTGCTTGCACATGAAGTACATAGAATTTTGTGGAGAAATGTTTAAAAATTTTAAACATGTTGCCATAGAATGAAATTTTATTCCAAGAATTCAAAGTCTTTACATATTTTGCAGTACCAAGTCAAGAACAAAAGAATTTATTTTTACAAAGACAGGAGTCGTATATCACTTACCACAGGAACCCCACTGATTGCATTAACAACCGTGGAAGACAACCAAACACCAACAGCTGCCCCTCCTCCATAAACAACAGCCATGGGTTTGTTTTCAAGTGCATCCCACTGTTAAAAGGTGAACAACGTTATTCATAGGGTGTAATATTAAGTAAAACATTTCAGATCGCACGTAGTCTGGAGAATTAGATGACTGTTCTCAAAAACCAATTCCCTAGTTCCCTTTCATGAGTTGCAAGAGCATGAAGCATACTGCATTACTACATTTAATGCAATAAGGAGCACTCAAATTTATAAGGGCTGATGATTGTGTAGGTAACGTATAAAGAAGCGTAACTAATGGCTCACCTTTTCCTTTAAGTTGGAGAATACCTCCCCAACTTCTGAAGTTTCAGACGTATCCTCTGAAGATGCCTTAATGCAATATGATAACGACCTCTTGAACCCTGTTTCATAGAGATGATATGAATATCGGGCATACATGTAACCATGCCGTCTTTCGGGACAATTACTAACGATCTACAACCAGAAAACAACAACAGGAGGAAGAGATGCAGCCTGTACATGAAATATTTTATCTCACAATACAAATTTCATTCAATATGTATTGTATATATAGCTGAATTAGGATGTGTGATATAGGATAAAAGGTGTAGCACAACTTTGACACACACGCGCACACACACACATATATAGCTAGCATCGGCTAATCCTTGTGAACAGTTTATCCAAGGTGCTAATTACTAAGTATCGGAACCCTACCAGCTAAAGGTAAAAGATAAACTACAGAAAAATTCAAAAACACAGAAGAGAAAACTAAAAACTAAATACATTAATCCATAGATATATTTCAAATCTTAAAGGTGGCAAAAATCAGGTTGTACTCGGGTCTACATCAATCACAGATGGTCTGAATTAAGAGAGGGCACTTAACATCTACTATTCACCCTAGGGATGAGCATTTGGACCGGACCGGCCCGGACCGAAAAAAACCGAAAACCGAAATTAAGGAAATTAGATAACTGAAACCGGCCCAACGTTTGTAATACGGGTTTGGTCCGGTCCAGGTTTTTGGTCTGGTTTTCGGTCCTCAGACCGGTTGGAACCGGTATAATTTTCATAGATGTTTTATCATTTTGTTTATCTTTCTCCTCAACTCTTTCTCTTTGTGAAGTTATCAAGTTTATCGCATTTTGGTTTAACAAAATAAATGATCAAACGTATATTACTTAAATCTATAGTATTATAACAGAAAAATTATTTACACTGTTAAAAAGACTTTTACATGATTATATATTTATGAAAGAGTTCAATAGCTATTCCATGGACTTTTTATATTGTTTAGAAACGATATTTAAAAATGTTGTTCCTCTATGGACTACAAAAAAATAATAATATAAAATAATGTTTAAAATTAATAACATAAAGGTAGTAGTTTATATATAAACCCACAACGAAAAAATTGTTACATTTACCATCAACTTTGCTAATCGATAGTAGAATTAAAGGTTATATATAAACCCAAATGAAAATCAATTGTCGTCCAGTTTGCTTAACGATGCAAGTAAGATTATATATAAACCCAAAAGGAAAAGCAGTATTTGAGTTTAAAACCCCAAACTCTAATCCTCAAATGCTTTGTTGTCCAGTTTGCTCAACGGTTGTGCAATCTTTGTATAAACCGAAAACCGGTGGACCAAACCCGAAAAACTGAAAACTGAAAAGCAGTAATTGAGTTTAAAACCCCAAACTCTAATCCTCAAATGCTTTGTCGTCCAGTTTGCTCAACGGTTGTGCAATCTCTGTATAAACCGAAAACCGGTGGACCAAACCCGAAAAACTGAAAACTGAAATTAGTGATCCCGACCAACTTCACTAATAACGATTTGGTCCGGGCCGGTTTTGGGTTTTTTTGATTGGGCCGGTTTTTTTGTCCAAATGCTCCTCCGACCCTAACTCAGGTCTAACTACAATTATCACATATCAAAATTCTACGGTTGTACATTAAATTAGCATCGAGGGGAGATCACTTTACTAAAGTAATCGTCAATCGATGCATCTGAGAGTGGAGTTTAGAATGGAATTAGTAGTGCTTTAGGATCATACAACAAATTAAGACGTATGAACAAGTTTAGGGTAACAAAACATCCAATCAACGCAAACTTCGTATAACCTAAAAATTAGTCATGATCCTGATTACTTTAGACTAGTTGTGATGTTGTGATTAAAATTATAAAAGGAGTTGTTTTACCTGAGATTGGAAGCTTAGAAGGAGCTGTCAACGGAGAAGGAGATAGAAGAGGAAAATTAGGCAAAGAAGAAGAAGGATGAAACGACGCCGTCGATGATCGAGACGTTGCGTACATAGGTTGCGCCATTGCTGCTGCCATTTTTCTCTACGGTTGGTGATCGGAGTTGACCAACTGATTGAATTGTAGTATGTATGGGGTTGGTTAATTTTCAGAGATTTCTTTGGAGTAACACAAGAAAAAGATCATGTCCGCTTCTTAACAAGTTAGGAAACCAATTATTGTATTGACTATTGAGTAGTAAGTAGCATTGTGTATATTGATACGTTTCTCTTTTATTTCTTATTTTTTTTTCTTTTTTAATTTAGTTGTTGTTTATTTTCAAGAGATAAACTTACAACAACACTTTTTGTTACAATAATAATCTGATTATTAGGTATTAAAACACTTTCAAACGCAAAACCAAATACCTTTTTAGAATCAAATAAAATTGATTATTGGTCACATAGGACAAATTTTAAAGGTGCATTTGCTACATTGTAATTGTAATATAAAAAATAAATCATCTTACATTTTTTTTTATGAAAGTCTCAATTTTAAATTAAAAAAAACATTATTTAGTTGGTTGGTACACATGAATATATTTAATAAATATATTTACATAAAATATTATGAACTTATAATTAAAATACACAAATATGAAATATAAAAAATTACAAGACAATATATCATTTATGTATTTTTGAATACACATAAATAGTAGTTATTTTTTAGGGTTAATATTGAAAAACACAACAAACTTTCATGAATTTAGTGAGTAAATCCTTAAACTTTTTTTGAATTATTTAAATCCTCAAACAAATTTGTTTTATTCAAAAGTGGATATTTTCCATTAGATACCCGCCATGCAGGTAACAAATTTTTTACCCTCCCTTCTTTCATACACCAGATATCTCTACCGACCCTCCCTCAAGTCGACGTTGACGACTCTCCCTTCTCTCTTTCGCTTGTTGTCTACCCCTTTTCTCTCTTCCGGTTTTCACTCCCTCCATAAATACCCGGCGACCTCCTCTCACCTAAATGCCCATCGTTTGATTTCAATCATTGATTCAATTTTTCAATAACTGTAATTGAAATCAAAGCAACAAATCTTCATCGATCATTGATTCCATCTTCTTCATTGCCAGAAGCAATCGATTGAGATTGTCTATTTGTCTTTGTCTTTGTATGTGATGTATCCATTTTATTTCAACACTGGAAGCCACCGAAGATTTCAAGAATTTGATTTCTATTGGTAGATTTGGGAGCAACTTTTGAAAATTGGTGCATTTTGGGTTACGAGAGCTTGACAACTAAAATTAGGTGATCTTTTGTGTTTTGTTCTTGAATTGCGATGTTTGATCTTCTGATTTCAAACTAAATACCAAACAGACATAAATTCATTTGAGCTGAAATCGAGTTCAAAATCTAGATTGAACTTGAAATTTGATCTTTGGTTTTAATTATAGTAAAATTCTAATCAAAAGCTTAAGTTTCTATCAACCAAACGAAGTTTTTAAACTTAAACTTTCAAAATTCAAAATCTGAAATTTCTAAAAGGTCATTGCCAAAGACACTCAAAAAGTACCACGAAGCTGTCGTTCATAAAAAGATAAAAGCCCTGTAATAATAGACATAATTCAAGATTTAGGTTGCGTTTAGTTAACGAAAACTAGTCATTTTTCAATTTCAGTTTTCAAGTTATAGTTTTTAGAAAAAAACAAGGGTTTCTATGAAAAGTGAAAACTTGTTTAGATGATGAAGTTTTAGTTTTTAGAAAAATAAGATGAGTGATTATAAAATAAAAAAAATAGGATAGGTGATGGAAAAGTAAGAGAGAGAAAGAGAGTATTATAAAGAAATAGGGTAGGTAATAGAAAAGTAAGAGAGAGAATATGAAAAGCGGTATTTTAAAAAGTGAAATGAAAATTTATGAAATTGTTGTTAAGTAAACATGTTTTCATTTTTATTGAAAAGTGAGATGAAAATTTTCGGTAACTAAACGCACCCTTAGTATTTCCGGATTATTATGTTTTAAATAGGTTAAGTAATTGATTACATCCTTTACCTAAATGTTTGAGTTTGTTAGAGGAATAACTAAACTAGTACATTGATTAAACGGATCAAACTCCTCTCGAGAAGCATCTGTTTCCGGGATCAATAATCAATTGTGATAAATTTGAAGAACAAAATAAAAGCTTTTTAACTCTCTTTTTTTTTTTTTTTTTTTTTTTTTTTTTTTTGAGTTTTTTTTATTACACTCCTTCTCTCAGAAGGTTTGGATCGGAAAGCTCCTTATCCTCAAGCGCTAACCCGGACTTATCGTCCTTTAACCTCCTCGTCTTTCACTCACTTTCTCATCGTTATCTGCAAATCTCCATGGAAAGAAGACAGTAATTATTACAATTTCTTTTGAAAGAAATGGAAATTTTAAACATTTCCACAATCTCTTCTTGTTGTTCTACCAGATTCAAAACAAGAAATTCCTACTTATTTTCTCCCAATTCATTCGCCCCAATTTCATTCCCATCTTCTAATTTCTCAACACCCAGAAGAATAAGAAGAACCCTAATTTTATCAAAATCGGCGTCTGAAGAAACAGAGGTCTCCGCCACTGAAGACGAATGGCTCAAGAATTTGCCCGACAAGAAGAAGCCATTATACTCACACAGCTTGCCATGTGTGGAGGCATGGCTGAGGGAATTAGGATTTTTTCAGAGCAACGATGATAGAGCTGTTTGGTTTATTGAAAAACCCGATTGGCATGCAAAGCTTTCTCTTGATGTTACAGACCTTTATATCAGGTTTCTTCTTATTTTACAGCTTCTTAACTTGTTGCTTCTTTATTGTTTGCTTAATCGAGCTTGCTAAGTGTAGATGTTTTGGTGGGGTTTTGATGTTTTTTCCCCTCCATGAATTAGAGATTTATGATTGATGCTTAAACCATTCAAATGCATCGTTGCTAAAGTTGAAAGGGGATGTGCAATGTAAGTTGGTCAGATAAGGATTTGCTTAAAGTTGGGGGTAAATTCAGATAGTTTCATAATATTATTATCATGATCAGTTTTAACTAAATGGTCTGATGCACATCCAAATACTCGGTAAATGATAAATTGTGAAACCGGCGTCGTGCAGCACTTGTGTTACAAATGAGCTCTGATCAGAACTTGGTATTGCCCGATGTGGCCGTAGACATTTTGATTTTCATCCCTTTTGGGTGTGGTTTCCTAGTTATTAGAAACAACTCAACAAGCACCTGCATTTCGTACCTCTGAAAATTGTATAGCAAAACTTTCATTCTTTGTTACATGGAAGGAGTAATTTCTTTACATACACATCTCATTCTTTGTCAGAATCTTTCAGGAGGTGGGATCTCATCCTTAATTGAGCTTCTGGATGTTCATATGATCAAAGATTTGGACTTTACTGAGAATGATTGACTTTTTAATTAATATGGGTGCTTGCTATATCTGTAGTTTGGTCTCTGGATTTCAAATTAATTTTTATGGTTCATGATCTATATTTGAATTCTTTGTAATGTTCTGCTGGGAACCCTTCTGGAGTTTGCGCGGTTCCGTTTTCTTAGGGGCTTAGATTGAACATTTTCGCAGCAATCTGGTGCATCAAAATATCACTTCCGGTTTAGGCTTCTAGCATTCGGTGGTAAAAGTCATCATTGGATTTTAGTATGACTTGTGGCTTTGAAAATCACTGCAAAGGGGAAACACTTTACAGATCATAAGTTATGGTAATAGCATTTTACCATTCTAAATTTGAATATAGATTTGTGAATCTTGGATGTTCGAATTGTGTAAGTGAATAAACACTACGATTGGTGATTGGTATCGTACAACTTTGTTATGTAAGGTCATAGTTTTGATTGGTGTGCGGTCTAACACATGTGTTTGGAATGCAGGTACCTAAAGAGCGGCCCTGGGAATCTAGATAAAGATGTGGAGAGGAGATTTAGTTACGCGTTAAGCAGGGAAGATATCGAGAATGCCATACTTGGAGGACCTTGAACACAAACACAAACCAGATGCTCCTTGATTTGATGGTGGCTAAAGTTCAAGAACTGATGTTATAATTTCAGACTTTCTAGTTGTTTCCATATCATTAGTTGTCTATCTGGTACAATCGAGTACCTAATTGTTGATACTTTTTTTGCACATTTTACAATTAATGAAAGAAAAGCCATGAGATCGACCACCTTCATAATTTCTTAGCCATCTCCAGGTTGTCCCTGTTTTGTTTTTCTGTCTCACCAACTATGCTTTTCAAAGTTCAAAACATTTATATGCTTATAATAATTCAAATGTGCAGATGATTAATAAAAGAAAGCATCATATCTTTAAGTACGTTTAAAGAAAATATTTTGAAAGAATCGCATTTTTTAAATATGTGCAAATAGGTTTTTGATGAATGTATTAATAACATTTCTGTAAGTGCAGTTCAAGAGTTAATTGTATTAAGGAGATGATGACGTGTGCAAAAAAATTAGTTAATCATCGGAAGCCCACTGAATATCAGAGCCAGGTTTCGATCCTGGGACCTGTGGGTTATGGGCCCACCACGCTTCCGCTGCGCCACTCTGATTGTTGTTCAGTTTTTCCAAAAGTATTTATTTGTTCTAAGTACTGGAGTTTAAAAGGCATGGTAAAATGCAGATTTCAAATATTTGAAAATTGGATGACCCATCTTAGTTAATTTTATTAAATCTATTTCCATTGACCGGTGGAAATAGATTTCAAATAATATTTACCATAAATCATGAGGATTAATTTACTTGAGTTATCTTTTAGTAATTAATACGTCTCTTATGATATTTTAATAAAATCTCATACACAATTTCTATTTTTATATTATATACTCGTTTATTACACGGATAATTTTAATAAATTTGCTTTCTTAAAACTATGTAAACTTAAAATTAAAAATTAATATTCAAACTTTTAATACTAATGATATTTAATATATCTTATTATAAATAATTTATATTTAAATCATTTAAACAATAAAAAAACTAATCATTAATAGCTTTTAAGTTTATTATTAGTACTAGCTTATTTACCCATGTAAACATGGGTATTTTGAATAATTATTTATCTTTTTAAAAAGTTTTATATAAAATTAAAAATTTATTATGAAAATAATCAATGTGTTTTCATTTTTTTGTGTTTTCGTCTCTCCATATTATTTTTTCAGAAAAATTCACAAATTAAGTTTTTTCGTTTAGTGAAAGTAGAAAATAAGAACCCGGTTTTTCAGTCTTTAAAAACACAGTCTACCAATTATAATCCGACTCTAATAGACAAATTTCACAAAACCAATCAAAAAATTAACTTGAAGATTTTTTGAAAAAAAAAATAACATGGAGACTAAAACACAAAAACCGTGAAAACTTGTTGATTTTTTTCGTCTTTAAAATTAAATACAAATTTACTTTTAAATAACATTTTCTACTAAAAATAATTATATAATTAATATTCAATTATTTAAAATTTTAATGTGTTTTCTTTATTGCATTTCATGAATTAAATAGGAAACTATTTAAAAAATATTTTTCTTTAATTAATAATAGATAAATTAGTAAATGAAATACTTAATTATGTAACCTATGATTAAAAGATTTCATTTAATAATTACCATAAATCATGAGGATTAGTTTACTTAATTATCTTTTAGTAATTAATACGTCTCTTATGATATTTTAATAAAATCTTATACACAATTTCTGCTTTTATATTATATATCTAACAAAAAGTTCAGTGTACTATGAAAATCAATTAAAGTGGATATCCAAAAACTTTATATTTATCAATCTAGGTATCAAATTTATATTTAAGCATGCTTTTCTTTTTGATAACATATTTATCTATTATTATCTTTATGTATAATAAATTTAGAAAATAAATTCTTTAAAATAATATATAAATAAGATAAGATTTAGATTTAAATTTAAGTTACGATTTATATTGATAAATACACCAACTATGTCAGATAAACACGTAAAATATGATGGGTCAAGAACACCACATGATACATATGGTTATTTTTATATTATATAAGGGTTAATTGCCAAAAAATATAACCAAATTTATCTTTTTTTATCGTTTAAAGTAAACAAAGTTTGTTTGCAACAAAAAAAGGATCGAACTTTTGTGTTTATCATTTAAGGAAATCAAGTTTATTTGTAATAAAAAAAGATCAAACTTTTATTTTGCAATCATTTAAAATAACCAACTTTATATAATTTATAATGTTAAAGGTAATCAAAGATTTTTTATAACCATTTAAGGTAGGCATGACAATGGGGCGGGACGGGGATCTCAGTTCTCATCCCAATCTCCGCTTCTAATTCTCGCTCCCATGGCTGGCCCCGTCCTCGTCCCAGTCCCAATCGGGCCCGATCCCCATCGAGGAATCGAGTTTTTCAAGTTACTAATGATTATTTAAGTTTAAATTATAAATAGTAATTTAGTAGAAAAATATATGTAAATAAACTTTAAAACAAATCAATTCAAACATTTTTGAGTTATTTACATATATAATGTATAATTTATGATAAAACGAAAATAAAGAAATGTATGCAAAAGATTCATAAAATCAATAAAATGAAAAAAAAAACAATAATATTTTAAACTATAACAAAGTCATATACAATGATATTTAATGTATTATACAACATATAATGAATAATTTACATTGTAAAGTTAAATACATATAATACATTAAAACATAAATTACAACCGGGGTCGGGGATTAAAGTGTCTTCCATCCCATCCCTGTTATTTTAAATCGGGGATTTTCCGTCCCCATCCTCATCCCCGGTCAAATCGAGGTCGAGTTACAGGGTCTCTGTCGGAGATGAGATTTTTTCCGAAGCCTAATTTAAGGTAGTCACTTATCTTAAATGATAAAAAATTGATTTTTTTTTTAATTTTACAAATAAACTTGGTTAACTTAAACAATAAAAAAAAGAAAAAGTTGATTATTATTTTGGGCAATTAACCCTCAATCAGGATCCTAACATTTACCCAAAGTTAAGACTTTTTTATTGCCAAAAAATAATAACCCTTAATTTTAGTAATTAACCCTTGATTTTTGGCAATTAACCCTTAAACATTACCTTAATTAGGATCCTAACATCTTTCTATAGAGCTGTAAGCTAAAACTTTTAGTAGCTGAAGTTTTTGAGAGATGTAATTTTCTAAAAAAACTTAAACTTTTTGTTGTTATAAATGTGTTTGATAAAAGTAACTGTAGCGATAGTTTTAATACTAAATGACATAAAAAATATTGATAATAATTAAAAATTATAGTTTATAATTATTTTGAAGGTAAAAAATTTTTTATTTGACAAAAAACTTGTTTTGAAACCTAGTTCAAGTAGTTTTTCGTGAAAGAACTTTTAAATTTGAATCAAAAGGAATAAATATTTATCTATCAGACAAAACTTTTAAGTTTGAATTTTCAAAAATCAAGATCTACAACTCTTAAATATTACAAAAAGTTCATTGACAAATGCACCAAAATAGAATCGAGAATCGTGAGGTTTCGATTTTAAATAACCTTAGTTGTACTTACTAGTAACTATGTTCGATAATTTAGTGGGAGGTTTTCTTCTAAATAAAAGTGTGGAAAGAATAAAATATCGACGATATTCTCTTTACATACAACTCATAAAAATCACATACATAAATGTCAACGATAATATTATAAAAATTATAATTAATAAGAAAGATGAACTTTTAAATAAATTAGTAAATAAAATATAAAATTCTAAATATAATAAAAATTAAATTTATAAATAAAATATAAATAAGATATTAAAAGTTAAGTATCTTTATAAATAAAACAAGTATGTTTATAAGTAAAACAAATAATATAACTATTAAGAAAAATAAAATAAAATAAATTTTGGCTTATAATTGGTAAATAATAAAACTAGAGGATTAAAAACATCACAGTGAAAATAGTAAAAATGTCATTATTACAAATTTAACGGTTGTGTCGTTAAAAGTGGACATTAGCAAAATAGATTTGAAAATTGTGCTTTGCTCCCTTCTTTTTCTTGAAATTTGATAAATGTATGTAACCGACTAACCCATAGAATTATGAAACCATAATTAAACTCTTTTAAAAACACCGTCAGTTTTTTTTCTCTCTCTGGAAGACGATGATTTTAAAATTGAAGGTCCAGGACCTTCAAGTGGTTGTTCTTCGACTGTTATGTTTCCCGGTGTGGCATTAACCTTACATACATACAGTCGCACGTCTCTGTACCGGAATCGCAATTCTTCAATTTCTTCGTAAGTTTCAATTTTAGAATTTTTACGCTGTACATTTGTTTTATTGGAACGTATCGATGTCAGTTGTTAAGATGCAAGTGAAACATATGTTTTCGCACAATTCATACAATTATTGAAGGGCGTGTCTAGGAATTCCTCAGCAGTAAGTATTAACTAACTACGGTTCATAACTTGCTATCATGTTTACGTTTGATGTTTGTTCCATGGTGCAAAATTATTATATGATTATTCGTTCTTTGTTGGGGTTTCCTGTTATTATGTTTTTTTGTGGATGTTTTAACCCTAGGGTTTTTGGGGATGCTGTGATTGAAAGTTTTGATTTTTGTGATGAGGGGTAGGTGCATTGGAGTAACGAGAAGGATGTCTTCAGGAACGGATTTTGCTAAAGAATTGGACATTTACAGAAGAAGATGCCTTGAATTGGAAGAGAAGAACAAAAAGGATGAAATGAGATGTTTGATGTTGGAAGTTGAGGTTGGAGATTTAAGGAGAAAGAAAGAAGAACTCGAGGGGCAGATCACAAGGATCCAGAAGACGGTGGACAACAGAGAGAAGGGGAAAGGGATGATTGTTGATTTGATGGATGAGGAAGACGATGGAGATAAGTTTCTTCAACTGATGATTGAAAACAAGGTTCTGGAATGTGAGAAAACAAAGGCTGAAACCGATCTTCGTTGTTGCAAGGAGAAGGTTAAACAACTGGAGTTGCGAGTGTTTGAATTGGAGTCGAAGGCGATCATGAAGTGTAAGGATGAATCCACTTTCGGGATCGATGATGTAAAAGTTATGCTTACCCCAAAAACTCATTTGGACAAAAATGATATCTTGATCGATGTAGAAAAAGCTAAAGAGGACGGGTACCCCAATACGAAGCTTGCTCCATCTACTCCAGGTGTTGCTCGACCCCCTGTTTTTGGTGTTATCGATATTAGTGACGAGGATGTAAATTATATTGAGATTCGAAAAGTTAAAAAGCTTTCTGATTCAGGCGACTGTGGTGACTTGTCTAATAAGAATGAGATCGAAAGGACAAATGTAAAACACTTTGATGAAGAAGATATGGATGGGTTTGAAATGCATGATCGAATTGCCAAAAGGTTTAAAAGGAAAAGAGCTTCCAGTATGATTACAAGTGATGATGAGAAGAGTAATAAAGATGAAGAGGATATGGATGTCTTTAAAAGCAATCCTCCAGATACGATAGGTGCTAAAAGAAAAAGGGCTGCCGCGATGGTTACAAGCGACAGTGATACTAGTGATGATGACAACGCTCTAATTTGCACGCTCATGACACGGAATAGTTCTCGGTTAAGCACAGATTCAGAGGCTGAAGGTAATGATGGAAGGAGGCAGCGCCTGACTAGGCTGAGAAAACTAGAATCCAGAAACAAACAAGATAAAAGCACTTTTGATCTGAATAGAACTGTTTGCCTTTATGAAAATAGTTCGAGTGAGGGTGAGGGAGATAGTGATGGTGTAGTAGAGGGATCAGAGAGTGAATGCGATAGTATGGGTGGATTTATCGTTGAAAGTTCTGAAAGTGATTCTGACTTGGCTTCTGGAAGTGGAAATAGCTGTGATGATGAATCTGATGCATTAGATGACTTTAAATTAACATTAGACAAGATTCAGAGGAAAAGGGCTTCAAATCTGAAGTGGGATCTAGAGGGAGATATGTTAGCTGATTTTGGCAAGGATCCTGAATTATGTATGAGGGCGGTGTGTGCTCTTTATAGGCAACAAACAATGGATGAGAAAGCATCTAAAGGAACGATACACCAAAATGAGCGAGGGTTTAGCCACACCGATGCATTCAGGTGACTCTTACTTCTCCATACATACTATCCTATGTCATTACAAGCCAAGGTGCTATATTTAGTAAAATATTTGATAACTCGACTATTAGTAGAATGACTTAGCCACTTGTGTCCTTAATAGTGTGCGTCATTTGACATCATTTTGTGTGTCCTGTTTACACGGTGCTTGAAGCTGTAAGAATATAAATTAAGTTCCTATGTCTCTCTAAAAACATGAACCTATCGATATATGATTTCTATTGGTATTATGTGATGGATGCTATTACGATGTTTATGCAATGATCTTGTAGGGGTAGTAAGTTGGCTGAATTTCTCACGGATGGAGACTCTAGCGGCGATCTGAACAAAACAGTGGAAGAACTGAAACAATACAACACGAAGGGGATCAAACTATGCACGACACTTGCAACTAAATACTCTAAGCAGTTATTCGCGATTTACCAGAACAAAGAAGATCCGTATTTCTTGCCACAATGACAAGTTCTTGGTTGCATCCTCATGCCAAGATGTGAATCTACTTCATTTTCTTGCAGTAAATATTTGTTAGATAATGTTTTTTTTTTTTTGGCTTTAGCATAGACAGAAGTTGGTCTTTCTGAGTTGTGAAGATCTTGTTTATGAACTGCAGTTATATAATTATTCCATAATATGTGGTATGCAACTGGCTATGTTTGTTTTATGTTTAGCTTTTTTTGTATTTTGTATTTTTTTGTTTTTCTTACTAAAGAAAGTAATATCCATATTGTGTTTCAGTTAATTTAATTTTTAATTTTACATTTCGCTATTCTGTATTTACTATAATAGAGTGGTTATTTTGTTTCCACTTAAGTTTATAATTTTAAAGATTGTTAAACCTCACCTGGATTATAATAATGGACAACCAATCATAAAGTAAATACCGTTTTCTTTTTTGCAGTTCATCAAAACTTATGCAATTATACATACTTTTAGGGTTAAAAACAAAAACATATTGCTATTTTCAGCAACGAACAGTGTCACGTGGACTTGTAACCGGTTTTATTTAACCGGTTACAAGTTCAAAATGATAAAAATCAATGAGATTTGGATAGTTGGGGACTTATCAGGAAAAAAACGAAAGGAGGACTTAATTGAAAAAAAATTGTACTTTTAGGGATTTTTTTTTTTTGCATAATTTCCCATTTTTTTAATTAAGTCCCATAATCATTTTTTCTCATAAAACCTCCAACCAAGTAAATATCTTGAAATGGATATTTTTTTCAACCACCATCCGAAAACGTATATCTAGTAAAAATGGTATAAAAGGCTTCACATGGGTGAAAAGTGCAACACCAGCAACCCTAACGAAACGATATTTTTCTAACCTGAAAGACTGTTTTTCCAACCACATTAGCTCTAAATCAAATTAATTCTTCGGCAAACAATGGTAGCACTAACTACTTGTAAAAGCAAAATAAAAAAATCAACAGAGGCCCCAAAAGCTAGTTAACACACCAAACACTCTTTTAAGATTTATATACATAATTAATTTAGTTTACCAGACTCCATTTAGTGTTAAGCTAAATAATCTTTCATCCAATTATGATTAAAATAATAAGAGTCAAGTGACTCAACTTTGTCTATTTTGACTAAGACCAAGTTTGTTTACCTCCATTAAAGGTCATTTTACCTTTGAATTACTAATTAATAATAATTCTAGTAAGTAGTAAACAAACAACCACTAAATCAACTAATAGCCAATAGATAATTATGTACGTGGTGTTACTTTTGGGCGCTAAATTTAACAACCTCATTATGATAACCTGATTACATAATTAACGTTACCAAGTTATCAATTAGTTTATATATAAAAAGTTAAAATCAGTTATCATAATTGAAAATGATAAAATGGATGAACTAAATTCTAATTATAGTTGAGGGTCGTGCTATACATACACCCCCCGTAATTAAGTTTTACTAATTACATACATTCTCTCTCCATTATTTTCTACGAGAGATCTGTTGATTAAAATTAATCGTTCCTCTCACATTAGGGAGATGGTGTGTAATTAACAATGTAGAGATCTGTGTTTAGAATTAATCACCCATACTTAAAAGATATTTTTACGCAAAAACCCTTAAAGTTAGTCCATTTTTGCAATTAAAATGCTCAATCAATTTTGTTGCTAAAAACCCTCTTCCCACTAAAAATATCAAAATAGTGATTTTTCAAAAAAAAAAAAAAAAGTGACCTGCAACTGGTTTAATCAGTTGCTTTTTCTCAGGCCATCACATTTTCCGATAACCATTTCAAGAACAAACAATTTCGGATGAAATATAATAAACAAATCAACAATCTAAAACTTCAGATTGAATCCAAATACTAAATCAACAATTTGAGGACGAACAAATCAAAGACGGATGCTTCATCGTATGTGTCACCGTCTGAGTTTTAAGTGCATCTAACCCTAAATGAGAAATCATACTGGTCGCCGGAGGCTTCAATGGTCGTCGGATGACTTGTAGAAATGAAGATAACTGGTTGCAATATGTAACATACCAGTTTTATAAGATTTTAGTCAATTGAAAATTTTTTTAACAACAAAAATGGTTGGCAGTTTTAGTCACAAAATTATCCAACTTAAGGGTTCTGACGTAAAATACATGCTTAAATTTCAGCGGTCAACACCAGTTATAATGGGTTGCATAATGCACACCATGCATATAGAAGAACAACTACAAGTTTTATTGTGGAATAATATATTAAAAGTAACAATTTGAATGTACCATTTTTTATATCGTTGGTCGCAACAACTGATAAATTGTGAGTATGGTTATAATCCAGAAAAAACTTTCCTAGTCTGTTTTCATCAAGATAATTTATGTTTTTACGATTAAACTTTTCTTTAACAAAACTCTAATTAATAAATGTAATGTGGTACTGAAATTGGCAGTCTTTTTTAACAAGAACAATCAACTTTGACAGTGTTTGGGACCTCGGGAGGAGACAATAAGTTTGTACAGTCACATTAATTACACCTAAATCTATATTATATATATACATATATATATATATATATATATATATATATATATATATATATATATATATATATATATATATATATATATATATATATATATATATATATATATATATCTTGGTCCCCTATTTAATACAAAATACATTATACGTTAAATGTATAATAAACATAAAGAATAATATAATATGCGCGACTTAGATAAATTTTTGTTAGGACTAGCTTTAATTCTTATAATAATTTGAAGTTAACACAATAATTTAAAAATTAAAAAAAAAAAAATACATATGTACTTAGTAATTAACAGACATGATATTAGTTTGAGGAATAAAATACGTGAATTTAACAAAAATATAGAAATGATATGATAAGCGTAAGAATCAAGAATTGAAAGAAAATAATAAATAAATAGATTATACATTTATAGGATGTGGTGGAGTCATGTGAGGGTAGGGTGGGATCAAAAGTCCCGAAGCTTGCCTGTCGATTGCCTTATTTACTCCTCCCTCAGCTCCTCTTTTCTGAATCATGCATGCATTTAAATCAACGCACACACTCGGACCGGCACGTGTTACATCAAATGATCATGCATGATGCACCATGATTTTCTTTGCGATGTATTGTGGTTCGACCGGATCGACTGCGTAATGCATCAAATGATCGTTCTTCTCGTGTGATGCATTATACTTTTCGAGTTTTCGTGGCGATGTATTATGGTTTTTCAAGATTTTTCGATGCATAGAATTACCATTGTTGTTCATAACTTCCACCATCTTCATCATTGTGTTCATGCATCACGTTCAATAGTCACATTCAACAGAATAACCTCACTACATCATCGTGTTCTTGGACAACGATGGTGGTGGTGGTGGCCGGATGGGGTGGTGATATGGTGGTCACGACGCAAAGAAGCATATCCCTACTTCACATGTTCATCACATCGATGGCCGAGAGAGAAAAAGGGAAGGTGATCAACCGAGAGAAAGAGGAGGGTAGAGGCAGGTGGTGGTTAAGGGATATAATTCCCTAATCACTACTACAAAAAGCATAATGGACCCCGGTCAAAAATGATAATAAACCCCGGTTGTAGCACCGGGGTTGATAAGGGGGGAGGTCTATTCCGAATGTAAAGGACCCCGGTCGTTTAACCGGGGTACATACATATATAGACCCCTGTTTAATTCAAAATAACCGGGGTTCCAAGGCTTATATGGAACTAAAATATACAAATAGACCCTGGTTGTTTTATAAGGAACCGGGTTTCAAATGTTTTTTTATTTTGTTTTTTATACAAATATATATATATATATATATATATATATATATATATATATATATATATATATACACACACACACACACACACACACCTTTTGTCCACAATGAGACTCGAACCCACAACCTTGGGGTCCCATCTAACACATTGATACCGCTAGACCAAATGCCCTTTTTGAATAAATTGATTAAGACAATAATGTATAAATGTTTTAGTTAAAGTAAAGGACCCCGGTCATTTTGTTAAACAACCGGGTAAATGTTGGATTATGTACTCCGGTTTTTTTAAAAACAACCGGGGTGTATAAGAAAAAGTAAAGGACCCAGATCATTTTGTTAAACAACCGGGTAAATGTTGGATTATGTACCCCGGTTTTTATAAAAACAACCGGGGTGTATAAGAAAAAGTAAAAGACCCCGGTCATTTTGTTAAACAACCGGGTAAATGTTGGATTATGTACCCCGGTTTTTATAAAAACAACCGGGGCATATAAGAAAAAGTAAAGGACCCCGATCATTTTGTTAAACAACCGGGTAAACGTTGGATTATGTACCCCGGTTTTTATAAAAACAACCGGAGTGTATAAGAAAAAGTAAAGGACCCCGGTTACCTTGTTAAACAATCTGGGTGTATTAGCTAACATTCTAACGAATTTCAAAAGAACCTTGTTTTTTTAGCTTTTTTTCTATCAACCGGGGTGAATATGGGGGGTCCATCATGCTTTTTGTAGTAGTGAATTTAACTCATAAATATCTTTTGGTTGCTTTAAAATATTAATTTAATTATCATATATTTGGTATTACCTAAATGTTTTTAATATACCATTAATCTATTATCTTATGCATAAAAATTATCCGAGGTTCCCTGATACATACATACATAGGTTCAAGAGAGTGTTACATCCATACACACACATATATTAGACGGTTAATTCCGAATCCCCACGATTATCCCCAATTACCTTATGATGATCCCCGTTTAAGTTTGTAGTTTTTTAACCGTTGACGGTTAACGGTTTTTTAAGTTGGGACTGTGAAGCTGAAGAAAATTAGATATTGCAAGAGAACTTGTTATGCAAATAGTCGTAATAAATTAAGAGAAATTATACGTTATATTGAGGTTTTATAATTTTGTTGCACAACCCATATTTTATTAAGGAAGACAGTGACATGAATCTTTGGGTACGTAGATGTGTCTATGCACTTTTAAGTGACATACAAAAATATTATATAGATGATCGGGTAGTTAGTTAGGTTACATATATGTCATATACATGTTTTAGTAAAAAGTTAAAAATGATTTAATGGCTTGACAACAAAGAAATCAACTATACTTTGTTTACATTAAAATCTTATGAAATTAAGGACCCTAAAAAAATTATGGGCCCTAAACTGTCGTCCCATTTGGGCGCCCTCAAGGTCAGCTCCGCATATATAAGGACACAACACCCACAATAAAAGCTCCCCACAGGATAATCTCTGTACCAGCCATATATGCATGCATGTCGGCATCGACAATCAGAGGTCTATTAATTAATATGTTGGGATTTCTTTCTTAATTAATTTATTTATCTTGATCTTGACAGTCACAGGCTGCATGCGTTAAAAATAACATCTTCATCATCTCTATTTGGGTCTTTTTCATCCATTCCTCTTAATTAATTAATTTGACAAAATCCATAAAGTGCACATCAACTGTTTGTGTTTTTGCTTCGCTTACCAGATCAGACTTGGAGGACTTGACGTTTCATCTTGTTTGTTTCTTGAGATAGAAATGGCTGGTGAGTCTGCTTAATTTCTTACCAGATTTAATAATTTCTTCCATTTATGCATGCTTCTGCTCAGCTGTTAGTTTGCTTTTTCTCACCTGCTGCAGACGACATCTTCAGTGCTCTCGAGGACGGTGTTTCCAGTGAATTCATGGCCATGACATCATCAACTTCTTCCGGTGCTCTACAAGAGGTTGTGGAGGCGCCTAGGAGCAAAAGACTGAAGCTGTCTGTGGTGGATCAGGACTCTGCGGGTGGCAATTCAGACGAGCAGAAGCTTAAGGTGTCGCCACATATCACAGTGGAGAGGAATCGGAGGAAGCTGATGAACCACCACTTGACTGTTCTCCGCTCACTTATGCCTTGCTTCTATGTCAAAAGGGTACGTAATCATATCATCATACTTAATTAATAACCCTTATTTATAGCAAAATCTTTAATTCATTCATGAATTTAACTTATAAAAATCATATCTTTTAATTATGTTGACTGGCTATATATCTTTGGTTTCATTTAGTTTGATCAAATTACAAGCAAGCTGTTATGCCCTTGAACTAATTAATTATCCATTTAATTAATGTTACACACACACACAGAGAGATTATATATTATATATGAATCATGTATGAAACTTGTAGGGTGACCAAGCATCAATAATTGGAGGAGTTGTTGATTACATCACTGAATTGCATAAAGTTATAGAATCCTTAGAGGCAAAGAAGAAGCAACGAAAAGTTTACAGTGAAGTCCTGATTAGCCCTAGGCTTGTTTCAAGCCCCAGGACCATACCTCAGCTTAGCCCCCGAAAACCAACGCCACTTAGCCCTAGGCCAAGCTTGCCCATGAGCCCCAAAACCCCACAACCACCAGTCCAATACAGCTCCATGCTATACCTATCTACATCATTATCATCATCTTCATCGCCACCTAATTCTTTCACAACTTTAGACAGTGGTAATGAGCTCGTGGCCAAATCGAGGTCAGCCATTGCTGAAGTTGAAGTGAAGTTGGTGGGAGGCAATAATCTGCTTCTAATGACTTGTTCGAATCGGATATGTGGTCAAGCAACAAAAGTAATAGGGGTTCTTGAAAGCCTCTCCCTTGAAGTTCTTCAGGTTAACATTAACATTGTTGATGAAGCCTTGATCAACTCCTTTACTATCAAGGTAACCCAAACATATATCTAGCTTCTTTTCTTTTTGTTCCATTAATATTCGTATGAATTTGCATCTAAGTGATTTTTTTGTATCTTTAAATTAGGGTACGCAAAAAATAACAATCATCTTTTACTTTTTTAACGATTATAGCAACAATTTATTTTAACGTTTATAGCATTCATCTTTTATTTTTTTAATGATCTATTTTTAACGTTTATAACATTTTTGTTATTAATCAAATAATTTCAAAGACTTATTTTTATTCATTAAATTTAAAAAATTATCAAAGTTAACTCTCTGATTAATATAATATAATTAATCTATGTGTTTTGTTTTGTTGATAGATTGGAGTTGAATGCCAACTAAGTGCAGAAGAACTTGCTCAACACATTCAACAGACGTTTTGTTAACCTTGTTTATTTCGATCTTCACAACAAGCTTCTTTGATGATATTTTGAAATATTCAACACATTGGGTATGATTATCAAGACTGTTAAGAAGACCGGAAATATTGGAAAGGGAAAAACAACATATTATAGGGATTATGGTTTGACGAATGTTGATAAAAAAAATCGTAATCAACATAACCTCCCTGTTAGAAAAATTTAGAATACTATCTAATTGTTTGTTGATTGGTTAAGTATTGTATTCATGATCCTCCTAACTAAACTTGATTTATTGCTCTAACTCCAATTACTTAAATGAGCCAAAAATAATTGGTGTGAATATTGATCATCCTCTTATATTTGTTGTGTGTAGTGAGACAGATTTAAAAACAAACTATAAAAACAAGAGATGGAATTTGAATTCCATTCCATTCATAACAATTAAGCTAGTGATAAGATTTGAATTTAGACATATTTAATTTTCTTTTGGGTTTCTATTCATTAGCAAAATTTTTAATTCATTTAACAAAAATTCTGTAAACAAAATGTCTCGAAAATCTCTAATTGGATTGGGGGCCATCATAAATTGTAATAAACAAAGATAGCCTAACTCCATCTAAAAGCAAAAATAATAAAAAAATCAAAAGGATCCCCAAAAGCTAGTTAACACACGAAAAACTCTTTTAAGAATATTTCATTAATTGTTCACTTTTTATTATGATAACAGAGTGCTCGATACCAATTATAAAAGATAAGAAATTATTTCTGAAATTAAATTACAATACGAAAATGGAAATTACAATATTGAAATTAATTTACAAAAAGTAAATACAATACGTGAGAAAGACGAGACTGAGGGTCGTGTTTAACCCGATTCCCTTAAAACATATTCGAGTCTGTTTCCCAGGGTACAACAATCTAAGCAGTGTGTACTACCGAAATTAACCAACTTGTCTGAGAATTCGTCTGAAATCAAGTGTTCATCGATCTGGAAAAATTGCAGTAACCTTGCACTCAAAAGTGTGTATAAAATTTCACAAAATATCGTAAATGTAACCGGTGTTAACTTTTTCTATCAACTTATAGAAGAGAAGGAAAAACGAAACAATTCCTCAAAATGCAACCGAACAGTCACATTTGATCCTGTCACTGAACATTCTTCGCAACTCACTGAAATTTTATATCATTTCGTGTCCGCAGGTGCAGATATACACGAGTTCAAATTTTTTACTATTTGAACCCATGATTTGCATCCCTCTGTGCGTGGGTAAATCTTGAAGTAAAACCAACATGCTTGTAAGGACCCTCGTCTTGGATTTATTTCCTTTCCCATGTAGGACAAGAATGTCCCTCCTACAATGAGTTTTTCCCAATTTAAACACCAAATTTTGAGCTTTAATATTTCATTCGTCTTAGTTCTGTTTTGAATGTTTTTTGTATCGTTTTGAGGTTCTCGTGAAGAAGAACCAAAACCCATAAAATAATATTTATATATTGTCACTTTCATATATAATTAAATTTCGTTCAAATCCCATGAAAACATAGATTTATCATGACTTTTTTTCTAACAATTTCATGGGTGCAACGCCTAATTAACTAATCCTATACATTGTATGATGTATAAACACATTAATTTTGCTTTTAGATCGATCTAAATTGGCAGGGGCATTTGGTCGAACACTTTACGGGCGCTATCAAGTTAGACTTTAGCCAGCCATCTTCTATGACCAAATTCACCCCATTCTTGATTTTCCGCTAAAATTTCTTATCGCAGATTGGAGTCCCACCATTTCCACGGATGACGATTCCTGATCGCTGATTCCATGACTAGGTTGGGGGTCAAAGTCAAACCCAAATACTTCAAGGATCAAATATGAAAAATAACACCCCTACGTGTCAGACAACTTCACTTGATATAAAATTCCAGACCCATGCATGCCGCCACGTAACCCCCCTCTCTCTCACTTTTTTTCTGTACGTGGAGCGACCAATCTCTGTGGTAGAAGATTTGAAATTGATTCTCATTTTTCAGAGAAAGAAAAAATGGTGAAGCTGGCGACAGCGCGCGAGAGTAGAATGTACGGGCCGGGGCTGAGCCGAAACAGAGCAGAGTATATGAACGCTGGAGTTTACGTGTTTTCAACGGTAGTGTTGATATGTGGATTCGTGTGGATGTTGTGGAGGGAACCAAAATTGGGAATGGTGCTGCTGCAGATAGGATTGACGCTGATCGTAGCGGTTAACATACACGATCTGGTGGCTCATCTGGCTGGAATCGATTATCGGATAGGACTCATGGAACTGGATATTCAGCTTCCGTTGGTGGAGGTCGCCGTGCCGGCGGTTCAGGCCATAGGAGGGATTCTATTCTTTTTGGGAATTCTTTTTCTTCTCATCCAGCCCCAGGTACTAATTAATATCTACATAAATAGAATATATGTTGAATTTTATACTTTGACATCAATGTTTTTTGTGAAACTAATCGATCATACTTAAAATATATGATTTTTAATACATAATAATATTGCTAAAGCATGTTTTTTTTTTTTTAAACAGGAATTGGAAAATTATTTTATTTTAATACACATTTTTTTAAAAATTGTATGTTCTCTTTATTTGAAAAAAAAAGGATAATGTAGTGAAGTAGATGGAAATCTTAAATTAAAAATCACATTTTGTATACATCAAGTGTGGTTTAAACATTGATATTAATAGGAATAGTGATGCATTACAT
This sequence comes from Centrapalus pauciflorus, assembly GCA_020465985.1. NCBI lineage: Eukaryota > Viridiplantae > Streptophyta > Magnoliopsida > Asterales > Asteraceae > Centrapalus > Centrapalus pauciflorus. The sequence continues at coordinate 54,154 of JAANYP010003966.1, forward strand.
GACTTTTAACTAAAATAATAATTTTGCATTACATGACTAAATATGTTTAGTTTTATAAATATGTTTGATAAAAATAGTTGTAGCCGTAGTTTTTAGTATTAAATGAGTTAAAAGAACGATAATATTAATTAGGATTTATAGTTTATCTTTATTAAGAAGATAAATAATAAATTTATTTAATCAAAACTCAAACTCTTTTTGAAAACTGCTTCAAGTAGCCGCTCAGGCATCTGGAGTTAGCACTATCATTTGTGGTCCACATCTCTAGGGTTGAACGTGGTGCTGATACTGTACCGAGTCAAAAATCTAGAAAACCAAAATTGATCTTGTATTAAGTACCTAAATCGATATTGGTTTGGTTAAAAAAAATGATACATTTGCTCACCCCTAGTATTGGTATCAGATCGAATCGAACCAGCACTCAACCGAAAATACCAAAAACCAAAATCAAAGAATACCAAAACCGAATCCTGAACCAAATATATAAATCGAGGTTGATTCTTTACTGGTAGCAGTTCGGTTTGAAAAAAAATGATACATTTACTGACCCCTAAGCATCTCTATTGCATCAGCACATCATTCTTCCTACCATGATCCACAGCCCATAAATAAGCCCCACTGCTCACCACCTATGATCACTTTTTTCCTTTTAATATTTTTTTAAATAAAATAAACATAATTAACTAAAACAAAATAATCATATGGTTAACAAAATAATCATAAAATTAACATATAATTATAAAATTCCATATAAAATTAATACTATCTACATTTTTATTGTCGGTCTGATCTCATCCATATTGTTCGGCTAACTCTTGTTTTAGTTTCATCATTGTCTGTCGTTGCCTCCGGCTAGGTGGTTGTGTGGTGCAAAAATATTAGTTGCATGTTGTTTACGTTGTTCCGCCTTTTTGATTTTGACCAATCATTGCTAAACACGTTGTTCCTCCTTTCTAAGTTCTACCAATTGTTGTTGAGTAGTAACAAACATTTTGAAATTGAAAACAAATCGTCAAATCGTTGGTTAATGGATTGCATTGAGGCCGAGCCGGTGGATTGGCAACTTGTGGAAGATTATTGTCTCCCTTTATTTCTTCCAAGATGGCGTGCCTGTTCAAAGAAGAAAGTGTCGGCCTCTTCTTCGTTTGGGAGGTTTTCGTCAGTTGATAGGTGTGTTAGATTTAGAGAAAATAATGAGAGGTGTAAAAACTTTGGAGTAAAATGATGGTATTTGTAAGGTAAAATTGTTAAAAATAGTGTTTTTAACTCCAACGGTCAAAAATTGAACTGACATGGAGTGAACAGTGGGTGTAGTACTAAGAAAGAGGAGATGTCGTGGCTAGGAGAGCGTGAACTGAGGTGGAGGTAGTGTTCACTGTTCACCACCGTGGATTGTGGTGATGGAGGCGTGACCACGGGAAACTGCATGCACTCATGGAAGAACTTATAGATCAAAATCAAAAGCTCAAGAAGTTCCATCATTCAAACTGAGCTTTTAAACTTTAGCTTTTAAAATCGAAAGTTGATGCTCCAATCAGGGCCGTCAAATAGATTTTGGAGGCCCCGGACAATAATCATAAAAAAGACCATTTATATATATTTATAAAGTTGGCTAGACCGTCACTTAGATTTTGGAGGCCTTGAGCAGTAATCATAAAAAAGGTCATTTATGTATATTTATTAAGTTCACCTAATATAATAAAGATTACTATAGATTTTGGTTTGGATTAACTAATATATATACACAGATTAACTTTCGAGGCTCTACAAAAATTTAGGCCCTGTGTCATAGCCCATCTTGCCTTTGGCAAGAACCGGGTCTGGGCCTCCAAGAAGCTCTTTTCTTTTTCGATGCATCGTATTGTATTTTTAAGTTGATTTTTTAGACACATAGTTTAGATATAACAATCATTTCTCTTTAAATTGATGTTATTTATGTTATAACGTTTGGTTTTGACACTAAATGCATTTCAATTTGTTTCCCATCACCCAAAGCGCTGTTGTAGACCACAGTTTTGAGGCACCAAAGAAATGTTTATTTCAATTAACATGCTTTATTTTATGTTGATTGTATGCAAATTGTAGGGGAATAAAGGACGCAGGCATGATTATACGCTCGAGGCACATGGGTTAAACATGCTTATCGCTGGTGATGTGTTATGGGTGCTTGGTTCAATCCTAAATTCATGCCAGATCTACGAGAGAGCCGATGGGCATGTTCAAATCCTACAACAAAGTGTCCACATCCCGTTCTTAACAGGAAGCTTCTTGTTATTGGTGGGCGCCATTCTTAACAGTCGCCAGCAAGCCGGATATTCACATCATGGTCCACATCGATTGGTATGTTTCATTAAAGACCAAAACCAAATCTAGGTTGATTTACCTTTTGCACGTACTAATATACCTCGTAACTCAGCCTAATTCATGGTAGGCTAATTACACTCAGGACTTGAAGTTATCCGATTTAGGCATTTCACAACATTCTTTGGGAACAGTGTTTTTATGTGTCAAAAAACTCAAAGTTGCTTCCTTTTTCTTATGTTGTCTGCAGACAAGGACTTGGGTTTGGATGGGTATGTTTGCAAGTTTGTTGTTAGTGATAGGGGGATTAGCAAATGTGGTTAAAGTATTCAAGATGCTGCAGATGGATAGGCTAAGGTTAGAGAAACTACGAGGCGGGGCACAAGAGCGACTCATGCGAGTACGGGAAGGACAAACCCCATTTCTGACGGAAGAACGGAGAAGGTGGCCAAGCCATGCTGAAGGCACATCAGAACCACCAGAACCATCATCAATAGGTCCGACTCCATACAAGGATGTTCTTGTCGGTAAATCCTGAACATTTTGCTTCATTCGGACCACTTTTATTCTCTTATATTGTAAACCTTTATCAGTTTCCCCCTCTCTAACATGATCCACAAGTTTTTTGATTATCTCTTGATCTTCTACCTACACATTTGTTTGTACTACTTTCTTTTTCCTTCTTGGTTATAAGTTATAACACTGCATCAACTACAGAGTACAGACACACTCCCAAGTACAAGTCTGAAAGCTGCCACTAGAATAATTTCTCATCTCAAAATTTGCTCAAGTTTACAATGTCGGGCTAAGATTTTCAACCACAGTTCTAACAGAAAAAATGCATACTAAAAAAGTGTGTTTATTGTCAAAACCGGAATTTTTCTATAATAAAGCTCAAGCCCAAATAACTTTTAACCTCAGTAAGCCTAGCTAAAGAACACCAACACGAACAACACAATAAATAGAACAATCAAAAACAAGATCATCATCATCTGGCCCTTCGCACTAGCCTTCTTCATGACCACAGCCACTTTTCTCTGCAACGATTTAGAAATTAAGCATGATCATGTACTACAACATAGTTCAATATTTAATAATGTATCCGAGTTTAGCATTCACATTGCTGATATGAGATAAGACAAACCTGAACAAAATCAAGCCGATTGGACGTGCTATCCATCTCCGAACCCAATTCATCTATAAGTTTCTCCTGTGGCAGTATCAGGGTTTAACATTTGTTTTTTACGGCTATCATTATGAGATCCTTCTTATACACCTTAAGAGATTAATCAAACCCAAATCGATGCTCAGTAAAGAGTGTACCTGTGCATGGAGTTCATCATGTATGGTAAGCCCAACAGATCCAATCCTCTCCACACTTGCACTTAGCTCATCCAGCTCTTCATCTTGTTGCCTAAAAGTAGAAACGACATAAGTTCAGACTGTACGTTCATTTCACAAATATGCATGCAACAATCGAACATGTATAGAAGATGAGGGAGGAGGAAAAAAACCTGATGAGAAGCATCTGTTGATCAGATTCTGAAGAGATGAAATCATCATTATCGTTAGCAATGTAATGATTGGTCCTGTCTGCCTTTCGATTACTTGGCAGCCGCATTAGTTCTTGACGCATGCCACTCATGGTGGAAGAGCTTGTGCCTGTCACTATCTTCTTAATGTTGCCCACCTGGTACAATAGAGTGGATCTCAATGGTCACCAACAATAAACCCAAAAAAGAAGGCTAACAAGATCAAGAAATACAAGATGCATGTGTTATACCTGAATTCGAGCTGTTCTTGTCCATTTAATCCTTCTTTCGAGCTCTGCTTGATCGATTCCATATAAAGCAGGGTCTCTAGCAGCTACAGCAATAGCCTTCTCCAATTCATCCACCTTCCTATCAGCAAAATAAATTTTCAGAACCCATGAACATGAACTACTTGTGTTATGCTAGACTTTTCAGGCATTGATCTTTATGAGTACAACAAACTAGAATCACTTGATTTTGGTTTGGGTGCATACCTGCCATTCAATGCTCTCACAATTGGAAAGGAGTTCTTTTGTGAGTAGGGTTTGCTCCTCGCTAGTTGCAGGGACGTGTTCCCATTGATGAAAAGTAGCCTGCAATGTATCAATCTGAAACCAGAATATGCTCATCAATATTTCCATGCAAATCAAGCAAGTAAAACGGAAATTATTTTCATCATTACTTGCAAAAAATGAAGGTTGAAAAGCCTGACTTACGGATTCTTGAATTTCTTCCTTCACAATATAAAATGGATCTTGCGCAGCAGGCATCATGTTGATGCAATGAGATAGCAAAATTTAATTTTGACACAAGATCATCTCCTATATCTGAAACAAGAAACAAATTCCATATGTAATATGTTAACTTGCACAAATAAGTTAAACATGTATGTGTGTTAAGCTGATGCATTTTAATACTCGAGATCAGTTGATAGAGACCATTTAGAGCATGTAACCAAGAGAGATTAAACCGCCTGGTATGTCATTAGCAAAGAGGACCAATGAAAAATTTTCAGCTATAGATGGTGCAGGTGTGATTGCTAACATTTGACAGAAGAAGGTGGAGCATTTGCTTTGCAAACGCTTCTCCGAAAATTGGGAATACCTATTTAGGACCCGCATTAAATGGCCAAATCCTATAATAAAATGTTATTTTCATTACACTGTCGTCCTCTTTCTAATGTGCATCTGAATCTGTTACCATCACAACTAGCTGCTAGTAATGTTCTAAAAATTGCATGTCTTCTCAACTATATCCATCAATGTCTGTATCAAATTTACTTCTGCTATCCAATCTAGCAAATGAACCAAATTACGCAGTATTCCCATCTTTATGTTTCAACATAATCGATTAACATCATCAATAAAAATTATGACGCTGTAATCAAATCATTTCAACTAGCAACACAAAATTCCAGTGACCTTGAATATTAATTTCTAACTAAAGATCCTCTAGCATCCTCATCGACTTCAAGAATAGATAAACTCTAGTAATTCGAATTAAATCGTGAATTCAAGCCAATTACACCCATGCAAACCTAATCAAAATCAATGAAGACAAATAAATCAAAAACCGGAGATACATAAGATTTTGCAAGCTCACCAGATCTATCCGATTTATGAAATATAGATCGCCCCTTCCTTCTACTTCTGACCCTTGGGAATCATGTAACCGCTGTTGATCGATGCGAAGGACCGACCTGCGTGTTCGCCGTTTCTTTTATAGATTAGAATATATTGCAAATACATCCCTGAGCTATGACAACCTGTCATGTTTAGAATTTTTAATAAATAATTAATAATCAGTTATATAAAATATATGTAAATTTAGAATTAAATCATATAAATATTAATTTTATAGAAATACAAAAAATAAAGTTATTCATCATAAATATTATTTATCTATTTTTCTAAAATACATGTAAATAGTAGTTTTATAATATTCTTTTAAATTTTTTATATCTAAACGTGTCCTTTTTGGTTCTCTTTTATTATATATAATATATAGATGAGACTACTGTCTAGAGGGAAACAAATAGGTAGTCCATTCCTATCAAAAAGTACGCAATCCTAAATTATTAGTAACAAGACCGGCTCTAAGCAATGGTAACACAGATAATAATTCAGAATCTATTAATCTTAGTAGTTCATTCTAAAAGAATTCTTATATAGTTAGGTCTGCTAACAGTTGAATACGATTATTGACTTGTAAAATTTTAATTTTAACATTATCTAATTATAAGTTTAGGTATTTATTTATTTATCATTGTAAACTATGTGAAATTTGTTTATTTTGAATATGCAAAAATATTAGATATTTAAAGAGTCATTTTTAATTTTTGTTATTGACTCAAAAAATGGTTGGCAGACCCTCATTAGAAGTGTACATAACCTTCTTTATGTATTTACAAATTATAATTCTTGTTTCATCATAAATATTTTAAAAGGGCTTTTAATATGAAATGTTTTTATTATCATATTGCCTTAGTGGGTGTTTGGTTTTGCGTTATAAACGAGATTATTAGCTTATTGCGTTACAATAACGCAAATAATTGGTTTAAAGTGTTTGGATTGTATACGTTGATAAGTGATTATTTGCGTTTAGAGTTAATCCTACCACACTTTTTCATAAGTTAAAAAATATAGCTTATTTGCTTAATAAGTGATTATTTGGTCATTTTACAAGTTAAAATGCAAATACAAACACTTTAAAAACTGATTATTTGATAATTACGATAGCAAACAGCAGAAGCTAAACCAAACACTACATTTTATGCAGCACTTTTTGTTACAGCTATTATCTGATTATTAGTTATCAAAATGCTGCAGCACTTTTTCAAACGCAAATCCAAACACCCTCTTATGCATTCACATTGTATAATTTTATAGTTTATGAACAACGTGTTACGTGAATAAATTTTAATAAATAATCATTTATTGTATCTTTTTAGATATTAAAAACAATAAATTATTTTTATCTTTTATTTTATTTAAAAATAATCAAATGTAATTAATTTTTTCTAATGAAACGTGTGATGCCACGTGACAAGTTATATTCTTCTTCGTTATATAGATTTAAATCGTTTAAATAAAATGATAACACACAAAAAATAAGGATTTTTTATTTGTTTTTTAAAATTTTCTATGGCCAAGTCGATGGTTGATTAACCGACTTGATTCGTTCCGTTTGAGGCTGTTCACACTTTGCAACGGTAGTCCCTACTAATTTCATATTCTATCCCTCCACCCCCTCCTCTCATGCTCGTCGCTGTGGGTTGCAGCATCTGGATCAAAACCATTTTCTAGTTTCTACTCTGCCTTTCGAATCCTAGATTCCGATCTTTTATAAGGTACTCTCGTCTCCACTTATGATCTCTCTTGACCTAATTTAATGATACTATTTACGCATGAATCTAAATCAGTAAATCACTTACAAGACATGTTATTGCTTCTTCAATCATCACATTGATTTATGAAAATTCAATCAAAGCGCATTTACTTGTTACTATTCGTTCTCACGTCAAGGTATCGTTTATTACTTGGAGTTATAAATGTGATTTCCTAGTGGTACGCATTGTATCATTTTGATCGCTGAATATTAATATTACAAAGAAAAAACTGTAATGACTAACTCGATTCATGATAGGTGAGCATGTAATATATCTGTAGTAGTTGTGAAATAGTGTATGTTCAATTGTCTGTAGATAGATTGTTTTATCATCCAATCATGTTTTTGCAGAATTCGGTGCATAGTTGTAACATGGCATCGGTTTCCAGTCAGCCTCAATTCAGGTACACACAGCCACCATCCAAGGTTCTCCATCTGCGGAACTTGCCTTGGGAGTGTACCGAGGAGGAACTAATTGAACTTGGAAAGCCGTTTGGGAAAGTTTTCAACACAAAATGTAATGTTGGAGCAAACAGAAATCAAGCATTTATTGAATTTGTAAGTTTTATGGAAGATTGAAATCAATGACTGGTAAATCGTTTTGATTTTTGATATCCATCCAGCTGTCGTTTATCATGTTGGTTCATACATTGTAATGTTTTATAGGCAGAACTAAATCAAGCTATTGCAATGATATCATATTATGCTTCATCATCAGAACCAGCCCAGGTGCGAGGGAAAACGGTCTACCTACAATATTCAAACAGGCAAGAAATTGTGAATAACAAAGCCACTGCAGATGTTGTGGGAAATGTGCTTTTGGTAACCATCGAGGGCAATGATGCACGCCTTGTCAGCATTGATGTCTTACACCTGGTAAGTGATTACATTACATGCATCTCATGATTCAAAGAGGTAAATTATTAAAGGATGTCATCAATGGCATTTGGTCGTTAGGACATGCTTGCTTAGCCTCATTTTTAACTTCATATCTAAATGAATCAGCAGGCCCATGTCAAGGAAATATCTTCGATGGAAGCTTATTGCTTGGGGGGAAAGAGTGAATGTGTGTTTGTCTCCTTCTCTCCTTCCCTATACACTGGCTCTTGCTTCCTTTCTACCTCCTCATGTCTTCCTAGTCCTGCCATTCTAAGAGTTTAGGATAATTACTTTTTTGTTTTCTTCCCTTTTTCTATCTCTTTTGTTTATGCATGGTCTGTGCTGGAGTGCTTATAATAACAGTAAGTATCCTATTGAATACTTCATACAATTAGATTATAGACGGGAATTACAGAGTTTGAGTTGGAATTTTGGGGGGTTTTGGTAGGATGGAAAGGAAAAGAAAGGAGTTGAAACTACGGTGGCGTTTGGTTCACCGAATGGAATTCAAAGTACTTGGGGGAATTTTAATTTAGCTTGTTTTGAACTTTTAATGTCAAAGATGAAGAGTTAATTGTAGTTATTTGCCACTAATTTCTTTTTTATAGGAATTTGACATTTCTACCAACTCATACATGAATTACATTCCAACCCATACATGAATTAGATTCCAACTTACATCATTAACCAACACTAAAAGTTATGTTTATTTATCACCACCAAACATTTTATACCTAAATTTTAAATTCTGATTCCTTCGAATTGCATTCCACGAACCAAACGCCACCTAAATATAATGGTTTTTACATTGTGAAAAATGGAAAAACAACAATCATAGCAATTGTTTCCATTCCTCTTCCACAAAGTTCTTTGTGGTAATAACAAGAAAATCAGGAGGAGCAAAACACAAAACTAACCCTTCATTCATACTCGTTTCTATATTTTCTTTTCCTTTCCTACCAAACACACCCTTAGATTATAAGATATATTGTCATTGGAAGAGAAGTAGTATGGAGTTGTTAATTACAATCCCTCCTAGGTCGTGCTTCAATGTGGGGTGGGGAGTTATTAAACAACTATGTCTCCAAAAAAACCCTCCAAAAGTGGGAAACGAGTAAACCAGGTAAGAAACCCATGAATGTGCAGCTAACCCTGAGTGCTCCTAAACATTGGGGAGTATTTTACGAATGGTGAATCTATGACAAATAATCAGCACCAAACTTACCAATATACATTTTATAAAAGAATCATGCACGTCAATTCACAATATCCCATGTCAATGCTAAATCTCTTGAGGAAAGGAAAAATAGAAATTTTGATGATCACTGTGGATTTTTTCTTATAAGAATATCTGCCTAACGTCTCACCTCCCTTCCTAATATAGCAGCTCCCCTCCTGAGATCTACTACCATGCTTATGATTTGTTGTTTTCTTTTAAATTTCTTTCGTTGAATTCATGTTGGGAAATGAAATCTAAGAAATTTACTTTCTGTTGACCTACATCACTACATGCTAATCTAGTTGTAATCTCTGACTTGTATAAGTTTTGAGAGTGATTTTGGTATTTTGAGCATCCATGGTTAGCCCATTAATAAACCATTGGTCTTTGTCTATGAATACCATCTTTTGTAATGCCAGTTAGAAACGGATATCTCGACATGTATCCCATATAGTTATAAAATTAGCCAACTGGCACTTGGCAGTTGTACAGGAGAAGTCTAGAAGCCTGTTTGGGACGTGATTCTATATTTATGTTGGTACCAGTCTAACACAAAGGAATCATATAATCTATTGATCTTTCAATGAATAGACACTACAAGTTTGTGCATGCATTCTTAAATGAATGGTTGAACAAAGTAGACATGTCATGATGTCAATTACAACTTTAGATAAACCATTAGAACAGTGTGATACTATTTATGTATTCCCTTTCTGGTGCTATTTACTGCCCTGGATTTTACCAAAAGTTAATTAGAACAATTGATTGCCTACCTCAACTGTAATTTAGCATCTGGGGCATTGTAAATACTGATATAATTAGAAAGAAGAGTTCTTTTCTTTCCAATGTAATTCTCATTCTAATTTTCTCTACTGTTATGCTGTTTATAAAGAATTGTTTTTGATTCATATGTTCTTTTACAGTTGGTCAAAATTAAGATTTTTAGCTTTATAAATAATTCGATCACTAATGTATTTCTATTTTGCACTTAATTGTTTCACTTTGTTATCATTGGTACCAAGAGTTTATATCTGTGCCTAAAAATTTAATATTGTCATGTGACTTGTGTGGGATAGGAGGATAATTGGTAAACTCTTTGACAACTATGTGTTGTCTAGTTATGCAGCTTCTTCCTGTAAATAAGTGTTGTTGAATGCCAATTTTCTAGGTGTTCTCTGCATTTGGGTTTGTGCATAAAATTACAACCTTTGAGAAGACCGCTGGATTCCAGGTGCTTGAAATTGTGTAGGAATCTCTTTATCCAATCTTTTAACATGCTGTGTGTGATATGAATGTATAGTATATGATGGATTTTCAGGCTCTAGCGCAGTTTTCAGACTCAGAAACTGCTTCCTCTGCCAAGGAAGCTCTTGATGGAAGAAGCATTCCTAGGTGATTGAATATCATATGGAAAATAATGTTGTATTTTTTCTTAACAAACATCAACTATGGAACTGTACTATTTTTTTTTTATCCTTTTTATTACATGACATGTTTTGTGGTCTTTATGTGCACCCATGTCATCTGTTGTGCTTATATCACACAACTACCATTAATAGTAATATAGTATAGTTCCTTGAATGTCATGCACCTCATAAGGGAGAAACGTGCCATAAGTTTGTCAACATTGACATTGTGGCACATGGATCCTTCCTTTACATACATACCTTTAGTTGTTTGCTTTCTTGACTCATGACTGACTTTTGATCCTGCACATTTACCAGGTATTTGATACCCGAGTTGGGCCCATGCTCCCTTAAAATTACATACTCTGCACATACAGATTTGAGTGTAAAATTCCAGAGTCATCGTAGCAGGTAAGACCAACCCTTCAATCTCTTTCTGATCACTTTTTCAGTTTTCCTTAAGGTCATAAATTTGCAATGTTGTGATCATTTGGTTACAATTTTTATGTGATATCTACTGATTCAGGGACTATACTAATCCTATGCTTCCTGTCGCTTCATCAGCAATTGATGCTAATGGCCAGGTAACAAATATATTGGCCTGTGGTGGTGATATCTGTTGATTGAGCCACATAAATATCTTGGGCATAGTGCTGACCTACATTATTGCCCCTGGTCTCCTAGTGATACCATATGATTTCAACAAATTTTTATGAAAGTGTATTACGAAGTTTAGATATTATAAGAATGGTTAAATAGGACAACCCATATAAATACTAAACAACGATCAGGCTTTTGATAGAACTTTACGAAGTTTGATAGAACCTTTATTCCTTTTCTTCTATTTACCAAATTCCTACACACACCAACAAATAGCTTTACATTAGGTTCTGTCATTTTTTAGATAAACATCTTCTAGGTTTCTTCATATGTATTATTGACATTGGTTTCAATAAAACTATAAGACCCATCAAAAAAATGATAAACAAACTCCTTTTCAAAATATAGCCTGATTGTGTAATCTTATTTTATATATTCAAATGCTTTTTCATCTATATAGTGATTAATCAAAATCCACTTGTGATTTAGTTCACCAATTCATGTGCAAAACCTAATTTAGTTGAACAAAACTGTTATTTTATAACCATAAGGGTAATAATATCTGGAGGTCCTAAATTCGATCCCTAGGAGCAACAAAAATACTCATTATGGTCACAGAGGTTCACCTACGATGACTATGGGTGGTCGCCCTAGGATTAGTTGACTCGCAAAGCGGTCAGACCCAAGTCACCCAAAAAAACTATTTTTGGTTTTTGATACTTCTCAAATTGGATTTCACTAATTACTTGCATGTAATTTTTCTCTTTGTAACCTTTTTTTTTTGTTGAGACTGAAATCGTTTATTTTGATAATATTCTAATGAATATTTTTTTAATGCACATATTTATGATATGCTTTGTTTGTAACAAGAAATAAGGATACTCATGTGTTCGAGATTTAACTTCATGTATATTTTATTAATAAATTCGTAGAAAAAGTTTAAAATATGAAAAACTAAAAATACTACAATACAACGTATGAAAAGTTACAATAAAATAAGAATGTTCAACAACCTAAAAAATCAAAATATATTAAAGCTAATGATAATTAAAAACTATAATAAACTAAATATAAAGACAAACTAAAATGTAATAACATTTTACTTTGTATGATTATTTAAAGGGTAATATTTACTTTAATAGTTGGTATAAACTACAAAGTAATAACATTTTACTAACTATATATTAAATGAAATTTTATTTACTAGTATTTATTTATCATAAAATTAACTTTATAGTAAATATATATTAGTAACAATAAATAAACATTCATAGTAAAAAACATTCATGGTGAAAACTTTTTAGAGTAAAGAAAATAATAATAAACAAACACCCGCAACAAATAAATTTTCGAAGTCAATATAGACAACGAAGATATATTGATAATAAATAAAATTTCAAAGTAAATACAGACAACAAACATAATCTTGTTAATGAATAAGTTTTTAAGGCAAAATTACGTTCATTGTCAACTAACTTTTATAGTTAGATTTCATCAAATAAAGATCTCAAACTAACCTGACATTTATAATAAAAATTTATCACATTGAAGAACCAACATATGAACAAAATAACATTGAAAAATGTACACATTGAAAAAACTCTGCAATAAATATAATAAACAACTTAACTTTCGTAACGGAAATAAACTTAGTAGTAAATAAATCTTGATATATTGATTTTAAAAAACTTTATCCTTTACATTAGATAAGATATTTTTATAAGTAAATATATATAGTAAACAAATATTAATAAAAATTACACATATATAGTGAAAAAATATATATATTAGATGCACAGTAGTTCTTATAATCATTTATATTAATCAATATTGACGAATATTAATAAAAAATACACATATATATAACACGATGCAGAACGGTAGTCATAACACGATGCACAATAGTTCTTCGTGTTCATCATCTTCATGTTGGTTCATCCTTTGTGTTCATCATTCATTATCTTCGTGTTCAACGTGTCAATCAATCCATCATCGTGATGCATCGTCTCATCGTGAATCACCATGAAAATCAAACAACCTTTGAGTTCATCATGATGCATCGTCTCATCGGAAATTAACTTAGTAGTAAATAAGTCTTCAACCATTTTTCATTGCACAAAAAACCCATAACTGACTAAAACTTATCAAAATGAGGTTTTCTTAAAAAAAATGACATGCAACCTGATGAGTGGTTGCAATCTGCTGACCAATCTCTTTTGTCTCTGACGAACTTTTTCTTGCAGCAAACTCACTTGTTTGTGTTGTGTGCTTTAAATCCACATTTGTTGTTGATTTCTTTGTTCAAATATGTATATTTTTGTTGAAATTAACTTTTTCAGCGAAATTTTGATGGTCACCGGTGACTTGTTGACGGTGGTATGTGACTTTTAATCGGTTACAACCGGTAATATCCCAATTCCGTGATATTTTACCGGTTGGGGGTTTTTATGTATAGGCTGAGTGGCTGAGTTTGAAAAATCTTGTATCAAAGAAGCAGAACCTAAAGTGGCTTTGTTGAATTATATATGCATCCATTAATTAGCTGTCACTTTTTATATTTCTATAGTGATTTCATTTAACCTACTCATTAGTCTCCATTGCAGTTCAGTGTGGGTTTAGATGGAAAGAAACTTGAGTCTGAGAGTAACGTTCTTCTTGCTTCTATTGAGAATATGCAGTATGCTGTCACCTTGGATGTCTTACATGTGGTATTTTAATTTTAGAAAGTGCTTTGAGCATAGGTTTTTCCAGTCTCATATGTAACTCTTGTATAATTTTAATTCTGGGTTCTGTCATCAGGTGTTTTCGGCATTTGGACCTGTCTTGAAGATTGCCATGTTTGATAAGAATGGCGGTGTTCAAGCTCTAATTCAGTATCCTGGTGAGTTACATAGGTCCTCAGCTCAGTGCACTCCTCACTTTATCATACCATCTTTTTTGTTTAAGAAACTAATGAGTAATGGATATACTATCTGTTCCACAGCAAGTGTCCTCTTTTGGGAGGTGCAAACAAACTGCTTTTCAAGTATAAATTGATACATATATGTCTACTTTACTTGAACCACGTCCAATTAAAAGCATTGTAGGTATTAAAAAAGCTGTGTTAAAAATGTGAAATAGTTAATCCATAATTTGATTACAGGTCTTTAAGTTTTACTCTAAAAAACTCTACACTCATCATAATGTGGGAGTACTTTTCCTTCTCATTCCTATATGCTTGAAAAGCGTGGATGCTCCCGCATCAAATAGCCAATTGATAAATGGTACATGTGAATTTGCAGATGTTCAGACGGCTGTTGTTGCAAAGGAAGCCTTGGAAGGGCATTGTATATATGATGGAGGGTTTTGCAAGCTTCACATCTCATTTTCTCGCCACACCAATCTTAGTATCAAGGTAGTATCACTTTCCTAAATAACAAGTGTTTTATTTGATAACAGTTGCATTTTTCCCCGTGATGCTTGGGAATGTTTACAATCATCTGGCATACCATCCTCTTACCTTTTATCACCCTCATTTGTTTGCCAATCTCATCGACTATTTCTCTGAAGGAAAGTAGCAATGAATAGAACCTTGGCCACTATATTCTCTAGAACTCTTTTATTAATGGTCACTTCTCTAGAACTCTTCTATTGGTGAATTGCAATATATCAACAGACCAGTCTTTTTTTACTTGAAAACAGGTCAATTTGAGGTATATCCTCTACAGGACAAATGGATAAACGTGTAAAAGAAATGCTATAAAGGAAACAAGTCAAACAAGTAGGAACAGATTAAATGTTGCTCAAAGTATATGCAAGAGCTTACGCCCTGCTTAAACTGTTATTATTTAAGAAATTTGGATAATTATATGAGTTAAATTAAGTGACAAAAGAAAAAAAAAAAGCATTAGTTGGCCACAACCTGATCTTACCCAATTACTCTTTTTGCCACCTATAACTCTTGTATCAGCTTCTGATTCTATTGGACAAGAGAGGATTGATCTGTTGGTTGTTGGCTGATGATTTTCAGGTCAACAATGATCGGAGTAGAGACTACACAATGTCAGCTACAGCAATGTTGAATTCTCAACCCTCAACCTTCGGGCAACAACCACCGTCAGGGGCACTCCAATACGGTGAGGCCCAGTACGCTGCTTGTCCAAATGGGTTTGTACCACCCCCGTCTTCAGTAGGGTGGGGTCCAGGTGCCCCAACAGTAGGTCCTCCGTCCATGCCAATACAGATGCACAATGGTCACCAATACATGCCAACACCAGGCATGTCATCTGAAATGGGTCCTGGCGCAATACGCTTGGACGGCCAGAATGGCTTTCCCCAAGGTGGTGCTCCACCCAGTTATCGACAATAGCACACCCCACTCGGTCTTTTCCTTCTTTCTTCCCTTTTTATTTTATAACTACTAGCCTCCTCAAGTTATTTTTGTAGTCAAGAAGTTCCTTTTGGCTTGTGCTAGATTTTGTAACCACGTCTCGACTCCTTGTGTAGCCTTAACAATAGCTAGAAACTGTTCCTTTCTGTCTGTGTATCATCATATCACTTCTTTCATTTGATTTATACTAGTTCTCTTGATGTGGGAAATTCTCATTTTCAAGGATTGGAATAGACTCATCGATGTTTTGCTTTCATCTGTGTAATCTACTAGTAATATATATCAATATCAAGTCATTTGCCCCCAAACTTGAAGAGGTTCTAATCAATGGATAGACGAAATTTTGAATAAATCAAGGGAATATGTATAGATCAAGCAACTACTAATTTTGAAACTGTTAAATAGTGATGGCTATTTTAGAGACACAACTCTTGTTTTTATTAAAATGAAAATAACTTAAACCAATAGACATGTATCAAGTATCACTTACTTACATAGTTTAAATATGTTCGGCATCAAACACACAGAAAACATAAATGATGCAAGTCTGTGATAATAACTAGGTGTTTTTGTCTCATGTCATGCTAAGATGATTATTTTTATAAATAGTAAGATATTGAAATATGAATAAATGAAAACATATCAAATACTATAATAGGCATAAAGACTAAATATTATATTGAACTTTCTAATATTTTAATATTATATCTAGAAATTGCGAAAAAAAAGAAGATAATTTAAAGTAGGGTTAAGATAAGACAATACCAACGTATATTTTTAAATGTACTGAAATGTAAATGGAATTTTTTTCTTACACATATGATACATGTAGTTTAATTTTTCATTAAAAATGGTACATTTCTACATAGAATTTTGTTTTTCAGTCCGATTTTTCAACCAGGACTCTATATAGAAATGTGTCATATTAAAATGAAAAATGTATAATCCATATGTGTAATAAAAAAAAAAGTTTAGATACAATATCGATACATTTGGAAAGCTATGTTTGTATTGTGTGATCTTAACTCTTAAAAGTAACAACACTATCATATAATACAAAAACAATTTGTTTTAGAACAAAAATAAATTTAATCAAACATTAAAGAATTCATATACGAAATAAATAAATTTTAAATAAAAAAAAGTCAAGTAAAATATCATTCAATGGTAAACATATATAGGAGATGAAAGGTGTTATATTAAAATTTATTTAAAATTAACAACACTACATATTGCAACAACGTAAATAATTGATATATAAACACAATTATTCTAACGTTAAAAAAAGTTGGTAGACCAAATAAATAATTTTTAGGTAAAAATATAAAACATAAAGGAATAAAATGAAATACAAATTTTGTCCAATATAGCTTAATAAAATAAAAGAGTTCTATAATATCAAAGTACATTAATTATATAATAAGTAATTTATATACAGGATTAAAATAATATAAATAAAAACATAAAATATACTCAAATATAAAATAAAGAGTATAATTTAAATAAAAAATAAGGAGGAGGTCAAAATAATGCGAAAATGAGAAGAAAAAAACACTAAGACAAAAGTAAAAAATACCAAAGTATAAGTTAACTGGGATTTGAACTTGACATCCGTTGGTCGGAATGGCGACAGGACGGGTTCGAAACGAGAATTGATCATCCCATCCTCATTTAAAAAAACCGTAGGGCCTTAACGGGGATTCCCGTTGGGTAGGTAGGAGAAATTGTGGGGATTCGAAGAACTCATGTATAACAAACGTTTAATTAAATGGTGAAATTTTATTTTGAGATAATTGTTAAACTTAAACGAGTAAAATTTATAGTGATTCAAACCATAAACGGGTAAAAATATAAACAAAATCATAAACAAAATAATTATAAACTTGACTAACAATTATAAATGTGTACAAACAAATTAAATACTGATTAACATAATATTAAGATATATAATCTAAATATAATAAAATATTTATTATTGTAATGTAGTAAGCAGATATTAATTGGTATATTAATAGAATAATCTTTCGATTATCCAATTTTATGACCTAATGTAAAACTTGAATGTCTTTACCAATGTGATGATGACAATCATTTATTATATACAAGAACTCTTTGACAAGAAAAGAATATAAAATTAAATCAGAAACCAAAATTAAATCTCAAATTTGAAACCAGACATAAAAACCCAAAATAAAAACCAAAACCCTTAGGTTGCGTTTGGGGGTGCAAGTTCGGCTCATTCAAACAAACGGGTCTAACGGGTTGAGGATCAAAAGTCAAAAAGTTTATATAATTTTAGAATTTTTTTTAAAGAACAATTTGTTTAATACAACATTTTATAAATATTCATTTAAAAAAAAAGTTATGTTCTATCTTAAATATTTACTAGGGGTCAATTTAAATGTTCAGTCCGTCGGGTCAAAATTGTCACCCTTAGTAGCGTTTAATGGAGAAAATCGACAGAAAAAAATGAAGACAAATTATTAGTTAGGATATTCGAATTACGTACATCATTTCCTATGAATTCTCAAGTTGTATCAATATATAACTTAAAATTCAAGTCTCTTGTTTCTCTAGCAATTGTGGAGAATTAAGTGGAAGCTAAAATTAGAGTAATAGAAATGCAACAATCATAATGTTATTGTATTTTCAAGTTTTATGGTCTAGAAAAACCAAAGTTCTTATCGTCATTTCTCGTCTCTTTTATTCTCTCTGCCAAACACAACATTAATTTAAAGAATTCAACACATATAAAAAAAACCAAAAAACGTACTTTGGAAGAACAAGAAACCTCAACCGAAGAACAAGAAAATCCAATCAAAAAACAAGAAAACTCACTAAACCAGAACACAAATATATACCTACTAAAATTGGAATTTAATTCATCAGAATTAACAAATTAATACGTTGGTAAAACCAGGGTTAGCCGTAATTCAGAGAAGTAAACAAATACCAAAAACACAGACTGCATCTTTTACACAAGAAACACCAATTGTTTAACAAAGAGTCGGCCCTTTAAATATATAGTTAAAAATCTACATCTACTGGTAAATAAACTCTTTTGACCTTTCAGTAAGATGCATGCATGCCAAAATCTGTGAAAATCAGGATCAGGAGTGTAGAACGCAGGCGCATCATCCTCTCCAGTGTAGATTATCAGGAAAACTACTTTTGATTTCGTTGTTGGCATTCCATTCTCTTAATGTTCTCCAAATCTCACATTGACCCTTCATGCAGTTTCAAGTGAAGTTAACCCCCTAGTGTTGTTTACCTTACTAATACTAGAAAATATATACGCCTTACTAATCTCGAATCTACTCTTACTTGATCCAGACATTTAATATGGGTTCTTAACCTTAGATGACTGGGCACCATCTTCCTCTTTTCTCCTTTTTGAGGGCCGCTGAGCATAAAAGTCTACACTGTCTCTTCTCAATCTGTCATGAACCTGTTGGACAACATTTGCAACTTTTGATG
Organism: Centrapalus pauciflorus; assembly: GCA_020465985.1. Classification (NCBI taxonomy): domain Eukaryota; kingdom Viridiplantae; phylum Streptophyta; class Magnoliopsida; order Asterales; family Asteraceae; genus Centrapalus; species Centrapalus pauciflorus. The sequence continues at coordinate 73,324 of JAANYP010003966.1, forward strand.
CAACGGAAGGGCCTGAATTACCACGCACCTTTGTTCTCGAAAACCAGTGGATGTTTGTGTTATTGTATGAACTTGGACCAGATGGCGCCTGACCAGTAGCTTGAGCAGCTGCAGTGCTTCTCCCAGGATTATACATGTTACCACATGATTTGTGATAAGGTGCATGATTGCTCGAACTTTGATGCTGCTGACGACCAGATGAGTGAGCTGCCTTGGGAATATGGGTCGGTGTTGGGATCTTTGCAGCAAGAAAAGGCTTGTGACAACTAGGACAAAGAATTGTCTGATTGAGGTACACCTTGGCATATTCATAGTTCATCTTGCATCGATGGCAAATAGTCCAAAAAGAATCAGTCCGATGGGGAGCTGGAGCTGGGGCTTGGGCAGGAACCTTTTTGGAAACCGATGTTGGATGGGTCTGCGTAACAGTGGGACTATTCTGACTCTTTGGATTTGAAGTTGCTCTGTTTGCAAAGCTGTGGAAGCCATTAAACACATGGTCTGTTGATGGCCGCCCACTTTGAGAAGATACTTTTTGTTGGAATCCTCTCAAGTTCCTCCTCTGGTTATAGGCTAATCTTTTGTCCTTGTCAGATAACATACTCCAAGCCTCGGAAAGTATCTTAAATGCACCATCTGCACCCACCGATTTATTTTTATCAGGATGAAGAATGAGCGCCAGTTTCCTATACTTTTTCCTCACTGTTTCATCATCATCGGAAGGCTTTACATCAAGTACTCCATACCAATCTGACTCCCCATTTACCTTGTTCTCAGAGGAGATAAACATATTAATAGTGATCAACATCTGAGATATACCATCAAGCCCAGGATATAGGGTTTGAGCTTTTAACGTAAATTTCTTGGCACCAGCAAAATCTTTTTTGTCAAGCTTCTTCTCCGCAATTGTTTTTGCCCTGATAGCCTCATCTCTATTGCACTCCATGACTTTTAATGCTGACGCTTAATGTCCTGTCATTTTTCTCCCTCACTAGATATGGAAATGACACAAGAGTGCGTTAAAGCTAGCACAAAAGCGGAGGTTTCTTTAGTCATCAACATGTTCAAAACATTCAATAATATCGCAACAAGTGAACATGATATTCGTGCCATTATGAGTAGCTCTAAATAGTAAAAAGAATGTTCTGGGAACTTGTTAGCAACAGTGGTGGGATGGTTTTGGTTCAGGCATCTGCCATCCTATGTTCTTTACTGGTGTAAAATAATTGCGCAAAACATTCGTATTCCAATATTCATTACTTCCAGTAGTTCCAAATACCATAATGTCATCACTCATCACTACTAATGGAAAACTACATCAATGACTTAGAAGTAGGAATCATCTACCCCTGCCTTGTGTAGTAAGTGCATCATAGCTAATTTATACACACAAACAACTAGATGAAAAACAACTAGGCTATACAGAGAAGGGCAAAAACCAGTTCAGACAGAATAAACCAGAGAACCAAAGTGGAACCAGCTACATCCAATTCAGTCTAGATTTTCGGCTCTTGGTTTGGTTCATAACCAGAACCAAACTGGGTTTATCTTTTCCAAATAAGAAGAGACGCCACTTTACATTTATAACTTTCAAATCACAAAAACGCTTTGTACACTAGTTCTAGTTTGGTTTCATTCAGGCTTTAGAAAACAGCCCTTCAAATATCCATGCAATTTTGATGATAATAATAGTATAATGGTAATGTCATTGTTACACATACTAGTTTGTTTCCTTGAACTACATGTGAACTTCTAAAGCCATGAACGTCATTAGGTTAAATCGCATACATAATCATCTTAAAACTAGAATCCCAAATCTAATATAATGGTTAACGGGTACGGGTGCATAATCATATGATGAACAGAGGAAGTTTTTAACAATTTTGTTCAAATTTTAGACTGAAAACGATTAACAACAGAACAGTTCATTGAAGAAGCAAGCAAAAGAATTAACACAATTAACTGTTACGTAACTTAAAGCTTGTGCTATTTACGAACCGCTAATAAACATAAACAAGTAATCACAACGACGATAAAAAAATATCTACAGAAACTGGTAATTGATAAAAAGAATCATCTAATCACGGTAAACAAGTAGTTAAGTGACTAACTTTGAAAGTAAAAAACCAAAACTTGAGATTGAGAATGAAGCGGGAACCCTAGAATTAAGAAATACATGTTTACATTCATCAAAAAGAGAGAAATAAGCAATTACCAATTGAAAAAGGAACTGAACCGCTATACAATTTTGATCTTGTTTGACCTTTGTGTTTCTGGTTACTCCATCAATTACTAGAGAAGGAGACAATGAAAGCCCTAAAATTAAGAGATCATTACTTCGATAGGGGAGACGTGTGTTTGTTCTTTCGGTTGCCGAGAACCAAGAGGAAAAAAATTACAAAAATAACCAAAATACCCGTCATTTACGGTACCATATTTACACGACGTTACGTGACTTTTACTTTTTAGTAATTTTTAATGTATTACGTTACAAAAAATAAAAAGTAACGTAAAGTTTTAATTCTGTTCTTGAAAACGAGCACAATGAGATTTGATAATGTAAAGTAAAGATACTTAATAATTCACTTTTTGTAACAACATGCATTAGAAAAACAATAAAAATTACAACCAACGTAAATATTGGTCGTCACGTAAATGTGGTAACAAATTTGTTGGCTATTTTGGTAATGTGATTTTTTTGGGTAAATTTTGATAAATGTGTTGTTTTTTGGGTATTTTTGTAAGACAAATAACCAAAAATAGTAATAACTTTTGTCATTTTTATTATTAATAGTAACATTATTTATTTCTTATCATTAATTACATTGAATTATATATTTTTTATCGTTTATAGTAATAACTTTTTATTTTTCTATCAATAATAATAACGGTTGACCTACCAAACTTGTTTAGTAGGTCACCAACAACTTTTCAATTATTAAATATAGTAATTTTTTTATATTTTTATCAATAATAGTAATATATCAAATTAAAACTCAATTTTTTTTAAAGTTTTCTAAAATTTCATAAACATCAAAATAAAAATTTATGTTTCAAATTTTCTTGTGAAATTCTATAATAAAATTTTAGTTTTTATTTTTCTATTATTGTTAATTTATTTAATTATATTATTATTACTTTAGTAACTATTTTTTTAATTAATTAAATTTATTTATTTGTAATTATTATTTTTACGTAACCTTATAATTTTTTTTAATATATATTTGAATATTTATGGTTAGATAATATTCGATTAGTTGATCACAATTATATATAGTATGAATGAAAAATACAACGAATCATTCCAATTTTCATTTTTTCCAAATGAAAAAACTACGGACCATCATTTTCTTAGTTTTTCGGAATAAATAATACAAATCGTTTCAGTTTTTTAGTTTTTCCAATCTAAAAGGGTTATAGTTTTTTTTATTTAAAAAATCAAAATTCAAAATGAGTTTCAATATTTTCATTTGGAAAAACTATAAACCACAATTATTCATAATTTTTCAATTCCAAGAAGAACTCAAAAAATGAATGGGTCACAATACTTATTCATATGTAGTATTTTTCATTTTGAATTAAAAAAATTACAAATTGCTCAGCTTTTTAATAAATTCCAAATGAAACGGATTACAATGCATTCATGTTTTAGCTTTCCCGAATGGCAAAAATTACGACACATTCATGCTTTAGATTTTTTTTCCAAAAAAAATGTAAATCATTCTGATTTTTTGTTTTTCTTCCAAAATAATTGCAACCCATTTATTTTTGTGTTTTTAGGAACGAAAAAAACTATGAATTATTCAGGTTTACATTTTTTCCGAATGAAAATATTGCAACCCATTTTGATTTTTAGTTTTTCAAATAAAATGCAATAAAAGAAACACTTTAATTATTACAAAGAACTCAATTAATTTAAAAATATTTTTAGTAGAAAAATTTATTTATAAGTAAGTTTGTATTTAATTTATGTTAAATTTTTAAAAAACATAAATAGTTATTAGAATTACACATGTAATACATGGGTAAATAAGCAAGTGTTGTGTGTGTGTGTGTAAAAGTTTGATAGAATTTCATATTAGACTAGAGTGTTAGTGCCTCATATTAAATGCAAATGTTCATTACAATAAAATGTTAAATTTTATATAAATTATAATACGTATATGTTTAAAAGTGCATTGTTATTAACTATAGTTTACATCATTAACATGTTTATTATGATTAAAAAAAATATTTTATTTCATACAAAAAGAGTAAAATGTACATGTTCAAATGTATAATATGCATGATAATAGTGACAATATTCTCATGTCCTATTTTATAGGATCTGATTTATTGTAACCTATGTACTTTAGGTAGGTTGTTGTATGTTGACATTATATATTGATCAATACATATCTGAGATCTCTCCAATCATAGGAGTGATTATCAGAATTCTATAGTATATAGAATTCTGATAATCACTCCTATGATTGGAGAGATATGTATTGATCAATATATAATGTCAAGATACAACAACCTATCTAAACTACATGGGTTACAATAAATCAGATCCTATAAACTAGGACATGATAATATTGTCACTATTACACGAACATGTACATATTGTACTTTTTCATGAAATTAAACATTTTATCATATTGAATATGTAAATGATGTGAACAAGAAAATCATAATGTAATTTGAGAATTAACACATTTTATCATTAGGTTCATTATCATGGTTGGAGCTATGTTCAGCTAAACTCATCAGATCATTTTTTGGGACAACAATCGATCAAGTTTAATTTGTTTTGTAGTTTTGATCAATGTATTAACGTTTGAATACTTGTATCTATATTGGACATAATTTTATGATATTATTTGTCTATTTGAATGTTACGAATTATGTTTGGTTATTTGATTATTGTAAGACAACGAGTTATCGACGACCCGTGCGTTGCTACAGGGTCTAAAATATTAATTACAAAAATAAATATGAAAACAAATGAATAAATATTTTTAAAACAATTCAAATAACGAAACACAACCGAATCAGGACCGAAGTAAAATTCGAAAGTTGATATATATCAAGAAGTAAACTAAATGATATTGTTAATTGGTTCCTATCATAGATTTTAGATTTTGCAATGCTAAAATTACAAACCTTGTCTTATTAAAGTAGATCGGAATATAACCATAATTTGAAAATTTGACATTGATTAGGTTTAATCGCGAATTTAATTTGTTGGTTTTAAATTTAAATAAAATAAAGTTATAATGGTGATGTCTCCAATACATCGATTAGGGATTGTCAACGTTATAATAGTAATGTTCAATGTTCAACGTAATCATATTTAATAGAAAAATCCAAATATTTTTAGTTACATTTTATATATAAAGCAATTTCATTAGAATATTGTATTGTGCATTTGAATAATAAAGTGTTTTTCATACAATTAAAAATAACATAATAGTTTCTAAAGACAACTCCAAACATATATATAATTAAAATCATAATTTTCAATGTGTAAGAAAATATTGTAAAATAAATGGGTTAAATTAAATATAAGACTGAGATAAGGCTTAAGGATATGTATTATGAAAAGTTTAAATTAAAAATAAAACCAACCAATGATGATTGGATACGTGACAAATTTGCATTGGGCAAGCCCATTAATTTGCAAATTATATATGTATATATAGTTCGATCCTATCCAATCTACCTTTCATGTTGAGTCCAGTTTTGATGAATGTGAATGTGTAATCAGGGACAGTGACTCACAGTGATCACTATATATGGTATTCTAGTTGATGACTTTTTAAACAAAATATATTATAACAATTATTAGTCCATTAATTTATACCCTCTACTATTTAAAGTCTTTATATTTGTTTATTACTTGCTCAATATAAAATAAATATTATTTTACTTTACCTTTAAAAAATCACTATATATGATGTTAGTTAGAAGACTTTACTGTTGATGTTATAGTTAAGTTTAAATGTTTGTAAATGATTTCCATGGAAATATACAATTCCTTGATGAAGACGTATTGGACACTATATATGCATGATGTCAAATTCAAGTGGTTCTTATCATATATATATAAAAGAGTGAAGATCAACAAAATACTATACACATGGCGCGCGGGATCGGAAGCGATTGGTATAGTATTAGCAATAGGCATGGGTTGGGTTGGGTTGGGTCGGACCATCGGGTGGGTGAGGTATTAAGCCCATACCGATATGGGAGAGTCTACATGGATTCGACAACAGAGATAGATAAAAAGGGAACTTTTTGCAGCACATGAGCATAATTAATAACTAAAGAAACTGCACAAGTGTACTCGCGAGACTCGTTATATAATCAACGCAAAAATCTCCAGAAACTACCTAGAGATGTCGTTCGATGATGCAAAGTGCAGATTTGTTGCAATTGAGCAACCACAAAGGGAAAATGAAAAGTGATATAAACAAAACGACCACAAACCATGTATATTCGATCTCATTTATAGCATATTATGCAAGAATATATATAGCATAGTTGTCTTAGTTACGTAGATGGATGGAACCAGCGTAAGCAATCATATGATCGATCAAGGTATTTTCACAAGAGCAAATTAAACATAGTTAATCAAAAGTTCAAACACACGCACCAACTCCATCATCCCATGCTAATTATTGCTGAATATAATATATATGCTTCAATTCAAAGACAACTCACTTGCTGCTTCACAAATGATGGCAACGCAAAGGCAGCTCTATGTATCTGTTCAAGATAGAGATGATAAAATATAATTTAAGTTTATTAATATGATAAAGATTAAAAAAAAAATTCAAATATATTCTTCATATATAAATATATGCATGGGTACGTACGTACCTGAGAATTGTAGAATTTTGGTTCTCTCCCATGTTCAAGTGCTCCTTCTAGTTTCTCAATTGGGTTTACAGGATTTCTAAAATCTACTGGTGGACCCTCCGTTGAGCAAAGTATAAATCCGATAACACCACTGCATAGTGCATATATAACCAACCAAATCCCATGTTAAACGAACAAAGACTGGTGTCGTTTGTTATTTAAGAGATTAAATGTCTAAAGTCCTTTTCATGTCTGCAGTAAAAATACAAAAAATATCTTTCCACGTGAAAATATAAGTGCTCAAAAAGAGCTTGATGCAAAAAACAAATTAACCAGCTTAGCAGACTGACCTAGGATATGTGGGGACGCTTGCCCATGCATACTGAACCGAACCCTTGAAAATCTCATGGCACGCCGACATCATATCCTGAATAAGATGTGTGTGGAGCCACATACTCTCCGCCATGTTACAAAGCACACCACCAGGCCTTAATGCATTTGCAATCATCTCCAAGAAAGGCTTTTCCACAAGCTCTTGAGCAGGACCTAATAAAAATAATGTTTTTTATTTAACCAACAGATAGATTTTAAAGGCACACATATATATATATATATATAGTATACCACAAATTAAACTATAAAACCTACCCACAGGATCAGACGAGTCAACAATAATCACATCATACTTTGCCTTTGGCACATGGCGTATGAATTCGAGAGCTGTCAAGATCGATTAATATATAAATTAACAAAGATTTAGAAAGAGTAAAGCTTGATAAAAGTTCTTCATCCTAACCCAAAATTGAACGAAAAGATGCTACAAAGTTAATGATGTAAAACATGGATTGTGTGGGAACCTAAGTATTATAAATTATAAATTCATGATAAAGTTTGATGTCATCGAGTCAATAGTAAACACAATATTGCTCAGCCAGTAATCAGATTTGAATACTTGCAAATGTGTGTCCACATTAACTTACAATACTAGTTAATTAATTAGAAATCTACGATCAGTAAATCAAGTGTTTGTGCGTGTGTGCAATCAAGGTCACAAAGTTAGTGAGAAATCATATACGATATATCATAGTCTGGCATTTACCATCTTGAACATGGAGATGAACACGAGGATCCTCAAAGCCAACAGCTAATTCAGGAAAAAATTTCTTACTAACCTGAAACAAGGAATTAGACAATTTTCATATATCCATAAGATAGAACAAGATTACAAAGTTAATAGCCAAATACAGGATATGTTGGTAGCACATACATCTATAACCATCTTATCTATCTCGCATATATCGATCAGCTCTACTGAACTGTGGCGAGCAACTTCCCTAATAACTCCACCATCACCGCCACCCACAACCAGAACCTGCATTTAGCCCGTACCTTTCTCTTTTAGAATTCATTACATATAGAGTAGAGAGATGCTCCAAGAGTAGCAGAAATGCAACAGAGATATAAGCCTAACAGCGCGCCCTACTGTATTTTACAAATGACAAACGGTAATGCCACATATCGATAATAAAATATAATCATATATTGACGGATATTATTTACTTCAATTCTTGAAGCAATCAAGATGTTTATTGTTTAAATAATTTGCTAGATTCATAGTTTAGCTTAATCACTTTCCAAGTGTATACATTATTCCTTACCACGGCCTTCATATGCATGATTAAGTAGATATATCTTCTTCTGAAACAGAATAGTGTACCCAAATTCAAATGCAACAAAGGCAAAGTGACATGTCAAACACATAAAAACAAAGAACTTTGAAACAAGAATTACCTTCTGCCCTTTTTAGTGGTTGAGGCCATTACTATATATAATTTATTTCAGCAAGTATTTCTTTACAGTTAAGACCCAAAAGGCATGTAATACTTAATTTAAAAAATCTTCAATATGTAAGGAAAATATATTTACTTTTAGAAACCCAAAAAAAACTTTATGGGTTACGCATTCAATTCATGGTACGTAGAACTGTAGAAGGAATTGAAGATCGAGCACGAAAATAAAGATGTTGAAAAATACAATGTATTATGCACTCAAAAAACATCCAAAATAACAAAAGTGATAAAGTTATTAGGTTAAAGCATATATAGTTACATTTTTTGGTGATTTGATGGAACAAAGGGGAAGATGTGCAATCATCTCCTGATAGGCAAACTCGTCTCTCTCAGTCAGCTGAAGGATGCCATCAAGAACAAGTACTTTTCCATATGTGGAAGACTGAAATATAAATAAAGAATTCAGCATATATATATATGTGTGTGTGAATGATGTCTAATTAAGAATGGATTAGTTCTGAATTTACAAGTCTCAAATAGAATGGGCTGATGTCAAAGTGTTTGTACGTACCTCAAAAACTAGGACCTCTTGGTACAATGACTTTTCTTTGAACAAAATCTTTTCGACTTTCAATGAATGTGCTTCTCCTGCAATTAAGCAGAAAATTTGTTAAATGTGGGTTGGTGCTATTGACGATTACAGACAAGATTTAGCCAAAATACTTAGCCTAGCTACCAGCATATTGGTCATGCAGCTGTTGCTGCTGGCCATGTTACAATGATTTCAAAGTTACAACCAAGTGATGGATCTTACTTGTAGCAAGTATTCTGCTTGTTTAATTAACTATTCTACTGAATTCCCTTAATTCTGGTACAGTAATTAATTACTCTTGAAAGTCGATCCTAAGCATACCTGGCCACATGGGGTTGTTGAAGTACATTGGTTTGCCAACTTTATCTGCATTTGGTAACACAATAACAATGAAAATAAGTCAACAATGCAATCAAAAGAAAGATGGAATGCAAGGAAGATATCAATCAAGGTACCAGAGAACCATCCAGAAACGACAGTTGCATGACAGTTGGGTTGAAGCTCAGCATAAGGGGAGAAAGCCCGGGCTTTCAAGCAACAAGCAGGGACACTAGTCTGCTCAGCCTCCTTCTGATCCATTCTCTTCTCTGCTTCCAGCCAATGTACACTCATTACAGAAATGAACATATATATATATATATACATGGGAAAAGTCAAAGACCGACATATATAACATAAAAAGGGGTGTGAATCATACTTAAAATTAACTGATATACTTGCCAAGTTTTGATCAATTATATATCTAGTCACCAAATATAATATCATTTACTTTAGAATCCATAATATATATAAAATACCTTTTTTTTTTTTTTTTGGGGGGGGGGGGGGGGGGGGGGGGTTAAAGGATGATGCTCTGATAAAGTTGTATTATTGGTCAATCAATACCTTGGCTTTGATGGAAGGACCACAAATTTATCTATCACCTAACCCTTCCGGCTCCATACTAGTTAAACTCGGACACAGTTTTGACAAGTGTCGCCACATCAAAATTCTCTCATTTTTAATTAATCTATATTGAAATGTTTTTAAACAATAACATTTTTATAGGAGAGATACATAATAAGAAATAAAATAAAATAAAATATATGAGCCACATATATATTATAAGAGGTGAGAAAGCATCTATATTATATATATGGGCCCACAAAACTAGAAACTCACAGTTTATAAACTAGTTTACAATCCTTGTCTTAAACAATACTTTAGTTTGTTTACCAAATGGTGTTTGGTTTTGCATTTGAAAAAATGTTGCAGCGTTTTGATACTTAATAATCAGATTACTGTTGTAACAAAAAGTGCTACGGAAAATGTAGTGTTTGGATTAGTTTATGTTGTTGGTTATCACAATTATCAAATAATCAACTTTAAGTGTTTGGATTTTCGTTTTAAACTTGTAAAATTACTAAAAAAAAGACATTTGTATATAATTATGAATTTTTATTAATTTAATATGTATTTTAGGTTATAACGTAATATTTTTATTCATAATTATTTATCAATAAACATTTAATAAGTTTTTCATCAAAAAAAATTAAATATAATAATTTAGAAATTGAATTCTAAGCTAATAAAAGTACAATTTAAAAAACAAAAAATTATAAGAAAATATAATAACATAATAAAGAGTAAAAATGTTCACATTTCAAATACAAACAAGTAGTTGAAACGAGAAAATACAATACTAGCATAATATTCTTAATAACAATAAAGGGGCATTAAGTTTAGGTTAAACATAAGGGTAGCATTGTAAATTTGCATTAAAAATAATTGTTGTATCCTTACAGCAACAAAAAGTTGTTGCAGAAAAATAATGGTAAGAATATCACTTACCGCAAATAAGCAGTTTTTGAAAGTTGCTATCCAAACACTTCAAATCACTTATTTGTGCTATTATAACGTAATAATCAAATAAGCACCATTAGGGGTGAGCTCGGTACCGTACCATACTGAACCGGTACCGATCCCGAAAATACCGAAACCGAATTATTAGTTTTGAAAAAACCGAATACCGAACCGTATAATTTTATATGGTGCCGGTTCGGTTCAAAATACCGAATTTTAGCTAATTTAAAAACCAAATACCGAACCGAGAGTACCGAATACCGAATTTTAGCTAATTTAAAAACCGAATACCAAACCGAATATATTAATTCGGTATCGGTTGGTACCAGTTCGGGTTCGGGAAATGGTACTCGTCGCTCACCCCTACCCTCTAAATGGCCAACGCGGCATATATAGTGGTTTATTTCTAAAACCACAAAACTACCAGAGTACCGGTACGTGCTTTGAAAACCTTATATTTAAAACCAATGAAAAAATTTCATATATATCATTGTAAACATTAAATATTAAGCATGTATCCTTGCAAAATTCTTTATTACATTTATATACTTCAAAATATTTAAATCTCACGTATATATCCAAATGACTATTTTAAATTTATTTTATCATTTAAAAAAATTTTAATACCTAAACTACCATCTTAAATCCCAACAAAAATAAATTTAAAAATAAAAAAAATAATTCAATGCAGTAACAAATTAATTAAGAAATGATATTTTATATTTTTTTTTAAATGATGTAATTAAATTTATAATGGTCATTTGGATATATATGTGTGATTTAAAGTTTTAGAAGTATATAACTATATATATGTAATAGGAAAGTTTGTAAGGATATATACGTAATATTTAAAGTTTACAAGGATATATATGAAATTCTCCATTATATATATATATATATATATATATATATCATAATAGAAATAGAAATAGAAATAGAAATAGAAATAGAAATAGAAAGGGATGTTTTATCACTTACAAACAGTCTCTGTTTGTGGTTAATTGGTTTTCAAGACTCACTCAGTCTGTCTTCCTTTTCCTTACGAAAGAAAATGTACCAACACCCACACCCACACCCACACCCACGTTTACGTTTATATAACATAATAATAATAATAATTAAATTAAATACGAAGCGTCATGTCATTAGTTACGCCTGCATATACGTTTCACGTCACGTGGCTACTATTTTATTATTTTCTTTTCCCTTTATTACCCTTTAATATTAATATTAATATTAATATTTATATTTATATTTATATTTATATTTATATATTCCCTCCCTCGTGTCCTTTATTATATTATAAATAAAACATCCGTTTCTTAATCAACGTGACTAAATAACCTCCATCATCCTTCTTAATCAATTTCTCCATCATTTATTTCATTATGTTTTTTTTTTCTACTTCCAAGTTCCAACCATTAGCTTATTATGCCTTATATTATACTTTTTTTTAACGACAAACTATCCTAGTCCTAAGCTACTCCTTTACCACAAGACTTACTTACTCAACCTAAATTGCAACTTCTCTCCGACGGGAGTCGAACCCGTGACCTCTCACTTATATCTCCACCCTCTTACCGTCAGGCCAAATGCCCTTTGGTTCTTATATTATAATTAACAAATTATTATTCTTACATTTGGCCATTTAGGGGGAATGAACTTTTATTTCACAATAAAAAATATATATAGTATCGTATCCTTAATTTCATGACAACTAAAATGGAAATTGTTCGCATATTTTGGATTATGATTTCTATCCCCGTACATTATATATATTTTAGGCTAAACAAACATTCTAAGTAAATAACATATATTGTTTCAGTTTTTTTTATTTAGTAATAATATTTGTTCTTTACCATTAATATATCTTCATTTTCATCCCTCATAACTTTATAGTTTCTTGTTTATTTTAAGCTATATTATCAGGAAATGTAATATATAAAAGGGTTAATATTTAAAAAACTCAATCAAACTTTTTTCATTTTCTCAACTAAGTCCCATAAAATTTTTTCCCAATTGTTTAAGTCTCTAAACTATGTTTGTCTTGCTCAAAAATATATATATCTTTGACCGACTACCAGATTTGTCGGTAAAATACAACAGATAAAACATAAAGTTTAAGAAATTAATCGCTAAAATTTGTAAAGATGATGAGTTTTTTCCAACATTAATTAATTAGTTAAAGTACTAATGTTACTTACAAAAATAGTTTAATGGCTTAAACAGTAAAAAAAAAAGTTTAGAGACTTAATCACAGAAATAAAAAGAATTGACAGGGTTTTTCAAAAATACAATTTTTGACATTAAAAATATCTTCAATTCTTTTAAGCCAAGAATAATAAAATAAAATTCTATTTTTATCAAATAGACATGAAATTCAGCTTTTAGGCCGAGAAAAGTTAATCAAATATTGTTTCTTTTTTCCGACAAAGAAATGGTTTATTATGAAAAAAACCGACATGGTTTAACAGTTTTTTGTGTTTTCGTCCATTTATGTTTTTTTCCCAGAAAAGTTCTCAAGTTAAATTTACTAAACCAAAAGAAACTTGAAAACTAATCTGAAAAAAAATAAAATGAAGAGACGAAAACGTAAAAATATGTTTTTATTCTTCATAATAAACCCAAAAAGAAACCATAAAATTAAAATTTCACATTTTTATACATGACATTGACTATTTAACCAAGTACATAAGTTACATTGTTGTATTTTGTATTCTTTGTATATGATAAACAAAGAAGATGAAAAGATAGATTCTTATAATAAATATTTCAAAAGATTCTAAATTTTATGATTCTTTTTCTTTTTGACTTTACATATTAATGAATATCGATCATTAATTTACTTAGGCTCCGTTTGTTTTTTTAAGAGTTTAGACGTCTAAACACTTTTTACCTTCTGTTTGATAAGATATTAAAAAATGTCTAAAATCTGTTTAGACTAGATTGTTTGTTTTTTAATTTAATAAAGTGTCTTATTACATATAATTTATCAAAAGACAAAAGACAAATTTAAAATAGACAAAGAAAGCAGACAAAAGACAAATTTAAAATAGACAAAGAAAGCAGACAAAAGACAAATTTAAAATCTGATTGAAACAGACCACGGTCAGACATCAGATGTCTGATTGGAGTAAGAAAAACAAACAACATTCAACCTCTTATATCTGACCGAATCAGATAGTAGAGGCAAAAAAGAGAAAAGAGGAAAAAACAAACGAAGCCTTAATCATGATAAACATCCTAACGTGAACGTGGTCGAATCGAAAATTCTGAAATCAATGAAAATCAAAACTGAATCTCGTACCAAATACATAAATTGGTATTGGTAAAAGTATTGGATTGATTTGAAAAAATAATACATTTGCTCACCCTTAATACTGGTATCAGTCCGAACCAATATCGAACCAAAATTCCAAAAAACTGAAATCAAATAATACCAAAACTGAATCTCATACTGAATGCATAAATCAGTATTAGTTTGATACTGATACGGTTTAAGAAAAATGTTATATTTGCTTACCCCTAATTGTTTATAAGGGTTATTATTTAAACAAGAAAATCATGTTTTCATAATTTTATCAATTGATCCATTAATTTTTTTATATTACTTTACTTTGTACGCTATTGAAACACCCATACAACTAATACGAGTATTTCGATACCATTATACGTTAATTTATACAGAGTACTTGCGGAAATACGATCAAATTAAAACTTTTGCAATTAATAATCATCATCGTGATTCCAAACACTTTGCATAAGACACAACAGAGTGTCGGAAATCACAGAGCAAGGTAACTGGGGTTACAAGATTAAGTTATCAATTTAGTTACAAACGAATTAATAAACAGTGACTAATTCGCGTAAGTCCAAAAATGGAAGTCTGCTACTCCCGCCCCAAATATCCACAAAATATTGAGCTCCTATCCGAGCTCCAAACGATACTTAACAACTCGGGCCAGCCGGGCCTTTGCCCTTAACAGATCCTGAAAAGAAATAACAACTATCGGGTAAACAACAAAGTTGTTTAGTGAGATTCTAGATTAAAGTACCATGCGATATATGAATGATGCCATGCAATGCCATGAATTCGACTAACAATTTTGGAGGCCAACTAATGGCTATAAGCTACCACATTGCGGTTACCATACACAAGCTTACCGTACAATGGGTTTACAATCTACTGCTCGATTACCACACCACAGGCTTATCGATATGCAGTTTACAATGATGTCATACGATTACCACCACAGGCTTATCGATTTACAGGCAGTAATGGTTACCACACTCAGGCTTACCATTATGATTCCGCTGGGTTACCACACTCAGGCTTACCGTCTCGGCGGAGAGGTCAAACGAACGATCAACAACTTATCAACCGAGTGATAAACAATAATTATGATGTATGTGATGGCAAAGCATGAAAATGACAATAATGATACGAAAGCAGTAACATACAATTCATGATATGCATGCAAATACGTTAATACTAGAACTCACAGTGATACACAATACGCTCTCGGCCTCAAAACCGAGTTATAATCGTCGAAGTAAGAGTGATAGCCTTCACGTGACTTAACCCGTCAAAACTCCTACAAGTAGGTTCATAATATAATACTTTATAAGTCTCACAGCTTATAATTTTCTTAACTTTGGTCCGGACGTATTAGTCCTAAGACCCAATTAATTTTTGGCATCGACCTACATAATTATTTTGGGCTAATTATCCTTCAAAATTGGTGACATGAGTTATTATGGCAAACGATCCTCAAGACTAATTAAAATTACAATTTATGGCCGGAACTGGGCTCAACTCGCCGAGTTCCCATCCGAATCCGGATCAGGGACCAGCCGGGTTTCAAGTCATCCGAACTCGGGTCAAGGACCATCCGGATTTCGGATTCCTCCCAACCGAAATAAGGTCCGAACTCGGTTCTAGCCACATTCGAATTTCGGACCAACCCATCCGAAATTCGGATCCCACTATATCCGAATCTCTTAACTTAGAACTTTTCTTTCAAAATTTCAGACCAACTCGCCGAGTTCATCAAGGGAACTCGCCGAGTTCGAGTGCAGGTCTGCCATTCTGCCTTACGGATTTAATGCTCAAAACTACCAAAACTTCTCACATTTATTATAAACGGTTTGGAATCATTCCCAAACATATATATACCTTTCTAAACTCATTTTAACATCAAGAACACTATTTCATTCCTTTCTAAATCCATGAGAGTTCATAAACTCCATTTTCGGGTTTTTGAGCTAAAACCCATCAAACTTCATAAAACTTGAATATTATGCTCATAAATGACGATTCTAACTATATTTCATTATCATTCTTCAAGATCTAGAGATTTCTCCATATTATCCATAAAACCCATTTGAGTTTCTCATCTTCTTCAAATGAAGATGGTGGAGAAAAGAATAAGTAAGAGATTTATATAAATAAAGGTGGGTACCTCTTGGATCTTTCAAAATCAAGAAAAGCTTCCAACAAAAGTCTGATTTGGATTCTTCTTCCTTTCTTCCTCTTCTCTCTTCTCTCTATTTTGGCTTTTTGGAAAAGGATGAACACACACACACTTGGTGTGTGTCTGCGTGGGTTTAAAGCAAGGAAAAGAAGACTTTCTTCTTCTTTTCTTTCCTACCCCAAAACTTTCACATATTAACCAATCAAACCCTAGAATTATTTGAATTTCTTTTAAAGTCCCCACTACACATTTAAAACATATATGTATAATAGTTTCCAACACCATCATATATATATATATATATATATATATATATATATATATATATATATATATATATATATATATATATTACAAAATTAATTAATATTCCAATTCTCGAAATTCTTTACAATGAATATTATTTATTGATTATCTTAAATAATCGGGCCGTTACAATTCCTCCCCTCATAAAAGGATTCCGCCCACGGAATCAGTTTCTTTCGAACAGAGCGGGGTATTTGGCCATCATCTCAGCCTTTGTCTCCCAAGTCATCAGAGATCCACGGTGGTGTTTCCAACAAACGAGCACCATCTCGATCTCCTTATTCCTTAGGTTAATTACTTTGTCGCCGATAATCTTTTCTGGTTCTTCGACATAACGCAACCGCTCATCGATTTGCACATCGTCCAAAGGAACGGTCACTGCAGGATTGATCGGACTTCGCTTCAAATAGCTAACGTGAAAGGTGTTATAAATTCCTGCCAACTCAGCGGGCAGATCTAACTTATAAGCTTGAGCACCGACACGCTCGGTAATAGGAAACGGTCCAACATATCGAGGACTTAACTTTCCTCGCTTCCCGAATCTCATAATTCCCTTCCACGGAGATACTTTCAGCATCACTGAATCTCCCACTGCAAACTCAATATCTTTATGACGTTTGTCCGAATATGCTTTCTGTCGATCTTGGGCAGCTTTGATCCGCTCACGAATAATCTGGATCTTATCATGCGTCTCTTGAAGCAATTCGGGGCCCGCTAACGGTTTCTCGCCTGCTTCTCGCCAACAGGTCGGGGTTCGACACTTTCGGCCATACAACGACTCATATGGAGCCATCTTTATCGAAGAATGATAACTATTGTTGTAGGCGAATTCTACAAGTGGCAAGTGCGTATCCCAATTTCCACCAAGCTAGATCACGCACGCACGCAACATATCTTCCATTGTTTGATTAGTGCGCTCGGTCTGGCCGTCGGTCTGGGGATGAAACGCCGTACTCAAATTGACACGCGTCCCCAACTGATCTTGCATACTTTGCCAA
The DNA here is from genome assembly GCA_020465985.1 of Centrapalus pauciflorus. Lineage (NCBI taxonomy): Eukaryota > Viridiplantae > Streptophyta > Magnoliopsida > Asterales > Asteraceae > Centrapalus > Centrapalus pauciflorus. The sequence continues at coordinate 91,169 of JAANYP010003966.1, forward strand.
AATCTCGAAGTAAACCTCGAGTCACGATCCGAAACAATAGACTTTGGAATTCCATGGCGTACAATAATCTCATCAATATACATTCGCGCCAATCTTTCCAAAGGAAAGTTTTCTCGTATCGGCAAGAAGTGTGCGGATTTTGTCAGTCGATCCACAATAACCCATATAGCATCATGTTGTCTTTGGGTCTTCGGAAGCTTTACCACAAAATCCATCGTGATGTGGTCCCATTTCCATTCGGGTATCTCTAGGGGTTGCAAATTTCCAGACGGCTTTTGGTGTTCGGCCTTGACTCGCAAGCAAGTCAAACACTTTTCAACATGATTACCAACGTCTCGCTTCATTCCGGGCCACCAATATTCGGATTTCAAATCCTGATACATCTTAGAACTCCCGGGGTGAATTGAGAACTTCGAATTATGACCATCCTCTAAAATTGTTTTGCGCACATCACCAATCTTCGGTACCCAAATGCGATTTCTAAACATTTTCAGACCATTGATACCTTCAGTTAACAGTCCACTCTGACCAACCATTCTCTCAGACTTAATATTTTCCTCTTTAAAACCCTCGATTTGCCACTTCCGTATGTCGTCAAGGATAGAGGAACTCACAACTACATGCGTTAGCGCATAGCAAGTCGCTTCCGGGTATCTCTTTCGGCTTAAAGCATCAGCCACTACATTGGCTTTTCCAGGGTGATAAAGGATTTCACAGTCATAATCCTTAATCAACTCCACAGCGCGTCTCTGTCGCATATTTAATTCCTTCTGATCAAAGATATGCCTCAGGCTCTTATGATCAGTAAACAACTGGCATTTAGTGCCGTACAGATAATGTCGCCAGATTTTTAACGCAAACGTGACAGCATCTAATTCCAAATCATGAGTCGGACGACTCTTTTCATAATCCTTTAGCTGTCTTGATGCATACGCTATCACTTTTCCTCGTTGCATTAGCACACAACCCAATCCATTTATCGAGGCATCGCTATAAACGGCAAAATCTTCGTTTCCTTCCGGCAACGCAAGCACAGGAGCGTCAGTCAACCGACTCTTCAAAATTTGAAACGCCTCAATCTGTGGCTTTTCCCACACAAACTTCGCATTCTTAAAAGTCAATGAAGTGAGTGGGACGGCTATTTTAGAGAAATCTTGGATGAATCGTCGATAATAGCCGGCCAATCAAAGAAAGCTACGAATTTCAGCAACATTTCTCGGCGCTTCCCAACTTTTAATGGCCTCGATCTTGGAGGGATCCACAGAAACACCCTCACAAGATATAACATGCCCTAAAAATTGCACTTGTCGTAGCCAAAACTCGCACTTGGAGAATTTGGCATACAACTGTTCGCCTCGAAGAAGTTCGAGCAATTGTCTCAGATGAACTGCATGATCCTCCTCCGTCTTGGAATACACTAAAATATCGTCGATAAACACTATGACCGACTTGTCAAGCATTGGACGGCACACCCGATTCATCAAGTCCATAAAAGCTGCAGGAGCATTAGTGAGCCCAAAAGGCATCACTAAGAATTCATAGTGTCCATATCAGGTTCGAGAAGCCGTTTTTGGCACATCTTCTTCACGTACCTTAAGTTGATGATAACCTGAACGAAGGTCTATTTTCGAGAAATAAGCAGCTCCTTGTAGTTGATCGAACAAATCATCAATACGAGGCAAAGGATACTTATTCTTTATAGTCACCTTATTCAGTTCTCTATAATCTATGCACATTCGCAAGGTTCCGTCTTTCTTACGCACGAATAAAACCGGAGCACCCCAAGGCGAGGTACTCGGCTGAATGAACCCTTTCTCTAATAATTCTTCCAGTTGTGCCATCATTTCCTTCATTTCTGAAGGTGCTAAACGGTACGGGGCACGCGCAATTGGTGCAGCTCCCGGCACCAATTCAATCCGAAACTCTACGGATCGATCCGATGGTAATCCCGGTAAGTCATCAGGAAACACGTCGGGATATTCATTAACCACTGGTACATCTTTGAGGTTTTTCCCTTCTTTCTTAGTATTTAACACACAAGCCAAGAAGCATTGACATCCCTTACCTAAACTTTTCCGAGCCTTAGCCACCGAAATCACTGCGGCTTCCCTTTTACGTCTGTCCCCATACACAAATATTTCTTCGCCTTCCGGCGTGAACAAACGAACGATTCTATTAGCACAAGCAATAGTGGCAAGATTATTGGCCAACCAATCCATGCCAGCTATTACATCAAATTCTTTGGTGTCTATGGGGACAAGGTCAATATCAAAATTATGTCCGTCTAGGGTCAGCACACAATCATAGTATATTTGGGTGGCACTGACCGATTTTCCGCTTGCCACATCAACAGATAAGGGAAAAGGCATTAAAGAGGGTATAATATCTAACTTTCGTGCAAATGCTTTGGAAATAAAAGACACACTTGCACCAGAATCGAACAATACTACAGCAGGTAATGAGTTCAGAAGAAAAGTACCGGTTACGACATCCGGCACATCCTGCGCCTCAGCAGCTGTAATCTGATAAACCCTGGCTTGAGGCTTGGGCGGATTCCTCTTTGATTGGGAGGAACCACCCACAAAATTAGGCTTTGCGACCGAGCCTTTACTTTCGGACGTCGCCAACCTCTTCTTGGGGCAATTCCGAGCAAGGTGGCCCACCTGGCCACAGTCGTAGCACGCATCAGTTCGCTTAGGGCACGCAGGACGTATGTGTCCCTCTTCTCCACAGCCATGGCACACAATAGGGGACAAACACTCCCCACGATGAAGTTTCCCGCAACGGTTACACGTAGGCACCGAATTGGAAAACTGAGATTTGGACTGAAAGTTGTTGGAGCTAGTCGGCTTCTTTGAGTGCCTTGACGATTGGGAACGTGAACGGGAGTCCACGTTCTTCGAAAATGATTGTTGGGGTTGCTTAAACGTCCCCGACGAAGACTCAACCTTCGCTTTCTTTGATCCAGCCGCCTCTTGTTCCCTACGAAACAATTCATACTCTCGGAGTCGCGCATACTCCACAGCTTTTTCGAACGATTCCAATGCGCGAACAGTCACCATTTCGCGAATCTCACTTCGCAGTCCTTCCACAAAGTAGTCAGTCTTTTGTTTCTCGTCAGCAATCACTGACCCCACAAACATTGCCTTCGAGTTAAACTCGATCAGATAATCGTCCACCGATAGTTCTCCTTGTTGAAACGTAAGGAAATCTCTTTTTATCTTCTGCACCGCAACAGCCGGGCAGAAATGCTTGTCGAACCTGGTCTTGAACTCTACCCAGGACATTTTCGCCACAACATCTAAACCCATTATCTCGACCTCTGAATCCCACCATGTCAAAGCAGGACCAACAAATTGCGCAGCCGCATACTGCACCTTTTTGTCGTCGCTGACGTCAGTGACTCGGAATAATTTTTCGATTGCCTTGATCCAGTCCAAGGCCTCCACAGTAGTTGCCCGTCCATTGAATGCTGGAGGACGACAACCAATGAAATTCTTATACGACATTCCCCTTTTTGACTTAGAGGAGCCGTGCTTCCGTTCTTTATCTTTCTTGGGCCTTTCTGCCCTACTTCCACTTCCAGCGCCTTCCGTATTATCGTTACTTGCTTGCTCCCCTTCAGCATTATTTTTCTTTCCTTGAACGTTCTGGGAAGCAAGTAGTTGGGTCATTAGCTCATTCTGCTGGCGATTTTGCTCCAGCATTTGAGCCATCATCTGCATCATTTGGTCCTCTCTGGACCCTCCACCAGTACGGAAACTGGATTCATTTTCATAATCTGGAGACTGATCCCTGCCTCCCCCATCATTTGAATGTTCTACCTCCTGGTGTAGAACGCGATTCGACTGGTTATCCGACATTGTCTGCAACCAACAGTTACAGGTTGGTTCAACACTTCTTTCACACCAAAGTGTGCACATGAAATTTATTTGTATGCATATGTATATATATATAATTATGCTTACGTCAAGTCATAATCTTAAAAGTCTACCCAATATTATCCCATCCTAGGCCAAAGGTCAATTGTAATTGTTATAATATTGCCGCCTAGGTGGGTCAATAACAGCATCTGAAACCGTGCTCAGAGTAGAGTATCGTCGACTATACTCTGTCTATGAGCTCCAGCTCTGATACCAAATTGAAACACCCATACAACTAATACGAGTATTTCGATACCATTATACGTTAATTTATACAGAGTACTTGCGGAAATACGATCAAATTAAAACTTTTGCAATTAATAATCATCATCGTGATTCCAAACACTTTGCATAAGACACAACAGAGTGTCGGAAATCACAGAGCAAGGTAACTGGGGTTACAAGATTAAGTTATCAATTTAGTTACAAACGAATTAATAAACAGTGACTAATTCGCGTAAGTCCAAAAATGGAAGTCTGCTACTCCCGCCCCAAATATCCACAAAATATTGAGCTCCTATCCGAGCTCCAAACGATACTTAACAACTCGGGCCAGCCGGGCCTTTGCCCTTAACAGATCCTGAAAAGAAATAACAACTATCGGGTAAACAACAAAGTTGTTTAGTGAGATTCTAGATTAAAGTACCATGCGATATATGAATGATGCCATGCAATGCCATGAATTCGACTAACAATTTTGGAGGCCAACTAATGGCTATAAGCTACCACATTGCGGTTACCATACACAAGCTTACCGTACAATGGGTTTACAATCTACTGCTCGATTACCACACCACAGGCTTATCGATATGCAGTTTACAATGATGCCATACGATTACCACCACAGGCTTATCGTTTTACAGGCAGTAATGGTTACCACACTCAGGCTTACCATTATGATTCCGCTGGGTTACCACACTCAGGCTTACCGTCTCGGCGGAGAGGTCAAACGAACGATCAACAACTTATCAACCGAGTGATAAACAATAATTATGATGTATGTGATGGCAAAGCATGAAAATGACAATAATGATACGAAAGCAGTAACATACAATTCATGATATGCATGCAAATACGTTAATACTAGAACTCACAGTGATACACAATACGCTCTCGGCCTCAAAACCGAGTTATAATCGTCGAAGTAAGAGTGATAGCCTTCACGTGACTTAACCCGTCAAAACTCCTACAAGTAGGTTCATAATATAATATTTTATAAGTCTCACAGCTTATAATTTTCTTAACTTTGGTCCGGACGTATTAGTCGTAAGACCCAATTAATTTTTGGCATCGACCTACATAATTATTTTGGGCTAATTATCCTTCAAAATTGGTGACATGAGTTATTATGGCAAACGATCCTCAAGACTAATTAAAATTACAATTTATGGCCGGAACTGGGCTCAACTCGCCGAGTTCATAAGGAACTCGCCGAGTTCCCATCCGAATCCGGATCAGGGACCAGCCGGGTTTCAAGTCATCCGAACTCGGGTCAAGGACCATCCGGATTTCGGATTCCTCCCAACCGAAATAAGGTCCGAACTCGGTTCTAGCCACATCCGAATTTCGGACCAACCCATCCGAAATTCGGATCCCACTATATCCGAATCTCTTAACTTAGAACTTTTCTTTCAAAATTTCAGACCAACTCGCCGAGTTCATCAAGGGAACTCGCCGAGTTCGAGTGCAGGTCTGCCATTCTGCCTTACGGATTTAATGCTCAAAACTACCAAAACTTCTCACATTTATTATAAACGGTTTGGAATCATTCCCAAACATATATATACCTTTCTAAACTCATTTTAACATCAAGAACACTATTTCATTCCTTTCTAAATCCATGAGAGTTCATAAACTCCATTTTCGGGTTTTTGAGCTAAAACCCATCAAACTTCATAAAACTTGAATATTATGCTCATAAATGACGATTCTAACTATATTTCATTATCATTCTTCAAGATCTAGAGATTTCTCCATATTATCCATAAAAACCCATTTGGGTTTCTCATCTTCTTCAAATGAAGATGGTGGAGAAAAGAATAAGTAAGAGATTTATATAAATAAAGGTGGGTACCTCTTGGATCTTTCAAAATCAAGAAAAGCTTCCAACAAAAGTCTGATTTGGATTCTTCTTCCTTTCTTCCTCTTCTCTCTTCTCTCTATTTTGGCTTTTTGGAAAAGGATGAACACACACACACTTGGTGTGTGTCTGCGTGGGTTTAAAGCAAGGAAAAGAAGACTTTCTTCTTCTTTTCTTTCCTACCCCAAAACTTTCACATATTAACCAATCAAACCCTAGAATTATTTGAATTTCTTTTAAAGTCCCCACTACACATTTAAAACATATATGTATAATAGTTTCCAACACCATCATATATATATATATATATATATATATATATATATATTACAAAATTAATTAATATTCCAATTCTCGAAATTCTTTACAATGAATATTATTTATTGATTATCTTAAATAATCGGGCCGTTACAGCTATTTTTTTACTATTAAAATTGTAAAACTCATTACAGGTACCTTGTTGTTCAAGTTTAAAAAAATGACATTGTATGTTAATTTAACATTTATGTTGAAAAAAATCATCACATTTTTAGTATTTTATCAATTTGGTCTCTAAGACTTTTCTTTACTAAATAAATGTTAAAAAAAAATGCTAAAACTCGATATAATTGATTGATTAAACACATAAATTATTATAAGGGGTTTAATTAGTATGAAAAAGCATCTCAATGACCAAACTGATAAAAATCGAAAACATGATGATTTTATCAACATTAAGTTAAACTAAAATGTCATTGTTTTTTAACTTGAAGAGCAGGATATCAGTAATGAATGTCACAGTTTCAATATGAAAAAATTTTATAGGGCATAAAACGATTAATAATTAACATTGAGAAATCAAATTTTTTCATATCAATAGTAACTATGTTGTTATCATTATTTTAAACTTTTTATTATGTTATATCAAAGTACGTACTAAAATATATAAATTTTGTTCGATATGATTTCATTTTAAATTCAAATTGTATTAGACTTATGTAAATAATGTTTAAATTTAAATATCTTAAAGGATTTTGATTATCACATGTCAATAAATAATGACCAACACGTGACATCATGAGAAAATAATAAAGTTAATTGTTTCTTAAAAATTATAAATAATACATTTATATGGTGAAATTTTATTGTGTATGAAAAAGTGGACACGATCAACGCCCACCGGGGAACTCACAGCAGCTTACCAAAGTTGACAATATGTTTGACCCACTATTAAATATCAATATTAATTTATTGCTAATTAATCCATGATTTTTCAACATTCATGCAAAACGCATGCAGATTAAAAATTGTTAATGAATTTAAAATTCCCATTGAAATTAAAACAGTGACAGTTATGATCGAGCAGCATATATAAGTCAGCAACGACCACATTTTCAATACAAATTAACGCAGTTGCTACCTGCACTCTCAATTGATCGACAAACAGAAGAGAGAAAATAATGTTGAGAATGGAATTGTTCGGTTCACTTAGGCATGTGATTTGGTTTTCGGTTATCCGTTATATACTTTAAAGCATAAAAATATTAAAATATATATACATTTTAAAAACAAAATCCTTATTAGATACAAAGTTATAATAATTATTTTATTATAAATATCAAGAGTTACACTAAACGTATTAAAAAAACAACTAAAATAGAAAAATACATTTAAAAAACTAGTAATCAATTAATGTTTTAAAACGACTATATAAAATTATAAATACAAACTACTAATAGTCTAATATGTGTTGTGTGTAATTAATAACCACTTCGGGTACCCGCGTGTTTTCTAAAAATCAAGATCGTTCCGGTGATAGAGCTACTAAATTTGAATATTTAAAAAATCTAAATTATTAATAAGACAAAAAAATTGCTATACTCAAGTATCCAAAAATAATATAAATGTAGCAAAATGTGTTCAATTAATTTATCTGACATCTACAAAATATATAGCATGGGTTTGAAGTTTTCAAGCTACACCAAAAAGAAACAAGAAACTATCTTTGAGACCCTAACAATCGGGGGTCATGTGCGGTCACACCTATTGCCCTCCGAAAAAATCGGCCCTAATGATAATAAAAAGCAAAATCGCCCGTGATATGTAGGTTTTAGTTTTTTTTTTTTTTTTGTTTCAGTTCAAGCGGCCGGCTCGATTTCTTATTTTCTCATTTTGTTATAACACCCCTAGAGGCTAGAAAATATAGAGAATATAAGAGAAAAGTATGAATGTCAACTTATACAAGGAATACATATCATATGAAAGGTAAGGGGTGGAATCCCCTTACAAAAATAACTTTTAATATAAACGATTTCCACACACACATACCTACATACGTATTCAATATTAATAGAGAACCATATTAGATTTAGAAACCAGAGAATCAAAGTTAATTGAATCATATGCTCATGTGTATTGAATGTATGCACATTACATTGAATACAATTTGTCTTTATTCTCCGGTTCTCCGGTTTATTTTGAATCTCCATTACATACATACATACATACATACATACATACATAAATGTTCAATGGAGAACCTCTAGGGACCAAATATGCATTATTGGGCAATTTAGGAATAATAAATATATTTGTTATTAATTCATAACTAACTAACTAAGTAACCACTATATTATAAGTAATTAATTTAGGAAACAAAATCACTAAATTAAATATCATCCCATTAATCCTCTCTCTCTCTCTCTCTCTCTCTCTCTCTCTCTCTCTCTCTCTCTCTCTCTCTCTCTCTCTCTCCTCTCTCTCTCTCTCTCTCTCTCTCTCTCTCTCTCTCTCTCTCTCTCTCTCTCTCTCCCTCCCTCCCTCCCCTTCTATTTCTTACTCTCTCTCGGCACCGGTCATCTTCTATCTCTATGTCTCTCTCTCTTTCTCTCCAACCAACAATGAAATGATGATGATAATGATTCCGACAATAAATGATGAACGACAATGTTTGAACGATGATAATGATAAATGATGAAAAAAAATCAACACGTTTTCATGTTTTTTTTTTTCCATTTTCGTCATTCCATGATTTTTTTCCATAAAAGTCCTCAAGTTAATTTATTCTTTTTGGTTTAGTTAAATTTGGACATCGGACCCTGGTTATATTTAGTAAACCGGGTTTTTAAAAATTTAAAAACCGAGTTCTAATTTTCAAATTTCACTAAATCAAAAAGAAAAAATTAAGTTGAGGACTTTTATGGGAAAAAGAATAACATGGATGAACTAAAACACAAAAAACGTGAAACCATGTATGGCTTTTTTCATTATATTAATGAATATATATGCATTTGATTCCTCAAAGTATTTTATTGTTATGTTTCATTTATAAAAAATGACATTGTTTATATATTGAATTTATTTTTCACCTCTATCATATTTACTTAACCTTAAATTATTTGCTTAAATACACACATAGCTAGAGATTTCATTGTGTAATATTTTTCGATTTACTTATATTAAAATCAAAACTTGTGATTTTCATTTCATTAAACCAAAAATTGTGTGTTACTTTTATATTCAACAAAATTATAATTAAATTGAAATGTATTAACTTTATAGTGAATTAAACATATAATAAATTAAATTCATATATTTAGTTAAATTATAATTATATAGAACATATGAGTTTATGTGTGTGTAATTTGTCACAAAAAAAATTAATAAAATATGTAAGTATTTTCATGAAGTAACACACCGTAGAAACAAAGATATTTATATAAATAATTATAATTTTTATAAAACTTTTAAGTGAACATATAAATACTTACATTAAGTAATATATATATAACAAAGGTGAAAAAAATAACGTATAAACAATGACACTTTTCATAAATGATATATAATAAAATAATTATATTTTAATAAAATAAGTATATAAATAAATATATCTTTGAAGTTAATACAATGATAATGATAATGATAATGATGATGATACTAATAATAAAACTTCTTAAATAATTAATAAGAATACAACCTTTTAATTTCATGAGAAACCAAAAGTGAAACAAAGTTAGACATGATTCTATATTAAATCAAATACATAGATCTTTTTAAAGTTTCAGTAAATAGATTTGATGACGATTCAAAATAAAATTTATCTATATTAATATATTATACTGATATGTCCAGATGTAATTATAACTATCTAAACGTATAAAAAAAAATGATGTCTATGTCTTGTACAAACAATGATTGTATTATCATAATATTAGACAATATTTACTTTAATCAAGAGACGATTGATTTGTTGGGATTCAAGGTAATTAATTGGAAGGAAAAAGAATCTCAATTTAATTGATGACATACACAATTTTCTTAACAAAATCTATTTCGTCCAGACACCTTCCAATAAATCAACCTATTTTAATTACTGTTATTTCCAAAGATGAAGTAGATCAAATTGATAACTATATATGCCATCGGACCTAACTATCATTGTTAATTTGTTATAAACAAAACATAGAAATTTAAATAAGAAAACATAATATAATAGCAATCACTTTTTATAAATCTTAACAATATTACACATTGCATAATTAAGAACAACCATAGCTAGTATCCTTTATAGTTTAGGATAAAAGCTCAAGTTAGAAAACCCTTCAAAACGAAAATGGCAATTAAAAAAAAAAAAAAAAAAAAAAAAAAACTTACTTACAAAAAGCCATATATCATAAACATGAAATGAATGGAAATGGTGAGTGAGAAGTGAGAAGAGGATGGTACCCCTCTCATCCCTTAATTATATGATCAAATTTATTAATCTTTAAGATTAACAACAATCACACTTATATTATCTTTGCTGCCACGACCAATGGCAAGTTCCGTCAACACGATGGCTGCATCGGTCACTATACATTTGTTCCCGTTCATTGTGGTTGTGGCATCAGTTCTTCTACGACAAACCCGTCCATCTAGACATTTTCTCACCACGCGACATGCGAATTCGTTAGATATCACATCCCATAAACCATCGCTCGCAAGTATCATAAATTCTTCGCTACCATTTCTTTTATTCACCTTCACCTCTGGTTTCGGTATTACATATGGTTTTAATTGGTGATCGCCTGCGTATTAATTTTTTTAAATAATAATAAATCAATAAACCTCTCTCGATCCCTAATTAATTAATTTAATTTAATAAATTTTTTCCTTAAATTTTAATACCTATTGACCTTGAAGTAGCAAGGACTCCCAATACACGTTGACCGTTCCAATCAATTACCCTTCCTCCCGAATGTTCGATCCTTTCCAACTCATCCGGTCTATCTGGCTGCATGTCCATCAGTCAAAACTTTTTGAATCAATATAATGACTTAATTTAAGTTAATTATAAATTCAATATTAAGCAACATACTTTGATTTTAGATTAGATGATATTGATTGTTAATAATAATAATAAGACAAAAGTTTGCTTTATTTATTTATAACAGCATGTGTGTTGTTTAAAAAAATTAAAAATGAATTGAATAATATGGTGTACGTTCTTTTTAGCTAGCTAGCGATATCATCAACAAACCTTATGATCATCGGACAAGGGCACAACGGCGCCACCGCGAGCAAGAACGGCTCTTGAATCACCGCAATTAGCAACAACTATCTCTTTATCACCAACCACGGCCACAACCGCCGTTGAACCCATCGATCCGACGGAATCGTATTCATTCACTTCCTCATCCATCTTCATGAAACTCTCCACCATCACATCCTCCCACTTCATCTCTGCCGTGCTTCCATGCTCCAGCCCCATCTCCGCCGCCAACAATCTGTGCAACCGCTCACGACAAGCGTTTGCAACACGCGAACCGCCATGACCGTCGTACACGCCATAGAAGTCAAACTTGCTTGAGTTCTCCTCAACAAACCCTAGCTCTACCGACACCGCATCCTCCATCTCCCTCCGCCGCCCAATCACCGACGACTGATAAGGAAGTTTATCATCGCCGTCGTTCTCCACATTTTTCAAGCGCCGGCTCTTATTAGATAAACAATCCTCCGCATTCATCACAGCCTTGGACCGCCGGAGCTCGTTTCTCCTCCGACGAGCAAGTATAGCATCTGATTTGTTAGGAGAACCAGCAGATTGGCGGCAATTATTCAAGGGGGGCGAGGAAGGCACAGTATGATCGAGTTGATTAATCATCATAGCCTGAAACTGAAACAGAATTCAATGAGATGGTGGAAGAATCGGAATGCGGGAATTGAAGTATGTATAAGGGAAGGAGGAGAATAAGGACAGAAGCGGTGACGCAAAAAAATGAAAATGGTGGATTATTTGCTATTTCGGCGGTCAAGTACGGGAAACAGCACCCATCAGCAACGGAGGAACTACACGTAGGTTCACGGTATCGGGATATCAAGGCTACGTGGCCGGTAAAAACTGGCCTTCTACATTACAACATTTTTATACTTTTTCAATTTCTTGATTAAAATAATATATATATATCCTCTAATAATTATTTGTTAATTTCTATGAAAAAAATATTCAAAATGCCCTTGAAAATAACCGATCTTTTTTATCTATTTTTACTCAAAAGTATCATAGAAAGAATATGAATATGATAATATAGAAACTAGGGTTGCTAATCGAGTAATTGTGTATTTACTTATGTTTCACAAGAAAGACGTAAAAGGATGGAGAGGAAAAAGAATAAAGTGAAATAATTTATCAACCATTTCTATCATTTTATTTGAAGATAATTTAGATTTTATTTTGATTATTTATCAAGATTGGACTCTCAAATTTAGTTAAGATATTGATTTGCCCTTTAGTTATATTGAGAGCATGTTTAGCATTCAACTTGTTAAAACTTATAAAAGTTTAATTTTATAGCTTTCAAAAGTTTAAGATTTTTTTAATACATAAGGTGTTTTTAGATGATTTTTTTTTTCAATAAGATTATTAAAATCATAAGTTTTTAAACCTTATGTTACTTCGGGTAGAGTTTAAAACAAATGTTATAATTAATTATATTTTTTATTGAATTTATTTGTATGTGTTTTATGACATTTTATATTTTCCTGTTCCATCTCCAATTACTTTACGAAACACATATATTAGTAAAATATACAATTACAAACTATTAACTATCAGTTTTAGCTAGTTTTTGTCAAACAAACATTGAATTTGTTAGTCAAAAATTAAATAATTCACAAAATAATAGAAGTGAAAGTTATTAAAACAACGTTCACCTGCAAAATAAAAAACTTACATATTTTGATGTTTGTTTGAAACCTATTCATTAAGAAAAAAAATAATTTTCGCTAATCTTTTTCAACTAGATTTCATTGACTTAACTTATTCCCTTGTTGCCATTTACTTTTACTTTGTCTCCCCTTTTGACCACTATATATCCTATTGCCATTGTAACTAGCTACCATCCCACGAGGAACTACCGTCGCCATAACCATGCCATCGGAAAACCCTTTCTATCAACCGCTGCACCACTTTTGGTTGACCTCTCTGTTGACTTTTTCACAATCCATCTCTCTTTAATTTGACATCTTCGTATTCAGTTCATTTTGTATCATAACCTTCAGTTCTAGCTTGCATTATATTTGTTTTGTTTCAACTACGATCTCTTGATGTTGAGTTTTTTTTTTTTTTTAATGATAATCCAGATCTCTTGGTGTTCAATTAGAATGGATTTGACCATTCATATTTTTTTGGTTGATTTTTAAAAGATTTTAATTACTTGTGGTTTGATTAGGAATATTATGAAAATGGTGTCCGGTTTTTAAAAATTGAATAAATAGTTTCTCAAAACATTATTTACTTGCAGAATTTGTTCAATTCATTATCTCTTACTTTTTTTAAACGATGATTTTTTCTTATTCTCGAAATCAATTTATGTGTAGGATCTAATTAGTTTTGGTTTAAGTTATTTTCATAATTTTTGTCTGTTTTTAAATTTTATATGTTAATTTAATAAACTATGATTTAATTAATTAATATTATTATTACTATTCATGTATTTTTATGTAATAAAAGTTATTCTTGTTTATACATATTTAATTTATTTTAATTTTCTTCTATATCTTCAATTTATTTATTAAAAATTTTCTATATTTTATCTGTTAAAATATTTATACAATTTAATATTTTATACCATACGATCTAACTATTTCATTACATTTATATATGTTTATTTAATTATAGTTTTTAAGAAATATATAAATTAAGGATTTTATTTGATTTGATTAAAATATTTTGTTACGTTAAAACGTTTCGGTTTAAATTTAATATTTTATTCGTTTTGATTTAACATTAATCCTTTCAATTAAGTTTAGTATTTTATTTCTTATATTCTAATTATGTTGTTACATTAACATATTTTGATTTAATTATAATTTTTGATAAAACTATGTCGAGTTGACATTTTATTCGTTTTGATTTAAATATTATTTGGCGTTAATACGCTTCGAATTAATTATAATTTTTAAAAATAATATATATACTTAGCGTGTTATTCATTTTTTCTTAAATATTTTGTTACGTTAAAACGAATCGAAAACCACATAATAAATGGTACCTAAAAGGCGCTAAAACCACATCAAACGTCTTAATTGTAATTACCTAAATAACTAGTTTATAACCCACGTACTACGTAGATATTTTTAATTGAATTTATTTATATAAAATTTATATGAGTAAAAATATAAACATACAAAAATAATAATTATGTTTATTTTTTATTATTTACATATTAAAAAATAGAGTATATTTATCTTTTTAAAAAAATATTAAATGTATTAATCTTTTATTTTTTATAAGTTGTAATTATGTTTTTAGTGAACGTAGAGGTGACACGTGACATTTGATGTTTTCCTTTATTATACATAATAATAATAATTTCCACAACTAATTCAAATTATTACATTTGGATCTAATTATGATTATTATGGAAAATAATGATAGATATTTATTTTAGGTAAACATTAATTTTAAATGTTACAAAATCTAATTTATTACTAATTAATTAATGAAAAAAATAAAGTCAAATTTAATGCAATTAAGTTAAGTTGTTAAATTTGGAAAAAGAGGTGGAAAAATAAAATTTTCTTGTATTGTAGAAGTGACATGTGACACGAATTGTTTTGTTTTATTATAATATATAGGTTAATCAACCCATGTATTACATGGGTTGATTTAGAAAATACATATTTTTATATATTTAAATAAATTGTTATAAAATTTATATATAATTAAAATAAAAAAATTTGAAAGCTAGTTAAATTAAAGATAAAAAAATACTTAGTTGTTTGATATTAATTAAAAAAATATTATTATATTGTATTATTATAAAAAGATAATATGTGTTTGCAAAAAATATTTCTTTTAATTTTTATTAACTTCAAATATGAAATATCAATATAAGAAACAAAAAACTTCAATCATGTCAAATGTGTATATATGATAAAATATAAAAATGGAATATCTGGAAATCAACAATCAAAATTTATCATACTCACAATTGAAGTTTTATCAATACTTTTTAAATCTTGTTAGCAAAATAATTAACAAAAAATTTTAACTTTATTTACTACACTTCTACATTTAAATTCAAATTTTTACGTTTGAATTAAACTATAATCATTAATGATAATAATGACACATATTTATTTTAGGTAAATATTAATTCATTAATGAAAAAACTAAAATCAAAATTTAATGTAATTAAGGTAATGTAGTAAAATTGGAAATGAATTAAAAAATGGCATATGTATAATTATTGATTTTAATTAAGGGTATAAGAGATATTTCATAAATAATTATGAGTTGTCATTAATCTGGACCATTGATTTCTTTCCATCCAATGGTCCAGATACTCCAAGTGATTTTCTTATTATATATAGTATAGATTATAAGCATCCTTAATTAACCCGTAAATGATTATGCAACATACGTACACCTATGGCTATAACATATATGAATTAAGGAGATTTTCATATATATCACTCCAAAACTTTATAATATCATATATACTCACTCAGCTTATAATTTTAATATCATATATATCCCTTCTAAACTCTATAATATCTTATATATCCGATTTAAGTTATTAATATCATATATATCCCTCTTAAACATTATTAATATCATATATACTAATATTTAATACTTTAATTAATTTTAAAACTCATAATTAATATTATTTATTAATTAATAACCAATATACCCTTATTTATTTCACCCTTCAACTAAATTTCAAAATATCATATTTACCCAACTTAAATTAATTCTTAATATTATATCCCTCTTAATAATTTTATATAATTCATTTTTTTAGACTTTTACCATATAATTTAAATTTGGGTAAATATGATATTATGAAGTTTAGTTAAAAAGAGAAATAAAAAGGGTATAATGGTCATTAATTAATAATTAATTGATAATATTAATTATGAGTTTTAAAAATAATCAAAATATTGAATTTGGGTATATAAGATATTAATAATGTTTAATAGGGATATATGTGATATTAATAACTTAAGGTGATTATATACGATATTATAAAGTTTAAGAGGGATATATATGATATTAAAATTTTAAGTTTGGTACATATATATATATATATATATATATATGATATCATAAAATTTTTGAAAGAGTATATATGAAATTCTCCCAATAAATTACACAGTAAATTACACAAATCGTCCTTGTGGAATTAGACTAATTTCGGATTTCGTCTCTGCCACATTTTAATTACATGAATGGTCCCTACTTTTTGAAACTTGTTTGCTATTAATCCCTAAAACTAGCGGTAGGTTAACTTTCCGTTAAATTTAAGAACAATTTTTATCTTTTTAACTTTCAGTGACTATTTCGGAAATTCTTTAATAACTTTTTTATAATTTTGTTTTCATTATTCTTTTTTATATTAGTTTTTTATGTTTTTGTTTTGTGTAAATTACATAAATCGTCCCTGTGATTTATAAAAAGTTATGGATTTGATCCCTCGAGCACACTAAGTACATAGATGATCCATAAAATGAATTTTTGTAACAATTTGATCCCTCCGTTAGATTTAACACCTCTCTGTTAATGATATTTTTACCCTTATGATAAACTTCACTTTTGGTCCCTTAAAGGTTTAAAGGCAAAATTTACTTATTATAGTATTTCAGTAAATGGTCCCTGAAAGTTTAAAAAAAAAAATGTCCTTAAACTTAACATAAAGTTAACTGAGCGTTAGTTTTAGTGACTAAAAGCAAACAAGTTTCAAAAAATAGGGACCATTCATATAATTAAAATGTGTAAGGTACGAAATCCGTAACTTACATAATACCACATGATGATTTGTGTGATTTACTGTAAATTACATATGGTGTCATGTTAATCCACACTAGACATTGAATTTTTTTTCCTATGACCTTAAATGTGATTACGAAAATAAACAATTAAATAGTAAATCAACTTTTAAGAGAAACGATAGGAGGATTTTATTACTACCATGTATCCTTGATATATAAACCATTTTTACTATTATTGTTGAGCAATCCAAGCTCTAGATTGGTTAATTATATATATTTAAATTCAAAGCAAATGTACAATAAAGTATAAACTATGTTCCTAGGCAAATCCAGGAAAATGGATCCGAAAGCCCGGTGTGAATGCTTCTCAAAAAAGCTTTTAATAGATAATAGGATAAATTACAAATATCATTCATGTGATTGATATAAATATGGAATTAGTCTCTTAACTTTAAAAATTACACTGATCAACGTTATGGTTAAGATTTAGCTATGCATTTCGTCCTTTGAATGATCAGCTTTCTAACAATGATATTTTGCCTTTTAATTATTTTCACTTGTGGTCCCTAAAATTAATTTCTTTTTTATTGTGTTTTAAGTTACTTTTTATTTTATTGTTATATTTATATAATTTTTAGTATCATTACTTTATTATTTAAAAAGTTGTGTTATAGTTAATATTATTATCAAGTTGTTTTCTTACCTATACGTACATATAGATCTAATTAAAAGATATTTTATTTAATAATATTTTAAAATAAAAAACTCTTAAATATATTAATTAAACTATATAGTTTTATAAATAAAATAAAATAGATTCAAATTATATTTTAAAAGAAAAAAAACGTTAATATTAGTAAAGAACATATCTCATTATTTTTATAGCAATAAAATATATAAGTGTTATAATTCAAATTATATCAAATAAAAATATATAAGTAAAAAAAAAATTTAAGATATTTACAAAGTTATAAAAATAATTTATAAACTAAATAATAATATAAGTTCTTGTATTCTTATTAGAATTATTAATTATGTATTATCATTTTAAGTTTATATACATTTTAGGTAAATGTTTTTTCTTAAAAAACATCCACATGTGGGTTAGTAAACTAGCTAGTATTTACATTATGTGATATATAATAGAGTTGAAAAAAGATAAATTCAATATATATACACAATGTCATTCTTTATGAATGAAATATAATAAAAAATATTTTTGAGAAAATAGATGTATATGTATTCAAAAGTAATGTATAAATAATAATAATAATACAACTAATAGTTAATAAAACTAAAATAATAATACAACATATTAAATATATAATAATAATAGAATAAAAAGTAATTAAAAAGTAAAATAAAAAAGAATTTAATTTGACGAGGGACCAAAAATGATATAAATTAAATGATCAAATTTAAAAAAAATTTGTCTCTTTAAAGGAGAAATACATAGCAAAAGTTCAAACTCAAAGATAGACCAATATAGTTTTTAAAATTAAAGAATAAATCATAACTTTTTTATAAACCTATTGACGAAATTTGTAATTTACTTTATAAAATAGTAGCACTAATACACTATATCATGTGTGTATGACATAATAACATCACCTATCTATCTATATATTATAATAAATCTGAACAATTTTTGTCAAATGTCATCTTCCTACTACACAATTTTTTTCATTTTCCCGCTCTTTTTCCAAAGATAAAAATGGACATTAATTTAAGTAACAAACATATCATTTAATTGATTTGATTTAAATTTATGATTGGGACTTGTTATTTTCGTTTCCTAAACTAACTAAAACAATAATTAATACTTATCAAAAGCTTTCAAAATTAACAAGCTATAAAAAAGTTTTAAAAAGTCAATAAAATTATAAACTTCAAGTTAAATGTCCCAAATGATAAATAATTTTTTAAAAAAAATAGTAAAATAAAAAATTTAAAAGATCAATAAAATAAAAAAAAATTCAAATTTAAATGATCGAAAGAATAAATAATTTTATGAATAATAATTAAATACCTTAGTATGCAATAAGTTTAAAAAACTTTTTGTTATCAAATCTTTATATATCAAATATGAAAGTGTTGACACATTTTGACAATAATTCAAACTTTAAATGTATTTTCTTTAATAAAAATTATTATTAATATTTTTTAAAACTGTAAAACTAAATGTTGCAATAGTTATATTTTAAAATAACTTAATTTTGAATAATCTTAATTATTTATTTGTTAAGGCGTTGGAATTGTTATATCAAGTTTTAATCACTTAGGCAATAAATATTTATTATTAATTAAAACATCTTCAATAAGAAAACTTATATATGGTTTGATTTAATGTCTCTAACAAATTTATACAACTTAATTTAATATCCTTCATAAAAACTAAAAATATAAAATAATTATTTTGTTGATATCTATGGGATTGATGATATCACAATAAAAAAATAAAACAGAATAAAATAAGGTTCAACATTTTTGAATCAATAATAAGAAGATAATAATTGAATTAAATCACATATGTAAGAACCATAAAGTACTATAGTTAAATCAATAATTTAAATACATTAATCATATCTTAGCCGTCCTTTTTTGACTTAAACATTGGCTTGGCGTCATCATTTTTACCAGCGACTCAATGATTTTGCACGTATGTCATCTTTTTATTGGTTTTTATTGTATCTTAATTTAAAAAAATGTTAAAGGTTATTAAGGGATCCATCTCTTTATAAATATTTAATATAAAAATAATTTTGTATATCAAACCATGTTATGCATGGGTATTAATCTTATTGCTACTAAACATAATCCATTTAGGAAGATGCACCAAATAGGTCAAACAAATTCATACTTACATCCATGTCGATTTTATGGTCAAAATGAAATGTTTCTTTTGTATAAATATGAATAAGTGTTACAATCTATCATTGTTGAGTTTGTAACAATTTTAAGACATTATAACACCTTTTGCTATTTGTACATACATATCTATACATGGAAACTACTGTTAGAATATAATCATTTTGTTGGACTAACCTTTCTTCGTAAACCATTAACTTTGAATGGAGTTGAGGAAAACTTGAGGTTGTCACCAGACATTTCATATTCAACACAAACATAATCTATAGAACTTGGATTCAATCCTTGCAACGTTCGTAAAACCAATGCTCATCTTGGAATTGGATCTCCTACAGAACAAAGAGAATTAACAACCTCTTTTCACTGAATCATGATAAACAGAGACCAAAAGTTTCTTTGATATCATTCTCGAATTGTGTGGCTGAAGTAGTACTGATGATAATGTGAGTCAATGATAAATCTAAAATCGCATTGATGCGTTGATACAAAACTATTCAATTTCTCCCACTTGATACGTTTTGTTGATTTAACAACTGGTATAGGTATGTCTGAACCCATATATGAAAATTGACCCATTGATTTGAGAATATTTGTGATATGGTGTTCCAACTTAGAGAAATTTCACGAGCTAGACGAAAGACTAGACAATTGAATGATCGAACTTGAATCGCTATTGTATGATGATGTGTATAAAATCTTAATGAATCATATAAACTTGAAGGAGAGAAGAGACAGACAGAAAGAGAGAGAGTGTGTGAGAGAGTGAGAGAGAGAGAGAGAGAGAGAGAGAGAGAGAGAGAGAGAGCGAGCGAGAGAGAGAGAGAGAGAGAGAGAGAAAGCGAGAAAGCGAGAAAGAAAGAGATACGGTTTTATACTCGCAAGTTGTTGTCCTCTGATATCATAAATCTATTAATGAATAAGAAAGGAAACTAAGAGATTTTGATACTATCGTTTCGTAAATGTATGGAAAGAATCTGACCGAAAGGTTGCAATGTCAATATATAGACAATCAAATGCATCACGGTCACAACCCTGTAACTCTAGTATAACTCTCAACTGAAACTAACACCATCAAGTGACTACAACTAGCTCATATATGTATACATTGTTATGTGGTGTTTATTTTGCTAGATTTTATAAAATTTCATATGATTTGAGTTTTGTGGGATTTATTATTTAGAGAATTCATATTATCCTACAAAATCCAGATGTTATGAAATCAGTTGAAAAATCAAACTTCACCAATCACATTTTGCTTTTTCTACATACATCAATATTATATTGTAAGTCATGTATTTTTACCAAAATTGATAGACTTGGGTTTTTGTTGATAGATGTGTTTAGTAAACGATTGAAGTTGTAGTTGAAAAATATGATATGACATAAATGTCCATATTTTTTTTAACAAACAAAAGGTAGAACTAACCGGGAGCTTCGGCATTGCCGTCACCCCCGCCTAGAACACCTGAATGCATTAATATTTCTAGCCGAAAAAAAGCAGCTGACAAAAAACTAGCAACAATACAACAAGTTCAAAAAAACGAAGAAGAACATACTACCCATAACGACCAATAAATGCCCATATAAATAAACCATATCAGTATCGTAATTAATTAAGTTTATTTTGGTAATTTTAATTTATATAAATTCAAGCTACTTCTAAGGATCTGTTTAACATGCAACTCATTCGGAGCTTATGTTTATTATTTTTTCCAAGCTACATAAAAATAAATAAACCAGAAATAACTTGAGCTTATGAAAAATAAATTATCAAAATAACATTAATTAGTTATGATTTTAATTGGATTTATTTATTTATATGAGTTTTGATATCATTTCACATATTTCAACTTCAGCTACTCTACCAAACACGTTTACTAACAAAAACACTAATTATCTGCTCAAACTATAAGCTCCATCTCCTGTTAGTTTTTGGCTAACATGTCGTAAAAGCTATTTAAAGTAATCTATGGTTTTAATGCGCTCTTTGAAAAAAAATTCAAACACAACTTACGTATAAAATAAAACTAGACCTTTAAAAAACCATAGGGTTAAACTCTTATAGTGTACAACAAATGGACCCTTAATATCAAATGGTAGAATCGAGTATAAACATAATCTTATTAGGGTAAGTGGAGTACCTCCCTAGCTTGACGGGGAGAGGCTCCACATCGGATGACTCCACTGGGAACACCACTTCGTGTTCCTAAGCCCCGAGTTCCCCCACCCTTCCTCGGCTTCCACTCCCCGATGTTGCTCCCTCCCTCTCTCTCTCTCTCTCTCTCTCTCTCTCTCTTTCTCTCTCTCTCTCTCTCTCTCTCTCTCTCTCTTTCTCTCTCTCTCTCTCTCTCTCTCTCTCTGTGTGTGTGTGTCTTCATCTTCTCTCATTCTCTCTCTAAATTTATCTGAAATTTAATGGGTAATATGTATTATGATAAAGATATAAGTATTTTTGAGATAGAAATATGGATGAGATAAGAAGAAAAAAAGTAATTGATGTGACAGAAAGATAAAAATTAAGAAAGATGAATATACGTGTCACACTTATCTACCTCCTAATCGGCTGACGAATTTCTTTTAATAAGTTATCCAAGTTTCACTTATTATTTTGATTTGTACCATTATCATACACTTACAATACATAATTTTTTAATCAAAAATACAATACACAAGTAAAAACTATTTTACAAAAAGAATGTCATTAAAAAGATTTTATTGGTGCATTTATAATATGATCCCTCTATTAATATTTCTTTTTAAAAAATTATCAAATAGAGTAACATAAAATACAAATTATGACAACAAAATTAATGTGGTAGGGTATGTTTGACAAAATTAGCGTTTAGTTGGAACTCGTGTATGGAAATGCATCTGGAACTGTAGCTTTTAAATGTAAAATGATTTATAAGGACAAATAGGTTTTTTAAATGTATTCTTAAAAAATTAAGATAAAAGGTATACTTCTAATTTTGATTTTTGATAAGCTCAAGTTCATTGCAAAAACTGTTTGGATTAGTTTCTCGTCTAAGAGCTTGTAATTTATATAAGTTATTGAGAAAAATATCATCCAAATACAGCTAGAATCTTCTCTACTCAATAAATGATCTAAAATGTTATATATATATATATATATATATATATATATATATATATATATATATATATATATATATATATATATATATATATATATATATATATATATATATATATATAGATTTAGGTTCAAGTGATATATATATATGTATATAATGATGATCGGACAAATTTTTATAAGGTTGCAACTGATAAACATACACTTTAATGGTAAAAATTGAATTTTTTTTAATTGTTATAGTAAACATTAATTATAATATATTTTATTTTTCTTGACAATTTATTTTTGTCTAGACGATTTTTTTAGAGTTATTTCAAATAAAAGAGTCTTTTTAATATCTATCTAATATAAGAGAATACTTAGATATGAGGTGTCATCTTTATGTTAAATCACAAAAATAAACATTTTTTAACTAAAAATAAATAAAATATAAATACAATTTATTATTTTAAAATCTATAACCATTAAATAATTAATTTTATCCATCATTTATTAATATAAATCATCAATTAAAATAAAATTAAAATGTAAATCTTATCACATCTAAACTTTTTTTATATATTTAATTAAAAAGGTATATTATATGCATGTTTATAAATTTATTAATTTTATCCATCATTTATTAATATAAATCATCAATTAAAATTAAAATTAAATTGAAATCTTATTCACATCTAAACTTTTTTATATATTTAATTAAAAAGGTATATTATATGTTTATAAATTTATTAATATATATTTAAAATAAATACACATTATATAAAAAACATTACATTTTTAAAAAGTAAAAGGTAATTGTTAAAAATATATTCCATAACATTTTCTTATTATGATAAAATATATAATTTTTACATTATATGGGAGTAAACTAAAATTTCAATTTACATGAATTAAAATATATAAATAAAAAGTTTAAAAAATCATAAAAAATAGTTATTTTTTATATGTATTTATAAAGCTTGGAAAACAATAATTATGAATAATTAATTTTTGTATGTTTTAATTTTTACTCTATATGAATTTTAAACAAATATTTTTTTATAAAAATTATCCATAGTGGGATTAATAAACTAGTTTAATTATATAAAATACTCTTAATATTTGATATGTTACCTTTTTACCCGATATATAGTTGACATCCCTTATGTTCCAAGTTAAACTTCTCAATGTTTTTTTGACAAAAAACTTAATATTATTGGTAATTTTTATATATATAATACATAATTAACAATTTACCTGCTTTTCTCACTGTTATTCCACGAATCTATATAATAAAGAAGAACTCAAATTGTCACGTGACATTATCACGTTTTATCCAAAAGGATAGTTACACAAATTGCAACGTGACAGTATTTATTAATGTTTATAGATATTAAAAATAATAAATTCTATTTATCTTTTATCTTACTTTAAAAATATATGAATTATCTATTAAGACATTCTTTAGTGATATTGTATTTTTTCATTTAAATATAATCTTATTTATTTAATATTTTAATTTATATTATATATTTTTAATTTATATAATATAGATGGTTTATATAATTTAAAATTTTCTAAGTTAGATTTAAATTAGCTAAAATTTAACTAATATAGCAAATGTCAAATAGATAACGATGACAATTAACATTATTGGATAATTTCAAATAATGAATAGAGTTAATTATTTATTAATTTTTTATAGTTTTATGAAATAATGAATTGTATTTATGTTTTAATTTATTTTAGAAATAATGGAGTGTATTTTGTTTTTAGAAAAACATGATTAAGTCATATGATAATTTGTGATCTCCTTTATATATAAATACTATTAAGAGAGTGTTTGGATTTGCGTTTGAAAAAGTGTTATAGCGTTTTGAAAACTAATAATCAGATAATAGTCGTAACAAAAAGAGTTGTCGGAAATTTAGTGTTAGGTTTAGCTTTTGTTGTTTGCTATCAAAATTACCAAATAATCAATTTTTAACATGTTTGGATTTGCGTTTTAACTTGTAAAATGACCAGATAATAAAGCAAACAACCTACATTTTTTAACTTATGAAAAAGTGTGGTAGGATTAACTATAAACGCAAATAATCATTTATTAACGTATGCAATCCAAACACTTTAAATCAATTATGTGTGTTATTGTAACGTAATAAACTAATAATCTCGTTTATAACGCAAAACCAAACATCCTCTAAAACAGTAACTAGTTAAATTGTTATTTGTCATCTTCTCATGATGTCAAGTGGCATCTTCTACTAATGATAAATGTTAATTAGTATTTCAAGATTAAATTAAAAAATTTTGAATCAAAGTTTTTTAAAGATAAGATTATGGTTATATCATTATATCCCACAAATTCACAACAAACAACATTTAAAAGATATTTTTTGACTAATAATTATAATAATAAAAATAATACTAATAATAAACTTAAAAGTTATTAATGATTAGTTTTTTTTTAAATGATCTATACATAAGTTAATTATAATAAGATATATACATTACATATCATTTGTATTAGAAGTTTGAATATTAACTTTTAATTTTAAGTTTATATCGTTTTAATAAAATAAATTTATTAAAGTTATCCGTGTAATAAACAAGTTAATAAACTAGTTATATATATATAAGATTATTTGTTGTGACATTTTCATTGTTTTATTTAAAAATCCAAATTTGAAATAAAAAATCATCAAAAATATTGTGATTCAAGTGGAAGGTGATTTCATGTCAAATATGATAATACTTTTTGGATGGTAACATTTTTATCGTGCAAATGACATACTCGATCTTTTAGCACTACAAAACTCTTCGTGGAATTTTGAAACCTTTTAAATATGAATCAAAGTTTAAGTTTCTAACTTCCTTTCAAACAAACAAATCTTTTGAGCTTAAGCTTCCAAAACCAAAAGTTGAAGTTGCTAAAAACTTTCAAAAGTTCTTTACCAAACGAAACCAAAGTCTACAATTGATGCTAACGTTTTTATAAATTTGGTGAATATTTTTAATTGCATGTTATTATTAAAAAATGACTCCTAAATCAATTAGTTCGTTAATAATAATTTTTATGACTTTGAAGATACCGTAAATTACAAAAAATTAATGCCAAACCTTTAAAGTTCATAATAAAATGGTAAGTAAAAGAAACAAAAACTACACATGGCCTAAATTTTACCTAATCAAACATATGTTAGTTTAGTTCAATATACTAACTATAATATATATACATAGATATATAATTGTTTAAAATGACAGATCGTTCCTTAAGGAAGTATAATATAAATAGTACATTTTTTCGGGTGGGTTGTTTTAGTTCGGGTGGTCATTTCATTTTGACATATGTAATCTTTCGTTGCTCCCTCTCGAAGTCTCTCTTGTTGGGTGTTTTGGAGTAATAAAAATCTCTTTCTAAAGAATATAAAATCTTTAAAATTACAAAACGACGTTGTTTATAAAATAGTTCGGATGGTAATAAAATATATATCGAAATGCAGATAAATTATTGTGATTACAATGATATATTTAAAGTTTTATATAACAAAAATATTAAAAGTTAGAATAAAGAAACATAATAATTATTTATTTATAAAACTTGCTAAATGTCAAAGTATGCTAGCTGGAAATGATAGGCAGAGCAATTGACCTGTTTGGTTGCATGATTAACTATTGCATGAATAGTACATTGCTCACGTTAACGGATAAGGAAGAAAGTTTACAAATACAAATAGTTATATATTGATAATTTATGCCTTTACTCCTTTAGGGTATGGCTTTTTTTTTCTTTTTTTTTTTTGAGTAAATTACCTAAATTGTTTACGTGATACTAGGCAACTAACAGATATCGTCTAGTTCTTAACTTTTGAAACTAACAGGTGGTTAACACTTCGTTAAGTTTAGAAGTATTATTGTCTTTTTAACCTTTAGGGAAATTTTTTGAAACTTTTTAATAACTATTTAATTTTTGTGTTTTTTTATTATTTATAACATCATTTTGTGCATTTATTTTATTCTATTTAATATTAGTTTTTGTGTTTTATATATACATTTGTATTTTAGTAAGTTTTTAATTTTATATTATTTGTACATCTTTTAATCGATTTGTATAAATTTATATTTTTTTGTTTGTTTATGTATATCATATATATATTTAGTAAATTTTCAAGTGTTTTATCGTCTATATATATTTTAAATAGCTTTCGAAATTTTATTTTTGTTTGAGTTAATATATATATTTGATAAGTTTTTAATTTTTTATCATTTTAATTTTGGTATTTATTTTGATAAAATTACTGAAAAATGATTAATGATTCCGACGTTTAGTTTCACCATATATAAAAGTGACCATATAATCTGACGCTCAATGTTTTTTTTATCAAAAAAGTATATGGTTCTTTGATTTTTTAAATCGTTTTTTTGATAGTTAACTATTACAACCGGAAAGTTTAAAATTAAAAATCATGGATTATAATTGGAAAAAAAAAAAAAACCGTTTTGTTTTTTAATTTTTCGGAACAAAAAAAAAAGTCTAATCAACCTAATTTTAATGTATTCCAGCTGAAGAAAGTTGACTATTCGATTTTTAATTTTTTCGAATGGATTAAAAAAAGAACCATTCATATTTTCAATGTAACCAATAGAAAATTCGACGAGCTATGTCTTTTATTCGATAAAAACAATTGAATGTTAGATTGTTTGATCGTTTTAAGTTTGGACAAACTAAAAGTCAAAATTATTTTTCAGTAATTATATCAAAATAAATTCAAAATTTTAATGAGGGTAACTAAATGATTAAAAAAAAAATAAAAACTTATCAAAAATTATATATATTAACATAAACAAAAATACAAAATACAAAATTTCACAAGCTATATAAAAAATATATAAATAATAAAACACTTGAAAATTTATTGAAACTGTATATGACATAAAAAATAATTATAAAATTTAGCAAACCGATTAAAAGATGTATAAATAAAAAGAATTACAACTTATTAAATAACAAAAGTATTTATATAAAACATAAAAGCACAAAAGCTAATATTAAAAAGAATGAAAGAAAAACTAATGTTATAATGAATAAAAAAACTAATTAGGTCTTTTAGAATTTCAGAAATAGTCCTTGTAGTTTAAAAAACAAAAACCTTAAACGGATGGTTAACCAACTCTTAGTTACAGATACTAAAAGCAAGCTAATTTCAGAAAGTAAAGATAATTCTCGTAATTAGAATGCGGCAAAGACGAAATCTGTAAGTTATTTAATACCACAGGGACGATTTGTGTAATTTACTCTTTTTCTAGACGAATTAACCAATAAGTTAAAACATGTAAAATTTGAACTCGGAACCTTTTTAAAAAAAAATACTAATGCTCGACTTTTATGGTATGGCGTATGCTTTAAGTGGCCGGTTTTGAAAGAAATATATATATTTAAAAAGATATGATCAAAAGCTAAATGATCCAACCGTTGATAAGAATCCTTGTAATACTCTTGTTGGGTAATATATACACACACACATTAATCAATGCTCTCGTTAATAAATTTTAATGAATTGTGCAAACTAATAGTTTGTTAATTTTTCTAGCAAAAAATGTTTTATCAAAACCTTGTTATATTTGATGATTTCAGTATTATATATTAACTAGTTTATTGATCAGTTCTTTTGTTTATGGTGTACTCAATTTCTTCTTGAAACCTTTTATTCTTTTGTTTTTGGTATATAAAAAAAAAATTTATCATACAGATATATTCATACTTATTTTTTAAAATTTTTTAATTTCTATAATACCTTTTGTTTGTTGTTGTCTCACAATATCCCCTTTGAAACCTAGAAAAGAAGTTTTTTTAATCGTCCCTAGCAATTAATTATTAGTTACATAATTTGAATTGCATTCATAGATGAATGTATATATATGTTTCAAAAAAATATGGTGACATAAAAAATAAATGTTTTTAATTGAGAGTTGAAACTTAACGTTATAGAGCAGAGTCAATTTTTAAAATAATTAGAGTATTTTAAATCTATTTTGAAGTATAATTAATCCTAGAAATTTGGGACAGTTAGCTTAGAATTTTAAAATAATAATGATATTACGCAAATTTAGAAATTTAAACACGTATAAAGATATTGACAATATATTTGTATTTTTAAGGGTATGAAATATTTAATCATGTTAAAATTTTTTTACTGTAACAAACATATAAATGATTTAATCTACTGAAATATAATACGAAAAAATTAAAGGTAAAAAGTTATCTTGTATAAATACATTAAAATTAATTCTTTTACAACCGGCGTACAGCTAATTTTTAGGAATAATTAAAATATGCATCGAAGGCACACGTACGATAATAGTGATTTTTTATTATATTATTATCATAACTATTATTTTTTAATACTAAAATAATACGAATACTCATTATTTTTTTAATGTTTACATATATAAAGCAACGTTGTTTTGAATTAAAAAAAAATTAAAAGTAAAACACAGTTTTGTTCCGATTTTAACTATATCATATCGGCCATAAACTAGACAACTAGTACTTATTATTGCACTCCCATTCATTATGACTTTCAATAAAAAAAAAAGTGTTTGAATGTTCACAATTTTTATACAATGAACTGTCTTTAATAATTAAAATCATGTTAGGTCTTACTGAAAGAACAATATTTTTATTATCTTGTTACAACGTTCGTGGGTGATGTCTATGCATTGTATCCAATGTTACAGATAATAATTATTAATATCGATTTGCAACGAATATCAAACCAAAATATATTATTTAAAGATTATTGACGGTGTGCTTACGTTTTAGATCAAAATAGTGTACAAATATTAATACTTTGGTGATTGAATCATCGACTACATGAATCATTGCACTATTTATAAATTTATATGTTTAATATAATTTATATTTTAACTTATATATAACAAAATATTAAAAATGTTACTAATTATCTTTTATTTATCAAACATTTAATATTTTTTTCATCATAAGTTGTAATAATTACTTATAATATGTTTTAATAAATGTATATACATATAAACTTTGTTAAAAAGATATATAGTTATTGATAAGTACAATAACATTCAAATTTAAATTTATAATTAATATCGATAACACATTAAATATGACATATTTACATAAAATAAACATATAAAATGTCTTTAATTAAACAAAACCATAAGATATGGTGTGTCAAGAAAACCCTCATGACAAATATTATTTTCTCTTTATTATATAGAAATATTTGAATTTAAAGTAGCTGATAAATTGACAAAGATGATGATGCAAATAACATAATTAGATTATGATAAATTGTGTAAATAATTATTAATTTATTAATATTTATAGATTTTAATACTAATAAATTGCATTTATGTTTTATTTTTATTAATTAAAAAATAATAAATTGAATTTATTTTTTTCTGGCGAAACTTGAAGATGACAAGTTTCGTTTAGATGTTTTTCTTTATGAAAGGGTGTTTGGTTTTGATTATTAAGAGTGATATTGTGTTATGGTATCGTAAATATTATATTTTAAGTAGAGGTGCACAAAAAATCCGGTTATCCGATTTCGATCTGAAACCGATTATGGCAAAACCGGTTACAAAAAAAACCGGTCCGGTTTTTATCCAATCCGGTTTTTCAACCGGTTTTTAAGATATTTGGGGCACCGGTTTTTTTACCGGATAATTAACCGGTTTTTTTATAACCGGTTAAAAAACCGGTTTTTAACCGGGGAAAAAAACCGATTTTCGAGCAGCCTTTGAAGTATATTTTATGTATTTATAATCATATAGAATATAAAAATATAAATGATTGGAGTAAAATATATGTGTTTAACTTATTTTATAATTATATATTTGAAAATTGTAATTATAAATTATAAAAAAAGATGTTATAACCTTTCTTTTGTAAAACCCAAAACCCCAAAACCCCAAAAGAAAAAAGAAACCCAAAAGAAAAGAAGTTCAAACAAAAAGAAAGGCCCAATAAAAAAGAAAGCCCAAAAAAGCAAAAAAAAAATCTGGAAATTATATAAAAAATCGGTTTTTTTAATACCGGTTTTTGAAAAATCCGGTTTTTTTTATAACCGGAACCGGTTATATAGGTTACAAAAATCTGGGCCGAAAACCGGTTACGATAAAACCGGTTTTTTTCTGGGACAAAAAAACCGGACGGATTAAAATCCGATCCGGTTCGGTTAAAATCCGGTCTTTGTGCATCTCTAATTTTAAGTATTCAGATTGTATTGCTTAAAAATTGATTTTTGCGTTTAGAATTATTTCTACCATACTATTTCAAAAGCTACAAATGTAGTTTATTTGCTTAATAAAAATACTTACTAAGTTTACAAGTTAAAATACAAATCTAAACACTCTAAAAACTTATCATTTGATACTGTGATTGCGAACGATATAAGCTAAGTCAAACACTAAGTTGGTGTTTGGTTCACCGAATGGAATTGAAATTTAAATTTTAGGTTTTAGTGTGTTTGATGTTGAAGGTAAAAGATAGTTTTTAGTATTGGTTAAGGATACATGTTGGAATCTAATTCATGTGTTGGAATTTAATTCTGAGTTCAAATGAATGTTAAATTCCTATAAACAAAGAATTTGATGTCAAATAAATAGAATTCAACTCTTTCTCTATGTTTTCAAAAGCTCTAAACAAGTTAAAATTTGAATTCCATTTCCTTCGAATTCCATTACGCGAACCAAACGTCACCTAAATTTTCAACAACGCACTTTATTATCTTATTATTAGTTTTTAAAACGTTGAACACTTTTCAAATTTAAATCCAAACATCGTAAGTATATAAATTTATCCAGAGTTGTAATATATTCTTATAGCCAATGTCTAGTATTATTGTTAGGGTTAAAGTCGTACAAATGTATGTTACTTTACTGAAATTACTCAAATGACTAGTATAGTTATTTTTTTATCCCATTGATACTGTACTTAAATTTTATTGTTGAGATGGTACTTTTGATTACCGATTCTACCGAATGATCTTATATTTGTGTTTTTAAAAGTATAAAAAGGATTTATATGCTTATATGGATTTTCTAAATTATTTATATCGATCAAAATTCACGTAAATCCATGTTAACTCCAAAATAATTTGTCGATATGGAACGTGTAACCAGTAACTATGTTGATATGGTAAATCCACGTAAGCATCATGTCATTAAAAATCTGTCATGTTGTCATTTGAATCAGCAAACTGTTATATCAACATGTTTACTGCTTACACGTACCATATTGACAAGTTATTTTGAAGTACAACTACCATCCGGTCAAAAAAAAAAGTTAATTAGTCATTTAGGTAAATTGAGAAAAGTATGATATCAACAATCCTATTAAATGAAAATTAACTTCTTGATTTTGTCTAATTTGTAAGGTGCTTAAATAGTGAAGTTGTTAAGTAGACCGTAGACATGTTAATAACTTTAATAACTTTTTGTTTATATAAAATATAGGTGTTTGGCTTTTTTGTTATAACCTTTTATTATAATACGTTTTATAAAAGTTTGAATATATCAATATGATAATATAATTTTTATCTATATTTCGATATAAAAGTTTCTTATTATATCATACCAAACCAAAAACAGAATTTTATAAAGCTAATAGCCAAACCAAATAAGTTTTCTTATTATTATTATTGTTATTTTTTTTATCATTGCAGATTGATTTTTGTAAACATTTAGTATTTTTTTACTTTTATGAAAAAGTTTAAATGTCCAAAATTTTATTTGATGAACTGTCTATATAAATTATTAAAAATTAAAAGCATGTTAGGTTTGAAGTTTAAACAAACAAAATGGTATTTTTAGTATCTTGTTATAACATTCGTGGGTGATGTCTATAAAATTCATGGGTGATGTCTATGCTCTGATTCAAATGTTACAAATGGGTGTATTGATAATGTTGATTATACAAATATCTAACCGAAATTATATAAAATTTATTGGTGGACATTAAAAGCTGGATACGTTTGGGACTTTGAGGCCGATAAATTATAATTTTATATTATATCCATTAAAATTATGGAGCTACAAATAAGAAAGTTCAAAGGATTATAAAAAGTAACTATTATATCTATACACATATATATATATATATATATATATATATATATATATATATATATATATAATATACTATTTTTTATTTTTAGTAATTATATGACTTAATTTCAAATTATATATATTTTAATTATTTATTAATAATATTAGTACAATAGGTGAGTTAATTAACTTAGCTATTATTACTTCAGTCAAAAGCATCAATAGTTGTTCAAACGTTGATCCAAATTATTAACCCCAATTTCTTTTTTTTTAATCATGAATTAATGAATTGTATTTATTAAAAAACGAGTTTTCGTTTTCTTCCATCTTTCCACGTAATAGCTAATAGGTTGTCAAAGGTATGGTGTTGACATAAAAAGAGATCAATGGATCAAGAATGTGTAAATAAGTCGGTTGTTCTTTATTTTATTAAGTTGTAAACTAATATAACCTAATTTATTTATACTGATAATTACACAAAAAGAAAATATATTTATTAGGAAGCTATTTAAATATAATTGTAAATTTAGTTTTTTAAATATATAATTATGGTTAGTGGTTAGCATCTTTTTATTAGACATCTTAATTAAGGGTAAGGACCGAACCACACTTCCAACTAAGAATAAACGTTCTTGACAATGCTCAAACTCAGGACCTTCACCAGAAGAATCCCCTGACCGTGGTGGCAACTTGATCTAGGTCAAGTGGTACAAAAATACCTATATACATATAGTTGAGGTATCTTTGTTTTATCTAATTACATTAATTGCTTACCCAATATTAGTATGTGACCTAGTTCTTTTATAATTCAATTCATGATTTTCTTTAATATTTTTTATTTTATTTTGAAATTTAAAACATGATAAATCTTTTGAAATTGTTAGGTAGGATAAAAGGTTGATGTACTGACAATACTCACGTGATCACTATAGTTTGTCTCAGGCCATGATGTGTGTGGGTGGGGAGAGGGGGGGGGGGGGGGGGGGGTAAATTGAGTTCACCTAACGATTAGACAAAGTGACAAACTAGTCACTTGGGAAATAAATCGAGTTCACCCTACGATAAGATAACACTGGAAAGTCTAAAGGTTTCGAGCTCAGACATTAGTAAAGCAACTTGATCTGCAAATTGCAATCATTAATTATAGATGTTTTCAAGTTATCATTATACCACATGACATATGAGCTAATGAGATTGAATAAATAAAATCGCGTTGTTCAATTAAATAAGAAGGATAAACGAAAAAAAATTGAGATCTGAACATTATTCTACAAAGTGCAATTAAAATTGGTTAAATGAGCGAAAGTGAAAGGTGCAATTTGAATTTGTATAAAATCGCATTGTTCAATTAAATATGGAGGATTAAAAAAAAGGAAAAAATCGAGATCTGAACATTATTAACAAAATATATATTATTCTTAATAATGATATAAAAAATGAAGTTTAGCTATTTCGCCTTGAATATTCTTTTTAACAAGAGTCCAATGAAACATTCTTTAAAGTACAAGAATGTGTCACTTGAAGTTAAATTTACATATATATAAAGCAATGTCGTTTTGAACTAAATGTAAAATTTAAAATTAAATAACAATTTTGTTTCAATTTTAACTATACTATAACTAGGATTGATTTTTGCACTCCCATTCGTTATCACTTTTATACAAAAATGTTTGAATTGTTCACAAATTTTCATATGATAAATTGTCTTTAATAATTAAAATCATGTCAGCTCTGACTGAAAGAATAATATTTTTAGTATCTTGTTACAACGTTCGTGGATGATGTCAATACTCATGTTATAAATAGTCATTATTAATATTGATTTACAACAAAAATCAAACAAAAGTTATTTAAAAATTATTGATGAGATGCTTACGTTTTGGATCAAAATAGTGTACAAATAATAATACTTCGGTGAATGAATCATCAAATACGTTAATCATTGTACTAACATTGTTCCGAGTTATTAACAATCTGAAATTCCTTTTAGCATTATTGTAAAAATTGGCTTAGTCAGCCAATTAATCGATGACTAGGCGTAGTTGGCTGGCCAACACTACGATTTGATGTAATCAGGCAAATTAGTTGGTAGTCGGTCAAAGTCGGTCTAGTTAACCCAAGACGGACCAAGTCGTCCCTTGTCAGTTAATGGTTAAACTCATTCAAAAAAAATTTTAAAAACCTTTGGAGTTAAACTCGTTTATTTCAAAATACGCTTCAACACTATTGTTAGGTTACTTAATGTTTGAATACATTCATTAATAGCATTGATGTACTGATAATAAAGTTTATCTTTGTTGGAACTAAAAAGTTTATAGCTTCAAAATATCATTATATCTATATTTGGGTATTTATGAATATGCTATATGTAGAATTTTAAAATTTACATATAAAAATTTCAATCCAGCTATTCACTGACAACTCTTCGTCTCGGCTGATCAGTCCCTATTTCCCGACCAGCCGACCGAATAGCGCCTAACGAGTTCTACAACATTACCTTTTAGGTTTTGTGTTAACATAAAAAGAGATTAATGGATCAAGAATGTGTAAAACATTTAATTGGCCTTTGATTTAACACATAAAATAAGATGATCGCAATTTTAGTATATGAAATACAAAAGGAAATATATGTTACACCAAAAAATTTATTTGACTACGTGAAATATGTTTCTTTTGAACTTATAAATTTTTTTGTCATTTAAGTTATGTTATTTAAAACCTCAGCCTCCCCCCTAGGATTTTAAATCCCAGTTACCTTGCATTCTTCATATTAGCAAATTTTTTCTATAAGATAATGCAGAATCTTTGACAAAATCTTGACATATGCAAATGCTGCATAATGCAAATCCTTTCACAAAATGCAAATCCCAGAGAAAAAAATCTACGAACCAAACGCCCCCTAAAGGTTTCGAGCTCAGACATCAGTAAAGCAACTTGATCTGCAAATTGCAATCATTAATTATAGATGTTTTCTTGTTATCATTATACCACAGGGCAGATGAGCTAATGAAATTGAATAAATAAAATCGCGTTGTTCAATTAAATAAGGAGGATAAACAAAAGAAAAAAAGGAAAAGAAAAAAAGATTGAGATCTGAACATTATTTTTCCAATTGCAATTAAAATTGGTTAAATGAGCGAAAGTGAAAGGTGCAATTTGAATTTGTATAAAATCGCGTTGTTCAATTAAATATGGAGGATTAAAGAAAAAGAATGAAAAAAAATCGAGATCTGAACATTATTAACAAAATATATATTATTCTTAATAATGATATAAAAAATAAAGTTTAGCTATTTCGCCTTGAATATTCTTTTTAACAAGAGTTCAATGAAACGTTCTTAAAGTACAAGAATGTGTCACTTGAAGTTAAATTTACATATATATATATATAAAGCAATGTCGTTTTGAACTAAAATTAAATAGCACAGTTTTGTTTCGATTTTAACTGTACTATATCGGTCATAACTAGGATTGATTTTTGCACTCCCATTCCTTATCACTTTTATACAAAAATGTTTGAATTGTTCACAAATTTTCATATGATGAACTGTCTTTAATAATTAAAATCATGTTAGGTCTGACTGAAAAAACAATATTTTTAGTGTCTTGTTACAACGTTCGTGGGTGATGTCAATAGTCATGTTACATATAGTCATTATTAATATTGATTTGCAACAAATATCAAACCGAAATTATTTAAAAATTATTGGTGAGATGCTTACGTTTTGGATCAAAATAGTGTACAAATAATAATAATTCGGTGAATGAATCATCGAATACGTTAGTCACTGTACTAACATTGTTCCGAGTTATTAACAATTTGAAATTCCTTTTAGCATTATTGTAAAAATGGGCTTAGTCAGCCAATTAATCGATGACTAGGCGTAGTTGGCTGGCCAACATTACGATTTTGATGTAATCAGCCAAATTAGTTGGTAGTCGGTCCTAGTTAACCCAAGACAGACCTAGTCGTCCCTTGTCGGTCAATGGTTAAACTCAGTCAAAAAAAAATTTAAAAAACCTTTGGAGTTAAACTCTTTTATTTCAAAATACGCTTCAACACTATAGTTAGGTTACTTAATGTTTGAATACATTCATTAATAGCATTGATGTACTGATAATAAAGTTTATCTTTGTTGGAACTAAAAAGTTTATAGCTTCAAAATATCATTATATCTATATTTGGGTATTTATGAATATGCTATATGTAGAATTTTAAAATTTACATATAAAAATTTCAATCCAGCTATTCTCTGACTACTCTTCGTCTCGGCTGATCAGTCCCTAGTTCCCGACCAGCCGACCGAATAGCGCCTAACGAGTTTTACAACATTACCTTTTAGGTTTTGTGTTAACATAAAAAGGGATTAATGGATCAAGAATGTGTAAAACATTTAATTGGCCTTTGATTTAACACATAAAATAAGATGATCGCAATTTTAGTATATCAAATACAAAAGGAAGTGTATGTTACACCAAAAAATTTATTTGACCATGTGAAATATGTTTCTTTTGAACTTGTAAATTTTTTTGTCATTTAAGTTATGTTATTTAAAAACTCAGCCTCCCTCCTAGGATTTTAAATCCCAGTTACCTTGCATTCTTCATATTAGCAAATTTTTTCTATAAGAAAATGCAGAATCTTTGACAAAATCTTGACAAATGCAAATGCTGCATAATGCAAATCCTTTCACAAAATGCAAATCCCAGAGAAAAAAATCTACGAACCAAACGCCCCCTAAAGGTTTCGAGCTCAGACATCAGTAAAGCAACTTGATCTGCAAATTGCAATCATTAATTATAGATGTTTTCTTGTTATCATTATACCACAGGGATATGAGC
Organism: Centrapalus pauciflorus; assembly: GCA_020465985.1. Lineage (NCBI taxonomy): Eukaryota > Viridiplantae > Streptophyta > Magnoliopsida > Asterales > Asteraceae > Centrapalus > Centrapalus pauciflorus. The sequence goes on from JAANYP010003966.1 coordinate 129,279, forward strand.
TAATGAAATTGAATAAATAAAATCGCGTTGTTCAATTAAATAAGGAGGATAAACAAAATAAAAAAAGGAAAAGAAAAAAGATTGAGATCTGAACATTATTTTACCAATTGCAATTAAAATTGGTTAATTGGGCGAAAGTCAAAGGTGCAATTTGAATTTGTATAAAATCGCGTTGTTCAATTAAATATGGAGGATTAAAAAAAAAGAATGAAAAAAAATCGAGATCTGAACATTATTAACAAAATATATATTATTCTTAATAATGGTATAAAAAATAAAGTTTAGCTATTTCGCCTTGAATATTCTTTTTAACAAGAGTTCAATGAAACGTTCTTAAAGTACAAGAATGTGTCACTTGAAGTTAAATTTACATATATATAAAGCAATGTCGTTTTGAACTAAAATTAAATGGCACAGTTTTGTTTCGATTTTAACTGTACTATATCGGTCATAACTAGGATTGATTTTTGCACTCCCATTCGTTATCACTTTTATACAAAAATGTTTGAATTGTTCACAAATTTTCATATGATAAACTGTCTTTAATAATTAAAATCATGTTAGGTCTGACTGAAAAAACAATATTTTTAGTGTCTTGTTACAACGTTCGTGGGTGATGTCAATAGTCATGTTACATATAGTCATTATTAATATTGATTTGCAACAAATATCAAACCGAAATTATTTAAAAATTATTGGTGAGATGCTTACGTTTTGGATCAAAATAGTGTACAAATAATAATAATTCGGTGAATGAATCATCGAATACGTTAGTCATTGTACTAACATTGTTCCGAGTTATTAACAATCTGAAATTCCTTTTAGCATTATTGTAAAAATGGGCTTAGTCAGCCAATTAATCGATGACTAGGCGTAGTTGGCTGGCCAACATTACGATTTTGATGTAATCAGCCAAATTAGTTGGTAGTCGGTCCTAGTTAACCCAAGACAGACCTAGTCGTCCCTTGTCGGTCAATGGTTAAACTCAGTCAAAAAAATTTTAAAAAACCTTTGGAGTTAAACTCTTTTATTTAATTATCAAAATACGCTTCAACACTAATGCAACTCAAATTAGTATATAGTTAGGTTACTTAATGTTTGAATTCATTCATTAATAGCATTGATGTACTGATAATAAAGTTTATCTTTGTTGGAACTAAAAAGTTTATAGCTTCAAAATATCATTATATCTATATTTGGTATTTATTAACATGCTATATGTAGAATTTTAAAATTTACATATAAAAATTTCAATCCAGCTATTCTCTGACTACTCTTCGTCTCGGCGGATTAGTCCCTAGTTCCCGACCAGCCGACCGAATAGCGCCTAACGAGATTTACAACATTACCTTTTAGGTTTTGTGTTAACATAAAAAGAGATTAATGGATCGAGAATGTGTAAAACATTTAATTGGCCTTTGATTTAACAAATAAAATAAGATGATCACAATTTTAATATATCAAATACAAAAGGACGTATATGTTACACCAAAAAAATTATTTGACTATGTGAAATTTGTTTCTTTTGAACTTGTAATTTTTTTTGTCATTTAAGTTATGTTAGGGATATTTAATTACTTTGTTAAAACTTTATACTAAACAAAAAATTAACAAATATTCTTTTTGGGAAGATAAAGGTTGTTGTAGGACAAACCCTTGTTAATTTAGTAAAATAATAATCTTGATTTGTAAAGAATTTTGGCTACAATAAGTCTGGAGACATAAAATGCAAGTTCAATTGAAATCTAGACCCATACGAAATGCAAGGGTCAAAGGGCTAATGTCTCTAAAATGACACGTTAATGTATGAATATTTTGTGAATGTGAATGAAGGGTGATTGATGTGAATGTATGTTTTGACATATCTTCACAACCGAAACTATATAAATTTTTAAATATGGACTTTTAATGTTAATTTAAACAAATCTATGTAAAAAATATTTGAAATAAATAATTTTAGGTTTGATTCTACCGTGTACCATGTGTGTGTGTGTGTATGTGTGTGTGTGTGTAAAGTGTATTTATCTTTTTATAAATTAAAAGATATAAGAAGTGTATTTATTTTTTTATAGATTTAAAGATATAAATAGAAATAATAAATTCTATTTATCTTTTATATTAATTAATCTTTGCAGTTGTTATAAATTATGAATTATATTTATTTTTTATTTTATTTTATTTTGAAATTAATAAAGTGTGATTATTATTTTAAGTGGAACGTGATGATGCCATGTGGCAATTTTTGTTCTATTTTATTATATAGATTATATATAGGCTATTTTGTGTTCAAATAAGAACTTTACTTAAATTAATAAGTTTTAAAATCAAGCTTAAAAATTAATTTTAATTGATTGATTATAAAATTTATGTATACTTTGCTCTTAAATATGATATATAAGAATTAATGTAGGTCAATAAAAAATATATTCAATTTTTGATCCTTTTTCATTGTTTTAATTCGTTTCAAAATTTTTGAACAAGAACACGGATTGCTTTGTTGATTCTTGAATACCCAGAATAAAACCATATTAAAACTCATTGGTTCGAAAGAATTTCGAGAGTTAGGCTTTAAAATTAGTTCAAACAAGAACAAATTTTAGGAAAAGGTAAATTTTCATTCAAATGGATAATGATCGTCCAAATGTCCAGATATAGTTTAAATAAACACAGAAATTGAAGCCAAGACAAAAATCCACGAGTCAAACCCGAACCCAAAAGATCATAACCTGAAGTCTATGAAAAAAACATACAAATATTCATAAATAGTTTCTCGAGAAATTTTTGTGCTCAAAATTGGGTCAAACTGCCTACGACGTTTGCCACGCGTATGACCATTCCAAGCTTTTATTTTGACTACTTATGAGCCTTAGTCCCAAGGCCCAAATTATAGTCATTTCTTCTTCAACATCCTATCTTGGACCTCCATAAAAAGAATGACCCGATCCTTCACGCTTGCGTTTATATCACTGCTCCTCTTAGTGATACGTCCTCTTTTTGGTTTTCTTGTCTAAGCTATATCTCTCCCCCTGTAGTCTTCATATCCTCTCAACGCCTCCACTCCTCCCTCTACCAATTACCAGCGCAACCCTCGCCAATCATCACACCTTCACTCCTCTCCACATCACCGGCATCGCACGCAAAACACATCAGTGTTGCCTACACTACTCCACACGTAGGTTCACCTTCATATGTGCTTTCTTATTAGAGATTTCAAATGTTCATAGTTATTTGTTGATTATTAAAGATTTCTTGTTTTGTTGCTAATCTTTTTTTTCTTCTTATATTTCAAATTTGCTACTTATTGTAGTGAGTGTGTGTGTATAGTACATGTTATGTACAAATCAATAAAATAACCGATATTAGAAAATGAATCCAAGGCCATGGAGGGTTTTCAGGCCGAAGAAAATGCAAGCAAGATTCGAGTTTAGAGGGGTAGTGTAACAAATAAATTCAATGGTCCATAATGCTAATCTTCATAAAACCAAATACATACACCTAACACATCACTACTTTTGATTTTCTATATTTATAGTAAAATATATTACCAAGTTGTTGGGTGACTATTAAGAGACTCGTTAAAAAGTTAAAATGATCGCTTTCCATTGAAGTAAACAAGCATTACCTAATATGACCATAGATTTTTGTTTGGTGATTGATAATCAATAATTCTTTAGAATAGGAATATCTTTATATCTCAAAACATGACTTTCATACAGGGTGGCCTAAAGTTTATGTAGTGATTACTCCAAGATACTGCTCCTTTATCTTGTTATGGCTACTTCCAGACCAAAGTAGTTGTACACAAGCATCATACAATAACTAATGAGGATTAAGGAATTTAATGTTTTAAGGAACATAGAATTAACATTAACGTTTGCATGACCTAGTGACAGAGAGGTGTGTAAGTAAGCACTCAAAAGTGTCTTGACTGCCCTCATTGATTTTTGCGTATGACCTGAAAATATAGTAGATATGTTTATGTTGATTTGGATCGTAAATCCCTTTCAGACCCACAACACGAAATGGTACTCCTGACTTCTCTATCTTGTCATGTTTTTATTTGATTGAAGATTTAAAGATAACGATTGTGTTTCTTGATTTGAACCACAATCTGATTCCATTCCTTATTCATTGTTCAGAAACCATCACTTGCTTCTTCCACAAATAACATTCTTTTTGCTTTTCAAATTCAAAGGTTTATGGGTTTTTAAGAAGCATTTCAAGCAGTAAAAACCCACTTCAAGAAACCTGAAAACATTCCCAATTGATTTTTTAACTCAATTGAATGTAAGAAATCATGGTGCAAGAGGTCAAATGGGTTTTCCTAAAGATGATCTCTATGATGTTTAAGTAGATTATAATTGGTTCGTTAATATTATTTATCAAGAGCTGTTCGATAGGTTTGGTGTGTGTGTGTGTGTTGATGAATATATGAAGCCAAAGACATATTGAATCTAATTGATAAATCCTATTTGGTTAATCTAAAGAAAAAGAAAGTCATTGGGAAAGATTTTAATATGGTTAGCGTATTCCAAATCACTATGAACATTTACTTACTAGTGTCACATGACAACCATCGGGCAACTGATCTTGTTGTCAATGCTCAATTTGGCAATCAACCCGGTGAAGCAAATTGCTCCAATTTAGGGTGAAGTTGTAGAATAGTTGTCTTGTGGGCTTTGAGAAAATTCAAAATCCACAAGTATGATTTTGGAAATAGACCATATCTTAGCCAAAATAAGTTTATTTTCAAACCAATTGAGCTTAATTCCATTGATAACCTCCCAATAACCATTTCTTTATTATAACATCAATGGAAATAGACCATATCTATCTGGTTAAAACTAGCAGGACAATTACATAAACATTAAGAAAGATATAACAAGATCTTGAAGTCAGCCAGATGAACCCTAACCTCTTTATCACGACAAGTTAGTGGATTTAGAAATCATAGCAACGACCGTTACGTTCCCAATCACCGTAACGTGTTGGCTCAGGACCTCGGGGTCCACCAACCTCTCCAGTCTCTTTATTCATATCAGGTTCTTCGCCATCATCTTCCTCATTTTCCTCTCCATGACCTTCAGTTTTTTGGATCTTATCATCTTCTTCGTTAGTGACTTCATCCTGATTCTTAGGCAAGTCTTGGTGACTTTGAAGCTTTTCAGGCAAACTGGAGATGAATCGATTTGAGGAGTTCGAGAATTCCGACCTGACAGTGGAGAGAAGGATCACGGCCGGACATGAAAGGTCTGCCGATGGCGGCGTGGAGAACAGACGGCGCAAATTAGCCATTGCCATTTCTCTTTTTGTCACGAAAAGACTGTAAGCCAAAATAGAACTAAACAATGTATCAAATTTACAATGATTAATAATCAACTACAGGGATCAATTAATCAAAGAAAATTTAATGTGTTTGCTAACGGCAATATAACTAAGGCTTTGAAGACATATAACTTCAAAGATTTGATGATAAAAGACAGGTAAAAGTATTAATATTCTGAAGGATCAATTATACTATTTTGTAGAGAATTGAGTTTACCTCAGTAAAGGCACATGCAAGTTTTATGATCTGTGTTAGCCCCAAAATGATAATCCTTTAGAGGTCCAATAGCACTAGCAAATAGAGCTGTGAAGATGAATAACAATATAACGTGTAGCTTATTAAATGCTTCAAAGTTCAAATATTAAAAAGAATTGCTTACAAAAACCAAATACAATGGGAGCCATGCCAGCTGAATATACCTGATAGCATTTTGAAAGTTTGACAAACTCGATTCTAAATTTCTTGGCTTTTATGATAAGAGTATGCTCACAAGAAAATTTGATTACTCAAAGTAGAATCATGTGTTTGGATTTTGTTTCAAATGAATGTTTCTGGTAGCAACTAACATTGATCTAGCAATAGAAACTTGAATACAACATCACTCGAAGTAAGAGAGTCCGCATATTTTGACCAATTCAAGGTGAAAAATGGGGTTGCTCCGTCGGCAAAACTGGGATAAAGTGGAACCAAAAGATCCCAATTCAAAATAAATTCATGAGGGAATTGGTATTTCTTTAGGATCTACACCAGCGTTTAGAAATTGTTAACCAGATCACATAAAAATGATTAAGGATTAAACAAAGTCAATATTATAGATAAACATTGCATCAGAATTTAAAAAAGTTGATATGCCCAATTTTAAGCCAGCCTTAAGATTGGTCTCCCAAATTCCTCAAAGTCATTGGTTTGTGACTTTGTGTACTGACACATGAACTCAAATCCATCGTTCCTTAAAAATTGCTTTTAATCGCTACTAAACAGGTATATCATTCACATATACAACAAAACAAGTTGTATAGATGTGCAAAAACATGAGAAATTAATAACCTATCTAATTCCAAACCATTGCTTCTGAATTTCATTTTGTTTTTCACCACCGCCCTTACCACTATATCCTGTTCAAATCACAAATTTTTTGAACAGCAACTATATGCACTCAAGATTAACCTCAAGTCACTTCAATTAATGAGAGATGCAACAGCAAGAATGATGAAATAACAAGCGGATCTGGGTTTATAAAAGAGGAACCCACGAAGATTTACCTGTGGCAGAGCATGGGCACAAAGCAATACACGGGAAGAGAGAGGCACCACGATGTCAGATGGCGAGGTTGCGGCGTCGATGGCGGAGGCAAATGCGGCGAGGCTGCGACGGCGAGGGCTTCACCGATTTCTCACATCCCTAATTCCCTATTATGCTTTAGCGTTGGTGGTGTGACGTGGCTTAATTTAGATCACATGTTTTGCTATGCCACGAAACTGTCCCAAAAACCGACGCGGCATTTTAAGTTTAAGAGTAAATTACATAAATGGTCCCCGAGTTATTTTAAAATTTACGGACTACTCTATTGCAAAATACATAAATACTCCTTGAACATGTAAAACATGTTCGAATTCGTCAGAAAAATTAGAAATCGAAATGATTCGTCATTTTTTCCAAAAATATTTAAATTTAAAATTAGATTGGTTGGTCCTTTTTTTCAGTCGGTTAAATTAAGAATCGAAATGGTTTGTAAAAAATAAAAAATTTTGTTGTTCAATTAAACCAAAAGAAAAGGCGACCAAACAATTTAATGTTAAGTGTTTTCGTTTGTTTCGATTTTTTAACTTAACAGACTGAAAAACGACCAACCAATTAAATTCATTTTCGTTCTAAAAAATGACAAACCATTTTGATTTTTTGATTTTTTTTTTAATGTATTAAACGACAAACCATATAGATTTTCAATTTAATTGATTGAAAAAATACAAAATTACACACCGATTGAAAGCTTACTTTTTCAAACGGATTAAGCAAAAAATAAAAAAAAAATCCAGCTTGTTTAAAAATATATAAATGATAAAGACACTGAAAAAGAAATGTTGATGATTAAAGATGTAATCTGAAGACTCAGAGATCTGAGAGGAAGAGAAGAATAAATTTCTTAAGATTGTTAAATTAAGTAGGTCACACATTCACATAACTTTGTTTATTTAATTATACTAGGTTTTTGATAAATGTATGAGTTTATTATGAAAAAAATCAATATTTTTTTATGATTTTTGTGTTTTTCATTCTTTAATGTTATTTTTTTATTTCAGAAAAGTCCTCAAGTTAATTTTTTATTCTAGTTTTGTGAAATTTGACTATTAGAGCCCAGTTATAATTAGTAATGTGGGTTTTTTAAAAAATGAAAAATCAAGTTCGAATAGTTAAATTTTACTAAACCAGAAATCAAAAATTAAGTTGATGACTTTTCTAGGAAAAAATATAATAGAGAGACGAAAAAAAAACGTAAAAATATGTTGGTTTTTTTTTTAAACATTGGTGAGAAGATACATGACTATTGTATATCACTAACCTCAATATTTTTAAACATAAATGTAAATCTTTTATTAGTTGATTAAGTTTTTATATCGTCTAACTACTTGCATGGAACAAAAATAATAATAATTAACATGAAAATTTTCTTTTAAGTATGTTTGTTTTTTAAATGTCATTTGTTATCAAAACAATGTTTATAAGAGGGAATATGAGAGTAGGCATGAGAAATTGGGTGATTGAGAATGACTAGACAGACACAAAATATATTTCCATCTACACCCTTCATTTTTTGATTTACTTCTCTTCCATCCTTAAAACAGGTGGTTAAAACTAAATACAAGTTTAATGGTTAAATGTGTAAAAAAAATAGTTTAATTGTTTGATTCAAACGTACTGCATTGTTTATTTTATTGATTTTTTTTATAAGGAAGGGGTTTGAGAAAGCCAAAAATTAATTTCATATATGATAATTAAAAAAAGGAAAGGGAAACAGGCTGTACATATATTTCATTATTTCATCAAAGTTGAAATTGAAACAACCAACCAACCCAAAACACCAGACCAAAATAAGCAGAGATAAGCCTTCTACTATAGTTTTATAAACATGAAAAACCAACCAAACGAGTCTTGTCTGACTCAGAGCCAGCATCATCATCACACACTCAACTCAACTCAACTCAACTCAACTCACTCTGTTTCTTTCTAGTAATTGTTCATTTATGTTGCGAGTTGTGACTGACTCACTGCCTGCTGTTGCTCCTCCCTCTTCTCCTCTTGCAACCACCTCTTCTCACCCTCCTTCATTATGAACTTATCCACCTGTGCTGCCGCCTGCCTCCCTTCCGATATCGCCCACACCACCAGAGACTGCCCCCTCCGGCAATCACCCGCTGCAAACACTCCCTCTACGTTCGTTGAGAATCTCCCGTACTCTGCCTTCACGTTTGACCTCTCGTCTTTCTCCAACCCCAGTTTCTCTGCTATCGTCCCTTCAGGACCAAGGAACCCCATCGCTAGCAATACCATGTCCGCCTCCAGGATCTCTTCAGAACCCTCCACCTCCTTGAACTGGAACCGTCCGCTCTCATCCTTCCCCCACTTTACACGTACCACCTCCATGCCTTTCACCGCTCCATTCTCATCACCGATAAACCTTTTTGTCAATACCTCATACGACCGTGGGTCTTTCCCAAACTTTGCAGCTGCTTCCTGGTGTCCGTAATCCACACGGAATATACGAGGCCACTGAATATTACACCAAAACAATATATCATCATCCTATCCTAATATAACAAAACATCCTTTATTAGTAATTTAGAGGCTAAAGATGAATGAACCTGTGGCCATGGGTTGCCAGGAGCTCTGGTTCGTGGTGGCTCCGGAAGAAGCTCAAGATTTACGATGCTCGAACACCCATGTCGTATAGACGTCCCTATACAATCTGTACCGGTGTCGCCTCCACCGATCACAATCACCTTCTTTCCCTTGGCCGATATATAGTTACCGTCCTCAAGATTGCTATCCAACAAGCTTTTTGTATTTGCATGCAAAAATTCCATAGCGAAATGCACGCCTGATAGCTCACGTCCAGGAACAGGGAGGTCCCTGTTAACATACATTTCAAAATCGCATGCTTTTAGTTTGTAAGAGATGCAATCGCCTAGAATTTAAGATTCTATAAACAACCTCTCTTGAATATCACGCACCTTGGCCTTGTGGAACCCATTGCCAATATGACGGCATCATTGTCCTCACGAAGCCGCTCAATGGAATATGATGGATCACGTCCTACATTAGCATTAACCACAAACTTGACGCCTTCCTCAGCCATAAGGTCGACCCGTCTTTGAACGACATCAATCTTGTCTGCCTTCATATTAGGAACCCCGTACATCATGAGTCCACCAATTCTATCAGCACGCTCAAACACTGTCACCGTATGGCCAGCCCTATTTAGTTGATCAGCCGCAGCCAAGCCGGCCGGCCCACTCCCAACAATAGCAACTTTTTTCCTGTCAACAAAGAGAAATGTCAAAACCCCGCAAGGTGTGAAAAATGTAGAGATTTTGTCGAGAAACATACCCTGTTCTCTTGAGAGGAGGCCTAGGCACCATCCACCCTTCCTCGTATGCTTTGTCTATGATCGAACACTCGATACTTTTGATCGACACCGGGTTTTCAATAATACCCAGCACACAAGAACCTTCACATGGTGCAGGGCACACTCGGCCAGTGAACTCTGGGAAGTTGTTTGTCTCAAGAAGTCTATCAAATGCCTCTCGCCATCTGTTCTGGTAAACTAACTCGTTGAATTCTGGAATTTTGTTGCCAAGAGGACAACCCGAATTCTCCTGCCATTATTACACATATAAGTAACTATATATCAACTAAACCACTTCAAGCTTTGCCATCCATAACCCGCTTGATAAAAGAAAAATAGTTCCTTACCTGATGACAAAAAGGTGTACCACAATCCATGCACCGTGCAGATTGAGTCTTCAAGAGAGGCCCAGGCTTCGTCTCTTCCATAACTTCATTCCAATCATTCATCCTAACAGTAGGGTCTCTATAAGATACTCCCTCACGTTCGTATGCAACAAAACCACGATGTTTGACTGCATCAGGAACACGAGATGGTCGGGGAACCTGTTCAGCTTTTTCAACCTCTTTGGCCTGTAGTTCCAATCAATTAACCCATTATCAGGCCATACTTTTAACATGTTAAATAGTTTTATAGGTGTGTAGATTCATTAATATTTTAAAACCGAGTCACAAAGGTTAAGAAAAATCACCTGATTGACTGTTTCGATCACCTGATTGACAGTCTCGCTTAACGACTTGGCAGCCAACTTCTTTAGTTCTTCAAAAGCATCTTTCTCCTTCAACTCCTCTTCCTCTCGAACATCAGCTTCTTCGGCAGCCACCTCTGCAGCTTTCTTAGCAAGTTCGGTTTCTTTCATGGTTGCCAGAATCCTCTTATAATCCCTTGGGAAGACCTTAATAAATTTTGGAAGAAGATTGTCAAAGTCGGCCAGTACTTCCTTCGCTAATTGGCTGTTTGTGTGTCGCTGGTGTTGCTGAATCATCATTTTCAGAGTCATAATATCCTCCTCATCTTCGACATTATCAAGATCAACCAGCTCAGCATTACATCTTGATCGGAACTTTGAATCAACATCGAGAACATAGGCAATTCCACCACTCATGCCAGCAGCAAAGTTCCTCCCAGTTTTCCCCAGTATGACGACTGTTCCACCAGTCATGTATTCACAACCATGATCACCAACGCCTTCCACCACTGTTTTAGCCCCTGAATTACGAACACAGAATCTTTCTGCTGCCATCCCATTAAAATAAGCTTCACCACTAGTAGCACCATAAAGAGCCACATTTCCAATCACAATGTTCTCTTTAGGATCAAACCTGCTTCCTCTTGGAGGATAAACAACAATCTTGCCACCTGACAAACCCTTCCCAACATAGTCATTGCTGTCACCTTCAAGCTCAAGCATGATGCCTGGGCAAAGAAAAGCTCCGATACTCTGACCCGCACTGCCATTAAGTTTGATATGGATAGTATCGGCTGGAAGGCCTGCCAAGTGGTAGCGCTTGGTAACTTCATGGCTAAGCATCGTCCCAACTGCACGATTGACATTGCATATGGGTGATTCTATGTACACAGGAAGACCCTTCTCTAAAGCAGGTTTGGCCATCGATATTAGCCGTTGATCCAGGGCCATGTCTAAACCATGATCTTGTTTTTGTACACATGTTTGGGCTGCATCTGGTCGGATGTCAGCAGCTGGTCGAAGCAATAAAGACAGATCAATGTTTTTTAGTTTCTCGTTATTTTTTGTCAGGTCTTTATCGACTTCAAGCATATCTGCACGCCCCACCATTTCATTAACCGTACGGAATCCCATCTCAGACATGATTTCCCTCATCTCCTCTGCTAGCATGAAGAAGAAATTGATGACATGTTCAGGCTCCCCTGCAAATTTTTCACGAAGTACAGGATCCTGGGTAGCAATCCCTACCGGACAAGTGTTTTTATGGCACTTCCTCATCATGATGCAGCCAAGCGTGATAAGTGGAGCAGTACTGAAGCCAAACTCCTCGGCCCCAAGGAGAGCAGCAATGGCTACATCTCTTCCGGTTTTAAGCTGGCCATCTGTCTGGAGAACGGTTCGACCACGAAGGTCGTTCGCAACCAGGGTTTGGTGTGTCTCTGCTAGACCAAGTTCCCATGGGAGCCCAGCACTCTTGATGCCGGTCCATCTAGAAGCACCTGTTCCACCATCATGACCTGAGATCAGGACATGATCCGCATGACCCTTGACAACTCCACTAGCAATTACTCCCACACCAGCTTCAGAAACCAACTTCACGCTTACTCGAGCAGAAGGATTTGCATTCTACAAGAACACCATGTACAAGTGTCAAGATAAACTTCTAATCCAACTCAAATTCAATTGACTACATATTATTGTATTTACCTTAAGATCATGAATCAACTGGGCAAGATCTTCAATTGAATAGATATCGTGATGTGGAGGAGGGCTAATTAATCCAACCCCAGCTGTGGAATTTCTTGTGACAGCAATGTCCCCTACAACCTTGTGTCCTGGAAGTTCACCACCTTCACCAGGTTTCGCTCCCTATGACAATTATCAATTAAAAGTAAGTAATACAATCATTTGGCAGGCAACAAACGATTCTGGTATATGTTTAACCTCACCAAATGCCAAATGTGGGTTCACTTAAAGATGCAAAGTCACCATGAGGTGCTTTGCAGACTCAGCATCATCTGTCCATTAACATAAATCCATAAACAATAGGAACATTTATGTTCCAACAGGAATACGGGGGGCTAACAACAATGCATTTTAACTAACAGGGAGACTCTTGAGTTACATGATGACAAGAAAATATACCTGAGCCATCTTTATCTGAAGTTCATCAGCATTTGTGAGGTAATAACTAGAAACTCCAAATCGTCCACTAGCGACCTGCTTGATAGCACTCCTCTGCGGATTCATCGACCCATCTGGAAGAGGTACCAAACGAGATGGATTTTCACCTCCTTCACCTAATAAAACATTTTATAGTTAATCTGTAAGCTTTCAAAGATATAAATAAAGAATGTAGCATATCTCTTTTGTCTAGATGCATACCTGTGTTAGATTTGCCTCCGATTTTGTTCATAGCCATGGCAAGGGTGGTGTGCGCCTCCAACGATATAGAACCATAACTCATGGCTCCTGTGCAAAACCTTTTCACAATTTCACTAGCTGGTTCAACCTCTTCCAAAGGAACCTTGACATTTCCCTCTTTAAACTTCAACAATCCACGCAGATTGCAGCTTTTGTTTAATTCATGTATACGCTTCGAATACTCCTTGTAGGCTGCAACGCTGTTACCCCTGGCTGCCTCTTGCAGCTTTGCAATAGCAAGAGGATCATTCAAATGAATCTCGCCACCTTTCCTCCAATGATAATCTCCAGGGTTGGGCAAAGCAACAGCTTCTGCACTGTTAGGAGGAAACTCGCGGGTCGGGAATCCTAAATCATGCAATTGAAGAGCATCACCAGCAAGTGCCTCAAACGTTGCTCCTTCAACTCTACTTGGAGTTCCAGCAAAGCATCTCTCCATGACTTCTGTTGATAAACCAACTGCCTCAAAGATTTGAGCACCCTTGTATGAAGCCAAAGTCGATATTCCCATCTTCGCAAGTACCTTCATCATTCCATAGTGACTTGCCTTGTAGTACTTCTTGACTAACTCGTCCTTTGAGTGAAACTCACCATTTGATTTTGGTGGGATCTTACCATCAACCTGCAACCTCCAAATGGCTTCCACAGCCAAATACGGACAAATAGCATCAACACCAAATCCAACCAGTGTACAAAAATGATGTACTTCGCGTGGCTCGGCTGATTCTACCATCAACGCAACTCTCGTACGTTCAAGCTTCTTAACTAAATGATGGTGGACGGCACCAACAGCCAAGAGTGAGCTTACAGCCACACGTTTTGATGAAAAGGCTGCATGATAATAAAACACAAACATTAAACCATCTATTAGACTATTACTTAAGAACGCGCTAAATAGGATTGTTGGATATGCCATACCTCTGTCAGAAAGCACCAACGTCGTATAACCCTCCTTGATGGCATCGTGTGCTTGAGAACAAATCCTGTCTAGGGTCTCCTCCAAACCCTTGCGGCCGAGTTCTTTATGGTACGTAATATCAAGAACTTTGCTTCGCCAGCCTCTGAAGTTCATATTCTTGATTGACTCCATCTCTTGAATAGACAATAGTGGCCCTTTAAGAGAAAGGCGATGGCATTGTTCTTCTGTTGTCTCTGTAAGATCACCTTCTGGTCCAACCATGCATTCCATGGAGGTTACAATCTTCTCCCGAATAGGATCAATAGGTGGGTTCGTTACTTGTGCAAACATTTGCTTGAAATACTCAAATGTAAGCTTCTCTCTGTTAGACATCACCGCCAATGGAGCATCGTTTCCCATTGAACCAAGGGCCTCAACACCATCTTTAGCCATTGGTAACAAAAGCATCTCCAACGATTCAGTGGTGTAACTGCATAATTACATCAGCATTACAATCCCACCAACATTAATAAAATTCAAGAAACAAGTGTTAAAAGCACAAACATCCATACCCAAAAGCCTTCAATGGAGCCAAGAGGCCACGAATACCCATGTTCTCCATGTTATCATCATTCAGAGATGGCTAAAAATTGAAATATTGAAAGTCAATACAATTGCTCAAGAAAGAAAGACTTGGAAGATAAAACAAACAAGGCTTACTTTTGGCACCCCAGCAATTGGAGGACAGGCTCGGGCAGATTCATTAACAGATTCAACAATGTGCTTCATCTCTATCTTTTGCTTTTCAAGCCAATTCCTATACGGCCTTGCTAGTGAATATTGTTGTTTCAATGCCTCATCATCTACAACGGTATGTTTCTCAAAGTCCACAAGCAGCATCATACCAGGGTTAAGTCTACCTTTCCTAGACACATCCTCAGGTGGAATATCAACAACTCCAACTTCACTCGCCATTACAACTCGCCCACTGTGAGTAACATAGAACCGACCTGGACGCAGTCCATTTCTGTCCAGTGTAGCTCCAAGGTAGCGGCCATCGGTAACTGCACATGACTTTTGAGGTAAGCACAAATTAAATGCTTCGAGGAACAACTGAGACTGAAACGAAACTCATACATGAAACTAGAGCAGGCCCATCCCATGGCTCCATTAAAGCTGAGAAATATTCATACAAGGCCTTCCTTTGAGGATCCATATTCTTGTCATTCTGCCAAGCTTCAGGGATCATCATCATAACAGCCTCGGGAAGACTTCGGCCAGCGCGCACTAAAAGCTCCAAAACACCATCAAACGCACCTGAACAAGAGTATTATTAACTCAAACGTCACATAAAGGACAGGTATTAAAAACATATCAACCTAAAAAATATATATTTATAATTCTAATTAGTTGAACGGGTTTAAGTGTACACACCTGAATCTGATGAGCTTGCATCTACAATGGGAAGAAGTTTTTTCATCTCATTCTTTGAGAGGCCAAGCTCTTTGCATCTTAGAAGGCCTTCGCGTGCCTTCATCCTGATTAAAGCAGCATAAAAGTACATCAGCAATTGAATAGAAATTGGATGAAAACTAAGAACAATAAATAGATGGACAAACAAACAACCACATAGAACTATCTTAACAGACACACACGGGCAGAAATAGAGTTGGATAGTCGTACCAGTTAACATTCCCTCGAAGAGTGTTAATTTCTCCATTATGGCCAAGAACACGCATAGGCTGGGCACGATCCCAGCTGGGAAAGGTGTTAGTTGAAAATCGAGAGTGGATCTGCACCAAAGACAGAAAACCCAATATCTTCAATTAGTCACATCCAAGCCATTATCAAAATAGAAATCAAGGTTTATACCAAACATGTTTGTGTTCAGTGCACTTGGATGTCAATGAACCATAATGCCAGTACCAAACATCATGTAAGCCCTATACAACCTCGACAAAACAAAATTATATTTTCAAAAACCATTGAATGGAAGCTTGATCATCAAGAACTGAGCAAAACACTGCACCAAGTTTTCATAAACATGACGTACTTCTTAACGAGGTTATTACCAACTCACCACTAACGATTCCAATCCAGCATCCAATCCAATTTCATAAATTAATCAAGGGAGTGAAAGAACTTAAGAGACCATCATACTTCAATGCCTCAGAAGTCATTCCTCAACCTCGCATCTCTCTCCCGTTAACCGGTTGATCCAATGCTGTTGTTAAGTATGAAGTCAGTGGACAATGAATCAAGTTTATGGAATAAATATTTACCAGGGCCATGTAGCTCGTAAACCTTTCATTGCCAAGATCTGCATGATAATAATCCTTCAACTGGTTGGGTTTTAATTGACCCTTGTATACAACAGTTCTGCAAAAACAAATTATTTAAATTTAATGAACCAATAAGAATAAAAAATAGTATATACCATAATCAACCAGAACTCAAAAAAACCAAACCTGGATGATAAAGAACATATGTAAAAGTCCTTAACCCCACCATGTTGAAGGTTCAATGCAGCTCGGATAGCCACCATTGAAACCCTCCTTAGTATATACATCTGCAAATGATGAACAACAATTAAATGTAAAATAAATTTATTTGATCTATTAACAAAAAAACAATCAATTTGAACAATGTGATATTAAGGTCTGGAGGTCATATATACCTGCTGCTCGAAATCAGCTTTTGACCTAGAAGTGGGTGTGAGAAACACTTGTTCGATGACGGGTTCTGTTTGTAAAGCACCCTTGCCCAAGCCAGAATTATCTGTTGGAACTGAACGCCAGCCAAGAACTGTGTGTCCAAGTGACTCCGCAACCTAGAAATGAAATTTTAAGCATATAAACAGAACGCAGTATAAACCATGCAAGATCAAGAACCTTCAATTTATTGGAGCATTAAAGACTTATCATTTAAAGCCAATATACGGTACCTACCTTTGTAAACACAATCTTGCTTTGCTCCCTCCTGGCATCCGAAGTAGGCAAGAAAAACATGCCAACTGCGTATTCCCCTGGTGGTGGTAGCTCAAACCCCTCATCCTTCGCAACCTGAAGTACAATCACCATTATTCTGGAGCATTTGGTGATCGGTGAATAGATTCTTTTTCTGTGTATATCATCTTAACCATTGGATATAAAGAAAAAGGTCTTGGTGATTCGGAATGTTCGTTTGTAAACGGATATGTAAAAAGTTTTGATAAAATTCCAATTTTTTGGATATGCAAGCCTAATTACTTATCATGTGAAATAAAATTAAAGATTTATGTACAGATAACAGTATGTAATAAGAACAAGATGTTTTGTATGGTATTTACCTCCTTGTAGAAGTCATGAGGAAGACCGACGAGAATTCCGGCACCGTCACCGGTGTTCGTCTCACATCCACAAGCACCTCTATGTGTCATACGCACCAACATCTCAATCGCATCAGTAACCTAAAATCAGATCCCAGAAGTGATCCAGTTGAGTTGTTAATTCGATCCAAACACCAAGAAAAAAATAAAGATTCCAAATGAATGAGATACATACCGTTTTTCGGTTACCTTTGCCGGATAATTCAGCAACAAAACCGACCCCACAGGCATCCTTATCAAAAGATGGGTCATAAAGCCCCAATGGTTTCTCCGGCACTAGCGACAAAGACGACCGAACCACCACTCTAAGTTTCGGGTCACGACCCGGACCATCCGATTTCCATTGATGGAGCCTCTCGGAAGCCGACCCGCGTAACACCCTAGTCCCATAGAATTTCTTCCCTAAGAGACTAGACTGTTTAACAACGGAACCACGGCTCATCCATGTCCGGCTCCGGCTAACGCCAATCCGGGCTAACCCGTTTGACGGAGGGCAAACGTAAGGTTTCGTGAAATCGGTGTCGGGTCGGGCCTGGACAGCATGATTCAAAGCCACCGACATTTTCAAACACCTACAACTTGATCAAGAACCACGTCCCCTGATTCAGATCTTTGAAATGAACAGGTTTGTAAGCAGATCTGGATAGATTTGAACTTATTTTGAAGTAGAAATGATAGAAGAGATTGATTTTGATTTATCTGGGGGTTTAGGTTGAAAAAGAGATTGTATGATTGAAGGCGAATCTTTGAAAAATTAAACGAAGAACCGAATAATTAGCAGAGAGACGGGTGGCTGCGGATATACATATACATGCATATATAAACCTGAAAAACAAAACAACACTCTTTCAGTCTCAGAGAGAGAGAGAGAGAGAGAGAGAGAGAGAGAGAGTTTTGTCGTCCTCGACGAGGTGGGTGGTGAGTTGATTTTATAGAGGGATGGCAACTCATCTTCACAACAAGGTGCCATTGTTGGGTGTGGGACCCGATTACCATTTTGCCAATTTAGGGTAAATTTTTCTACCCTACCTGAAATACTCCACATTTCTGATGGTAGAATCTTTTTCACACTATCACTATTTTTTTTTTTAGTTTATCATGTATTATTTTTAATGACTAGTATAATAATTTTTTATTACTTTTTCATTTAATAGTATAATAATTTTTTGAATGACATAAAAAAAATAGATGTCGATGATGAACCTTTAAATCATCCAAATTTAATTATGTAACATATAGATATTTAAATTAAGTATTATCTTTGACATTTTGGACCTAGTAATATATCTATTACAATTAAATCCTCATGTTTTAAGATTTATTAAACTTAATTATCAATTAATCAATTTAATCATGTAATCTAATATAATTTTATCCATAATAACATCAATTATTATTATTTCCTTTTCATTTGATCAATATTGGTCAGTTGTGCTCACGGGTAATCCGGTATAACCATTGGGTGTTTTATAATACTAGTCACGATATATTAGTTTTGTATTAAAATCAAGCCAAATAATTTAAAAGTTTTAATAGTTGATAATATAATAACATAACAAAGAGTATAAGGATTAATAAAAGAAGTAATTATTTTTGTATATTTTTAAAAAATATTTTTTACGTGTTTTAAGTTTTGGTTTATATAGATTTTATATAAACATTTATAAATTAAAAATATCCGTTTAATATATACATGAGTAAATAAACAATTTATTAATTATATATGGATTTATTAATCAACCTCCAACACATTCATAAAATCAAATATGATTATTTATTACTATGTACGTTCATGTATAGCTGTTAATAAGCGTAATAATACCATGATCTAATATTTATTGTTATTATGACAGAGATTATATTGATCTAATTTAATCTACATTATTATTCTATTAGATGTTACTCATTTATGTCACAATTAAACAAATTTATAAATTTACCATAATTGATCAAAATGATATACATGCATCAAATTAATAAGAAATTTATGTCTACATTTGAATATGTTAGTATATGGTGTGTAAAAATGACATTACTACTGCATCATGGCTGATTTCATAAAACACTTGAGGGTCACACCGATGAGCACAACTGAGCAGATGCAATTAAACTATTGAATAAATGATATTGGATATTGTTTATGACACGAAATGATCATTGAGATTAAATTAATGTGTGATTAATTATATCTCAAAGTACGGGAACTAAAAGTACAATATTAGATATTGTAGTGATTTGATTGTCATTGGATGATAATTAAATAATAGTTATCTAGTCTTTTATTTATTATTAGATATTAAATAAAAGATTTATTTGTTTGAATTAATATTATCATCTAATTATTGGATAACTAGATAGATAATTATAAACAAATAAATAAAGATAATTATAAATAATTATCTAGTCATTTATATATTATTAGATAATATATAAAAGATAAATATTATTTAATGGATATATAATTATAGAGATAATTATATAAGGTTTAAATAATAAAGATAATTATTAAGATATATATTATATTAATATATTAAAGTTTAAATTTAATATATATATAATATATATAGATACGGCGAGACAAATATACAAGGGTTGTGTATATATATGAAAAGAAAACCTAATGGTTAGGTGTGGGGTTTTTTTTGATGACTGCGCACACACACACTTGAAGGTGTGTGTGGTGCTCCATCTTGGCCGTACGAACCAAACACTCAATCGTGTTTGGTTTTCCCGTTCTTCGTGTGTTCGATTGCATACTTGGCGCCGCTCAACCGTGTCATCACCGGTGGATACCGAGAGCGTCTCATTCGTGTATTCTTGTCATAGAATACAAAGGTACGGATTTTTACCGCTTTATTATTTACTTATCTTATGTTTTACTTGATGATCCGTGTACGGAATTCGTAATTTTTAAAAGCTTCTGTTGTGCGTTAATTAGATTAATGTTTATGTTTTTATGAAAAACCATACGAATTCCCAACAGAATATAAAATACGAAGTAAAAAATTAAGTACGTATTTATTGGTTGTATCGTTGTGTTGTCTTTGTTTTTAATTGTCAAATTCGATTAATAATTTATATTATTAGTTGTGTTTTTTCTTCATTTGTTCTTTATGTATATTACTTATACGATACCCGTTGATTGAAAACGACATATATGTACTAAAAGTTTGAAATAGGTGCTATCGTCTAATATTTTTATAAATAATACGATTCAACACTTTATTATTTATATTTATATATATGTCATCGTCTATTAATCATAAAAATAAATTATTGTTAATTACCTCTTTTAAAATATACATATGTTTGAAAATATTTCGAAACTAAAATGTACCCTTGCAAAATTATATAAAAGACAATCAAATGAGTCAAAATTTGTGTGCTTATAAAGTAGTCCCTGGTCTAAATCTTATTGTTTTTTATGCTAATTACTTTTTTTATTGTGTTTAGCTAAACATACATCGATCTATTTTAGTTTATCTTAAAATAATTGTGCAGTTTAAAAATATTTAAATTATACCTTTAGCCAGTTCTAACCCACATATTTTGTAGATATTTTTGACAAAAATTATTTATCTAAAATGTACATAAACTCAAATTTAATATTTATAAATATTAATTCTAATACAAAAACAATATGATAATATGGGTCTTTTTTGTCTTTTCCTATTGTCCTTCCACACATGCCTAGTTTCTTTAGGTTTTTCATCCAAAAACCTTGCTTGCACTCCTAGGTTTTTTATAAAAATTGTCATGTTGGTATCTCTTTGTCACATAAGACTAAAGACCTCTTTACAAGGACTAGTTGTGAATGCTCTAACAAGCAATAAGAACTTAATTTTGTGTGTGTATATATTTATAGTAAAATTAAAAAAAAACATTAACTTTCACTCACATATACTTTCAAGGATAAATTCAAAAAAAAAAAAAATGATTTATCATTGTCTTTCTTTGTCATAAGATATCGATTTGTAAAACAAAGTTTATCCATTTAAGTTTTATTATAACTTTTTTTTTTTACAATATTCATTCATTTTCTTAAGATACTGCTTTTCTATTAAATATATTGTAATATTGCATTTGATTGTTTTGTTATACTAAATAATGGTTAAGTTAGCATTTACAATCATAAAAGTTGTATAATAAATTAGATGCAGTCGTTTAAAATGATTTCTAAAATTTTTTAATGGTTTTTAAAACCTCTGTGTTAGGTTTATGCATCATAAAAGATTTTGTACATTGAAATTTTGAAATAAAAACATACCAAGATATTTTTAAACCAAATTATGATTGTTTGTCTAAGGTGCCGTTTGGTTTGTAGAATTTGAGTAAGTCATTTAGTATTTGAATTTAGAATTCCTCCTATGTTATGTTTGGATAAAAACTAAAAAGAAATGATTTAGTTTCATTTAGCATTTCATATTTCCCAATTCTCCTCCTTTCTTAATCCACTCATCTTCTTAATCATTTTAGAATCCTATCATTTTAGAATCCATCATTTAAATTTATGCAATCTAAACGGCACCTAAGTACATCAATAAACATAGTAAATATATATTAACATCTGTTTTGATGGTTTATTAAGTATTGACATTCAGACATCTTTTATTTATTAAGAAAATTAAAAGTTATCTATACTATATATAATAAGAAAATCACTTGGAGTTTTTAGACCATTGGATGGAAAGAAATCAATGGTCCAGATTAATGACAACTCATAATTATTTATGAAATGTCTCTTATACCCTTAATTAAAATCAATAATTATGTCTATGCCATTTTTTAATTCATTTTCCAAATTTACTAGATTACCTTAATTACATCAAATTTTGATTTTAATTTTTTCATTAATGAATTAATATTTACCTAAAATAAATATGTGTCATTATTATCCTTAATTATCATAGTTAAATTCAATTGGAAAAATTTGAATTTAAATGTAAAAGTTGAGTAAATAAAGTTAAAACTTTTTGTTAATTATATTGCTAACAAGATTTAAAATTTTATTGATAAAACTTCAATTGTGAATATGATAAATTTTGATTGTTGATTTCCAGATATTTCATTTTTATATTTTATCATTTTCAAAATATATACACATTCACATAATTGAAGTTTTTTGTTTCTTACATTGATATATCATATTTGAAGTTAATAAAAATAAAAGAAACATTTTTTGCAAACACATATTATCTGTTTTTAATAATACAATATAATAATATTTTTTTAATTAATATCAAACAACTAAGTATTTTTTTATCTTTAATTTAACTAGCTTTCAATTTTTTTATTTTAATTATAGATAAATTTTATAATAATTTATTTAAATAAAAAAATATGTTTTTTTCTAAATCAACCCATGTAGCCTATATATTATAATAAAACAAAACAATTTATGTCACATGTCACTTCTACAATACAAGAAAATTTTATTTTTCTACCTCTTTTTCCAAATTTAACACCTTAACTTAATTGCATTAAATTTTGACTTTATTTTTTTCATTAATTAATTAGTAATAAATTAGATTTTGTAACATTTAAAATTAATGTTTACCTAAAATAAATATCTATCATTATTATCCATAATAATCATAATTAGATCCAAATGTAATAATTTGAATTAGTTGTAGAAATTATTAGTATTATGTATAATAAATGAAAACATCAAATGTCACGTGTCACCTCTACGTTCACCAAAAAGATAATTACAACTTATGAAAACAAAAGATAAATACAATTTAATATTTTAAAAATAGATAAATATACTCTATTTTTTAATCTGTAAATAATAAAAAATAAACACAATTGTTATTTTTGTATGTTTTTATTTTTACTCATATACATTTTATATAAATAAATTTAATTAAAAAATATCCACGTAATACGTGGGTTATAAACTAGTTTATATTAATTACAAAATTTTATGATATATATAGTTAGGGATACAAAATATTGGTTATTTAATTTAAAATAGTAAATTGGGCTTGTGGTGGCACGTATGCAAATGCGGCATAGAACAACCGCCTCAAGGAAGGGCCCACACAGCAATTGTATTTGTGCGGTGAAAAGCTATGGTTAACGAACGTAGACTAGCCGCCTCTACCCAAAGATTCCTTCGACCCAAGTTTCTTCATTTATTATTATTTATTAAACAATTATGTTTTGTTTTTTTTTTTTATTTTATTAAAAAAATAAACATGGACGGACCTACCCTCAAAACACTTTATTATCTGCGGACCTAATTGAACTTTTTAATTTTCAACTAATTAAAAGTCTCGTATTATAAGAAAGTTTTGTGTTTTTATCATTAAAAATAAAATTTTAAAAGCTAAAAAGGGCCAAGTTTGATAGTAAGAAAATAAAATAAGGTAATGTTTGGTTAGTAGAAATGTTCTTATAAATGAATTATATAAATATATTGTTACTTACGCATAGAGAAATGGATATCATCTTTACCTTCATATACACTAAATTTTCAATCTCAATTGTTGAAAATAATGATATAGTTATCCATTAGTATTTCAAGAAATTCAGTTAGTTGAATAAAATGTGTTTTAATCCACTTTTACAACTTAAAGGGTGTTTGGTTTTACATTATAATAAAGATTATTAGATTATTATGTTACAGTAATGTAAATAATTGGTATCAGGTGTTTGGATTGCATTAATTAGTAAGTGAATTATTTGCATTTAAAATTAATCTAACCACATTTTTCATAAGTTAAAAAACAAATAATCATATGGTCATTTTACAAGTTAAGAGAAAGTTCGGATTTGCGTTTGAAAAAATGTTGTAGCATTTTGGAAATTAATAATCACATAATAGCTGTAACAAAAAAGGGAGATATTTTTAAAGAAAAATGAATTGCAACCTGATGAACCGATTGCAATATGTTATCCAACCCTTCGTATATGATAAACATTATTTCAAGTGAACTCGCTTGTTGTGTTTTATGACTCAAATCTACATTTTTTTAGTTAATTTATTTGTTCAAATATGTGTTTCTTTTGTTGGATTGTTTTTTCGATGAAATTATGGTGGTCACTGGTGGCTTGTTGACGGTGACCTATGACTTTCAACCGGTTACAACTAGTAATATCTCAATTCTATAAGATTTTACCAGTTGAGGGTTTTCTGTGCAATGAAAAATTGTTGGGGGTTTTAATACCAAAAATGGTCCAACTTGAGGGTTTTTTGTACAAATATCTCATATATATATATATATATATATATATATAGATTGGGGTTCGATTGAGAACTTTTGTGCATCGAGGCACCATTGAGAACTTTTGTGCATCAGACTATTTACCAAGGGTGCACAAAGGGCATTTAGGGGATATTAAATGTATGGGAAATTATTTTTGAATTTAAATGTTTTTAAGATTATTAATAGCTAAATTTGGTATTAAAATCATCATTAACTTCTTTCCTAAAACCACTCCCTCTTTCTCTCTATCTATCTCTCTCTCCTCTCTCTTAGCCCCCCTTTTGATTTTGGAAGAGATGAACGATATGCATAATTTATGTTTGTATGAACGATTCATGTTTGTATTTTGATGTATTTTGATTTTGGAAGAGATGAACGATATGCAAAATTTATTTTTGGAAGAGATGAACGATATGCATGAAGAAAAGAACGATATGCATGTATTTTGATGTATTTTGAATTTGTATTACTTTTGCTATTTTTGGAAGTGTAATAATTAAATAAGGATTGCATAATTCCTGATTTACCCCTCCATGAATTTCATTATGTGCACTTGATGCATAAAACTTTCTATTTAATTACCCTTTTGCCATTTGATCTAACCCACACATTCTTTTCATCCAAGGGCCAGTGGAGGTTCTTTTGTGCCTCGATGCACAAAAGTTCTCAATGGAACCTCCCTCTATATATATATATATATATATATATATATATATATATATATATATATATATATATATATATATATATATATATATATATATATATATATATATATATATATATATATCTGTGTGTATGTGTGTGTGTTCAATTGAGTACCACTTGTTACGCAACGCACTAGAAGGTACCGCACTTAAAAATATGTTTACTGAATTTTTTTATAAACATGTTTCAATTAACATTACAAAGATAATATATAAATTTCATACACATTTAGACAATTTAATTAAGTGAATAAAATCATGCATAACATAAATGTACGTTTACATACATGCAAATTTATGTAAGTATACATTCACGTTGTTTTTAAGAAGTTAGGATATATGAATGAATGTGAAATTTATATATCATCTTTATAATATTAATTAAAACATGTTTATGAAACAAAATTAAATTAAAATTTTAAAGGTGATACCTTCTAATGTGTTGAATAATGAGTAGTACTTTGTTGAACCATATTATACACACATATATATCTTGTAAATCAAGACCGCTAAACATGGTTTCTTACTTTTTATACACTTAAGTACTAACACACAGTGTTGTATAAAAAATTACTAAGACACACAGTGAAGGATCTAGAATAAATTTATAAGGATCGGTTTAAAATCATCTCACTACTATAAAAAGTATAAAAAGGTTCAAAAAACAAGGTTGTTTGTGTTTTATTAAAAAACCGGGACCAAAACATTTTTGACAAGATATATATCATACGAATAAAAATTTTATCAAGGTTGATTGACACCAACAATTATATGTTTTAATCCATGTATAAAAGATATAAACAAACATATCAACATGTGGTAATGGTGTTAGAGCAAGGGTCGTCGTTAGCATAGTAATTTCAGTTTACCAATGTGACAGACAATATTGTTGAATCAAAATCAACAACGTACAAGTTACATCGACCAACATTCTATAATGATATACAATTCCCACATGACATACACATCAAAATGAGTAAACGTAACTTCTTATTGTCCTCTTATCCCATTTATCGAAAATGACATTTTTTTCCAGCCAAAAAAATATCATATTTTCGTGAAAAAAATCAACATTTTAAATACCTACTTCTAAGCACAGAAACATCAACAGGCGGTCAAGAAAAGAGAAATTTAATCCATGTGCAGTTGGTGTTCCATCACTCTCGAGCTAGGGCCATCAAGGTATATAATTGAAGACAATATTGTTTTGGACTTTTAAGACGATGTTGGCATGGAATTTGAATGAATTGGATTTCAAAATATAATATATAATAGTTGGTTGGTTGATGTATGAAATAATGTTTAATGCTAATTATAAATATGAGTTGTATGAAATGTTAAGAATCTAAATTCATTTACAAATAGATATGTATGATCAGATTCATTCAACCATAGATTTTGATGGAAATTATACATATTTTTATTCATTATTTTTGTAAACCAAATTTCAAAATACACTATAAATAATTTATAGTTCCTTTAAAATCAATTTTCGTAGCCAAACACCTCCCTTAGCTTTATTTTTGATCGATTGTCATACAATAATATTCATCGTTTGTATCTTCATATCTACTTGTGTTTGAGATTAGGTTATTGTAACTTCAATACATTGTTTCGACTTTCAAATATATAGTTAGCTAGCATGATGACACCAATTGATAAATTGAAAGGTTTTATTTTCACTTCACAATTTAGTACTCAATGAAATAATAATAATAAATAAAAGTTGCCATTACCAAAATATTAAATTTAGAGGGCGTTTGGATTTGCGCTTGAAAAAATGCTGTAGCGTTTTGATAACTAATAATCTGATAATAGCTGTAACAAAAAGTGTTAACGGAAATGTAGTGTTTGGTTTAGATTCTGCTATTTGCTATCATAATTATCAAATGATCAGTTTTTAAAGTGTTTGGATTTGCGTTTTCACTTGTAAAATGATCAAATACTAATTTATTAAGCAAATAAGCTACATTTTTTAACTTATGAAAAAATATGGTAGGATTAACTTTAAACGTAAATAATCATTTATTAACGTATGAAATCCAAACACTTTAAACTAATTATTTACGTTATTGTAACGTAATAAGCTAATAATCTAGTTTATAACGCAAAACCAAACACCCTCTTAATATCTTAATATGTGAGATAATTACTGTTTGGTGAATAGTGAAACACACTTGCATACATCTTTATTTTAATGTCGTAGCCTTAGCCTACATGACTACTTCATCTGATAGCATGCTAATTTCTACAGGATGATTGTAAATGTACATCTCCTTCGCGGTTTAACCTGCTAATTATACACTCCCTCTTAACATGATACGAGAATTAAGTTTAGTCAATGATTCTCTCGTCATTAACAAAAAACATATGATAGAAAAATATATGATTAGTAAAATTAAGGATGAAGGTGTACCTGCAGCACAACCATTTTTTAAAATATAATATATATATAACTATTTTGTTATTCGATAATAAGTCTTAAAATATTTTGTTTGACAAGTACTTGAATGTGTATCATTTTATTTTATTAACCTTTTATATAATATAAATCTATTTTGTTTTTCTGTTATTGTCTTTAATTATTTTTTTTATAAATGTCTGGATATATGCTCATGGACAATCGATTAAAATTTAGAAACATTGACGTATTTTAAAAATAGTCACTATTTTATTACATTAAATATTTTTATATAACTATTATAACCTTTAATATATTTTGCTTTATAAAAATTCGAATATATCATTATGATTGAATTATTTGCATCTACATTTTGAGATAAAATTTATTACCGTATGAACTTTTATATAACTGTCAATTTTTTTATATCATAGTAACGGATCTATTTTTCCGGTTAAAAAAGGTATAGTTACTGAAATGAAAAATAAATTACTGCTATTTGTAAATGTTTTCTTATCATTTTTTCCTATAGCCACATGTTTATTTTTACAATTAATATCTAGTACAATTTACGATTATTTTGTTAAATTTTCACATTCGGAAATTATACACACCTCTATCTTGCAATGCGGCACACCTGTATCTTGTTTTTATTTTAGCTAAATATTTAATAAATTTACATTTCATGCAACTTTTGTATTTATTTCCTTTATTTTATAACTAAAACCAATTATATACTACACCATCTCATTGTTAATCATACACATTCCTTTTTAATGTGAATGTGAGATTAAGTTTAATCATCGTGTTTGTATCATTAACAAAAAATATGTGAAAAAGATGTATGATTAGTATAAATTAAAGAAAGTGGAATGTACGTATAACAATGTCTTATAACAAAACAAAAAGGATTAAATTAGTACGTTGGTAATATTACTATTTTACGGTGGATTATTAATTGTTCAATCGAATACTTAACAATCTTCTAAAACTCAATTGATAGATGAATGATATATATTTTAGCTATCGTTTTTATATTAAATGAAATCCACATAAAGTGTTGTTTAAATCTCAATTGTTTTATTTCATACTACCTTAAAAGATGCCGGGTCTATCATCCTTGAACGTCGTGTTTGCAAGTACCAATTAATTTTAAATATGTTTTTTTTACATAAGTAATAAGTGAATGAAATACTTATATAATAAGTAACGACATTGATTATTGAAAACTGAATTATTAACAATTTTTTTTTGTCGAACAAATATAAATGTCTGAATAAGAATTAAACTTTCTAAGGACGTGTTTGACAATGAGTTTTTAGGAGCTTTAACTTTGGATTTTTGAAAGCTAAAACTCAAAAGCTCCGTTTGATTGATAGGAGCTTGAGCTTTTGATTAAAATAAGAAAGCTTCCAAAATACTTTTACGAGAAGCTACTTCAAGTATCTTTCAAAAGTATGTTAAGCTTTTAGTCTATTAAAACTATCTTGTTACCTTCAA
The DNA here is from genome assembly GCA_020465985.1 of Centrapalus pauciflorus. Taxonomy (NCBI): domain Eukaryota; kingdom Viridiplantae; phylum Streptophyta; class Magnoliopsida; order Asterales; family Asteraceae; genus Centrapalus; species Centrapalus pauciflorus. The sequence goes on from JAANYP010003966.1 coordinate 158,425, forward strand.
AACAATTATAAACCACAACTTTAAATTAATATTAATATCATGTTACTTTTACGAAACATGTTTATAAAAACCAAAAGTTGTAGCTCCTAAAACTGCAGCTATTAAAAGCTCCATCTCACAGCTACAACTAGTTGTGCCAGACATATCTTAAATATGAAATAAAACATGTAAATGATTGACTTTTACCTATAAGTTTAACAACAAAAAAAAGCTATAATCAAATAAAATTTTCCAAATGATTAAAGCACAAATAAAAATTTTGGTACAAAAACAAAAGAAATTTTTGCTTTACACACCCAGCCAAAAGAAATAACAGCACCAACGATTTTGCAATATACACTTGATTTGGCCAAAAAGTATACATAAATGGGGACGTAGACAAACAAAAACAACAGAAAGGGGCATCAATATTTTACATTTGGAAATTGGGGACAGCAAAAAAAGAAACATGGCATGAAAGAGACATATATTTTTAGGTTTCTTTAATAATCTGATTATGGATAAGTAGTAATATCTAACATTGAAAGTTACCATTCAAAAGTTTACGGTCTATTTTTTTTTAACTGATTTAATTTTAATTGGTCCGATTTTGAAATATTACACCCTCCTAGAAAACTTGTATGACATATATACATAAAAAAAACGAGATAGTTTAAGAAACATGAATGGATATTTGTCTTTACGTTCAATAAAACTTTTAAATTATAAAAATGATTATGTGATCTAAAATTTGTCATTTATGGTTGGCAAATACAGACGAACAAGTATGATTATCACTAAATGTTTGTAGTATAGATAGTCAGATACCTCCTAAGAGACATCGATAACATGATTCTTTGTTTGTTTCACGAGAAGAAAATAAAAAGTATATTGCATTTCCGATTCATAGAACAAATACAAAAATCAAAGGGATAAAAAGGGGGCGGCAGGGACAAGTTTATGCGGCCAACAGTTACGTTAATTTATTTTATTTATATATTGTTTTATGTCGTTTTAGTATTAGTGTGTATAATATGTAATACGAGGCGTGGTGTAATCGCATTGGCTTTTTGTGTCCCCAATCGCTTTATAGTTTATATCCTATATTTTACATTAAATATATTGTCCAATTCCTTTTTGGATAATATTTTGGTTTTGTGGCGCATAGTTAATATTGTTGTCGTTATCAATCATATGAAGAAAACAATAAGATAAGTGTTAATCACATTTTCTTTTTAATAAAATGAAAAATAATAAACCAACAAACATAAAAGATATGTTTAATAAACCTAACTGAAACTATGAGTTAAGTCTTTTAAAAACTGAAGTTTTTGGTAAAGAAAATGTAGTGTTTTTTTTAAATGAAAATGTTTGATAGAATGAGTTACCGTAACTGTATTCAGAAGTAGCTTTTGTTTTTATGAAAATGTTTGGTTAAAACTCTTCTAAAGATATTTTGTGAAGATGTAATATGGTTGCTCAATCATCGAGGAGTAATTTAATTATTTGTGTTAAAGTTTGTGGCTTGGCCTTTTTTCTATCCACATCGTCTATTTAGATTGAGATGGTTTTTATAAAATATTGTCTTTTCAAAAAAGAAAAAGAGAAAGAAATTGAAAAGTGATATAAAAGGATATTCATACATGTATAAAAAGTAGTTAGTTAATCACAAATTCACAATTATAACAAGTAATTAAACAACCTTGAATGATCTACAATTTTTTAATATATAGATATAGATAGGTTTTGCAATTGTACCGGTGAACTAATAAGATTTATCTATAAAATTGTGGTTAAAACAACTTTTTGGAATTATGTGTGACTATTTGCCCATGTGGATAAGGCATTCCCCTTTGTGCTTGAGTGAGGTACACACTTCAAATATGAATTTGTTGTTTTACTCTTTTTTTTTTATTATCAGTTTCACTTATTGTAATATAACGTTTATATTTTTGTTTAAAAAATTGTTTTGTTTTTTTATTTCATATATGTTAGTTTTTTGATTGTTTATTTCGTTTCTAAATTTATTAATTGTATTAGAAAAAGAATTTAGATGACATTAAATGTTGTTACTTTTATTTAATTAAAAACGATATTAGATGTTCTAAAATTATTTAAAAAATATAGAGAAAAAACATTTCTTTTGTAAATAAGAAAGATTAATATTAGTGTAGTAGATAAAATGATAAGTTATGAAGAATAGATTAATTGAAATTTAAAAGTGCAGTGAGTGATAGAAACGTTTATTGGGAGAAAAAGACGAGACGTAGAAAAAAGCATTCCATTTCCCCCACAAACAGTCAAACATTGTGCATGTGCTGCCTCTATGTCAGCTTCAAAAGCTGCTTCTCTTATTCATCTTTTCTATGTTACCAATACAACAACAATATTAAATATTCGGGTAATTGCTCAAAATAGTAAGCAATTTTTCTTTTTTTATTATTATAGCAACCTCGTAAAATTTGTCTTAAATAATGGAACCAACTTTTGTTTTACTTCTGATTATAGCATTTAACCGGTAAACAACAAGTAGGTTGTTATTTCAAACAATATATTAAATGGTAAAAAATAAAACTCATTGTCATAATAATGAAAAAAAAGTAGGTTGTTATTTCAAACAATAAACCCTATATATAAACATTTTTTTACCGGTTAACTTTTATTGTTTACCGGTTAAATGCTATAATCGGGAATGAACAAAGAGTTGGTTCCTTTATCTGGTACAAAATTTATGAGATTTCTATAATAAGAAGAAAAAAAAAGTTGCTTGTTATTTTAAGCAATTCTCCCTTTAATATTTTATAAAAAGGTACTACTTCATGCATCATACTCTACAACAATTAATCCTTATGTCAATTAACATACACCATTTTCAATGAAAAAAATTAACTATACACCCAATCATAAACAGCAATTTAGTCAAATAATAGGTCAAAATTATAGGGTATGGTATATGAGAAATTAGTGTATGATGCATAAAGAAATTGTCTTAATAGAAACTATTCTATTTTGAATTCCATGCATACGCTTTTAACAAATTATAATTTCATAAAATTTGACGGTCTAAATTTTCATTCATTTTCTATAAACACCCTCTCAGAGTCCACTGTTGGCACAGGTGCCTTTCATCGTTTTCAACACAAAAAGTCGTTGATATTTATTCATCGTCCTAATTTTATATTATCAAGGTATGGAAGAAATTAATTAATTTACATATATATTAAATGATTTATTTAGATTTTGCAGTTCTACAATAAGGATAAAATATTGAGGCGCTTATATTTTAATTATTTGGAACGAATACTTAAAACTAGATTTAGAAAATGATAACTTAAAGGACACATAAAACAATGTAAAGTAACATTATACGACACATAAAAAGATTAGTCAATTTAGCTTCAAAATATAATAAAACTGTTCGTTCTATAAATTAAAATGTTTATCACAATAAAGTATAGAGTTTTTTATGAAAAAAACCAATACGTTTTCACGTTTTTTGCGTTTTCGTCTCTCTATTTATTTTTTTTTCATAAAAGTTCTTAAGTTAATTTTTTTTGTTTTAGTGAAATTTGGATACAGAACCCGGTTTTTCAGTTTTTAAAAACTCTGTTTACTAATTATAACCGGCTCTATTAGTCAAATTTCAGAAAACTAAAAAAAATTAACTTAAGGATTTTTCTGGTAAAAAATAGGATTGAGGGACGAAAACACAAAAACCGTGAAAACATGTTGATTTTTTCCAAAATAAACCCTAAAGTATATACACTGAAAAGCACAACCTATATTTTTATTACTTTATTGATTAAACCAAAATTATTTTTTTTGTATGAGTTAATTACAGATAAAGTAATAACAAATTACAGAAAAAAAGGAAAAGAAAAAACAAAAAAACCATGAAAAACCGGAAAAAATAAAACCAAACTGCACAAACTTAGTAAATATGTTTTAAAAAAGGACATATTTTGGTTTTAGTTTGATTTTATATAAAACAGAACCGTACACAACCCTAACTCTTATAATCTTAATACACACATATAATGTTAAATTTTATATTGCATATAAACATATAAATAAAGAAATAAAATTTTATAGTTAGTAAAAAATAGATTTATAAATAAAATTCTAACAATAGTAAATACCATTGATACTACTAAAAGAATAATTATATTGATAAATAATACAATTGTATTTATAAATAAAAATAATAAGTAAAATAGTCATTGTTGAAAATGATAAACCTACAAGAACTTAAATAGTAGAGTAAAAAAGTTGAGTGACTTGATCATTAAAATGATGAAATAATAATGATATTATTATAACATTAAATCATTCGATGATATAATTGTTTTATCAGTTTAACAGTATCAAGTAAAAAATATATAGATTTGAATGATACGAAAAAAAATGTAAGAACTCGTACGGTTGGAAAATAGGTTTAAAAACTTATTCATGAAAATAGGAAAAAAATGGTTTTATAAATATTAACTTTAAAAATAATAACAGAATAATTATAATAAATTTAAAAGCATTATTTCTCTTGGCCTTTGGAAAGTGCATGTTACTTCATGTGGACTGTGGAGTTGTGGACAAGTCGGCCGTGCAACTCGATCAACCATGTTGTTTTGCCGCATCCTTCAATGATTTCAAATTAAAAAGTGTTTTTTTTAATCATAATAATTGTTTAATGTATATAATTATTTTTTATTAAGGGTTTATTATGAAAAAATCAATATGCCTTCATGATTTTACATTTTTGTTCATTATGTTATTTTTTTTTTAATCTGACAATTTGATACACAACATGATAAACACGACACGAACACAACATGAGTTTTACGTATATGAGTTTTATAAATTTGTGTTTCATATATATTCGTGTCAACACAAAGTTTAAATTCGTGTTTAGTGTATTAGAAGATGTCAAACACAATTTTACTCATATAAACACGTGTAAGATACATATAAAAATGGTGATACACGATGACACATACTTGACACGTGTAAGACATGTATAAACTAGTATTTACGTTTGAAGTTCGTGGATCATTGGATTATTATGTTTCGGATTTATAATTTATATGTTTTGGATTAAAATTGTGTAAAGTTCATGTTTTAATGTGACACGTTTAAAAACATGTTCGAATTTTTTACGTGTCGTATTCGTATTTCATATGCAGACGCGTTTTATAATTCGTGTCGTATCCGTGTTTTACAAATTCGTGTCGTATAAAATTCATGCCTGACATGTGACACAAAATGAATACATGTATTGTCAAGTCTAATTTTTCCCAAAAACTACTCAAGTTAATTTTTTTCTTTCTGATTATATGAAATTTGACTATTAGAACCCGGTTTTCAGTTTTTAGAATACTCTATTACTAATTATAATTGGGCTCTAATAGTCAAATTTCACAAAACTTGAAAAAAATTAACTTGAAGACTGGTTTAGAAAAACTAACATCAAGCATCGTCGTAAAAGAAAACTACGCCAACTATGGTTGCCATTATCAAAGAAATGGATACGAAAAATTACCAAAAAATACTGTGTTATCTTTTTTTGTAACGATCAAAAAGAAAAATCTATGAAAGGGGTAAAATGTTGTAATTTTTTTAATCAAATTTTAAAGGGAGATTGTCATAAAAATAATGTGTATTTAGACTAGTTTAATGGAATAGTTCCTTAAGAATGATTTCTACATTATTAAGTTCCTTAATTTTATTTAGAAAAGAGAATGGAAACTGCGAATTCCGTGTTACTATCTTTTATGTTTGGATTACTTGTCTAATTTAGAAACACAAACAAATGACAAAAAATAATGACAACTTTTGTCATTTTCATCATTAATAATAATATTATTAATTTTTTTATCATTAACATTAACATTTGTACTTTTTTTATCGTTTATATTAATAATATTTTATTTTTCTATCAATAATAGTAACTGGTAACCTGCAAATCTATTTAATATATCAGCAATAACTTTTCAGTTATAAAAAATAATATATTTTCCTATTTTTATCAATAATAATAACAAATCAAATTATAACAAAAAACAGTTTAGTGGCTAAATCAGTGCAAAAAATAGTTTAGTGGCTAAGCTAAATAACAAATCTAAAAGTTGAATTGTCAAAATGATACTTAACCATTTTAGAAACTCAAGCTAAAAGTTTTGTTTGCAGACCATTTTATGAATAGAATCTAAAAAATATAAGCCTCAAAATGAAAAGCTTCTTGAAATAATTTTTTGAATTAACTTGAGTTTTTGGTTGAAGAAATGATATAATTATCCTTAAATTACAGTATTAATTTTTTATTGAACATTTTTATTATTTGTCTTTTTGTGTCGTTTTACACGTACCAGCTCTAGCTTCAGCTACGTTGTCAAACATACATATATTAATAAAAACTTTAGCTACAAGCTCCATTTAAAACCTTCAACTCCAGCTGAAAGTTAATTGTGTCAAATATACATATTGTCTCAGACATTCGTTTAAAGTTAAGTATTTAGAATAAGAACATATTCGCCCTACTATCCAACAAGTAATTAAAAACAATGAGAATATTATTATCAAAATTTTATGATAATATATTATGTTTTTATAATATATCTTGAATTAAAAAGGCAAACCTTCTATTATTCAAGATTCGGATTATTATATTGTTCCACGGCGACGATTCCAAAATATTACATAATTAAAAATCATAAAGACGAAATAAGCCAAACTATTTATTAATCTTTTTCCCACAAATTGTTGATATTTGATTTTTAGTTAATAAGATTTTTAATAATAAATGAAATAAAAGGAAGTCAAAGTGGAATAAAGAAAAAGATGGTTGGCCGTTGGCTTGACTGAGGAGTTTACTGCCCCAAGTCAGTATTTAGGGTCACCTAATTCCATTTTATTACTAATACTTTTTTCAAGTATATTTTATCATTTTATTAATTTATTATGGAAACAATGGCCTTTCGTGAAAATAAAATTTTACATTAATATTGTGTTCTTGACTATTGTAGAAAACCAAGGCCAAATACCATGAATGTTACAAACATAATCTGATGAGATCTAACAATACTAAATTAAGTAAACTGTAGAAAATGTTAACCGTATAATCTAATATTCTAATTATATCATGGTTTAAAAAGTTGATGTTTCGCATTGTAGCCTCTAATTTGTATAAACTTTGGCACTAAAATAAGTTAAACAACTTTGTAATCTAATAAACTATAATGATAAAGATAATATCATACAAAAGGGATATCTATTATGTATAATTACACATAAGGTTCTCAATATGACATAAATCATGCATCAATTCTTGAATACATTTCACACAGCATATATACATGAAATTTAGTGAGTTCACAAGTTTATTTTGCATAATAAATGACCAATTGTTGAAAATAGCAACAAATTTTATAGTGTTGCATTTAATAGTAACATATTTTAAAAGTTAATTATCAAATATTTGTTATTTTGTAATGAGTAATAATAAGTGTTGACCTGGTAACGGGTTAACCATTTACCATTCTTATTATTGGTAAAAAAAAAAAAAAAGCTATTACTATCAAAGACATTCTCAATCATTTTTCAGTGATTTATCTTCAACCTCTAAAATCAAAACACCATATCTAATGAATATTTCTTCTTCTTCTTCTTTTTTTTTTTTTTTTCTTTTTTCCTTTTGATTTATTGTCTCCACTTCCAAAAGTTGGGAAGTTCAGAAATGAAAATCATATCCATGGTTATTATCAAAGCCAATATGATAGCCACCTTTAGAGTCCACCAAACCCATCGAGTCCAAAATCCTCCCTCTTTCATTATCCTCCTCCTCCATTGCATATGTATTTTACAAGTAGATTTGTTTTTTCGTTTCATATCTTAATTCCATGATGCGAGTACACTTCCTTCATCTGCTTCATTTAGCGGTTAGAGCTCCAAACAACGTTGAAAGTTTATGGTTGTGTTGTTGGGTCATAATCTTGTTCTTGTTTTCACTCATTTTTGCAAACACTTATGGTGCCAAATGATGTTCGAAATTGTAAAACCCTAAATCAGTACTAAGGGCTCTAGATCGAACATGAGACACAAGATCATTTATATATTTTCAAACTAGAAGATAAATACAATAGATCATGTTAATCATTAGAGTTAAATATCAACTACATGTCAAACAGATCTCAGTAAGCTTATCCGTCCCAACTACAATTGAGATCGACGTAAACGGAAACATCTTTGATAGCATTACCAATATCTATAAAAAAGTATATTGTTTTTAAAAATATTAATATAACGACATATATATATTGATGAGGTCAATTTTCCTGGAAAAGTATGACGTAATTAACAATTTAAAAAATAACAAAAAATAAACGTGAGTTGCATGACCCAACAAAAACATTTTACAGCAAAGTATTATTTATTTATTAAATATATATTCCAAAATAATACACACACTATATATATATATATATATATATATATATATATATATATATATATATATATATATATATATATATATATATATATATATATATATATATATATATAGGGACGAGATCCATTGTGAACAAGTTATTCGTTGTGAACGTTGTGAACAAATAAAAAAATACATATAATCATTCGTATATATCAACAAGTGTTTGTAATATGATTCAAAAGGTTCATAGAAGTGTCTATTTAAGATTCAGAACATTCAAAAGGTTCATAGTACGTAGTTTTTATAACAAGATGCACAAGATGTATAAGATTCAACAAGATTCATGAGATTCGGCAAATTAATTAGATTCAATAAAATCCATAGGATCCAATAAGATTAATGAGTTAATAGAAGGGTTCGGTAGTATTTTCAACAAGATTCATAAGATTCAAAAGCTATTTTATGGTTGTTCACAATGTTCACAACGAATAAAGTGTTCGCAAAAGATCCTTAGTCTATATATATATATATATATATATATATATATATATATATATATATATATATATATATATATATATATATATATATATATATATATATATATATATATATATATAGGGAGGTTCAATGGAAAACCACAGTGCACCTGAAAACTTATGAAAACCGCACTGCACCACTACAAATGAATCAAATTCCCCACGTGATGCATCAAGATCTTGCGTGATGCATCAAATTTCCCGCGTGATGCATCAAAATCCCGCGTGATGCATCACCTTATTTACGATCATGCCAACGCGTTTTTCATGAAATGCACCAAATCGAACGGTATGCGTAGGTTTCCATGGTTTTCACGTGCATAGTGGTTTTCTATTGAACCCACCCCTATATATATATAGATTTAGGTTCAAGTGAGTATCACCCATTATGCAGCGCACCAGAAGGTACCACCCTTAAAAGTAATTTTTTTGAAATTTTTTTTCATGAACATGTTTTAATTAACATTACACAGATTATATGTGAATTTCACACAAATCCGAAACTCTAAGTGTATGAAAACACGCATCACATAATTGCGTGTTCACATATATTCAAAATTATATAAGTGTGTGTTCACATCATTTTTTAGGAGCTAGAAGATGTGAATGTATGTGAAATTTACATATGATCTTCATAATGTTAATTAAAACATGTTTAATACTTGATTATTGAATTAAATATTCAATCAATATAAATTTAATTTTGAGTTGACTTGATATATTATTTTTCCCGAAAATACCCTTATGCACATCTAATATGTAAATCGTGCATCATAATGCGTTCACAAATTTCATCTTTATTACCCTTTCGCCATTTTAATCTTAGCCATTCATTTTCTAGATCTAACGGTGTATATGGGTTCCTAAGTTGCACGATGCACACAGGTGCCCCATAGAACTTAACCCTATATATATATATATATATATATATATATATATATATATATATATATATATATATATATATATATATATATATATATATATATAGAATTGGGTTCAAATGAGTACCACTAGTTTTGCGGAGTACCGGAGGTACCTCGCTTAAAACCATTTTTTTTAAAATTTTTTTTCATAATCATGTTTAAATTAATAATATAAGACTACTTGCAAAAAATCACACCTAAACACACACTATAACTATGTGAAACGTGCAAGTTCACATGAACTGCACTGTTGTGAATGTATGTTCACAGCTAAGCATGTTCACATGAATTTTTTCACGTTCACATGACTTTTAAGAGGCTAGAAAGTGTGAATGTGTGTAATTCTTTTACGAATAGGCTTATATTGTTTGTATCTAAATTAATATGAAAAAAAATTAAAAAAAAAAAAACTTTTTTTCGGAGCATGTTCACATCTAAAACCCGTGTGTTCACAGGTACTCACGGTACTCTGCATTTTTTAGGTACTCACACGAACCATATTCTATATATATATATATATATATATATATATATATATATATATATATATATATATGGTAATTGCTTAAAATGTGGAGTCTTTAGTTAGGATAGATTGCATTTTTGTTGACTTTCTATTCAAACATGGATGCATACGTTTTTCTACATACACAATTAAAAAAAATGAAATCCTACACATAATCTACATGCATTATGCATCCCTAAACTAGGATTTGCTAAAAACCTTCGAGTTAAAACGTTCAAAAATATGCATTTGTGAAGTACAAACAACGTACGGCCGCTAAGTCCTGAACTCGATGCACAACGAACTTCAAAGCAGATGCTTACCGTAGCTTCATAAAAACATGCATCATTCGAATAGGTTAATCAACTTACTAATGAAGACAAACATAACTAGGGCATAAAAACCCCAAATATGAAATACGGAATCACATTGTAAAACAAACACTTCTATGAACATGATATGCAACATTCACTTCCATTTATCAAGATAAACGAAGTAGCAAAGGAGGAAAAAAAAAAGTGTTCGGACTTGTGCAGCGGCTTTCCCCCTTTTCTTCGAAAACCCTTGAACCGTATGCATTTTATTTGTGTACTTGAAGAACACAACTTAATCTACTTGATTATGCACGAGCGATTCTCGGGATATAGATGGATTGAGGGATATTGAGGGAAATCCGGAGCAGAGAGCAAGTATGGAAAATGGCTAAAATCGCGGGACTGATGTGCGGGAGAGTAGAATATTTTTTGAATTCAAGCATCTTTCGATTTTGCCCTTCCGCGCGCCAGAAGTTATGCACCCGTGCACCCATTTTCAAGTTAATTACCATTTTGTCACTACAATCTGAACCATTAAAATTCAAGATCTAACGGTGCATACAGGTTCCCAAAGTGCACAATGCATACAGGTGTCCCATAGAACCTGACCATATATATATATATATATATATATATATATATATATATATATATATATATATATATATATATATATATATATATATATATATATATATATATATATATGGTGGGTTCAATGGAAAACCTCTATGCATCGAAAAATATTTGAAAACCACAATGCATCGCTAGAAAATGTATAACGCATCACACGAGAAAATTTGTGCATCATGATCAATTTATGCATTACGCGGTTGTCCAAAGTCGAACCACACTGCATCACACGAGAAGGATGCAACGGCGACTGCCGACCACCATGCAACTGATCGTCGACTTCTATGGATTCGTGTTGTGAAAACCAAGTGTTCGTGGGTCCGAATCAAGAAGGTCTCCATCGCAACCTCCTTCTCCGGCCTCCATCGCATCATTCTCTCCGGCCTCCTCTTTTTTACACGAAGGTTTTGGTTTTCAGCCTAATGGTTTTGATTTTTCCAAGGATTTTAATTCGAAAATGGTGTATATTGATGATGCAGTAAGGATAAATATACATTATATTGACGATGCAACAATGATTTTATTTTGCAATGAACATGTAAGCATATTATATCAATTTAATGTGTAATTTTTGGTTTGCTAAAACTCACACACACACACACACACACACACACACACATATATATATATATATATATATATATATAATAGAGGGAGGTTCAATGGAAAACCACAATGCACCTGAAAACTTGTGAAAACCGCACTGCACCACTACAAATGTATCAAATTCCCCACGTGATGCATCAAAATCCCGCGTGATGCATCAAATTTCCCGCGTGATGCATCAAATTTCCCGCGTGATGCATCAAAATCCCGCGTGATGCATCACCTTATTTACGATCATGCCACCGCGTTTTTATGAAATGCACCAAATCGGACGGTATGCGTAGGTTTCCATGATTTTCACGTGCATAGTGGTTTTCCATTGAACTCACCCCTATATATATATATATATATATATATATATATATATATATATATATATATATATATATATATATATATATATATATATATATATATATATTGATGAGGTCAGCTTCCTGGAAAAATATGACCAAACAAATTAAAAAAATAAAGAGTAAATTACATAAATGATCCCTGTGGTTTGTATAAAACTTTGGATACGGTCCCTGTGGTTTCAATTTTGCATAAACGGTCCTTATATTCACTGTTTACTTGCAAAAATAGTCCCTCTACCGTTAACTTTAACAATCAAATAGTTAAATATATTATAATGACCATTTTACCCTTTTCTTTGATAACATTTTGGTCCCTCAAGTTTGTAGTTCATTTTAGTTTTGGTCCCTCAAGTAAATTTTTTTATTTAACTTATTTTTTATCATTATTATTATTATTATTATTATTATTATTATTATTATTATTATTAATTTAATTTTTTGCATATTAATTTATTGTTTATTAAGTTTCCTATATTTTAAAATATATTTTAATTTAAATTACAAACTTATTTATTTATTTTATTATAAACAATAGTAACAAATTAGAATCCATTTCGTTTTTTTAGTTTGGCGATGAAAAAAATACAAAAATTTTATTTTGTAGTTTTCCAAACCAAAGAAATTTTGAACCTTAAGCTTTTGTTTGTTTTTACAAACAAAAAAAAGTTACTAACCATTCATGTTTTAAGTTTTTCATTTTTTAAACGTATAAAACAACGAAAACCAATCTGTTTTTTATTTTTTTATGCACCAAAAGATTCAACCCATTCCTATTTCTTGTTTTGGAAATCGAAATAAATTTCTGTTATTAGTTTTTGCAAACGAAAAACTACGAATATTTCTGATTTTCAATATTTCCAAACAAAAAAAATCATTTTATTTTTCTAGTTTTTCGAACCAAACCATTACCTTTTATTTTTTTCTCCGAACGAAAAACTACGAACCATAACGTTTTAAAGTTTTTTTTCAAAAAATGAAATAGTGTGTGCCTTTTTGTTCGGAAAAAATAAAAAAAGATGGAATAATTTGTAGTTTTTTACGATCGGAAAAACTTAAAAACGTAATGATTAGTATAACATAAAAATCGAACAAAAAAATAGACTATTTCATTTTTAGAAAAAGTGTATTATGTATGTTTGGAAAAAGCTAAAAAATCAAAAAGGGTCTAATTTTTTGTTAGATTTTTATGTTATTCTAATCATTAGGTTTTTAACTTTTTTCCAATCGTAAAAAACTACAAACCATTCCACCTTTTTTAGTTTTTCCGAACAAAAACGCTACACACTATTTCATTTTTTATAAAAAACTTTAAAACGTAATGGTTCGTAGTTTTTCGTTCGGAGAAAAAAAAAGGTAATGGTTTCGCTCGAAAAACTAGAAAAATGATTTTTTTGTTTGGAAAATATGAAAATCAGAATTATTCGCAGTTTTTTTGTTTGCAAACACTAATAACAGACTTGTTCGTATTTATTTTCTTTTTCCAAAACAAAAAATCGGTAAGTAACTTCTTTTCGTTTGAAAAAACAAATAAAAGCTTCAAAATTTTTGGTTTGGAAAACTACAATATAAAATGTTTGTATTTTTTCACTCGAAAAATCTAAAAAAGAAAATCGATTCTAATTTGGTACAATTATTTATAATACAAAATTATTAAGTTTGTAATTTAAATTAAAAAATATATTAAAAATATAGCAAACTTAATAAACAAAAAAAATTAACACCTAAAAATTTAAATTATTAATAATAAATAATAATAATAATATTAATTCATAATAATAGTTATAATAATAATAATAATAATAATAATAATAATAATAATAATAATAATAATAAAGTTAAATAAAAAATTAACTTGAGGGACCAAAACTAAAATGAACTACAAACTTTAAGGACCAAAATGTTATCAAAGAAAAGGGTAAAATGGTCATTATAAAAGATTTAACCATTTGATTGTTAAAGTTAACGGCAGAGGGACCATTTTTGCAAGTAAACAGTGAACATAAGGACCGTTTATGCAAAATTGAAACCACAGGGACTGTATCCAAAGTTTTATGCAAACCACAGGGACCATTTATGTAATTTACTCAAAAATAAAAGTAATAAAACGTGAGTTGCATGACCCAACAAAAACATTTTACAACAAAGTAATTTTAGTTAATTAATTTATTAATATATATTCCAAACACACACGATGGCAAATGGTATGGTGGTGGTTGGTGGTTATCTGATTTACAGAAGGAATTTAATTACCAGGTCAGTACTTAAAGTCGTATAATAAAATATATTAATAAACCAAAAAGAACAAAAGAAAAAACTAATAGTTGATATGGTTTTAATAAATATTTTTTAAAAGTAAAAATGTTAATATGGTGGTAGGTGGATGCATGATAAAAATCCCGAATGGTCAATGTGAGGGTAGTAGGTATGTATATGTTTAGAAAATAGCCACCAACCAAACACCACATGTAAATAAAAAATTTATTTATTTATTGTTTTAATAATGATTAGAAGGTATTTCTTGTAGTAGTCAAAAACCAAACCACATTATTTGGAACATATTGTTTATATATTTAGTCCACAAAATCAAATCGGATTCTCCAATACATAAATATCATTAAATATTGGAATCAAATGTGTAATCACGTTTTAATAAAGGGTAATTCTATAGCCAATTGCTAATTAATCACACACATTCTTTCTTAATGCGAGAGGAGATTAACTTTTAATCATTAGATCTCATGTCATTAACAAAAATCATGTAAATAGGGGAGTGTGTGATTAGTAAAAATTAAAAAGAATGAGTTGTATATATAACAATGCCCTTTAATAAACTAATCTAGGTAAGACAAATGATATATAGATGTAGGGTGATTCTTAACTTTGAAATTTGTTTATTATTTGACTCTCATAATCAAATGGCTAGTTAGAATGTAACCAGTGTTGACGTTTCCTATTTGCAAGCTTGTCGATCGCACAAGGCCTTAACGAAATTAGGGGCCCAAAAGGAATTTAATTTTCATATATGACTATGTATATCGTGTTTACTTGTTTAGCATTCCCGTAATCCAACTTTATATACAGGAAAATAAAGTAATCCAAACCTAAATTGGTGGCTGCTAATAAAAGTTGAGGTATCAACTTTTTTTTTTGAACGACAAACTATCTCACTCCTATTCCTAAACTACTCCTTTAACACCAGACTCACTTACTCCACCTAAATATCAACTTGCCTCCGACGGGGATCGAATCCGTGACCTCTCGCTTACAACTCCTCACTCTTACCGCAAGGCCAAAGGCCTTTTGGTTGAGGTGCCAACTGAAAATTTAACTAGCAGAATTGGCAAAAGAAAAAGAAAAAAAATTGATTGTGGCAATGGGGAAATGTGAAATTCTAATCGACATCATCTCGGAAACTAAGGGGGCGTTTGGTTCGCAGATTTTTTCCTCTGGGATTTGCATTTTTTTTCAAAGGATTTGCATTATGCAGCATTTGCATTTGTCAGGATTTTATCAAAGAATCTGCATTTTCTATAGAAAAAATATGCTAATATGAAAAATGCAAGGTAACTGGGATTTAAAATCCTAAGGGGGAGGCTGGTTTTTTAAATTACAAAGAATGAAGGGATTTATGAAATCCTAGGATTTTAAATCCTTACTGAAATCTGAGAACCAAACATAGGATTTTAAATGTAAATCCCAGTAATCCCAGGAAATCCGCGAACCAAACGCCCCCTAAATGGCACACACCGTAAAATTTTCATGTTGTGTTACTAAATAGTTAAATTGTGAGTTAGGTTACTTTCAATACCTATCACCATATCACATTTGTTTCAACTTGTTTGAATCAAATCAATCATTGATTTTGTTTTGAATCCGTGATCATAACCAAAATTAAATTTGAGCTTACTCGACATATTAACGTACACTTTTTTATCTCAATGCTCAATTGACATTGTGCCTATTCAATTAGCAAAACTCATGGGACGGTCATGTATGTAACTATGTGTGGTCCATTCAAACCAATGTTTGTCATTCCACTTCAAATTGAAAAAAAAAAAAAAAAAAAAAAAAAAAAAAAAAAAAAAAAAAAAAAAAAAAAAAAAAAAAAAAAGACAAAACAATGATTTAGCTATTACTATCTTTGATTACAAATAAGATACTCGATAAGCATTAGAGAGACACCACAACAAAGCTTTAAGCTTAGTCATGTTGAGGCATTACAAACATATAGAATGCTTGACAGTTGACAATGCAAACACATCATACATGAGCTTCTCTTGAAGTTCCATCAAAGATGTAAAAAACAAGAGTTCTTACGATGTCAAAAGTACGTTTTAAGTTTTTGTAAATGATCCAAGATATTAGTAGGAAGTAAATGGTTCGAAAAGGAGAGAGATCGGGATCCAAGAGATCCCTATCCCTACATATACTTAATTATATTTGACACGACTCGACTCTATTAAATCTCTAATTGATTCCAACAAACGTTCATTTATATTTTATTTGAGAACCAACACCAACAAAAAAAATGTTTTATTATAACATTTATAAAAACATCTTTCGTCCCTAGATTTTGTTGATGTATTTCGGTTTATTATAACAACATTAACCATAAGTTTATCATTCATATCGCCATATGATTATTGGATTTCTTACAAAACATAGCAAGAGTAATATCCGCCGTTTACATTTCTTACAAAACATAGCAACTTCTATACGTACAAATTATCAATAACTAGCATCATGTTCAGAAATATTTATCTCATCAGATATATTCTTCTATCCTCGCTCTCGCGCATGTCGATCATCCTAATCATCAAAACCTGCTTATCGCTCAACTGAGGATCCATGCACACCACAACACAACGCAATCAATCATGCCATGTTTTGTTTATTTATAAATTATAGAGTAAATTACATGAATGGTCCTTGTGGTTTATAAACCACAAATTACAGGTTTCGTCCCTAACTTTTAAAAATTACACTGGTAGTCCATATTTTGAAACCTTGTTACGTTTTCAGTCCCTAAGCAACTCAATTTTTTAAATATTCCAATTTTGCCCTTAGAAACTAATTTCACTTATGGTCCTTAGTAAATTAATTAAGATTATATTTAATTATTTGTATATTCTTAAACGATTAATTAATAAGTAACATTTTATTTATTATTATAAGAATTTATCTACAATTTATCTTTACCTATATATTAATAAGTTTCATACCTATTAATTTTAAATATATATTTAGTTATTTCTACATTCGTTCATTTTGAAGAAAAATATATTTTTTTATTAATTTTTGTTTTATAAAATATTATCCAATCTATTTATATATTTAATTAATTTATCGTTCTTATCTTCATATATTAACTTTTAAATGATATTAAAGGTGTTTTTGAAAATTTAAACATGTAAATATGTACATTCATTTATAGATTATAAAGATTATTTATTATTAATTTATAGATTTTTATTGCTAGAATGTTGTATATTTTACATATGAAATAGTGTAAGTAAAATTGTATTATTCCTAATAAACTTAACAAGATTGTAATCTCTTTAGCATTTTTATTTTTTTTTGGGTGTAACATATCATTTTTGTTAGTGTTTGAAGAGTATAAAATACTAGTTCAATTATTAAATATAAATCATTCTTTTAATTTTTTTCTATTTTTTATTTTTATTTCACAAAATACAACATGTAAGAAACTTTTAAATTATTTCAAAAAATCTATTGATAATTTTTAAATAATTTTTTTAAAGAAACACTATTTTAAAATTCAAAAATAAAACATTTTTTTAATATTAAAAAACAAAACATCATTTAATGACATTAAATATATATTAAAATCTTATTTAGTATTATCAAAGGTTTTTTAGAAATAATTTAAAAAAGTTTCATATTTTTTGTTTTTGAAATAAAAAAAAAAAAAAAAAAAAAAAAAAAAAAAAAGTATAATTTATATTTAACAATGAACATATATTTTATACTACTCAAACATTAGAAAAGAATGATATGATATACTCATAAATAATTTAGAATGCTAAAACTTACAAGCTTGTTACAG
Source organism: Centrapalus pauciflorus (assembly GCA_020465985.1). NCBI lineage: Eukaryota > Viridiplantae > Streptophyta > Magnoliopsida > Asterales > Asteraceae > Centrapalus > Centrapalus pauciflorus. The sequence continues at coordinate 176,772 of JAANYP010003966.1, forward strand.
ATTATTAAAAATAATATATTTTTACTAATTTCATTTCATATGTAGAATTTATAATTTTTTCTAATAATATTTATGAAATAATAAGGGATGCTTTTTAAAATTTATAAATGAATGTACATATCTTACATGTATAAAATTTCAAAACAATATGAATAACATTTAAAAATTAGGATGTGAAAATAAGAAGGATAAATTAATTAAATATATAGATATATGAAAAAAGAATTTATAAAACAAAATTAATAAACGAAATAAACATTTCCATAGAAAAGAATGAAATTATAAAAATACAAATAATAATTTATAAATCAAAAAACTAAATGAATTGATCAGGGACCATATGTGAAATTCATTTGTAAGGGCAAAATTGGTATTTTTAAAAAATTGAATTGTTTAGGGACTGAAAGCGTGACAAAGTTTTAAAATATGGACCATTAGTGTAATTTTTAAAAGTTAGGGACGAAACCTGTAATTTGCTATAAACTACAGGGACCATTTATGTAATTTACTCTAAATTATATAAAAACAAAATATACACCTTGGTGAATGGTGATGAAAACACGTCGATGGAGAAGAAGCCTAACTTAGAATGTGGATTTGTAAAACGCGTATAGGACCGACTCGACCACATTTGCTTCAATCTGTATGGTTTAATACAGTAACCCGTAACCACACGAGATTTTATTTTGAAATAACATTGTTTAATTGCATTTTCAAACTATAACTAACCAAAATATATTCAGTTTATGGTTTGGATTAGGATGGAGCGTTTCTAAACAGAAACCCAACCGATTTAGCTAGGCTAGTTAGGTTTTCAGGTCCATTGTTATAATTTTCTTGGTCAGCTTCGATTCCAAATTCATGGACCTACCTAGTAATTACAAAATCCTCCTTTTCCCTACTAAATGCTTCCTGCTTCGTTATGGTTCGACGCTGTTGTCTCAGGGGTGGACTTGCGACATCTTTTTTTGTTTGGGTCCTCAGGGTCCTTCTTCAATTGTAGCTGATAATAATGGTTCATTGTTGTTGTCTCTTTCCTTCGGTTTGTTGTTAATCCTTTGATGCTCGGTTTTAGCTATACTTGGTTTCAGTCTGTTGTGTTAGCTGTGTAATCTCGGTTTCTGTTTGGTTTCTTCTCCTTGTTTCAAGTCTTGTAAAAGGCGAGGAAGTGAACACTTGATTGTACTCTATTCGTAGCTTTAATATATCAAACAAAATGACAGAATTTTCCATGTCAATCTTCCATATTGATTAGTTTTCTATTTCCATATCACCCTGTAGTCTACATCCTACCTTTTCTTGCCATGTAACCTGGACATTAGATGTTTTACCATCATACCTAAATTTTCTCTATGAAACTATAAATGGTATAATGATATCAGAATCAGATTAAGGTTACATTGCTAAAAACATTTCAATAGTTAGGCTAAATTGATCATAGAAGGTAGGAGAACTGAATAATAACTTACTTCCATTAAGATGATCCTTACAATAATCATTCTAGCACTTACTCACACTTTTATCTAATCCCTCATTAGTCCTGGTCTCTTGGAGAAGTTTTTAAGGAAAAAAAAATATCACAATTGAACATTTTGAACTCAACAATGATAAAATGAATAACTATATCCAAAAGTATTTCAAAAAATTACAAGGACTTGACTGGCAAACAGCTACAACATGTGGCACATGAAAAAAACTAATGTGGACAGACAACAAAATCATGATTCAAAAAAGATGGTTGAAGATGAGAAATCTGACTTACTGAGTTTTACACAATTAATGTGAATTATAGCTTCTCAAAAATTTGTTACCTAGATTTCAGTGTCAAAGAGTCGAATGGTCACTTTTGAAACAACTGCACGAGCAAAAGGTATGTAGCTCAAACTGTACCTGAAATATATTGTATACCGGTTACATTTATGGAAGTTAGAAAATGAAGTTGGAAGATGACAAACTCACCAGATAAGTGCACATATCTCGCATATTATAGCGAGAATGGTTAACAATTTACTGTGAATCTGCAAATGAACAGCAAAAGGTTAAATTAGAATTATTCATGTCATTCAGTCATTGTATAGAAAGGGTATTATCTTGTTAAATTCAGTTTCTTACCCAAAGAGCACAAATGAGAGCTAGGACAACAAACCCAATATAGACAGAGGTGGCATAAAGACGAACTGGATCAAACATCATTTGTAGTTGTCGTGCAGCTCCCATAAGGAAAATTGTGCTGTGAAAAGAGGGAAAAAAAGGTTTAGCGAAAGCAAGAAGATCAAGATAGTTGACCAGTGGGTTAGCTAGAGAAACAGAATTCCTTTCTGCAGCGTTCCCCAGTCCTGAGAGGAAGGGAAAGAAAGGAAAAATAAAGAAGAGAAAAAAGAAAGGGAAGAAATAAATGAAAGAAGGGAAGATGTGAGGAAGGAAAGGGAAAGGGAAGAAAAGTATCACTGTATTTGTGTTCCTGAGTTGGATGTTAAAGGAAAAGAAAAAAATTTTATTGCTTTCCTTCCATTCCCTTCAAGAATTGGCAGGAAATTTTTTGGAAGAAACCCAGGAACATAATTTTTTTAATTGTTTCCTTCCATTTCCTTCACCTTCTATCCAAGAAATAATCTTGGAACACACCCTTCATCCTACGAAAATTAAAATATTTTGGGTGTCGAGATTTTCCTTTTTTGGCAAAATTTTAAGATACAACTGCATATTTGCCATTTTCATTATTTCAAATCATTGATAGAAAATTGCAACTCTCATAAGACGAGGGAGTATGTAAACATCTACAGTAAAACATTGCTTTCAGAGTGACATTAACTTGACCACATGAATATCATTTTGCATTACATGAGGTTTGTAGTTGAAATATAAGTGTATTATGTTAAACGAGTTCCCTTAATTCCAATATGAAGCAGTAAAACTGAAAATGGAATTCGAAATTGTAAATTAATACTACTGGCTTCACAAACTATAACCCACCTTCCAACAGCCAACAAGTTGCCGAAGGTAAACAATACAGCAAACTTAATTGGTATGGCAAACACAATCGTGGACTGCAAAATAACCATTCAGATATATGATGTTAAAGGTGATGTAATGGAACTAATATGCAATTGAATCTGGTTGTAAGTATCAAGCAACACAAAACTTGATTTCAACGAGATATTAAATCATTGTTTCTGGAACAAATAAGGTAAAAAGTTTGTGTTCACAACTTCATGAGGAGAATATTCCAGACCCTGAAAAGGACATCCCCAACATACCATAGCAACTAGTAGTCATAAAGCACTAGGTGTGCCAAAGTTTTCGGCATCACCATGGAATGAGTTACCAGCTTCATTTCTTATGGTTGTTTGTTGAGTTGTGGAGACTGATTATTGCCGAAGTCTTATCTGCCGCTAAGAAATCTTAGCATGTGGTCGGGCTGGGGTCAAGGGGAAGCTGCCCCTTGCGAGGTCCAGGGGCGCTCAATTTGTTATTTTTATTAGGCACGGCCATTAAGGATTTTTAATTTTGGTAGCTGTTTCCTATAAATATATGATCCCGTGTAATTGTAACCCTAATCCAAAATTAATAAAGAGACTTGCTAGTGCAGCCATGGACATAGGTCATTCTTGGACCAACAACGTAATTTTGTGTTCTTTTTTCTGCGTTTTGCATATATGTGTTTACTTTCTTGTGCGCCGTTTTCTCAACATTGTTCAACTTCCATTCGTTTTCCTAAGATATCTTAGCCCTTGTGTTTCCGGGAATTGGAGTAGAAGTCTCTACCTTACATTTGCAAAGAAGATGTTTCCATGACTCGGACTGATGTCCTTTCGGTCTAAAAGAAGTAACTTTACTGGTAGCTCTAAGCCTTCAAAGGCAGCCCTTGCTTTAAAATATAACCCCAGCCCCAGTTTCACTTGTGATGATTGATGAATAACAAATTTCAAACTCAAATCAATAATTCACATTTTCATAAACATTAGCCATAAGGGTTTTATAATAGTATTCAAAACCAATATTTGATCTTTTTGTATGTTTTTTTAACGCAAATAGTATCGGATGACTGATGTGCAACGCAACAGACTAAAACTCAACGGTTGTTACATGAATCAACACTTTTTGCGAGTCATAACCTAAATCTGACAAGCATAACATATTGGAAATAAGATGAAATTCAAAAACAAAAAAAGGATTAAATCGGAGTACCAGAAACATACAAACGAATCCAGCTAATAAACACGCTCCGAAACCATATAATCTCTGTAACGAACAACAAAAAGTGACGTCGTATGATTTAGATTATAATTTTGGGAAAATTACTAACCAGTTCTTGGGGGATTGGATAGATCAATACCTGTGTGGGGGATAAAGAACAGAGACCTTCAGTTTCATCCAACAAATTTTCTTGCATCTCTTCATCTTCTTCTTCCGCGAACAGAGATTGTACCTGCTTCCACATTTTTCAACCCTTAAATCATTCATCAATGGCTACTTCGTTCTTAAACTACTTTCCCAACTGTATATACCGGTGGCGTAGTCGTAACTTTTCAAACACCAGGGGGCGTGTGTGTAAATTAAACAATTATGTATCCCACAAAAATATTTTCTCTCTTTATTTTCACTTTCATAAAACCTATTTACGAAAAAACTATAGTATTATTCATTGAGTTTTTGATGCTCGAACATTCCGACCGGGTTTAAAATCAATTTCTTTTTAATAAACTAGTTATTAACCCAAGTATTACGTGGATATTTTATAAATAAACAGTAGTCTTTAATTAAAATAATTCACGTACAGTTATGTATGTTTTATACCAATAAAATATCATATAAGATAAAAAATTATACACTTTAATTAAATATTAGACATCAAAATATGAATTTTTTTGTCTTAAAAATAAATTTAGATTAATATTAGAATATTTAAAAATTTCTTTTTTTAACTGTATAGATTAAATATGAAAATATTTGAATTAGATTTCATAAAAATCGTTAATACCGAATTTATAAATTTAAAAATCTAATTATGGAAAAAAGCGGGAAATCAAATATTTAGAGGATGAGGAAAGGACATGTGACATGAGAGGTTTTCTTTTATTAATATACACTATAATATAAATAAAGAGTATTAACTGAATTAAAAATTAAGCAGATTTAATATAGAACTCTGAAAGAGTTATCAATATAACACTCCAATAAATTTTAGAATGGTTGTGGAATGAGAAATAAAGGTACGGAAGAGACTTAAAAAATGTCAAAGGCAATATAGATTTTACATATTTTTATTAATCTATGGACATGATATATACATAATTTTGATTGGAAAACAATTAAGAGAAACAAAAATTAGAAATTAACTTTATATACTTGTGGAACGAAAGGAAATGAGGCGACATGATTGATTGTAATTGGAAAAATAATAAAGATATTAGAAAACCAAAATCGAACGATATAGGTTCTGGTTTGATTCCTTTCGGTTTAAGTATGATTCGTCTTTTGTTTTTTTTATTTCGTCCTCAATTATGTACACTCTTAATTGGAAAATTTGGACTTTGTAGTTGCAATGAGTGAACTTTAAAAGAAACAATATCACGTGTTTTTATAATAAATTATTTCAAAATAAACAAGGTAAATAAAGAAACATACCATGATGGACTCGAAGATTAACTTGGAAAACCTTAGTCATGACGAAGGACCTCCTATCATATAGAGCCCAACAAAAAAATATTCCACACACACATATAAATGGGGGCCCATCTTAAATGGTTCAATTTTATTTATAGGTGTATATGCTATCAAAGTCAAAGAATGACCGTATGTGATATGTATATATAAAGTTAGAGGTTGAGTGGAAGATGGGAGATCGGAGAGCCAACAATGGGACAATCAACATTGATATTTGATTTTAACAAGGCCGGCCTGTGACGACTGTTAACGTGAAATTCTAATCGATGCATCGAGGATTTCAACCTTATCATCTTTATTCTTCATCGTTCATGTGAATCAAACTGTAAGTTTCAAACTTAAATAGTTAAATGCATCTTCATTTTTCAACGATTTCATAAACGGATTAAGTTGAAAATTTGTTAATGGGTTATCAAATATTTTTATTTTGAGTAGGGTACAATGACTGACCAAATCAGCAGAGATCAAAGTCAGTATTAGAGATCGAAAGCCCTAATCCAAAATTTCAAGGCAAGTCAAATATTTTAGCTAAAAGATATTAGTGTTATAATATACATTTTTGAAACTTAATTCGATATTTAACATGTATCTTATGATTTAATTGACATGCTTCCTTGGGCAGTCTCAGTCTAATTTTATATTTTGTTGTTTTGACATATTTTTGTTTTTGTTTAGATTTTTAAATACCCTTATTTGCCAATCTAGTTTTCACTTTTTATTTCCTTCAATACATGTGCTAATTGTTTAATTGATCACACATCTTTATCTTTATCTATCTATACTATTAAAAGAATAACTAAATGCCACATGACATGCTCTCATTTAATTTGCTACATGTCGCTCTATCCTTTTGCCACGTCATTTACTGATTTTATTTTTAAATTTTAAAGCAAATCAAATTTATGAAAATCTAATATGGATTAATTTAATAACTAACTAACTAAAATCAAGCAAACTTTATTGTTCATATAATTATTATATTTTACATATATATATATATATATATATATATATATATATATATATATATATATATAAATATAAATTTTTAAAATTAACCAATGTAATACATGGTTAATAAACTAGTATATTAATAAAGGAGAACAATTAATGCCACATGGCATCACCTCAATTAACCAAAAATTTATTTTCCCTCAAAATTTCCTAATATAACCTTTTCATTCAATTATCTAATTGATTATAAAAAGTAATTACAAACTAAAATTAATTACAATGTAATTTAAGTCTTATTAATAAAACCAATTTAATTTAATCACTTCAAAATTTAACACTTAGATTTACCTAACGATTTATTTTGAATTATTTTATAAAATTTTAAGAAATTTTTTACTATGTAATTTTACCACATTAAACATGTTTCTATATTGTATTTTTATTATAACAATAAAAATGTAACACAAAATTTTAAATTTTTAAAATTTTTTATTAATATAGTATCGACACTTTATTATTTTTTTTATTTTATAACAATATAATACATTTGTATCTTATTAAAAATTATTATTTATTAAATATACCTATATAATATATAGGTTCATCTATCAATCTATTCTATTATAATATTAAATGATGTCACTTGAAACCTAACTAAAATGTTAATTAGCATAACCTAGACGTGACACCTGTAATAATCTACAATTTCCATGCTAAAATATAATTAAATAGATTTAGGAAAAAGTCCGCCTATTATCTCGGATTTTTGTTTTAAGTTTGAGTTCACGGCCCATGTCTTTCTTTAGCTTCTTATCTAAACTTTTTAAAAATGTTAAATAAATAATAAAATTAACTTAGAAAAAAAAAGTTTGACTATTTACCAAATTTTTATAAATTTTTTCTTTATTCATTATTATTTAATTCTTAGTTATGTGTTTTTTTCTTTGATTTCCTGCTTTATATATTTCAATAATCTTTTTGGCAGTATAATATTGCTATTTTCTTTTTTATTTCTATGATTTTTTTTTGAATTTATACTTATTTTTAAAAAACAATTATTTAACTATACCGTGTAATACACGGGTAATAAACTAGTTACATTTATAAACTTTGCTTAGATAAATCTAACAATAATTTAAAGCAATCAATTTATTAGCCTATGGTATATAGGTAAGTTTAGTAAATGAAAATCATATGAAATATTCATTGGCAAGAAAACTACTTCATTAATCATTTATTTGTCATTGTTATCTGAAAATTCAAGACTGATTTTTTAAATTTAATTGTATATTTGTATTACAATTTGTTTATAGTTTTATTAGTATTTTTTTAAAAGTTTGAATGCACTAGTTATTCATTGTCGAATATTGATAAACTTAATATAACCAATAAAAATACCATATCATTTTATCAATGCCAACTAAGCTACCGAATGCAAAATAAAAATAATAATGTTTGAATAAAAAAGAGATTTTATCACTTTAGAAAACTATCTAGAAATTTAACTAGGATAAAAAGTTGGATGGTTTTTATGTTAACCTTTATAAAAACAAAAACTACACTAACTAAAAAATATAATAAATACACATATTAATTTAATAGATTTTTTTTCAAAAGCAAAAAAAAAAAAAAGGATAAAAAATGTGGTTAAATGTGTCAAACTTTCATAGTATGAGGCGTATTTGGAATTTATATTCATAAGTGAGGGGAATAAATCGGAAATAACAAACAATAATAAAATTCGAGTCCAAATCTGTTCGATTTGCCCCTTCTTCTTCTTCTTCTAAAACCCTCGTTTTATTGAGAACCCTAGTTTGAAGCAGAGTGGATAGAGAGACTGAAAGATGTCGTCGACGCTGTTAGAGCTGACTCGGGCGGCTCACGAAGACACCGAACGGTTGGAGAGACTGATTGTCAAGGATCTACAGAATGAACCGGCTTCCAACAAAGACCGCCTCTCTCAGAGTCACCGTGTGCGCCATATGATCGACCAAATTACTTCCACTACTCACAAACTTGTAAGATTTTGTCTTCTTTTTGTTCCTTCTACTTTCGTTGTGGTAGTATATTATACTCCATTGGTTTGGGAAAAAAGTGGGACTTAAATGGGAATGCAATCGACTGTTTATCCGTTTTCCCTAAAAAAATTCCCTTTTAATATAAAGCTATAAGAATTGGTGAAAATATGATAGCGTAGGTATTGAATTTGTAAGAGGGATTTATATAAATTATTAATTTGATAAGTGCACTAGATTGGCTTGAAAATCATAGGCTACTTTTGTCTACTTCAATTTGCTTTTGAAACAGATAAGTAACATTTATGACGTGTTATGGTTACATTACGGGTCCTATGGTTTTAGGTTGAAATATATGAAGACAAAGACAATGCTAGGAAGGATGAAATCGCAGCCCTGGGAGGGCAAACTGCATCTGGGACTAATGTTTTCAGCGCATTTTATGACCGGTTGAAAGAGGTAGGTGTTTCAGCTCACTGTCATTTTTTGGGATCTTTATTGGAGAATTCATTTTTGTGACTTGAAGTTTGAATTGTAGTCATTTCTCTGTTTTGGTCGACTATTAAGTGATCTTCACCTTCAAATATCAATTTTTTTGATTGAGGCATTTGGGATTAATAAATCTCGTTTACTGTATGCGGCATTGAGTTAACAATTACGAGTTCACTTCCTGTGCTAGTTTCGTTTTTATCATGAACATGCAAACAGGCTGCTTGAACCAACATGTAACTTGTAAGCCATTTATCCTGTGCTTGAGACATATATGCCATTAGTTTGGTTATTGATTAGCTTTTAGTTTCGTAGCCTAGCAACATATGTCCCTCTAGCTTGGAGATTTGAGTGTCAACATACTGAATGTTTGAACCCTGCCTCATTCTTTACATTGCCATTTGTGGCCAGCTTCAAATGAAAATAAGTTGTAATTAACATAAACTAGGAAATTGTTGAGTTCTAGAGGGCATAACTCTGGATAAACCGATAAAGTGATTTGGTTCAGTCGGATTTAGTTGGCACTGCATATTCTTGAAGACATTTGTTTATACAGATTCGGGAGTATCATAGACGTCATCCATCAGCACGAGTTATTGACACCACTGACGAATATGAGCAATTACTCGAAGAGGAACCACAAATTGAGTTCAGTGGAGAGGTTAGTCACTCTTGATGTTTCTTCTAGCAGCTCTTTCTACTAACTAACATATTATTTTCTAATTGTTCTAATTTTCAGCAAGTAATATCTTTTGACATTTTTCATTATTAAAGTGCACGTGCAATACTGTTTCCTTGCTTTCTACAACATGTTAAAGTTGCTTGATACATTTTCTTAAAAGATCGAAGTATTCATACTTAGCACTGTCATTGATTTTATCATCGTGCATCTTCGATAAATTGTTTCTCATCTATACTCAAGTGAGGGTAGAAATTAGAATGATCTCTGATGGTGATGTTTGTTAAAACATAAAACTTCAATGCAGGAGATTCTGAGGAGGTCTTCTTTAACTTACGGGGGAACCACTGTGACCTTATTTAGTTATATAAGTTTGCTCTAATAGATGAAATACAATATAGTTATTAGAGAAAAATCAAGCGTTAATACATCTATATAAGAGCAAAGTATCAATGTGGAACATGAGAACATTTCTTTTGAAAATATGATTGTGAGGTACTTTAGCATTCTCATAGGGCGTATGGCTAGGCCAGTTAAGAATTTGGAGAAAGTCTTATCCTTTCTTAATCTATGTATAGACACAGGGTTAAGTAACTTGTTGGTACCTTAAAACTCTCCATGGACCAAATGGGTTAAGCATGTAGGGGGTTGTGTAGTTGAATAGTCGGTCCATGAACCCTATAAGAGGGAAACAATGGTTTCGGGTTCACAAAGGACAACGAACCAGATGCAGTGGTGGAGAGCTGTAAGCTGTTGGATTGTAATTTGAAATAATTCATCTCCATCATTTGTAGTTTTACGCTACATCGTTTTCATGTAAACATTGTTGCAAGTGAAGGATCTGATGTTTTGCTATGTGTTTGAAGCAAGAGGTGGTTGTAATTTTTCCTGTTTTGAAACATTAACTTTGTATCAATACATTTTTAACTGTCTATGGCCCATTCAACTTGTTGAAAACTCGTGTTGCTTTTCCATATTATTTGCAGGAAGCCTATGGACGCTACCTAGATATGCATGAATTGTACAATGACTACATCAATTGTAAGTTTGGCAAGCAAATCGATTATTCTTCTTACCTTGAAGTGTTTTCACAACCTCAAAACATTCCCCGGAAACTGAAAATGACAAGGTAATAATGAAGTACAGTTTCAAGTTCTGACTCTTTGATCCAATTATGCAGTTATATGCTTCATTTATATTCGTGCTTGTAAGTTACAAGTTGTAACATATGGTTTGTTTATTAGAGGCTATGCCAATTTATGTTGATGTTACTACATATACATAAATGCGTGGCCATATATGGAATATCTTTGGTTTTCATGACTATATATGAATTTTAAAGATTACAAACTATTACTATAGACTTAGTAATTGCTGCATACAGATGTAGTATTGACATTGTTGACTTCGTTGTTTATTTATAGAATCTCTTATTTATCCAAAAGCACAATCCGGCCTAATTTTATTTTGTTTCTCCAGGCAATACAAGGAATATTTGAGCAAAATGGTGGAATATTTAGTGTATTTCTTTGAGCGCACAGAGCCCCTGCAAGATCTTGATAGATTATTCTCAAAGGTGACTTGGAACCCTGCTTTTCTTTATTTCTTTCATTGGTTTCCCCTTAAACATTGCATATGAACAAATATAGAATTTATGGTTTGAACCGAATTAGGTAGTTTAGAGATGTCTTTATAAGATTGATGCCCTTATTTTGTGAATTATATGAATTGGTTATCCATAGTAGTAGTGTAGAGAAATCCATACAATGGTTGGGGGTCTATTCTAATACTCTTGATAGAACTCTCTCTTATCCCAGTCAAGTGTAATATATTGTATAATTGTATACAATTATTTTTGTTGAAAGAGTTTGAAAAGTTGCAGTTCATTATGCTAATGTAGGAATAGCTATAAGCAAGTCACGGTTGTAATGGTGTTTTCTCGAGGTACTTGCAGCCATGAAATGGCATGGGGTTCCCTTGCCATGATGTGGATTTTGCTGGCAGTCACATTGTCATTTTAGCCATGCTGTGTTTGGCTTAAGGTTAAAATTGTGGTTAGCCACACAAGCCCAAAATCATTCCAGTAAAGAAGTTCCTGGACACCTTTGGAAAATCACCTGATATATTAATCAATAATGTATCAAAAGTTGGTTGGTGAGACAAATTAGAAGACTGTACCAGAGACATTATGAAACATGAAAGTTGCATCATGAAAGTGGAATAATATCTGCCCTGGTTAATTAAAGAGCATGTATTGGTAAATGAAAACAAAACGAATGCAAAAACATTCAGGAAGTTCGTTATGAGCCCTATCTGATTGCTTGTTTTGAAGTAGGTTTCAGCAGAGTTTGAAGAACAATGGGCTAATGGCGAAGTAGACGGATGGAAAGATGAGGCTCAAGAAAATGGACATATATCTGATCAGCCTACTTCAATTGATTTGGATTACTATAGCACTGTCGAGGAGCTGGTTGAACTTGGTCCTGAGAAGTTGAAGGAGGTAAGAGGCATATTACAGAATATATATGGTAACTCTGTCCAATCATTAAGAGACAGCACAGGGCCATAATAGATTCCGATAAGGAGTCGGTCTACATTATCTCTTCTACTTCTAAACACATCAGTTTTTAGTATGTCCTAGAAACTATCCTTTGATTCCTTGCTCTCTCTTTTTTCTTTTTGGAAGTGCTTCGGTAAATTACAGTAAAATATTCTTTTATTGTGGTCTTTTGTTGCTAAGTTACTCTCTTCTTTTTGGTAGGCATTGGCTGCACTGGGATTAAAGACAGGAGGTACTGTTCAACAGCGTGCAGAAAGGCTTTTTCTTACAAAGGTATTTGCATTATTTCTTTTTATTTGTCTATAACCTTGGTTGGTCAGTCTTCATGGGTGTGTTGGTCCTTTACTCACCATTCTATCACTTTTGAAGTTTTAAGTAGCTTCAACTGTGATTTTTTGTGTGTTAAATTATCTTTTGAAGAACGTGAAAAGTAAAATCATATGTTAAGTGGTGTTGGATAAGGGTTTTGTGCACTAAAACTTGTATACACATGCTGTGAGGCTTTTAAAGGCTTAGATGGAAGCAATTTTTATCCTGATTTCATATGTTCTTGTAGCATATATGATACTTGCTGTTCCTTATTCTACATATCAATACTATCGTAATTCGAATTGGGCTGTATAAAGTGGGAAATACAGTGAAGTATCAACTATCAAGAGATTGGGTGGACGAGTGGTGGTTATACAAATCGTGCCTGTATCATATGTTTTTTTCGGTATTGATTTGTGTCTGTTGATTTTAACATTAGCAAGGATGTGACAATGGGGTAACCTCTTACTCTTTAAGATCTTAGTCGTCTCAAGAGTGGCTAGTTGGTGTCGGGATTGTCTGGGTATGCCAATGTGCTTGTAAGCATCATACTTATTAGATCATGCTGAAGGCTGTGTACAATCTTTAGGCAAAATGATATTTTATACGAGTTATGAGCACTACATTCTCTCTTTTACTTTCATACAGGAGTTGCCCATTTTGCCTTAATTTATGACTTGTATGGAAGGTGACACATTACCTGATGATGTATTTCAAAAAAATTGTTAGAGTTTGCAAAGGGGAAGTTAAATTTCCTATGATAATGAATGTTTAAATTCATTTGCATCTACTCTGAAACCTTACTTTCAGGTTTTGTGGCAGATGTAATCTCACTGTGAGTTATCCCACAGCACTTGTATTCTCATGTATTTGTTCGTGGGTGAATAGAATCTCAGTTACTTTCTACGTTCTCTCTTTAATCGTGCAGCACACCCCTCTTGAGAAGCTAGATAAAAAGCATTTTGCTAAAGGTGCACGAAAGCCTGAACAGAATGGCGTGATTGCGGCTTCACATCAAGATGATTCAAAAGAGATTGCTCTGATGGAGGCCAAGATAGAGAAGCTATGCGAGCTGTTATCGGAGGTGAGTTGACCAGTTCTTTATTTGCTTCTGTTGTTGGTATGTCTGTTGCTTCACTCCCTTTAGGCATTAGGCTTTGTCTTCTCTCACCTTTTGTTGTCTTATGCAGACAATCATGCGAACAAAAGAGAATGTCGAGAAGAAACAGGCTCTGACATACGAGGAAATGGAAGCTGAAAGGGAAGATGTAAGATCAATTTTATGCTTCTCTTTTGCCTCCCACCAGCTAAAAAGAAGATACCAACAGTTATCCACTAAGGCCAATAGAAACAAAAACCTTCAAATGCCTATATGTATAACTAGAAGTGACATAAAAAATGGACCTCTTGGTGGAGATATTTAGTTGTTGATGATATGTTATACTCATCTTTCATCCATGAATTTTTTTCTTAATTTTTTGTGCCTACCGTGGCTCACTATTTTGCCCTAACATAATTTTTAGGAGGAAGTACCTGACATCGAGAGTGATGATGAAGACCAACAAATATACAATCCATTGAAATTGCCAATGGGTTGGGATGGAAAACCGATTCCATACTGGCTGTATAAGCTTCATGGCCTTGGACAGGTAATATTTTTAACCAACCATGAGCTCTTTCTATGGCTATGCTACTTTTTGTTTAAAGTTGAATGTGCCCATGCATTATGTATTTATGTGTGTAGTCATAAGGCAATTGTGCCTCAGGTCAATCAGACTATTTGGTCCATTTTTTTTTATTGCCAGAGTATTATGTTAGTCAGAATGTCAGATGAAGGACCTTATCATATAACATGGTGCTCCATTTAGATTGTGCCCTTCAGTTTTGGTGCAAAAGCCTCCATGCCCCGTGTGAGGCGCATGATGGTGTCAATTATTCTTCTTCGTTTTGACTTAAAAAATGATGTCTTATTTTTCGATGTTTGGGGAGTTTGACTACCTAATTAATGGTTTATATATACAAATTGCAGTAACATAAGATTCTTGTATGTCTCCTCAATTGTCTAATTATCCTTCAGGAGTTCAAATGCGAGATATGTGGAAACTATAGTTACTGGGGACGAAGGGCATATGAGCGTCATTTCAAGGAATTTCGACATCAATATGGTATGCGTCGACTTGGTATTCCAAATACCAAGAACTTTAATGAGATCACATCAATTGAGGTATGCATTTCGATCCAATTATGTTCATATTGTGGTGTCACTATTTTTCTCTATACATCTGTTGTAATCTTGTTTCTTTCATATGGTTTCCTTTTCTTGACATCTTCATATGAAGCCTGTGTTATTGCATAGGATATGTTTAAGCTTACAGGAGTTTTTTTTATTTTTTCCAAAAGGTGTAAATATTGCTGAACTTGAAATAAAAGAGCTCACTTAAGTATATTTCAAAATCTATTGATTTAGTGCAAAGCCACTTCATAAATCTGGTGGTACAATTTAGTTAGTATTGAATTTAACATGTTCTTTCATTCTGCTTAAAGCTTTGACGAAATGGGGACATATAGTCCAGGTAGCACAATATTGTCAAGTCATTGTTAGCTCTAAGGCCGTTTGGGAGTAGTTGTAAAACAGCAAACATGTGGGTCTTGTCTCTTTGTCCCAGTTTATACTAAGTTACTTCTTGGCTTACAACACAGGAAGCACAACAACTATGGGAGAGAATAAAAGAGAAACAAGGGGTAAACAAATGGCGACCAGAACTCGAGGAAGAATATGAAGACAGAGAGGGTAACATATACAACAAAAAGACTTACACAGATCTCCAACGCCAAGGCTTGATATAGATGCTGTCTTTTACGTGAAGTAAGTTTATCATTTGACTTTCAATTTAAAACTTTTGGTGTAGCTTCTTGTTGAAAGGCTATCAATTTCATACACTTGTGTAGTTCTATGTGGGTGTCCATTTCAATTAGAGACATTTGACACCCAAGAATATAACGTGGAACCCGTCCAGTCCCATAACTTTATGGAGAGAAAGATGGATTAGGGTGTCATCTGATTGCTCGTTAGAGTAAATTAAACTACTAACATTAAGAAATACATATAACATTTGTTGGTTCCCGTCCATGATGCTTGCTTGGGTCATGTATGTTTGCACTTGTTCCAATATGTGGGAAGCAACTATGCTCACTATTCGATAAAACTATTAGGGAGTGTTTGTTAGGAATGGAAGGAAGAGAAAGGAAATGAGAACAAATTAATGGTAAGTTGTGCTCTTTTTCCTTGATTCTCAAATATTGATATCACAAAGAAATAAATAAAGGCCAAAAAAACCATTTCTTTTAATTCTCTATCAAATGATAGAGGGTAAATTTGGGAAGGGGAATGGAAATAACTGATAATTGTTTTCCCATTTTTTAATGTAAAAACCACTTGTTTTTCTTTAAAATTTCTTTCTGTCCTACCAAACACCCCCGTATATGCTGAAACTCAAATTGACATCTTCATGTCTACTGGAAGTGAAACTAAATCGATAACTCACAAGCAGAACGTATATTGTTTACTACTCAACAATTGAACACCAAATCTCATCGAGATGATGAGAAATCAAACAAGAAACCCAAAAATACAGAACCCTATTAAAGTTCCTTCTTCTTTCTCCCTTTTGAAGAATATAACTTGTGTTGCTGCTACTATCACCCAAAGTCCCTTCTGCTTATTTAATATGTTAGGACCGCATCCAATCTACAACCTGGATCCACAAGGAGCCACACTAGATGGCCCTGCACAAGGAAACAAGCTTAATAAGAAAAAGAAATAAGCCCATACTTAGGGAGACCCATTTTAACAGGAAGTTTGGAACTCAAAAAGACATCTTCATTTCTTTACATCCGTATGGAAACAAACACATAGGATACTATGCTGTTGATTTATTAGGATACTGTTCTGTTGATTTATTTATGATCGTAGTTTCAAGTTTCTGCTCAGCTAATACCTATGTTGCGTTTTTAATTGCACCAGTTGTCAGAAAATGCAAGCAAAATGTTGACGGTAGCATCCCAATTACATTACCTAGCTTGGACATTCTGCATGAAATTTGTACCGAGGCAAGCCCGCAAGCACAGGCAAAAAACATGATAACCATGGTCGAAGCTTTTCAGAATGATGTTAGTCTCTATTATCATTTTGTTTGGGTAGTTTGGTCCTCTGTAGTACCATTGTAATCTTTAGAGCTTAAAGGCACCTTGGTCAAATATAATTGAACCTTTACCACCTTGTGTGCTTCACCATCTTCATTCGATGCCTTGCAGTAGTCGTTAATACTCTTTGGTTCAATCTGAACAAATGTAACAATTGTTTCTAGGTTTTATAAAAGATTTGTACTTTTATCGAGTGAACTTTTCTGGGTCATGGGTACGTGACATTTTAATGTTTTCTGGTTATGATTTTGACATTCCAGTACTATCAAATATTCAAATACTATCATGTAATTATATTATTATGTTGCATTTGATTTTTAAGTGGCAAAAACTATTTTTTCAGTGTAAATGTGTTGTGCTAAGAGTGTGCTGTGTGCAGAAGGTGCCCTGTTTGGTGCTTGTGATTTTGTTGAGGTTTGCAGTCGAATAAATGCATGTAGTTCGGGACATCAAGTACGTAACATAGAATTTAGGAAAAAGCATTTGATCTGCATGCCTTTAGGTTGTGTTTGACGTAAAGGATCAAATAGAAAGGAAATAATGACATAATATTAGTTAGGAGATTTAAATGGTATATAAATTTTTTTATGAATTTTTAAAATTTAATTTTTTTATTTCTTTAACTATGGTAGAGAATTAGATAGAAGCTAAAATTAGAAAAAAAGAATGACAACAACCATATAGTTATTGTATTTCAAACTTTATATGCCATTTTTTTTTCTTTGAAAAACTTTACTTAAAGTTTTCAAAAAGGAATAAATATTTTCCTTAAAACTATTTTAAAAAAAGTCTTAAAAGGTTTTAACTTTTCAAAAATATTAAAGTTTTTAAAATATTAAAAGTTATTAAAAAAAGATTTAAAATGTTTAAAGTGTAAACAATTTTAAACCTTTGCTAAAAGTGTTAAAAAGTTGTTTATGTAAATAATATTAAAAGACGTCAAAGAATTTTTAATATGTTTAATGATTACATTTGTTATTTGATTTAAAATCTAAACACAAAACGTCTCGTTTTACTTTTTAATTAATAATAAGAATAATTCATTTGCCGTTATTAATATTTATTATTTAATTATATATTTTTATATTCAATTAATTTTACTAACATTTTTATTTTTTAGATTCTTTTTATTATTTAATGATTATAGATATAATAATAAAAACAACTTTAATAATACATACTAAACACTAAGGTAATATGATCATTTTAAATGGTTAAATGACGTAAACAAGAACTGTCATTGTAATTTTTAAGGTGTTATAGAATCTAATGCAAACTCATAACCTTCAAATTCATGGCGACGTGTTTACAATGTAGAACAGATTGTGTTTATGAGTTGGTTACAGACACAGCCCTTCTGTTAGTTGATTGTATAAAACTTTATATTTATAATTAATTATGTGCATTTTTATTTCAAAATTCAACGAAACATGAATTAAGTCAAAGTATGTATATATTTGATAGCGGGTTAAATATCAACCTACTTACGAAGGGATTGAATGTAAACAAGGTTAAATATGAACTTATCAAAAAGTTACTTAAAGTCATATTTGTTTACACTTCTTAAAGAAATCATCTATCATTTTACTATTTTACTTTAAAGTGTCATCTTAATGATTCTATTAAAAAGTAAACAAATTTCAGTTCAATTCTTGGTTTTTGTAGGTCCAAACTCTCTCACACACACACACCAAGAAAAGAAAAGATGATAAAAGAAAATAAAAATTAAGTATTCGCTACAATTTACATTCCATGATGAAACAAGAAAAGATGAGTTAGAAGTTAAAACTATGAGGTGAGGAGTAAGTCATAAAGTGCTACTGCTCTTCTATATCTAACATCTTTCTTTCTTTCTTTCTTTCTTTCTTTTCTTTCTTTCTGATTATTTTCAATTCTCCAAACCTAAAAAGAAATTTACAAGTTAGTCAGTCTACCACCGCATATCAATCAGCTCCTCCTTCGTTTCTATACTCTTTCCCGATACTAATTACTAATTCATAAACTTCCGGCAATTCGGCGCTTTACATAAACACGGGACTTTGCACTCATCGCTCTCATCTGGATCAAACAAGTAATCATACCTGCACCAACAACATAAACCGATATCACGACAATGAACATCTCAGCCTGGGTTTGATTGCTTAACATGGGAAATGACTTACGTTAGTTCGTCTCCCGTGGCCACGTTAGTCCTTGCGATAAGTACGATCCGGCTTTCGTCACCACCAACACTCATGATCCTTGCATAGCAATTTGGCATACACTAAAAACACCAAAGATTCAGGAACGACGTCAAGTCAAATTATGTTAAAGAAAGGATTGAGGTCAAAGCCATAGTTTGAGACGTACCGAGTGGTTGATTAGTCGTGCTACGTTTCCTTTATCTGTTGCGTCTACGACGACTTCTTCACTGATTTTAAATAGCTGCAAGAAAATAATGCCAGATATCAAGTCTGGTTTGAAATGAAGCTGCAGAGTATATGAAAAACAGTTGGAAAACTAACATAGCAGTCTTTTCCTTCTCTGCGGTAGCGTGCTTCCCTTAAGTCAGCGACACTACGCCTGACTTGTTCACCGCGATATTCCAGAACCTGCGCAAAAGCAAAGAACGGGTTTCAACCGAAAGAAATCAGGATTAATCATACGTTACACAAAGAACTTTCATTTTACCATTTCTCCTTCCATGATATTTCGACGTGCAAAAAGGCCCCATCCATGAATTCCTGATCTACCAAAGCAAACCCGATCATTTTCGGTTCTCTGCATTTGCAACACGAGACCAAATCATTACAAATCGTTTAAAATAGATGGTAAACGTAAGACCTGTTATGGGGATTTGTAGACAAAGTGTGCATGTGTATAGAAAGGTAAAAAGTTGCCTGTAAATGCCGCAATCTTTCTCTGAAAGTAGAAAAACTTCGAGGTTCTTGCATTTCCTGTAGAAAGAAGGTACCGAGTGTCATCTATTATGACATTCTAGCACAAATCAAGCTAATACAACTATAGCTTTCTTTGATAAGAGGAGAGTAATACCCTGAGGCTGTTCAAGCGTTGTATTGTGGTTAACGAGTGATGACATGGCCTGGTAACACGGTGCACGATTAGCCCTTCTGTCTTCTGTGAAACACAAATGCAAAACAAAAAGGGCATGAATCAATAGAATTGTGACTTAATATCGTGGCTAAGAGCGGCAGATGCAGGTTACTTAAAGTCTTAAACTACCTTGTGTGATTTCTGATGCACCCTGCATCTTGCAGCGGAAAATGGCTCAGTTTCCGTGGATGTCTCGGAGATTGGAGCCGCTTCTTGAAGTTGTAATCTTCTCGAAGAGATCAATCTCGAACCACTCTTGTTATTGTTTAGCAGGCTTTTAGCAGAGATTACACCTCCAGGGGTCTGTATTATCAGGACCGTATCAGGATTCGGTGCCCTGAAAGAAACCACAATGACCAGGAATAAGAACTGAATGATTCTAAAAAATTCTTTTAAGTAAACCTATCGAAATTCTGTACGGTTTCCTTTTTTTAATTCCATGCTGAAAACCATGATCCGAACCAAACAAAAACAGACCAATAGGTTTGAAACTTTGGTGACCAGGACCAAACACTCTACACCAAAATCACACCAAACTGATTGGTTTGATCTGGTTTTGCGGTGCGATGATTTGAACTTGCACCCTTAGACGCCAGTACCTGTGATAAGCACAATACGACACCATTCTTGTGATCTGCTTCCCATTCTTCTCCAGGGTATGCAACTGCAAAAAAAATCACATCGTAGAATCATTGTTGATATCCATTTTCAGGTGACAAAAGACCAACAAAGAAACCGACACCCCAACAAATCATGTCCACAAGGTGTTAAGCATTGAGAAACAGTAGTCTCACCTCCATGCGATAACCAGCCCTTGATGCACAAGTTGCATGGTAATAAGTGGAACACTTGGAGCATTGTGTACACGAACCATGAATTTGCTTGCAAACAACGCAGATCTGAAACAGACAAACTCGAGTCAACTTATGTCATTGTTTGAGAACATTCAGGTAACTTTTGGAGTCAAAGATGGCCAAAAGAGACATGATATTCTACGGCAGACAAATAGTCACACAGTCTCCTTAAACCATGTTACCAATCAGACATCACAATTATCATGAGACAGTAAAGTAACTGTTATTTTTCGACCATATATAGTAAGAAATCGAAACGCGTTACCTTTACGAAAGAGTTTGATGGGATACTTAAAATTCCAAGTGCAGGCTCCATCTTCTCGTCACTTGCAAAGCAAACTTCAGGACGAAACCAGGCACAAGTTACGTGGACCCAGAGTGGCTCCACATCAGTAGGTTTCAGAGCACCTCCTGAAATAGGAATTAGAATATATAAATCAGAAACCAAGACTTACTAACATAAAATACTCAGTTTACGAATGTTGATAAATTATGCATATAAAGAATCTGTGTTAACATGCAAAGTTCATGCCTTTTACAGGACAGAGGCAGCACTCTCGCTCAATATCTGGTGTCTCGCAGGACCGGCAAACCCATGAAGTAAAATCCTGAACATTTCGTGCACCATAGCATTCTTGGTGCACAGCTATTTGACACCTGCAAGCAATGATCTAACATGAAGAAGATATTCTCGACAATTGAATCACATATCTCATGATTAGATAAATGGTACCCACATAGCAAAAATGTAAAACGACCACAACAAATAGGATCGTGAACAGACCTGATGCAGATAATGATCTTGTTGTAGTCCCAATCTTCAATCCATCGGCATACAGCACAACGTTCGGTTGTCCACTTGGCATGTACTGGTTCGTATTTTTCTACAAAAATAAAACACATCAGCCAAATATGCTGAAACCACGTTGTTAACTTTATTCCCACCTCCAAGAAACAGGGCATACCTTGTAGGAAACTAAGCAATTTCTGCTTTCGTGCTTTCAAAGAGGGTCGTTTAAGAGAATTGACAGAAACAACAGTACGAGCATGATATTCAGCTACCTGAAGCATCTGCAACATAACAATTTTTTTTTATTACAATTCTATGATAATCTGCAGATAATTCCTACTTTATTGGCATCCAATTATAAATGACATAATCAAATAAAATAAATGGCATTAACAGATAAAAATCAGAAAAGGTTCTCTGTACAGACCCATTGTTCGAGTGGCAGCAAGGAACCCTTCACCTTGATGCTAGTTTTCCAATTTTTCACTTTCGAACCTGTATGGCGCTCCCATTCACTTAGTGCTAACTTTTCTGTCCCGCAAGATCCGCACTTGCACATAACCCTTTACGAAAAAAGTACAATAAAACTAATGTTATCATCAGGATTCATCTTGTTTCAAAGAATATTCATTCATGAAGGTCCTTTTGATTCCTTGTAACCATCTACTGTGGATTAAACAAGAAATTAATCCAATCATGATGTAAAAACACGTTAATAAGTACATCTTTAATAAAAAACAAAGCATATAAATTTAAGACAATATACACAAGTCTGTCTTGTGTACACAGATGGTTCTTAGACAAACGTGTCCCATGCTTGTCAACATCTAAGAGCCACCCACAAAAGATACTTCACATCAGCATTCATACAATATAATCTCTACAAAAGAACATGGAAAAAGATACCAATTTAACTTAAGAGTAACAGTTTTAAGATGGTAATCAGTAAGTAATGCAATAGAAAATTGGCATCTGCTAGAAAGAAGAATATACAAACATACAATTATTAATACAATTGACTGTTTTTTAGATAGATCCATCCCCAAACAGCCAAAGATATATATTTAGGATTTAAGATAAAAGTCCAACTATGGGCCTTGGAACTTATTCTTGAGTTTAAAGCTGAAAACAGGGGAGCAGACACATCCAGTCTACACACGCAAAAACGAAATAACATATGCATTATAGGTAACTTGAATCTATGCACATATTTATTTGTTCAACACTATTCAATGTTGCTCATTTATGATACAAAATTTCGAAAATAGTCCAGTGCCAAAATAATTAGTATGTCGAAATATTTCCAAATCAGTGTATACAACTTACAGAAAGTCATGCCACTAGCTCAATGTTATTAAAGGCTTGCGCCTTTGCGACTAAGTCCCTCAGGCCAGGCCATTTCAGGCTTGGCGCCTTTAAGATGTTCAGGAGCGCCTTGTACGACTAGTCCTAGGCGAGTTAGCCGAGAGTCGAAGGCCTTGTTTCATAAACATCTATTAGGATTAATTATACCCCCAGAAAACATCAAAGGTTGCCTATTCGAAGGTTGACTTCGGTCTTCTGGTTTGCCTCACGCAATCTTTTGGAACATTTTACTTTGTTTGCCACTACTAATAATTACGGATTGAGGTAGTGTATTTGATATTATATCTATAATTCTACACAATATGCTTTTATTTTGTCTTTATGGTAACATTAGCATGTAAAGTATTTTCTAAATTTTAGTTGGTTCACTTCTCTCGGGCCCTTGCTTTTTTGCGCCTCTAGACTTAGTCCCTAATCAAGGCATGTCGCCTCGAGTGCGACTTTCGCTTTTAATAACATTGCACTAGCTGATGAACTAATATAGAAAAACAACAAACGGAGACAACAATTGTTATATGCTTATGTTAGCTTAATTTCACAAAGTTACCATTAAACATGCACATTTTCCCTATTCTAAGTGTACTTGTGTACTAATTAGGGGATAGTTGCACGTTGACACATAAAAATATTTGCCAGATAAAGAAAAGGTAAAAAAATAATTTGAGCTTAAAACTTATGAATGATGCATTATTTGGAGCAGCGAAACGTGGGGCGTATATGCTTACAAATGCAGGCTTGGAAAGTAAATGCCTTCCACGCCTGTGCAAACAACAGTGACCTTGTCGGGCAGCACCATTTCCTCCTGCTTTTTATTATGTCTGAAACATGTAACTTTTGTCAATATTACCAACACGCTGATCGTAGGCCCAATGAAACAGTAATGAGAATGTATTTATGGCAAATTTACCTGTGTTTAGGCTGGCAGGTTTCTGAATCCGATAACTCAAAATTGAACTTCGCTTTACAATCCGGACAGTAGTAATCAGTTGTCCCAAGATCCTACAAAATTATTTTGAGTTGTAAGACTGCAACAGATGTCATAGTTACAAAGGGACCATCAGAAGATCAAAAGATTGGTGAGAACCTTAAAACGATGACCAGAGATTTTATCACATTCTGCGTGCACCCACACTTTACAACCATCACAACGTACCTGATGTGATCAAAACCATCCAAACTTAGTTCTTGAACGAGTAAAGAGTTGAAAGACAATTAGTATAGACGATTTAGATTAATTGGTTCTCACCCAACTAACAGTATCTGCACGATTCCATATTTTTTTGCATATGCCACAATAGTGTTTTAATTTTGTCAACTGCGACAAAAAATGATCCCTTCATCACTCAGTAGACAATTGTAAGAATGATAGTGAATAATATGAAACAAGGTACGTTACACGAACCCTGGCACAGGTATTACAAAGAAGACGGCCATTAGGAGACACGTTATTCATTTTATTTAACATTCTATGGGAGATAATCGAGCCACAGCCTTCACAGGATTGCATATATCGCTTTTTAGATACTTCCTGCAAATATAACATCATGCATAATGTCAATAACAGTCTGAATTTCATGTGTTAGAGGTTATCATAATAATACTCACCTGCTTTTGAGCGACACGTCCATGTTTCTGATTTGATCCTCTGGTCTCATGAAGCCCTCGAGGGATAGAATCGAGATAATCCAAGTTACCAGCCGCAGCATTAATTTCAACCATTAGCATTTCCGTAAACCCATGCTCAGCTAGAAATGCCTCCTCAATTGCTGAGCGAAGCACACTTGGCTCGTTATCGTTCAAGTCAGTCTGACCCTGAAACCTGAAGACAACAAATTCTCATCATGTTGATTGCTTTCTACTCAACCTTGAAACGTAAGAAAGAAACTGAACTAAAGCAAACCTGTCAACATTTTCTACAAACGAATATATCATTCCACTTCTAATCCATGCATAATCCTGCTCATCAAATAACAGCTATTTTATAACTAATCAATTTACATTGAACCCATTCTATAGTTGTATGTAAAGTGTTTCATAATCTTACCCTCTGTGTACCGTTCCCCGAGTACCCAAAGAACATGACACAAAAAGCATCATCAACACGAAAGCCAAGGACTTGTTGAGGAGCATGAATTTCCGGATCAAGAACAATGGCCGGCCAAGCCGGATAATGCTTTCCTGACTTCGCCCACACAATATCACCCGGAGAAAATTCATCCAGTTCATTAACATTACCACCAGTTGTTTTCTCTGATTTTACCTTTAGCAAACCGTTTGAAAAACCATCCTTTTTCTCCCCACTCAAGATTGTGTTAACATCATCATTATCATATTGCTCACTGAATCTTGAACACTTTTTCATCTGAAAACGCTTGTACTCCTCATCCTCGAACTCCTCAAACTCTGGTATCGGTTTACGATGCTTATAACTACCATTGTGCTTCTTGTTTTGAATTTGATCTCGGGTTTTCAGGATTTTGAGATTTGATTTCTCCTTGTTAGGAGGGGGAGGAGCAAATTCAGGGTCAAAGTGTAAATCTTGATTAACATCAAGTTTAGTCTTTTCTTTCTTCCAATTATCAAGAATTGAATCATTGAAACGAGAAGGGAGTACCTGAACACGTCCCCTTGAAGTCCTAACCAATGGTGGTCGTGATGATGGCCGGACTGATTCATTATTATTTATAGCATTACTATTATCCACCAACTCCGTTTTTGGTGCATTTGAATTCGAGTCAACGACCACCACTTGGCCGGTGTCGCTGCAGAAGCTAGGGATAACTCCGGCGGCGAAGTGAAATCCCAATTCACTCAACGTCATGATCCCGGCGGCAACCTCTCCGAGCAGATGTAGTGGGTAATATCCATGGCTGACGTTTTTACTCTTCCGTTTCTTCCGAGATTTTCCCGACCACTCGTCGTCATCTCCGCCACCGCCCGACTCACTAACTCGACGCCGCTTCAAACTCGGCATTGCCGATTTCAACTTCCGCTTGATTATCATCCCCAAACACCCAAAAATCCACTCTTTCCGAAACCCTAATCACCAAGAACCTCAATTCACAAAACCTAATATTGTAATCGACGGAAACAAACACTTTCTTGAAAGAAATATCGAAATGGGTGTTCGATTAATCAATCACAGCAACAGAGTACCCGACAAAAACAGGAGATTTGGGAGGGAAATTTAATGAATTGATAGAGATTTTCTATCGAGGTTGTGTGAATTAGGGGATCTCTCTCTGTCTGTCTGTTCGACGAAGCCACACTGATAAAATAAGTCGATGAGTTGTTTAAATTAACATATATCCATACCACTGCAAGCTACAATCTCTATTTCGTAAGACAATCGATTAAAAAAGAAACCAAAACCCAAACCCAATTTCATGAGAGAGAAAGAGATTATAAAATAAGGAAGAAATCTTATTTAACTGTAAATATTTTCCCTTTTTTTCTGGATATATAGATACAATATGGTGTATGTATAGATAGACTGAAAGAGGAGAGAGAAAGTAAGGTTAATGCTGACTTCCGCCCAATTGGGTCTCAAAGAAAGCCCAACTTAAGAACAATTTCTTTGTGAGATAATGTTCCTCTGCTCTTCTGCGTTCGTCTCTTTAAAAGTGTGTGTTCTTTCCAATTAATATGGAAGCTATTTTAATTTCTGTTAATAATTCAGTTGTTTGTTTGTAATTGCTTTTTTAGGACTCGAAATTCTTGTTTATAAAGAACCTTAATTAATGTCTGTGCACACTGCACACCTATTAAATTTTCAAGAAACAATTCTTTTAACATGGGTACACAATCCCGCCAACCTTTGTTACAGTGATTTTATATTTCTTTTAAAATAAAATCTCGTCATATAAAATATTATATTATATTATATGAAAATAAAAATTATTCTATTTGAATTTTGATCATAAAAGAGAAACCATTTCTGAATATGTGTGCAGGTGAACAAGCTGATGATATCATCATACAAAAACCAAACAAAACACAATCTTTGATAGAGAAGAAAAAATGATCAAACTATCAGCTATTTTGCCGAAAAAGATTCCATTTTTCAAACATATATCCATTGAGCTCGAGCTCACACTTGACACTCTTCATGGGGAGGATCAGTGCAAACGTTCGTTCCAAACGATGCCGATGATCTCTTGTTACTGTGAGTTTGAAGTTCGGCAACTATGGGGGCTGACTGGCTGAGTAATCCTCAATTCGAACCACATTTGTAAACAAGATTTATTTATGCATCTAAAATTTCTTTCTTGTCGTTGTTCAATTGTCGGTTATGGAGCTCTGGAAAGATCGACCCCCTTAAGTTCGTAATCCGATATGACAGAGATCTAAACCAAGCAAACATACCGAAAATGAATAGAAACATATTATATATGATCAAGCAATTCAGCATCTATGAGATGAGGTTGAAAGATTTTGCACAAGTTCGTGACCATGGCTGTCGGAGACAGAGTTTTGACCGGAAACTAAATGGTACGAAGGTTTATTGTTTAGATTTTTGTTTATTGTAGTTTGTGGTTTTTGGTGGGTGATGTTATCCAATACCCTTTGGAATCTTCCGGTGGGAATCAGCCATCTGAGCCGCCGGAGCTAATGGCATGGAACCTCTTATGATTTTTGGGCGGGTTGAAAGAGACCCACGTCCCACACCCAACTGACCCAAGTACCCAACTCTCCACTTAAATATGGATAAGAAATAATAATAAATTTGTTAAAATAAGAGTGTGTTTGGATTTACGTTTGAAAAAGTAATTGTAGTATTTTAGAAACTAATAATCAGATAATAGCTGTAACAAAAAGTGCTGACAGAATTGTAGTGTTTAGTTTAGCTTATGCTGTTTGCTATCATGAATATCAAATAACCAGTTTTTAAAGTGTTTGGATTTGCGTTTTAACTTGTAAAATGACTAAATAATCCTTTATTAAGCAAATAAGCTACATTTTTTAACTTATAAAAAACTGTGGTAGAATTAACTCTAAACGCAAATAATCACTTATTAACGTATGCAATCCAGACACTTTAAACCAATTATTTGTGTTATTGTAACGTAATAAGCTAATAATCTCGTTCGTAACGCAAAACCAAACACCCTCTAACTAAACTCGTATTTTGCTTTAAAGAATAAAGACTTGTCCAGAGTTTTGAAAACTATATTTTAGAATAAAGAAAACGTCGTTTAATTTAATGATGATAATTTATGTCTTTTTCCCTATCTGTCGAACTTATGAAGCAGTTTTTATACTTTTTTTATTCTTAATTTCTGTATTAATTCTTTTTCATGAGAAATAACTCATCTTGAATCTTTGTATGGGATATAAGAATTTAAAAGATAGTAAGTAAGACTCCATTGATTCGTTAGGATGCTTTCTAGCTTCTTTGGTTGCTTTCCCTACGTAGCATCTATCTATACTATTAAAAGAGTAACTATACTCATTTCTGATGAAGCCACGTGTCGTCACCATGAATCGACACGTGGCATAAATAGATTTTAAAAAGAATAAAGAAATTTAAATCAAATCTATCCAAATCTAATATAATCCACTTTTAAATTCAAATCCAATCAAATCAAACAAAATCTAATACTTAACTAACTTATTAATTAAATCTATCCAAATCTAATATAATCCACTTTTAAATTCAAATCAAATCATATCAAATCAAACAAAATCTAATAATATACTAACCTATTAATTATAAGGTAATATAATAAAAGTTTAAAAAATATATAAGAAAATAATTATTCTTCATATATATTTAGAAATATACAAAATTAATAGGTCTCATCTTATATACTTTTGTTTAAAAAATAATATTTATATCTTCATCTTTTTATTTATTATATTTTATATATATTAAAAATATCCGCGTAATACGCGGGTAATAAACTAGTTTGATAGTATAAGATAAACCGGAAAAAAAGTGTAAGATAAACCGGAAAAAAAACGCCGGCCTGCCCCAAAAACCTCAAATGAAGCTAGTCAGTGGTTCAATATACAGCAAGACTAGTTTAGAACGGCCCAACTAGACCAAATGATGGATCACCCGATCCAGACCAGCCCAAAACAAAATCCGGTTTTTATTAGCCCATCAGGCCATATGAGGTTTGCCATAACGCAACTTTCATCAACAAATACCATTTCTCACTACTGGTGGAAGTGCAGATAAATATGCTGAAGAAAACCATCAAACTCTTTTTTGCTGGAAAAATAAATCCATTTTTCAAACATACTTCTGGTCCAAACGGTGGCACGATCCTATTACAACTTACAAGTAATACTTCCATTTATTCGACAAATACTTATATACAATGCCGTTCGAACATTAGTTACCATACAAAAAGAGACAAGAAAAGACAACATACTAAACATCTGGGATGATCAAAGATTTATACCACCTTAAACATACTATAAAGGTTTCTCTGGTTCTGTTAGGCTGTAAAGCTTACAAAATGCGTATCTCTGTTTTGCTTCTGCAGGCTTAGCAACAAAGATTTCCGTCGTCTTCTAAATGCTTCTGTTCCTTGATGATTGAAGACATTTGGTTACTTTCTCAAGATGTCGAGGTTTCTTCTGTCTTGGCAAACCTTCCTCTGATCCGTGGCTGACCGTCTGCCAATGCCTTCCTGCAAGCATACTATGTCGAAATAAAGTCATATGTTTAGTCACAAAACCCAACGGCTTTCGTTTTTAAATTTCTACAGACCCACAGATGAGTCACCTTGATCTTTCTGCTGAAATTCCTCTTTGTTTTCTTATCTCTGTATCTTGACAGCTTCTGCATACGGGTTTCGATGGTGTGATCATTGATAACTTGCGGCTGCCCAAGACAAGAATACCCAAAGCTCATGTAATGGTTAATGCACGAGTAGTATCCTGCTCTAGTTCTAGTTAATGGGCTCAGAGTAGTATGCAAATGCTATGCAGAAACTAAATAAAAATCGAACCTTTATGTATCCTTCACTGAACACCCTTCGCATACCATGAACACTTTTTGATTCCCTTTCAGCAGAATTTATGGAACTCAGACTAGATTGAGTCCCATCCACTGAGCTTAAACTGTCAGAGCTTACACTCTTTGTTATTGTTCCTGGAGGAGGATGCACGCTTTCTTTCACAAAGATGCTATAATCTTTTGTTACAGGGAGTTTGAAGTTCAAGACTTCAGGGGGTGATGATGTTTCATTTGCCAATGTATCTTTATATTCGTTAAAGAGATTGCTCAGGAAGTCCTCATCTTCACATGACTCGACATCTTTAAACTTGCTTTCTTGTAAAATGTCATCTTCTCCACACAAGATCGTCGAGATGATAGAAGTCATGTGATCAATGGCAACCGGTGGTTGTTGTTCAATTATGGGCTCTGGCGCTTTGAAAAGATCCCCTTCGCCCCCAAGGTCATAATCCGATATACCAGAGATCTAAACCAAGAAAACATACCAAATATTACTAGAAACATATCATATGATCAAACAAATTTGCATTTATGGGTACAAGTATACCGAGAAAACCAAGAAAGTCAAACACACAATCCATTTCAAGAAAACAGTCAGCCAGTGTACAAAAAGTGTGGTATCTGTTGTTTACGAACCAGGCAAAAAGGGTGACCACGGTGCACCTCCTCGGCCTACAAGAGCCGAGGGGAGGCTTTATACATGGTCCTTTTCTGCGGACCATGTATACAAGTTAATCCAAGACTGGTCCTTTTCTGCGGACTTTACAAAAACTTCTTATTCAGTCAGGAGCAGAAACTATTTATTTCATGATTTTATAATAAAAGTTTTAACTATTCTGTTAACTACATAAATTGGAGGGGACGTCCGTACATTGGTTCTGTCATTGAGTCATTGGTGTGACCCTGGTGCACCATGACTGTTAGGCTTACTAAAGAGAGGGATCTGATGACCTTCAGATCACACACATGACTCAGGAGTTGGAGGTATATCATTATTAACCAAGAGAGCAACAACAAAGTCAACAATTGTTGAAAGTCAACATTAAAGATTATATGCCTGACATCAACATGGTGCTCTAGAAAATAGAAACACATCCTAATATCAAAAACCATGCATTCCAAAACCCTAATTCCCCAAACCACATTGACCAAAAGTCAAACAACTGATCATATTCATATCAATCCATAAAGAACAAAGCTAAAGTTGAATAAAGAGTGAAAATGAAAATACCAAGCCAGCATTGAACTTGTGTGGGTGACACAAATCAATATCATCAAGGTAGTGATCATCATGTGAGAGTGAGAAACTCTCAAGATAATGGAACATTGATCCAAATCTTTATTCTTTATCCTTCAGAGTAAATGATTTTTGAAGCGAAAAAGATCACACCATTTTCCCTACAGAGAAAATGGAAGCGAAGAAGCCAAAAGGGTACAAAGAGATTAGCAAAAGTACAAGTTTTCACAGCACAAATACGGCAGGCATGATGGGAGAAACAAAAAATATTGAATGTATTGTTGGGTAGCTGCTGCTTCTTCCATTTATATGGAGATGAACTGCAAAAAGACAACGATTCGAGGCCCCATCCCTTTCGTCCCACTCCACCTTAGTATCTTGATCCATTTTTCACCAAATAAATATGTTATTATGTGTATCCAGTTCTCCCCAGCTTATTTGTTGGACATGGTCATAAATAATCTAGTGGAGAAATGTCCCTTTGGACTATATATTATGCAGTTTTTTTTGGCAAATTGCTTGAAATAACAACATACTTAAGCCTTTTTTCTTATTAGAGCATTTTACTTTATTTTGTACCAACAATTGTATCCTATTTACGTTAACTTGTCATTTAATGCAATATCATTTTGATAACCGGTTGCTAACCGGTTCCCATTTCATTTTTCAAACACCAAGAGAGAGAGAGAGAGCGACAGAGAGGGAGAAAGAAGAAGGGGAGGCGACGGCGAAGGGGAGGCGATCGAGACTCCAGATCTGTGGGATTCCATTTCAAAGAGAGATCGACGGCGAGAGATTTATACAGAGAGAGAGCGACGGCGAGAGATTTGGATTTACAGAGAGAGAGCGACGGCGACCTCTATCCAGGGGCGTTTCGTTTTCAGATCAGGTTAGGGTTTCGTTTTCAGATCTGATTAGGGTTTCGTTTTCAGATCTGATTAGGGTTTCGTTTAGTCAGAGGGATTTTGAATGAGATTTCGTTTTCAGATCTGATTTTTTTGAATGAGTTTCGTTTTCAAAGTTAGGGTTTCGTTTTCCGGATCTGGGATTTCGTTTTCTATTCAGATCTGATTCTTTTGTTCTGATTTTTTTAGGTTTTTCCGGATGTGTTCTTCATCAATTTTGTAGGCGTGGTTGGTTTCTTCATTCCAGATCTGGTTTTGGTTTCTTCATTTCAGATCTGGTTTTGGTTTCTTTGTAAACTTTTGTGTGTTCTTGGCCTGGGTTTTAGGTGTTGGTTGATGGTTTGGCTTCAAGTTACCGGCTACCTGTCAAACAGGTAGCTCCATGGCCTAAAGTTTGAGCAAAGTGTTAGTAGGAACCATTAAATGGTATAAAATAAAATAAAATGCTCTAATAAGAAAAAAGGTGTAAGTATCTTGTTATTTCAAGCAATTTGCCCCCTTTTTTTTAACCATTTCTAAAAGCAAAACTTTTCTTCAGTAATGAAAATTAATCTGTTTTTATCAGGTTTGTAGCGGTTTAGGATCATATCAAATCAAGACGGAAAAATAGAAACTATAGAAACCGATAAGTGGACCGGATTAGATACTACAAATATTTTTTTAGGACTGGTCTCTTCTAGTTTAGTCAGGGATCTTTTTTTTAAAACTTTTATAAAGAAATCATAAATCAAACCTGAACGAAATTGAAATTTTCAAAAAGTTAAACCGAGAATTGGAGCTGACAATAAAAGTTTAGGGATTTGACAGTGGGATAGAAATTTTGTTTTTTTTTTTTAATATTAACATGTGTTTTTGTCAAACACAAATATTATAATTTCCTAATATAAAAAATAAGTGTTTTAGTATTCAGGATGGATAAATAAATGCAACAATTAGTTTCTATTTTCTGAAAAAATATCCATTTTTATCTTTAAAAATAAGATTTAATTTGATTCTGCAGATTAATAATCATTTTAGTGGTATTGATTTTGTTCAATAAAAATTCTCTAATTTGTTAAGATAACCAATTATTTTATTTTTATTATTCACATGCTATATAAATCAACAAAACGAAACAGCAATGCATGTTCTTTGTCTATGATAAGTTCTATATATGCACTATTAACTGATATGTGATGTCGCATTCAAGACACCGTTATTAATTTAATGCACATGAAGAGTACGAAACTTTGTTCAAAATGAATTTTATTATACTACACACACAAGTACAATATGATTCAAGAAAGTACCACTCATTATACAGCACACCAAAAGATATCATCTTAAGAAATTTTTTTTTTCGATAAACATGTTATAATTAATATTATAAAAATGATATGTAAATTCCACACACATCAACATATCCTAACTCCTTAAAAATGACGTGAACATACACTGACATAGTTTTGCATGTAAGTGAATGTACATTTATGTGATACATGATTTCATACACCTAGAATATGTGAATGTGCGTGAAATCTATATAATATCATATTTTTAATGTTAATTAAAACATGTTTATGAAAAAATTTCAAAAAAATATATTTAAGAGTGGTAACTTCCGGTGCGCTGCATAATAAATGTACTCACTTGAACACTTATATAAAACTCAAAATATATGTTTGGCAACATATGAATTAGAATCGAATACTAAAGATGTTGAAAGGTGTTCATAGAACATAATAATTGTTAATGTTGATTAGAAACACATAAGCCAAATTAAGAGTAGAATAATAAATTTATGCAACAATCACACACAGCCACATTAACCCATTTTCCATGATGCAAAACCATGTCATATTGAAATGTCTGGCCTGTTTAGTTTCAAGACATTTAAACAAACTTTGTTACCTATAAATAAAACAAAACAAACGTTTATTATAAGATTAAACATCTTTATCTAGTCATTCTTGATATCAATCACTCAATAGCCATATCATCCTAGAATAATGCATGTTTGGCTCATGAAATAAATTCATAGTAATTAAAATGTACTTATAATGTTTTTGAATTTTTTAGTTTAATTTCAAAAAAATTAAACTAAATATAATTTAATTCCGTCATAATTTATGGATGATATGATTTTGACAATTTATCATTCCTAACGTAATTTAGATTCTAATATTTCATAACAATCATTTTTAACCGATCCTAACACATTTGAATCCCCAAACCCGAATTAATCGAGAATGGGAATGAAGAACATTTTAATCTTCAATCTCGGCCTGGATCCCATTTAATATCATAATAGATCGAAATTATTACGTTCATTTAATTTTATAGTTATAAATCTATATATAAACATTATTTGTTAAATTATCATATTTTTAGGTTTTATAAGCTCTTTAAATTAAGATTTTTTATTTTATTTTTATTATAAAATATTATTTATCTATGTATATAACTTAAAAAAGTTTAAAATAATTTGTTTTAAAATTTATAAGCATATGTTTTCAAAAAAAAGTATTACTTGTGTAAAGTTATTAATTTAATAGAATGTTAAAAATCTTGATTTCCTGATGGAGATCCCCGATACCCAATGGGACCAAGGATGGGACGAGAATTCATTACACGATAGGAATGGAAAATGAGATCATCAGTTATCCTTTTTTTGTTGTCATGCCTAACTAAACACAGTAGTGATTAAAACTTCAATTTCAATTTATTTAAATTTCATTATAAGAGCAAAATGAGACCTAAGAGATAAAAGATCGATAAAACCAACATATGAACATCATTTAAAAATTTTTGAAGTTTAAATCATTGGAATTTACTATTAGCTACCGACACAAATTAAACCAGATATGTGTTTCAATGAATAGGCTCATTTAGAAAACAAATATTTAGGTAAAATGACTAGAGCTAATGTTGATAGATGTGGTATCGACATGCATACTTTGCTATGTTTGATTTGTGATCTTTATGTTGAATCGACATCTCATGTGTTTTTTTAATGTGGGATTGTTCAACTAATTGGGACACAGACTGCTAGTTAGTGGGGATGAGTTGCATTTTAATTATAAACACTCCAGGAATAACATCTGTGGAGTGATAGTTATACTTGGAAGATTAGGCAAATAGAGTATTTTCATGTATAGTGTTTTACTACTTTCTCGGTGTTGTGAAGATAACATAATTCTTTTTTGTTTGATGAGACTCCTTCAAAGATGTCGTTAAAATTTGATAATAGAGTGACTAAATCCATTTTATTATATTTTATTATAAGCATTTAATATCATACAATTCATTAATATCAACATTAATTATGGCATCCCAATTAATATATACTTCATTAGTTTTTTTTTTGTACTATAATATCTATGTTATTTATGTTATAATTATTTAATATTAATATATTTATATTATTATCATTGTAGTAAAAAAAATATGATTATCATTAAATTTAGTATCCTACTTTATCATTATAGTCAGTATTAATTATCAACGTCTCAATTAATATACACTTTATTCAATCTTTTTATTTTATTATTTATGTTAAAATAACTTTTTGTTCATATATTTATATTATTATTATTGTAATAATAATTATAATAATTTATATTATTTATTTATTTATAAAATCATTATTATACTTTTTAATTAATAATTCTTATTCGATCTATAATTTATTAATGAATGTTTATTAGTATTAAATTATTTATCAATAGAAATTAAATTATATATATTTAGTTTCTAATAAATAATTAACTATTTCACAACTCATTGTTCCTTAATCTACTTATTTTCATTCATCATGAGTTATAACTATTAAATTTTATTAAATCATGTTATTAAATAGAAATGTTAATAAATTTAAAATAATCTAATTTTAAAAATTTTCTAATTTATACAATTTTATGATACTATAAATATTTTGTATATGACTATAAAAGAGGTATCCAAATGATTTATAACATCTATTTAATATTTACTAATAATTCACAAAATTTTCTTTTCTATAAACTTTAATTAAAAATTTTTACTATTGATTTAAAGAATTGATTGAATTTTTATCTACATATTTATTTAAAAAATTTTCATAAATCAACACATGTAAAAATAAAAGACTAAAAAGTTTAGAGTTTTCGAGTATCTACGATGCTTTCAAACTAAGACTAAAACATGTTGATTGTACATGTTCATTCAATACACGTGTATAAGAAAAAATGTCCGATTTATTATAATGAAAATAACCAATATTTTACACACTAGAGTTTAATATAAAAAACAAAACATAACTAAAAGTAATAAATGTAATATAAAAACAATGCAATCAATTTTAACAAATTACAGAAATTACACAAATACATTAAAGTTAAAAGAAATATGATATAAATATATTTATAATAAACTACTATTATAATATATAATTAGAAAGAAAGATTAACCATTATAATATAAAAATACAAGAGTATTATAATTAGTAGTTATAACTATCATTTTTTCGACTTTATAAATAGATATAAATAGGAGCTATTTTTTATTATTCTTTTAAAGTTTTTAATTTTAAAATTTATATATAAAGATTGATATAAATTAAGAATTTAGTTTATATAAAACATAATATTTATGTATAACATTACAATAAACATGATATTATGAAATATGATTTTACTAACTAGTTTTTATTTTTAAAATATTTGATCTTTATTGAATGATAAACATATATAGATGACAAATAGTATCATATGTTAGATAATGATAATGTAGTTACATTTAATTATTTATTAATAGTTATAGAGTGTGATATTATAAAGGATGATTACATATATAGCACAAAATTAAAGAAGAATGTTTATGCTTACTTGCAAGTCTGCAACTTTAAATATTTTGCAATAATTCTTTGCTTTTGGTTAATTATCTAGATATTATTAATTTTTTTATTTAACAAATTTTTTTAACTGTTTGAAGAAAAGACCTAACACCAACCTTTTGATATAGACCTTTTATATTACCCAAAAACATTAGTCGATTCACACATGCTCTAGCCTATCAATTATCACATCACTTCATTATTATATAGTAATTACTTCTATATATAATTTTTTAGAAAACCAATTCTGAAATCTAAATACACTCATTAATTTATGATGTGATATGATGATGCTATATAACTCTCTTAATGTAATGTTTTTTTTTTTAATAGCTTAGTTATTTATTAAAAAAAATTTATATCAATTTTTTAATGAAATCATACCAAATCCTGAAATATGACACAATTTAAATAACTAAACAAACCGTTATTTATATGCTAGTTAAAAATACCTTTTTATATCGGCACAAACATCACTTTACTCTTATTATATTTTTTTTTTATTAAAATGGGTTACATGCATATTTCTGTAATAATGTATATCAATTTTTATCTGACAAACTATAAATCAATCCATACAATTATTTCGTTAGGTGTTATAATTCAATATAATTTACCTATTATTGTAGGTAAATTAACAATTAATAATGTTTAATTGGCAAGTAGTATAAAATTTAAATTGTTGAGTAAGTATACATATTATCCTGTTAAAAAAAAATATTTACTATTTATTGTATAAGTTGACATTTTGACAAGTCATCTAGCTCTTTGAATAACGCTCATCCTTTTAAGTTGTGTGTAATGAAATACCATGTTATGGAAAACATTGATACAAATTATATCATATATGTGGACATCTACATATAATATTTAATTAAAATTTGTATATGTGCATAATATAACTTATTCAAATTAATTATCTATTACATCATGTCTTTTTTTAATCATAGTTTAAAGGGTCAAATACTAAAAATAATAACAACTTTTTGATTTTTAATTATCTATAGCAACATTTTTTATTTTTTATCACTAATATTATCAACTTTTGTATATTTTATATGAATAACATCAGCTTTATATTTCGTATCCTTAATAGCATTAACTTTTGTATTTTTTTAATCATTTATAGCAACAACTTTTTTAAGTTTTGTTATATATGATAAAAAAATATAAAAGTAATCTTATTAATGATACAAAATAATAATGTTGTTATAAATGCTAAAAATGCATAAAGTTGTTTTTATTTTTTAGCAATTTATCTTATTTTAAAAGGAAAAACACATGGAATTATATTATTAATTACACTCATCATTAAAATAAATTATGCATGAGTTTTATAAACATCTGTTAATATTAGAGTGGTGGGTATATCCACCATTATGAAATCCATCATTTTGGACACCTCAGCGGCACATCAGTTGTAATCTCTTCATCATTTTCATTCTAAAACTTTAGAAATTCTTACCATCCTCAACTTTCTATCTCAATACTAATTTACCCATTAATTTTTAAAGAGAGATAGAAAGAAGAGGTAGAGAGAGAGAGAGAGAGAGAGAGAGAGAGAAGTCGAGCGGGAAACTAGCCATTCCGCGGATGAAAATCAGCAGGGCCGTTGGTGGAAGGGGCGATGTTCCCACAGAGAAATCCCCCCTGGCAAGGCCGCCGGTCTCAACGACTTTAGTATACCGCAAAGCCTTATTCTTACAACTAACCATTATAATTGTTAAACTACGTAACGTTATGGTATGTGACCATACCATAATATTAAAAGATAAATATTTATATTTATATAACTGTTAGAATTTATAACTTGTATGACTTTGTTGTTGTTTGTTAACCTATTTTTTCTTATATTCCATTTAAGTCTTTTAAATTTTTTTCTTTTCTTACGGATTTATCTCATTATAATAAAAAAGGACCCATGTCAGTCATTTGTAATAATTAATGACATTTTTCTTTGTAACAGTACTCTTTATCGCAACTGAAAAGTAAATAAGAAAATAATAAGATAAATCCAATAAAATCACAAAGTTTGGTAATAGAAAAGGAACAAATACAAGGTGGGCTATGGGATATTTATATGCTTTGTTGAATCAAAATTGAAGAATGCAATTAGTCCCATATAAAAGATGGATGCTCTTAATAATGACATAACCTGAAAACTTTTGAAAATTATCCTCGGAGTAAAGCTGCAGTAATTGGCTACATAAAGTAGCACGTGAATGAAATAGAAAAGAGTAACCCAACCTCTGGGCTCCTACCGACCGGTCCCGTAGTCAACATGAAGTAGGTAAATTACGTAACTCATATTTTAAGGTCATGTGCAGGGTTTAAAACTTGAACCTCCATTATAAATTTCATGTCACCAACCACTAGACTAACATTACGGGAACTTTGATGAAATAAATTCCCATCATCATATGATTTGAAATTTTAATTATTGATTGCTAAAACAAAAATAATGTGAACTTTGGGACGAACTCTAATATTGTGTTTAGTTCGTGAAATAAAATTTTAAAAAATTAAAATTTCATTTTAATTCTTAATGTGTTTAGTGAGATACTAGTTTATGACCCACGTGATACGTGGATATTTTTAATAAATATTATTTAAAATAATGTAAGAATATTATTATTATTCATCAATGATTGTTTTTAAAAGTTTATTTTTAGTTTAATATATTTTAATTTATATAAATCGAAATTTTAGTTTATACATAATATAACACTTATATATTTTACTACAAATAAATATTTATAGACTAAAAATAATAGAGTTATTTATATTTTTAAAAAAGAACAATTGTATTTATTTTTTATTATTTATAGATTAAAAATAACATAATGTATTTATCTTTTTTAAAAGTGATAAATTGTATGTATCTTTTATTTTTTATGATAATAAGTTGTATTAATCTTTTATGATGATATGTGGAAATTTATTAACTCATGTTTTACATAAGCATTTAAAAAACCTAATTATTTTTTGAGAATTTAAACTTATAAACAAATACACAATTGTTATATGCATGTGATAGAAACATGTATTTATTTTATCAAAAGTTCAGTTCAACTAAAACATTTATAATGTTTATCAACTATACCATTTTGTATAAAATCAATGTAGGATGTCATAAAAACTTTATCCATAAACTTTTAACACAAACTTAATTTTATTTTTTTAATTATAGGCATGCGAGATTAATTCAATATAAAAAATAATAAAAAAATACGTGCTGATTTAAATTTAAACGTATTAACATTAAACACATCCAAACATAAATTTAAAAGAAAATAGTTTATCTAATTATTAATACAATAAGATCAATTATTTTTTCTAAATAAGAAAAACTCAAACATGTAATCTAAGTCCAGTTTATAAAAAAGTAACATAAACTACTTTTGTAAGAATTAATAATTATAGCATATTTTTAAAAATAAAAATAGATTCTAAATTTTATATATTAGTTTCAATTTTAAAATGAATGAAAACATAAGAAATATAAGAAGGAAAAATTGTATCTAATTTGTCAACATTTTATACTTAATATGATTTAACTAAAAAATTTATGTTATATTAATAAATAAATATCTCTTTTAAGATATTAATTATA
Source organism: Centrapalus pauciflorus (assembly GCA_020465985.1). Lineage (NCBI taxonomy): Eukaryota > Viridiplantae > Streptophyta > Magnoliopsida > Asterales > Asteraceae > Centrapalus > Centrapalus pauciflorus. Next base: position 217,327 of record JAANYP010003966.1, read on the forward strand.
CAAAACAAATACAATTATAATATGCATGTATCAAATTTAAAGACAATATATATGTTTTAGTTATTAGTAACCTATTGGTTTAAATTCTTTTAATATAATAAATTGAAGTAATTAATGTAAGAAAATAAATTAGGAAAGAAAGATAAAAGGTAATTTAAATATTTTTTTAATTAATTAAATTTATTATTGAATAGTTCTAAATTAGAAAAAGAGCGGGAAAATTAAAATCAATGTGCCAAGAAGATGACACGTGGCAATGAGATGTTCTCATTTATTATAATATATATAGATATAGATGATATGGTATGGTATTTAAGTTCAATTAAAGGTGTAAGTTATAAAATGTCAGATTCTAACTTCCTTTACACATGACTAGGAATCATAAATTTCTTTAACAATTGATTTTTATGGAATTTAATAAATTTCTAATTCCTTATCTCTATCTCTATACTATAAATTTTAAAACACACTATAAAAAAATTTTCAATTTCTACAAATTTTCTTTTGCAAGCCAAAATATTCTAAATATAAGAAATTTAAGGATGAAAGTCTCAAAATAACACGGATATTGTTACACATTTTAAATAACTTTCTGTTAGCATGTTGTATCTAAAAACTGGGGCCTCCATGAATTTCGTTAAGAGATTTTGTTAGTCAAGTTAGATTGTTAGAGCTTTATAAGTTAAAGCAATGTGTTATTTGTTTTTTAAAAGACTTAATGTTTGAATTCTAAAATCACTTTCAAAATCTTAAGATGGTCTTGCAGTTTAAAACTTGAAATCTGAAATCATATTTGAAAACGTAAGAGATGAGTCCAACGTCTGAACTCTTAAGTATTTAAAACTATTAATAAATTTGAAAGTTTTTATTTAGTTTTATATTATATTTTAATTAATTTGTATAACTAAGATATTAAATTAACTTAATTTTTAATTAATTAGATTGACAAAAATTTTAAATGTAAATTGAATTAACATATATTGAATTGAACTTTTAGAGCCAACATATATTAATTAGTATAAATATAAGTTTTTATGCAAAAATGTAAATTAAAATATTTTAATTAATTAAATACATAATTTTTTATTTACTTAAATAGAAATCAATATTTTAATTAAATAAAATGTTGATTTAATTTAAATGGGAAAAAAAAAATCTTAATTCAAATTTCAGACAAGGATCCACATCTTAAATTTCAAACGTAATTTTAGAAGTTTTAACCTCAAAAGTCTGATATGTAAAAAAACAAATTGAAATCAGTTAATTATGATCTAAATTTTTTCCATTTAGAATAAATCAATACTTTATTTAATTAAAATATTAAATTTAGTTTAATTAATTAAATATAATTATTTAATTTAATTATAAAAATATTAAAGGTTATATAAAATAATATATTAAATAATTTAAATTTAATTAATATTCTTAGAGTTTCATATTCTAAACTTTAAGTGCTATCAAACACCCCTTAAATGTCTTTCACAATACAATTATTTTTTTAATTGGAAAATTCTACAAACAATCATTCTTCTACCTGCCTTTCCTGTTTTCTTTTATGAATTAATAATTAAAGAAACTGAAATCTTGAATCAAATAATTTAAATTAGTTTCCACCTTTTACTTTACATGTAATAAACAAATCAATAAGGTTAAAATATCTTATCTTGATAAAAAGAAAGTAGCATGAAAATGAAATGGGAAATTGAAAACCAACTTAATTAAAACAAGTCTAATCAAACTTATGATTGGTCTCCTTGAATGTGATATAGTGTTCTAGACCTCACTTTTTATTTTTAAGTACATACATGTCTTTGTAGGTGAGAGTTGAGACAAAATTGAAATGAGGTATTCGATAATCTTAATGAATAATAAATGTTGTTAGGTTGTACGAATGTAAAAAAATTGATAAATTTTTTTTAGTTATATCATATTTAATAAGTCGAATTAATAATGTGTAATAGAATGAGTTGTAACCTGATATAATAAGAAATGATTTTTCGCTCTTTGTTTGGATTCAAATTTGCTAAACTAGATTGGGATTCAATTTATAACTTTAGAAGGGAAAAAAAAAAAAAGATAATTACTTAAAAACAACATGTTATTTTTTGTATTTTTCACAAGGATTATTTACTAAAAAAGTTGTCTTAATTAGTCCTGCAAATAAAAAAAATCTTATATAATCGGTTATTAAGGCATGTTTGTTTTTTATAAGATGATCTTCGCATCACTTATGTATGCGAACTCGAAGACGCGGGAAGAGGTTTTGTATATAAGTGCGTTGGTTTTCTTTTTCGTCTGCCTGCGTCTGCAAATGTCTTCTCGCGTCTGCAAAGACCTCTGCTCGCGTCTGCGAAAACCGCATACCTTTATGTTATCTCTTCTGACCGCAGATTTCTACAGCTACGTCCACAGACCGCAGACATCAACCTCTTAAAAATTAAACAGCACCTTAGCTTCATGAGACAATGAGGTTAAATTTACATGTATGGCACACTCATAACTTTTAGATATTCTTTTTTATTTATATTTTATTATTATAATTATTAATTAACTTCAAAACTAAAACATTATCTTCTTTAATTAGTTTTCAATAAATAATCTCCAACTCTCATTTCTCTTTTAAAGTCAATCGACATTCGATTTGAGGACTTTTCTGAGTCAAATTTCATAAAACTAATTATAACATAACTTTAATGTTCAAATTTCATAAAACAAAAAAAGAAAAAAACTTAAGAACTAGTCTGGAAAAAAATAAAATAAAGAGACGAAAACGTAAAAACCATAAAAACATGTAGGTGTTTTCTTTATAATAAACCCAAACAAAAATAAAATAACTACTTTGAATAAAATTGATTCAAAGTATTTTACCTTTAGATATAAGCTTTCATTAAAGATGGATTAACATATAAAAAAGAAGACCGTGCAGAAAAGAATACTTTTTTTATATAATGATAAGACAGTGTCGTCTAAGTGTTTTTATAATAAAAGAACTACTAAGTGTCAACAAGAATGCTCGAATAAAAATAAGGGGACGTTTGGTTCGCGGATTTCTTGGGATTCACTGAGATTTGCATTTAAAATCATGTGTTTGGTTCACAGATTTCAGTAAGGATTTAAAATCTCAGGATTTCATAAATCCCTTCATTCTTTGTAATTTAAAAAGTCAGTCTTTTTTGACAAATGCAAATGCTGCATAATGCAAATCCTTTGAAAAAAATGCTAATCCCAGAGAAAAAAATTTGCGAACCAAACGCCCCCTAAGAGTTTTTATGAGTTTGGTTGCCAAATTGTTTAGTCCTTATTAGGTGCATGGTATGTGGTAGTAATGTTGTTTTACACAAGTGAAAGTTTGTTAAAAATATATATAATGACACCACTATTGCATCATGACTGATACCATAAAACACTAGATGTGACCATACTGATAAACACAATCGAACAGAATCAATTGAATTACCCAATAAATAATGATGGACATTGTTTATTAGAAAAAATCATATTAGATCTCATAATTTAGGTTAAATTAATTATTGGGATAATTAGTTGTTAAAATCTTAAGGTACAGGGAATTAATTACAACATATGATGTTGTAAGTAATTAAACTGTATAGTTAAATGATTATCGTACAAAACTAATTATTAGATATTTAGTACAATGATAAGTAAATGAAAATATTATCTATTTATGTTGTAGATAATGAAATAGATAGACTTTCAATTTAAGAGGATAATTACTTAGACTATAAATGAAGCCATTTTAGGGTTTAGAAACCTAATCCCACTTTCTTTTCTATATTCTCTTCATATATCACTCCACTCATTTCATTTTTGTTTCATTTTATTAATTGATCGAAGAATCGTTAAAGAATTATTCCCCAAACGAGAGCGAGGAGAAAATGAGGGGGCGTTTGGTTCATAGAATCTGATGGAATTTGATGAAATTGGAATGAAAATTTCATTCCAATGTGCTGTTTGGCAGTAAAAATGAATGGAATGAAGATTCATTTTTTAGGAAAAAACACCACTTTTGAAGGAATCTATTTTCCTTGGGTTAGTGCCATGGAATTTAAATTTCATTCCAAAGATTTTAACAGTTTTAAAACCAAACCCTAGACTTCATCTTCACCGGCCTCCATTTATATTCCGACAGATTCCATTCCTTTCAGAATTCCATTCCTTGACAGATTCCATTCTAGGAATAAACATTCTGCGAACCAAACGCCGCCTGAGTTTCTCAACCTCAACATCAATCATCGCAATTCCAACAACCTCCCCAACTTATTGACCGCAAGTTCCACAAATAATGTATCATCCTCAACCTGATTTTTATCCACCTCGAGTTCCACAATGCATCAATCCTAAACTGTTTTATACCACCTTCAACCTTTACGACAGTTTCAATCAGTTTCATGTTGAATTTCGTGATACCCAACAAGATTCTGATAACGAAGAAAGAGACACGGTAAGATTCCGATGAAGACGGTGACAGAATTTATACCAACGATGCTGATGGATACTACAAAACAAACGACGTAAAGACCAAGCAATCCAAGAAGATGTGGCCAATGCCAAAGGCATGGAACTCACGTGAAGAAGTCGTATTGGCGCAAACATGGATTGACAGTTCTGAGAAACCTGAAACCGAGAATAATCAACGAAGAACCGCATTTTTGGTACAAACACGTAAAGGTACAACGGGTCGCACCACCCCGTCAATTAAATTGAAAATGAAATGACATGCTTCGACCATCAACTAAATTCAAAATAAAATAATATGAATAAGAAATTCAAGAGGAATAAACAAACCAATTTTGCTCATCTGCATAACACATGTGACAAGAGTTAAAGAGGAATGAATATTAGCATATGACACCATATCCAAATTCTGCAGATGTGTAAAGTGTAAACATACATGAACCTAAAACATCATCCAGCAAATAGTGCATATCACGCCTTGACAAACAAAAAAGGATCATACAGGAACAGAAAACAAGCAGAAGGATTTGCAAACTATAGGTTATGAGGATACATTGTTTCATAGAATAACTATCATCCAGGAACCAACAACATGTTTGTATGAACAGATTTCACCCACGTAGCGTTGTCCTATTTAGCAAAACGACGATTCTATATCCAAGACAATTTCAAAGGCAGTTGCAACTCCATAATGCTTCGCAGAAACTTGCCAAAATGATCATATTTTCATCAGCGATAAAGTCCAAAGTGTAATGATCCGTTCAGATATTTAGATCCACTATTAGTTTATCTTAGCCCTTGAAAAGTCCATCTCCGGGTGCTGCACAATATTCAAGTTTGGTATCAGTAACACTAAGTCAAGACACAAGATGAGCAACTGTGTATGAGAGAGGAATTTTTACCTCAGCCATGAATTTTTTCAGAATGTCTTGTTTCTGCATCTCATCACTTGTTGGTAGACCCATCTGCTTCTGCCGTTGATCAAACTAAAACAAGCACAGTTTAAAAACATTAAAGAAAAATATCATTTTCCTTCTGTAAATAAATAGAAAAAATTCTGACGAGCAAACATCAGCAGTTGACTACATAAAAATTTATCATGTCATGTGGTATCCTCCTACCATCATCTTTTCAACAGTAGATCGAGTTTCTGGGTCCAGGTCAGCTAGTTTACTATTCTCGGGTTCTACTTTCTGAGTGTCAATTTCAGGTTCACCCTTGACCAAATACTTCCACCATTCCATCTGATCCTGCTTGGTTAAAAGTATTGAGATAGATTTTTGATCCTCTGAAAGTGAAAAAAAATAGAAAAGATCAGTCATGTAAAGAGAACACTAAGCAATGAATTATAGGGACAAAAAAATAGTGTAGCATACCCAAGCTCCAAAAACAATCATCAACCTTAACAGACTTGTACAAGTCCCCCTGTATATAATAGAAATATTATAATTAGAATAAAAATCATGCATCGGCATGTTCAAAATTAATGTAACTACAAAACTTACATCCAGTATTGGAGGCTGGCCATTAAGTCCAACTTTTAGATGGTTCTTCTTTATTTCACATGCAATAAATCTTGACTTGGTTCCAGGAGGAACAGGAATGTTTACTGTGACCTCTTGCAAAGATTGAACCCAAGAATAGTTATCCATGTCCAATCCATTTCCTTTATTGGGAACTGCTTGTAAATTTAGAAGAATTAGAACTTAGAAATCAGTTCGTGACCAATAATAAAATAAAAGGCTGTTCTATGAAAGTAAATTGCAAAATAAAATTAAAGGCTTTTCTAAGTCATATGAATACGAAAATAAAAGTTTTGAAGTGAAAAGGAGATGTGTTCAAATTCAATAGCAGACCCATCCTTTCACATACATATTTTCCCATTCGCTCACTCCTGAGGGTAGTCATTACCACAGATGAAAGAGTGACAATCAATCAGTTAAATATTAAAAGAATGCTGTGTTGACATCAATCTACTTCACTGGCACAAAAATAAAATACTGCGACATGAAACACATACCCTCTTCGACACAAACCAAAACACAAAGGGTGATTGTCAGCAAAGAATCATGGTACACTGTCTTGATGTACAGTTGCTATGTTTGTTCACTAGGCAAACAAAGAGGGCAGAAAATCATTGACCTTACCCACAATGAGTTATAACTTTTTAATCAGATAAAGTTACTACTTTCTTTAACAAGAAAAATACCAGATACCAAGAACTCTAACAATGCTAATTGATGATTAGATAGCGAATTGAGTCATGGACATGCCAGAGATACCCTGAAGTTATCAAGTGATATGGCATGGTTAGAGTTCTATAAGAAAGTGTACTTGTTAATTGTATGACTTATGACCATCCCTTCATTGCAAGTAAGCAACCCCTCCCCCTGCCCCACAGACAAAACATGCACTACATGGTTTTAAGATGCGCCACCTGATAATCTGATATTGAAATTCAAACCAATTACAGCATAGCTCAATATTATATGTCAAAGGATCTTAGGCTACCAGACAATAGATTTCAAAATAACTGCATTACCATTCAAAAGGCAGAGTCCTAACACTGACATCTACATTCATCATAGACAGTCTGTAGATAACAGTTAACAGTTTCCTAACACCTCAGAAGTCCCCTATGTATCAACGGAAAGGAAGAACATGAGCCTAATTCAGTCTGCATACAGAGGGACACAAAACTAATTTTAGTTGTTAGGGTTACTAAAACTGCTGGGCAATACTAAAGAAACCGGTTTTACCAACTATACTAAATCATCCTTTTTGCGCACATTCGAGACATTCAAACTAAAATCATGTTGCATCAAGCTCACCGCATCACTTTCAGAGTAACACACAACCTATGTACTACAAATCTTGTATCTGCACATTTGTGAAACAAATAAACTTCATATAAACATGTTTTCTATTTAACAAGGATGATCAATATGTGTCCGTCGTTTTTCCTAGCATACTTGTTTGGTTGGCATACAATTATCCATGGCAACACAAAGAACGGATTGTGACTCGGTTGTTGTACGGTATATAGTTCTAGTAACTTAAAACACTACATTTAAAATCAAAAAACTTGTGCCAGAGAAAGCATATGAAAACTAAATTAAACAAAATCAAACAACTAAAATAACTAAACGTCACATATATACCTCGCAAGCCCTTCTTGTCATCATCGTTCGAGTCCTCCATCTTTTGATCATCTGGCTCCTTGATTGCACCTCCGAATGGTAGCGGTTCAGAAGATGAAGAATCCTCCTTAGCACGCTTGTTGTCGCCCTTTACACTGGTACCACCATTGCTGGCGGCGGAGACAGCTTTCTCTTTTCTCTTCCTCTCATCAGCATCGAGTTTCTCTTTTACCGTACGAACCAAGCCATTGACATCCTTAATGACAGAATCCGTCTTGAATAGATCAGTTTCGCGAGCAACGAACTCGAACGCTGTCTGCAGGAAACGAAGAGGATCAGATGTATCAAGAACACCATTGAACGGCTTCTTCAAAGCCTCCGTTGTCTTCGTTTGCTTTTGATCATCCTCCTCATAATCAGATAGTATCGCCATTGTTCACCGCAGAGTGATCAAGGAGCAACGTGATTGTTAGGGTTAGGGTTTGGGACGTGGGAGTGAAGCGTCAGGGGCTTTATAAGCAAAATCCGGTAGGAGGATGAGCATAGATTTGGAAACGTCCAGAAGTAATATATTATTATTATTTGAGTAAAGGACATTTTTGGTCCTTTTGGTTTGATGGTTTACCCGGATTCAGTCCTTTAACCATAATAAGGTCAAATTTCATCCCTATTTTGCTAATTTTGTGCCCTTTTAGTCCCTCGTCCGTTAAACTTAACGACACAACCGTTAAATTTGTAAGAATGACATTTTTACCCTTTTCATTGAGACGCTTTTAGTCCCTATGGTTTTATTATTTACCCATTTATAGTCCAACATTTATTTTATTTTATTTTATCTTTATAATTATATTATTTATAGATATACTTAATTTATTATAAAGACACTTATTTAATTTATAAATATACTTATATTTTAATATTTTATTTACATTTACTATTGTTCGTATTTTTATTTTAAAATTTAACTTTTAATTTAATTTAAAATATATATTTCTTTACTAATTTATTTAAAGTTCATATTCTTTATTAATTTTAATTTTTATAATATTATTGTTGACATTTATATATGTAATTTTGTTAGTTGTGTTTAAGTAGATATAATGTCGTCGATATTTTTCTTCTCCAAAGTCACTATTTCTTCAAATATCTTTCAACCTAATCAATTATCGACACATAAGTTATATACATATGTGAATATACTTGAAGAAATAATGACATTGGAAGATACTTGAAAATATTTTACACACACACACACACACACACACATATATATATATATATATATATATATAGAATATGGTTCGAGGGAGTACCATTACTTATACAGCGCACCAGAATCTACCACCTTTAAAAATTTTCATTTAATTTATTATTTCATAAACATGTTTTAATTAACATTATGAAGATTATATGTAAATTTCACATACATTCACATCTTGTAGCTCCTAAAAAATGATGTGAACGCACACTTACATAATTTTGCATATATGTGGTGCGTGATTTCATGCACTTAGAGTGTTCGAATTTGCGTGAAATTCACATATTATCTGTGTAATGTTAATTAAAACATGTTTGTGAAAAAAAAATTCAAAAATTCTTTTTACGAGTGATACCTTCGGGTGCGCTGTGTAGTAGGTAGTACTCACTTGAACATATATATATATATATATATATATATATATATATATATATATATATATATATATATATATATATATATATCCAACACATATAATATAATTTATGTGTTGATAATTGATTAGGTTGGAAGATACTTGAAGAAATAGTGATTTTGGAAAGGAAAAATATCGACGATATTATATTTACTTAAACACAACTAACAAAATTACAAATATAAATGTCAACAATAATATTATAAAAATTAAAATTAATAAAGAAGATGAACTTTAAATAAATTAGTAAAGAAATATATATATTTAAATTAAAATAAAAGTTAAATTTTAAATAAAATACGAACAATAGTAAATGTTAATAAAATATTAAAACATAACTATATTTATAAATAAAATAAGTGTGTTTATAATGAATTAAGTATATCTATAAATAATATAATTATAAAGATAAAATAAAAAAAATAAATGTTGGACTATAAATGGGTAAATAATAAAACCATAGGGACTAAAAGCGTCTCAATAAAAAGGGTAAAAATGTCATTTTTACAAATTTAACGGTTGTGTCGTTAAGTTTAACGGACGAGGGACTAAAAGGGCACAAAATTAGCAAAATAGGGATGAAATTTGACCTTATTATGGTTAAAGGACTGAATCCGGGTAAACCATCAAACCACAAGGACCAAAAATGTCCTTTACTCTTATTATTTTTATACGCGTATTTGTTTCAATACTGATTATCTATATCTATCTATCTAACTATTAAAAGAGTAACTAAATGCCACATGGCATGCTCTAATTGAATTTGCCACATGGCATGCTCTCATTGAATTTGTCACATGTCGCTCTCTCCTTTTGCCACGTCATTTACTGATTTTATTTTTAAATTTTGAGTAAAGGACATTTTTGGTCCCTGTGGTTTATAGGTTTACCCAGATGCAGTCCTTAAACCCTAATAAAGACAAATTGCATCCCTATTTTGCTAATTTTTTGCCTTTTTAGTCCCTCTGACCAACTCCGTTAATATTTGTTCCGTTAAGTCTAACAAAGTAAGGGTAGAGTTGTCATTTCTTCTTTGCGGCTCTTTTTTCTCTCTTCGTCTTCCAGGTACCATTTGACACCTCCATCATCATCTTGTGGTTCAAGTGATTTATTATTATTAATTTAGACAGCTTTTCTTCTCTCTTCGTCTTTTTTTTTTTTTTGTTTGTTTGAAAAAAAGAAGAAGAAGAAGGGATTTATTATTATTAATTTAGATAGTTTTTCCTAACATCATTTGGAGGGTTATTGCTGCTATTCTCTTCATGTTCATCACAAGAAGAAGCATCATCATCTGTAATCCCACTTGAACCACAAGATGATGCAGGTCAGTAGGTGTCAAATTCAAATCTCTCCTTCCTTTTCCTTTTCCTTTCTTTGTAGCAGCTGCAGCATGTAATCATAGAAAATTGGCTTCTTTCATTCTAAATATATGTATTTATTGACCTAGGTCGGGGTTGCAAGTCAGTATTCATGCATGATCCAATGGGTCCGAGCCCCCGTTGGTGATTTGCCTCTGTAAACCCTAAACCCTAAAATACCAGTGTTTTCTTCATACCCACAACCTGGTTGTTTTTACAACTCACGATTTGCTTGTCTAATCCGGTTGCTTTCCAGTACCCGGATAGAGTTGCCCGATTAGACCGGTTCCCGTTCGGGTACTTTACTTCCTTTGTGCTAAAAAAGAACATCTCCTGCTCCTAATCACCTAAACCCCACCACAATTTCAGATAAAATGGTATAATAATAATAACAAATTTTGAATACAAGTAAATGGTACCTGGCAACTCCCATGAATCACAAGAGAGAGAAGAAAGAGAGAGAGCCACAGAGAGCAGGAGATGTTCTTCCTTTGTCCTTCCACACCAACATATCACCATTTTAGAATAGAGAGAAGAAAGAGCCACAAAGAAGAAGTCCACAGGATTTCGAGATGTCCATGGGATCAATGGCTTCGTCTGTATACATACAGGAAGAAGAAGAGAGAAGAAAGAGCCACAGAGAAGAAATGACAACTCTACCCTTACTTTATTAGACTTAACGGAGCAAATATTAACGGAGTTGGTCAGAAGGACTAAAAAGGCAAAAAATTAGCAAATTAGGGATGCAATTTGTCTTTATTGGGGTTTAAGGACTGCATCTGGGTAAACCTATAAACCACAGGGACCAAAAATGTTCTTTACTCTTAAATTTTAAAGCAAATCAAATCTATGTAAATCTAATATGGAATAATTTAATAACTAACTAACTAAAATTAAGCAAACTTTATTATTCATATAATTATTATATTATACATATATAAATATCAGTTTCTAAAATTAACTCATGTAATACATGAGTAATAACCTAGTCTATTAATAAAAGAAAACAATTCGTTACACTTATCACTTTCTCAACTCTTCTAATTTTTGTTTTTCCGCTCATTTTAATTAATATAACTCTTTCAATTAATTTACATAATTGATTTTAAATATACTAAAAGATTACTAATATAATTAATGATTTAGATACTTCCTAATTTAACATCTAATTTACCTAAAATATTTTATCAAGAATTATATAATTGATTTATAAAACAATTTTTTTTTATTTTCAAACTTTAAACTAAATGTTACATGTTTTAATCCTAATTATAATTTTTAATGTATAAATAATAATAAGGGTTTATTAACTTGATTTTTATGAAAATAAATAACATTGAGGGACAAAAACGCAAAAAAACGTGAAAACATCTTGATTTTTTTCATAATAAACACTAATAATAAAACTTTATTTATTTCTCGTGATATCATGTGTCATCACCAGCAATTTACACGTGACATATCATATTTTTGAATAACAAATAATATATGCATCATATATTTCTAAATTTACATCTAATATAATAAGATTTAAAATTAATTCAAACCAAAAATTCATATTTAAATATTTGATAACTACAACATAATAGAAAATTTAAAGATGATAAAAAAAAACATATTATTATTCATATATATTTAAAATTCTAAAAAAATTATAATTTATGTCAAATAATAATATAATTCTTATATTTTTATAATAAAATTAATATTTTTATGTTTTAATTCTTAGCTTGTAGTATGTATTTAATATAAATAACTATATATTAAAACATCCGCGTAATACGCGGGTAATAAACTAGTTTTAATAAATTTTAAATTTTAGAATAGTTATAAAATTCGATAATAAACTGTACATAATTTGAATTATTACAAAAAAGAAATAACTTTGTATTATATCATAGATTATATCCAGAATTTATTTATAATTAATAACAATACATAATGGATATACAATAAATTATTTGCTTTATTAATCAATTGATATCGATCCTTATAAATCATAATATTCATTTACAAGTGTCGTATATTAACTATTGAAAAGAGATTCTATCAACTCATTCTTGTTAACAGAATTTCTAAAACATAGTAACTATAATTAATTGAAATTAGTTATTTAAAAAAAATTTGTGAATTGCATGTGTCAAATGAATGCTACACCAATTGACAATATAGTTAAATGCAAAGTGACAATCTATTTTACTTTTTTTATAAAATAGATAAATTTTAGGGTTAATTGCGTCAAAATGTAACCAACTGTCACAGGAATACTTTTCTTTTTTAGTCTTCTCAACGAAAAAATACGAACCATTTCATATTTTAGTTTTTCGAACAAAAAAAATAATGAACTATTTTAATTTTAGTTTTTTTGAACGAAAAATGAAAGGGTTTCGTCCAAACATTATGCTTTTTTTATTTTTATTATGCAAAAAAAATATGACCCCGTAATAGAACACAAATTACGATTGTCATTATACTTAAAATAATAATTAATTTGTATATGTGTGTATAAAAATAAACACATACATACATAACAATAAAATTGTGTGCGTCTGTTGTAATAGAATATGATGATGATGGTTTTTTCAATATTAAAACTCATAAGGAAAATAGTAATAACAACAATCATATATATATAATCACAAGAAATATAATTAGATAGTAATATTATAAATAACCATATATAAAATAATAAAAACTATTAGAAAAATTATAAATAATTATAATTGTAAACAATAATAATTGACAGATTATTAAACTAATTAGAGTTATCAAAGGAAAATAATATATAATAATTGTAATAATCAATTGGAACTATATAAGGGAGCCGCTGGGAAGCGGCCTCTGCCACCTCGGATGAGGCTGGCGGCCACACCACCCCGCCCTCTCAGCCCCAACGACTTTCTTCCTCTCCCCAACTCCTTCATACCGAACGACTCTTCACTCTTTTCTTTTCTTTTCTTTTTTTTACTTTCAAACTTATATTAAAAAAATTGATAAATATTTTCTCTATAATTATTCATTTTCATCCATTTATTTTTTACACCTTTCAATTTATACACTTTCAAAATTTCTCTCTTTCAATCTAATTCTCATACACCTCTCAACTTTATATTTTATTCTCTTTTACAATTTTAATTTTATTGTGATGGAACCGTATACGTCTTCGTCGTCATTGTCATCACCATCTTCGAAACATATTGCAATTGCCCAAATATTAAATTAAGACGGCTAGTTCGTATTTTTTTTAATGTTCATCTAATTTTTGTACCACGTACTTAGTTTCGTAATTTTAGTTTTATTTATTGTTATGTATTTTTCTTAATTCGGTAATTTTTAATTCTTAGTTATGTAATAGTTTTTAAGTATTTACGAAATTAATTATTTTAATTTTAATTGATTTGTCAATTAAAATTAATTTATTTTAAAAGATTAAGAAATATAGAAAATCTGATGTGACGCTGAGGTGTACAGAAAGGTGGGGAGTGGGAAAGAATGAAAGATAACCACTCCCTTCACCCTAACGATTAATTTATTTTTACGTTTTTCATTTATTAATGATGTTATTTTTAGTTTGATATTTTGAATTTTATATTAGAACTAGTTTATAACCCACGTATTACGTGAATATTTTTAATTAAATTTATTTATATAAAATGTATATGATTAAAAATAAAAACATATAAAATAATAATTATGTTTATTTTTTTTATTATTTACAGATTAAAAAATAGAGTATATTTATCTTTTTTAAAAATATTAAATTATATTTATCTTTTATTTTTTATAAGTTGTAGTAATCATTTTGGTGAACATAGAGGTGACACGTGACATTTGATGTTTTCCTTTATTATACATAATAATAATAATTTCCACAACTAATTCAATTTTTTTACATTTGGATCTAATTATGATTATTATGGATAATAATGATAGATATTTAGGTAAACATTAATTTTAAATGTTACAAAATCTAATTTATTACTAATTAATTAATAAAAAGATAAAGTCAAAATTTAATGCAATTAAGTTAAGATGTTAAATTTGGAAAAAAAGGTGGAAAAATAAAATTTTCTTGTATTGTAGAAGTGATATATGACATGAATTGTTTTGTTTTATTATAATATATAGGTACATGGGTTGATTTAGAAAATACATATTTTTTTATATTTTAATAAATTATTATAAAATTCATATTTAATTAAAATAAAAAAATTGAAAGCTAGTTAAATTAAAGATTAAAAAAAATACTTAGTTGTTTGATATTAAATAAAAAAATATTTTTATATTGTATTATTAAAAACATATAATATGTATTTGCAAAAAATGTTTCTTTTAATTTTTATTAACTTCAAATATGAAATATCAATGTAAGAAACAAAAATTTCAATTATGTGAATGTGTATATATTTTGAAAATGATAAATTATAAAAATGGAATATCTGAAAATCAACAATCAAAATTTATCATATTCACAATTGAAGTTTTATCAATTAAATTATAAATCTTGTTAGCATAATAATTAACAAAAAAATTTAACTTTATTTACTACACTTCTACATTTAAATTCAAATTTTTACATTTGAATTTAACTATGATCATTAAGGATAATAGTGATATATATTTATTTTAGGTAAATATTAATTTAATATTAATTCATTAATGAAAAAATTAAAATCAAAATTTAATGTAAATAAGTTAATGTAGTAAATTTGGAAAATGCATTTAAAAAATGACATAGGTATAATTATTGATTTTAATTAAGGGTTTAAGAGACATTTCATAAATAATTATGAGTTGTCATTAATTTGGACCATTAATTTCTTTCTATCTAATGGTACAGAAACTCCAAGTGGTTTTCTTATTTCATAGTAAAGACGTTGGTAGGTGCATGTTGTATAACTCATGCGAAAAGTTTGACTTTTGAGAGAATCTTGCATTCTTGCTGACCAACAACCTATCCTGGTATCCTCTCTCCATGTGGATACAAGTTGACCTTTTTTAAAAATAATTGTGTGAAAAATTAGTAAATAAGCTTAATTTTTTTCTAATTTTATATAAGTTGACTAAAACCTAACAAAAATTTCATTATAAGCTTGATTGATTGAGAGAACAAAATGTTTCGAAACAGTAAGAGGGCGTTTAGTTTGTTGAATGGAATTTGAATAATTAAATTTAAATTTATAATATATATTAGTTAATTAGTTGATGCGTGGAATTAGTTTCAGCATAGTGTTATTAAAAATGAATTTTTACCCATTTTACAATATCACAAGTAAAATTAACGCTAATGAGAGGCTACATTGGTATTTGCTAAATGCCTAATTAGTAATGGCAACCCACTTCAGAAGTTAAGCATCCATATGCCGAGTCAACCACTCAAAGTCAATCCCAAATTAATCATTTTTGTTTGTTCAATTTTGATAATTAAATAGATGTAGTTGTACCAAAATTTCAAGGAGAAATAGATTATTTTGGCTAATTCCCACAACTAGTAGTTTTTTTTTTTTTTTTTTTTTTTTTTTTTTTTTTTTGATTTGTTAAATTTATAATCAATCAAGTTCGGTTTCCCATTTAAGTCTGATCGTAGAGTTCTGTAGTTAAAGAAACAATGGGTATACTACCAGAATAGCAAACAAGATTATGCAGATTTACAAAAGAAACTTACTTGAAAAAGTGGATCGAGTCAACAACTGATGGCCTCACACCGGGAAGTTTTTGATCTTTCGGGACCTTTGCACCTGCTAACTTCTTTTGATTGGTAAGTATATATACATATAATATATATGCTTGTTTGTATCACCAACTGGTCGCTTTAACAATATGCATTATATTCTGTTTTACAGGAGAAACACATTTCATCGAAGATCCTTAGCTGCCAGCCTTGTTCAAGGTGTTTACATTTTGGAACGCGATCGTCAACGTGGAGTCATCGGGCACGATGCTCTTGCTCCTCCATGGTGGGAACGATTTCACTTTCAGTTGAATCATGTTCTAGTAGATGATAGTGATTTATCATACTTTGGAGCCATATACGAGCTCAAATATGCACATCCTGTTTCCTATCAATCAAGCCCGTATCCTCCTAGGTATGTCATCGCGTTTCGAGGAACAATCACGAGATCTCTAACAAAATCAGACGATATGAAACTTAACCTCAAGTGTGTTTTCACTAACATTGAAGAAAGCTCTCGGTTTCGTACCGCTTTCGAAGCAATTTGGAACACGGTAGCAATGGTGGGACCTGCAAATGTGTGGTTAGCCGGACACTCGTTAGGTGCATCTATAGCAATGCTGGCCGGAAGGAAAATGGTTAAGTCTCGATTTCAACTTGAAACCTATCTATTCAATCCGCCGTTCATCTCTGTTCCTCTCGAGAAGATGATAAAAAACGAAACGTTGAAACATGGGGTCCGAATTGCTGGTAGTCTCGTGACGGCTGGAATCGCGACGGTGATGAACCGTCAGCGTGAGGATCAAGAAGAGGATCCGTTTGTTGTGTTATCTACATGGACGCCGTATGTGTTCGTGAATCCATCAGATCCGATCTGTGCCGAGTACATTGGTTATTTTGAGCACAGAGAGAAGATGGAGGGGATGGGAGTTGGAAAAATAGAGAGGATCGCCACAAAATATTCGATCGGAAGGCTGATGTCCGGCGCAATGGGGAGAGATTCAGAACCGGTGCATCTTCTACCGACGGCGTATGTGACGGTGAACACCAGTCCGTCGGAGGAATTCAAACAAGCTCATGGGATTCATCAATGGTGGCAACATCATTTTCAATGGCAATCGAAGCTGTACAGATTCAAATAGCGTTATCTTAATTTCTCTTTCAATTGAATTGATTGCAAGATAAAAACCGCAGTTGATTAGGTTTTTGCTTATGAGTGCACGAATTGGGTTTGAAGTTTTTCCGCCTATCTTTTGTGTTCTGGTTTCATGAACAACCGAAAAAATAATTCCCATTTTGCATGAAGGATAAAATTGTATATTTACAATTTTACATGATCAGTCAACTGATCTAATAATAAATATCCATTGGTTTTTCACAAAGAGTTTCAAAATAACACATTATCAACTATTATAGAGGTTTGTTTAGTTTGTTTTTTCTAATGGTTTACATACACATTTATGGTTTTGTTAACGATTTATATATAAAACAAACTAATTTGTATATTATAGAGGTTAAACTGAGCTACTCAAAATTGACTCGTTAAAAACTCAATATACCCTTGAGATTTGAGTTAAACGGGCTCGAGCTAAGCTTATGCCTGGATTGTAGCTCACTTAATTAACGAGTTTGAGTCTGAATTCAGACATTATATAATCTTTGGTAGTTATTTTTGTTCTTAATTTCTGATACAAACGTCGTCACTCACAAGATATCAACAAAAAAAAATTAATAATTCAAAAACATGTGATAATACATCTATATATTGTTTTTACATATCTACATGCATATCATAATACTTGAATGTAACGGTTACTATTTCTATCACATGTATTTATAATTTCTAAAAACACACCCTTTGCAAATTATCATGACAAGAATACAAAAGGTTTACTTGCATACAGGAACAATATGTTTTCAAGTCTTTCCAATATTACACACCACATGTGTATATGTTTGACATTACAACTAGTCAACCAAGTCTCTACCATATAATTAGAATAAAACAAATAAAATACTAATTTAATTAAAACGGATTAATGTAGCAAAATATGTAAATCAAAACAAAAAAAGACTAAGTTTAAATCGAAATGTACTAACGTAACAAAATATTTTAATCAAAATAAATAAAACCCTAGATTTATATATATATTTCTAAACTATAATTAAATCAAAATATGTTAACGTAATGAAATAGTTAGTTGGTAACGTATAAAAATGTATAAATATTTTAACAAATGAAATGCAAATAAATAAATTGAATATATAAAAAAGAATTATAATTAATTAATTAAATAAAAAAATGAAATCACATTTTATTAAATTAACATTTAAAATTCAAAAACAAAAAATTATAAAAATGACTAAAACCAAAACTAATTATATACTATAGGGACCAAAATTGATTTTGAAAATAAGGACAAAATCGTCATTTAGAAAAAGTCAAGAAACAAAGAGACAATTTTATAAGCAAATAGTGTTTTGAAGGACCATTTATGCAATTTTTAAAAACCGGTGACCATTTTCATAATTTTGAGCAAACCACAAGGAACATTTCTGTAATTTACTATATTTTTATTACTTATTTAGTTAATTAGACATTAAACTTTTAATTTTTTGTTTGATATGAGGTATACATTTCTTTTAATCAAGTTGCACACTTCGATTTTTTATTTATTTTAATAATTTAATAATATAAGTTTCATAATTAAATTTTTACCCGTTGCACACGTGAAATTTAAAAAAAAAAATTACACATTATTGGTGAAGAGACCGTTGCACGAGCTATCCCATGAGCCAAAGCCTGAACATGAAGACAGAGAAGGTGGTGTTAACTGGGAAGCCAAGGGTTGGATATTTCGTCGGAGTAGATGTTGGGTTGAGCGGCAGAGGGAGGCACGTGTAATTTCTGGAGGCGGTAGCAACCAAAGGTGGTGACTGAATGTTGTGGCGATAAGCGGTGGGGAGATAAAATTTTAGGTGTCTTGATGATGGTTTTGAGATTAGAGGTGAGAGATCTGGAAAATTCCTAGAGAAAGAGTGTTGTTTTGAACCTCAAGGTCCTACAATTACTTTTGTTTTTGTTTTTTTTTTTAATTTATATTTTTAGTGATGATATATTAGCTTCCCTTAATTATATATCATGTCAGCAGAAATACAACCCATTAAATAATATAGAAAATTAAATCCAAAACAAAATAATAGATTTTGTTTATAGGATCAAAACTAAAGTGAGTTAAAAAAACTTAAAAGAGACAAAAACAAAAAGGTAAAATGGTCATTTTTTATATATTTAATGGCACCTTTGTTAAGTTTAACAGGAGGGACTGAAAACGAAAGCTAACAGTGAAAACAAGAACCTCTAGTGTAATAAACCAAGTTTAAGGATCAATCCCAGAAGCTACTATAAACCACAGGAACTATTCATGTAATTTACTCTTTCTTTTATTTACATTTTGCAATTTGCAAATTAACCCATATTTTAGCAGGCTAACCAGGAAAAAATATACAACGCGTAATTTTCTCATGGAGCAACACAGGTTTTACACATTGTTATGGTTCCTGAAATGAATAGAAATAGGATGCAACCCGCAAAACAAACTTATCGTGTTCGTGTGTAGAAAGCCATAAGATTCACGGTTGAGTAGAAGGTGATTGACATTCGCAGAACAAATTAACCTATGAAATGGATGAAGAAGTCGTAATCCACATTCGTAGACCCAAAAGAACTATGTTATGATCCACATAGCATACCAAAGATTAAATAAGGAAAGCCACACCTTCCGACTGATAACAGAAAAGAAAAAGAAAAAGTCCAAGAAAGGAAGTTGTTATGGAACCTGATACTTGGGAGTTGGGACAGGCAGCCAAGTTGGCTGCATGGCTGGCTAACCTCTCAGACCCTCCAATAACATGCACAAGACTAGCCGGGCTGAGACTTTGAACAGACCTGACGTGAAAGGCCTCACAAACCATCAAATAACAAAGTTCCAAACCAGGCGAGCCATTGCTGGCCTTTCAAATTCTCAAAACAAGATGCACAGGATTTGTGAACTGTCGAAATGAGGAACTTCTGAACACTGGAATTGCGATAACGAGAAACTTCCAACAGGTTCATTGACATGTTGAATCCTGCTGATGACCTTAGGACTTGGCCTTTTACACAATACAAGATCGAAACAAACAAGAGTCGTGAAATTTGATCCTGCTTGTTAGATGATAATTGCTATTATGATTAAACACAGAGCCTAATACATATATTTGACACTTAACTACCCTATGAGGCTATGATGATAACAACTAGCATCAATACTTCGCGAGGATGACTATGAGCAAATATGTAATTTTCAGAGCTTAATAGCATCATCACTAGAGCTCTTTTACTCAAAAACTACAACCAACATGCTTGCTAATCCAGAAAAAAAAAAATTTAAGATTTGTAATGAACAAATCATCATCATATTCATGATTTCATCTTAGCACATCATATGCATAAAAAAAAAAAAAAAGAAGGGTCAGTAGTTCATAACACCTTATAAAACTGCTTAACCAATAGCAACATATTTATGCAGTTGCCTGCTCACTTGATGAGCCATTCTCTTGAACCTTTGTCTCGCCATCTGCCACGCTCTCACTAGCAGGCTCGTTCTCGGTAACATTCTCTGCATCACCCTTATCACCAAACAACTTTGATGGCAACAACGACGAAACAGCAGCTCGGGCACTAGCTTTCGCTCTCTCTGCTTCTTCAGCTTCTCTAGCTGCAGCCTCAGCTTTCTCTCTCTCAATGTCCGCCATAAGCTTCACCAAATCCTCCTCCCTCTCTTCTTTCCTCAGCTCCTCCCTTACAAACTCCTGCAACTCGTCTGAAAAATCCAAAGGATCCTCCCTCAACATTTTACCAATGGTTTCAAGTACTTCATCATGTTTCTTGATATCGAACAGCGCTTTCATCATAAACTTATAGCTATCGTCATCCATTCTCAACTTTGGCAACATCATATCAAAAAAAGATTTCGCCTCATCAACCTTCCCAACTTTTACTAAACCATCAATCAACCTGTTATAAACTCCTAAATTGGGTCTCAATTTGGATTCAATCATCGTCTTATAATATTCAGCTGCATCATCAGGACGGTTTTCTCTGAAGCAAGTATCCATCAATACAACAAAAGTGTATTCATCTGGACTCACCCCCTTCTCACTCATTCCGTTGTAAAGCTCTTCTGCTTTTGCCAACATCCCATTTTCACACAACTGTTCAATCAGATTATTGTATGAAAGAGTGTCTGGATGACACCGCTTCTCCCCCATACTATTGAACACATTAATTGCATCATCAAACCTCTTTTCTGCACAATACCCATCCACCATCACATTATAGCTCCCCAAATTCACTGTCAGCAACTTAGGTGGGTTGTGCCCTGCTAGCATTTTATCGAACAGCTTCAGTGCATCATCAAACTTCCTATTTTTAAACAGTGCATCCAAAATTGAATTATACGCAATTGCACTCAATTTGATCTTCGAATCCTCACTCAAAGTTTCTGCATAACACTCCATAGCTTCCTTCTCCATTCCCTTCAAGAAATACCCTTTCATAACACTCCCATAAACAACCCCATCGTGCACAAATCCACCTAATTTCTCCTTCAATTCCTCATAAAGCTCAAAGATTCCGTCCGGGTTCTCATTCTTCGCTTGCCCAGACATCAAATAACTATAGACAATCGGATCAGCTTCAAACCCTTTCGCTAACATCTCTTCTTTTATTTCCAAAGCCTTCTCCAACTTGTTATTATCAACAAGCCCTTTAACTATAATCCGATACGTAGTTGGGTTGGGATCAAAAGGGGCATTTTCTATCAACTGTTTGTAGTGTTCCAAAGCGGTGTCGATTTTCCGGCAATCCATATAGGTGTTAATGACGAGGTTATAAGTAACGATGTTCGCCGCAATGGCTGCTTGGGTGATGAAACGGTGGAGGTTAAGAAGCTCGGCGTATTTAGATTGTCGAAGACAGGCGGCCATGACGGCGTTGCAGGTGAAAATGGTGGGTTTGCAGTTGGAGTAAACAGAGTGACGGGTCAAGAGCACAGCTTCTTGCAGATCATTTTCTCGGATGAGCTTAAGAATACGATTATGGAGGTTAAGGCGATTACCGGTGAGAACAGACACGTGTTCAGGAATCTTTGGAGCGTTAGGGTTTGTATTAGGAGTTGGGGTAGGGCGGGGTTGGGATTGGGTGTTGGAGCGGAGGGCATTAAGTGGTGGTTCAATACGAAGGCGACGTTTTCGGCGACGGCGTTCCGCGGCGGCGTCTTCTGGAGTGGCAAATGATAGATGGCGGTGAGATATGACGGCCGGCCGAAGTGGGTGGTAGCGGTGCTGAGCTCTGACGAGCGATTTGAGGTGATTGAAGAAGGTGGGTTTCGAAAGAGCCATTTGCTTCAAATTTTGTGATAAATTGATTTAGGGTTCTTGGTAAGGGTTTTAGCAAGGGGGCGTGGAGGAGGAGATTGGGGGGATTAGACTGTAATTGATAGCTAGTATGGTGGATCATTTATTTTATTATTATTATTTTCTCTATCGATCTCTTGAACAACAGAATGAAACTTGCCCAAGTGCATTTGTAATTGTTTATAATTAACTAATCTATGAACTATGTATTACGTTTTAACTTTTAGGCGGCGTTTGGTTCGCAGAATGTTTATTTCCAGAATGGAATATGTCAATGAATGGAATTCTGGAAGGAATGAAATCTGTCGGAATATAAATGGAGGCCGGTGAAGATGAAGTCTAGGGTTTGGTTTTAAAACTGTTAAAATCTTTGGAATGGAATTTAAATTCCATGGCACTAACCCAAGGAAAATAGATTCATTCAAAAGTGGTGTTTTTTCCTAAAAAAAAATCTTCATTCCATTCCTTTTTACTGTCAAACAGCACATTGGAATGGAATTTTCTTCCAATTCCATCAGATTCCATCAGATTCTGTGAACCAAACGCCCCCTTAATAAATAATTAATTCAATAAAATATAACTTTAAATTAAACATATAAATATTAACTATTAATTATTGGCGTTAATATTGAAAAAACTCAATCAACATTTCTCATTTTCTCAATTAAGTACCTAAACTAATTTGTCAATTGTTAAATCCCTCAACCATGTTTGTCTATTCATAACTATATAATCTTGACCGGCTGCAAGATTAACCGGTAAAATACAACTGATAAAATTAAAAGTTCAATGAGTTAACCACTAAAATATGAAAAATGGTAGGTTTTTTACAACATTAATCAAGTGAAAAAATTAAGTTTGTTTGGTAACCGGTAAAACAGGTGAAATATACACTTTTGAATAATAAAAAAATAGTTTGGGGGCTTAAACAATATGAAAAAAATTTAGAGATTTAATCATGAAAATAAAGAAAGTTGATAGAGTTTTTTTCAATATTAATCCATATTATTAAATAGTGGATAGAATTAAATTTTTATGAATACTAATAGACCTTAAAAATAATGAATTGTATTCATTTCTTACTTTTTTATATTTCTATAAAATAATAATGTATATTTATCATTTCTGATAGAATGTGTTGATGATTTTGATTGACTGAAAATTAACAAATATCAAATAGATTATGATGACATGATATTATTGGACAATGTCAAATAATGGATAAAGTTATCTATTTTATTATATTATCTTTTATATTATTTTAAAAATACTAAATTGTATTTATTTTTATCTACTGTTCTTTTTTAATATTGTATTTTTTTCATTTAAAAAATAATTTTAATATTTTATTTAAAATTTTATTATATATTTATATATTTTTAATTGATAACGAATAATATTTTTATTCTTAATTTTTTAAAATAATTAATATTTTTTGTTTTAATTTTTGTTTATATATATTTTATGTTAATTTTTTTATTGATGTTTATTATATAAAATATCATAAAAAAATAATATGAAATTTTTTTATCACTTGATTTTTGCTGATTTAATTATCACACATAAAGATTAGATATTTGAATTTAAGACATCATACTCAAACAAAATTACGATACATGAAACCACACATATTAAGCTAGGAGTGAAGATGCTAAATGAGTAACATTACCATATAAATTAGCAAATTTTAGGTAAAGGATACAAACCATATATGTTTTAATTAGAACATTATGAGATATGAAATAGTAGAAATACAATGTAAACGAACATGTTCCTAATTTAATACCACATTATTGTCTTTATTATTAATTATTTTATATTTTGATTGAACTCTTAATTGATTTTAAGTGTTTCGATAAAACGCTTTCCATCGGTAATGTCATTATTAGTGAGGAAGTCAAGGAAATCCTTGAAACTACTTTCCTTGTACTTTTTTGGATGTTCATCTGAAACAAGTTCTTCAGCAGTTGTCATCTTCTCATCCATTCCCATGCTATGGAGACTTGCAATAGAAACCCTAGTGTTTTCTTCATTGAGTGTAACTCTATGCACCATGCTTTTGTATAATCCATTGCTTAGTACCTCAAAATGGTCTCCCACATGGACTTGGAGAGCCCCATGTATATCGGGAACCAATTTCCAGGTTCCATCTGAAGCAACCATCATCTCAAGGCCATGTGAACTCTGAAGAAGTATAGTTATGCAACTATAATCCGAATGTGGTGGTAATCCTAATGCCAGATGTGGTTCAGGACATTGTGGGTAGCAATTAACTGCAAGCACTTGCATCCCGTCTTCCATTTTGCCTTCAAGATATTTTGAGCCAATTCCAAGGCTCTCAGTTATGACATCTATAATTTCAATTGCTAGTTTTCTTATTTGCACAGCGTAATCTCCCATCTTTTCTCTGCATCACAACTTACTAAAAATGATGAGCCATAACTTATTATGAAATTAAAAGGATGAAAACACAAGATCTTGTGTTTTTTTTTTACATTCAACATAGGTTTATTACTTTTTATAGACAATATACAAAATCAATGTTATAGAAGTACAGATAACTCCTTTTTCCATGTATGGTCAAAATAAAGTATCAACGGAAAAATTATATTTATTAGACATTACAGATAATCAACTATGATAGCTTAACACGTGTACTACAAGTTTCGATATATATGTATATACATACTTTCCTAAAGTTTCAACCCATAAGAAATAATGCTGAAAACGACAAACAGGGTTGTTCACGTGACAAAGAACTAAACGTGGTCAGCATACGCAAGAGATCAAAAGCACTTTTTGTCCTACGTATACCAGAGACAACAAGATTATGGTTACGTAATTTTATGAACTTATACATACATTTGTGCATAGTATATAATTCATACTCCATAATAAAACTTTTAGCTTGATTATTTTAAGATCCCGATTGATGATCACAACTATTAAAACTTATAGTACAGAAAGACCAAATATTTTAGACACATCAAAGCATTATGTATGTGTTAAATAATTTTTTTATTTAAAACACCAATATAAATATAAATTGAAGATGACAAGTATAAAATAAAGGCATAGAAACATCAAGAAGACTTGACGATTATTGTTCATCGATGTCACTATTTGTAATGCTATTTCATGGTTTAGTTTCCAATATTATATTTATGAAGTTGGGTAGGTTGATAAAATAAATGTAACAGATAAATCTAATAAAAATACAATAAAAATAAAAACAATGTTAAAAAGACCTAAAACATGGTATATAGATTAAGAAAAATCTTTTATCCTCTTTTACATCCTTAATAATATAGTATTTAAGTTCATACCATAAATTATATAGCTAGGATCTAAAAATGTAAAACTAAATTTTTAAGTAATTTATATAAATCTTTTACAATTATAAAACATAATGCTTTAAATATTTAAATCAAAATTTTAATGTACACTTCATTATCCAAATCAAGATATTACATTAACAACAACATACTTGAAAAGCAGCTGTCCTTAGGAAGTACTATTTACGCATAAATAAATTTTTTCCTCTCCTATAAATACTAAGGAAATGTTTGTTACTTTTTAGTGATTTCATTAAAAAGTAAACAATCAACCCTAAGTTAATATCCATATAAATACATTGATTGATTTAAAAAAATATTTATAAATATGTATAAACTAATTATAAGAAATTAGTGTTTTATTAAATTTTAAATTATGTAGATTTGATTTTAATTAAATTTTAGTACATGACATGACAAAAGGAGATTGTGATACGTGTCAAATTAAAAGAGTGGTTGACATGTGATGATTTATTTTACTAATTTATTAGTATTTATAGAATAATGTATATATTCATCTATTACTTTAATTAATAAAAAAATAAAAAAAATTACTAATGATGTACATGTACAAAACTACAAATATCATAGTTAAGAACTTACGATCCTAGGGTTTAAATAGTAATCTAGTTCGGTAACGAATTAACGATGTCACGATTTATTTGATATGTCTTTATCTATAATATATAGAAGATGAATCCACGCATCAAATTTAAAGTTCTTTTTTTTTTTTTGATAATTTGAAATAGCTATTAAAAAATAGTTAAATAATACTAAAATTTCGATTTTGTTTGGGAAAGAACAAAAGGCTACGTCTTGATAACCTAAAATAAGAGTTATTGCATAAAGTACTGGGATGAAATAAATATAATTTTTCAACTTAGGTATAACTTTAGGAAATTGCATGTTTCCTTGTTGGAAACAAATAAAAAACTATATTAATTTTGGTTAACTATTTATTATAGAATGTCTACATACAAAGTTAGGTTTTTCAAAGGTTTGTCCTTAAACTAAATATATGTAACAAATATAATATAAATATTTACATCACAAATTATATTTTTTAAGATAAGAAATATATTGCCTGTAGTTTGATGGGTTATCTGGCCATTGTTGAATCCATTCATTGAGAGGATGAGCATATTGCTTAAGGAAGACCCTCCAAAATTGAACTTTGTCCACACCATCCTTTATACTTGTCCCATAACGAACTGGTTTGTGGACATCATTAGACATATATTTTGCCTTCTCTATCGTTGGTAGGTTGAAAAACTCGAATGCGGTTCCTAATGCTTCGTCCATAACATTTTGTGGTATGCCATGGTTGATTACCTTCGAAAAAAAGAATATAAGTAAATAAAGCATTGACACGTAAACAAGTAAATAACATGAACATTAAAGAAGTGCACCTGAAAAATGCCACTCTCACGACAAGCATTTCCAATGCTCTTGACAATCATGGGGCGCTTATTGGGGTCTTTGAGTCCATCCAGATCAATAACGAATACATTTGCAGTTTCAGATTTCAAACTAGGTCTGTTTGATGGTGAAATTTCGTAACACTTAGGAACATATGAAAACCCTTTTTCTTGTGGTGTTTCACCTATCGGAAACGCCTTGTTTTCATCATGGTTGCCACCCTCCATGTTAAAACCAAAAAAGAAAGTGAATGAGAGGGAAATAACTTTTTATGGATAGAATGATTAACAACATGCCCATTTATAGGGTTGTGAATCTTGCATTATGTGTTTTTTAATGTATATATTATTTCAACAATTCTAAATATAGGAATATATTAAAAAATGATGGTGATGAAAGCAAAAAAAGTTAGATTTATAAGATATGAAAAAATATTATCATTTCAGGAAATGCTTACAAAACGAGAACGCTTTCGGCGCCCGCAACAAACAAGTTGTGCGAGTGGTATTTATGTTTTGCTTCGTCGTTCTTTAAGTGGTATTTGGAATGTAAGTCGGTCCTATCTTCTACGGAGTTTCATGTGTATGTGTTATATGAAGGCAATTTTTATCATTTTACTTATAAAGTTGTTTCTATAATCGTTTTAAAGTTTATTTTCCTTGTTAATGCAATAAAAAGAAATACTAAATGATGGTTACAAGGTTTGTCTGTGTTTCGATTTTCTTTGAAATTCATATATTTTGTCCCTTTTAAATAATAGTTCAACATAAATAAATATAATGTTTAATATTTAATGAATTATATACTATTACTTACTATTGTTTATAAAACTAAATATAGTAGGCCAAATAACCAGAATTATTAACAATAAAAAGGAGTTAAAATCTGAATTTTACCAAACATAGAAGACTTTTTGTGGTTCGGCATCCTTACCATAGTCACAAATTTCTCCTAATGTTGTTCGAAATGATAACAAACTGTGATCATTCCTAATGTCATTCCCGACCCTGATATTAATAACAAAAACACTTTCCAAACCATCTCGTAACATTATGTTCGTATAAAAACTTGCTTCATAAATAGTACATAATGTTGATACAAATATTTTTACAGCATGAACCATGTAGATAAATAGTGGCATCTGTCCATATAAGAGATTTAAGTCAAGCCCCATTTCTGATAATAAATCCCCGCAAATATTCTTAAAGCTCGGAGTACGTGTTTTCCTTGGTTTTCTTTGTCACACCTAACATTGTCTTCTCAAGACCTTCTTTTTTTTTTTTTTTCCCCCTAAAACCTGAAAAGTTTATCCAATAAATATCCAAGAAATGAAATTCGTAAGAGAAATTGAGGCATCTCCAGTCGACCCAGAACTCCCACAGAATGATCTGCTTGATGGTCACATGCATACTATCAGTGTATGATATCGAACTCATACATGTAACGATAAGGCCTTCGACGGACCCAATCTCAGTTGAATCTTATTACATACCAAACCATGGCCTACAAAAGTAAGTATTCACACAGAGTAAAAAGTTGTCTAATGAGTAATCCCGTACAATATACCAACGATTTCACGCTTCTAAATTACCAAGTTAGGGCTCTCGAACTTCGACTACGAGCTGCTCTGACATGACCTAATATTTCCACATAAATAACTCTCGCTATAAGTCACACTATAACCATTATAAATATTCCAAATAATGAGTTTGATCATAGTAAGTTTCTATCGTGGTGTATTGTTGTTCCTCCCTTATTTATATCATTTTAATCAATCATTATCGAGGGTTAATAAACATATTAGGCATTCGCTGATTCACTTATGTTTCATGTTTCATGTTTCAAGTAAAGTAAACAAACCACAACCAGTCTACTAGAGGGGAATGCGACGCGTTCATAGGGATAGATACAGACCAGACTATTGTCAAGGAGGAACTCGACGCGCTCATACCTGTGGACCTGCAGTAGCAGAATTTTCATCTTTAGCCAGGAATGCGGCACGTTAGGTATGAACGTCACACGTTCCTTTGGTGGCTAAAAGCCTCAGAAGCTGACAGCCTATGAGACACGTTCATGAGGAACGCAGTGCGGTCCAAACTAACAGAAGCCCTAAGCTATGAATTTTTACATAAATGCACTAAAACTTAACCATATTAGATATCAATATTCGGAAATGAATCCTAACACATTTAATGCACATTCTCAATTACTTTAACACTAAATACACCAAAACCTTACAAATATTGATTTATATAAAAAAAACCCTTTTTAAGGAGAATTAAGGGGATAAGAAAGGGGGAGGGGTACCCCATAGGTCGCCGACCTCCTCTCTATTGCATTTCTTGCTCGACAAGTTATATCGAGTATGTTACTCGGTACCCAAAAATGCTAAATTTTGGTAGCATGGTTAAACGACACCATTTTCTGTGAGGATTAATAGTTTGATATCCAATATATCTCATCCCCATAATAATCCTTACATTAAATCATAATCTACTACACATTCGATAATTCGCTAAGTCGACTTTATAAATTTTCAATTAATATAAAATCAAATTTTATTTGACTACATATATTTATTTTTCCCGAAATACCCTTATGCATACCAAGTACGTGCATCGCGTGATGCACCAATGATCATTTAATCTAAAGATTGTGGTTGGTTCTTTTTTTGGTTCCCGATGCATATGGTTCCCCATAAAGTCTGACCTTATATATATACAAACACACACATACACATACATATACATACATACATATGGATGATAAAGTGTTTATCATAATTAAATAAAGAATTAATTTGGATATCCAAAGTTTAAATATTAGTTAGTGGGAAATAAAATGGAACAATTATATGGGTCTGTACTGTAGGGGTGTTCATGGATGGTTAACCGAAACCGAAGGTACATTTTAGATGGTTAACCGAAGATGTCGGTTCGATGATTTCGTGAACCTAAACCTAAACCGAAAAAACCGGTTAACCGATTACGTTTTTCGGTTCGGTTATTCGGTTAACCAATTAACCGTTTTTTATTTAATAAATCATTTTTTAAATTAAAAAACCCCAATATTTAGTTTCTAAAAACTTCAAAAGTCCAAGGTAATAAATGCGATGAATAAGACTACTAATCATCTATAAAAGATCTTTAATCGATTGAACAATTTCTTTCATAATCTAATAGATACAAAAAAATTTATATAATATTTCCTAAATTAGTCGTTCTAATGTTGTTTTTTTATTGCTTTGGATTTAAAAATTAATGTGGACTAATAGATGAGCTAAAATATTATATTATTGTTAAGATAAATGCTAATATTTATAGGTCTAAACATTAAATTATATAAAATTAAAATTTTTTCGGTTTTTCGGTTAACCGTCCGTCACCAAAATCGTGAACCTATACCGAAACCGAAGATTTTTTCCGGTTCGGTTAACCAAATCGAAAATAATAGAAAATTCGGTTCGGTTAACCTTAAAATCGGTACGGTTTCGGTTTTCCGTATCGGTTTTTTGGTTTCGGAATATTTTGAACACCCCTAGTCTGTAGTGTCTTTGAACAAGGGTTATATGATAAACATCATCACAAAATAAGTTAATTTTAGAAGGATAAGAAAAAAACATATTAATAAAGGGGAAATAAATGAATACGGACGACCCAACCACATTTGATTAATCCACATGAATCTGTTCCAAAGTGTTGGGGGATTGTGGTTGGTTGTGAGTTGGCCTCGTTTTCTGGTGCATGAAATCCCGTAATTTGCAAACGGCATCCCTCAACTTGTATTCGTTCATGTAACTTGTTACGGTTTTTCTTTGACTCGAATACTATATTGATATTCTACTTCTACATATGTCATTCGCACGAGGGGTTAGTTGTGTTAATGTGTTTTCTTTTGCAACTTGATTCCCCTACCTTTATATCCAATCGACCAAATTTGGCTTGTTTCAATCTTGGAACCATACCCTCCTCATCTCATTTTTATTTATACAATTTATGTAATTAAAATGAAAAAAAAAATAAAAAAAAAATCAAATACCTATGAGATTTTATATATTTATAATGATATTAGTACCTTAAGGCAACATTTGTTTCACGGAATGTAATTCGAATGAATTTGAATTTTAGTTATTATACTATTAATGTTGAGGGTTAAAGATAGTTTTTAGTATTAGTTTGGGATGTAGATTGAAATCTAATTTATGTATGAGTTGAAATTTAATTTATGTATAAGTTAGGAGGAATGCCAAATTCCTATAAATAAAGAAATTTGATGGAAAATACATAAAAAGTAACATTTGTCTTGGTTATCAAAATTTCAAAATAAGCTAAATTTAAATTCTAATTTCATTGAATCACATATCATGAAACAAACGCCACCTAATAGTTAAATGAACTCGTCTAACGTGATGGATGATTTTCTTGAATTTTACTTTTGTTCCAAAATCTAAACGACTAAACATAGATATCAAACATGTATAAGAAATTGTAATAAATGTTATATATATATATGGTTCGGATCATTGCAAAATCTAATTTTTGTGCAGAACTATAGAATTATATATTCGATGTTGAACGTTCAAATTTATAACGTTTATTCGATCTTGAATATATAAAATTCAGATGATTCAATGTCGAATATACAGTGGTGAATATTTAATGTTAAATATTAAAAAAATTTTGAAAAAATATAAAAGCATCAGTCACGTTGTCAAAATGATAAAAATTCTTGATTTTTATGGTATTTTTTTCTGTTTTAAAAATTAATAATTCTTATGTTATTTAATTTTAAAGTTGAAACTGTACTACTGTATCAAATTTAGGTTCTGCAATGATACCATCTACATACACACATAAAATGGTTCGAACAAGTATCACTCATTATGTAGCACATCAGAAGATATCATATTTAAAAAAACTTTATAAATTTTTTTTCATAAACATGTTTTAATTATCATTATAAAAATGATATGTAAATTTCACATACATTTACATCACTTAACTCCTTAAAAATGATGTGAGCATACACTTACATAAATTTGCATATATGGGAACGTACATTTATGTTATGCATGATTTCATGTACTTAGATAGTGTGAATGTGTGTGAAATTTTTGTAATGTTAATTACAACATGTTTATAAAAAATTTTCAAAAAATTATTTTTAATAGTTATTCCTTCTAGTGCACAAAATAACAAGTGATACACATTTGAACCTAATTTTACACACAATGAATCAATAGTAAGTATTGAATCAACGATAAAATACCCTACCAAAATAATTAAAAAATAATAATGAGACCCTAATATACGTGGTCAGATTTTTGACCACATTTCTTACATGGTTCATATACTAGGATAATGTATAAATAGGATCGTAGCTAAATAACTAGACATAGTTACGTCAATTTAAATGTACTCATTAGCTTCTATATACTTCTGTATAAAATGTTTATACTTAATATTATTAATGTTAACAATAAATTTGAAAAAAAATAAATAAATTCAAACTTTCCATTTATTCATCTATTAACAAACGTATATTCATAGCTTACTTTACATGTAAACACTGATAACCTGATTATCTTATTTCTAAATTGGTTATCAACAATAATTGGAAAGAGATTTTCGTGTGAAAGCCCAAAATTTATTTATTTGTTTATTCTGTTGTTCATTTCTCTTCATCATAAATCCATCAACCAATAAAAACTTAGTAAATGATTTTATTTTAAAAAAATTTAACATTTAACCGGCAGTAATTAGGGGTGTTCAAAATCAGATATATAAAATTTTAAATAGTGATTTTGGCTATCTGATTCTGTATTCGAAATTTCAGATTCAGATATCAGATTATCTGAATATACGAAAATTCAAATTTTTTTTTAAAATATAAATCAATTATTTAAATATCCATTATACAATTCATATATCTAAATACATAATAAAGATAAATATATCACAAATTAGATGTATCCAGAACTATTTTACTCAAAGCAACTAAATAAATATTAAAAAAAAATGAAATACATAAAAAATAACGTCAAGATAAAACTAAAAAATTATACATTAAAATTAACATAAATACTTAATATTATAGAGATAATCAATACTAAGATATATAAAATTTTAATTTTTTAAATTTTCGGATACTTCGGATATCCGGATATCTGAAAATTTTGGAATTTCACTATCCTAATCTGAAATTTCGGATATCCGAAAGTTATGATAGTTTGGATATATAAGATTTTCAGATATATATTTCGGATGCTCGGATTTGGATTTTTGTGAACACTTGTAGTTGTAACCAGGGTAAGCTCTTTACGAAACTGGCCCGAATAAAAAGTAACCAAAACCAAAACCCTCAAACTTAGGATTGAGAAACGGATCGGAAGGTCCTAGCTTTTCCAAAAATATAAACCGAACCAGACCCATGCAAGGGAATTTTAGGAAACGAAAACCGGTCTTGAAGCATGTAAATCAATGTTGTTCGGATCAAATCAAACGAGTTTTTTTGCTAATCTCTAGTTGTAAGTTGTAACCGAGTAACCTATCTGGCTATCAGACCATCTTTATCTTTCAGCTCTAATGAAATGTTTTAACATATATGTCATGTTGAATTTATAAATGGTTATTTTGCATCAAAACCTCAAGCATGATGAAACTAGTGTTGTTATCAAACAACTTGAACTCATCATGAAAATGTTAACGATCCAATCTCGAGTTTTAAATAATTCGGTATGTGTTCTTATCGAGCTTTTCAAGCCTTACACACACACACACACATATTGTGTCGAGTTTTAAAAAGTAATTCGAGTATCAGGCCTTGTATATATATACATATCGTGTCGAACTTTTGAGTTTTTCAAGTATTGAATTGAGATTTTATAGAGTTCAAAGTCAAGCTATATACCAATAAAGTAACTAAAAAATGATTCATAGACATATTCGAGCTTTCGATATGAGCTCGAGCCTAATTCAAATAATTCCAAGCCAAGCTAAAGGATGTGTTTTGAAATCTCGTTGAGCTATTAAACGACTCGTTTGCAGCACTGACGTTGTTGAATTCGATCATGTCGTAAAATTGTGGACTTCTTTATCTTTACGAACAAATCAGTGCTACTAGCTCTTGTAAAAATTTGAAGGAAGACCAAATTAATAATCAAAATAAATGGTGCTATATTATTTTCTGGTTTGGAAAAAGGAAAAGAAAAAGAAAAGTGGAAGTAGAGAAAAGAAAATTGGGGATGTTCAACTGCCATGCAACCACATTTTCATGCTTCAATTCCAACCACCAAACCAAATGTGTGTAAAATCGCTATTTTCTACAAATGGTTCATCAACCCGCATACAAGTTGACTAACGCTTTTATTAACTAATTATACCGTATGAGTTGAGTTATAACAATATCATAATCTCAAGAAAATTCACATTGTACATCTTGACCACAATCCGTTTGGTACGAAGAAATGAAGAGAATGAAATTGCCTTAATTTTCAAGTTTTATCGACAAAGGACCATGATATATCAATTAAGATTTGACATATCGATGGAAGAAAATACAATACAATTTCAATTCATTTTCTCTTGTTTTGATTCTCTCTGTGTTGAGGAGAAAACCAAAGAAATTATATTTACACTAAAAACCAGTTCTCTGTCTTTCACTTGAAAATTGATGGTGACATCCTATGAAAGAATACGTTTGAAAATCAATTCAATTTCATTCTCTCAATTCTCCGTACCAAACGCACCCTTACATTTGAACCAAAAATTGACCACCATCGAGGTAAACTTTTACCACGACTGTCTACTAAATTAACATCATCAAGGTTACTTAATTGGTTAATTAGAGAAAATAACATTGACTTCGATCTCAAAATCAATTGATTTTACGACACTAATTTGATGTTGCTTAATTATTTTAATGTAACACATGACACAAACATAGATTTTTAGAAGACACGAAAAAATTATTTATAAAATAATAACTTTTTGAATAGAAAATCAATATTTAATTTTAGTTATATAGTAGTTGGTTAGGTTATCTAATTAAGTAAATATGAAGCAACCAACCTTTAACTATATATATACAACACCAACACAAGAATCCCAAAGGAAGCATGGACATGGGAAAGCAACTAGTGATTGTGGTTCTTGGTCTCATAGCCTTCGGTTTTGTAGTAACATCCGATGCCAATACGTATGTAGTCGGGGACAACTCTGGTTGGGACATTAGCACGAATCTTGATACGTGGGAGCAGGGCAAGAAGTTTATCGTCGGCGATGTTTTAGGTGACTCGATCATGTTAATCTTTAAGCACACGACTGCTTTATCTGTTTGTTTGTTTTTCGTATCTTAAAAAAGTTTGTTTGTTTGTTTGTTTGTTTGTTCAGTGTTCCAGTATGCATCTACGGATAGCGTTTGTGAGGTGGCGCAAGAGAGTTTTCAAACATGCAATACCACAAATGTTATAAAGTGTTATAGTGATGGGAACACGTCTATCCCTCTCACGAGTCCCGGAGAAAGATACTTCTTTTGTGGTAATAGGTTGTATTGTTATTCGGGTATGAAGCTCGACGTGCTTGTGGAAAGGAATCAATCGGCTGTGGCGGAGGCACCTCTTAACGGTGTGCCTGATGCGCAGAGTGGTGGCTCTAAGTCTAACAATCCGTCGAATGTTGTACCTAGCACCGCCGTATTCGTCCATGTTGGATCGGATTCAATCTTGTTGGTGGGTTTGGGACTTTTGAGTATTTTGATCTCGATATTTTAACGGAAGTAATTTATGTACAAACCTTGAAAAAATATTTTGTTTATTTGATGAATTAATGAATTCATGGTGATTTTGTTTTTTTTTTCCTATGCGAATTCCAACTTTATTTTCTTAATTTTCATATCTATTGGTAATAAAATCATAAAGCTGCTTGTTTAGAATGATTATAACTTTACAAATGTATTCTATCATTTTTGTTACAACAGATTTAAATCGGTTTTTTTTCACTTCATCTCTTCTATCTTTCTATCTTGAAAATACTTCGTTCTATCCCAATACCCAATTAATTAATTTTAGAGAGTGAGAAGAGAAAGCGAGAGCGCGAAAGCCGGGGCAGGAAAGGGGAGCTTGGGGTAGTGTTTCTGGCGAAGTCGTCCTACTGGAGCCTCTCCCCACCCAGTGAGGGGGGGGGGGGGGGTCCACATGCTAGCGGTATTCATGGATGGTTAACCGGACCGAAATTGCATTTGGATGGTTAACTGGAGACACCGGTTCTAAGATTTCGTGAATCTAAACCTAAACGAAAAAAATCGGTTAATCGGTATTTTCTGTTCGGTTATTCGGTTAACCAATTAACCATTTTTTATTAATAAATTAATTTTTATTTTAAAAAACTTCAATAATTAGTTTCAAATAACTTCAAATGTCCAAGATAATAAAATGAGAAATAAAACTGCAAAAATCTATATAATATCTTTAAAAGATTGAACATTATCTTTAAAAATCTAAAATAAAAGAACTATTTTATAATGTTTCTAAACTAAATTGTTCTAGTGTGGTTTTTTGTTGTTTTGGAATTAAAAATTATTATAGTCTAATAAATAAGTTAAATTTTTTGATAAATGTTGGGATAATATTTATAGGCATAAAAGTTAAAGTATATAAAATTAAATGTATTTTGGTTTTTTCGGTTAACCGTCTGTTATCAAAATCGTGAACCTAAATCAAAACCGAAGGTTTTTTCCGGTTTGGTGAAAATAATAGAAAAATCCTGTTTGGTTAACCTCAAAGTCGGAACGATTTTTCGGTTTCGGAATTTTTTGAACACCCCTACCGCATGCCCTTATTATATTTGTTTTTATGAAGAATGCAAGTAGTGACCAATAATGTCAAATAAGTTTCTAATTTCATTTTAAATTAAGATCATTATGACATGATAAAAAAAATTGTAAACTAAAGTGATATTATTATTCTCGATGATTATTTGCTATTGATCATATAATATAAATATCGTTTAATATGAGAATATAGTAAATTTAACGTGTATATGAAAATGATCTTTTAACCATAAAAAAGTCTTATTTTAATTTAAAATTATCTAAAACTAATTATCACAGGCAAACATTTCATAAAATACATTTTTAATAAGGCTTGAAATAAGGAATTGTATATTTTTTATTTGGGTTATTATGAAAAAAACCAACATGTTTTCACGTTTTTTGTGTTTTCGTCACTCCACGTTATTTTTTTTCTTAAAAAGTGTTTACGTTAATTTTTTATTTTTTAGGTTTAATGCAATTTGGATATTAAAACCGGTTTTTCAGTTTTAAAAACCCGGTTTATTAATTATAACCGAGCTCGGATAGTCAAATTTCACTAAATCAAAATGAAAAAATTAACTTGAGAAATTGTATGGAAAAAAATATTACGGGGAAATGAATACACAAAAACCATGAAAAATGTTTGGTTTTTCACTTTTTCATTTTCATAATAAACCCATTTTATGGTCAAAATCACAAAAATATCCATGGGCTGGACTTGTTGTGTATATGGGCTTTCAGGAGAGGGTTCCTGACAAACCGGTGCACCGACCTTGGCGTGTTAGTTTTCCTTTCCGGGTCCGGGTTTCATACATATTTCAATCTCTCTTCTCGCACGGTTCTCTGAACTTACGAAGAGAAATGGCGGAAGAGGATAATGGGGCTGCAGGCGGCGGGGAGTTTTACCTGAGGTATTACGTAGGGCATAAAGGGAAGTTCGGCCACGAATTTTTGGAGTTCGAGTTCCGACCGGACGGCAAGCTCCGTTACGCCAATAACTCCAACTACAAGAACGATACTATGATCCGTAAAGAGGTCTTCCTCACACCTTCCGTACTCAAGGAATGTCGCCGTATCGTCTCCGATTCTGAGGTTAGTTTTCACATTTGTTTCGTTTGCAATCGTTAGGGTTATAACGGCCTTAGGGTTCAGATTTCAGATTTTTACCGTTTTAGATTTGTCGTTTTTGATACTTTTCTTCTTGGAGTTTGGTTTAGCTTACTAGTAGAATGTTAGGATTTGAATTTTTGGTGAGGAAACTATGGAGTTGAGATAAACCAATTCTCTAACACCTTGATCAGGTTAGGGTTTCTTGTCTGATTCCTAAATTCGGATTGATAAGAGTTGGTACTAAGGCTGATGGGAGGCTCAAAAAAATAAATGAAAGAGTGTGTGATTTTCAATTTTGACTATTAAGATAATAATATTTTAAAGACCAAAATATACTTTTACCCACCAAATTAATATATATTACAATATTCAAATTATTAAAAAAGCAATTGCTAAGAAAAAAAAAATGAAATTTGTATTATTGACTTAATCTTAACTTGTTTAACATGTAAAATGACCATAAAAGGGATCTTGCTGCCCAAACCAAGAGGGTAGATTTGAGCCCTTTGTTATGTGTTCATACCAGAATCATTGCAACATTGCATGTAGTAAATAATTTGTTTTTATTTGAACAAAATAGCAGTCTGAATCAATTATAATCACAATTACAACTAACTCAAATTAAATTTACATCTAAGTAGTTGATGGTGGATCAATAATACATCCCTGTTGAAGTTGAGGATCATAACCTGGGGAACACTGGCGCAATATATTCACTGATTTTGATCGGAATATGTCAGCAATACATTATCAATTATCATACTTCATGCACAAAGATTAAAACCAACACAAATATATTCACTGTTTTTATTACAACACAACCATAGCACTCCTTTAGTTCTGAAACCAAGTGACAAAGGAGTAATGTCATCTAGTTTCAGACTCTGCATAGCTTCATCACCAATGCCACTTAAGTTTGAGTTTAAATGTCCAGCACCATGGGCAACTGGCTCATCAGTATTGATCTGCTGACAAAGTGATATGCCAAATATAAGTCAAAAAATTTGTTGCGAAAAGTGATACATAGTTAGCATCAAAGCATACAACACATCCAGTCTCTACGTGTTAAGAGGTTTTATGGGTTTCAGTTTTCTTAAAATTTTAAATGAAACCATATGCATTTCAAAGCTGAGATGGGAATGCCTTTCATACCTCAAAAATCAAACCATCTGTCTTTTTCTTTGTTGATTTTAATGTTGGGTCCTTACCTTTTGAAGGCTGATGGATGACATGTTTTAGGTGAAGTGGTAATGGAATGGATGTAGTTGACAAGATTGTAGCAGAAGGGAGTTTAAATGGTGCATATAAAAACAGTGTCATTATCATTGACAGCGGTGAACTAGCCTTGTGGTCTTGTGATTATTGATATGAGTATTTTTTTTAAAGGTTTCATACGCTTCAAAAACCTTGAAACCAATTTAACTTGCATCTATTTCAAAATGAAACGAGAACAAAGGACCAAGAAAAAAAACAGAAGTAGATTAAAAACCGGTGCACGAGAAGTAAACACACAAACGCAGTAAAGAAGAAAATAGATTTACGTGGTTCGGTCCATGCTAAGATTTCGTAGTGGCAGATGAGCCCTCGACAACAATCAATCTCCACAACTCAACAGTACAAACCAAGATAGGCAATATCAAGTCATATGTGTATTAATAATGTATCAAATGGAGGTTTATCCCATTTCTAACATGTTTGTTTGGTATGTAAAATCTTAAATTTCAACCCTGTATGTGTGTGTATGTATTTATAACCAATTTCATTCACTTATTTATGACATCTATTTAATAAACGCACAAATGAAACCAAATAATACAAGTCACCCCATACAGTTTTGATTCATAGACAAATTGAAACCAAATCATGTTGCTTATGAACCGAACCAGAACTGCAGTGATAGACGAGCTTCGTTGAGACATTAACAAATCAAGGAAAAACTATCAAACAACAAATTAACAATTTCATCAGAAAGGCTTATATATGGGGAAAACCGAGAAGTAATGGATCTAAAGAAAATTACCTGAGAAACCATTGTCTTTTTTGGTGATAAACAAGAGAAAGAGAGATGCCAAGATATGATGGGGTGGCAGTGGCGGCCGATGAGGCAGCAGCAACAAGGCCGGGAGAGAAGGGTCTGGCAACAGCAGGTAAGGAGGAGGGGGGATGAGACGAGTGAGGTTTGTGTGCAGGGAAGGAAGATCAGCAACGAGTTTCACTTCTTTTTATAATAAGAGGGTGGTGTGAGGTTCCCTCAGGCCTCAACTCTTACCGGATCAGAACATGGTAAGGGGTAACATAGTCTTATAAGAAAAACATAACAAGCAATCTTAAATTCTTAATGCTCCCAATCTCTTACCGGATAAGAGATAGGAGACAAGTAAGAGTTGTATGATAGAAAGCTTACACAACCTTAATGATTCATTTGCTTAAAACCCTTAGACTAAGAATTTGACTTTAAAATGAAAAATCAGAGGAAAGACAAGACAACTTTTAGGGTTCGAGATATTCATGAGTTTAAATCTCACCATGGATATGCCCATGAGGATTTCACGTGCTGCCTGAGCATAGTTTACTGTTGTGTTAGATTTTCATACAACCTCCATTGCATCTTTGACATGCCGGCGTAGCATATTACGAGACCATGCTGTGATGCTATATCAAGGTTGCACGGAAACGGATACGGCAACAGGAAACGGGTACGGAACGGATACGGGAAACGGCAAAAATAAAAAATTCTAGATACGGATACGGGAGAGATACGGCAAATAATATATATATATATATATATATATATATATATATATATATATATATATATATATATATATATATATATTAAAGAATTCCAAAATAGAATGGTGATGATCGCTAATATATAGGTCCAGAGGTGATCACTGGTGTGAATTGATCGACGTATTCACGTAGGCTATTATGGAATTGACGTTTAAATTGCACAGCCCGTTAGCCTTCTTTGGAGTTAAAAAACCCAAAAAAAACCCGAAACTTGGACGAAACTTCAACAGAAACGTTTCCTTCATACGAGAAACGTTTCTAGGCGTTTCTCACGAGTATCGGTTTCCTGGAGGTATCGGAAACGGGTACGGCATGCTGCTAGGCGTTTCCGTGCAATATATAGCTGGTATTGTCCATAACCGGTTTGAAGCAATGACAAACTTTTTTAACCTCCATGTGAATATGTGATTGGTCAAGTGGTAGCTGATCTAGGGATGGGATCCTCAAGCAGGAGTCCCGTTACGAGTCTCACTAGCTTCAAACTTTCTGAAGGTCGCCTACTCTTATCGTTAAATAGGTGGTTGTTTGGTCCCATGATATGCGGTGTATTCATAGGACCTCGGATTTGTCTGTCAAGTAAACAAAGTTCACCCAGGTGGGACTTCTTCGGTCACACACATACACACCCCAAATTAAAGTTACCTTTTTGCAACTTTAAAATGCAAGAAAATGATTAGAGTTAGCTATATGACTTGGAGTATTTGACTTCGAAGCCCCCTCTTAGTTAAAGCGACAGGTTGGGATGTTGTGTTAGGGCTACGACTTTTAATATGCCTGGATAACCATATAAGCATGATAATCTTCTTTCCTTTTTCAGTTTCCCCAGTGATGATACATTTGTCAAATATTCCACTTTATGGATCCTAACAACAGAGAAATGATACTCTTCTTTGTGTCATAGATTATGAAGGAAGATGATAACAACTGGCCAGAACCAGATCGTGTGGGACGGCAAGAGCTTGAGATTGTGATGGGCAATGAGCACATCTCATTTACTACTTCGAAGATTGGATCTCTCATGGATGTGCAGACAAGTAAAGACCCTGAAGGCCTTCGAATATTCTATTATCTTGTTCAGGTATGCAGGCGGTTTCTTTAATTGATGTCAGTCAAGAGTAATCATTTTAACCACAACTTGATTTTTGTTCTCATGATACTTGCCATTTTAATCGATGTGTTTTCTTTCCCTTACACATATACGGATAGTAGGAAACCCTATATACCACTTTGAGGGGGTTTATACCGGAACCCAATTCTATATATATATATATATATATATATATATATATATATGAAACTTTATTCGTTGCAAACAACCACAAAATGCCTTAAATCCTACAAATACCACTTTGTCTTGTAT
The DNA here is from genome assembly GCA_020465985.1 of Centrapalus pauciflorus. NCBI lineage: Eukaryota > Viridiplantae > Streptophyta > Magnoliopsida > Asterales > Asteraceae > Centrapalus > Centrapalus pauciflorus. The sequence goes on from JAANYP010003966.1 coordinate 259,931, forward strand.
TTGCATGTTAGAAAGTTAATCATGTAGAAAAGAATAGATTATCCATTGGAGGGCAAGTCTGGTGCTAGCAGCCGCAGTAATTCCAGCTCCAATAGTGTATATTTAGGTTGTTGCTGTTAATGATGTATAAGATAATCCTCTCCCTTTGGTTAGATTAGATTTCAGTCACACACTCACACTAGTGCATTTTGAAGATGGGGCTTGTAAAAATTTCAAGCTGAAGAACTTAAACTAAATTTTCTGGTGGAGGAGTGGCATAGGGTATTTTTGGGGTGGTTATCTTTTAAAGATTTCTGTAGTATAAGAAACTGAAAAACCAACATAATGAGTAATTGACCCTTGTGTTCTAAAGGAAGGAAAGTGGGTTTATGTGGTTCTCAGGCCCATTTGCAACTTATTATGTTATACGAGTCATTCAAAGATATAAAGTGAAATAATGTATATTTGGCAGTTTAAGACATTAAATTATTCAAGACTTGAACAATCTTAAGTTTCATGGCTGATTTTTTGGTAACAAATGCAGGACTTGAAATGCTTCGTGTTCTCGCTGATATCGCTTCACTTCAAGATCAAGCCAATTTAAGGAACTGTTGTTGTATGACAAGATGTTTGAAGCTATTGGGATTTTGCCTGAGTTGATGTTTTAATGTGATTGAAGTTTGTATGGAATTAAATTTGGTGTTGGACAAAACAAGTTATACCAGCTTGGACCTGGGGTCTTGTCTTTTGTCGTGTACGGTGGTGGTCATTGATATCTGATTGAAAAGTAAATTAAAATTGTAGCAAGACTTCTAATTAATTCTATTGCTTGCATCCCTTAATCCTAAATTATACAGTAACTTATAGTTGTCTTAATAAAAACCTATATTTGTTTTGCTTTACCAAAAAGAACCAAACCAATGATTTGAGAATAAAACATTACATTGTTGCTAAGTTATCATTCTAGTTTAAAAATAACATGATAGAAAAGGCTGTAACCTTTTTTTGAATTCCTAAATTCAGTAACTTGATGTAACTATTCACTTGACCTCAATTAATACAGTTACTTGACCTCAATTGAAAAACCTAAATTGTTTTTATTCCTAAATTGATGTAGCGTTATTATTCCTAAAGTGTTTTTGTGTGTGTATATCCATTGTTATTTTCAGTCACTTAAAGATTAACTATCATCTTACATAACTAGATGACAATATCTTATGCGATTTTCTTCATCACGACCAGTCATTGTATTGATATATAATAATATGAATTAACTATAATATATACTATGTATGTACTTGGATGTCAAATTATTATTAAAGTATAATATGGTGGGTGTCATTTGTACTGATTTCAGTTTTAAAAAACCCCCCCCTTGAATTTTACATCTTTGTTTAAAACGAAACTGAAATAAAAGGTTTACAAAGTCTGGAAGAGGAAGGAAACAACATAACGTGTTTACACTATATTAATCGCAAAAGCTAAAGATTTACGAAGGAATAAAACACACATGAAAATTATAATATAAATTATTTTGGACATGCATTCATATAACACACACACACACACACCTATATATATATATTATATATATACGAGAGAGAGAGAGAGAATATCTAGTTACGACACACATATATATATAATCACAATTCACAATCACACTGGCATACCACAGTGCACACTTGCACTATTATAGAGTAAATACTAAATATCCGTAAGTTTCTTCATCCACGGTCGCCGGAGCCTCTCCCTCCTCCTTCTCCGCCACCATGGCCACCTCCATGAGCACCACCACTACCAAAACCACCACCAGACCCATATCCATAACCAGATCCTGAACCAGTCCCAGTACCATAACCAAATCCATACCCCTTACCGAACCCATTAGGAGACCGACCTGACCCTGACCCATAACCCCATCCACTCCCAGGACTTGACCCATAACCCCAACTATAATCCCAATTGGGACCATGGGCTGATCCGGTAGCACCAGTTGGGCTTGACATCTGGTCTGCAACTGCAAGGCTCTTTCTTCCACCTATCGGATTGTATCCCAAAGTGGCAGTTGTGATACACAGGAAGATGAAGATCGTCAGAAGAATGGCGGCTGTTTGTGTTTGGTATGTTTTCAAATGATGCATTTTTTTTGTTTGGTTGATCAAAGAAAGCTATGGATGGATGTTTCTTTGTTTAATTAGTGGGTTAGTTTATGGAGTTTGATGGAATTTATAATAGTGATGAAGTCAGGGGATGGTGGTGCATGAGGGGTATAAAGGTAATTTGATAAATGTGCCCGTGAATGGTGCTAATTAAGATCCCAAGTGCACACATGTAAAAATCTTGAAGGTGGGTATTGAGATATGGATGCTCATTTGCCACTTGTGATTTGCACCACCGGCCCTCTTCCCTCCAAACCCCAACTATGGTAATAAAGTTAATAATAAAGTTAATAATAATAATAATAATGATAATTGTCTTTGCTATTTTGCTTATGAAATGATATATATGCCCGCAATATCATATCTTTGAATTAGAGGTATTGGTGACTCATTTTATAACGACAAATATAAGAACCAATTATTTATATAAATTTATGAATCTTGGTTTTTATGGTTATTATCTTAAGAAGACTTCTTGTATGATCCAATATCTTTCTGTATGTGTGTGAAATGTAAAAAACTCTACAAAGGAAATATACGTTTTACCTAACCTAACGTGCATATTATGAATTTGACATGTTGATTTCAGATCCAATAACTGAATTCGTGTTGTTTGATAAAATTATTAAAGTCTAAAGATACATTATAATCAATAGACGACCAAAACTAATCATCTTGATAAAAATTGACATCCATTATAATAATTTTATAAAGAATTAAGATCATTCTCAAGTACCTACTTGTTGTATCCACCACTAGAGTACATTACAATTGCGTCCTATAAAGGTAGTATTGTTTTGACAAATGTGTAGTGGATCTTGATATTAAATTTTTGTTGGATTTTTCAAAAATTGTGGTGCTTCTTGCATACCTATCTATGGCTATGGCTATGGCTATGATGTAAGTTGCAACGTTTGCTTCATTTTCCATCTTATATTGTGATGAGTAGAATTTGTAACACCTTTAGGTGACGTTTGGTTCGTGTGATAGAATTCGATGGAATTGAATTTTTGATTTAGCTTGTATAGAAATGTTGATAACTAATGTAAATGGTTAGATTTTATGTATTTTCCATCAAATTTCTTTGTTTATAGGAATTTGACATTTCTTTCTTCCAATTCATTGATGAATTAGATCTCGACCTATATATGAATTAGATACCAACCTATATCTCTAACTAATACTAAAAAATAATCTTCAATCTTCATCTTCAACCATATTAATAACTAAAATTTAAATTCTAATTCTAATTCTTTCGAATTACATTCCGTGAACCAAACGCCACATTATCATTATTATTATTTTTTAACCATATGATTATATTATAAGCTACTAAATTGGTACAATCACCTCTCAGTAGTAATCCCCAAATTTTTTATAAATATATAACAATATGGTGACAGGATCATAATTATTATAATATGAAAGCACTTTGCAATGCCACGATTAGGATCTTCAATCATGCGAACAACCTACTTCTGTTTCGTTATATTGAAACTAGCTTGCAATTTATCTACTAACATGCACAAGTTTTATAAATTCTCATGAATTCATGCTTTTATTTTGAAACTTACTTTAGTAATTTCCAGGACAAATATATATGGAAATGATGGTGATGATATATATATCAAGCTTTCATGACTACTTTTCCTCTTTTATTTCCCTTTAGAGAGTCAAAACCATACATACATACACATTTATTTATTGGATATTGTCCCCGCAATAATAGTCTAGTGGTTGGGTACATGAAATTTATAATGGAGGTTCAGGGTTCAAACCCTGCACATATCCCTTTATATGGCCGGGTTACGCGATTTATCTCCTCCACGTTGACCGTGAGACTGGTCATTGGGGGCTCCGAGAGGGTGGGCTACACTTTTTTATTTCTTGGTTATTAAGTTTAGGAAGCCGCTCACATATCATCTACACATATGTATGCGGTTGTGGGTTTATACTCGCGCAGTAGACAATAAAACAAGACAGCCAGCAGTAAGCATGATCAAGAATGGGACAAGGCACCAAAAGAGGAACAGCCATGCACTGGACACCTATCCCAGGTTCTTTCGAGTATCTCTATATCAGCTCAGCGCTAAGCATCGAGTTTGACTTCCATAATTGATGAGAGATATTTATTTGTTGTTTAGCTAAGGAAAAAATTGCATGCACCTATTTGGATTTTAGAGATGTTACAGAATTGAAGTGTTATTCTTGATTTTGCAAATGGAATAGGTGTATATGATTTGTGCATTTAACGGTTTTACGATCGATGATAATTTTTGGGTTAATTAATGATCTATTTTATCATCTAGCATGTCATTGATCATACTAAGTCTGTTTTCGTAGGTGTGTTTGATTATTTTGTTGTTGTAGACTTTTTAGCCTAATCGATCACATTTATCACTTATAGAGTTGATGCTTAGCAGTTCAATGAGAAGTTTTGGGTCATCAAAGTTTAACATGGGAAGTATTATGCATGTGTTGAGGTCACAACTAGCATTTAGCATCGTTAACATTGTATTCTTGGAGGGGAAATGGGGGAAGGAAATTAGTGGAAATGTTAAAATTGGTGTGTTCTTTTACAATTTTTAAGGAGGAAAATGAAAAGAAATGGATGAAATGAACCAATTCTTTCCTTGCAAATTTGGGAAGAAAATGAAGAAAGGGAATATAATGCTCAAGATGTGTTCTTTAAACTTCAACATCTTACCATTGATAAAGCATTTAATGATCTTCGAAAAACTAAAAGTGGTAACGTTAAGGTGATATGGACATGTTCAAAGGAGGACGCCTTCATCACCGGACTGAAAAGTGAAGTCTTTGTCGATGAAAGGTTAGAGGAGGAGGGAAAGATTAAAAATGAAGTGAGAAGATAGACTTGGAGGATTGGAACTTTTCAAGAACATGACCTTAGATAGATATAGGTAGAGGTCGACTGTTAGAGTTGAGGAGTATGGGTATAACTCGTGCCCTTAGGGGGCTAAGCTATTATTTGAATACATGACGACATGCCGACGTGTTTATTAATATGATAATTAATATTTTGTTTTCCAAGCTATAATCCCTGAGCTGTAAACATATGAAAAGATATAAGTTTTTCAACGTATACCTTTCATACAATGCTAATAATATCTACAGTTGCAAACTGCACGTTGTCTTATCTTTCTTATACATGTTATGTAGGTTTGTTGGTCTGTGTTCATGGTCACTACATATTACATGCACGTGACAAGTCATACCGCCTGTGGTGGGGCAAGACTGTAAACATTTACCTCTCCCTCCCCTTACCCGGTCATTATAAAAACGAAGTTGTTTTTGTATATTTTTAAATATATTGCATTTAGAGTTTTATATTTTAATAATATATTAATTATAAGTTGTAAGATACAAGTAGCCTCAATCCTCCTATCCTATCTTATTAATTATAAGGATAGCATTTAGTGCATAGGCAGTAAGTATTAAGGGGAGGGGGATAAATCGTTCGCCCCACAATTAATAAAACTTATGCTTTATGAATTGTTTCGGTATATAACCAAATAGATACGAGTGTATTACATTATTCATTATTAGTTTAACATTAAGTGAGAGTTAGTGATTTTTATTGATTTTATTTATGGTTTATAATTATTATTAGGGTTTATCATGAAAAAAACCAACACGTCATTACGATTTTTTACGTTTTTACTTTTCATCCACCCATGTTTTTTTTTCCACAAAAGTCTTTAAGTTAACCTTTTTTTTTTTTTTGTTTTATGAAAATTGACTTTTAGAACTGGGTTATACTTGGTAAACCGGGTTTTTAAAAACTGAAAATTCATGTTTTAATAGCTAAATTTCACAAATCTAGAAAAAAAAATATTAACTTGAAAACTTTTCTAAAAAAATAAAGAGCCGAGAACACGAAAAAAACATGAAAACGTGTTTGTTTTTTTAAAATTAAACCTTATTATTATGTATTTATTGTTCCTTTGGTCTTGATTACAAAGTTAGTGTTCATAAATGTGATAAACTTAGTTAATTTGGGTAAAAAAAATGATTTGAACACCAAAAAATGGGATTTGAGTTTGGTTTGATTGAAAAGAATTTTGATGTATTTTTGGTTTTCAATTTTAGATTAAAAAAATCCTGAATTAAAAGAATCATATCCCTAATTTGTCCCTCTTGATTCTTTAGGGCACCAAATGCATGGTCATCAAATAATGAATACCATTATAATTAATTCCATAAAACTTGAAACTTTTGGTCTTATTAAAAATGCATGTTGTGGACATGGTCATATATGAAATCATAATGCTTTATTCCATCAAAGATTCATCTTAAATGCATGTCACCTCAAATCAATCACCATGGTTTATGGTTAATGCATGTGATATATCTATATATACATATATGATGTGTGGGAAGCAAACATAGGTCCCATTAAAGAATCTTCAACCAAGGGTTTAGCCCATTTGATAATAGGGGTATGATGTAAGTATGAGGTCACGGGTTCGGCTCCTGTTGAAGATAAGTTGGAATTTAGGTGGTGAAGATGAGTTCTGAAATTCCCATTTGAGTCAAAAAGAGTAGGTTAGGAGTAAAAGTAGGCTAGTTTGTCGTTCAAAAAAAAATTAAAGAATCTTCACAACAGGGTTTGGGAATTGGGATGGCCTACTAGACTGTACAACATGTCTGAAATATGGTAGAAAGCTCATGTGCTCACCCACATCACATGCCCATACTTCTTAGATATTTAACTACTTAACCTCCTCTCTCAAATACCAACTTCAACACTCTTTTTTAACTTTTTGATTAAAGAGATTTGTTGATCTTAATCATAAACCCCTATTTGGTAATTTCATTTTCTTTTCTTTGTTTCTTTTTTTCTTTTTTAGTATTGGGAGGGAGGAATCCTCAATTCCTCATGGCATGACTTGAAAAAGGAATATCAAACACAATCAATGATATTCATATAAGAAAGTTGCTTAAAGGATAAAAGAATGTTGAGGTTGGACTTAAAAGACCATGGACATTGAGGGTCACTATTTATTGGGTCCTATAGAACAAAATTCGGTTTTTGGGCCTACCCACCCATGTGTCCCTCCCATAAACCAATAATTTTAACCTTTACTTAATTTCTTCCTCCATAGTCCCACAATATAGTTGGATCATATGTGCAGACTATAAGTGCATTACTTGCAATCGGCCCATCTAATCCAATACAATTTCACAACTTCTTTCAAATCTACCTTCATAGCCATGTCTCGTCGAACGGGATTTTAAAAACCAAAAAAAAACCCCATAAAATATTAAAAAGCCAAACCCAAAAAAAAAAATAGTAGGTTGATTTTTTAAATATGAATATTCAAAGATAAATCGGTTTCTTTTTTTCCAAAAAAAAATACAGGCACTAAAACATTTTTCTACTTTACATATACCTTTTTCTACTTTTTAATGTTTAAACATAATACAATATTAATAAAATCATTATTATTATTTTGAAAAAGGTTGATATTTTGTAAATAATTCATTATTATTTTTTATTCATTAAAATATATAAAAAATAATTACGTAATTATTAAATATTAAATATTTAAAAAGTAAACATAATAAAATATTAATAAAATCATATATTATAACATTTTATTTATTGTAATAAAATATATATAAATGTTATGTTACATGTAAAGCTTGAAATTTTAAATTATATCAACTAAATATTTAAATATAAATTTTGAAAAAAAAAAATTTAAAATATCTATCCACACATATTCAAAATAATAGATACATAAGAATTATGATAAACGACTATCTTGCGTAATGTAACTTTCTTTTAAATTCTGATTGTACAACCATCGAAGTTTAAAGTGTGTAACCAATATATTTTAAAAATCTAAATTTTTTTGTAAGTTCAAAAAAAAATTTTATTATATTAACAAAACAATGAAAATTGTAGTATTTTTTTTAATTAATAATAACTAAATAAAACCATAAATTCTAAAATTCTAAATATAAAGTCGAAAACAAGTCTTTACCATTTAGTATCCCACTTTTATCAACCCATTTTTTTAAGTATTATTAACCCAATCAAACTTAAATCTAACCCTCTTATCTAAATATATGTTCTCCTTTTAATGTAGAAATCTAACCCTCTTATCTAAATATATGTTCTCTTTTTAATCTCTATATGTAATCTCTTTTTTGGTATATTTTTAATTTCTTGATAATAATCTAGATTTTAGCGTTTTAAATCTTTTAATTGTTAGATTTTAGGATTACAATTTTCTATGATATTTATTTTAGTATTTGTATATCTTTATCACATACTGTTAGTCCAATGTCCCGATTAATTTAATTAATTAAATTATCAAAACCATAAGATGACAAAATTTGTCTCAGATTGTGCAACAAAAAACCCAAATCCTGCTCTATTCAATAAATTTAACAGCTAATTTATATGTAGTTATTTCAATTTTGGGCAAAATTTGTAAGTAACATGAAATTTATGAGATTCAGAAGCAATTTACTCATCTCTTAAGATCAAATCAATCTTTCAGTCCAAGTGTTGGAATATGAATGTTTTGTTTCATCCTTATCTCTTAAAATTTCAAGCCTAGTGATAAATAGTATATAACAAAAACACGAAAATAATTTTAAATCATATGATTTAGATAACAAATCTGATGCAACAAACTGAAATATTTATTTTCTCTAGTCATAAACTAAATGATAGATTCAAAAATAAAACATACAGACGCTTTAAATTTATATGAAATGAAAGGAAATCAAACCGAGTAAGTGCCAAAACAAAAGACGATGAAAATAATCATCAGTTCGATAAAACAAAAATTGAAGATCATGTAAACGTAATACAACTAAAAGCAGATGAGAGCAGAGCAGTTGTAAAGAAAATCAAGTAAATCTAACAAAAAACTAACAGAAGTATGAAACTGAGAACAAAGCGAAAGAGATTACTCAGATGGCAATTGGATTAATTAGGTTCGATTCTGCCAGCTGAGTTTCCTCAACTTTGAAATCAGAAGAGGGAGCTTTTTATCGTCATCGTAACATCATTCGCTTGCCACATAAGTCTTAAGCAAAAAAACAAAACAAAGTTTAATTGATTGATAAGAGGAGAAGGCTCAGTTCAGCGGGAATATCGACACGCAAACAAATCTCTACTGAGAGATGCCTGCATTCCGGTCTGTTGAGCTTGAATTTTCCGAGTCATCACCGCCAAATCTCCATCAAACAATACTTTAAGAAAAAAAAAATTAAAGAAGAATTCACAGAACATACACCGGAACTATAACAAATGCTAAAATAGAAGATAATTTGCGTAAGCTAGAAGCGGCGATCGATGAACGAACAGATTGGAGTGATTGAAAATTGAAATGTACAGGTGTATAAATATGTTATGAAATTAGGGTTTATTTGACTGTGGGTCGGTTTCCTAGACAGCCGGTCCATTCGACCTACCTCTGTTACTGTCGGGTTATTGGGCCTTAAGGGCATGCAACAAAGCCTGCGGCCTGCGGGGTTTTATGAGATTTGATCTATTCAAATTAGGGATTAGCTTGGTAGATAGATGTACAAAAAAATCCGGTTCTTTGATTTCCATCTGAAACCAGTTTATATGAGATTGGTTTTTTTTTTTTTTCATACCGGTTCGGATTTTATTTTATCTGGTTTTGAAACCGGATCAATAAAATATTCGGAATGATTAACCGGATTAAAAAAACAGATTCAAGATTGGTTTTTATCTAAAATTCAAACTGTGATAAGTATATACTTATATTATAACTTTGATGTATTTATAATCAAATATATATAAGAATATATTTTATTAGAGTAAAATACATTTGTTCGGAGCATATATAATATATGTATTTATAAACTTATGCTCAAATAAATATGATTCTAACTTATACAAGCCCAAACAAAAAGGAAAAAAATTAAGCCCAAGCAAAAGGAAAAACACAAGCCCATTAATAAAACGAAGCCCAAACAAAAAATAAAACGATTATATTTTTTAAAAGAGTTAGAACTTTTTAATCCGGTTTTTTTAATCCAAAATCGGTAACATAGATTACGTTCTTTTTGGTCCAAAACCAGTTAATAATAAACCATTTTTTGACAAAAAAAACGGGGGGGATTGGATTGGACATGATCTGGTCTTTGTGCACTTATAGTCCCGAATTAGACCAATCCAAAAAATCAAAAACTGAAAATGTCCAAAATTAATAATCGAGAATCGGTTCGAAAATACTCGGTTCATAGAAAATCGGAACAAACCAAACCCGATGGAACCGAAAAATGATTTCATGGAATTATAAGAACCTAAAACCGACCAAAAAATGTATGGTTCAGGTTTAGACAAACATATTTTTTTTTTACTCATCCTTAATTCAAATAATGCATATCCCTCTCAAAAGATAAACTTTAATTTAAGGTAAGACTAAATAAAAAAAAAGATTATACAATGCAATAATCTACAAAACCAGAATATCAGGTAAAACAAAGATAGAGTGACGGAGGTAGGAAAAAAAAAAGATTCATCATTACTCATCCCACGATTCCCATCTTTATCGTATTTCTAATTTATTTATTTTGATATTGACGTCAATAATTCTTAATATGTTGTCAAAAGTGTTGAATTTGATAGAATTCATAAAATTATTGTGGTTTGACTAAAGGCATGCACAGCTTAAGAGAGCTTAAGCTTATGTTTAAAACTCTAATTATTTTTTATCCATGAGTTATGTTTTGATGCAAGTGTTGAATTTGATAAAAGTATTTTGGTTTGGAGCTTAAGCTTACGATTTAATATATAAAAGATATAAATTTATAAAAAAAGTAGCTACTATTTATATTTAATTATAAAAATTAAAAAAATAATAGTTATACAAATAATCCTATTCTTATATTTTTTTAGATAATTTAATATTTTTATGTTTTAATTTTTAGTTTACATACATTTTATATAAATAAATTTTATTAAAAAATTTACATAATGCGTAGGTCAATAAACTAGTAATTCACTAAACTATATATCGATGCTTATAGCTTAAATGTTCAGTAAGACCAAAAGATATATCCGTTTCAAAAGTCTTTAAAATATTATCCACTCAAAAATCATTAATGTTATAAACTATACTAGAAATCTAAGCCTCCAGTTCTCCAACATGTTTTTAACTCCCTAAAATCTAGCCACAGCCTGAACAAGATAGTGATTTTTACCAAAACTGCTATACAATTATACCATCAAAAGCCCCAATCAATCAACCAACATGCTACATTCCTCTGTCCATTGTCGAAATCATACTACTACAACGACTTGTATTGTTCGATTAAACGAGACGCATGGAGCCGTGTAGTTGGGACAGTAGTGCATCCTAGACTCTGTAGGTATGCGATCTGTTATCATAAGGCACAACAGATACACGAGTCAGAGTTTACCCAACACGATAGCGTGTCAAATTCTAGTTTCAAGAAAAACAATGGAAAAACTAAATATATTTCTCAAGAAAAAAGCAGAATCACCTGCTTAGATGTAGCTGCAGATGAATCCATTGCATTCTCGATCCTTAACTTTTGAAAATGTTCCTATAAAAGAAACATAGATTATAAGACTTGTGACTTCTTGATATGACCGACTGTAATAAGTTCTAGGATGACAGCACTCGGTCCTTATTCTGAGAATACAAGGTATGCCAAAATCCTAGTAACGGATGAACATGTCCTATTGTGTTTGATTCGGAACTCGTGAGTGTGGTTATTGATATTTTCTGAATTGAAGCACAAATTATTTGCATGTGTAGTGTAGCCGTGTAGGTACTATGGTATTGTAGTAGTTCAGAAAGAAACCTGTTTTTCCCTTGTGATATATGCACGCTTGTCTGCAGGAATCTGCAGCCATTGTAGAACCTGATGGTCAAGTAAAAAGAACATTTGAATCAGAAAATAAATCAGAAATACAAGTGACTGACTATGAATATGACTGATAACTGAACCTACATTTTCAGCATACTGGAAGGCTTCAGTACTCTTCAAGCATGACTTCAGAGACCGAAGAACATCCTGGTAAGTAAATTACACTGGTTAGTGTACTTGTGATGCAAGGTTCTCTTTGGACAGGAGGCAACACTGATGCAGATTCCTTTGCATGTAAAGACATGCTACAATTAAAACTTGGTTCAAAACATTTGAAAAAGATTTCCCAGGGTCAGATTCAGAGTCACAGATATTGTTTTTAGGCCAATTTTTGTTATTTACTCGGTCCCTTTTGTTCTACCAAGATTGAATAAGAAGCATGTCACCTTTTTTGCAGTTTTCTTTGCTCTAAGCCGTTCATCGATGACAAAGGAAACCTATCAATGACCACAAACTAGGAATCAGATTCATGCCATCAAACAATTCAACTTCAATACGAATTTACCTGATCTGTCTATGAAAAGTGTTGGATATTAGAGTAACTGTACTGATAAAGCAAGTCATATGAGTAAGGATGTGAAGGAACCTTGTCAAGTAACCTCTTTGGTTCCTTGAATGCTGCCTTCTTGGCCCATCGATGAAATAAATGGGAAACTGTTGCTCGCTCTTCGCTACTGAAGCTGCGTGATCAGCAATATAGAAATCCATGTTAATTCAGCACCAGAACATTCAGCCTTGAGATTGAGAACACATTCAAATATTTGAGGACCTTTTCAAAAAATGATTGCCATTTTCAGGAAAGATTGCTTCATTATATTCTTTGGAATCTTCATCGAATATATTATTTTCAGCTTCATCAGTCTCTCTTTTTACTGCTGCATCTTCTGCTGCTTGCAGATCATCAGTAAAACGAGAGTCTTTATTTGAAAGCTCCCGATGCTCTGCTTGCAAATATACAGAACTCATCTCATCCTATAAAAATCAACGATGTAGAAATCACAACTACAACATTAAAAATGTTTAGAGCTCATATTTGACAATATCTTGAAACTTAAAGGACACATACCTGGATGTCTAGAAGATGCATTGGAATTTCTTTCAGGAAACGCGAAGGTTGAAGAACCTGAAAGAAAGCTTTTTTTATAAGAAATTTCAGTCAACCAGTTGTATTACTAGAGATGGAGGTATATTGCACCTGCCAATTTGAATCCGTGGTGAGATATAGAATAAAAAGTTTCTTTCTTGCACGAGTTACTGCCACGTATAGCAAGCGCCGTTCCTCCTATACCACAGAAGGGAAACATGATGGCAGATTCAAGAAAGTAACAATGTTTAATGAACATGTGGAAATACATGGAGCATGCCTACCTCAATGGAGGCACAGGTTTCTTTTGCAATGCCATTAAATTCATGCAAAAGAGGGATTTCAGATTCGTTTGCCTGAAAAAGGTGATATATCAGCAGTTCTGTTATGAAAGGAAATGTCAGCATTAGTTTTGTTACAGTACCTTTACTATGAAGACAGTGTCCCACTCCAATCCTTTTGACTGCAAGGCAACATCAGGATTAGAGGGTAAACAGATGAAAATTGTGAAATGCAACAAATAATCTAGGTTTTACACAGAATCATGTGGGGTATATTAGATAGAAACACATAGATCTTTGGTGGGAGAGGAAATGGACCTGATGAATGGTAGTAAGAGTAACAGCATGATTATTGTCATGCCGCCTTGCACGGAAATTTTCTGTTTCCCTTTCAGATATAAAATCAATAAATGCTTTAAGTATGTTTACACATCCTTTTTCTTCTTTGGTTCTATTGTTCTCATCTGTATCGAAGTTGTATGATTTTAGAAACTCAGAGACATCATCCAACAGGTATTGGAGAACCTGCACAAACAGTAAGAAAATTCTATATATCAAATTATGTATTATATAAATCTATATTTATGCACTGAAGACGGGACTTACGGATCTAAGATCATGCTCTTCATTTAGCAACTTCCCTCCATCAACATCAACAACAGCTCGTTGCTCAAGGATGTACTTCTGTAAAAAAGGTTATAACAAGAACATAAAGATGGAAAGGTTGATATATGCAATTAAATAACAGATTATAAATTCCAAAAACTAGGCTTGAGAAGCAACCGAATCAGAAAGATCATGGTGTTGTCATGAGACTTGGAAAAGAATTAGGACCAAAATGGTGAATGGACCCTGTGATAGGTGAGAGCCGTGAAATGAAAAGGTAGACAAACCTGTGGTATCATTTTTGCCACTGATTTGATGACAGCCGAAATAGATTGTTCCTGTAATAATAATAAAACCTGCTGTGAGTTTGTCGTTGTTTGTTGTTTCCGGAATAGGATTGATGGATTCATAGGTTCCATTAAGCCAAATATCTTTCAGTGACAGGTGACCACTGAAAGAATAATTTATGTCTTGAGGTAATATACTAGTCCAGAGCCACAACGCATTACAATTCTGACAAACTTCAAATTGTTGAATATCTTCTCTTGATTAACTTATGTCTTGAGGTAAATGTTTTTCTATTTAATAACTCCCCTTGTTAAAGAATAAGAAAATATTAAATTTGGGAAGGAATTACCCATGTTACTTTGCCCTCTAGATTTCAGATTGGTCATTCAAGAATATATATGCTCCCTTCCAATGTGTTCACTTTCCATGACGTTATTTTTCGCGAGTCGAGGAGCGGTCAGATGACCCTAATCTATTGTTCAATAAATATGAAATTTAAAGGTCTCATGACTAAATAGGGTAAAGATAGAATAAAATTTCTGTGTAATAATTGTATTCCTGAATTAGTGTCCCAAACCATTAAATGACAGTCGTTTTAGAATAGATGGAGTACATTGTACATACTAGTACACATTAGTAGAAAGTTATGCTTACCCTGTGAACAAGTTTCGAGATCATGTCTAAAGTAACCAAAACCTTACGCCCTTGGTTAAGAACACTCCTACAATGAAAGATGGAAACAAATAAAAGAACAATTTTTATTGTTTTAAAAAAAGCTGCTACAAAGGTATCTCTCTGTGATATGAAAGAAGGGGCATCATTGGCAATAATTTCATATGGAAAGTACTTTACATGCCTTTTGCACTCACTTTAAAAAAAATTGAATAGCAAGGACCATCAAACCACATATAAACAGAAACAATAAGATTAGGGATGTATTCTGATCGAACCAAGCCAGCCTGAGTTTGCATGGCTCATGGAAACTTGGAAAGATTTGGTAAGCTCAAGTCAAGCACATGGATTTCCCTGTGGAATCATGTAAGCTCAACCTTAGCTCATACAGCCTCGGCTTGTATGTGCATATATACAAATAAATTTACATCTTGAAGAAAATATTGATTATACTAAGTGCTCGTTTAAGCTCTCATCATTTAGGCTTGTTTAGCTGTCTAGTCCAATCCCTGCTAGACTTGAGCTTAACTCGATTAGCCAAACAAACCAGTTCTATTTTTACTTAAATCTTATCATTTTTTATTATTGCATAACATAATCCTTGTTGAAAAAAATGGCTATTTAAATATGTAAGTTACTCTGATCTGTTGCTAGGCTCTTACAGATGCTTCTGGAGGTAAACCTTCTGGTAAAGTACTTTTGCACTCGATTGTTAAATAGACATCACAATAAAATAAACAATCACCATGGGATCTTAGAAACTTCACTTCTACAGCAAATTATAAGTATACTGCATCAAACCTTTTGAAGACAGCAGAGATCTTTGCACTGAATATATCAGATGCTGCACATATGAAACTGCATTTTCTTACGGTTGAAACTTTATTAATATGTTCAATTACCTGAAAAGATAAAAAGTAAAGAATGCATATGTTGGTGAACTCGTATCATGTCTGTGAAAGTGTGAAGTGATGAAAATAGAATGAAAAAGCATATTATACCCCCTCCCCCCCCCCCCAAAAAAAAAAAAAAAAACAATGACATGACTAGAATTCATAGTTTCATACCCTCTTCTTTTCGTCTTTCTCTAGATTCAGGAGTGCCTTAAATACTTGCTGATATGGCCCATCATCACATGCCACAAATGTTGTTCTGAGCATAGACAAAATGGCCCTTACCACCTGTAAGAATTCCAACAGAAACAAACATCAACCAACGTGTACAGATACCCGTGTTGGATCAATAGTTTCAATACTTCGCCTGGAAGCATCTTTAGGCAACCTTTTTTCGGTAGAAAGCGACTCCATGAACATTGAATGGTATTTTTCTCTCACGAAAGGCTGTTTGGAACAATTTGCCCGATACCTGTTACATAGAATGTAATGCCAAAGCAGCTTAACAACTTTGAGTAAATGGATAAAAGCTTTTTCTTTGGGAAGTGAAATATCACTTCAAATTCAGATGGATCAACCTGTCTCCGGTAAAGAACGGCAATCTCTCCAAAAGTGCCTTTGACAGACGAAGAAGTAAGTTCTAATATCTTGTCAACAACGAATGCACACTGTGCATCTTCATTACAGCATTCTTTGACAGTAATCTGAGTAGGTAGGTAATCATAATCATCCAATCAGACATATACCTCATGCGTACCTTATCTAAATCCATTTAAAGTTAAGTTACCTTAGACCCTGAAGAATTATCAGTAAGAACTTTCTTCAACTGACATCGTTTTGAATTATTTTGTATAAGAAATGATGCAGCGTCAACAATACAACGGGTAGAACGGTAGTTCTTATTCAGTCTGATCTGAAATAAAATCATGTACAGAGTATGAAGGTGGGTTTTTTTAACGCTCGATCTTAAACTTCAAATAGTTGTGTGTATCATGTTGGAACTAGGAAGGCCAGAAAAGAGGAAAAAGAAAGCATGGCACACATGAAGAAAAAGAAAGTTTAGAGAAAGAACTATAAGGACAGCAAGTGGAATTGAACCTCCTTGTGCAGTTGAAAATCTTTCCGGAATGACTTGAATCCACTTACATCCGCACCATTGAAACTGAAGATTGACTGCACTATGAATTACGAAATCTGAGTTCAAGTTATTGTGAAGAGTAGAAGATTGCTGGATTGCAAAATGCACCTGATCCTCGTCTCCAACAATTGTTATGCGTTTATGTGATGCAAGGACTCGCAATAAACTGTATTGCATAGCACTAGTGTCCTGAAACTCGTCTATTACAATTGCTTGCCATGACTCCTGACACTCCTTAAAAACTTCAAGTGATGTACCAAAAAAAACGTCAAAAAGCTTCACCCAAACAAAAATCAAATATATAAAGAAGCCAAACCTTCAGGAAAATCGGTAAGCAGCTTGACAGAGCAGCTAATTAAGTCGTGATAATCCAGAGCATTACATGTTTTTAATATGTCCTCGTATTTTCTAAGAATTGCAGCCTGATCCAGATTCTAATATTAGACAAGTAGTTCAGAAGCTAATAATTTTATTAAAAATGGATAATCCAAATGTATCTTACTCCTTTCTCATTTCCTGGTCTCTGGCAATCTTCAAATGTTCTCCCAGAAGCTTTAGCCTGCATTGTAATAATATACAGTGTAAACTTTTGAAATCTTTTCCAGCATGGCAAAAAAAGGAGTGACAGATTATGCTATAATTATCCATCATGGAATAATTATTTAGAGATTACTGAAAATTATGGTTAGAAGTTATATGAGTATTTCTATGATAATGTTTCCTTAAAAGCATCTATGATAATATTTGCTAAAAAGCAGATGGTGTTGGAACTAGGAACACCAAGGGCCAAGGCTGGAGCAATTCCACTTGGCTAAAAGTTGTAACAGTGTTGCTAGCTATATTGCTCTTTTGTTCCTTAATTAAGGTGATTTCTCATTATGTAATTTTACCATTCCAACAAATGCAATCTTCAAGAATTTCATTTTCAAACAGGACAAATGAAGATTTTGTTAAAAATCGATTGAGTTCCTCAATGAAAAACCAAACACGAACTACCCTAAGTTTTAGAGTTTGCTTGATAGCTTCTCAGTTGCTCAGCTATATAGATGGAAAACGAAACTGGATAACTAAAACTTCGACAAGGAATCTAGAAAAGCAGAATATCACATAATATGAACAGAGTGAGTTACTTGTGCGACGAATTTCAGCCACTTCTTTGACTTCTCTCTATAGTCTTCCGGACAATTTTTAATGGCATTAGACTCACAAAGCTTATCAGAATCTGAAATGTGTAGGTTCTTTTCAGTCTCTGTGAGGCGCACAGCTTCAATGACCGCCTTTCTTTGTTGTCCCTGACCATATAGCAAAAACTCCGGTGTACGACCTACCCTATAATGAGAAAACATGTTAGCAATCATAGAGATAAGCAATAAAGTCACTCAAGGTAATGTATGAAACCAGTTTGTATTTGTTCTTTCATTAACCAAAAATATCATCCTTCTGCATTCCCGATGGCATCCTTTACTTTTATAGCTTTACAACCCCATTGTGTGATGGTTTAATCTAAAAAACTCAAGATCCAAGGTTAACTGTCATACTTCTTACTTTGTTATTATTCAGATAAAGGATGGGATGCATTAGCATATATGACTAACCAGGTGAAACAAACATCACAGATGAAACAAACGGAAGAATTACAAACTACATGATTTGGAGTATATTAGCATGCATGACATTAAGTATTTTAGTTAATCAAGAGAAAATAAGAACACAACGTTTTCAAAATGCGATATTTGTCTCCTTGGTGTTTGAGTGTTTCTTGCATAAAATTTTCCTTGACTGGTCAATAAGGAAACCACTGAAAGAAAAATGCTACATATGAAGTCTTCAATGTATGTGATTGTTGGAAAACATTTGGTCAAAATGGTTGTGTTCACAGTAAATAAAAAAGATTCATGTACTTCTCAGCATGTGAACGACAGAGTTGCAACGAGAACGAGTGGAAGGTGCTGATCATGAGTTCCTTTGCTGCTGCCTTCCCAGCCACCGCACCAATCCTATCTCGCATTTCCGAAGCAGCAGCCGTGGTGAATGTCATAGCCAATATGTGGGATGCTTCAATACCCTATGAATTTATTTGTTGGTTGAAACAAACATATATAAAACTTGTAGAAGTCAATAGACTCTTGATCACAAGGACAAACATATATGAAAAAATGAAATGCTTGAAGCTTGATACATTATAGTTGTCACTGTTGGCCTTCCTAAGAGTCACAGTGATCAATACTTGCAAGTAAGTACCTTGTGAAGAAGCATTAAAACACGCCCGACCATTGTAGACGTCTGGAAGTTAGAAAGCAATTAGAGAATATATAAGTGAGTAAATGGGAGAAGACGAGACACGTAAACAAAGGTCCGTATATGTACTACCTTACCACTACCGGGCCCAGCAACAATCATCAAAGGTATTGAAATGTCACTGCATGCTGCTTCACGTTGCCTGTCATTTAAAGACTGCATATACTTTGCGTACTCCTCAGGCATGCCTCCAATTTGCGTAACCTTAGGACTCCCAGACTCTTGCTCCCTGCATCCACCGTCACTACCTCCATCTGAAGCATTATCACTTTGTAAGTTCTCATATACAACAGGATTTACATCGATTTCAAGGTCACATCTGTTCTTTTCACCATGCACAGTCTTCAGTTGAATGTCACAGCAAGATTCCTCACTTAATAGTTTGGCTTTTGTCTCAGATTCACATAATTCATCAATTTCAGCTAGAATGGAATCATCAAAGTCTTCATAAAAATTGGTAGGCATTATTGTAGAGGACTCACTAAAAGTAGAACACAACTGTTGTCCAATTGGAGTTACAAATGAAGTTAATCCAACATCATTTTCCAGAAAAGAACCCATTTTCCTTTCTTGTGAACAGCAACTACTAGGTTCCTTCTTTTCCGGTGGCAGGCTGTTTCCAGAACTTAGATTACAAACTAGAGGCCTGGCTGGAGTTTTGAGTGAATCCAAACTAAGTTTATTATCATCTGGGGCCTTGGCACCATGGCTTAAGTCAATTCTACTTGCAGAAACAACCTTGGCACATGAATTTCCACTGTTATTTATTTGTCTGACTGGAGTTTTGATTGAATCCAAACTAAGTTTATGATCGTCTGGGGCCTTGGCACCATGGCTTAAGTCAAATCTACTTACAGAAACACCCTTGGCACATGAATTTCCACTATTAATTATTTGTCTGATTGGAGTTTGAAATGAATTATGAACTTTTTCATCCTCATCTTGCAAGACCCTCGTCCTTGCAGATGAACCACCATCACTTTTACATACAGACGGCACCTTGAATTGCAAATTTCTAACGGAACCACTCTCATCTAGCTTTGAGTTCCTAACTGAAGCAGGAGTGTTCACCGAAATGTCCGAAAGAGGCACTCTATTGACACTGTCAGTAACAGATGGAGTTTCGACCCCATTTCTACAACACAAATGTAAACAGAAACCATAAATAATTTGCACAGGTTAAAAAAATCGCCAACAAAATAAAATCAGAAGAAATAAAAATTTGCAAGCGATAATATCATTTCAATGTTAATGAAGCGTAAAAGGGGATTAAAAGGTTTTACTTTTGAGAAAAATGACTAGATTCATCTCGAGGACGCTTCCGATTAAGAAGAGCTTTGGCAGCTCTGAAATTGCTGGAAATCCGAGCCCTTTGTTCATCTGATAGTTGTCCGACACCGACATTTTCTTTGGTCATGATGACGAGAGATCAGATATGAGCCAAGTGAGAGATTCGTGAAGAAGTTTTAGGACAACAGCAGATCAAATATATATGAACCGATCATAAAAACGGACAAAACCTAGGGGGAAATTGATGGATAGATGTAGAAGGGGTAGTGCCGACTGCCGAGGTTTGTGCAATTGTGCTCCGGCGTGTTTTTCCCTCCTACACTGTTGCGTTTAAACATGTCAGTTTTATTTGGGGTTCGGGTCGGTATTAATGGGCTAGGCCCGTTTCTTTTGTTTGTTCAATGTTCAACGCCTCAAGCCTTCCAATTACATATTACTAATACTAGTTTATGACCCACGTGTTACATGGATATTGTTAATTAAATTTATTTATATAAAATGTATATGAATAAAAATAAAAACATACAAAAATAATAATTGTGTTTATTTTTTATTATTTACATATTAAAAAATAGAGTGTATTTATCTTTTTCAAAAATATTAAATTGTATTTATATTTTATTTTTTATAAGTTATAATTATCTTTTTGGTGAACGTAGAGGTGACACGTGACATTTGATGTTTTCCTTTATTATACATAATAATAATAATTTCCACAACTAATTCAAATTTTTACATTTGGATCTAGTTATGATTATTATGGATAATAATGATAATTATTTATTTTAACAAAACATTAATTTTAAATGTTACAAAACCTAATTTATTACTAATTAATTAATGAAAAAAATAAAGTCAAAATTTAATGCAATTAAGTTAAGGTGTTAAATTTGGAAAAAGATGTGGAAAAATAAAATTTTCTTGTATTGTAGAAGTGACATATGACATGAATTGTTTTGTTTTATTACAATACTAGTTTATAACCCACGTATTACGTGGATAAATTTAATTAAATTTATTTATATAAAATGTATATGAGTAAAAATAAAAACATACAAAAATAATAATTGTGTTTATTTTTTATTATTTACAGATTAAAAAATAGAGTATATTTATCTTTTTTAAAAATATTAAATTGTATTTATCTTTTATTTTTTATAAGTTGTAATTATTTTTTTGGTGAACGTAGAGGTGACACGTGACATTTGATGTTTTCCTTTATTATACATAGTAATAATAATAATAATTTCCACAACTAATTCAAATTATTACATTTGGATCTAATTATGATTATTATGGATAATAATGATAGATATTTATTTTAGGTAAACATTAATTTAAAATGTTACAAAATCTAATTTATTACTAATTAATTAATTAAAAAAATAAAGTCAAAATTTAATGCAATTAAGTTAAGGTGTTAAATTTGGAAAAATAGGTGGAAAAATAAAATTTTCTTGTATTGTAGAATTGACATGTGACATGAATTGCTTTGTTTTATTATAATATATAGGTTAATCAACCCATGTATTACATGGGTTGATTTAGAAAATACATATTTTTTTTATATTTTAATAAATTATTATAAAATTTATATATAATTAAAATAAAAAAAATTGAAAGCTAGTTAAATTAAAGATAAAAAAAATACTTAGTTGTTTGATATTAAATAAAAAATATTATTATATTGTATTATTAAAAACAGATAATATGTGTTTGCAAAAAATGTTTCTTTTAATTTTTATTAACTTCAAATATGAAATATCAATGTAAGAAACAAAAAACTTCAATTATGTGAATGTGTATATATTTTACAATTGAAGTTTTATCATATTCACAATTGAAGTTTTATCAATTAAATTTTAAATCTTGTTAGCAATATAATTAACAAAAAATTTTAACTTTATTTACTACACTTCTACATTTAAATCCAAATTTTTATATTTGAATTTAACTATGATCATTAAGGATAATAATGACACATATTTATTTTAGGTAAATATTAATTTATTGATGAAAAAATTAAAATCAAAATTTAATGTAATTAAGTTAAGTTAGTAAATTTGGAAAATGAATTAAGAAGATGACATATGTATAATTATTGATTTTAATTAAGGGTATAAGAGACATTTCATAAATAATTATGAGTTGTCATTAATCTGGACCATTGATTTCTTTCCATCCAATGGTCCAGAAACTCCAAGTGGCTTTCTCATTATATATAGTATAGAATACTATTTTCAAACGCCTGGTTACTGTTCAATGAACAGTGACAGACACCTCTTCTATATTATATTATAACACAGTTTGCGCTGCATATAAACAAAAGAGTTTTTTGTTTTTTTAGCTCTTTGCTTCTTTTGTTTTCTTGGTTCTTCAGAATTTTACATTGAAAAATACAGAACCAAGCTGAACCAAAAAATTCATTAAATTAAAACTGAAATTGAATCATGTGGGTCCAGTTCCAGTTTGGTTTCGATACAGTTCTTCAAAAAATTCATAATAAATGAAAAAAAATAAAGTATTGGGTGATGAAAAAGTATTAAGGAAAAAAAAAACAGATTTTGATCTGGTCAGTTTTTTATGTCATCCAAACTTATACCTGATTCAACTTGTCGAATGAGTTGGATCGATCCAAATTTCAAAACCTTGTTTATCTATCTATTTTATTAAAACAGTAACTAAATTTTCACTTGACACTTAACTACACCGCCAATTGACGAATTTTTATTTGACACGTGTACTTTATGATTTTTTGTTTAAATTATTAATTTAAATTCATTTATAGTTACTGTATTTTAGTGATTCTATTACCAACGAGTTAATAAAATCACTTTTCAATTGTTAATTAACGACAGTTGCAAAATGAAGATTCTTAATTCTAAGAGTTGATATTAATTATTAATAAAGTTAAGGTTTATATATTGTATCTTAAATATGTATTGATATTAATTATAAACAAAACTAATGATTTTACTATGATTTTTTATTTATTATTTGGAGTTTCATTAATTATTGAAGGTTTCTTAAGTTATTTTAAACTTTTTTCTACAATGTATAATGTTTAGTAAATATTGATTCACATCTCCTTCATAGTATTCATAATTTGTACCGTTTATTATCGAATTCTACAATAATTTTAAATTTTATAATTTATTAAAAATATAATGATTTAAACAAATACATATATTATACGGATAAATAAACTAGTACCATATTATATTAACACAAAACATATAGTGATATAATTTTTTTTTTTTTTAAATCGAGGATCAATCAAACATTACCGTATGAAGAGAAACGGTCAATCATTAAACAAGATAAAATCAAGTTTTAAACAAACGTCAATGTTTAAACCAACGGTCCGTTTGACCGGGCGAATGAAAATTTTCACTATAAATGAAGTGAGCACGCCTGTCAAAGCGATTGGAATTTGAGAGTAAGCAAAATCCATTTATCAAAATTTTCACACATTTTAGTTTTAGGGTTCTACTTATCAGACGAAAACGAAGAATCACAGGTGATTTTCTTTCTTCAATCATGGTTTTATTCTACTTTTCTTTCTTATTTTTATATTGAATTTGGGTATTTTAGATGATTCACTTCTTTAATTTTCATTAAATTGTTTTTTAAATCTATTTTATTTATGCTTCTTGAAACTATTGTTGGCAATGTATCTCTTCATGTCTTTCAAGAAATTGTTTCTTTTTGTCTTTCCTGGATTTCTTGAATTTGAGAGTTTAGATTATTAACGATGTTTCGTCGTTAATTTTCATAAATTTATTTATTAAATCTATTTTCTTCATATTTCTTGAAACTATTGTCTTCATGTTTTTCAAGAACTTATTTCTTCTTGTCTTTTTTGGATTTCTTGAATTTGGGAGTCCAGAAATTTATTTTGTTGGGTTATGTTTGTTCCGTTTATTATTTATTTTTTTTATTTTTTTTGAAATTTGGAAGTTTTTAGAGTTGAGTTTACAAATAAATCTGTGTGTTTGTTTGTAGGAGATGAAGTGAATAAGTTCTCTTCTTCCTTCTACACAAAGTGATGGAGACAAGTGAATGGATTGATTGCATAAGAAAAGGTAGGTATCTACTTTCTGCCTTTTATATAGTCTACTTATTTATTTGTTAATTATATTTTATAAACTTTGTTAATATGTTATTCAGTGATCATTTATTTGTTATTTTTTTTTCTATAAACTGTTATCAATTAGTTGTTAATTTTGTTCTTGATTTTATATTATATTATATCTAATATAATATACATGTTTCGGCCTTGGTATTTTCAAAAATTTTATATTTACATGAAAACAAAACCTTTATTTTGGAAAGATCTATTTATTATAGAATACAACGATTTTCAATTATTTTCATTGACAATTTTCTTGTTTTTTTGGGATGATCTATATATACTTTTAACAAGTTTTCTTAATATTTGGAAAAATGTTTTTTTATCATTTCAAGGTTATATATAATAAGTTTTCTAAATATATGGTAAAATGTTTTATTTTGTTTAAAAGATTTCCTAGGTTATAAATATATGTTTTTGATACTCTTTTTTATATTTTTCAAAGACTTTGAAATTTTTTTCAATAATTATTATTCTAGTATTTAATAAAAAAATGTATTTTTTTATTTTTAGTTAAAATTTTTAGTATTGAAAATTTTCTTGTTTTTTTGGATGATCAAAACTCATTTTCATAATAATTTTATTCACGGTTTAAGTATTTAATACTCTTATTTTTATTCATATTTATGAAATAAAAATCTATATAGTTTTTCATTTTTTACCATTATTTTTAAACATTTTAAAACAAATTTTCAAATATTGTTATCATTTTTCAAATAAAATTCTATTTATTTTTTTAGTTTTTATAATCTTATTAACTATTTTTAAACAAATTTACTTTTAAACACATTTTTTGATTGTTTTTCTTTTTTTTCAAACTCTTATTTTTATTCATATTTTTGAAATAAAAATATATATAGTTTTTCACTTTTTACCATTATTTTTAAACATTTTAAAACAAATTTTCAATTATTGTTATCATTTTTCAAATAAAATTCTATTTATTTTTTCAGTTTTCATAACTTTATTTATTAAATCTATTTTCTTCATATTTCTTGAAACTATTGTGTTCATGTTTTTCAAGAAGTTATTTCTTCTTGTCTTTTTTGGATTTCTTGAATTTGGGAGTCTAGAAAAATTTATTTTGTTGGGTTATGTTTGTTGCGTTTATTATTTATTTATTTTATTTTTTTCCTGAAATTTGGAAGTTTTTAGAGTTGAGTTTACAAATAAATCTGTTTGTTTGTTTGTAGGAGACGAAGTGAATGGGTTCTCTTCTTCTTTCTACACTTACAAGTGAACGGAGTAAACGGACTGCATAAGAAAAGGTAGGTACCTACTTTCTGCCTTTTATATAATCTACTTATTTATTTGTTAATTTATTGTTTTATAAACTTTGTTAATTTGTTCTTCAATAATCTGTGATCATTTATTCGTTATTCTATAAACTGTTATCAATTAGTTGTTAATTTGGTTCTTGAATTCATATTATATTATATCTAATCTATATATATATATATATATATATATATATATATATATATAAAAGAGAACAAAAAAATGCCACATGGCGTCACCACATTACACATAAAAAGATAAATACATTTATTATTTTAAAAATAAAAAGATAATACAATTTATTGTTTCTAATATCCATAAACATTATTAAATAAAGTAATTAATTCTATCCACTATTTCACATTTGTTAATTTTTAGCTAATCTATATCTAATTCAAATACAAATACATCCCAATTATAGTATCCAAAAAAATTATGTGTGCAACTTTCTTTAAAATAATTTGATACCTCAAAAAATAAGTTGATTACCTAAATAACTAAATAAGTAATTAATTCAATAAATCAACAACATCCAATAATATTTCTAAAAATTAAAACTCAATACTAAATTCTAAACTCTAATACCCAATATTATTTTTAACCCAATTTCAAACTCAATAATGATTTTAATTTCTAAACCCAATTCTTTAACCATTTTAATCTTAACCAACTCTTGAAAAAAAAAGCAGTGGAAACAGGAATTGAGAGCATAAATTTTTAAACGACGTTCAGATTTGTGCAGTTGAACATTAATAATTTTTTATGATGACAGATGAAGCTTTTATTGATCGATTCCAATATATGAAAAGTCAAAGAGAACAACTGTAAGAGGTAAATTCTCAACATAATAACTTATATTTCATAACAAATTGTATTTTTATGTATTATTTATTATTCTATTTGTTACTTTAAGATTATAATTATAATTTTAAATTATAAATATCCATGTGTTGACCCGACCAGACCAAAATAATCATTTTAATTTTTGAACCGTGAACGCGACGAAAATTTGTGCAACGGGTCCCTTCGGTGGCTGGGTCCGCCACTGCGATCAAATGATACCAGTACTATATGTTATTCATGTTTTTTTTTTCCTAATAAGTTTTTATCATAAACTAAATGTTCAAAAAGAACCATCATCCCATACACTGTAGGTATTAAATTACACTAGTTCACCATGATGCCCAATATGCATGTATCCACATCATTCATCAACCTCAATTATACATAGCCTCAACGCTCGATCGTCATCAAATCTCTGAATCAAGGTTCAACACTCACCGGACATGCCTTGCCAACCAGGGGGCACAAATGTAACTTCAAAACACAATGTTGCTGTTAACATGAACAATCAATATGAATAAAATGTACAGACAAGAACTTGTGATAAGAATATCAAAACCTTAAGAAATCATTTAGAAGCGCCTAATATTTACAGAACAAGGATAAACTGCAGTCATTGTACAACAAGATCAACAGAAGTTGGATTGAAATGGTCACAAGGAGTAACATGTACCATGTATGAATCATCTCGTTATGATAGTTCAATGTGGTGTAAAATGTAAGTTCACCGCTAGTCTCTTTTTGCTAACGATTTAGAGGTAGAATATGGTTATGCAGATTGCTGTCGACCAGCTCACCTTAATTGGGCAATTTACGAGTAATCTGCAAAAAGTTGCTCAAAGTCCAGGTATAGATTCAAGATTGTATTTTGCTGAAGCTTGTGATTCAGGTTCTTGGTTCTGCAACTTTGGCTTCTTGATGGTGTCGAGTGTTTGTAAGTAGTTGTAGGAGGGATTTCGAGTTGATGGTGGGGCTGGATTACTAATTCTGCT
Organism: Centrapalus pauciflorus; assembly: GCA_020465985.1. Lineage (NCBI taxonomy): Eukaryota > Viridiplantae > Streptophyta > Magnoliopsida > Asterales > Asteraceae > Centrapalus > Centrapalus pauciflorus. The sequence continues at coordinate 287,773 of JAANYP010003966.1, forward strand.
AGCAAGAAAGCGACGAATCAAGCTTCTCAGGAATGGAGCCATGGTGTCTGGTTCGTGTTCCAAGTAGTACATCATACCACCCATACATGCACAGAACAGAGCCACCTATAAAAGATTTGAAGCAAATTTCAGATGACAACTCCATATATGTCACAGATCAAAGTTGTATTATTATAGAGCAAAGGAAGCAAAGATCTGTTAGAGCTATTCAGACCCAATCACATGCCACCTTTTATGTGGGTACCAAATGAACTACTCAATGTATAATAATCACATCCTAATTTGAGGTTTGCCAAATGGTTAACTAAACCAGTTATATTTTTTATAGACAGCTATGTATATTTTTTTTGACGCAAAGCTTGATTTATTTGGAAGGATTCCGGTGTAGTTTCGTTATTATTGTCGGCACAATGCCTAATTTAAATTGAGGAAAGATGAGAGATGATGTCCAAATCCATTCACAGACTGTTTGGACCATTTAGTGGCAATATCACAAGTTAACAAGTGGCACCTCAGCATTCTTGACATCTGGAAGTATGCGGCGGTTTACTAATATATACCACAAAGACTCTCCTGCACGTGGGAGAACGTACAAACCAAGTTCTCCTCTTCTACCTTTCTTCTCCAAAAGTACAGATAATGCAGCTAGTCCACCTGCAAACCAATATACAAGCTTGTGGTCGTGTGATGCCACTTTTCTGTGCAAGCAAATGGCTCCCTTACATTACAAAGAAGAACTTGTAAGTTACCGATATGACTTTTAAATACAAGTGAACATATGAGTAGAGCACCAGAGCTACCTGAAAGATCCCGACAAAAGAAGACAAAAATGTTGTTGAGCGAACAGCTCCTATGACTGCATGCCAACTGGTTCTAAATGGAGCATCCATAAACTGTAAGATTATTGAAACATGACATACTTCATTACAGGAAGAGATGGTGTGTGAGAACAATATGTTCAACAAAGGTCACTCTTTGAAATGGAAAAGCTAACCTTTTGCAGACGCAGAACAACAAAAGGTACAAAGGTCAGTGAGAAGTAAAGTGGGAATGTTTTCCTAAAAGTAGCTGATGTTGCATAAGCATTATGAGTCAGACATGATTTTGTGCCTGGGTGAATTATTGAACATGGTATGATTGAAGGAAACTCTTTCAATGCAACTAAATCGGCACCCTTCACGGTTGATAAGTAAGAAGAGAGTACTGCAACATCTACTGGGGAACCTCTACAACATTCCCTGACAGACTTGTATACAGGCTGAGCAACGGGGCCAGTTTTCTGAATAAAATCTTGATATGATTTTGGTAAGCTCTCAGGACGCATCACGAAAGCATACATGACCTGCATGGTTGAACAAAATGTTTTAGAAATGTAAATGCATTTGTTATAACATCATTTGAAGGCGAAGATGTATACTTCAAGCACCAATGTTCACTTGGCAATAACTAGGGTTGTAAATTTGTAATGCCTGCATAAGTATTATTGAGTATTTCGAAGTTTTCTAGAAACCATTATCATTTTAAGGTCATGCATGACACTGCTATTTGAATCAGGACAAAAATGAATATACGATGATAAGACAACCATTTGGAACCTATATTTAATGCAACTTTATAATCTTAAGTATAAATAGTGACCGGTGTCACCTGAGCACATGATAAAGCAAAAAGTAATGAATCTCCATGTCTCCATGAGCTTCCCCATAGATGGAACTTGTTCTTTGATTTCGCAGAATTATAAGAACACTGTTGAAAAGAAAACAAATTAGATAATATGACTGTTATAAAATATTGGTTGGATAGCAAGTTACATTACATACCTGAGCAAGCCTAGCCAGAAGATATAAAGCAAGGGTACGCCTCCGGTTGGAATCATCTAATGCCAGGATAGACAAACCTGCCATTGAACCTGCTAAAATTCTGCTCCATCATCACCTTTAACAAAGTCATATATGTGATATAGATACATCGAAATCATATATGTTTACAAAAGTGAGCATCCTTATTTAAATTTGACTCTATTCTTGAAAGTTGAAATCAGGAATTTAATATTTTAACAACCAAAGATGTGTATACAAGAATGTTACTATTATGAAGTTACTTACGCATTGAATGGTGTTTCTTTCTTTCTCCACTTCCTTAAAAAACATCTAAGAGCATGGTATGACCCAGTAAATCCTCCAAAAAGTAGACCAACCCGGCATGCCTCCTCTCTCACTATCAAGTCCTTCTCTGATACAAGTTGCTGCATATAACCCGGCTACTTATTACAAGGAAATGCTTGGATAAAAGCTCCATAAGATGAATTGATGGAGAACAAAAATGCGTCCAAACAAAACGGTTATCGAGGAAAGGAGAGCAATATTATCGTCTCTCATATCGATGGACTAATTTGGATCAACGACAGTTTTGGCTTTTGACCAATGCATCTTCTCTTGGAGAAGTGTCAACTTATTTTGCATCCTATAATATATCAACTTCCATAACCTTGGAGACAACCAAGGTTAACTTTAAATCTTCAATTAATAGCTTGTGTGCATCTAGCCCATTTGTCCCATAAATGGAGTACAATCTATTTTCTTATAGCAAATAACCATTTTCTGAACAAAACTAAATTTGAAATGCCAACGTAATGATACAAATGCTATTTTAAGTATTTAATTATACTTTGAATTCTTAAATATGCTAGTTCCTTTAGAACAATACTCTTTAAACATTTACCCAGCATTACCTATAAGCAAGTAGTATGTTAACTCCTTCTATGAATATGTGTCTAGAAAGTTGGTTGAATTATCATACATTGCAGAAAGACTACACCTGCTAGTTGAATGTAGCCATAATTGAATTTCGATTTTACAAGTGGAGGTTAAAAATGAAGTTTGAACTTAATTATTTCAAAATTAGACCTGATTTTGCTCCCATACGCAATATCCGAACCATAGATCGTACGACCAAAATACAGTAAGTGTTGTATTTGGTTCGAATCAAATAGCACTCGAAGCATACAGTTAAGTTCCAAAAGAACACAAAAACTTCTTTAATTATTAATTTCAAAATAATAAATTAAACCCACATCCTAAAAACAACGTTAAGCGGATAAATGCAGTCAAATTCAAACATTCTGGCCCTTGATAATGTAATAAAAAGTATTTTGAAAAAACAAATTGAAACCTTAAGATCGAGAAGGGACGAATAAGATTTTCTTCTAGCGAGCTTAAATGCACGGAGCAAAATTCCAATGCCGACGCGAACACCATAGGATAGAAGAAAACTTTGACATAGATTACCGATGGCGTTGGCTACACATGACTCGTCAGCGTGATCGCATGGTGGATGAAGCATCTTAGCACGTCGTTGTCGGCGTTGCAATTCCTCAATTGCCTCCCTCAATCGATCCTCTGCCTCTCGGAGGCGACGTTCGGCCGCGACACCATCGAATTGGTCGGAAGACGGATTCGGAGAAGCGCCGGAGGATGAGGATTGGGAGGGAGAAGGCATTTTGGGAACAAGGTTTTCTGCATCGGCCGATAAAAGTCAGAAAAGGATAGATAGAGGGAGTATATATTTTAATGCTAAGATCGATCGAGGAAGACTGGAAATTGTACCATTATAGTGATTAAAAAGCTAAAAAAAGTACAAGTTTTTACTGCGGTGAATATATGTCGTGGACTCGTGGTAATAATTCAATCATTTTGATTCCTTGTGCCTTGTGGTGGGAATGTGGGTCAATGCTTAATCGGATCAAGTATCCGAAAGCCGGTGCGGATCATGGTGTTTCTTGACGAGACCGTGACTGGAGTGAAGACGACGTCGTGAGAGTCCACGAAATAAACGTTAAAACCCGAAAATTACCAAACAAGACCCATCTTGTCACTCTGTTGAATCTTGGAATCGTCATTCTTCTTAAAAGATTATTTTATGTTCTTTTAAAAAATTCCTTAAAATTTGATATTATTATTCTTTGAATTATTGGATTGAATCTTACCCGATACATCCAATATAATGTGTAGACGGATTTTTAATATATATTTTTATAAAGGGTTAATATCGAAAAAACCCCATAAAATTTTCCTAGTTTTGTGATTAAGTCCCTAAATTTTTTTTCTGATTGTTTAAGTCTCTTAACTATTTTTGTCTTATTCAAAAAACTCACTATCTTTACATGTTTTAGCGATTAAGTCCCTAAGCTTTTTGTTTTATTAGTTGTGTTTTACCTGCTCATCCGGTAGCCTGTCAAAAATATATACTTTTGAACAATACAAAAATAATTTAGGGACTTAAACAATCGAAAAAAAAGTTTAAAGACTTAATCATGAAAATGAAAAAAGTTTATAGGGTTTTTTCAATATTAACCCTTTTATAAAAGACAAACAAACTTTATTAAAACTCTAATCAAACAAGAATGCAAAAGATGTCATCAACTAACAATGAGATATCCATTTCAGCAAGATCCAATGTCACAATGAGATATCCATCTCAGCTGGGGAGATCCCCCTTGCCGAACACCCAATAAACGCGGGGCACGCTCCCATCACGGAGTGCACATGAATCTTAGTCCGAGCTCGACCTCACACCGCCTCAGACCCCATCGCATCCAAGCTCCACCTATCGCAACTGCGATCACGTCAGGTTGCAAATCCCTGCTTCAATTCTGTCCAGGGGGAGTTCAACCCCCACTTCAACTCCAGCCCATATAAACTCAAAATTTCAACACCAAAACACTCCTAATACATTTATAAACCAATCCCCCAATTATAGCAGCTCATAACATAACAAAATTCAAGATTGAAGCTCCCACTTACCTTGTAACTTTGAAGAACATGAAATTAAAGAAAATTACGATGATCAAGATGAATTCTAGCAACTCAATCCAATTGTTTAACTATTGTTCTCTGATTCCAGCAGCATACACACACACACACAACACTCTAGTGAAGTTTTTAGGAAGTGAAGGAAGTAATTAATGTGTTATACATATATACGTATTCCTTATATTGTGGGTTTGATACCGATACCCGATTTCGTTATCATAATTTCACAATTAATATCATTGTGTCTCATTTAATTTAGTGAATCCATAATTATTATTAATCCACTAAAATTATATCCCGATGCCACGTAATATCGGTCATTACGCCACATAAATGCATATAAATTATACTATCTGCTCACTCACAAAGCAAATTACTCTCGTTGACTTGCTATTTTCCAAACAAAGATTAGAGTACAACTGGACCATCTTCTTAGGTAAAAGCATGGATTCAAGAAGATCTAGACCACTACACTCTTACATTGTGTTCTCGAATGTGGAAAGGAAACAAAGGAGATCAAAGGAACAGAAAAAAATAGATAATTTCTTTCCTTTGTTTTCCCTCCACTTTTGGAAGGAAAAATTTTATAGTTGAAAACACTACAATGTCATTCCATTTCATTTCCTTTAACCAAAAAGAACACAAACTATTTTCACTTCTCTTAGTTTCTTTTTATTTCCATTATTTTCCACTCTTATAAAAGTTTTAAGAACACAACGTTAGTGTATTTTGTTTGTAAAATTATGCATGATTGGGTAGAAGCTTGTTGTAAAACTCCGATGTAATAGATATTACATGTGTACTCTTTTAGGACATAGCGTGTAATTATTATGTAACATTTTGTCTTCATTTATGTAATGTGTGGTTTGTAATAGTTTACACTATACTAGTTTATGACCCACGTATTACGTGGATATTTTTAATTAAACTTACTTATATAAAATGTATAAGTTAAAATAAAAACACACAAAAATAATAATTATGTCGATCTTTTATTATTTATGGACTAAAAAAATAGAGAATCTTTATCTCTTTTTTAATTTTTTTTATAATAATAAGTTGTCATTATATTTTTTGATGAAACTTAGAGGTGACACGTGACATTTGATGTTTTTCTTTATTATATATAATAATAATAATTTCCACAAATATTCCAAATTTCTACATTGGATCTAATTATGATTATTATGGATAATAATGATAAATATTTATTTTAGGTAAGTATTAATTTAATATGTTACAAAATTTAATTTATTACTAAATAACTAATGAAAGAAAATAAATTAAAATTTAATGCAACTAAGTTAAGGTGTTAAATTTGGAAAAAGTTGTGGGAAAATAAAAATTTCATGCATTGTAGAAGTGACATATGACATGAATTGTTTTGCTTTATTATAATAATAATATATAGGTTTGAGATCCATGTATTACATGGGTTGATTTAGAAAATATATAAATTTTTATAAAATTTATATATAATTAAAATAAAAAATTGAAAGCTATTTAAATTAAAGATAAAAAAAATACTTAATTGCTTGATATTACATAAAATAAATTATTATATTATAGCATTAACAACAAATAATACGTGCTTGCAAAAGAATATTTATTTTAATTTTTATTAACTTCACATATGAAATATTAATGTAAGAAACAAAAAGTTTCCATTACGTGAATGTGTATATATATTTTGAAAATGATAAAATAGAAAATTTAAACCTCTGAAAATCAATAATCAAAATTAATCATATTCACGATTGAAGTTTTATTATCTAATTCTTAACTTTTGTTATTTAAGTTAAATTTTAATTTTTTTTTAGCAAAATAATTAACACAATATTTTACTTTATTTACTACACTTCTACATTTAGATCCAAATTTTTACATTTGAATTTAACTATGATCATTAAGGGTAATAATGATACAAATTTATTTTAGGTAAATATTAATTTAATATGTTTCAATATTTAACTTAATATTAATTCATTAATGAAAAAAAAATTGAATCAAAATTTAATGTAATTAAGTTAAGGTAGTAAATTAGGAAAAAGAGTCGGAAAAATGAAATTTTCGTTAATTGTGGAAGCGAAACGTGGCATAAATGGTTTTGCTTTATTATAATATATAGATTAATAGCATGACAATTGCTTAGATGATATTGAGAGTTGTTTGCAATTTAAAGCAGGATGTCACAAGAGAAAAGGAAAGAAATGAAAAGGAAAAATAGAGTATTGAGAGATCGAAAACGATAGAAGTGTAGACAGTCAAAGAAACACGATATTAAAATACACTTAAATTAGATTAAGTTATTTTAATTATAAAACAATATTAATTATTTTTGACTCATTTCCTTTCATGTTTCTTACATGAAGTTATCTTAGTTATAAGATAAAAATAATTATTAATCAATCCTTTTATCAACTTAAACATACACAAAATAAAATAAAAACTAAAGATAAGATAATATATATAATATTTAAAATGTAAAATTAAATTATTAGAAAGATAACAAACAAAAATCTATTTTTATGAAGAAAAATAAATAAAGAATATTATTGACATGAGTTTTACCTTAATTCGAAGGTTTGGAGCATACCAAAAAATATTTGTAACGTTAGACCGAACACGTTTGTATGGTCGCGATAAATACCCTCGAAACACAACCAAATTAACGGGGTTTCCGTTTTCGTTCGGCCCCAAATTTCCCCGCACTTGAACAAGCTTCATTGGGCGCCAGATAAAACCCTACCAAACCCTAATTCACTTGGTCTGTTCCAAATATACAACGCAAATCGTGTGTATTCAGGCTCAGTCACCCAAGCACAGTTCTGTGTGATCCGTAGATAACAAGTCATGGATCACACGGCGGAGCAAGAGCAAGAGCACGAAGTTTACGGTGGAGATATACCAGATGAAGGAGAGATGGACACCGATTTGGAGATGTCGAGGGACGAATCAGAAGACGTTGAAAACAACAACTCTAAGGTCTAACTTGATTTCACCACCCATACATAGTGGAACTTTTATTCTCATGAATTGTTGCATGCATTTAACCACTAATTCTTTTTCATCCATGTTTCTTTTCAATTTCCAAATTAAGAGTCCACCATGTTTTTTCAGTCTTGATATCATGTTCCTAAGAACTATCAAGTAGTTTATTTCTGTTCCGTTTTGTACTAGCATTTGACGAGGAAGATACCAGAAAATTGCTCCAAAGTTATATTTTTACTTAGTCAAATTATTAGGAGAGTGATCATTTAGAATTGATCATATCGGTTTATCTGGTTGTTGATGCCTAACTGTATGCATTTGTGCTGAAGCCAAGCTTTCGTTTGAAGACCAAGAGTTTTTATTTTTATTTTTGGTTAATATAGGATTTAGAGGATATGAAGAAGAGACTGAAAGAGATTGAACAAGAGGCAGGGGCGCTTCGTGAAATGCAGGCGAAAGTTGAGAAGGAGATGGGCTCAGTTCAAGGTATCCTCTATGATTAGAATGTTTATGCATTATAAAATCTTTAGGTGTTGTGTTTTTGACAATTTTGTTGTGTATGGATATGCTCAATTCATTGTTTTTTATGGAAATTATATATCTATTCAATTGTGGGTGCTGGGGCCTGGGTTGATGTTTAGTAGTTACATATAAAGCTCATTGAGTAAGAATTGAATCTCTATTGGACTAGGTATTACTTTTGAGTTGCCAATGTATAACCACTCTAGTGCATGATTATATTGATGATAGAATCATATGTGATTGAAATTTTGATTGCCAAAAAGAAAAAAAAAAGATTCATATGGGTATTGTTTATTACTACCATCCAAAAGAAGTAAACAAGCTCTTTATGGGTTTCTTGCTCAGTATAAAAACAGTAAATGAATCATTGCGATAAAAATTAAATGTTAAGATTTAGTTTAGCTCATCTCTTGTTACATCCAAGTATCCAACTATTGATCCAAGGGTTTTACTTGCATTGAAAAAAAATTGTAGTTGCCCACCTAATTTACCTAAAAGCAAATTGAGAAAAAAAGTTAACTCTAATGATGTAAATATTTAGACCCTTGATGTTATTGTAATTGTAAAAGGAAGCCTAATCTACACCATTAACCTAGAGTCCTAGACTACCACAGTTTCACCTTGTCTTAAGTAAGACTTGAACCCACAACACTTGGTTTGGGAACCAGCTTGTTTATCGCTAGTGCAAAGCCCCTTTGGTTCCTTGATGTCATTGTTAAGTTAGATGTACCAGCCTTACAAAGATTGGAAGTGAGATCCGAGTATATTCTGAAAAAAAGGATCCATTGATTGCTGAAATTAAATCAACTGGGATCACAAGTTCCTCTAGCCGAATATGAAAGCAGGCAAAGGTGATCCTGACCAAATATCATACAAAGTACAAACTGGAGCCAAAAGGCTGAAACCCAAAAAATACGGCGTAATTAGTATTTAGTTTACACCTTATAGGAGCACTACCAAAAGCCATAATGAACATCAATTTTAGAATCTTTAGTATGCCCCAAGAGGCTAAGAGAATCATTATATATGATTAGGAAGGAATTGAAAGGATGTCTAACCATCCCATGAGGAAGCCATATAACTTCTCTACTCAGTATGCTTCACAGATTCATCCTCAGACAAGATACCTAGCATACTGACTACTGCGCAAGAAGTTTGAATGGTGATATTTGATCTTTACGCCCTCCTTAGTCCTTACTCCTATCATCGTAATCTAGAACTTTCAACATGATGCATCTTTTTTTAGTTATTTTTTATGTGCATACAAACAAATTGTGTTAGTTACCAAACACAACTATCGTATTACAAAGAACCTTCATATTGTGACTCTGAATGGAATTTCTCAAAACAAACTAACAAAGAACACATACACTGATAACTGATATGCTCTTTATTTGAATTGGACCATGGATGTATTTTTATCTTGTAGAAACTTCAAGTAGCTGTTAATTATATTTATATTCGATCAATTTACAATAGAACTGAGTAAGAATGACAAATGAGTAATTTGACACTGTTAATAGATGATATGGAATATCCTTAACGGAGTTTTTGAACTCTCTAAGTAACCTTCACCTGCTTGTTTTAAGTTCTTCTCATTTATTTATATGTTAATGATTACCTAATTATGGTTAATAAATCATTACTCCATATATTGGGAGGAACGAAATTTCTCCTTGATTTATCTCCACTATCATTCCCCCGCATTCCCTTTCCTATTCCATTCCCCAATTTCAACCAAACATCTCCTTACATTTTTTAATGGCAACTTCTGTCTCCGCTATTGTCAAGAATTCTGTATGGCTTTCATATTTACTTTATATCATCTTGTAGTCCTTATCTATGGTGGTTCCTGCTGCTATATATTTGCATGATTATACACTGGTCTTCTAAGATATTAATTATTTGTCAGTTTTTTTTTATTTCATTTGGTTGACAGTATTTGTGATTTTTAACCATGGGATGTTTCAGAAGATCCTTCTAGTGCTTCTGCTACACAGGCTGAGAAGGAAGAGGCAGATGCTCGATCTATATATGTTGGTAATGTGAGATTTATGATCCTTCAACTTATTTCATTTTTCTTACACGTGACATGGCATTCAAAAAATAGATCAGAGATAGAAGTCATGGACTAAAGGGTTTCTGCTTAGCTGGTGCAGGCCACAACCACCTTCAGCCCTATCTTTAGCAGCCCATTTTGTTATTTCGTGGACTAAAGGGTTAATCCGCTTAGCAGGTGTTTCTTGCTCAGTTTCAAGTAAAGGGTGTGCAAAAATCGATGTAGACTAACAAAACTGAAAAACGGATCTGGGACTGGACCTGAAACAACTACTATGTTTGGTTAAAAGAATCAACTTTCTGTTCGGTTCTTGGTGAGTTTGTTATAAAGATTTTTAAAAGCGGTTCCTGGTTGGTCCAGTCCTAGAGTTTGTAAAAAATAGGTTATTGGTTCTAGATTTAAAAAATAAATAAAATAAAGATGTTTTCGGAACCAAACTGGTTTTTATTTTAGGAAAAAAATAGTTTCATATTTGAAACAATGCTATTTTTTTTATTCATATGGTTTACAATAGAAATTTTTTTTTAGTATGACTTATGGTGCAGCTTTGTTCCGAGCCGGGCCTAAACCAGAAACGGACTGGTTTAGATTGATTTGGTTGTGTTATTTTGTGTTTTCTGGTTCTTCTTGGTCCATTCTGGTCTAGTCTTGGCCCGATGCATAAGTTGTATGCGGTATTAAAATAAAATATATCTGATAACTTAGACAAAGATATACTGATAAAATGGCTAGTCAGTAGTCACTTTCTAGCAAAGACATGATACAACCTAATTGGGATTGATTGAACATAATTCATAATTAAACGAGGCATTAAATGGTGCGCGAAGTTGAATTTACTAAATGTAGATTTTGTTAGGTGTCGGAGGAAATGTATTTGATAGGTATATCACTTTCTTTGTTGGTACTTGGTAGCATCAATTGCTGTGGCTTAATTGAATAGGGTTTGGGCTAGTGTGGTAATCTCTATTTTTTGCTGTTTTACTTTTCTGCAAAGCATAAATTTGTATTATACACATTATATTCTCCCATGAGAAGTCTTTTGTATGCGCTTTTGGAGTGGCACTCATTTTTCTCATTCTGAACTGCAGGTAGACTATGCATGCACACCTGAGGAGGTTCAGCAGCATTTTCAGTCATGTGGAACTGTAAATAGGGTGACTATATTAACAGACAAATTTGGTCAACCAAAAGGTTTTGCATATGTAGAATTCGTGGAACTTGAGTCTGTTCAGAATTCTTTGCTTTTGAATGAATCAGAACTGCATGGGCGTCAACTCAAGGTCCTAACTATATTTGTTGTCTCAAGTCCAACAACATATAAACACATATTGGTCTTCAAATTCTCATTTGTGGAATTTGGTGGTGTGCAGGTTGCTGCTAAGCGAACCAATATTCCTGGGATGAAGCAATTTAGAGGGAGACGTCCCAACCCATACCTTGGATTTCGTTCACGAAGGCCTTACATGCCTGGCCCACAAATCTTTCCTCCGTATGGCTATGGGTATGTATCGGAATCTATCCTCACTCACTGTATGCTTTCCATTTCTGTATCTGTGATCAAGTGGCATAGTGCCTACCAGAAAGTAAAATGATCCCGTGGTAATAATTTTGTGCCAGGGATGTTTTGGTTAAACAAGTTACTGAGCTTTGTGGTTATATATTTTTTAGTGGTAGTACCTACAGGCTACAGCTAGCATTCACTGCTTCAGGAACCAGGATTAGTTTTTGACTGCAAACTTTTGTGGCGGGGCTTTCAGGAATGTAGGTGCCTTGGAACTTGGAAGAATCTAGTATGCAGCTTTGCTGTGTGGTGTGTAGTCTTTATTGTGATGGAAATTGGTTAAAGAAAGTAAGAAACATAGGAATGCTATATATCAACTAGCACAAATCTAATTGTGAAGTTGAAGGAATATGATTTAGGGTCTATTCTTTTCCGTTTTAGAAACTCAGAATGTAGGAGCCGTTTGTTTTCTACAAGCACTATGTGGTTAGGTTACCATCTGAAATCAAATCGTGGGTATTATTTTCCCACTTCTTCCCATGAGCATTAATGGCAAAATCTTTTTCCATCAGTTGCATGCAATAGTTGAAATTTTAGAACCTCCCATATTCAACATTTCTATTCCACATGTTGGAAAGCTAAAATTTTATTTACCATCATATATTGTCCCTCAGTGTGCCTTGTTGTACCTTCTCATAATTGACTTCCTACTTTAAGCAAGGTTTTTTAGGATGTTGGGGGCCGGGGGGTTAATGTATGAAGAAACTGTCTTACAAAATCTAGACTCATTGTCTCAACCTCATTTATAGTTACAATGTACAATATTTTTGGCACCTAAGTTTTTCAATAGTTTCAACATCTTGTTGCTTCATTGTGAAAGTACAATGCTTTTTATTGCTTATATGTCACTGGGAAAAACCATTATACTTCGACATTTTATGGGTTTGGTACTTTGGTCCCTTCGTTCCATGTTAAGGGACCAAAACGAGTACAACAAAAAACGTATATGTACTAAAGTAGAAAAAAAGACAGAGCCAAACCAATAAAAATGTGGAAGTATGATGGTGAAGGCGTGAAGCTGATCACTGCTCAATTTTTGGTATAAAATCGTATTCTGTCTATCATTGCGCCTATTCTATGAAAACATTTTTAGCTGATCACTGCAATAATATCAAGGGATAATGTATACACTCCTCAGTGTAGGCCATAATAATTGTATTTTTTAAACCTAGGCCACCCCAGAATTGTTCCGTTCCCAAGTGATGATTCTAGGCAAAAAGTTACCAGACTGATGTAAAATAACCAAATAACTATTGATTTTGTAAAATTAACGGATAGAACAAAAACCAATGACACATAAACACTACCAACCAATTCTGATGGTTTCTATTCCGATGCAAAAAACCCCATCCTACCGGCAATGACCCATGTACGACATTGACAAAGGACATGCTGGATGCTTGTACAGGGATTATTAATAAATCTTTGGTTTAAGTAGAAAACCAAAAGAATTATGAAAGTATGGTGACGTTCTTATCGTGCTGCGTCTTATATCTATGTTTTCCATATTTACTATTGCCATGGTTTGGATTTGGTTAAGTAAACTAACACGTACGCATGTTATGATGCAGAAGGATTCCGAGGGCCAGGAGTCCTATGTGGTACAGGCCATATTGATGACAAAGGCACTTGAGGATAGACGATATTTGTCATTTTTGTCGCATGCCTGAAACCGAAGTCCCCAGACATACTTCTCTTACTCATATTTACATACTGATTGATGGAGTTAAAAGATATGTTTTTAGTCAATGGTGTGTTACTTATACTGTTATAGTTGAAAAAATGATATGAGACATCTGCAATTCTGCATTCTGAGCTATGGGCCGTTTTTGGTCAATTAGAATACTTTGGTAAAGTGAACGAAACCTACGATAGCCCATTCAAGCAAACGGGTCAAACAGAATGTCCAGAAACCATAAATTTTACATAATTTTGAAAAAATTTTCATAGATTAATTTTTTTAATACACGGCTTTATACATTTTCATTTTTTATAAAAAGTTATTTATATACTGGTTTTTTACCATGAGTTCCTTTAACTGTTTGACATGTTTAGTCCGTTGGTCAAAATTCACAACCTTGTCAATAATCAATTACATGTCAAAAAAACCCTATCATGAGGTTGGCCATGTGGACGGACATTAATGGGCCCAAAGGTAACATCTTGACCACCTACTCCACATGCCAATTTGCATTAAATATAATCATATTTTTGTTGAATTCAACAATGCTCATTCTCTCTACCAATGTTCCAAGTATTTTAATTTTGGGATAATTGCGTAAAAAACCTTAAAGTTGGACCATTTTTGTGATTAAAACCCCTAACCATTTTTTGTTGCACAAAAAACCTTAAATCGGTAAAATCTTTTGAAATTAGGACTTGACCGGTTATAATAGGTTGCTATGCTTACATGTCACACACGTGGCGTCCACATGGCAAACCTGACTTACGTGGCGCCTACGTGGCACTACATGTATAATTCATTAAACTGAATTTTTGCAGTAAGAACCCCGAAATTGGTGACTTTTTCGATTAAAACTCTAAACTATATTTTTCTCACCTCTAACCAACAATAATATTTACCTTTTCTCTTTTTCTCTACCTCCGGCAACTCCGATTACTCTATCTCCTCTTTATGTTCAATGTTGTTTATTTTATGTATGTTCGATTAACTTTTCCCATTTAATCTTGAATTTTAACTTCAATTGTGCCGATGGATACGATTTCATTTTGTGTTCACGAGTTGCATTTTTAGGTTCAGCTTTATGTTCAATTTCATTTATTTATATTCCATTTTAGCATCTGAATATGATCAAACCAGAGCAGTGAGATTCGCTAGCCTAGAGGGTGGAGGTTTCATTGGGAAACAAATTCTTTGTTTGATAAATAAAAGATTAATAAAGATCCATGTCATCAAAATTCAATAAGTGAATACTCATTTTTAATTATCTTTGTTGGTTGGAGATTTTTTATCAAATTAAAAATGATTTGGGGTTTTAATTGAAAAAACTAAACAAGTTGGAGGTTTTTTACGCAAAAATCTATTTAAAAGTTTTACACGTCATCAAGTTAGAGGTTTTTTGAAAAAAGGCCAAATTTACAAAGTTTTAACCAGTTGGAGGTTTTTTGTGCAATGAAAAATGGTTTGGGGTTTTAATCGCAAAAATGGTCCAACTTAGAGGTTTTTTGCGCAATTTCCCCTATAATTTTTCCTTGCAAATGACAAATCGTTTCTTCCAAAATTAATGAGGTGGAAACCAAACCACATCTGACTTTTTTTACTCATATTAATCCTTATTTTCCCTTTGAATGAACAATATTAAACTTAAATATACTATAATATAAAGTTATGATTGATTATCAGTAGACATGTGTATGATTCGATCGAAATAAAACCAAATCAATTTGATTGGTTTTAGTTGGATTGATCCTTCATAAATCAGTTGAATAAGGATACATTTTGGTTTATAGTTTTGAGACACCAAAACAAAATCATTGTTATAATGTATTTTTGGAAAGTGTATGTATGTAATATTGTAATATAACTATGTGCAGTTGGTAGATTCTCTTGAAGGTTTTTTATAAAGGGTTTATTATGAAAAAAAAAAACGAATATGTTTTCATGTTTTTTGCGTTTTCGTCCCTTCATGTTATTTTATTTCTAGAATAGTCCTTAAGTTAATCTTTTCTTTTTGGTTGAGTGAAATTTGACTATTGGAACCTGTTTTTCAGTTTTTAAAACTCTGGTTCACCAATTATAATCAAGATTCACTAGTCAAATTTCATAAAACCAGAAAAAAAATTTACTTGAGAACTTTTCTGGAAAAAAAAATAACATTGATGACGGAAACGCAAAAATGATAAAACATGTTGGTTTTCTCGTAATAAACTATTTTATAAAATACTGTTCAAAACCCATATCCTTATTTATATGGATGTTATGAACTTGCATAGCTTGCGTGGTAGTTTTTGTTTTGAATTAACAATAATTGCATTTTTTATGTGGAATTTTTATACCAATGGAACCAAACTGATTTTCTGATTTTACTTGGTTTGGCTGGTTCGTCCAAAATCACTTATTGACGTGTACAAGTTACTATTTTCTCATTAAGGAACTTATATTGATAGTAAATTTTAATTTTATTATAATCATGGACACACACACAAAGTGTTTTTTGTTAAACGATTACAAATGTAACAGATCCAAAGGTTTTTTTGTTTATTGTTTTGATATTCTTTAGATCTACATGTTTATTGTTGATTTTTTTGTTTTAGATAGACTACGATATGTGATTTTTTACATAGGATATATAGATTTTATATAGATCTACGTGTTTATGCTATACATAGAATACATCTTCTATACAAAATATATGATATTCTACATAGAATACATATAGAAGATGTGTAGAATTTTAGATCTACGTGTTTATATTCTATATAGATAAATTAATATTTAAAATAAAATCATTAGAATTTTGTAATATAAAAACGTTTTTAATAAAAAGAAATGATTTTTATGACAAAAAATGAAGAAAAAATAAATTATATAAATACATGAATGAAAGAAAATAGAAAGAGAGAAAAAGAAGATAAATGCTATGTTTGGTAGGGAGCTTTTAAGAGCTTTTAGAAACTTTCAGGAGCTTTATTTTTAATAAGCTCTATTAAAAAATAAAAGCTTTGTTTGGAAGGAAACAAAAAACTTTCATTTTCTAAAAAATAAGCTCTTTTATAAAAAGCTAGTAGAAGTAGCTTTTGGAAAGCTCTGGGAGCTTTTAGTCATACATATTTACTTTTTTACCCTTCTATTAATTATAAACTACCACTTTTAATTAATATTAATGTCCTATTACGTAATTTAATACTAAAAATTACAGCTACAGCTACTTTTACCAAACATAAAAGTTCCAGCTCTTTTAAAAAGCTTCAGCTTTCAAAAGCTTCAGCTACTAAAAGTTCTACCTCTTTTAAAAACACAAAGCTACAGCTAGTTTTGCCAAACATACCCAAAGAAAAAATGCAAAATCATAACAAATTAATGAGCAAAGTTGCATTTTGATAATATCAATGAAAGCCCATAAATGATAAGAAAATATAAGAAAAAGGTATGAGATAAGTTGAAACCACCTTATTGATATAGTTATTATGAAAAAAACCAACGTGTTTTCATGTTTTTTGCGTTTTCGTTCCTCCATGTTATTTTTTACCATAAAAGTCCTCAAGTTATTCTTTTCTTTTTGGTTTAGTGAAATTTGGACATTAGAACCCGGTTATAATTGTGAACCGGGGTTTTAAAAAACTGAAAAACCGGGTTCTAATGTCCAAATTTCACTAAACCAGAAAGAAAAGAATAACGTAAGGTTTTTTATGGAAAATAATAGCATGAAGGGACGAAAATGCAAAAAACGTGAAATCATGTTGGTTTTTTTCATAATAGTATGTTATCCAGGAAACCATTTTTGTGTTTTGCAGGTTCGCAGTTGAAGTATATAACAAGAAGTCTGAGATAGGTTCTTCTATACATCAAAACACACTACTCTTGAAGTATTGCATTTTGAAGGGTTATTTTTTTGTTTATTTTTAAAAATTATTTAATTTTCATTATACATGGTTTTTTTATGTTAAAGAAAAAAAAACAAATGATTCAAACTGTTTAATCGGTTGAATCAAGCTAGTTTAATTGGTTTTTTTTTTTTTCGTTTGTAACAATATTATAAGTAATTTGATTTAAAAAATATCAAATAAAGATTATTGGTTTGGTTAAGATCTTAAGGTTTACAGCGGAAAAAAATCAACTTTTATTATTTTATTTTTGTGCTTAAGTCATTTATCTTTATATTATTTAAGTCTATATCTTTTTTGTCTTATCTAAAACTATATATTTGATTTGTTTAGTAGATTACCAACCGATAAATGGTGTAATGACTTTAACATTTAGGAATAAAGTGCATGATACCAATTATAAAAAATAAGAGAATATTTTTGAAAATTAAATTACAATACGAAATGGAAATTACAATATTGAAATTACTTGACAAAAAGTAAATTACAATATGTGAAAAGAAAACGAGACTGAGGCTCGTGTTTAACACGATTCTCTTAAAACAGATTCGAGTATGTTTCCCAATGTATAACAGTCTAAGCACTATGTACTGCCGCAATTAACCAACTTGCTTGAAAAACCATCCAAAATCTTGAGTGTTTTTCAATTTGGAAAAATGCAGCTACTTTGCTATCAAAAGTATGTATAATATTTCGTAAACTATCATTAGCAATAAAGATATTTAATAAATCAGATATTATTATACTTTTAATTAACAATTAACTTAAGGAAACCAACAGACGTAACAATTCCAAATGTAACTGAACAGTCACTTTTAATCGTAACAACAAGTCACTGAAATTTCTCAATGTTAGCAGCATGCTAAAAACAATCCTAGCGACTTGGACACTTCAGCGAGTACCTACCGGTTGCTGATATATGATTCAGCAGATCTAGCAACTTTCAGTGACTCACTAATCTGTTCTGTTCAACAACTTGCTGATCTTTTTCTCAGCGTCGACCTGATGATCTTCTCAGCGAGCCCACCAAGCCACAAGTGCTTATCTTTTATTTCAGCATCAGCAACCTTGTTGAACTTTTTCTTAGCACCGTGGCCAAAAATTTTAAAGGAAGTATGGGCCAAGATTTTCGGAGCTGCGTTCGTGTCCGTAGGTGCTGGCGCACACGAGCTCAATGGTTTTCTACTATTCGAACTCATGATTTGCACTGCCCTGTGCGCAGGTAGGATTTGGAGCAAAACCAATATACAAGATTGTTATGCTTGTAAAGACTCTTCCTTATGAACCCACTTAGATATCTTTTCCATGGGAAGACATTGCCCCCCATAATGAGTTTTTCTCATTCCCATACACCAAACTTTGAATATCGACATCTCATTTATCTTAACTCCATTTTGGACGTCTTCTATATCGTTGTGAAGCTCTTTTCAAGAACAAGACAAACTCATATAAAAAATAATTATATATATTACTTTTATATATAATTAAATTTCGTCCAAAATTCATGAAAATACACTTTTTCAATGACTTTTTCCAACAAAACAGTAAGTAAAAAAGTTCACTAACTTAATTGCTAAAACGATGTATGAATATTTGTTTTTTTTTTTCAATATTAAATCATTTGATGATATAATTGTTTTACCGGTTTAACAAAAAACAATTAAAAAATATATAATTTTAAATAAGATAAAAAATATTTTAAATTATACAATAATTCAAAACTTTAATAATAAAAATGAAAAGAAATTGAATATTAACACAACATTGTATGTTTAAATCCTTCCAACCAAATTGTGCACATAGCAAATTTAGACAAATGGAATAGTGTTTCCACAACGAGTAAGAAAGCAGAAGGTTCTTTGGCTGGAGATTTCACGCGCTAATGAAAGGTCAGCGTTTAGGCACATTGTACGAGGTCAAACAATTCACCCCCTCATCTAGCCATAAAATCATTCATATTAAATTGAAAAACAATGAATACTTAATTTATGACCTATAATTTTAGCTCAAATGTCTATTGAGTCTTTGTTATATTTAAAATATTTGAAATTAGTTGATTTCATTAAAAGTTAATACAGCAAATCTTAAAAGAATAATATAAACTAAATCATATAAGATAGTAAAAATATGTTTGATCCAAGCTAAATTTCATTGTTATTATTGATAACAAGTTTCAAACATACATTTAGATATAATCACATAAATGTATAACCGTAACCGAAAAAGATAGTAATCTCAAATTAAAGTCAAATAAATTGATCGCATAAATTATGAAAATAAATATTTTCGTCTAAAATTTCAATCGAAATAATTTTTTTATCTTCAAATTCAACGTGTCAAATATATTGCTATTTAACTTTATATTTGTAAAATCCAAAATTAAAATCACATGTATTTTATTACCTTAATGGTCAACAATGAAAACACCGTTAACTTTACCCTCACAACATGTACATCATGTTGTCTTTCAAATTACACATTTGAAACTAGGACCGTGTAAAACTCGTAATTAGAACACATCAAAATCAAATCAAGCTATTATAAAGGGGTCAAGTTTTTATTTTTAATACAATATTACAAATTTCATCATAACTGTAGTCAAACAATCTAGATAATTGGACAAAAACAAATGGTTACCATCATATGTGGATTAATATTTTGGTTTTGATAACACTTGATGCAAAAGACTTGATTTTCTTTAAGGTTAAGTATAATTTTAACCATTTAATTTTTATATTTATCACATTCAGTCACTAAACTATTATATCATCATATTTTATAGGGTTTGTTATGAATAAAACCAACATGTTACCGTTTACTTTTCGTCCCTCAACGTTTTTAAAAATTGAAAACTAAATTCTATTATCCAAATTTCACTAAACCAAAAATAAAAAATTAACTTACAGACTTTTATGGACAAAACTAACATGAAGTGAGGAAAACGTAAACAACGTAAAAATATTGATTTTTTCCGTAATAAACTCTGTTTTATATACATTAATTATTTTCAAAACAAAATTATAAACTAAGAATCAGTGACATTAAAAGTATAGTTAACCCTTTTTTTTCCCAAGCACTTTTGCTAATATATGTTCAAACACGTGTGGGCAATGTGACTTATTTGGCAGCCTTTCCGACTTCGCGTACAAGTGTACATTACAACTCTCCACAGAGTATCCGACCTCTGTCTATACCTCCCACCGAAGAACACTTTGACCAACTCCCCATTCTTTACCAAAAGTTCATCAAAGCCTCTTCTCACCGGAACTCTTCGATTGCCAGAAAATTTTCAACAGGAGGACATGTTGATGCTCGTTGATTGTTCCAACTGCCGGACTCCGTTACAGCTGCCGGCAGGAGCTAGGTCCATTCGGTGCGCCGTTTGTCAAGCCATTACACGCGTAGCTGATCCCCGCAGTCTCCCTCCGCCGTTGCCTACACCGCCTTACGCTACCTCTTCTAACTACCACTACGCTCCACCTCAGCCGCATCCACCACCACCGGCTCCATCGCCGTACAATCAAATATCGTCCTATGGTCAAACACCGTCGGTCAACGGCAGGAAGAAGGCCGTGATCTGCGGAATATCGTACAAGAGAACGAAGCACGAGCTTAAAGGTTGCATCAATGATGCAAAATGTATGAAGTACTTATTGATCAACAAATTCAAGTTCCCAGAATCTTCTATTCTCATGCTCACAGGTAAAAATTATGCAGTTTTTACCATTTTTTTTGGGGGGAAATTGCCAAGGTACATACAATTTTAGGCCGAAAAAGAAGGATAAAATTTGTTTTAGGCCGAAAAAGAAGGATAAAATTTTTTTTACTGGAGAAAGTACATACAATTCAACTATTTAGGCCAGAAAATTCATGAACTTTTGTTGGAAAGGATTATGAAAGTCAAATATTATAATTTTAATTAGTCCCTGTAAAATTTATAATCTTTTCTTGATTGTTGCTAAAATCTGTATTTTATGGTACAGGGCAATTTACCATTAATTAAATTTAATTTGATCGTTTTGTTTATTAATTGAAGTTCATATTTCATGGCATTTATTATCTTCTACATGTTAGTGTTCTTTAATTGAGATTGATTTATCAGAATCCACTTTGGATTTCCAAAAATCAAACCAAAATGTTTTCACATTCCAATATTTCTATTGATATATCCTGCCTTCAATTATTGACCGTTTGAGAAAATTGAGACGTGATGGATTGATTGATTACAAAGAGGTGCTTGAATGTGAAAAAAGTATTTGTTCGCAATAAAAGGGATATAGAATATAACAGAAAGCAGTATAATACAACTAAAATGTGAAACTTTAATTAGTTCGCATTGTGCTCCTTGTGTGGCTGCATGTATATTCATTTTTAGAAAGACAAGTCTTGATCCATGGTGTGCCCTGCACTAATGCTTCTTGGCTTTATGATTGATGAGGGCTGGTGAGGAAAGTATTTATATGCAATGTGTCATATTCCTGTCGCAAAGTGCCTGTTCCTATTACCTAAACTCGTTCTTAATCACAAAAGACCACTCGTAAATCGTTATAGCTGCTCTAAATCTCTTTCCATATATAATTGTAGGGATATTGTGCCCGATACCAATTATAAAATATAAGAAATGTAGTACGAATTACAATTCAAGAAATGAAATTACAATACACGGAAATAAATAAAGTACGGAAATTAAAATTACAAATACAAGAAAAATAATACGGAAAGTAAATTACAATACGGAAAATAAAGGCTGAGTCTCGTGTTTGACACGATTCCCTTAAAACAGATTCGAAGTCTGTTTCCCAGGGTACAACAGCCAAAGCAGTGTGTACTGCCGGAGGTAACCAACTTGCCTGAAAGAACACGTGAATTCAAAGTGATCTTCGTTCTTGGAAGCAGCAACGTCTTGCCGTTAAAGTGTAAAAGCTTTCAAATATCTCAAGTGTTTCCAGAATTATTTCAAGTAATTTGGTGTGTTGAATCTCCCATTATTTTATAGGAAATTTGAGTTGAAACAACAAAATTAATCATCTTTTTTAATTACAAAAACCGTTTTGTAATATTCCATTATTACAAGGTTTATTGTCAATTAATCATGAGTAATTATGTGTTGAAACCAAATTGTAACAGCTCATTAAATCAGTTAGGCGCTCATTTAATTATGAGTTCTGGTACGAAACCTGCTCACCGGACAGCTTAGAGCCGAAGCCTGCTCACGGACAGCTTGGCCTCGGGCTGTTCACTACTGGACAGCTTTGACAAAGCCTGCTCAACATCCGCGGACAGCTTGAGCGCTGATCTTCAAACCTGTCCAAGGACTGCTCACGGACAGCTTGAGCAAACTCTGTCCAGAACAGGTTTCATGAAGCCTGTCCAACTCTCACCTGGAGTAAAAAAGTTGTCTCGCACGAGCCCTGATTTTCGGAGCTGCATTCGTGTCCGCAGGTGCTGGCGTACACGAGTTCAGTGGATTTTAGCCTTCGAGGTCCAAGATTTGCACCCCCCCCCTGCGCGCGGGTAGGCATTGGAGTAAAACCACAAACAATCTTGCCATGGCTTTGAACACTCCTCCTTATAAACCCACTTTGGTTTCATCTTCCTTCCTATGTGGGACTCTCTTCACCCACTTAGAAGAAGTTTCAATCATTCCAAACACCAATCTTTGAGCATCGATATCTCATTCATCTTAGCTCCGTTTTGGACGTTCTTTATATCGTTGGAATCCTCTCTTCAAGGAGAATACAAACCCACAAAATATTCATTATATATGTCACAATTATATATAATTATATTTGGTCCAAAACCATGGAAAAACCACTTTTTTCTTTGAAAAATTTACACTTTTTTCCAACAAATTGTAGGGATATTGTGTCCGATACCAATTATAAAATATAAGAAATGTATTACGAATTACAATTCAAGAAATGAAATTACAATACACGGAAATAAATAAAGTACGGAAATTAAAATTACAAATACAAGAAAT
Source organism: Centrapalus pauciflorus (assembly GCA_020465985.1). Taxonomy (NCBI): domain Eukaryota; kingdom Viridiplantae; phylum Streptophyta; class Magnoliopsida; order Asterales; family Asteraceae; genus Centrapalus; species Centrapalus pauciflorus. The sequence goes on from JAANYP010003966.1 coordinate 311,265, forward strand.
AATAATACGGAAAATAAATTACAATACGGAAAATAAAGGCTGAGTCTCGTGTTTGACACGATTCCCTTAAAACAGATTCGAAGTCTGTTTCCCAGGGTACAACAGCCAAAGCAGTGTGTACTGCCGGAGGTAACCAACTTGCCTGAAAAAGCACGTGAATTTAAGGTGATCTTCGTTCTTGGAAGCAGCAACGTCTTGCCGTTAAAGTGTAAAAGCTTTCAAATATCTCAAGTGTTTCCAGAATTATTTCAAGTCGTTTGGTGTGTTGAATCTCCAATTATTTTATAGGAAATTGGAGTTGAAACAACAAAATTAATCATCTTTTTAATTACAAAAACCGTTTTGTAATATTCCATTATTACAAGGTTTATTGTCAATTAATGATGAGTAATTATGTGTTGAAACCAAATAGTAACAGCTCATTAAATCAGTCAGCCGCTGATTTAATTATCAATTCTGGTACGAAAGCTGCTCGCCGGACAGCTTAGAGCCGAAGCCTGCTCACGGACAGCTTGGCCTCGGGCTGTTCACTACTGGACAGCTTTGACAAAGCCTGCTCAGCATCCGCGGACAGCTTTGGCCGAAGCCTGCTCGCCGACAGCTTGAGCGCTGATCTTCAAACCTGTCCAAGGACTGCTTGAGCAAACTCTGTCCAGAACAGGTTTCATGAAGCCTGTCCAACTCTCACCTGGAGTAAAAAAGTTGTCTCGCACGAGCCCTGATTTTCGGAGCTGCATTCGTGTCCGCAGGTGCTGGCGTACACGAGTTTAGTGGATTTTAGCCTTCGAGGTCCAAGATTTGCACCCCCCCCTGCGCGCGGGTAGGCATTGGAGTAAAACCACAAACAATCTTGCCATGGCTTTGAACACTCCTCCTTATAAACCCACTTTGGTTTCATCTTCCTTCCTATGTGGGACTCTCTTCACCCACTTAGAAGAAGTTTCAATCATTCCAAACACCAATCTTTGAGCATCGATATCTCATTCATCTTAGCTCCGTTTTGGACGTTCTTTATATCGTTGGAATCCTCTCTTCAAGGAGAATACAAACCCACAAAATATTCATTATATATGTCACAATTATATATAATTATATTTGGTCCAAAACCATGGAAAAACCACTTTTTTCTTTGAAAAATTTACACTTTTTTCCAACAAATTGTAGGGATATTGTGTCCGATACCAATTATAAAATATAAGAAATGTATTACGAATTACAATTCAAGAAATGAAATTACAATACACGGAAATAAATAAAGTACGGAAATTAAAATTACAAATACAAGAAATAATAATACGGAAAATAAATTACAATACGGAAAATAAAGGCTGAGTCTCGTGTTTGACACGATTCCCTTAAAACAGATTCGAAGTCTGTTTCCCAGGGTACAACAGCCAAAGCAGTGTGTACTGCCGGAGGTAACCAACTTGCCTGAAAGAACACGTGAATTCAAAGTGATCTTCGTTCTTGGAAGCAGCAACGTCTTGCCGTTAAAGTGTAAAAGCTTTCAAATATCTCAAGTGTTTCCAGAATTATTTCAAGTGGTTTGGTGTGTTGAATCTCCAATTAAGTTTTGGGTTCACTTTCAACCATGTAAGTGACAAAATCATCTCCATATGATTTTTCAACCCTTTTCCTTTTACTTCTTCTAGGCTCAACCTCTTCTCTTTCAGGTTGTTCTAATGTCTCATCTTGGACATTTTCGTCAATTGATTTAGACGAACTAACACGATCCTTTTGTAAACAAGGAAATATATTCTCAAAGAAGGATGCATTCCTTGATTCCATGATGGTATTCTTGTGAATTTCTGGGTTTTTAGACTCATACACAAGAAACCGATAGGCACTACTATGATGTGCATAACCAATAAATATGCAATCAACCGTTTTAGGTCCTATCTTTTGAGCCTTAGGTGCCGGTACAACAACCTTTGCTAGGCACCCCCACACTCGTAAGTACTTATAGGATGGCTCTCTTCCCATCCAAAGTTCATACGGTGTTTTATCCATTTTCTTGCGGGGTATCTTATTCAAAAGATAAGTAGCCGAGAGGATAGCTTCCCCCCACATTTCTTGGCTCATTCCCGAACTTATTAACATGGCATTCACCATTTCTTTCAATGTTCGGTTTTTTCTTTCCGCAATACCATTTTGTTGAGGTGAGTAAGGAGCGGTGAATTCGTGTCGGATTCCATGTTGAGCACATAAATCCGCAAACGGTGACACATATTCACCACCTCGATCACTTCTTACAACCTTAATCTTTTTGTTGAGTTGGTTCTCAACCTCTTGTTTGTATAAAACAAACTTCTCGATTGCTTCATCTTTACTTTTCATCAAGTAAACATAGCAATATCTTGTACAATCATCAATAAACGTGATGAAGTACTTATTACCACCTCTCGTAGGAATGGATTTTAAATCACACACATCCGTGTGAATCATATCAAGTGGTTCGGTTATTCTTTCAACCGATTGGAAAGACGATCTTGTAAGTTTGGCTTCAACACAAGTTTGGCATTTATAATTTGAATCAATATGAAAAGATGGAATGCAATTTAACTTGATTAAACGACGTAAAGAATTAAAATTGACATGTCCAAGACGACCATGCCATACGTTAGAAGACTCTGTCAAATAAACCGAATTTCTAGTCGTTTTATTAAAATTACTTTTCAAAATCATCAAGTTTATTTTGAACATTCCATTCAAAGCAAAACCTTCTCCAACAAAATGATTCTTGGTCAAAACAAATTTATTAGATTCAAAAACCATTTTAAATCCAAACTTGTTTAACAGCCATCCGGAAACCACATTCTTTTGAATTTCCGGTACATACAAAACATTTGTCAACTTAAGATCTTTCCCGGATGTCATCTTCAAGATCACATCACCTTCACCTTTGACATCAACCGTATCAAAGTTTCCCATGAAGATCTTTTTTCCATTAACTACTTTCAAAGTAGTAAACAAACTTTTCTCCGAACACACATGTCGGGTAGAACCAGTGTCGATCCACCATTCATTCGGTTCAGATCTTACCAATTCTACATCAGAAACCATTGCCGTGATATTCACATTCATCACACTTGCAACTTCACCATTGCCGTCAAGAACCACGCATGGTTCAAGATCCAAATCAGAAAACAATTCTGATTTCTCAATATGATTGGCAAATTTAATCTCATTTTGAACTCCAATCATATCAACCATCTCATTAATCGATGGTTTAGCAATAGATGTTATAGTTGAAGTCATCGACCGTGACACAACTCCATCTAACATTTCCATTTTTTTTTAACGCCAAAGAAAATAATTACAAGTATTTGTGAATCTTCTTTTCAAACAAATACTTTATAAATTTTCAATAAAGAAAATTTTCTCACTTTATAATAAAATTACACTTTTATTATAAACAACGTCAAATTAATTGATCAAGCTTGATTCAACCGTTCAATTTAATCACAAAATTAAATCTTTTGTTATAAACAATGTCAAATACTTCAATTGACAAAACTTGAATCAACCGTTCAATTTAATCACTTTATAACAAAATTAAATCTTTTGTTATAAACAATGTCAAATACTTCAATTGACAAAACTTGAATCAACCGGTCAATTTTATCACTTTATAACAAAATTAAATCCTTTTTATTATAACCGATTTTATCACTAAAATTGAATCTGCCGTTCAATTTAACACCAAAGTGATAACACCAAAGTGAAGAATGAATCAACCGTTCATTCAAACACTTGTAACCCGAACGAGAATAGTAAAAATTTTATATTAAAAGTTAAAATTGAATCATCCGTTCAATGTTTAAGAAAACCAAAAGTGAATAATCGAATCTGCCGTTCAAATTAAACACTTCATCAAGGCTGTTGCAAAAATTAAATCTGTCTCGAAACCAAAACTCGTTTGTAACGAAACAGAAATAATTAAATGAAATGGAAACACAATTGCTTCGAGACAAAACACGTTTGAATCGAAACAATAATGTAATAGAAACTTTTACTTCGAGACAAAACTTGTTTGAATCGAAGAAACAATTTCTCTAAAATTCCTAAATTTTATAACCGGTATCGTGTTTGTAAAATCTGTTTTAAGATTGTAGGGATATTGTGTCCGATACCAATTATAAAATATAAGAAATGTAGTACGAATTACAATTCAAGAAATGAAATTACAATACACGGAAATAAATAAAGTACGGAAATTAAAATTACAAATACAAGAAAAATAATACGGAAAGTAAATTACAATACGGAAAATAAAGGCTGAGTCTCGTGTTTGACACGATTCCCTTAAAACAGATTCGAAGTCTGTTTCCCAGGGTACAACAGCCAAAGCAGTGTGTACTGCCGGAGGTAACCAACTTGCCTGAAAAAGCACGTGAATTTAAGGTGATCTTCGTTCTTGGAAGCAGCAACGTCTTGCCGTTAAAGTGTAAAAGCTTTCAAATATCTCAAGTGTTTCCAGAATTATTTCAAGTGGTTTGGTGTGTTGAATCTCCAATTATTTTATAGGAAATTGGAGTTGAAACAACAAAATTAATCATCTTTTTAATTACAAAAACCGTTTTGTAATATTCCATTATTACAAGGTTTATTGTCAATTAATGATGAGTAATTATGTGTTGAAACCAAATAGTAACAGCTCATTAAATCAGTCAGCCGCTGATTTAATTATCAATTCTGGTACGAAAGCTGCTCGCCGGACAGCTTAGAGCCGAAGCCTGCTCACGGACAGCTTGGCCTCGGGCTGTTCACTACTGGACAGCTTTGACAAAGCCTGCTCAGCATCCGCGGACAGCTTTGGCCGAAGCCTGCTCGCCGACAGCTTGAGCGCTGATCTTCAAACCTGTCCAAGGACTGCTTGAGCAAACTCTGTCCAGAACAGGTTTCATGAAGCCTGTCCAACTCTCACCTGGAGTAAAAAAGTTGTCTCGCACGAGCCCTGATTTTCGGAGCTGCATTCGTGTCCGCAGGTGCTGGCGTACACGAGTTTAGTGGATTTTAGCCTTCGAGGTCCAAGATTTGCACCCCCCCCTGCGCGCGGGTAGGCATTGGAGTAAAACCACAAACAATCTTGCCATGGCTTTGAACACTCCTCCTTATAAACCCACTTTGGTTTCATCTTCCTTCCTATGTGGGACTCTCTTCACCCACTTAGAAGAAGTTTCAATCATTCCAAACACCAATCTTTGAGCATCGATATCTCATTCATCTTAGCTCCGTTTTGGACGTTCTTTATATCGTTGGAATCCTCTCTTCAAGGAGAATACAAACCCACAAAATATTCATTATATATATCACAATTATATATAATTATATTTGGTCCAAAACCATGGAAAAACCATTTTTTTCCTTTGAAAAATTTACACTTTTTTCCAACAATCCCCCACATGAATGAGAGATCGATCGAAAACACATTCCAATCATCCCCCACATGTATGAGATTGATCGAAGACACATAAAATTCCAATGAATTTTCAATGGTTGAAATCTTGCATAGGATAGGTAGGTGTAAACCTTTGAACCTTCCCTTATGAAATGCACTTAGCCTTCTAGCCGTCAGTAGAACTCGATGTCTTTGAACTGAGCTGCCATTTGTGAAGACGACAATACACTTCACACAAGAATCTCCCTAACAAGGTTAACTCCTCATAGTCGTGTCCGTTATGGTCATGGAACACTAGCCTGGTTCTGCGAGAGCTACTAAGAATTGTGCCCCTACAATTCCACTCGAAGCGACCCCACTTCTCTCTCACATAGGTGATTTCTCCCGAATCATTAAAAGCATAATTGATTTCGACCGAATCATTATAAAATGCTTAACCTCATTGTCACTAAAATGATTTTCTTCTAGAAATCATATAGGAATGGACTAGGAGTTTTTCACAACCCCCCACAGTGACCACACTTTATTCATACAAATAGGTTGTCCTTTTGAACCAAGATCTTGGGATCTCCAGTCAACAAGGTAAGGTTTTCCTTCGTATGAATTTATTCATTCATGGGCTTTAGTCCCATTCCTTTTGACGACTTCAAAACTAACTCTCTATTTAGGCCTTTCGTAAGCGGATCCGCAATGTTATCTTTTGACTTCACATAGTCAATAGTGATAACACCTGTTGAGAGTAGTTGTCGTATCGAATTATGCCGACGTCTAATATGTCTTGACTTACCATTATACATTATGCTATGCGCTCTACCAATCGCTGATTGGCTATCACAATGTATAGTAACGGCTGAAACGGGTTTCGGCCACTTTGGTATGTCTTCAATAAATTGACGTAACCATTCGGCTTCTTCACCACATTTATCTAATGCGATGAATTCAGATTCCATCGTAGATCTAGCTATCACTGTTTGCTTGGAAGACTTCCAAGAAATAGCAGCACCACCAAGTGTAAATACATATCCACTTGTAGATCTAGAATCTTTTATATCGGATATCCAATTCGCATCGCTGTATCCTTCTATCACAGCTGGATATCTCTCATAACGCAGTCCGTACTCTCGAGTATATCTCAAATACCGAAGTACTCGTATCACACTTTTCCAATGAATCCGACTCGGATTACTCGTGTACCTACTTAGCCTGCTTACAGCATATGCTATGTCCGGTCTGGTACAAGACATTAGATACATTAGACTGCCTATAATTCTTGAGTATTCTAGTTGATTAACACTTTCACCTCTATTTTTTGATAGATGTTGACTAGTGTCAATCGGAGTTCTAGCTATACTAGAATCACCATTACTAAATTTCTCAAGAATTTTATCCACATAATGAGTTTGACTTAACACAAGACTATCTTGGGTTCGTGTGATTTTAATACCAAGAATCACTTCCGCTAAACCCATGTCTTTCATGTCAAATTTGGATTTCAACATCTCTTTCGTTGAATTAATCATTCTTTCGTTGAATTAATCATTCTTTCGTTACTACCAACGATAAGCATATCGTCTACGTATAAACAAAGAATGACATATCCATGTTTTGTATCTTTCATGTACACACACTTGTCGCACTCATTAATTTTGAATCCACATTCTAGCATGACGTGGTCAAACTTTTGATGCCATTGTTTGGGAGCTTGCTTCAAGCCATATAATGACTTAACAAGCCTACAAACTTTCTTTCCACATCCAGGAGCACTAAAACCCTCGGGTTGCTCCATGTAGATTTCCTCTTCTAAATCACCGTTTAGAAAAGCCGTCTTCACATCCATTTGGTGCACTTCTAGATTTCTTATTGCGGCAATCGCAAGCACCAATCTAATGGATGTTATTCGCGTCACCGGCGAATATGTATCAAAGTAATCAACACCCTCCTTTTGTTTGTAACCTTTGATTACCAACCGTGCTTTATATTTATCAATGGAACCATCAGGTTTCATTTTCCTCTTAAAAAGCCATCGGTAACCTAGTGGTTTACAACCTTCAGGAAGGTCCACTAGTTCCCAAGTATGATTTTGTAAAATTGACTCAATTTCACTCTTGATGGCTTCTTTCCATTGAGGTCCTTCAGAAGAAGTTACCGCGTCTCGGTAAGTTTTGGGTTCACTTTCAACCATGTAAGTGACAAAATCATCTCCATATGATTTTTCAACCCTTTTCCTTTTACTTCTTCTAGGCTCAACCTCTTCTCTTTCAGGTTGTTCTAATGTCTCATCTTGGACATTTTCGTCAATTGATTTAGACGAACTAGCACGATCCTTTTGTAAACAAGGAAATATATTCTCAAAGAAGGATGCATTCCTTGATTCCATGATAGTATTCTTGTGAATTTCTGGATTTTTAGACTCATACACAAGAAACCGATAGGCACTACTATGATGTGCATAACCAATAAATATGCAATCAATCGTTTTAGGTCCTATCTTTTGAGCCTTAGGTGCCGGTACAACAACCTTTGCTAGGCACCCCCACACTCGTAAGTACTTATAAGATGGCTCTCTTCCCATCCAAAGTTCATACGGTGTTTTATCCATTTTCTTGCGGGGTATCTTATTCAAAAGATAAGTAGCCGAGAGGATAGCTTCCCCCCACATTTCTTGGCTCATTCCCGAACTTATTAACATGGCATTCACCATTTCTTAAAATCTGTGTATTATTATCACTTATTATTGAAACAACAAAAAGTAAACCAGCTTTGACGATGATTGGCAAAATTATTCTCATTTTGACCTCCAATCAAATTAACCATCTTCCGTATTATTATCTCTTTCCATATATAATTCATGAAACAAATATTATATTTTTAGCATAAGTTACATTTCCTACATGGCAATCAAAAGATATGATACCTCACTTTTGACCATTTCCTGCTAAAAACAGAAAACTTCAAGAAAAAGAACGATCGTAAACATTAAAGATTATCAAAGTCATAAGCTTGACCTGGAAACTCTAGGTTGCACTTCACTTGGAATGAAATATTGGCATCTTATTCATGACTCTAACAAGTAACATTTACCCAGTTTGAGCTAACATTTTCTTAATTGGTATTGCCAGAAGAGGAAACTGATCCTTATCGGATTCCAACGAAGCATAATATCAGAATGGCCATGTATTGGCTTGTACAAGGTTGTCAGTCTGGAGATTCCTTAGTGTTCCATTTTTCTGGTCATGGTTCCCAACAAAGGAACTACACTGGTGACGAGATTGATGGGTATGACGAGACATTGTGTCCATTGGATTTTGAGACTCAAGGAATGATTGTTGATGATGAGATAAACGCAACATTGGTTAAGCCACTTCCTCATGGTGTCAGGCTTCATGCCATTATCGATGCTTGTCATAGTGGCACCATGCTAGATTTATCGTTTCTTTGTAGGATGGACAGGTTGGTATACAATGTTAAAGGCTAATGCTCTATCATTGGTTGCGTATTTTGTGGATTCCACCTCCATTTTTATGGTTCTATTTTCATTAGATTGACATCGTAATTGTTCTATTGATATAGGAGTGGGAGGTATGTATGGGAGGACCATAGTCCTCAGTCGGGAATATTCAAGGGAACAAATGGAGGGGAAGTCATCTCTTTCAGTGGCTGTGACGATGATCAATCATCTGCTGATACATCTGTAATTTCATATGCATTTCTCTCGTTAATTTTCTTGTCTAATGCATGGAAAATGGAATCGTGAATTCATAAATTTAAACCTAATGAATGCATATGTGCAGTCTCTGTCGAAGGTAACTTCAACCGGAGCAATGACATTTTCATTCATACAAGCAATTGAACGTGGGCATGGGACGACATATGGTGATATGCTGAACTCAATGAGAACCACTATACGAAAAAATGAAACTGATATGGGTGGCGGTGGTGGTGCTGTGACATCTCTTATTGGCATGCTTTTGACCGGAGGAAGTCTTGGTGGTGGTTTGCGACAGGTATTTTCATCTTCAATTAGAATCTTTTTTACCTGGTCATAATTCAAGAACCATGTAACCATGCACAATGATTGATCTGTTTGTCCCTGTTATGATGTTATCTGTTTAAGGTAGTTTAGACAATTGACCAATGATTGTATGCTATTAGTAAGCTAATCTGGCTAGTCAAATGTTGCAATTTTCATGGGATGAAAGTAGTTGTAGGTTTTGTCAATATTAAGAGGATAGGATTTGAATTATGTGATCAAGCAAAAGTTGATGATTCTATTTTATTTCTAGAATAAATTGGAATAAGAATTTATATCTGTTTGGACAATTATAGAAATCTTTTATAAAGACAAACACACTCATTTTGACTTAAGAATTGTATAAATTGCCTACATATCGTATGATTCGGATATATCTTCAGTTTTGAGGTAATGACAATTGACCATTAGAAAATTATAACCTGCACAGCTTCCAAAAACTGAAATACCTAAAATTCCAAAAATGGAAATTGTTGCAATCTTTCTGGAAGGATGTTAGCTCTTTTCACTTTACTTTTACTCTCAAATTATGGGAGATTTTTGTCATGTGGATTTAATCCCAGTTTCTTTTGTTACTGCAGGAACCACAACTCACAGCCAGCGAACCATTTGATGTGTATACGAAACGATTCTCCCTATAACACATAATCTCCAGCTCTTTCTTTAAGTTGAATTCTATCCATCTGTACAGTTTGTTCAATTTTTCCCTCAATGACACGATCGAATATGCTTGTTGTTTTGTTTTTCTTGTATGTAATGCCTTTTTCTAAATAAAAAGCTATGAAATTCGTCTACTGTGTTCTGTCATCTTCAAGAACATAAAGATTATTTGCAGCTGATTGTAATGTTATAGTGGTTGGGAATTCAATTAAGATAAGATTGATGACTGTTATTCGAGGGATTATGCTGCTGACCGATTTACATATTCATCGAAGATTTGATCCTAACGAGAGAGACGATCTTTGTAATTTGATCTGTAAATGCTTAATCATTTGTCAAATACTTCTCTGAAAAATTATTACAGATTTTGTCCTCTGACTAATAGAGTTACAGTGAAGGGTTTAATACGAAAAAAGCCAACATGTTTTCGTGTTTTTTGCGATTTAGTCTCTTCGTGTTATTTTTACTAAGAAACACCTCGAGTTATTGTTTTCGATCTGGTTTTCGGAAAAGTTTTTTTTTTTTTCATAATCAACCCTGTCTTTTTTCACAAAAAAACCAACGTGTTTTAACTATTTTTCTCCGAAAAGTCCACAAACTTGAAGACTTTTTTGAAAAAATAAAGAAAAATTCTAAAAATCACAAACAAATATATTAGTTAAAGATTTTATTGGTAAAAAATAACACGGAGAGTCTAAACCGCAAAAAAACATGCTAGTTTTTTTTTTTTTTTTTTTTTTTTTTTTTTTGTTTTGTTTTTCTTATTAAGCCCTATAATAAACAAACGTGTTCTCTCGTGGACCTTTGTCCTTTGATCTTGCAAGGGGAATCCTTCTCCTACAAAAGGATTGCATCCCAAAATCATCCATTTGTTAACAGTAGATTACCGTTAGAGAGGTTAATGATTGGTTTAATGACTTCAAACCTCAAAATGTTGATATAAAATCTTGTGTCAGTTTGTCAAAATACATCATTTTTTATTTTAATAATTTACGAATTATCATTGATGGATGAAACGTACTAGTGTTGTTTGACCTGCTACCATGTACATATGTAGAGTGTAGAAGACTAGGAGTGTTCCTTTTTGTATAATCTGGTTTTCGGATGATCTGAAATTTTGATACAAAATTCCGCATCCAGATTTTGGATTATCTGAATTTTGAACATCTGAAATATCAGATTATCTGATATCCAACTTTTTTATAAAAAAATAAACTAAAAAAATATTTAGAAGTCTAAAAATACTATATTTTATAGCCAAATACATATAAAAAGACAAATATGTTGCAAATAAAAAATATCGTATTTTTTAAAATTAAAATGATAAAATTCTAACTAAAGTGTAATAAATAATTAAATACCATTTTATACTTAAAACTTCAAGCAAATAATCAATGAAAAAAATGTTTAAAAAATAATAATATAACAATTTTTTGGATTTAGATATTTTTGAACAGTACTAATATTCGCACAGTATATTACAGAGTTACTTAAAATTCAACGCAATCAAACTAGCGTTAATACTTACAAATATATTAAATTAAATTAAATTAAAGAATATTTAAAAAACTGAAAAAAATCACATGATGCTTTATATGATTAAATTGTATAAAATATATGTATCAGAGTGTAAACTTACTCGGTAAATAAAAATTCTAAGGATTTTATGTGTATAATTAGAGCGGTAAACAAACCGAACGGTTGACGAACTATTCGACGGGAAGTTCATTTATGTTTTAAACGAACGAACATGGACACAAAAAATTATTCGTTTAGTTAAATGAATGAACGAATGAACATGAACATACTATTTGTTCGTTCATTTATGTTCGTGAATGTTTAATTACGTTTGTTCATTTATGTTCGTTCGTTTATAATTTCATATTCGTTTGTTCAATTATAATAAGTTTTAACAAATATATTATATTTAATATAAATATATTATTTTGAGTATTGCATAATATATTAATTAATAATATAAATTTAAAAATAACACTTCAAACTCTAATACTGATAAGATTGATAGCATTGAATGAAGATAAAAAAATATTTAAAAGCTCGAATGCTTAAATGTTGTTAATTTAGTATTGAAATTAAGATTTTTGTTTCTTAATTCATTAATTTATTGTTATTGTAGTAGTTTGAAGTCATTTATAAATCTTATGAACGTATAAACATAATTTGAAAACTATAAACAGTGTATTGTGAATTTTATTTATATTCAAAAAGCTTGTTTGTTTATGTTTAGTTGTTTTCGTTTAATAATTCATTTATCTTCATTCATTTGACATTCGTTTATGTTCAATTACAAAACGAACGAACATAAATAATCACAAACACGATCAAATCTTTAACGAGTGAGCACAAACAAAAAAATCTTCTATTCGTTTATGTTGATGTTCGTTTACACGTTCGTTAAAGTTAAACGAACAAAAATAAACAATGTCTTTTTCATTAATGATTTTACAAAAAAGTCAAGGGTCCTATTCTGAATTTCAGAACAGCCCCCTGATGTTTGAAGAAAAATTATTAATTTCCTATTCTGAAATTCATAAGCAAAATCGTTAACCCAGGTCCAAAGTGTTGCTCTGACTCTACCCCGCCAATGGAGAAACTCAAATCAACAATCTCACAAACCCTAATCCTCTCAATCTCACAAAGCAATCCTCATACTCTCCCTAATACTTGCTCATCTCTCCATGATTTCTTTAATCAGTTGCCCCAGTTTCACCAAGTAATCACACACATCCTTTATCACTTTGTTTTGTTTACTTTTCTCCGGACAAATCCGCTAATGATCATGCAGTTAAACCTTCTACGGTTTGATTAATAATATATGATTCTATTAACCAGATGATTGAAGATTTAGCGCACAAGGAAACATCATTGTTTCTCAAGAACAAAAAATCTGCTTTGGAATTTAAGCTCAAGGGAAACAACTGCTTCTCCAACGGAGACAATTCAGATGCTTTGCGATTCTACACACAGGTCTGGAATCTAAACCTTCTAATACACAAGCCTTGCTGTTTCAGTAACAAAAATGCTAATTTCCTTGAATTAATTGATTTGGACAAGCCAATTACAGTGATGAATTATTCACATTTGATGGTGGATTATAAACTAATGTGTTAACATAGCATTTGATACGAGCCCACGTCTGGCCCAAGAAGACACTGAGTTACCAAAGTTCAATTAGTGGCCAAGTTCCCATGCAGCATTCATTTTTGTTTAATTTCTCAACAGATAAACTGCCAGTCTTGCTTGTTGGTTGCTTTTCATTGGTTAATTGGTAGTAGTGTTTCCTTGATTTTAGTTGTTTATTTCCGACTTTGATTGACATAGAGAACTTAGTCTATAATTCTTGGGAGATTGACCATCTCGAATTGGTCTCTATCAGCATTCATCCAATTTCTGCTTAAATTTGAATCTAGATTCTAAAGCGGATAAAAATATAACATTAATGAACAGGCTCTACGAGTTGCTCCTAGAGATGTGGATGACATGGGCAAAAATCTAGCGGCAACACTATACGTGAATCGTGCAGCTGTATTGCAGGTTTATTTGAATTCCTCTTAACTAGTTTCCTCTTGCTACCAATATCAATGGTCAATCTTTACCATATACTGTAAGTTATTGATTTACATGTAGTAAAAACTGTACCACACCTATTTATATAATACTCCTTCAGTCCTTCCATCCATGATAATTGCAACATTCTTTTGAGATGTTGCTAATAGTACGTTTGAACCCTGAAATTCCTGATTTGTCTCTACTTAAGGTTGTTTTAGACATTTATCTAATTTTCAAACACTTCTATTAAACATGTGGAGAGAATCATTGCAATTGTCATAACCGGAGGGAGTGTGTACCTTTTTTATTTGGCATGCAGCATTTTAAAATTGATTATACATTTTGTAAAGTAATAAAGAAACAGTTCTGTTGAATGTTAATCACCCTTTATTTTAACTATTGTACAGAAAATGGGTCTTGTGATGGAGTCTCTACAGGATTGCAATCGGGCTCTTGCAATTTGTAGAAGTTACTCTAAGGTGGTAACCTTCTCATGCTTCTCTACCTGAAGTTACTTACACTTAGTTTTCTATCTCACAATCATCAAGTGCATGTGTCATGGTTACATGAAATTGGGAAGTATTCACTCTGTTTCCTTGCCATTCTTTTGCTTGATATAACAAAATTAGAGATACAATCAACACTAGCTTCTACCATCTTTTGTTGCATATCTTTTCTCTTACAATAATGACATGTCCCCACGTACGTGTATTGTAGGCATGGTATAGGAGAGGCAAGGCAAACATTTCCATGGGAAATTACAACGATGCAGTTTGTGACTTGAAAGTTTCGCTATGCTTGGAGAGTTCTTTAAGTGGAAAGCGGCAGATAGAAGGCGAGCTTAAACTTATTTTGCATCGACATGATGGGAAAGACTCTTCCCCAGATGTAGCTATATACAAGGATTTGGACATCCATGGTAGAATTTTTTATATCGACTATAGAATTTCTAAGGTCCTATTGTGTTAATGTTTAGACATTGTAGGTGATTGGGATTTACATGAAACCTAAGGGACTTCATGTTAAGCTTCAAATGAGTAAGGATGTGTGTGTGCTTGCTTGTGTAAGCTAACATGCCTTTGGGATTGCTAAATGGCGAGGTCAAGGAGGCAGTGACAAAGTGCCTCTTGCGGGGTTTAGGGGGCAGAATCCCTTATGACGGTCCCACTAGCCTGTTAAGAGGTGGGGTCAAGGCAACCTAAACAGTATGCTCTATTAAAGGGATGTTAAAGTTTGCATGTAGTCAGCCTTAATTGTTAAGCTCATACTTAGCTGTAAGTCTTCGCTGCTGCTGGCATGTTGTTTAGGTTTTCTAGGCAGTTGCCACAATTATATCCCTTCAAATTTAGTCGTTGGTTTTCCCTCTGCAATGACACTTTGTTTATGTATATATATCTGCAGTTCTGCACATAACAAACATTTTTGTTCTCTCCAGAAATCATATGAACATAACCTATGTCTCTGGTTCGCTATTGTTTTGTGTCTAAAACGTGAGTGCTATCGTTGGATTATACCAAAGTGAATTTCGTGATACCCAGACACACAAGGGTCAAATGATCACACTTTTGGAAAGTGTGCTTAGTTGCTTACCACAATCCACTTGATTTATCCGGTCCTAATTCTACTAATTCTCATCCCCCATCTCCAAATTCCCTAACACCATGCTTTTGGACATCCAATATTTGCTTTACATCCAGTTGTGGACCCCAACCCCATATATATGGTGTTTGAAGAAATAAAGACATCATGTGGGCCTTATTTGCTTTATTCAAGGGAAGTGCACATGGGACCCACATAATAGAGAGTGAAGGATGGAGGAACCAAGGAAATGGATATAAGCTAATAGAACATATACACTCTTATATTGTGATCAGTGGGTTTTGTCCATATTGTCACAAAGAGACAATTCATTGGAGATCAAGTCTTTATGCTCTGTACTGATGCTTTTTCCTAACGATGTTATTAATCTATACTGACTTCTCTATAAATCTATAAAACCTTTGAGATTAAAATTCATTGATTACTTTTTCAAACTTAATACTGGTTCGCAATATGATCTTCCATGATTCTTACCATGTAGGTCCTGTGTAACAGATCAGCCACAACAAATACAACTGCAGTGCGTATCTACCAAAACTAAAGGAAGGGGGATGGTATCTTTGATTGACATACCACAAGCCACTCTGCTTCATACGGAAGAACCCTATTCTGCGGTACATCTGAAACACCTTTGTTAGTGCTATCAAATATGATGCCATTTTCACTCATTAAATTGTCATTTTCACTCATTAAAATTAACATTTCCGGAAACTACAGAAATGTGGCATCATAAAAGAGGTTAATGGCTTTTGAAATATGGTGGACTTGCTAGTTGACATAAATGGGGGATTGGAAGATATGATTCATACCTTACCAGTATATATCTGCTACATGCTAGCTTTGCACTTTCAATTTGGAAAATTCAGCACCAGTCATATTCTTGATATTCTTTTCCAGAATCATTTGAATAATTTGTTTTTTCTGACTTGGAGCTGTAAAAATGCTTATTTTTGCCTCGTCAGATATCATTCTTAAGACACATTTGGTATAGTGAACTAGAGAATGGAATTGATTGAGTTTACAAACTTTTTTGACACATAATGATACACACACACACATAAAGATTGACATAGAATATAAATAAAATAGCTTGGAAATTCATCTCTTTTCATGTGTTGATTTTCTCCAATATTACATTAAAATCAGTTTTTTTTTATCACTTGAGATAAAACGACATGTAAATTTAAGTGTTTTCATCCTCTCCTTTTCTCTGTACCTAATGTCCCCTTATGGCTTTCACTTGGGCATTTGGATTTTGCAGATAGTATCAAAGCATTGTCGGGAAACTCATTGTCATTTCTGCTTCAATGAACTACCAGCAGATATTGTTCCATGTCTCTCATGTTCAATGGCTTTATATTGCTCTCAGCTGTGCCAAGTACATGCCAGAGGGCAAGATTTACAATGTGATATGAAGAATTATGAAAATGGCATTGATTTGTCTAGTGATCTTGAGAAGTATGTTGCAAGTGTTGCTAAATCAAGAGTTGACGGTGTGCATACTGAGCAAAATGCGGAACACAAGCATGAATGTGGAGTAAATTGGCCTGCAGCATTACCAGCTGAAATAGTTTTGGCTGGTCGAGTTATAGTGAAATCCATAGAGCAGCAGCATAGGCACTTTGGTGAATCTTTCTCCATTGTGAATTTGGTGCGTCATACACCCTCTTATCTCCATTTGTCCCATAGGTCTTTTTTTTTGACTTAGTCTACTAAAGACTCGTTAAGCAGCTGGCATTCATTATTTTTTTCAGGAGCTTTGTCAGAATTATGTAGAACTTGATCCAGAAGCTAAACTAGAGTTGCACATATCTTCCATCGTTCTTTTGAAGTGTCTTCACCATTTTTGTGGCTCTGATGTTCCATTAAACGGGGACACTATTTCACAGGTGAGCTCTCTTTTGTCGTACATTTCTCTAGATTCCCACACACCCTTACATAAAGTTAGACACCCTCCACTGCTGATTAATATGAATCATTGTTGTGAAACGAACGTCTAGCCCTATGCTCCATTGATGCATAACTTTGTTGCCTCCCTTGGCTGATGCTGATCAGCTTTGATCAGACACGTGGCTTGTCCTCTGAGTTCTAAGGTGCACCATGCACAACTTGCACGTTTAATTAAAGATAGAAGCAAGATGATCTATTCAGCCATTTTAATGAATTTAAACCAGTTTAGTAAAATGCAATCCAAGTTCATTAGATCAGTTTAGATCATTCTAATGAATTTAGACCAGTTTAGATCAAGCATCTTTCAAACGAGTATAGCATACAAAAGGGTAAAAGCATATTGGACAGTAATACTAGGGCCTTCTCTCTTTTTCATTTATGCTTCATCTCTTCTGTTTCATGATTCCGCATGTATGTATGTACACACTTCCTTTTGGAACTTTTTGCAAGTCATGACTCATGTGCCTCACATAGACAGGTGGGTCTGGGTATACCTAAGAAGATCTTTGTGGTTTGGTTCAGTGTGCCTTAAATAACATTGCTAGCATTATCAAATAAATTAAAGTTACAAAAACATCATCAGATCCGAAGGTTTTTTCATTTCATGTAGTTTTTTTAGGTAAAGGTTGTATATTTGGAGTAATTTTCCCTATGATTCTTAAGGGACTGAACAGGAAATCTAGGACTTCGTAAAGAGTCATTGGTGAGGAAATGAAGCAATTAGGCATGTGATGTTACATGTTTGGTTTGGTGTACATCATGGGAGAATACAACCATACAAAAAACAGAATGGATTTCAAACCATCCATGATCAAGGCCAAACTATCTGCTAATTATAGATCCTAGTCCACCATCTGAGTACCTAATTAACAAGGACTTACGCTATTTTGCACTGATTTTTTTTTGTCAAGATGCTACATCTAATTTGTTTCTTTGTGGCCTATTATGAATGTATTATTATACTTCCATCCACATGAATTATGCTTCTGAAGAAAATAAAGGTATATTGTTTTAGATAAATTTCATTTCTTCACCTACAACCAGTGAGTACCTTCCTTTGTCTTTCTCTAAATGCAGTGTGTCTTGCTTCTCTCACAAATCAATGTGAATTCTATGGCAATTGTTCGTATGAAATCTTCTGATTCAAGTGGTCTACCAAGGTCAGCTGGGAATCGTACAACTAGCTCTTTGGAACAGGTTTTTATCTATCGATAATCTCATATGAAAAACATCTATAAATAATTTGCATCAAGGCTTTCTGCTTTGGATGTCTGTTTTTTAACCAAATTTGTGCCTATTACAGCAAAAACCTTTCAATTCATTATTTTTATGTCGTCTAGAGTAACTTTTTTGTTTCCTTCTATATCTATTAACAAGAGCTTTTGTAGCACTGCTGTAATGAATTAATATGACGACCACCAATACCATCAAACTTGCCATAATTGTTTTTGACAGAAAAATGAACATTCAAATCAGTGAATGTTCTTTTTCTTTGTGTTCACTTATTTTATCTTCCAAGGAGGTTAAGTAGCGAATTTAACAGCGTAATTGTAGTACTCTCTGGCAAGTACACAGTTCAAAATGCTAATCACTCTCTGTTTATGATCATACTTGGACCATCTTCCATGTGATAATGTTGTTCCTGATTGTGTTCTTTTAGGTGAGAGTTGGTCAAGCTATTTATTTGGCTGGGAGCTTGTTTAATCATTCTTGCCAGCCAAACATCCACACATATTTCCTTTCTCGAACTCTTTATATACGAGCAACAGATTTTGTGGCCGCCGGTCATCCACTTGAACTCTCTTACGGTCCACAGGTAAATATACTATTATTAGGTTATTACCATTCTGTCGTTCTAGACCACAAGTGTACAATATATTGAATTTGGTTGTGATGACTTTTTTTCATAGGTTGGCCAGTGGAGTTGTAATGAGCGTCAATCATCTTTAAAGGAGCAATATGCCTTTGTATGCTCATGCACCAGCTGTTCACGACTGAACCTATCTGACCTTGTCATAAATTCTTTCCGGTGCTTGAATCCAAATTGTTTTGGTGTAGTATTGGATAGGTCTGTGGTCAATTGTGAGAAGCAGAAAGTCAACCCTTTTCGTGGTGATTTACTACATCAGGTATTGTTTCGATGTTTATGTGTTTGAATGGTATCATTGTAAGTAACCCGCATTTATGTGTCTGATGATTGGCATTCAAAAGGTTTGTAGGCTCGAACATGATGAGGTCAAGAAAGTGGCGAACCTTTTGTGTGAAGAAACTGGTTCGGATCACACAATTGAACCTGGGTTTTGTTTGAGATGTAGTGCTTACCGTGACCTGGAAGCTTCCAATGCAGTAGTAAAAAAGGCTGAGAGTTATATTCGAAGGTATGGCCAACTTTTTGATTGTGCCATCTTTGAAGAATATGTTTGCTTGTGTTTTTATCATCTGAGAAGAATACTAGAAAATGATGATATGCTGTAATGAAAGAAGTTATTTCTTCTATGATTGTTTGAATGAATTGGAAAAAACTATATACATCGTGAAATGGTCACTTTACCCTCTTGCCGTACTATTAGAACCAAATATACTTGTCATGAATTAATGCTGTTCATTAGCATTTCATAAAATATAAAGTTTATACCATTTAAAAATTTGACCTAAAATGTAAGTCCCAAATGGTTTATTTTTCATATTGATTGTAAATGCCAAATATCTGATATTCAAGGCTAGTCTTTTTGAGTGTTCTTTTTGCCCAATTGACGAATTTTATGTGTGTGTGTTCTTTTTTTGCATCTTCGTGTATGGTACATTGGGAAATACCAATACTATTCACCTATATGCAGAGTGTTTTTAACCAATGACTTGAATGGTTTGCTCTATAGGTTGGACGGTTTATTAGATAGAGGAGAAGTGCCTACAAATATAGTTTCAAATGCTTTGAGACATATGGATCTTCTAAAGTCAACACTGCATCCATACAACAAGAAGGTTGCTGAGGTGAGTGAGTCTTGAAACACAACCATCATCATACATTGCCATTGCCATTGCCAAGTTTGATTACGTAGAAAAACATCCAATGCATGCAGGCGGAGGATTACCTAGCACAGGCATTTTGTTCAACTGGAGAACTACAACAGGCACGTGGCCATTGTCAAGCATCCATCAAGGTAAACCTACTGAATCCAGGAGACTGTTTGTGTACGTACACACATGTAACACTTGTGGTTTTGTGTGTAGATACTAGAGAAGCTTTATGGGCGGGACCACATCGTCATTGGAAATGAGTTGGTGAAACTAGCATCCATTCAACTGTCATTGGCTGAACCTGCTGTCCAAGAGAGCATAAATCTGATCAACTTGATCTTTTCACGCCATTATGGGCCACATGTAGACTTCATGTTTCCCCACCTACGCTTCTTAAAGAGAAGTCTATAGAGCTGGTCAAACAGGTTACCGAAATAAAATACCGTTGTTTTGATGGTTTGTTACCTACTAGAGATGCTTCTTGTATGTCCCTCATTTTATCTAATGCTTCAACAATTGTGATATGGTTATTGCCTAAATCTCCATCAACAGATATTCCATCGTTCACCTGATAGCTGAAGACTATGTTCACATCAGGGCGATCGATGCACACACATTTCTGAAAAAATGGGATAGTGATCCAGAAAAAGACATGAAGCAGACGTCTTTTTAGTTTCAACAACTTGAATATACACCGTTGGAATTGTTTAATGACAATACAAAATTAAGAATACAAAAGAAAGACAGCCTAACCTTGAAGCACTCAGACTCCCAAGACAATTGTAGCATTGAATTTACATATTAAAAATAAATAAATTCCAGAAGCATGCCATGCCAAAAAAAGAGTGATCATTTCTTGACCTTTAACTTCAGAAAATAACATCGTGAAGTAGAAAGCTGAGCCTAGGAACCAAAGTTTCCTGCTAATTTAATTTGTCACTTTGATAGTCCTTAAGCTTGGTCTCATTTGTATCGCTGCCCCTTGATGCTGAAAGAGAAGCTGAAACTAATGAATAACACAAAATATTGGAATTTACATTGTGAGATCAAGTATCGGAAGCAAGAAAGTATATAAACAGTGCAACTCCTCCCAGAGTATATGAAAGTCTTCCAGTGTCCTATAAGTCCTCATTAGGGTTTGATTAAGCAGCCACCTAGTTATTGCCTTCTTTGGCACCTAGTTAACGGAAACAGTAATAATTAAGCAAGGGAGACTAGGAGCATACGCAATCAGGTCAAACAAGTCCATGGTCCGATTTGGCAATGCTAAATCCATTGTGGCTGCAATTGCTGGACCAAGTACTTTTTGACGGGGAGAGAGTAGGTGACAACTGCGTTCAGAGACTGGTTTTTTGGGGAGATGAGGTGGGGCCACCCCCACATTTCAACCATTTAATTAAACATATGAAAAATGAGTAAAAATTATTTGCAAATATTATCTTTAAAAAAAAAAAAAGATAAACAAAAAATAAAATTATAAAACTAGCCATTTTTTAATTGATAAAATAGTTAATCAACTTCCTTAGATATCATACTATTCTGTCTTATGAAAATCTTAATTTACAGTACATTGTAGTTGATTCGTTGAGGCGTGGATTGGTGCCTAAGGCTAGCTAAGGGCATGGGTTGTGTGAAATGTTAGGAATCTAAATTCATTTACAAATAGCTAGTAATGACAAATTACTTCAACTATATATTTTGATAGAATCTAACCGAACTTTAATTCAATATTTTTATAATCCAAACTTTTAAAAACACTATAATTAAATTTCAATTCCTTCATTCCATTCCGTAAACCAAAGTGCCAAAGGGGACCCAAGTGTTGTATACTTGCAATTTTGTGCTCTTGCATAATATGAAACTAATTATATTTTGTATGTTGAAATGAACCACTAATGTGTGTGCTTCGGTCATTAATGCCCTTTTAAAACACTAATTTCTCAAGTATAATGCTCAGGGATTCAGCTCGTAAGCAAATTTAAAGGAATTTACCTTTTATTTCTGGCCTTCGATGATTCTGTGCAGTCAATCTACTTGTATATGATTGACCTGGACAATTAACAACGGATTAAAGCACAGTCAAGACTCCTAGTACCTAAATGCTTTCGAAGGATGCATATATGCTGATGCAGACAGTAAAGCAATTCTCTATTAATAATCTGAACAACAATATTCTTATTACCTTTAGATTCTTTAGCTTGATCCTCTTCTGAAAATGCTTGATGGGCTAGAACTGTCGGTTACATGTAAATCGGTTTTAGTTTTCCGAGCAAACTTCAACAGTCGCTTCAATCCTTTGGGTGCATCTTTTTGGTTGACCATGGCTGGAGGGTGCTGAGCATTTCCCCACTCACAACTGTCTGCTTCACCAGTCTCTTCAAGAAGCATTTGGAATAAAGAGTGGCGAACACGTGGACTTGAAACATCAGCTGGTGCAGCAAGTTTAGCCGGACCAGCTGTCTGGACAGGGCTTTCTTTGCATGGAATAATCTCATCCTGCTCTTCTATTTCCACCCATGCAGTTGGGGAAATTGTTGATTCTTCATCAATCCTGGTGTTGTTTTCAGGCGTCTCTATTTTATTAAGGCTATCATCACCACTAATATGGATTTGATTAGAACTCTCTGGTTCCTTGCATTTGGTGGGGCTAACCACTTCCGTCTCCGATTCTGCTTGGACACAGGATTCCCGTGGTTCACATCCCTTCTCTTGATTTTGAGTTGTGATCTCATTAGTCTTGATGACCTGATTTTTATCAGCTTGGATCAGATCTCCAGTTTCAAGAGTTTCCTCAGGTTGGGCAATGACTTTACTCTTGACAACAACTGCACCGACACCAGGGCCAATTCCAGTTCCCTTTCGAAGGAAAGGTTTCGTTTCCAATGGGACCACACTGCTTTTCTTAGTAACTTTGTTGTAAAAACTGGGTTTAGCAGCGGCAGCAGCAGCAGCAGCAACAGGAGTGTTCACTTGAGTTCGGACTTTCGGTTTTGCTGGCTGTGCACCTTTTGCCACTGTTGGCTGCTTCTTATCACTAACAATTTTAACGCTCTTCTTAGTATCCGGTTGAGTTGCTTTCAGAGTCTTCAATCGCGGTTGTGAATTTTCGACTTTGCCGCTTGAACGAACAGCTGATGATGCGGATTGAGGCTTTCGACTTGGCGTAACACTGGAAGAGGTGGCACCAGGCGGTGTTCTAGCAGGAGATGCTCCTGTAGGTCTTGGTGATGGGGTTGATGGCCATGACTTCCGTGTAGCAGGCAATTGAGATGGTTTCGTTGAAGCTTTCTTGACAACAGGTGCTTTTGAGGCTTCCTTTCTGAAATTTGACAACTGAGTAGAGTTCTTCTTTTGAGAGTTTTGGGGTTTATTCACAGCAGTTAGTCTTCTACTTACATCACTCACGTTCGTTGAAGCCATCTCGGCTTTCCTCTCATCAAGGAATTGCTGCATCTCTTTAAATTGAGCTTCTTTCTCAGCTCTCTTTCCAGCTGCTTCCTTTCGGAGCTTTTCATCCCTCTTTTGCTTATAGTGATCATAAAATCCACCTCGCTGCTCCTTTAGAGAACTCTTACTTTTGCTATTATCATTGGTCACACTGTGACGTCTAACTGGCTTGCTTTCCATCATTTTTGTGAACAACTGATTTAGTTCTGCTTCCTTTTGTTGATTCCACTCAATGGAGGAAGGATGTTTTTCATAACTTCCTTCTCTTTCATTCTGTAGATCATCCACTTCTATGACTAATATATCGGCAGCACCCTGTTTGGGTGAGGATGATTTGATGTTTTCTGCAGTTTCGCCAGAACTTTGACTTGCAGAAATTTCAGTACAAGATTCTGCATTGCCACTTACAGCTACATTTTTAGGGCTGATAGGAGAAGTTGTTTCATTATTTGTATCATGGAGGCACTGGGTAGCACTTTCACTCATTCCTGAGCTCCATCTTCTCAGTACAGCTTTGTTTACAACAGCTGCAGTCGACAGTGTCTTTGGCTTCTGAGTGTCCACACCTTGATCTTTCTGTTTATTCTCAAATAGACTGATTTTATCTTGCACACTCATTCTCATTGCATTATGCTTAGCGGGTTTCTCAGTGTCTTCCTCACTACTGTGGCTAGCAGCATCTCTCTGAGTTGCTGCCTTCTCCCTAGTTGGAAAATAGTTGAGACTCTTGATACTTAGTGTGGCTGCCCTGCGTGGACCAGATCGTCCAATTTGGATACGTCGCATTGGAGATGCTGACCTTCTAGGTGTCACAGATCTTGCAAGATTCCGGCTTCTTTCAACAGATGGTTCGTCCTCCTCCTCACTTGAAAAAGAGGTTTCACCATCTGTCGAGCTCTGTCGTTCAATCTGTGCAACTTTTGCCGGGGAGACACCATATTTTACAGGTGGATTCAACTGAGAAGCAGAAACACTACTTTCAGTCGCAGTGTCTTTTGATGATGGGGATTGGCTCAATTCTATGAACTTCTGTAATAAATACCTGAAAGAGGTCTGAAATGGTAAATTTCATTTGCACAATCTTTGTGACCAGCAATGCAGTACACGAGGAAGGGAAAAAGGAGACAAGAAATCCAAATGATTTTATATAGATATCCCAACAAATTTAACACCTATGAGGAGAAGTTTATTTTAGGGGTGGTCTAATTGGACCCCCTAAAATCTCATTGGACCCCCATGGATGTGTGTGGTGGTTGTTCAAAAGATGTGTGTGGGGCAAGGGGTCCAAAGAGTATAACCCTTATTTTATATACCTTACATCTTCTGCTCCAAAATGATGAGCAAGGCTTCCCAAGTCAGAAATATCCTTGGGCGAGCATCTAGCACCAATAGCCTGGTTGAGGGCATCAGCTAAATTCTCCTTCAAACCTGAGAGCCTCAGATCCACCGCTCGCAGTAGTTCATTTCTACAAGAATCAGATTGATTGAGAAAATGCATGAAAAATTAGGATGATACAAATAAAAAGAACATACTTGGATTCAAACGATGACGTCATATCAACTTCAGCCTGTTAAAACATTAATCACAATAATCAACTACTTCAATATGAACATTATATAAAAAGCAGAACTTGCTGGTGAGATTTATAAAGGTAAACATATATAGGTATACAAATACAATAAGAACATACCTTCGCAAACAGAGAAAGTTGGAATTTTCTGGTCTCCTCTAATTGAGATATTTCACTTCCAATACCAATAATGGCAGGAGAACCAACCACCCGTAGAAATCTGACAAATGAAATAACTAGATTACTAGAGTAAGAAAGAAGAGAATGGGAGCCTCTTAATCTATGGGAAAAGAAGAAACATGAAATAAATATGCAAAATGATATGTACCTTGTCAATGTGCCTGCAGTAAACCAGTCAGCGTCATTGACATCATCAGGTGGCAGAATCTTGAATTTTGAGTTGGCGCTATTGGATGATAAATCTTTCACTTGAGGTAGATGCAACAGCAGTTGTTGCAAGTCTCCAGATGCTACCTTTTCTGCATCATTGCTAGTTGCTACACATGCCTCATACCTACAGAACATAAAAAGGTTTTACTTTGAATGAGTGTGTTGTGAAAGTATATGTATATGTATATGTATATGTATATGTATATGTATATGTATATGTATATGTATGTAGAGAGAGAGAGAGAGAAGGTTCAAATGAGTACATGTCAATGAATGAGATTATAGGTTTTTATCAAGTAAATAAATATGAATTGGGATCATAAGTTTTTATGTAAATTTAAAAACATCATCTTGAATGATACCTCCGGTAACCTACGAAAAAATGGTACTTCCAGGAACATGAACCTATACACACACACATCTGTGTGAGTGTCTGTGTGAAGTGCTAGACACCACCTTAGAGAAAAGGATGATAACATTGTTTCTCAGTTTTCATACGTCTGTCTGAAAATAGCTTTGGGGCTTTGGAGTTTGAACATATTTTCCTGTTCAGATTCTATGGTTAATTTCTAGGATGCCGCTCCAATGATTGACATGGCTGTCCCTGCTCTATTGCTGTAACAGGTGGTACTACGAAGCATTACAAATAAGCATCAATGATTCTAGGCATTCTTGCATGCCCTTAAGATGTGTTTCCAAGACTCAAGTTGTAATGTTGGAGCATTAGCTAGCTAGGTGCGCGCAAGCGCGCGCACACACACACACATAGCTATCTTCCCCTGCCCGTCTTGTAACGAACACCATCAGACCTACACTTGATATTCTTAGTGTAGGATCATAAGCTAACTTTAATTTATTTGTATACACTGGATTTAATGTTTTTTAATAAGTTTAAAATCTGCAAAGTAAATGTTGCACATGTGCTCTTGCTTTTCTTGTTTAAGATTAACTTTGAAGTTTTGGCAGAGACAAAGCAATCTTTCTAGGCTCCAGCAATAACATATTACCATTTAAAGAGGCCACACTAGAGGTACAATGAATTTTCTATATTCTAACAGTACACATATATAACTTTTAGTGACTCAAACTTTAGCAAGACCATGAGATTAGGTAAAAAAAGAAAACCACAAATGAAGAGCTTATTAAATCAAATTAAAAAATATGTGGATAATTCACTTAAATCACTTCACGTCTTTGTCATTACATACTTCCTTAACCAAACCACGTCTATCAACATTTGAACATTACACCTTTATACAGTAAGGATTGACAATTTGACATAGAAGTGTCTTGTGATTTATTATAGAGGTGCATTTCACAACAGTCTTTACATATCCTCTACACATATAAGCAGCTGAGAGTTATGTATAAAGTTCTGCACATTGACTTGAAAGAATTCTGGATCA
This sequence comes from Centrapalus pauciflorus, assembly GCA_020465985.1. Taxonomy (NCBI): domain Eukaryota; kingdom Viridiplantae; phylum Streptophyta; class Magnoliopsida; order Asterales; family Asteraceae; genus Centrapalus; species Centrapalus pauciflorus. Next base: position 338,307 of record JAANYP010003966.1, read on the forward strand.
AGCAATCAAAACTCCGGTACAAAGAGAAAGATATTTGGCAAGTGAAGTCTCAAGTCAAATAAGTTTAGGAAGGAAAACCTGTTATGGCTTGGAAACATCTGAAGTTCAACATAATCAAGAGTTGCATCAGGATCAATTCTTCTCTCCATCTTCAGCAACCTGAATCAATTAAATTCCAAATTCAACTTGGTTTCACATATTCCAGAAAAAACCTCTTCATCCAATCGAATTTTTTTAATAATTAAGACAGACAGAAAAGGAGTCATTTCGGCGGTTCATTGCTAGCATGTATTCCAAAATTGCATTCAGATCAACATTTACCTACTAATATACGAAAAAAATAGACACAATCTTTCTCTAAAGCAATAATCATGAGCTAAGAATGTGTCAACAGGCAAAAAAATTTGTAATTAAGAACGTAATTGACATACATCAAGTACTGAAGAATAGATCTGGCCGAAAAAGCCCTAACGGCAAAAATCGCAACTCACCGACACACAAAAAAGAAAATACAGCTTACAACAACACTTCGAAATCGATTTGCACATAATTTTATATCTCAAAAGCGACTACAACTCACTGTGCATGTCTTAACTGATGCAGCATTTATACACAAACAGTACATATGAGTAATGTACCTCTAGAAATACAAGTCAATGGCGATTATCTGTCGAAAAGGAAGAATCTGAAGGAGAAATTTATTGTAGATCGTAAATGCGGAGCTCAAGTCAAATGTCTGTACTTGTTTTCGGATTTGTGTCTGTTAAACAGTGAACGAGGAAGATGCAGAGACTGAGAGAGCAAAGAGCACACGGCGGTTGGCGAAGGCGCGTTGGATTACGATTTAACAAAGAAAATTGAGAAGGGCAGGACAGCGAGCGTAGTGATGTGATATTCTGATTCCCTTTATATATTTTCCAATCCATACCCGGACTACATGGCGCGTGACCTCACCTTCTACCTTTGAACGAACATAAGCGATATGGATTTTTATATTCCCCATCCTTTTTATGTAATAAATCTTTTTTGGAACATAAAAAATAGGGTTGATTATGGAGAAGAAAACCAACGTGTTTTTACGTTTTTGCGTTTTCATCCCTTAATGTTATTTTTTTTTTATATAAAAAACCTCAACGTTAATTTTTTATTTTTGGTTTAATGAAAATTGGACATTAGACCTCGGTTATAATTTGTGAACCGGGTTTTTAAAAACTGAAAAACCGGGTTCTGATGTCCAAATTTCACTTTAAAAAAATTAACTTGCGGTTTTTTATGGAAAAAATAACACGGAGGGACGAAAGCGCAAAAAACGGGAAAACATGTTGGTTTTTCTCAATAATAAATCCTAAAAAATAATATATATAATATATTTTAAACAACCAGCATATTTCATATTTTTATCGGCTTGACCACTTTATATTTATTTTGTTTCACTTAGTCCAAAAATGACCAATAAACCAAACCGATAAAATTATGCGTAGTATTGAAAAAGATTATTATACTTTATATTTTTATCAATTTGGTTCTTCTCTCATGTAGATAAACCAAATATACAGAGCAATAATATATATGAACCAAAATGATTAAAAAAAAACCCAAACAAATAAAAATATAAAGACATCTAGTTTTTCAAATATAAACAATTTTTTTATATAATAATTAGATATTGGAAAGTGAATCTTTATAAACCAAATATTTTAGATGAAAATGATTTTTTTTTTCTAGCAAATAACAGTTTAAGTTGATTTGATAATGCATTTTGTTTGTGTTCTTAAACTTTATGTATTGAATATGATTACAAAAGATATTTTTAGATATATTTACTTTGTAAATAAAACAATTCAAAATATTGTGAACACTTCAACATACTTTAAAGACCTTACATATTTAACATAGTTTCATTTCTGAAAAAAAAAATGTATACTACATTATTAACTCATTTTGTAGATAATATATATTTTAAATTGATTAAACATTAAGTGCATAAGTCAAAATTGTTTTTGTATGTTATTGTGATTCAAAATTATAATAATCATTTTGTAATGTTTGATAAATCCAATTTGGTGTGCATATTTTGGTTTTTCTAGTATTAAAATAATTATATTTTGATAAACAAGTAGAATAATTGTTGGCATTAAGCCGAGTTTAGAAAGTAAGAAAGTAACATTACAAAATTGTCATTATCTTTAATCACCTAACTATTTAATTTTTTAATAAACCATCAGACTATTAAAGGAAATTTCAAACATGATGTAAGGTCCTATTTATATAAATAATGAATTAGAAAACCTAAATTATCATGTTGTTTCATGCAATCTAGTATGACACTTGTCGAAAATCCAACAATAAAAAAGCATGATCGACTGTTAATATTAGTTTATCGTAGATTTAGGAATAGGATTAAATAGTCTATAAATAAAAGTTTGTTGTAAAACCTAAAACTGTTAAATATAATTAAACTTAAAACAAAGAATTGACATGAATATAACCAAGATATATATATATAATAAATCAAGAATCTATAATCAAAACTCCACACACACATAATATATAGTGTATATATATGTGTGTGTACGTACTTAGTCTACTATATAGATATTTATGGATAACCATTCAAGTTTATACATATAAGGGTGAGATCTTGAGAAACATTTTTAATTTATAAATTAACAAAAAGATGATACGTAAACAAAGACATCGAGTATATTGTAAAAATTAATGGTTTTAAGTCAATGTTAAATTTAAAAAACGGCTAAACCATGATTCAAAATATAAGTTATTGGTTCATGCGCCGAAAATATTTTCATTTTAATGGTTACCACAGTTCACTTTTTTCATTTTAAATAAGAGAGAGAGAGAGAGAGAGATTGATTATGGCATGGAGCGAAGCGTGGATGGAACGCCAATGGAACCGTGGAATGGGAGTGAACCGTGGTCGGGATGGTGCTCATTTGAGTGAGTCGTGACCAATGGCCACCTCATCAATTTTGTCCTCCGGTTGGTATTAGAGAAACTTCATCATATTTAATCTAGTGATTCAATTTAATTATTATAATTCTATCTTTTTTTATTGGTTCAAATTTTTGAAATGATAATTCAAATAAACTGTTATTGCAAACGACAAAACACAATTAGACAAATTAACAAAATTTTGTATCAAACTTAGATTAAAATTCTTATATATTATATGTAAATTCAAAAAGCATATTAAATGAATAATGAATCCATCTAAATTGTTTTTTGAGAAACCAGCTCTTATCATATATGCACTTATTAAAAATAAAAACGGAGGATATTAATACTTTTGGTCACATGGAAGAGTACTCTACCTTTTTTTACAGGAATATATAATATCAATATATATTCCAAAGAGATAATTCGCAAGTTGGCAGCTGAGATCTCACAAACAACTCAAATATTAAACAAAAATTATATATATTAATTAATTAATTAAAAGGTACCAACCCCAGATCTCTCCCTGCTCTCTAATCCTAATCTACCACCGCCACTATTCTACGATGCTCATGCATGATTATTTTATATATTAAGGGGGCGTTTGGTTCGTTGAAATCTGACGAAATGGAATGGAATTTGTCAAGTGAATGGAATTCTGGAAGGAATGAAATCTGTCTAAATCCAATTACTATAGTTTGTTGAGAATGAGAATTATACATGTTGTTAAAAATGATTGCTTTGAAGGAATGAAATTTAAATTCATTCCATTTTGCTATGGAATTGTCATTCCTTCAAAAGAGGGGATTTTTTTAAAAATGTGGAATGGTCATTCCATTCATTTGGACTACCAAACAACCCATCAGAATGGAAAATCCATTCTTTTTCCGCCAGATTCCAACAGATTCCAGCGAACCAAACGCCCCATAAGAGTTATGTATCATTTTGTCATTTTGACCATCTAATTTTTAAATTTGTTATATTTAACCATTAAATTATTTTTTGTCCTGATCTAACTACTAAACTTTTGTTTAATGTTTTATTTTGGGGAAAATGAAAAAACTAATGGCTAAATCGATATAAAATATGATAGTTTAGTGGTCAAATCGAGAAAAAGTTTAATGGTTAAGTCAGTAAAAGGATAGTTTAGTGGCTAAATATGTATGCAAAAAAATAGTTTAGTGGCTAAATCGAGACAAAAAAATATAATGGCTAAGTGAAAAAAAATCTAAAAGTTAGATGGTCAAAATGACATTTAATCCTATATTTAAACATTAATTCTAAGCATTTTACACATATTTATGGATTATTCTATTTTCCGTTACAAATATTAAAATGTTTTCTTAATCTCCTGATGAGTTTTTGGACGTTTTCATCCCTATAATATCACCTTCAGGTGTGTTTGGTTTCAAGGATTTGAAGACCTCGTTTAGGATTCAGATTTCAAAATATTTATATATCATGTTTAATTGAAAAACAATAGAAGGAATTTAATATCATTTAGCATTTAGTATTCTTCTAACCTCTTATTTTCATGATCCTCACTCTACCTTAATTAAGTAATTATTATATAGCCCCTAAAACTAAGCTTTTTATATCATTTAATTTTTTAATTCTAACATTTTCAAATTCTGTCATTTTTTAATATTGTCGTATCAAATCCTTTGAACCTAACATTTTTCCTTTTCTTTGTATTTTATGGTATTTAGATGATTAGATCCATCTTTGTGAATAAAACTAAAATATGGAGTTTAAGTTTATTATTAATAAACTATAAATGATAATTGAGAGATCAAAACAACATAAAAATTACACCAAGGGAACCAAAATACAACAAGACGTCTAAACGATACTTGTCAGCTAAGTTGGTTTGGCTAAAATTTTTCTCATATCCAAGAAAAATATATCAAGAGAGGGGCGTTTGGTTCACGGAATGGATTTTGATGGAATTGGAATATAAGTTTAGTGTATTTGAACAATTGGAAATCGATATATAACAAAGTAAGATTTAGTTAGATTCTATCATAATCCATAATTAAAGAAATGAGTAAATTACAGAAACGGTCCCTGTGGTTTGCATAAAACTTTGGATACGGTCCCTGTGGTTTCAATTTTGCATAAACGGTCCTTATTTTCACTGTTTACTTGCGAAAATGGTCCCTCTGCCGTTAACTTTAACAATCAAATGGTTAAATATTTTATAATGACCATTTTACCCTTTTCATCGATAACATTTTGGTCTCTCAAGTTTGTAGTTCATTTTAGTTTTGGTCCCTTAAATAAATTTTTTTATTTAACTCTTTTATTAATCATCATCATCATCATCATCATCATCATCATCATCATCATCATCATCATCATCATCATCATCATCATCATCATCATCATCATCATCATCATCATAATTATAATAATAACTATTATTACTATTATTATTATTATTATTATTAATATTATTATTATTATTATTATTATTACTACTACTACTAACTTAACTTTTTACATACTAATTTTTTTTGTTTATTAAGTTCCTTATATTTTAATATATATTTTTAATTTAGATTACAAACTTATTTATTTCTTTTATGATAAACAATTGTATCAAATTAGAATCCATTTCCTTTTTAGTTTTTTCGAGTGAAAAAATACAAACATATTATATTGTTGTCTTCCAAACCAAAAAATTTTGAACCTTAAACTTTTATTTATTTTTACAAACGAAAAAAAGTTACTAAGCACTCATGTTTTAAGTTTTTTCATTTTCTCAATGTAAAAAGCTACTAAAAAAATGAAATGGTTTGTACTTTTTACGATTGGAAAAAATTAAAAACGTAATGATTAGAATAACATAAAAATCGAACATAAAAATATACCCATTTTGATTTTTAGCTCTTTCCAAACGTAAAAAATACGATTTTCAAAAAATGAAATAGTCTATTTTTATGTTAGTCTAATCATTATGTTTTTAACTTTTTCCAATTGTCAAAAACTACAAGATTCCATTTTTTTAGTTTTTCCGAACAAAATGGTTACACAATATTTCATTTTTTGAAAAACTTTAAAAATAGTAATGGTTCGTAGTTTTCCGTTCGGGAAAAAAAATAAAAGGTAATGGTTTGGTTCGAAAAACTAGAAAAATAAAATAATTTTTTCTGTTTGGAAAAACTGAAAATCAAAATTATTCGTAGTTTTTTCGTTTGCAAAAACTAATAACATAATTATTTGTATTTATTTTCGTTTTCCAAAACAAAAAGTCAGAACGAGTTGAATCTTTTGGTTCAGAAAAAAAATAAAAAGCGGATTGATTTTCGTAGCTTTTTACGTTTAGAAAATGAAAAAACTTAAAACATGAGTGGTTAGTAACTTTTTTTCGTTGTAAAAACAAATAAAAGCTTAAGGTTCAAAATTGTTTGGTTTGGAAGACAACAATATAAAATGTTTGTATTTTTTAATTCGAAAAACCTAAAAAAGAAATGGATTTTAATTTGATGCTATTGTTAATAATAAAAGAAATAAATAAGTTTGTAATCTAAATTAAAAAAATATATTAAAATATAGGGAACTTAATAAACAAAAAAAATTAATACGTAAAAAAGTTAAGTTAGTAATAATAATAATAATAATAATAATAATAATAATAATAATAATAATAATAATAATAATAGTTATTATTATAATTATGATGATAATAATAACAATAATAATAATAATCAATAAAAGAGTTAAATAAAAAAATTTACATGAGGGACCAAAACTAAAATGAACTACAAACTTGAGGGATCAAAATGTTATCAATGAAAATGGTAAAATGGTCATTATAAAATATTTAACCATTTGATTGTTAAAGTTAACGGCAGAGGGACCATTTTCGCAAGTAAACAGTGAAAATAAGAACCGTTTATGCAAAATTGAAACTACAGGGACCGTATCCAAAGTTTTATGCAAACCATAGGGACCATTTCTGTAATTTACTCTAAAGAAATTCAACATTCCTTCACATCTATCTTCTATCTATTCTATTATAAGAGTACCTAGAGTGTCACTTGGCGCTTAACTACGTTGCCACTTGGCGAAGCTTGTATTTGACACGTGTACTTTATAATTTTTTTTGTTTAAATAATTATTTACTAGTCATTTATAGTTACCATGTTTTAGGGATTTATTAACAACCTTGGTTAGATAGAATCATTTTTCAATGGTTGATATACCAGACTTGCAAAATGAAAATTCTAATTTCTATGGGTTGACATTAGTTATTGTTAATTGTAAAACCCCGTAGGGAATGCATTGCATTGGCTCACAATATATAGATACAATACTTACACAAAGGAACCCTACACTATACAAATATTTAATTTAACACACCCCCGCAGTTGGAGCGTGCGTTTCACAAACGTTCAAACTGTTTCTAAAATCTAAAAACAATTGTGTAGGTAAACCTTTTGTAAAAATATCTGCAAATTGATGGGCAGAAGGTACATGTAACACACGAACATGACCAAGAGCAACACGTTCCCTAACAAAATGTAAATCGATTTCCACATGTTTGGTACGTTGGTGTTGTACTGGGTTAGATGCGAGATACATGGCACTGACATTATCGCAAAAAACAACGGTGGCACGATTTAGCGGACAACGAAGTTCAAGGAGGAGATTACGAATCCAAGCGTCCTCAGCAACAACATTTGCCACACCTCTGTATTCAGCTTCAGCACTGGAGCGAGAAACAACAGGTTGACGCTTGGACGACCAAGAGATAAGATTGTCACCAAGAAAGACGCAAAACCCAGAAGTGGATCGGCGTGTCTCAGGACAGCCGGCCCAGTCAGCATCAGTGTAAAAGACCAAACGATCAACGACCGAAGGACGAATACGAAGACCATAGGATAGAGTTCCCTGAATATAACGAAGGATGCGTTTTAAGGCGTTAAAATGAGGTTCACGGGGATCATGCATGTATAGGCAGATCTGTTGAACCGCATAAGTAATATCTCGACGTGTGATCGTGAGATATTGTAAAGCGCCAGCAAGACTTCGATATAAAGAAGGATCCGAGACAGGTTGACCTGCTGAGGACAGTTTGGCCTTAGTGTCCGAGGGAGTGGAGCAGGGGTTGCAAAAAAGACATGTCAGCACGATCAAGGATTTCGCGAGCAAACGCAGTTTGTGAGAGAGACAAACCGAAAGAGTCGCGTTTGGCAGCAACACCGAGAAAGTAGGAGAGAGGACCAAGATCAGTCATAGCAAACTCAGACGAGAGTCGAGATATGACTTTAGTCACGAGAGAGGGAGATGACGCAGTTAAGATGATATCATCAACATACAGGAGCAGGAAGATGGTATCAGCATTACTGTGAAAAGTGAACAGGGAGGGATCAGATTTGCTACTAATGAAGCCAATAGAAGTGATATAAACGGCAAATCGATGATACCAGGCTCGTGGTGCCTGTTTAAGACCATAGAGAGCCTTAAGAAGCCGACAAACATGATTAGGAAACTGAGGATGAACATAGCCAGGAGGTTGTTTCATATAAACCTCTTCGGTCAGATCACCATTTAGAAACGCATTTTTGACATCAAGTTGGTGAATGGGCCACTGACGGGAGATAGCAATACTGAGAACAGTTCGGATGGTGACCGGTTTGACAACAAGGCTGAAGGTTTCATCAAAATCTAGACCTGGCTGTTGGGAAAACCCTTGTGCTACAAGACGACCCTTGTACCGATCAAGCTTGCCAGTACTGTCAAGTTTGTGTCTGTAGAGCCATCGACATCCTACAATGTTAACACCCAAAGGAGGAGGAACAAGTATCCAGGTTTTATTGGATAAAAGAGCTGACATTTCAGCATCCATAGCTGATTTCCAATGTGGATCTCGAATAGCTTGAGCTGTTGATCGAGGAATTGGAGAAATGTCAGAAGTGGCAGATAGATTAAGAATTTGACGTGGTTTTAGATGACCAGTTTGGGACCTAGTAACCATAGGATGAGATGGTTGGCGGGGGGATGGGGATGAGGAATCCTCCGAGGCGGATGAATTAGGAGCTGTAGAGGAAGAAGTGGGGATGACTGAGTCGAGCTAGTAGAAGGTGGTTGAGAGCCAGTCGGGTTGGGTGAGGAGGTTAAGGAGGAGAGAGGAGTAAGTGTTTCGTCGATGAAGGAATCGAGTTCCTCAGATGAAGGGGGAGTGAAAATCGGCAAACGGAAAGTGAGTCTCGTCAAAGGTGACATGACGAGAGGTGATCACAGTCTGTGTAATCAGGTCGAGACATCGATATCCACGATGATCTGTGTCACATCCTTGCTTTAAAACACACTTGCTTATCCCAGGAATAATAATAAATGCATAAAGCTAATAAAACATTACAATAAGTTTTGCACTACACATGCTTCAAGGTTACAGTACTAAGTTGCTAAAAACATCATAACATAAATAAAAGCAGCTACCCAAAACCCAAGGCATCATAAGCTATACCACAAGCTGAAAATGAGCTAAGTCCTCTGGGCAGATCAGATAATAGACCTAAGCAGAAGGTCCAGCTTGTTCTTTACCTTTTCCTGTAAAAATTGTAAATAGCAACTGTAAGCTAATGCTTAGTGAGTAAACAGATATTCATGAATGCATGTAAAATATGAGGCGAAAGTGCCTAAAAAGGCTGTTATGCTTGCTTGCTTGCTCATTTGCTTAATACCCAGAAAGAACGCTGCACAATTGAGACATTTCACGCAGAACGGAGATGCCACCACTAGGGGTTTACCGCTGACAGATGATCAATCTGTGATACGGGGCTAGCTACCCGTATAATGCTCAAGGGATAGTGGTGAACATCAGAATTGCTTGCTCGCTAAATATAATGCTTATGAGATGCACAAAGAAACGCTAACACAAGGTTTGCTGTATAGTATGCAGAACAATAAACAGATAGCAGATAAATATGCATATTAATAGATCAAATGTAAGATCCGGCTAAGCTGGGCATCACCTGTACCACAGTGTTCGCCTTCACTCACAAAAGTCTATTGAATTCCAAAGAAGTCACATAGAAGCAATTTATGTCTCAATTTCATATAAAACATGTAAACAAGAATAACTGTTACTCACAGTACTGAAAATGCTTTGAAATGCTCTGTAATGCTTGCTCAGGCTTATTTACGCTTTAAATTGCTTTATAATGCTTGCACTTGCTTATCTAGGCTCAATATAGACTGGCACTGGCTTTGACTCGCAGCTGGGCTAAACAGCTTATGTATAATATCTGAAGTTCAATATTACAGAACATGTGCTAAATTAATATTGCTAGCTCAATATTCCAACATCTATAAGCCATAACTTCTAGCTAAATATTTTGCTAATTATTTTGCTAATTTATGCGTTGTTCGTAAATTTTATTAATTAAAATTCGAAATTTAGGGGCTAGATTCGAATCTGAGCATCAGACTCGAAGTCAGATTCGAATCTGAGTATCAAACTCGAAGCCAGACTCGAACAGGGGATTAGATTCGAAGCCTCATTCGAATCTGAAGTTAGATTCGAAGGCAATCTCGAATATGGGGTTAAACTCGAAGGCCATCTCGAATCTGGTGGTTAGATTCGAATCTATGATTCGAATCTAGCCCTATTCGAGCCTGTTCTATCTATTTTCGAGTCTGGTCTACGTATTCTCGAGTTTGTTCATAAGCTACAGCTTTACACATGCATTTTCAAGCCTAAAATCACAAATAAACTAAGCAACAAGCCTCGGTTTGATTATATTATACATAATCTATCATATTCTAGTAAAACCCATGCGAAATTAGCTTTAAATCACCTGTAAATGATAGATTCGAATCTCATATCTTCAAAACCGAAAATGCAGAAAAAGAAAAGATCGATTCTTACCTCAAATCCGTATGAAATCGTACATGCAATAGGAGATTCACGTAGTACTCTTCGAGATCTTTTCGTTAACGTATAGAACACGAGATTTGGCCGGTCGGTTTGGGAGAAAAGCTAGAGAGAAGTTCAATTCTAGAGAGAGGAGCTCTGGAGTTGCTAGATAAGTTTTGCAAAAGTGAGAAAATGTAACTCCCGACTCCTATTTATACTAAATCTCGAAATTACATCATTTTACGCAAATTGCTCAAAATTACTAAAAATAAAAATGCAAATAAAAAGCAAGGTGTTATAGTATGAGCCCACCACGCTTGCAGTTCGTCCTCGAAGTACCTAAGGCTCAAACAGATGCGGATATCGAACTCTCATGTCCTGCTCAGATTCCCAGGTCTGAGAAGTTCCGTGAGAAGTTCTCCATTGCACCAACACCATTGCTACCTCTCGATTTCTCAACTTCTTCATCTTTGTCTCTAGAATGACTTCAGGCTCGTCACATTGCAGCTTCTCATTAATCTTATAAGTCAGATGATCGGCCCACTTTTCTCTGTCATCTTCTTTGCACTTCCTTAGTTGCGAAACGTGAAACATGGGGTGTATGTTGGACAGTTCGCTTGGCAAGTCCAACAGATAAGATTGAGTTCCAACACGCTCGGTGATCTTGAAAAGACCAACGAATCGTGGTGCTAACTTGCCACGCTTGTCGAATCTGAACACACCTTTCATCGGCGAGACTTTTAATACAACATAGTCGTCCTTCTGGAATTCTAAAGGTTTATGGCGTCGGTCGTGATACGATTTCTGTCGAGATTGAGCAGTTTCCAATCGTTGACGTATGATTCGGATCTTTTCATTTGTCTGCTGAAGTAGCTCGGGACCGGCGATTGGTGCTTCACCGGCTTCATGCCAACACGTAGGAGTTCGGCACTTGCGTCCGTATAAGGCTTCGAAAGGTGCGGCTTTGATAGATGAGTGGTAACTATTGTTATAAGAAAATTCTGCTAACGGCAAGTGGTCATCCCAACTACCGCTAAACTCAAGAACACATGCCCGCAGCATGTCTTCGAGTGTAAGGATCGTACGCTCACTCTGGCCATCAGGCTGTGGATGATACGCTGTGCTCATTCTGATCTTAGTGCCTAATCCATCTTGTAATGCAGTCCAGAACCTCGAAGTAAATCGGCTGTCGCGATCGGAAACAATAGACAGAGGCACTCCGTGTCGAGTAACGATCTCGTCTATATACAACTTGGCTAGTTTTTCAAGTGAATAGTTTTCGCGAATCGGAATGAAATGTGCGACTTTGGTTAGGCGATCCACGATAACCCATATTGCGTCGTGCTGTCTTCGTGTAGTCGGCAACTTCGTCACAAAGTCCATCGTTATGTGATCGAACTTCCACTCGGGGATCGGTAAAGGCTGTAGACTGCCATAATGCTGCTGATGCTCCGCTTTGACTAATCGGCATGTAACACAATTATCAACATATTGGCCTACGTCTCTTTTCATACCGGGCCACCAATACTCGACTTTTAGATCGTTGTACATCTTGGTGCTGCCGGGATGTACAGAAAAGTTTGAGCAATGCGCTTCTGAGAGTATCTTCTGTCGTATACCTCCAAATTTCGGAACCCAAACACGATCTTTGAAAAGCTTCAAGCCACGAGGGCTATCGGTTAAGAACTGAAGTTGCCCTTTCATGTCCTCAGAGTTGAGGTTTTCTTCTTTTAGGGCTTCGGCTTGAGAAACGAGAATTTCATCAATCAGAGTAGATGAAAACAAAGTATGAGTCAAGGTATAGAGACATTTGGCGGAGTAGGATTTACGACTCAATGCGTCGGCCACCACATTCGCTTTGCCAGGGTGATAAAGAATATCACAGTCATAGTCTTTGATGAGTTCCATGGAGCGTCGCTGGCGCATGTTGAGCTCCTTCTGGCTGAATATATACTTAAGGCTCTTGTGATCCGTATACAGCTGACATTTGGTGCCGTAGAGATAATGCCGCCATGTTTTCAACGCAAAAGTCACAGCAGCAAGTTCAAGGTCATGAGTCGGATGACTCTTTTCATGATCCTTAAGTTGGCGAGAAGCATATGCTATGACTCTGCCTCTTTGCATCAAAACACACCCAAGCCCTTGATATGAAGCATCGCTGAAGACCACAAAGTCTTCATTGCCTTCGGGTAAGGCCAGAATAGGTGCTTCGGTGAGTTTCTGCTTTAAAGTTCGGAATGAGTTCTCTTGAGCTTCTTCCCAAATAAAGGGAACATTCTTGCGAGTAAGAGATGTAAGAGGCATGGCTAGTTTTGAGAAGTCCTTAATGAATCGACGGTAGTAACCCGCCAATCCCAAGAAACTTCGGATCTCAGTAGCTGATTTGGGAGCTTCCCAATTTTGAATGGCTTCTATCTTAGAAGGATCCACAGAGATTCCTTCACCAGATATCACATGACCAAGGAATTGTATCTGATAAGATACAAGATTTGCAAGTTAACGCTGAGCATGAAATTTAAGAAAAGATAAGCTTAAAAATGAATAAATCGAGATTGCAAGCACCTGTCGCAACCAAAATTCGCATTTAGAGAACTTGGCGTAAAGTCGCTCCTTGCGCAGCAACTCTAGCAGCTCTCTAAGATGCACAGCATGCTCAGCTTCAGTTTTCGAGTAGATGAGAATATCGTCTATAAAGACGATAACAGACTTATCGAGCATTGGTCTACAAACGCGGTTCATCAGATCCATGAACGCCGCAGGAGCGTTTGTAAGGCCAAAGGGCATAACAAGAAACTCGTAATGCCCATATCTAGTACGGAAAGCCGTTTTAGGGACGTCTTCTTCATGAACTTTGAGCTGATGATACCCAGATCTAAGATCGATCTTTGAGAAGTAACTGGCTCCCTGAAGCTGGTCGAAAAGATCGTCTATTCTGGGCAATGGATATTTGTTCTTTATTGTTACCTTGTTCAACTCCCTATAATCAATGCACATCCGGAGAGTCCCATCTTTCTTCTTAACGAATAAAACAGGAGCTCCCCAGGGAGATGAACTTGGTCGTATGAGTCCCTTATCTAGCAATTCTTGCAATTGCTTCATCATTTCTTGCATCTCTGCAGGTGCAAGTCTATAAGGGGCTCGAGCAATTGGTGCCGCGCCGGGCACTAAATCAATTCTGAACTCCACCTGACGGTCTGGCGGGAGTCCAGAGATGTCCTCGGGAAAGACATCGGGAAACTCGGAGGCTATCGGAACCTCGGCTAATGCTTTCTTTTCAGACTTAGCATCTATTGCATATGCTAAGTATGACACGCAACCCTTAGCTATATGTTTCCTAGCTTTGACTACAGAAATTAAACATAAGTCACCTTTCTTTCTGTCACCATAGATGCAGATACTGCGGCCATCCGGTGTAGTGAGCTTTATCAACTTCTTCTTGCAGACAATGTTGGCGTCATGATGATCAAGCCAATCCATACCGACGATGACGTCGAATTCGTGAAAGTCCATAGGAATGAGGTCAAGTTGGAACGTGCAATTATCTAACAGAATTATGCAGTCGCGGTAAATTTTATCGGTGGACACGCACACGTTACTGGCCGTTTCGATATCAAATATAACAGGCAGAGTTGTCGGAGTAATTCCAAGCTTAGATGCAAATGCACTTGATATAAAAGAGCGATTGGCTCCTGAATCGAAAATAACTCTAGCAGGGATAGAGTTAACAAGAAACGTACCAGATACCACATCTGGTATTTCCTTCGCTTGCTCGGCTGTTATTTGGAATGCGCGATTCTGACTCCTAGTTGGCTCGTTACGGCGACTAGAACCTCCTCGCGATGTGCTATGCCGGGCCGGTTGATTTTGTCTCTGCTGTTGATGTTGATGTTGTTGCTGAGGTCGGTATTGCTGTTGCTGCAATCGCGGATGATGCTCTGCACTCGGGTAAATCATGCTGAACGGATGCGTACATGCATGCTCGTTATGTCCAGGGCGTAAACAATTGTTGCAAACTTTAACCTTGTTAGGACATTCTTCACTGGTATGTCCTATTTCGTTGCACACGTAGCACCTCACATCATTGGGGTTACAACGCCCAATGTGTGACTTCTGGCAGCGGCGACACTGCCTTGGCTCAGAATGTACCGCATAAGATCGAGATTGCTGTGCCGGAGGTGAGCTGAACTGTCGGTTTTGAGACTGCTGTGGCTGAGAATATCTGGATGAAGATCCAGAATAGCTTCCAGTGTGCGATTTCTTGGGCGGTGATGGACATGTCGGGTTAACAGATGAAGCAGGAACTCCTCCAGCTCGAATAAAATCCTGCTCGAGAATTCGAGCAGCTTCAACACAATCAGCGTAGTTGGTGTACCTCTGATGCTTCAAAAACTTCTGATACTCGGGATGTAGACCCATAAGAAAACGGTCGATCTTTCGCTCCTCCGTAGCAACCTGGTAGTCAGACAGTAGGCTAAGTCGAGTAAATTCAATCTCATACTCAGTCACCGATTTGGTTCCCTGAGTAAGAGACATCAGCTTCTCTTCCAAACGCTTCTTTTCATCAGCTGGGCAGTACTGACGAAAGAAAATAACTTTGAATTCATCCCAAGATAGGGACTTAATCCAGTTGGCTCCGTGCATGTTTTCCTGAGACCTCCACCACATAACAGCGCCACCCTCGAACAGTGTAGTAGCAAAGCTGACCTTGGATACTTCAGCACAGTCGCTGATGAGAAATATTCGCTCAATGCCAGTGATCCACTCGAGCGCTTCAATCGAGTTTGCAGCACTCTTGAAGGGTTGAGCTCCGCAAGCTTTGAAGTAACGGAAATTGCAGCCCTTCGGAGGGACTACAGGGGCTTCCTCCTCGTCGGTGTCATCATTTCGGCGTCCAGTGTCTTCATGCTGCTTCTTCTGGCGTTCTTCCCTTCGCCTAGTTTCGGCTTCATCACGAGCACGAAACTGTTCTTGCAAGAACTTAGCTTGACGCTCATTGTTCTCGTTAAGCATTGTTTGCATTATTTGCATGATCTGTTCAGGAGTGAGTCCACCTCCAGCTCCTTCACCAGATCCAGACATGTTCTGAAATTATATAAATAATACTTGCATAAGAATAGACATAACTCCTATTCTACCCCATTTCCCAATTCCTAAAGCAAAGTCAAAGCCTATCTCAGGTCAAGTTAAAGCCTAGACATTCGAAGCTAATATCTTTGCTTAAAAGTTTGAGTCCATGTGTTATTGCTAACACTTGAATCCCTCAAACTAATGCTCTGATACCATCCTGTCACATCCTTGCTTTAAAACACACTTGCTTATCCCAGGAATAATAATAAATGCATAAAGCTAATAAAACATTACAATAAGTTTTGCACTACACATGCTTCAAGGTTACAGTACTAAGTTGCTAAAAACATCATAACATAAATAAAAGCAGCTACCCAAAACCCAAGGCATCATAAGCTATACCACAAGCTGAAAATGAGCTAAGTCCTCTGGGCAGATCAGATAATAGACCTAAGCAGAAGGTCCAGCTTGTTCTTTACCTTTTCCTGTAAAAATTGTAAGTAGCAACTGTAAGCTAAAGCTTAGTGAGTAAACAGATATTCATGAATGCATGTAAAATATGAGGCGAAAGTGCCTAAAAAGGCTGTTATGCTTGCTTGCTTGCTCATTTGCTTAATACCCAGAAAGAACGCTGCACAATTGAGACATTTCACGCAGAACGGAGATGCCACCACTAGGGGTTTACCGCTGACAGATGATCAATCTGTGATACGGGGCTAGCTACCCGTATAATGCTCAAGGGATAGTGGTGAACATCAGAATTGCTTGCTCGCTAAATATAATGCTTATGAGATGCACAAAGAAACGCTAACACAAGGTTTGCTGTATAGTATGCAGAACAATAAACAGATAGCAGATAAATATGCATATTAATAGATCAAATGTAAGATCCGGCTAAGCTGGGCATCACCTGTACCACAGTGTTCGCCTTCACTCACAAAAGTCTATTGAATTCCAAAGAAGTCACATAGAAGCAATTTATGTCTCAATTTCATATAAAACATGTAAACAAGAATAACTGTTACTCACAGTACTGAAAATGCTTTGAAATGCTCTGTAATGCTTGCTCAGGCTTATTTACGCTTTAAATTGCTTTATAATGCTTGCACTTGCTTATCTAGGCTCAATATAGACTGGCACTGGCTTTGACTCGCAGCTGGGCTAAACAGCTTATGTATAATATCTGAAGTTCAATATTACAGAACATGTGCTAAATTAATATTGCTAGCTCAATATTCCAACATCTCTAAGCCATAACTTCTAGCTAAATATTTTGCTAATTATTTTGCTAATTTATGCGTTGTTCGTAAATTTTATTAATTAAATTCGAAATTTAGGGGCTAGATTCGAATCTGAGCATCAGACTCGAAGTCAGATTCGAATCTGAGTATCAAACTCGAAGCCAGACTCGAACAGGGGATTAGATTCGAAGCCTCATTCGAATCTGAAGTTAGATTCGAAGGCAATCTCGAATATGGGGTTAAACTCGAAGGCCATCTCGAATCTGGTGGTTAGATTCGAATCTATGATTCGAATCTAGCCCTATTCGAGCCTGTTCTATCTATTTTCGAGTCTGTTCTACGTATTCTCGAGTTTGTTCATAAGCTACAGCTTTACACATGCATTTTCAAGCCTAAAATCACAAATAAACTAAGCAACAAGCCTCGGTTTGATTATATTATACATAATCTATCATATTCTAGTAAAACCCATGCGAAATTAGCTTTAAATCACCTGTAAATGATAGATTCGAATCTCATATCTTCAAAACCGAAAATGCAGAAAAAGAAAAGATCGATTCTTACCTCAAATCCGTATGAAATCGTACATGCAATAGGAGATTCACGTAGTACTCTTCGAGATCTTTCCGTTAACGTATAGAACACGAGATTTGGCCGGTCGGTTTGGGAGAAAAGCTAGAGAGAAGTTCAATTCTAGAGAGAGGAGCTCTGGAGTTGCTAGATAAGTTTTGCAAAAGTGAGAAAATGTAACTCCCGACTCCTATTTATACTAAATCTCGAAATTACATCATTTTACGCAAATTGCTCAAAATTACTAAAAATAAAAATGCAAATAAAAAGCAAGGTGTTATAATCTGGTGAGGGACCGAGGTAAGCACATGCAGATGATCGAGGAGAGAGTTTGTGTGGAGCAGTAGAAGATGTGTTGGGGTAGCATAGGCAGCCAAACACACGAAGGTGATTGTAGGAAGGGAAGAATCCGAAGAGAAGTTCAAATGGGGTTTTGAATTGAAGAGTTGTGGTGGGAAGAAGATTAAGAATGTGAACAGCATTGAGCAGAGATTCAACCCAAAAGGAGGTGGGTAGGCGTGCTTCAATCAAAGATGTGCGAATGATGTTATTAATGGTGCGAATAGATCTTTCAGCTTTGCCGTTTTGTTGAGACGTGTATGGACACGAGAACCGGAATTGTATTCCAGTGGTTTGAAACAGATGGTGAAAAGCTTTGTTATCATATTCACGCCCATTATCACATTGAAAACTTTTTATATCAGTTTTAAATTGATTATTAATATAAGCTCGAAACTGACAGAAAGTTTTAAAGACAACACTTTTTGCACGTAGAGGAAAAACCCATAAAAAATGTGAGTAATCATCTAGAAACAATATATAGTATTTGAAGCCGCTATTACTCAAAACCGGAGCTGTCCACAAATCAGAATGAACCAATTCAAATAACATAGTAGTTTTTGAAGTAGAAGAAGAGAAAGATAAACGACAATGTTTGCCAAGCTGACACGCATGACACATCGGTACGGTATTCGTAGAACATGAAATAAAATTACGATGCTTTAAAAAAGATAAAATAGACGGGCCCGGATGACCTAGACGTCGGTGCCAGGTGGAAGCAGAAACCGTGGAGACAAGAGCAGAAGCTTGCGAGGAAACTGACGGAAGAATAGGATAAAGATCGCCCACACTATCACATCGCTGGATGACGTGACCTGTTTCAAGATCCTTAACAGAGAAACCAAAAGGGTCAAATTCAACAGAAACAGAGTTATCTGTAGTAAATTGACGGACAGAAATGAGGTTTTTAACCATTTGGTTTGAAATAAGGATATTATTTAACTTGAGCCTATTGTTAGAGAAAGGAAAGAAAGAGTGCCCGGTAGCATTAACCGGAAGTACAGCACCATTACCAACCATAATAGATTTAGATTTACAAGGAGTTAGAGAGTGAATGTTACCTTGGTTGAATGACATGTGTGAACTAGCACCTGAATCCATGTAGAAGTTTGGGTCTTGAGCTTGTTGAACAGACATCGACTGAAATACTGAAGCTAGATCCGTGAACTGTGGTGGCCCAGAGGTAGCATGACCACCAAAGGAAGGTTGCGGAAGACCAAAGGATGGATGACGTTGCTGAAGATGCTGACCATGTGCATTCGAGCTAGGAGATGATTGCGGTTGGTAGAGAGTTGGAGATGATTGTGGATACTGCGTTGGTGCTGGAGATGTAGGCTGATACTGGCCGAGAATGGAACCAGAGGTAGTACCGGCATAATGAGCACCAGGCATGAAATGTTGAGTACCTGCATGAAACTGTGATGGTGGTAGCTGATGTCCTGCAAAAGGAGGGTTAGTAGTAGCGATAACATTAGAATTACCACCCCCTTTGGGAGCACTACGACTATTATTTTTACCCTTGTTTGACTTATTATTCTTTGTTTTACCAGGGTTAGAGACATGAGAATATAAGGCAAGGGGGGACGGAATAGGCGTATCAAGGTGGGAATCAGCAGTGGCTTCACGAGATTCATGTAAGAGAAGCATGTTTTTCGCTTTAATGAAATTGGGAAAAGGAGTAGTATTAGTAATGACATCAACAATGCTAGAATATGACGGGGGAAGTTTTTGAAGTATCTGCATTACTAATTCAACTTCACTAATTTGACAGTCAACATCAGATAAGGCATCAACAAGATTTTTTAGTGTGTGGCAGAAATCAGTTATGGAAGCGGATCCTTTAGCGGTGTTGCGAAACCGTTCTTGTAGTTGTAACATACGAGACATTTTATTGTTAAGAAAGAATTCATCGATTTTGTCCCATAAATCTTTGGCAGTACATTCATCACTCGAAGCAATTTGCAACAAATTAGGATCACAAGTAGAATAAAACCAGGATTTGACACGAGAGTCAATGGATTGTCAGTCTTCATCAAGATCATTGGTTGGTTTAGAAGTGGCTGTGATGTGTCCTAAAATTTTAGCACCCTTACACATATCTAAGAAAATACGACGCCACAGTTTATAACGAGAGCCATCAACGGAAAGTTTAAAACTGAATTGATTATAAACATTTGTGAGGGCATAAACAAGTTGTGCAGCTGTGGGTGGTGGAGGTAAAGAGGAAGGTCCAGTCATGATGACAGAGTAGACAAATAAGAATAATAATTGCAAGCAAGAAGTAAAAAAAATAGACGTATGCTCAACCGTAGGTAGATATAATTTAATATTAACGATACCGTAACCGTAGGGTGGAGAACGAGTAACAATAGCGGTGTCTGCAATCAGCGATGAACCGAGACAGCGACAATATCAGGTTGCACAAAGTAGCACCAAATAATAATATTATATATTGAATAATATATAATAATATTATCAGCCCAAGGTAGCAGTGCACGTATTCCTAGTTACCACACCAACTCTTCAATTCATTAATTCCAGAAGTTTAAAACCAGAAACCAATTCCAGAAACCAGAAATAGGCAGCGACAAAACCAGGAACCAGAAATAGGCGACAGCGACCAAAACCAGGAACCAAGTCCACGGTCACCGCAGACCAGAAAACCAGAACAACGGCGGCACAAAGAGGCTGGTCACCGGCGAAAAATACTAATCGCAAAGGCAGCAGCGAAGAACACAGAGAGGAAAGGCGGCGCAGTGGGTCTGTGATGGCGGCGCAGTGGGTCTGTGAGGTAGTCCTAGGGTGGGCGATGGTGCAGGTCGCAAAAAGGAGGCGGCGCCGGTGAGCGGCAGCGGCGGCAGCTGGTTGCAGGGCACAGAGAGGAGGAAGGGCAGCGGAAGAGAGTCCGAAGGTGGGTACACCGTCGGAGTGGGGACGGTAGGGCACAACCGCAGAAAAAAATTCTAGGTTAGGCTCGATACCATGTTAATTGTAAAACCCCGTAGGGAATGCATTGCATTGGCTCACAATATATAGATACAATACTTACACAAAGGAACCCTACACTATACAAATATTTAATTTAACAGTTATTAATAAAGCTAACGTTTATTGTATCTTAATTATATATTGTCGTTAATTATAAATAACACTAAGGATCTTACTATGATTTTTTTCATTCATTATTTGGAGATTTCGTAAGTTATTTTAATAATTATTTTCATTCTATAATCTATAATGTTTAAATAAATATTTAGTCATGTTTCATTTATAATATTCATAGTTTGTAACGTTTATTGAGTTCTATAAAAGGTTATTATCCAAAACAGATCCGTATATTATACAGGTAATAAACTAGTCTTTAATGGAATTACAAATTCCTTAAAAATGAAGCTTTCAATGGAATATTTTATAAAAATCAAGTTGTTCATTTTTGCAAACCAATGCTTTTAAACACTTAAATTGAAATCCAATTCCATCAAAATCCATTCCGTGAACCAAACGCTCCTAAAGTTATCATTGTGTTATTATAATGTATCTTTTCTTTTATAATTGTTTTAATAACTTCATCGTTCACATTACTCGATGCTCATGTGGCATGGCATAAATCGTCCATCAAGCAAAACTAGGTTAGACCCACACATGGACCAAGCCAAGCTCATTACCACTTAGGTGTCATTTGGTTCACGGAATGTAATTGAAATTTGAATTTTAGTTATTAATATGGTTAATGGTGATTATAGAAGATAGTTTTTATTATTAATTAGGGATGTAGGTTAGAATCTAATCATGTGTGGGTTGGAATTTTATTCATGTATGAGTTAAAAGGAAACTCAAATTCCTATGAACAACAAAATTTGATGCTAAATAAATAAAATATAACCTATCTTAGTCATCAAAAACTTTAGATACGCTAAATCTAAATTCCAATTCCCTTGAATTTCATTCCACGAACCAAACGCCACCTTAGGCACTTACCATTATAGTTCTCGTTACGCTCTTCGTTGCAGACAACGGCAGTGATGTCCTCCAGGGCTTCTATAACAGAGCTCATGATCTGCTTGCATCTTCGGTCATCCAACATATGAACAATTCGTCAAAATATTGCTAATATTGATGGTTCGAGCTGCATTAGCAAACCGAATGCGGTCACTCGGTGAAAAGAAACTATCTTTACAGTATATTGTATACATTTTAGCATACCCACTACCCAAAACAAATTCTTTCATATTTCATTTGATCATATTAAGGAATATAACTGTCATATGATTGTATTGTTCTGCCATTGCTCAACGAGTGTGAGCATGTGGCTATATGTCAAAATTATTTTGTAAAACACTGAAAATATTCACTCTAGTAATTAAACCATGACATTGAAGACTTGTTTTTTTTTTTTATATACACCAAAACAAGTCAACGGTGGTTAACAAGTTCCTACACAAAGAAGGATGAGTAAAAAACCACATCTAACTAAGCCTAATGGTATTATGGTAATCATGAATTAAATGGCATGCAACAAAAAATATTCATACACAAGTTTATGATATAGATTTTGACAGTTCTCCACTGTATATTATTTTACACACTTTATGTGACATTTCATCATCACAAGAAAATTTAAAAAATGCAATAAATTGAATGATATAAAGAACTATTATTAAAACCTAAGCAACTAAATAATGGCATAGACAACCTAAAAACTTCAGCTATTTCAAGAAATGTATATTGGTTTTAATAATACTTTATAGTTAAAAAAAGGTTAGGTGGTGTTTAGTTTGTTAAAATATACATATGTATGAATGAATTAGAATCTGTCAAGTAACTAAAATCTCTCAAAAATTGAATTGGATTGTGAAATGTGTTTTGCTGACACGAAACAAAGAGTAAATAGGAAAACAATTATGGACCATCCAACAACACGAAACAAAGAATAAACAGAAAAACAAGTATGAACCGTCCAACAACGCGAGGCAAATTTCAGCCCTCTTCACCCATCCTAGCTAGGCAGTGTCTGGGTGCTCTTGAGACTGTCTTCATGAATTAGTTGGAATCTTTCCCCTCTCCAATGGTTAACTCAAACATGAAATGCTTTAAATTGAACTTATTTCCTCTAACGAACCCCTATCACCCCCTTAAGGCCTTAAAACTCCTAAATAACTCAAATTGCTTGTGAAAATTTTGCTATAATATTACATATGTATTTTATATAGAACCATATCAAAATACTAAGGCATAAACATGGAATACCTACATATAAGGTTTAAAAAAAATGAAATTATAACTTTTGCTAACAATGATAAAAACTTAAATTTTATTTATTTGACATCAAATTCTTTGTTTATAAAAATTTAAGGTTGCATAGTTAACGAAAACTAGTCATTTTTCAATTTCAGTTTTCAAGTTATATATTCCAGAAAAAAAAAAAACAAAGGTTTCTATAAAAAGTAAAAACTTGTTTAGATGATTAAGTTATAGTTTGAAGAAAAATAAGATGAATGATTATAAATAAGAAAAATAGGATATGTGATAGAAAAGTAAGAAAGAAAAAGAAAGTATTAGAATATGAAAAAATGGTCATATAAAAGGTGAAATGAAATTTATAAAATTGTTGTTAAGTAAACAAGTTTTATTTTTTATTTTTTAAGTGAGACAGAAATTTTGAAAATTTTCGGTTCAAACATGAATTAAATTCCAACCCACATAAACTGAAATTCCAATTCATCCTTAAACCAATACTAAAAATTATCTTTTACCATCATCAAGAAGCACACTCAACTAAATTTAAATTCCAATTCATCGGAATGTATGAATCAAAGGCCACATAAGGGTACATCAAACAGACCGTTTTCATACAAATCATCAGAATCAAACAGCAGACAGCTTTTTGGATAAATTCAAATACTGCTTCCAAACCCAACAAGAGATATAACAATGGAGGTCATAAAGAAAAGAAATGAAATGAAATTACCTTCCAATTCATGTGGGAGGGAGAAAGGAAAGGTGTTAAAACTACAAGGGCACAATTTGACTAGTTAAACAGAGCTTAATAATAGTACACATTACTTGATCCTCAAAACCAAACAGTTAGTTGGACCACACATGGACTAAGCCAAACCTATTACCAGTATAGATTTCATTTCGCTCTTCATCGTAGAAAAGGGCGGTGATGTCCTCTAGGGCTTCTGTAACGGAGCTCGTGATCCTCCTACCCTGAATCCGCTTGCACTTGCATCGTCTCCCACTGCATATGCAATCATCCAATGTTGCACCATTCTTTGCCTTTACTTTGGCAAGGCATTTTCCTGTCAGGATATTGCTGATATTGATGGATCCTGCTGCAAACCAAAAACAAACTTATTTAATAAGAATATCAATCAAAACTTCTTCATTTAAACATCAGCAATTTACCATTTCCTTCTGTTACAGAATCATCAGGATCAGCTTTGCAGTAGGATATGATAAGATCCTGATCGCTCGTGATGTATATGTTGTTAGTGTTGCAGTCCGGATGCCACAACAAATGATCTTCAAACGAAGTTACAAGCTCCCCACGGAAGTTCCACACAGCCACCGTCCTATTTCTAAATGTCAGGAACAACTGATTCTCATATAAAAAGATGAATGCTGATGGTGTCATAAATTCTGTCCTGCTAACTTCTGTTAGCTCGAAATTGCGTACCTGCATAACATTCTTCATTAGACTCTCATCGTCTTCGACATATCATCAATTACTGTCACAAATATATGATACCATTACGTACATCAAGAATCTGGAGATTCTCGTTCTCTTGCTTGACAAGAAGCTTTTCATTGAACTGTTCGATGAAATCCACCTTCTTATTTCGGTGAAGAAGATGATTGAAGGTTTTCAGAACGGTTCCATCTTCAATCGAGAGAATCTTGAGAGGGACATGACCACTAGCTTTATTAAATATCAACAACATTATGCCAGGGCTGTTTGAAATAGAGAAATGGTCATGGATGATATATATATATATATATATAACAAAACAATAGGTACAGAAAATTAAAAAGAAACAAGGGGGAATGGAGGGCAGTTTATACAGCAAGTTAACATTTATATGGCATACATGATTAGGAAAACTTTTGAGGAAATGTTTCAAATGTTTAAGTTCCCACTCTCCAAATAATCACATGGGGCAAATTAATCAACTGGCAAATGGCAATAGTCCACGCATCCTCATTCTATATTTGCTACACTTAGCTGTCTAATATCTGTGTAAAGCAAAGTTCACTACTTGTTAATGATGCATTAAAACCAACCATTTACCCTATCTTTATTCTCCAATCTCTCAATTTTGTAGTAAAGTTTGCAATTCACAAACAAGTAGCTCAGTCTATACCAAGGTAGTGAGAGTGTTTGGTGAGACGGAATTGTTCATTCTATTAGAATTTAAAAAAAAAAATTAATAAGTTTCTGTTCTGTGAAAAAGAATTAAATGGACCATTCCTCAAAGAATGTGATTCCTTCATCCCTCTAGAATGTGATCCCTTCAGTGATTCATTTTCATTCCACTGCCAGGGGTGTTTCTTATTCATTCCTTCAAGGAATGAAATCAAAACTTACAATGTCACCCCTTTTTATTTATGTAATCTTCAATGAATGAATTTCCTTTTTTAAAAAATTTAAAGCTAATGCAATTAGTTTTAGCTTTATTTTGGTAAAACTTAACAAATTTACCTTTTTTCAATTTAAAATAATGTCACCCATTTGGAGGTTTTAATCCGCTTTTCTACATTTAATTTTTTATTTTTTTAAAAGTAGAGCTTAAACAAATTCTAGTAAATCATGTACAAAAGTAGAATTCCAGCTATATAATACATCTACATATATAAAGATTAGTGCATAACTCGTTCCTTTCCTACCAGCCAACCAAAAAATATACTGGAATGTAATGAGCCAGTCCATTACCTTATTCCAATTTCCATAACAAGTTCTTTCCCCTCTTTTGTGATTTCATTCTAACCACCCAAACAGACAACAAGAGCCAAACAGACAACAAGGCCACACGTATAGCAGTCATGAGATTATGACAAGTGATAGCAACTAAAATTTGGCAGCCAAAACATACTGTGACTAGACAAGCACAACTAAACTTCAGTAATTAATACATACTGTGAATAGACAACTTTCTAATAGATCAAGTCAACATCCATCTTATATCTATTTTCCACATCAAAGAAATTTACCTTATTTTGATCTCTTGGACATTTTTATCTGATATGGAGTATAACATCATGTAATTTTTCAAATCGAATACCTTGTAAATGCTGACAAAATTATCAAAAACAAGATTGAAGTCAGCCCAACAAGTGACAATATTGTGCAAATAGATAGACATCATATTGGTTATGAAGTTACCTATCTTGTGCCGAGAATGTAAGTACTTTACCATTCACATCATCAAACTCCACAAAACCAGGCCATTTCAAAGACTCTGACTCGAAAAGAGCAAAACCTGCATCTGGCTTACCTCTCCGTATGTATCTGACACCATTAGATATAGGCACAATATACTCAGTAATTAAACATTAATAAAATACCACAAATACATGATTAGTTAGTTTTTACATACTCAATCCCTGTTGTTCTACATTTCAACGAACTAAAACTGTCTGAAGCATAGACTGAAACTGTAATGAGTGAATCGTTGTTCTTATTGTAAAACAAGCTTCGTATAACTTCATCAGGACTGACATTCAGAAAGCATATCCTCTGGTTGGTCTCTGCATCAATAATTATCATGTCAGCACAACTTTTTCATCAATAACCACATAATTAAAGAAGTAACCCCTTTTTATCTTAGTTATACCTCGACTGAATGCCGCACAAATTCCTGATTGTGCAAGAGCAAAGACTATATCACGAGCAGCAACAATCTCAACAATTTTTGACCGCTTCTTAAGAAATGGCAAAACCATCGAGCAGTGCCCCTTCGGATCATGGGTATCATACTCCTCCTGATGCCATCATTCATCATACAAAAAGTTAAAAAGAAATTTATTCTCAATGAAAACCTAACGCTATTAAATCAACTCAATTAATAGTATGTTCCACCAAATAGAAAACAACATCACATTCTACTTTAGGATGTCAAGGAGGCCCTCATTGTCGCAACCATATCAACAAGCAATTGCTCTAGCCACAAGTGAGACAAAAATATACAATAGTCCCATGCTTCTTTATTGTGCTACATACCCATATACACATAAAGAGTCCCTTCCCTCTGATGCCAAAAATATTGTGCTAACCACACAGAAATAGAGTTGGACTTGACAAAGCTATATTGAAAAAAACACTGAAAACCCTTAACTTTTCGAGCAACTGAAATTCCTTGTCGTGTTAAGGTGTGTCGCAAGCTACTACAGTTCTACATGTATGGATCTCCCTCTATTACTAATTCAGCTATCATTCCTTATAGAAAAATCAAGATCCAGATAACTTGAAACAACATGATAAAAACAGAAGGATAAACAAGAACCTGTAAGCGGATGTTTCTGAACCTCTCCTGAGCATCACACATACTAAAAGAACGATCCCGGTTTGAACAAATCTCCCTCCTCTGAAGCTTCTTAACGCTATTCACAAACCCATCAGCACCACCACGCGGCCGCTTCTTCGCCACCACCCTCCGTCCATTGCACGGAAGTGGACTCGCCGTTATCCTCCTTCCGTCCATCGCCTTCCTCTTCTTTCACCTCTACCGTACAACAACCCCAATCAAACCCCTAAAAACTTGCATGTATACATTTCTGTGTTCCTGTACTCGAAATCATCGCAGCAAATAATATCCAACATTCTTTAAAAAAACCCTAAATCCCAGGACCCCAGTACAGATTATTAGGGCTTTTTGGCTTGCTCGTGGTTCTGAGCAATTACGCGCACAAATTAGCAATTGCTAAAGAAAACTTTGAATTTCTTTACACTAATTAGCCTTATATGTGCCCTAAATCAACGAACATGGAAGTATAAATCCAAAATTTTATGCTTCTCTCTACAATAAGGGCAAGATAGAGATTAGAAAGAGAGATCAAAGTATAACAGAGAACAAGGGGCCTAAACGTAATATACATAAAGAGAACAAAAAAAATTATGCTGGAATTCATAAGATATTTGGCGTCCGGCTTGATTTCAAAATTTTTAATTTAGAATTTCTTACCCATAATTCTCCGTATGTTTAAATCAGTCTTGAATTTGAAAATAAGTACAAGAGGTTGATTTTCAGAGACCTTTTGTTACCAAGCCACATACCATGTCAATAATTAAAATAAAATTTATTTATATAAAATACAAAAAAATAAAAATAAAATACATAAATATAGTTATTTTAAAAAAATATAAGAATAATATTGTTATTTGTCATAAATATAATTTTATAGCTTTGCATACATATACTAGTTTGGTTTCTTTTGTTCTCTTAGAATGTATTTTAAACTAATATATTGTTTATTGATATGATTTGAAGTTTATAGTTATGCATTATAGAATCTATATATATCTTATTACGATAACTAAATAAAAAGTTACGATATATATTTATACTAATACTGTATCTATTTTTAAAAAATTAATAAATACATAAAATATTTTTTTGATTAGATATATTATATTATCGTTAAATATTAATAAAATAATTTTTTAGATAACTAGATTTATTGATAAAATTTAAACAAACTAAAAAAATTATCCTTTTTATTTTCAATATGTTTTCTTTTCTACATAATTAATGTTATTTTCATTTGTAAACTAAATATTATGTGTTTTAATCTTATTTTAAATATTTTAAAATTTTAAAGTATATTTTTATTCTTAAGATCTAGTTTAATATTGATAACAATTTGAAATTATATTACCAATTATAATCAATTTAAAATTCTATATTTTTTTATCAATTTAGTACATGAGTAAATAACATTTTAACCTATTTATCACTGAATATACATTTATAATATAGATTATAATGATTTATAATATAGATAACAATGATCTATTAATCTTCTTACAAATGATAAATACTCCTATCGTAACTATAAATAAAAATAATTTTTTTAATCTAAAAGAAGGCATGTTATAATATGGATTAATTTTAATATAATGACTATTTCATACATTTTTTATCTTGAATATTTATTTGTTCAAATTGAAAATGTTATTGAATATCAAATATGCTTTCAATACTAAAATTTTACATTATTATTATTTCCTAAAAATTTAAGCAAATTGTCATGGTTTTTCATACGTCTATAGTTTTTGAATAGTTTTTAAATAATTTATTTTTCTTTAAAGTTAATTTATGCTTCATAATATTTGGTTTAAAGTAAATATATAATACACATTTATTTTTAATAAAAATATTTCTTAAAACATATACTTATATGGATTTATATATGATTGTGTAATAAACTTTAAGAAATTAAAAACTATGTAAAAAATAGCAATCGATAATTCGATATATTAAAGCAATCAATATATTTATATTTTATATACTTAATAATATAAAATGATTGCAATATAAAAAAATTTGATTTTTTGGATTCAAATGAGGTGATGATAACACAACAAAAAAATATTGTAAAAGGAGCCTCATTGTGAACACGCTTATCAAAATTTCATGTTAACTATGTTTATTCTTATATTATCTTTAAAAAAATTTCTATACCATTTTAACATAAATGTTTAACCATTTTTTTCATTATGTTTGTAATAATATTTTATAATTATATACAAATTTTAAAATACTTATTTATTAAAATTACTCATGTAATACATGAGTCTATAAAGTAGTCAGGTATAAACTAATATTTGTTTTAAATCAATCTTGAGTTTTAGATTTTAAATTTGAGTTGATTTAATTAGATTATATTGGATATTTATTATTTAAAATAATAAATTGTCAATAACATGTGGCATCATAAGAATGTGACATGTGACAATAAGTATTCTCCTTTATTATATATAAAGATAAAGATGTTTAGAAGAATTTTTTTTTTTGTTTTTCTTTTATTAGGATACAAATGAATAATTGATACAATCATTCTTTTTATTCTTCATATGAATTTTAATCTTTCTTCTGTTTGCATAAAATTATGAACATTAGAATTATTACAGATAAAATATTTTATGACCAAACTTAACCAATAATTAAGCCAAACAAACTTTTGGAACTTTAAACTAACCCTTGATTTCAAAAGAGATAACTTATGTTGAAGTTGATTGTCAGTTAATGATTTAAAGAACATTGATTCTTACATCACATACAATGCTAAAATATTAACATTATCACCGTCAAAACAAACAATTCGTACATAAAATGGATAAATTGGATGAGTAAATTTTTACATGAAATATATAAATTTATCGAAAACATTAAATTTAGTATCAAATGCACATTTTTATACATTGGATGCACAAATTTTAGAGTGATTCTCACGAAATAAAGGCGTTCTCATGTGAGCCCGACCCATTTACACCCAATACAATACACTTGTATGGTACTTCAAATATATAATTAACGACTAAAATACATAAATGCTCCTTATGGTTTATAACAAATTATCGTTTTCGTTTCTACATAAATGGTCACTAAAATAAGAATTTGTTGCCCAGACAATCCCTAAAATGGATGTCCGTTATCTACTTATCTTGCTCCGTCAAACATTTAATTTTGACCATTTTACCCTTTAAAGAATTACCCGTTTAAACATTTTCGTAACAGAAAATTATGAATAAAATCAAAGAGATACAAAATTGGATGCTAATAAAAATATGAAAAGATGTTTTTTTGGTAATAATAATGATAGGTGACCTGCTATATCAGATTTGCAGTTCACTCATGGTTATAATATGTCAAGAATATAAAAGTTGTTATTAACAACAAAGATTACTACAATTGATTCTATTGAAGATAAAAAAAGATAAATAAATAATGTGCCTGTTAATTATAAAAATACAAAAAGTTGTTTTAATTTTCGACAATTGACCCTAAAAAGAAACATCACAAGCAAACAATTCCATTTCTGAATGTAGCATTTGTCCGATCTGTGTTACATAATAAATAATAAAAATCTAGCATATGTTTTATATATGGTTCTCTAATGTTGGTCCAAAGGAAAAGTTTTCTAGTATATCTAGTGATAGAGATTTCGCAGTGTGTGTGGGCATCACAGAGACTGAACTTCAAAGCTGGATTTGATCTTCCTACATGCTACTTTGATGATTGAACCTATTTTCTAACAAGGCAATACAAACAACAGCATGTCATCATGTTACAGCAAAAGCCAACAGAAAACTTCGCGAACATTCATGAACCCTTCTATTTACACGGCTCGTGTATGCCGTTTGATGAATATTTTATATTGCTGCTTGCAACGGTTGTGGGTCTATTCTATGGAAGACGCTTGTCAAGAAGTTATTAACGATCTTCACAAACTCTTGTGGCTTTTCCTCGTGAGGCAAGTGCCCGCAATTCTTTATTACTTCAAGGTGAGATCCAGGGATGGTTTGTGAAAGCCTCACTGAGTTCCAAGATGGTACGAGACGGTCGCTGTCACCCGTGATGATGAGAACTGTTTTGTTTGGACACGTGGTGTCAATAACGAGTCCCTTGACTAACATACCTTAATCAACAGACCCCATTTCTTTTTGAAAGTCATAGTAATAAGAACTGTTTTTCATCTAACTTCATTCACAAAGAAATGGTGTTACCTAAGATTTTAAAAAAGGTTTCATTTGTATAAACCATCTTTGCAAACTGGACCTACCGAATAAACCTCAACTTCTTGATTCATTTAATGAAGTAATAAACGTAATCAATTGTTATTGGTAATAACTTGAAATTGTCAGGGTTACGAAAAAATGGAAAATCAGTAAGATATAGACAAGCATATGAACCTGGACATGAGATTTCTTCCAATCTTAATGGCAAAGGTGGATTTGATTCAGGCACCGAACTAGCAATCATCGCTGCAGTGAATTCCAAAAGAGCCCTATCCCAACCTTTTGTTCGCAATGGCTGCAAATTAATCACAAAAGGATCTGACTTGGAGAATTTAGGTGTATGACAAATTTATTCAATATAGAGAGAATTATTTTTCTGAGTCAGGGAAGATGACAACCACATCTAACTATATGCAAACCATCCTTGCTAACCTCCTAGAAAGAGATCACTAACTTTAACTTTGAGGTCACCCGCTCTTATCCTTGGACAAAGGGCTTGCCTTTTGGGTTTATATAATCATGGGCACAATCTTTGCTGTTAAGTCAACAGCAAAAAGCCATCCTTGCAAAATAAAATTAACACTACATTTTGCAAGCACGAGAAATTGCGGCAAAAATTGCTCCAAGTTCAATGGTATTTGCTGCATTTTCATTTCCACAGATTGTCAAAATTATATGTTCTTGCAAATCATAGCATTGTTTTGGCATCCTTGCAAGAACGATAATTAGTTTGCAATGAAAAGCCAAAAACAACAGTTCAAAAGGCACTAGGTTTGGATTACTAAATCAAAAATTTTTTTGGTTTCATTATTATTATTATTTTGGTTATTTGGGATTGAAGTGAGTGAACGATAAACATGCTTACCCTTGTATAAGCCTCAAGAACACTGTCAGTAACTTGACTTGCGTCATACCAAGCGTTTTTGATTGCCAATATACCAAATTTATCTATAACCATCCTTACCTAACAAGAACGCAAACTGATGTTAGAGTGCTACTAAATATTAGTAATTTAAGCCAAGACTTCACCATAGATCTCGGATGAATTCATATAAGAGTAGTCTCATTACCAGCATTACTGCCACAGGCGAGCGAAGGAAAGCAGATAAAGCTTTCTTGTACAAGGAATCAATCATATTAACCATTCCTTTAAACAAATGCTTTATGGCTTGAGCCATGAATGTGGAGAACCTTGACACAATACTCAACAGATTCATAAATGGATTTTTGCGATTATCTGAATTTGAACTGTCTTGTTGGTTATCTGCTTTGACTTTCTTGGGGGGAGTGAGTGGAGCTACGATAGCAGGGGCAACAAGAATCATAGCAGCAACACGTTCAGGTGCTTTAAAATATGTTTGAGCTGCAACAAGGCAACCAGCAGAATGTCTGCATCTCAAATCAATTGATTTTTAAAAGAGTTAGTCCAATTCCATCACTTGAAGCACTTCAGGTAAAATTAAATTTAATAAAAAAGAATTATCATGGGTGAGCCAGGAAAACGAGGATACTATGATTACCCGACCAGTATTGCTTTCTCTGCAGCCAATAAGTCGATGAAGTACAAAGTAACCATTACAGAAAATGCCATGGAATACGGATTAAGTGGCTTTTTATCCTGGCTATCACTAGATGGAGCATAATCGAAAGGCTTATCTACCCTTGATGTCAACCCAAAGGCTGGTCTATCAAACGCTAAAACTTTTGAACCTGCAACCTTTGCCAAACACTTCATAACTAGATTCCAAGATAATAAAGAGGCTGCAAAGCCATGCAATAAGATCAGTGGGAACCTCAATTTTTCCTTTCGGTAAGATATATCAGAAGTGGCGTCATCATCAAGTAACGACGCTTGTGCTTCAGATTCTGGATCACATATCTTGTGGTGTAGTTGCAACCCTTGAAACTCACAAAAGCAACTGTCTGGATCAGCCAAAAGTTTGGGATCCACTAATTCATCCTGGTCTATGCCAGCGATTTTTCTCCTTTTCTTCTTCTGGTCTGTGGACAATGGTTCTGGAAATGACTCAAATGGCATCCCATCAGTTATCCAAATTCTGGATGTTGTAAAAGTAATGAACATTAGAACCATGCTGTTATCATTTCCTGATGATCTAATTAATGTAAAAGATAATTACACAAACAACTCCGGCACTTAAAAGAAAATATTTTGTTGTTTGATTTCTCTTGTTATTAATGGTAGAATTCAATCAATTCATGATCACTGAGTGTGTTAGCCAAGCTTGTAATCATCAAGTAATTTAAGCAAAAGCATTCCACTGAAAACTTTTTAAACAGGAACAACATGGAGATGGTGAGAAATGGCAAAATGAAACCAAACGAGCAAGAAACACATTGATCGCCTATAATTGATTAATATAAAAATCACCAACTTTCCAGTTTAGTGAACCACACCATCCACTGTCATTTACACGTTGGTTGGACTAACCAACCAGTCTCAATTGGCAAAAACCACTGACATCAGATCCATTAATATTTCACCACATGATCTTTTGGCATCTTAAATCTGTTCATATTTTACTATAATTCAGACTTTTGAAGAACTGTTGTTTTTCATATTGTTCCATTACATTTGACTATAACGTAAGCTCCATTTCAGCTCCACATTAATTTTCGAAATAACATATTCATCCTTCTCCTGAATTGTGCCACAGGACATTTAGTTTTCGTGTTTCCATCCTATATTGCGCAAAATACACCACTATACTCTGTAAAATTTATTTAAGCCAGAGAGAATCTAGCTTTTCATGAATAATTAATGGACATCATAGGGATTTTCATCTCATAGCAGTAAAAGAGGTAGGTTTTGTGCTAAAAACTCCTTAATGGTGATGGAGGGAGCAATAATTACCGGAATATTCAGCGCCGGAGCCGAGGAATGAAGAAGATGCGGCAGTTTTGATGGATAAACTTAAACGGCGTTGTCTATCAAGTTGGCACTTAAACCATGGCGATGGTTTGAGTAGTTGAACCACCGGGAACTTGAGAAGCAGCGGTCGGCCAGGGAACGCAGACGTGGTCATAATCATCGAGAGACCGGGATCTCTTATTCAAAATCAAAAGTAGTAATACAATTCGGATTTTTGATTGTCATGCTTTTGTTGTCGGAGATTTGTAAGGCCGTTGAGTGCTCCACGCCTAAAAGACGTTGTTTTTGATAGTGGAGTTTTTTACTTGACCACGCAATTTACTCCTGATTTTTACTTTTTAAAATAGGATTTATTACGAGAAAAAACAAGTATTATGCGTTTTCGTCTTTTTATATATACGAGTTAGTTTTACCCCGCGTTGCAGCGGGATCATAACCAAACAATATATATTTTTCATTTTAAATATAGTTTTACCCGCGCGTTGAAGCGGGATCATAAATTATATTCTTATAAATATATTACTTAAAAATAATAAAATAACATTTGTCATTTGTAAGCCGGCCAGTTAGAATGTAAATAAATAACTAAAATTTTGTCAGTTTAAAGTAGCCTGAGACGAAATACAATTTTATGTTAAAATATAGATAAAAGGGATCATAATGATATATTTGAATTTTTATAAACACAATACATCAAACGTCTCAATAGAACAACAAAACTATTATATATTACATATAAATTAAAATATTTAGGCAGTTGCATGCCTGCCTAACGAAAATCGTTCCGACGACGATAAATTTTATATCAGAATGTAGACAAAATAATGCAATCGTAATGATATACTCAAATTTTAATAGAATACAATATATCAAAAGTTATCACAGAAAAATAGAAATGATATATAATATATATAAAATAATAAAATAATTTAGCTGCTTATCTGCCTGCTTGAGCTGCCTGGCAGCTTGCTTAACTGTTCCGACGACGATAAATTTTATATCGGAATGTAGACAAAAATAATGCGATCGTAATGATATATTCAAATTTTAATAAAATACAATATATCAAAAGTTATCACAGAAAAACAGAAATGTTGTATAATATATATAAAGTAATAAAATAAGTCAGCTGCTTACCTGCCTGGCAGCTAGCTTCACTGTTCATTGAACAGTGAAATGAAGTTTGAAAATAGTATAATTGTTAATATATTTTTAAAGTTCTCAAGTAATTTTTTATTGTTCATTGAAAATTTAACCATTAGAATCTGATTTTTCAGTTTTTAAAAACCCGATTTACCAATTAACTTTATGATGTTTTCATATTCATGTATATTTTTTTTTAACTTTATGATGTTTTCATATTCATGTATATATTTTTCTAAATTACAAATTACCAATTTTATTTAGAGCAACATATAAGCTAAAAGAGGAAGCTACATCTAACTTAGATACTGTTTGTCTACCACTTCACAAGTCATTATGATTCCATTAAGAAACAAACAAACAACCCCTAAAAAGAAAAAGAAAATAAACAAAAAAGTATGAAACCGATCTCAAACTCCCCCAACAACGCCTCAAATTCCTTAGCCAAGATCAAGGGACCTTGGGCAAGGAACCCATGTCGACCAATTCCACCCTTCATTGCTCCTATATTCCATCCAAATTAGAGATTGTCTATGAATTGCAAAAAAAAAATGTCATCTGTAATAATCTTTGAACGATCGGAAGCAAAGATAATACGGCTTCTCCAATGTCATAAGGATCAAATGGTAACAAAGCAAACCCCTTGGAACACCTCTTATATTATGTGTATTGATCATTTATGGGAAGCATAGGCAACAAATCTGTTTTCCATCATTTCATATTTTCATGTATATAATTAACAAGAAATGAGAACAAGTCAAAAGTTGACTCTCTACTTCTATCGAAAATAGTCGTGATTTACAGTTTTGATCATTGGGTCATTCAAATTAATGAGGATCCATTAATTCTTGTAATGTAGCATTACATGAGACATGGTTTAATGATAAAAGGGTTTACAGAGTTCTTTCAGTTTCAAAGGTCATGAATTTATGATTTGTCATTCCACCTAAACTATGTTAAGTTCTAACTCGTCCAATGGTTCACCAAGAAGTCTGACTAGGACCAGGACCAGGACCCATTTCTAAAGAGTAAAAATCTTTGAACCGGTCTTCAAAGAGTGAACCGCTAAGGCTTTGCAAGCTAAACCAGAACAATACCAGTCTTTGGGTGGTTTATATAGACCAGAATTGGCCAAGCAGCAGTCCACATCTTTGGATAACCTTTTAAGGTCATCGGTTTTGCTCTTCGTTAGACTAATATATAGTCGATATATAACTATAAATTGTGTTAGCAAAATGACTTCAATCAGGCATTTTGTTGATTATCCAACTATGCAGGAATCACATCACTTGGGCTTGATAAGATCCTGGAAACACGAAACACATATCCAGATGTATGACACTGTCGTACATATGAAGGATGAAAAAAAAAAAAGATGAAATATATATAGAATGTGAATAATAGTTATTAGTGAATCCTCTTGTGTATTAGGATCAGAATATATAGTTTTGGGACACATGGAAAGCTCAGCTGTACAACTTGGGAAGGAAAAAAAGAATGTGCGAAAAGAATTACTGCAACCCGTTTATAACCTGAGTAATCCACAAAGCAGGCAAGTATGAGAGCGAACTGAGCAACTTCATGGTGAAGAGTGAATACATAATGGCCGGTTTGTGTTGATAAAGGAACTTTAGAACAATCGGAAGAAAAGACTAGTTGAACCATCACCAAATGATCGAATATCAGCTGGTCTAACGAGAGCTCTGCATAAAGGGCATGTTCTCTCTCTTTCAAACCTGAAAATAAATAGTAATCAACACCACCAAAATTCATTGGCTTTGATTTAAGTGGAAATATTCAATGCCCACAGTGTGTGCAATGTGTGTATGAATGATTTTATGCGCATGTATATCCACAGTAACTATTTATCTCTAGCCAGAGCACTGTATAGTTTAAAGAGAATCTAACCATTCTGAAACACAGTCTTCACAAAAGATGTGGTTACAACACAGCAATATTGGAGCCTGCATTTTTTCCTGGCAAATAGCACACATGTCTCCTGCCTCACTTACCTGCTCATAAAAAATAACAAATATGAGAATCAGAAAGCATACATAAAAATACACTCCCTGTGTCTCACAACAAAAACAATATCTGACCCTTTGCCAAGACATATACTTTAAATGTTTGGTTAGTACTTAAGTATTTATAATATCCCTCAATAACAAAACTAGAGAAATTTTGTAGACAACGCTATGTATTTTTTTCTAAAATGCAATGTTAAGTCATTTGTGTAGCTCCTCTTTGAGAATAACTTGCAATGTTTGCTCACTTGTATGTTATATCAGGATACTTTCGGGGGTGAATGGCTGTCAAAAATGATATTATGCTTTATTTTAGTATCTTAATACCACAGTGTCATATTAGCACACCTGTTCTGATGTTGCGTATGATCCATAATGCATTTCTTTTCGTGATAAAGCCTTCAATGCAGCATAGAAGGATCCAACCTGCCGAGGGAGAAACAAAAATACGTTGGTTCATTAAAATAAATCTACCATGTGAAAAAACTGCTTTGCAACGTGCACACATTCGGAGCATGTGGCTGAAAACTAATACGGTGACTGAGTCCTTGTTTTTCACAAAGCCAAATGTAAAACAGAAAGGTCGACGAGACGACGAATCTGTCTAATACATACCTTCTCCACTACTGATGTAAGCTTGAAAGTTAGGTATAATCCTGTTATCAAAGAAGAAAACAAACTCCCATATTCTTTGTTCAAAAAGAATCGGTACCAAACTGGAGCAGGCAAGAATGCACGGTATAACAACACGGCATACTCGACCAGCGTCAGCATTTGCCCCTAAAAAAACCAAATGTTTCCATTATAAATTTCTGATAACATGTTTCAAACTCATATCAGAGAACTTATTGTATCGCATTATTATTATACATAAGTTGCATAGTCTTGCCTGCCTACGAAAATTATGGCCCCTGCCATTCTTATAGTACATAAGCAGTACCAACTTTAAGACCATTGCCGCCTGCCGTACCATTGTATCTGCAGGCAATACATTATCCGTGAAAACGAGGAGAGACTCGTTATGTACATAGCTGATGAAATAATGCAATAATGGCACCATGATAGGGGGAACAACATCAACTAGGATACTGTTTGTATAGTTTGTAATGACGTAGTGATGTATATTCTCAGTGTCCAACACACATCCAATTAACAGACCCTAGTTTAGCACGTCAAATCTCCATATGACTATTAACCCAGAGAAAATTGATGTTTACTTTCATAGGACACACAACATTTTTTACATGAAGCATATTGACAAAATCATATATGGATGAATGGTTCTTCCAGGAAGGGATCAAATGACTCTTTTTGTTCAGCTTACTATTCTGTGAGCTAATGCAGTTTTGTGAATACAGCTTTCAAGATTATATTTTGTTACAACCCTAATGATTATGGAAGGGGGGGGGGGGGGGGGGAGGGTTGATAAGGGAACAGGAAGGCAGAGCGATGCAAATTTTTATCATCTTTGTTTCGTTTTAATAATATCAGTTGGCTATGTTGAGTTAGGAGTAAGGCTGTTTGTGGGTTGAGTTAGAAAATGGTGTTGACAAATATCTTGAATGTGCTAGCTTCATAAGAATTTTAAGGTCATGTACCAGAAAAACTAATGATGCAGTGAAACAGTAAGTAATAAGGGAGTTAATTGTCCACACCATAAGCTCTTCTGAAGCAATAATCATATCAATTTCATACCATTTACGATTATAATGAATATAGCATGCCAGAATGGTGGTATTGCTTTTGGCGGAATCATGAACAATGGGTAGCAAAGATCATCGTTCTGATACCACTGGTATACTCCAATCACATGAAGCATAAAAATAATACTATAGCCAACAAGAACAGACAACTTTCTCTCCCCCTGCAAAATCCACCAATCATTAAGCTCAGTGAGAATTATAGGTCATTTTACATTATTTTAACAGCATTGGAATTCATACCTTTAAAGCTGTCTGCTTTCGAAGAATGTCATTTGACTTGTACATGAAAGCAGTTACATAGATTGTTACAAAGAAACCTGCAATTAATCATGGACAAATAATTAACATAATTCTCAGGTAAATAACAGTTCAAACAGATAAAATAAGCAACATATGGTATCCAGCCACACCAAGAATATAGAGATTAATCCCCGATCGCATAGTAAAGCATATTCATATACCATAAAGATGACTGAAGCAGGAAAATGTTGAAACATTACCATGATTTTACATCTAATCAAACGGAAAACTTCTTCAGTTTACAATCTATCTGGTAGTACATCAAGTTAGGAATTTAAATATGTTTTGAAAGGTAAAAGAGGCAACTAGCCCTGGTCCAAATAGAGCTAACAAGTGACAATCTTAAAGCTTCTCTAACACTGGACATGCCTGGTATTACCCTTAATTAGGAATAGTAGAAAACTATATGCAATAAATAAGAAAACATAGGGGATTCTAAGATGGATCTTTCTATAATATAGTAACCACTAGACGGTTTACCAGCCTCATATTGAAATTTAATGTGTTCGAATATGAATTTATCGACTTACTCAACCTTTGTACTTGGCTTTTTGTTGCTAAAATAGTAAAATGAGCCATCATCTAAACATCACAAATCACAAGAAAGAATAAATTTGGGTAAGAAGAGAGAAGAACGGTCTCCTCTGCATTTGCATTTCACTTTCACAATTTGTCAAAAATTGCACATAATGGCAAACTTTTGTGTGTGTGCTGCATTTTTGCAAGAAAAAATGTTTGGTTATCAAAGAAAAGCCAGGTCCAATGGTTCAAAGAAATTAATCATCCTTTATATAACAAGTGGTCAATATTCCATATATCTTGATTGTGGATTTCCATGCTCAATAATATAGTTAATAGGGATTCTTTGAATTCAAGTGATGCCCTAGTAAAATTCTGAGGTTTAAGAGAAAACTCCACATTTGGGCTAAAGGCCCAAATGACGTGACTAAGTAGCCACATCCCCTAAATGCTCAATGAAAACTTTCTTGCAACTTGAGGAAGCCTAGCACTCATGCAACAAAGCAAGCTCTGATTAAGCTCAACATAACAATAATACAAGAATGCATAGTTAAGGATAGGATAATTTTAGGCGACACACCTTTCTGTCCTTATATATGCTTGTCAATGGGTATGATATAACTACTAGTGATAATTATACCGCCAAAGAGATTATATGCTACTCAACAGAACTCAAACTGAGAGCTGCAATTC
The DNA here is from genome assembly GCA_020465985.1 of Centrapalus pauciflorus. Classification (NCBI taxonomy): domain Eukaryota; kingdom Viridiplantae; phylum Streptophyta; class Magnoliopsida; order Asterales; family Asteraceae; genus Centrapalus; species Centrapalus pauciflorus. Next base: position 379,353 of record JAANYP010003966.1, read on the forward strand.
CTAATCATGCTCCCACACACTGAATCTATGTTTCCAGTAAGCTGTAAGCCGAGCTTAGATAGCCAATCTAATATTAGAATAACCCATCTTTCAAAACTAAAATCTCTGCATTATTTGCAGACGTTTGAAGAAAATATTGCTACTCAATGATAGCAATAGAATTAAGTTATATTACTAGAATTCACGAAGACAAGGTCGGACAGAAATTTATGGAAGAAATAAATTACTCACAAGAATCCAATTTTAGTATGAATACTATCTTACTCATTAAATTGAACGCCAAATAAACAAGCCCCGAGTACCTTGCAAGTGTTGACGAATGAACACAACAATCAGCAGCAAGGAAAACGGAAGAATCTGCTCAATCCACCTAGAAACTTGCTGCAAATCATATCTCTGTTGATTTGATGAATCACTGTTACTATTACTCCCAATACCACCACTACCATCCACATCACTAGAATCAGCCATCTCCCTCTCTCCACCACCACCATCTCTGCTTACAACAGCGGATTCTTCACCGCCCTCACCATGTTCCTCTTCTTGCTCTCCATCTCCCATTATCCGAATTGAAACCTCCCCCTCGTTACTACTACCATTACTATTACTAGAAGCCGTAACTGAATCACTCGAACTGTGATTATGATTGTGTGGAATCAAGCTTTCCGTGTCATGATAATCGTGGCTTGACCTGGGTCGTAGAACACCCGAGTATTCAAATATAGTAGTTACAGGAGCTTGTAAGAAACGGAGTATGGGAAACGACGACGTCGTCCTACGGGAAGAACTGCTGCTACCACCAGTGCCTCTTGTCGTGGGCGATGAAGGATTTGATGAAGCTGAATTTGGATTACTACTAGCATAAGTATCATCAGAATTCGTAGAAGCAAGACGAACACCTACTGTTTCCATTAATGGCTGTATAAAACCCTAACCTTACAAAGAACAATTTTTTACTTCCTCCTTCACACGTTCAAACGATGCTGGAGCTACAGTCTGATTGAAAGACGGAGGAAATTTACAGGAAAAGGGTGATGAGCATGATGACGATGATTTGAGAAAAAGTCAAAAGGATTGAATCATGATGATGAGGAAATCATATGAAGGTCCATCATTGATGGATTTGGAGATCAAGAAAGGAAACTAATAAATTACAGAAAGGGATAGTGAAAAATCAAATTGGGGATTGAAAGTCAGTGAAGCACCGTGTCTGAAGACAGGACGGCCGACGGCTAGGGAAAGCATCTTTTAAGACATACGGCGACAGGCACGGAACAACCAATCTTTTGACATTCCTTTCTTTAATTAATTTTATTGATATACAAAAATTAATTAAACTAGAAACTATACAAGGATACACATATATAACTATATAAGGGATGATTTTATGGATCAATAATATGACTGTAAATGAATCCTAACGAACGTTCGGTTCATTTACAGGCGACGGCTAATGATTCATCGTATATAATAATATGACTGTACAGGAACCAAACGTTCAGTAAATCAGCAGGCATGAAGTTCGTTTGCGTTTGGTGAATCAATAATGCACATCGTTATGTGCATGTTTTTTTGATCAAACACATTTATAAAAAGATAAATTAAGTAGCTTTTAATTATTTTACCAAACATATTGATAAATTTATAACTCTCAATTAATATAGCTATTCTTTTATGTTATTTAAGCTTATAAGTTACAATTACTTTTACCAAACTATGATTTCTGAAACTAGAAACTTTCGCTCTTCTAAAAATCTATGGCTTTCAAAAAGTTCAACTAAAGCTCACAGATAAAAATCAAAGTTACAACTAAATTCACCAAACTTATCACTAACTGTTAAAAGATAAATTATTTTGGTATTCTCAATGTACACCTTAAAAAATGTATCCCATCAGGTGTAGCCCACCCTCATGGGCTCTTACCAACCGGTATCACATCCCAAATAATATCCAACATAATGGAGGGTAAATATGTTTTCTTTGGTTATCATCTTCCAACACAACCTCACCCCTTACTTTAGTTTACTATCTTAATCTCCAGTTACTTTTGGAAATCGTTATACAAACTTAAGAAATTGGGTTAATGTTTTGTTGTTATTAACTTGTAAACCAATATGGTAAACTAAAGGTTTCAATCTTGTACTTTTAAGAGTTAAAGATTAGGTCAACAAATGTTATTTTTCTATGAAGATAACTTGGATGTCAATGGATTGATTTGCTATTGAATGGACAAAAATTACGAGAATATATATTTTTTATTTTCATTTTCAAACATGTAGAATTGCATCTACACATTAGGTCTCCTCACAATGTTGTGACAATGCTTGGATTTGATCAAAAAGTGTCAATTAGGTAGGTCAGGGTAAGAATCATTGGTGGTGAGTGGTGACATTGGAATGATTATGCTTGATTTGTGAAGAATTAAAAAAAATCCTTAAATAGATACTCAATATAACAGTTGGTAAAAAGATAAATCAAATGTTAGTCTAGTGAACTAGAGGGCTTATAGCTGTCGGTATTCTAGGCGTTGTCTCAATCAAGTGATTGTGGGTTCAAGTCTCAATACAGATATTAGTGTTAGTATAAAATTAGGTGGTAGTGTATGTTAGTCTTTTAAAAAAAAAATGAGTGTAGTGAAAGTACTTTTTTATGGGTTAATTACGAAAAAATGTAATATACAGTCACAATTATTCTAATTTGGTAACATATTAATTTTTATTTCAATTAGGGAAACATATTAATAAAAAGACACTAATTAATGTAACAAATTACCTAATTAGGTAATTTTTTTTTGAACAATTACCTAATTAGGTAATTGTTCGTTTTTTAAAATTGTCACGTCAAGTTGCACAATCAAATAATACATTGCAAAGTTTTGTTGACTGGATGAAAAAAACTGTCATTAATATGTTTTTATGATCGAAAAAAATTAATATGTTACCTAAAATAGTCTAATAATGACAATATGTTATGTTTTTCGTAATTAACCCTTCTTTAAAGTTATTCCTTATTGAAAGTTATGTTTCTAAGGTATAATAGCTAGATCAAGTCATATACTCTCATATGTATCTTGACCATAAAATAATAAGAAGAGATAGAGATACAATCTAAATGAATGATAAAGAAGTCAAAATTATAGTAGCAACCATACAATTTAATGCATTCTGAAGTTGACTTGTGTATGTGACTATCTTCAAAGTAAATACACATAGAAAGATATAACTAAATAAAGCTATTGTATCTAATATTGAAAAATAAAGAAAAAAGTTACAGTATTTAAAGAGATGATTGTAAACACCCAAGGATCATACTCATATTTGACTAGAGAAATACATTTGATGATAAAAGATATATACAAATTATTATATTAAAGATAAAATAAAAGATATAAAAAATTTGTTTACTTTAAAATATATAAATATTAATATAAAATTAATTCTATCCAAAATTTTTCATAATCTATTAACTTGTCATCGTTATCTTTTTGACATTTATCAATTTATTTGCTAATCTAATCACCACATTTCAACAGAATAGATGAACACACTATATTATTTTTAAAAAAATAAAAGATTACTTTTAAAAAAAATAAAAGATAAATAGAATTCATTATTTTCTAAGTAGAATAACCATATATTAATTTAGAAATAATTTTTTCTAATGTTGAAAAGAGATAGATGAATAATAGTTATGACAAATAACAATATTATTCTTGTATTTTTATAATAATTAATATTTATATGTTTCAATTTTAAGTTTATATGCATCTTATGTAACCAATTATTTATTAAAGATTATTCATGTGATACGTGGGTTTATAAACTATGTCAATTTATTAGTTAATCCATTCACTACATTTCACCGGAAAAATTAATACACTTTAATTAAAAATAATAATGTTGTATTTATCATTTTTTTGATGAAATGTGGTAATGCCACGTGGCAAATTGTGTTCTCCTTTATTATATACAATAGAAGATTCATTATATTATAAAACAATAACTTTCGGATAAACTAATTTTCTAACTCGTGAGGCAGGTAGATGATTGATATAATATATGGCCATTAGTTGGATCGAAAAGTATATTAATACAAAAAATTATATGCATATATAATTAATATATAAAGAGAAAATTAATATATTCAAACCCAGGTTGTAAGTTTCTTAATTGGGAGCCAATTAATTATTTGATGTCCGATTCCATAAGTCAAAGAAAACTTTATTAGTCAACTCGTCAAGAAAAATAGATGTTGACACATAAATTGGATAGATTTATGAAACAAGTTATCCGTGTAATCTTTTTATTTTTGTTACGGAAAATAAAAGGTTAATTGCGTCAAAATGTAACATACCGTCACAGTTTTTCAATTTGGGTAACATACTAATTTTTTTTCTAATTAAGGTAACATACTTTCCAATCAAGATAACATCAGATTGAAAGGTAAAATTTACTGACGTGACAGTTTCTTTGTCCAGTCTACATTTTTTTTTCTACAAAATGACAGTTTAATTGATATATAATGTGCATTATTTTGTGCAATTTAAAAGTATTTTTTGATGATATATTGCTATTTTGAGCAAATTGAAAAATTATTAAGCAGTATTAGAAATTAAAAAAACTGATGACTCGATATAGAAACTATCATGTCAGTAATATTTACTTTTCAATCCGATACGGTTACCTTGATTGACTTGATTTGGGAAGGATGTTACCTCAAATGTTACCCAAATTGTAAAAACAATGACAATAAATTACCTTTCGACGTTATGTGTATTTTACCGATCTATGCAATCTAGTTATAATGAAATATTGAAATGTATCTTTGTTACCATCATCCACATATGTGAAAACGGTCGTGTTTAAAAAATCAGTGAGTTCTATTATATATAAGTGCCTATTTTTTTATGATATCAATCATGTATGTAAAGCAAACGTAAATTTTTTCAAAGATCTGTAAATTAAGATATTATAAAACTTAAACTTTGTAAACACATGATTAATATATGTAACGATGAACACGTTTCAATTGTGTATATATGATGTGAAGTTTACAATATTCAGTTAAAATTGAATTCATTATTATACAACTCGTCATGCTTTGAAACTGTTTCAATATTTTGACAAATGTGAGATCTAAGATTAGTTAAAAGATATTGGTTATTTGGTTTTGTAAAATATTTAGGTAAGCGGGATGATGTGACAATTACTATTGAATATTTAGTTTTTTAAGTAAATAAAAATATGGTTTTAGGTGAAGTGTTGAACAAGATGGTAAAGTCAAGCTCAAGTTGTCAATCATTTTCTCTACCAATATCTCTTATATGATTTATTCGTTCCGATTTCATATGGCAAACACAAAATCAAGGTCAAAAATTTTGAGATCAATAAACAACTGCTTGTATTAATTACCCTTGCGTTGTTTAAGGGATCAAAACTCCGAAACATAAATAGAAATATGACACAGTAGTTTTGTTTATTGAGTTGGTTTTCGGTTTGCCAATCTATTCGATTTGAATTTCTATATTGTAAACTAAATAGTGACCTAGCGGTATCTAAGGTATAATAAACCTAAAGAAAAAATTACAGGTATTGTGGAAATACAAGATTAATAGGTGGTAGTATATATTTTTTATATAAAATAAAAAGGGTTTATTACGAAAAAAAACCAACATGTTTTCATGTTTTTTGCGTTTTCGTCCCTCTATGTTATTTTTTTCCATAAAAAACCTCAAGTTATTCTTTTCTTTTTGGTTTAGTGAAATATTGACATTAGAACCCGGTTTTTTAGTTTTTTAAAACCCGGTTCACAAATTATAACCGGGGTGTAATGTCCAAATTTCACTAAACCAAAAAGAAATTGAGGTTTTTTATTGAAAAAAATAATATGGAGGGACGAAAAAGTGAAAAACGTGAAAACATGTTGGTTTTTTTCATAATAAACCCTAAAAAAAACTGAAAAGTGACCTGATTAAAGTTATAATTTGGCATATTTTCCAATAAATTGAAATATGATCTTGGCAGATTTTAATGTTAATTTGAACGCGTTATTTCCATGACAAAAAATACATGTAATTCTTGGTTTGGTTATATGAAAATCTATACATTTGGTCTTTTGGATTTCTAGAACTTGGGCTGGTCCATTTTACCCATCCTTAATTAAAAAAAGCCCAATCGATCATTTAAGTAGTCGTTATCCTTTATCACGCCGAAAAAGTGGTAAATTTAGCCCAATAAACCGGACAAGTCAAAATGACTTAGCATTTAAAAATACTAAGCTAGATTATATACTTTTAAAAATGTTTTAATATGAAATATTAGAAAATGTTGTTTTAGACAAATGGCGTTATTAAAAAAATTCAATACTGTGTATGAATTTTATTTTTGAGTCTTTGGCTCATTCGACCTGTTTACATAAATAGACTGAAATCGCTACCCCTAACCTGTCAAAGGCAGAAGCAATCTAGCATCTAAAGCATGATGAATATGTCGACCTGTAAACACAATATAATCTTTTAAAAAACTTATATGAATAACAACAACGTACTTTCACATTTATATAGATAATAACATCGGTCGACTGATTATTAACACATCAATGTTTCAAACCTTTACAAATCTATGCAACCAAATAGATTTATTCATGATTTATGCAATCACGTTTCTAAATAGAATCAATTTATACATTATGTAACTTATTCAATGTATACTAGATTATGGGTTTCTAATAAATGTGGTGCAGTAAAAAAGGACATCATGTGACTAAGCAAGACTTAGGAGTAAACATACCAAAAAATGCAGACCAAAACAATGGCATTATGTTGCATAAATTTGTTAGAGTCCGGTTTAAAAGAGAACATATGTATTTCATAATAACGTACGGATCATTTTAAAATTTTGTGTATTTTTTTTTTTGCGAAATAACGGTGAATGTATTGAATTGGAGATCAAGTAGATCACACGGGAATTACAAACAAAAATCAACTAGAAACACAGACTGTTACATGAACCAGGACCGGTTCAATTATTTTCGAGGCTCTGAGCAAAATTTTAAAATGGGCCCTATATATGTATGTATGTATGTATGTATGTATGTATGTATGTATGTTCGAAATAACTAAAATTCAAATATTAGCATTAGCTGTTGCATGCTTGCATGCATGCATTCCCCTATCATCACTAGGGCCGGTTCAATTATTTTCATGGCCCTGAGCAAAATTTTAAAATGGACCCTATATATGTGTGTGTGTGTGTGTATTCCAAATAAGTAAATTCAAGTAAAAATGATAAATTAATAACAACTTATAATTATATAATGTTAAAACTAAAAACTTTGCAAGTCAATAACTTTGTTTAATCATTAACAGACCTAAGTATATAATAGATCTTTTAAAAATGGACCCCTGTAAGGCGATTGTCCATGTTAACCTTGCTCAGGGCCGGCTCTGACTTGAACATTGGCAAACATAAATTTATGTATTTATGTTTAAATTAATACATTTGATGCTAAAATTATGTATTTGATGTTAAAATAGTATTTGAGTTTGATCATGCATGACAAGATAGTTTTGGTACGAGTTTGCATTATGTTTTGCTTAGGAAATGGATGTAAGTGAATAGCACAGGGAGGGTATTGGTGTTGACATATAGTTAATAACTAAACCACGTTACAAATTTGACCGAAAGTAAAAAAAAAAAACAAAAAACAAAACAAGCAACTTTGACCACAAATAAGTCACTATAGAAAACTTCAAATGATATCTGAACGGTCAAACTAAAGACATATATGTTACGAACCTACTCACCAAAACTCACTGATGATTCAACGGGAGACAAACCTGGAACGTTATTTTCCCTACAGCTGTGCAAAACCTAGCAAAAAAATAGTTAAATGAAACGACGAACCAAACAGAGAATAAGCGTGACAAACCAAAAAAACAAATCAACAGTCATGTATTTTTGAGGCACGCTCTGATACCGTGTTGACAGAGATAAGCCATAAGAACTAAGGTTTATTAACAAAAAAATAACAATACAATACAATGACTTAACGATACAATACAATGATAAGAAATAACAAATCAGCCCTATAATATAAAACAAAACTAGAAACCTTAAATAGGTAGCATGTGATAATGATCTTTGTAGTGTGATTTAATAGTGGATTTTTTAGGTAACCATTTAAATTCATCTCCACACATATGCGAATCGGATATTCGGATAAAACTCTACCAATAGAATTTGGCCTAAGAAATTGTTGTCCTAGAATGTTATATTTTATATTTAACTAAATTTATTTGAGTACAAACTAAAATGTAAAACACATTGATACTTAGAAGGTAAAAAAAAAAAAAAGTAACATAAATTCAGCTTAATAATATTATAAATTTCGATAATTTTTCATTAGAGGTGTGCAGAATTTGAAACGACCGAAAGGAAAACAAAATGTATCAAAGTTGATGTCATTTAGTTCGGTTCTTGCCATCTCGGTTTTTTCAGTTTTATATTTTGCCATGTCCAATCTTGTTCTAGTTTTTTTTTTCATTATAAAAGTTGAGACCATGTTGAAACCAGTTTGAACCATGTCGTTCAATTTGGATATCATTTTCAATATTATTCTGTTTTCGGTTTGTTTTGATCCTTTAGAATTATTACATGGACTTACATAAGTTATCACTTTATCTAAAAAGTAACAGCTATAACAATATTGGATGATTATTAATAATCAGTGGCGTAGCCAGGATTTCAATATTGGGTAGGCCAAATTAATTAATATAAAATTAATACGTATAAAAATCTAAAAATAAAATGTGATTACAATAAATTTGTTTCGTCTTAATTTTATTTAAATACATACATATATGCACGAACACACACTAATCATGCACAATTGCGTTTGGTACAGAAAATGGAATTGAGACGTCAATCATATCATCAAAGTCATTTATTAAAGAATTATAATTTCTTTTTAAATATTAAAAAATTTATCTTTAATATTCCATCCTAATTACAGTATTAGAAATTAATTAAAAATAAAGTTATTACATATTTATCATACTTGACTCTAACTCCAAAGTTAACAACTAATATTGGAAATAGACTTTGAAAAAAACATGAATTATACATATAAATATGGCCTGTGGCTTATGTAGTTCCGTCTCTATTAGTAATACATGTGGTTTATATATATGGTATAAGATTATTAATAGCAATCTAACTTTTATATTTTTTTTCTTAACTTTAAATAAATTAAGAGATCGACACAATGATTTTATATATTGTCATACATAATATTCAACTCATTTCCATTGCAGTAACATTTATTAATTCACGTAATTATAAATTAATATAAATCAAAAGAACTTTTATATTAGGATGCTACTTCATGCACCATACTCTACAACCAATTAATCTTTAGGTCAATTAACATATATCACTTTCAATGAAAAAGAGGAACAATACACTCAATTACAAACAACAATTTAGTCAAATTATAAGTCTAAATTATAAGATATGGTGTATGAGAAATTTAGGTATGATCCATAAAAAATTGTCATTATATTAATAAATAAAAGAAATTAAATTACCACCGTATATGTAGTAGGGGACATGGCCTACCATGTGATAATATGATGATGTTATGGATGGCATTACGAAATTAGAGAGAGAATTTTTGATATATAAGAATTGAAATTCAAAGAGGTGAATCATCATGATTTGTTGTCCAACCACTACCACCATTTATTGCTCCCACATTTATTTCAATCGGACATAATTTTGAATTTCAATTATCTCACTATTCAAGTTGGTGTATAAGCTTACGTGGGGTTTAGTTCCTGTGATCAAAATTGGATGAAATTAGAATTTAAATTTGTTTGTTTATAATTTTTGATAACTAATATAAATGATTAAAATTTATGTATTTTTTCATCAAATTTCCTTATTTATAGGAATTTGACATTCCTTACAACTCATACATGCATTAAATTCCAACTTATACATATGAATTAGATTCCGATACATCTCTAACATATACTAAAAACCATCTATTTCAAACTAAACTTTTCTTTTAACAAAATTATATAAAGTGTCACTCACTCCACTAATAAAAAGCATGCACACAATGAAAAACCCTTGGTTTGAAATATTTCATAACTTTTAGGATTTATTATGAAAATTCCATAATTATCTGAATATTCTATATATATTAAGTCAACTAGTGTTATACTTAATTCAGTTAGATACATTGTTGTTTTGTAAAGAAGTATCATTAATGGTCCTTTTATATGTCATATCTTGTGTTTTTACGTCATAATTAAATGGATTTTTAATTATCATTTTTCATCTTTAAAATGAAAATATATCGAAAATCATTATTTTATAATCACATCACACTTGTAAACCAATTATGAATCACACAAACTTTTTAATAAACACTTAACCATTATCATAGTAAAATGAATCAAAACAACATATCTTTTTAATAAACATTTCAACATTATAATTATTTAGAGATTAGAAAATAAAGGATGTTTTGTTTTCTTATTTTCTATCAAGCTTTTAGCTAGAAAGCATTAGCAACCATGTGAATATAATAACACAGGGTTTATTATTGGGAAAAAAAACATGTTTTCACGTTTTTATGCTTTTGTTCCTCAATGTGATGTTTTTTCCATAAAAGTCATCGAGTTAAATTTTTTTTTTTTGGTTTAATAAAGTTTGGATATTAGAAACCTGTTTTTCAGTTTTTAAAATCTAATTTACTAATTATAATCGGGCTCTAATAGTCAAATTTCACAAAACTTAAAAAAAAAAAATTTAATCCAAGGATTTTTCTGGAAAAAAATAACATTGAAGGACGAAAACACAAAAACGTAAAAACATGGTAGTATTTTTCATAATAAACCCAATAATATATACGCATTTTGAGAAATTTATTTTTTAAATTAAAACCAACTTATAGTAGTCTAAGTTGATTTAAACTTTAAAAACGATATTTTTACCTGTAGTTAAAAAAAACATTACGTTCGAAAACCTACATAAACTTTTTTGTGTTAAGTTTTCCCTCTAGAACTGAATTCAAAAATAATAAGTCAATAACTATGAATACTTAACTTTTATTAAAAGGATTAAGTTAATAACAACATTTTTTTAAAACATATTATTAAACATTTTAGGCGACGTAAGTAAATTAATGAACGTTTTCTAAAATATGTTGTCAATAGGGATGAACACGGTCCTGTTCGGCCGGTTTGACGACTATAATCTCGACCAAACCACTAACTTCGGTTTGAAAAAATCTCAAACTAAACAGGCCAAGCCTAACGGCTTTGGACCGGCCAAATCGCAAATAATCGGTTTGTTTTGGCTGGTTTCACGATTTGAATTAGAAACTTCGAGTTAATTTATAGATATTCTAACAAATTAAAAGAAAACAAACAAGTAAATTTGGTATTATTAATACACGACATAAAAAGAGAAAAATACGATCAATATCTTGTTGTAATTAGTAAACAACTAAACTTAAATAGGTAAATTATTACAAATTAAATGGGTGTTGCTTTTCGTTGATATTTAATTTAACAATTATAAGCATGTTTAAAGAAAATGATTTGTATCGTATCGTATTTGTTTATTTGATTCTATAATCAGAAATATTAGTATTTTTAAAATATTAAAAAAATTATAAGGAATTACAAACATTTATTTTAATATTTTAAATACTGATGAAACAACACAACAAACAAACCATTGGTCGGCTAGGAAACTCGGTTTGAAAACTTTTCCAACCGGTCGGACAAAAACTACTCTTCCAATCCGGCCAAACTGGCCGAATGACTTCAGTTTGATCGGTTTAGTCGGTTTCAGTCTAACTGTGTTCGCCGGTGTTGTTATCTGTGTATGAAAAAATGATAAACTAAAATGAAAATAACATAAAATACATCTTCATTACTAATAGTATATGGTATGTAAACCCTAGTTAAATGTAATATATTATATTTCATTGTCTTTTTTATTTAAGTTTGTTGGAAGTTGTACGGAACATAAGAAAGTGGGATATGATAAACAGCAAATAGGAATTAAAATAAATACAGGAGGACGTATATATAAACTGAAAATACGAATGATGAACAACCGAATAAAGGAGCATCGGTGTTAAATGTTGCCCCAGGACAAAGAAATTTCCCAATCTATGTACAATTTAAAGTTGTTTGCAGATAATTTGAAGACGAAGAAGCATATAATTCTTCTAACGGTTAGTAAATTAAACGGCATTTTAATGCACCGCCATTTTTGATTTCCAATTAATTTCAATTTTCTCTCTCCAGTCGGTTTTGCCGGCGATTTGAACAAGTTTCGGTAGAGTACCGTTGGAAATTTAGTTCAAATCATAATAACTATTTTCAACACATAGAAGAAGAAGAAGATACATTGATTCGTTACTCAAAATACACATACAGAGTTCTTATATTTTTCGGAATATTTAGCTGCCTTTGAAGTCGATTGCGAGCTCTGACTGTATTCCAATCTATTGATTTGTTGCTGATTCTATCGTTACGATCACAGGTAAGCATTCTATATCTCTCTGACGCTTTCATAGGTTGTGTTAATTTTATCATCTTTATAGCAGTGATAATTTATGTTAATTAATAGGCATTTGTTTTGATTATGCTTCGTTGAGGAAATTTGAATGAGTTGAAAAAGATTTTCAAATCCATGAAGGGGGGTTATTGTCGTTAAGTAACTTTGTTAATTAATGTTTGAGATTTTTTGAGGATCTGGAAACAAAATTTGATATGGATTACATAATTAAGAACTGTGTAGGTCAAATTCAAATCTTTTTTTTTTTTTTTTTTTTTTTTTTTTTGTGAATTAACCCTAATGGCAAACACTTATTGGATACTCTGGATTTAATTGTGTGTGATACTCTGTGTATCTTGTTCTATCTTATAAGTTATAACATTTAATCATGTTCCCTGGGTGATTCATAGCTTGTGTGTCCTCCCAAATGAATTGTTTAATTTTGGTGCACATTTTTTTAACATTTCGCCTGTTTTGTTCATCTGTATTCTTGCATCTAAATTAGTTGAATTTATATCTAAATTTATAATTGTTTCATAGACAAGTGTTCTCTAAAGGAGGTAGACTAAAGAGAGACTTGAGAGTTAAGACGTCAACAACACCCTTTCTGCAAGTTTACAAGGAGAGGCCACGAGAGTTTATGGTAAAAACAATTCAGACGTATATAGTACTAATAATAGGAAACAACAAATTAAAGATGCAACATTTACATTTTCTTATATGGCAAAAACACACACACTAGCCATGTCTCTTGTGGGACTTGAACCTCAAACCTTTTGGTTGATGTGTTTAAACCGATTGTTGATATTGCTAGACCAAGGCCTTGTTGGTGACAAAAAAATTTACTGTGTAGCAATTTGCCTACATTTGTAAGGTTTGTAAAACAATAATGTAGTCCACTTCCTTTTATAACAGCCCGACACGGTCACATGGAAAAGGTAAAGGTAGAAAGAACTGTCATCTGGAGTGTCAATGTCAAAACAACCCTAATGAGAAGAATATGACTTGCTCAAAAAAAAAGAAGAAGAAGAAATATAACATTCCATAAGATTGCTAAATTTTTGGAAAAAATGTATCTTTGTGTCATTAAATCTTTTGGGCAAGTGCTTCCTACCTACTTCAAGATTAATTAACTAAATCTAGAGTAAGAAAATTGAGAAAACGAAAGACATAAAACCATAATGGAAAAATAGAAAATCCAAATTACATTGTTTGCTGTTATCCTCTTAAAAAGCTAATATATGATCAACATCCTTGGAGACAGAGCAGTGAACTATATACCAAATATTCAAATGCCATGTCCTAAATATCTACCATAGGTTCAGTCTGTGATGATATTTCAGATAATACTTACTAATTATCCTTGTTAACAGCAAAAGCATCCGGCAAAACTAAATAATAAAAAATTTTACATTTAAGGGAAAGAAAAGGAATTGTTTCCTCTTTGTATGTGTTTATTTTTGTAATATTCATGATTATGCTTTTAGAACTTCAATCTTTTAGTCTTCAGAGTTCAGATTATATTTAGTTTTATATAATAAATGGTTCTAAAACTTGATTATTTTGGTGGTCCTGAATATGGCAACATTATCACCCATCAGAACACCAAAAGTTGGTGCCATTCCAACATTAATGTCATACAAACTACAACTCTTCAATTAATTAATAACATAAAACATAGTCAATGATCAAGACTTTGGTTTGTCTAACTTTATTTGCATTTTTGGTCCCATCAAACCACCCATGCCTAAGTGAGTCCGCTTTTCATCCCTGCATGTACGTAGAGGATACATGAAATTGTGAAAGGCCAATTAAGCATACAAATTTAATAGCGAAAATTATGGTAATCCATTGGATGGTTGAAATTTTAAATCTGGCTTTATAGCCAAGAATTTCTTTGCTTTTTTCAGAACAAAGGAGTGTACTTTTGCTTTTTCTTTTTATTAGTGTTTCGTCTTTTTCTTTTAGGTTAGATTCTCCTTGTCACTAGAACTTCTTTATTTTGTTTTTTGTATCATATTTTTGTTCTCTATTAACACATAAATTGACCCCTGGTTTTCCACTATGGAAAAGATTTAGCCAAAACATATTTAAATCTAGCTTGTGGTTCTGTGTATCAAGAACAAATCTGTGATCAGTGTAAATAATTGTGTATATATGATATCTCAATTTTCTTTATTTTTGTAAATTATTTGTATGCAAAGCATTTATACTCATACTTTCTATTAAAAAGAGTAAAGTTCAAATAATTGTTCTCTGCTTTTTCCCATATTGGAAAAGGTGAGAAGGTCAAGATAGTCGGACCAACCTCTAGCGAAGTTTAAAACTTTATCGAATTCATTTCTTCGCTTGATCACTTCCAGTATGCAGATCTTGCAAGGTAGTTCACAAGCCATCTTATCCATCTTCCTTATTTGGTAGCATAAACAAACTGCTCTCATCAATAACCAATCTGTACCAATTATTATTCAATTACTAGTTTAGCATGCATTTAAGTTTTTTTTTTTCCTTTTATAATGTTAATGGTTTATAATAGGTCCATCTTCAGTTCTTATACAGATGTTATGCATTAGTTAGATTATCTTGGAAGTTGATCTATTTTAATTTTACCCTTTCTAGAACTCACTCTTTTGGTTGCTCCATTTTTCAGTTCTTTATGTAAACAAATTATCCTTTTTTCTTCATTTAGGTGCCTGACCAAGAGATCCACTAGAGACACTGAGCTTGAAAAGCTACAATGGAATACCCAATGAAGTTACGATTATTAGCAGTGGCCACTTTCATCCTCCTGCTGCATAATCTTTATGTCACAGCTACTGATCTGAGCTCTGATGCTCAAGCTCTCCTTAAATTTGCTTCAGCAGTGCCACACCTCAGAAAACTCAATTGGAATTCTGCAGTCCCTATTTGCACTTCTTGGGTTGGTATCAAATGCAATGACGAGGGAACAAGAGTTATCGCCATCCACCTCCCAGGTGTTGGACTTTATGGTCCAATCCCTCTCGATACTATCGGAAAACTAGACGCTCTCAGAATTCTTAGCCTACGATCCAATTTTCTCAATGGGAGTCTTCCTTCTGATATACCATCTATTCCCTCTCTTCAATCCCTTTACCTTCAACACAATAACTTCTCTGGTAATATTCCTCTTCCCATCACCCCTCAAATAAGCGTGGTAGACCTCTCTTACAACTCCTTATCAGGCAACATTCCGGAGACGATAAACAGTTTGACCCGACTCACCTCATTGAACCTCCAGTTCAATTTGTTATCAGGAGCTGTTCCTGAACTTAACCTCACTAGGCTTCAGTTTCTGAATGTAAGCCATAACATGCTAAATGGTTCGATTCCCCTTTCTCTCCAGAAATTTCCAGTTTCTTCATTCGAAGGGAATTCTTTCTTATGCGGATCACCTTTAAATCAATGTTCATCTTTGTCCTCTTCGCCTTCTCCTTCTAGTGATCTCCCCTCCATACCCATGAACTCGAAGAAACATAAGAAACTAAGTACCGGTGCTATTGTGGCCATTGCTGTAGGAGGCTTCTTGGTGATCCTCTTACTTGCCTTGTTCTTGTACCTTTGCTGTTTAAAGAAGAAAAATGAAGATTCTGTTGGTGCATTAAAAGTCCAAGCTGTCACCCCTGGGAAAAACGAGAAATCTGATGACTTTGGAAGCGGGGTTCAAGCAGCTGAGAAAAACAAGTTGGTTTTTTTCAGTGGAAGTGCTTATAACTTTGATCTTGAAGATTTGTTGAGGGCCTCAGCAGAAGTTCTCGGAAAAGGAAGCTATGGAACAGCTTATAAAGCTATTTTGGATGAGGAAACGACTGTGGTGGTGAAACGGATACGAGAAGTTGGAGTTCCTAAGAAAGAGTTCGAACAGCATATGGAGTTTGTAGGGAGGCTAGGAAGGCACCCAAACATTGTGCCCTTATGTGCTTACTATTATTCCAAGGATGAAAAGCTTCTCGTTTACGAGTACATGCACACTGGCAGCCTATCGTCACTCTTGCACGGTAAGGAAAAATCATTCAAGATGGCTCGGTCTGGTTTACGGGCTTTTTGTCATTGATAACATCACTTTCTTATGATATTTTATTATCTCATAACAGGTAACATAGGCATAGGAAGAACTCCACTAGATTGGGATTCGAGAGTGAAGATATCACTTGAAGCTGCAAAGGGAATTGCTCATATTCACTCGGAAGGAGGTGCTAAGTTCACTCATGGTAATATCAAATCTTCCAACATTCTTCTCACCAGAGACCTCGATGGCTGCGTATCTGATCTGGGCTTGGCCCCGTTAATGACCTTCCTCCCTACAAAATCCCGGTGCATAGGCTACTACGCACCTGAGGTAATTGAAACCCGAAAGTTCACTCATAAATCAGATGTTTACAGTTTTGGAGTCCTGCTGCTAGAGATCCTTACAGGCAAAGCTCCTCTCCCGTCATCGGGTCAAGATGAGATCATCGATCTGCCAAGATGGGTACGATCTGTGGTCCGTGAAGAATGGACAGCGGAGGTGTTTGATGTGGAACTAATGAAGCAACAACATGTTGAAGAAGAGATGGTGCAGATGCTTCAGATTGGGCTTGCTTGTGTGACTCGGGTGCCTGACATGAGACCATCGATGGAGGAGGTTGTTAAGATGATCATCGATTTACGACCATCGGATTCTTCTGAAAATCGACAATCTTCAGATGATAACAGATCCAATGTGATGACTCCATGATTGTTTAAATTGTCGTTCCAAGTGATTTGAAGATTATATTGCTTTGCAAATGCTTTTTATTCTTAGTACTAGAATTTTGTGTTTGATTTCCAAATTGGGGTTGGTCCATAAAATTCAAAATTAGTAGCAGTTATAAATGTTATCTTATTTATCTATCTAATAAATATAATGCTTCCAATGAGATTTCTCTTGCTCTTATACACATTTGTGCCATTGATTCATCTAATTACTTTGCAGGCTTTTAGACATCAAACAAATAGCTAAAAACGTTTTCCTGTATTAATTCAATGTGCATTTCATGAAAATTATAACGATTGATTTGATATATATTTTATAAAATTATTTTTTTTATATGTTAATATATAATGTCCTACTAACTTAATACTCATACTACATGGGTTGACAAAATAAATATATTAAATAATTAATATTTATAGTATATAGAAAATAATAATAATTTAGAGTATATATAAGTTTGGTCGATAATTAGTTAAGTTAAAATTTTAATAGAATGGATTTGATTTGATTTAGATTTAAATTATTAGATTGTAATATATGACATGTCAAATTAAAAAAATGACAAGTGGTAAATCAAAGAAGAAGATGACAAGTGATAAATTTGTATTTATTTAATATTATTTATAGATTATAGATTTATCAAAGACCAAAGATAATGTGAACCTATATTTTTGTAAAAATGATTACCAAAAGACCTTTATTTATGTTGTTAAAAAAACCTTGATTTATGAGTTTGTTGGTAAAACTAGTTAGAGTTTATACTAGAGTTGATAGCTATTTGTTTTTGTTAATAGATTTGTTTGCTAATATAACTAAGTTTGAGCTAAAAATATATAAAACGTCATATAAATAAATAAATCGAATAAAATAATAACTAATTAATTTAATTTTGGTAATTTTAGCTTTATCAATTTTAAAATTGATTGAAGTATCTTATTAATTAAGAACTTATAATTTAATTTATTTATACATACAAGATGGCTTGAATTTTTGAAACTCATAAAGCTAACGTTCAATAAACATTCACAAGCCACGTGCTATGAATAAATTGTTTTTAAGAGTTTTTTTAACCTCACGAGGAAATTGAGTTTATACATACATACGTATACATCTGTGCAGACTGTGCATGTATATATAGTTGAGATCATTACAAACTTAAATTTTGTACAGAACTGTAAAACCAATATTCAGTATTAAATATTCAAATTTATAATGTTTATTTCATGCTGAATATATAAAACTCAGATAATTTAACGTTGAATATTCAATCTCATTTTTGGAGTAAAAATTTTGCGAACAAAACGTCGTTTTGCCCTTTTTTTTTTAACTGAGGTTGGAGTGAAACACCCATACAACTAATACGAGTATTTCGATACCATTATACGTTAATTTATACAAAGTACTTGCGGAAATACGATCAAATTAAAACTTTTGCAATTAATAATCATCAGCGTGATTCCAAACACTTTGCATAAGACACAACAGAGTGTCGGAAATCACGGAGCAATGTAACTGGGGTTACAAGATTAAGTTATCAATTTAGTTACAAACGAATTAATAAACAGTAACTAATTCGCGTAAGTCCAAAAATGGAAGTCTGCTACTCCCGCCCCAATTATCCACAAAATATTGAGCTCCTATCCGAGCTCCAAACGATGTCTAACAACTCGGGCCAGCCGGGCCTTTGCCCTTAACAGATCCTGAAAAGAAATAACAACTAACGGGTAAACAACAAAGTTGTTGAGTGAGATTCTAGATTAAGGTACCATGCGATATATGAATGATGTCATGCAATGCCATGAATTCAACTGTCAGTTATAGGAGGCCAACCAATGGCTAATAAGCTACCACATTGCGGTTACCATACACAAGCTTACCGAACAATGAGTTTACAATCTACTGCTCGATTACCACAGACACAGGCTTATCGATAGGCAGTCTACAGTGATGCCATACGATTACCACACACAGGCTTATCGTTTTACAGGCAATAATGGTTACCACACTCAGGCTTACCATTAAGATTCCGCTAGGTTACCACACTCAGGCTTACCGTCTCAGCGGAGAGGTCAAATGAATGATCAACGACTATCAACCGAGTGATATTATGATAACAATAATATAGGAGATGGCAAAGCATGAAAGTGACAACAATAATACGAAAGCAGTAACATACAATTCATGATATGCATGCAAATACATTAATGCTAGAACTCACAGTGATACAAAATACGCTCTCGGCCTCAAAACCGAGTTATAATCGTCAAGGTAAGAGTGATAGTCTTCACGCGACTTAACCCGTCAAAACCCCTACAAGTAGGTTCATAATATAATATTTATAAGTCTCACCGCTTACAATTTCTCAACTTTGATCCGGACATATTAGTCGTAAAACCTAATTAATTTTCTGTATCGACCAACATAATTATTTTGGCCTAATTATCCTTCACAATTGGGGATATAAGCTATTTTGGTGAATGATCCCGATGACTAATTAAAATTACAATTTCTGGCCAAAAACTGGGTCGAACTCGCCGAGTTCTCCCATCCGAATTCGGGTCGAGCACCAGCCGGATTTCGGATCATGGACTATCCGGATTTCGGTGCAATTCATCCGAAGTGCGGTCCGAACTCGGCCCCAGGCACACCCGAAGTGTGGTCCGAACTCGGCCCTAGGCACATCCGAAGTGTGGTCCGAACTCGGCCCTAGACACATCCGAATTTCGGACCAACCATCCGAGTTTCGGATCCCAAGATATCCGGATCCTTTAACTTAGAAATTTTTTCTTTCAAAAATCAAGGGGAATTCGCCGAGTTCAAGTGCAGGTCTGCACTTTTGCCCTTCGGATTTAATGCTCAAGACTACCAACATTCCTTACATTTATTATAAACGGTTTGGGGTCACCCCCAAACATATATATATCCTTTTTAAGCTCATTTAAAACTATCACAACACTATTTCATTCTTTTAAATCATCAAGAGTTCATAGAACTCCATTTTCGGGTTTTTAAACTAAAACCCACCAACATTCGTAAAACTTGAATAATATGTTTTAAAATGATGATTCTAACTACATTTCATCATTATCCTTCAAGATCTAAAGATTTCTTCATGCTATTCATAAAAAACCCATTTGGGTTTCTCATCTTCTTTATATGAAGACGAAGAGGAGAAGAAAATAAAATAGTAAGATTCATAAATAAGAGTGGTACCTCTCGGATATTTCAAAACCAACAAGAATCTTCAACAAAAGTTGGATTTTGGCTTCTTCTTATTTTTCTTCTATCCTCTGTTCTCTCAATTTTGGAATGTTGGAAAAAGATGAACACACATATGTGTGTGTTTGTCTGCGTATGTATAAAGCAAAAGAGAAAGAAGGTTTCCTCCTTCTTTTCTTTCTACCCATAACTTTCACATATTAACCAACTTACCCCTAGAATTATTAGCATTTCTTTTAAAGTCCTTTTTATATATTCATGACATATATTCTTAGGATTTGTACACCAACATTCATTCACATGATTATTAATTACTATTCTGAATCGTGTTCTATTACAATAATTATTAATTACCCATTATATTAAATAATCGGGTCGTTACATGGAGAATAAGTTGTTTTCCATTAATATTGTCATATAACTTAGCGTTCTTTCATGGTCATTAGTACTTACGGTGTTATTTTTGTTAAAAAAAGAAAAAGATTTGTTGTGATTGTTGTTTTTTAATAATTAATGGTAAAAATACAAAATTTGAAAAGACTGATCAAACACGTTTGAATATTTTTATATACAATATGTGATTTCTTTCACTTGTCAATTCTCTCTGATTCTCTTTGGAAGATGGAGAGAAAGACGAACAACCAAATTTTCAAGGCCAATTAGGCCGGCTTCCATTTCTGCATCTATCAACAATTCCAAATTATCAAGTAATCTTCGCAGGTGTTTTCTTAATTCGGCTTGCTTTTGATCTTCCCTATCTTCTCCCAAATTTGTTGGATGACCAAATGGATTCGTTTTACATGTAATGTTCTTCTCCTTATTTCTATTGTTTCATTTTGTTTTTGGCTCATTTTGTTATTGTCTCAAACCTTGTTTAATTTTTGTTATTAGGAAAGAACAACGCATTGCATTGCGTGGCTCGATGTTTATATATAAAAAAATCTCTATGTTAATTATCATAGAAATTTGAATTTTGTCAAATATGCATGATTGGTTATCGTTATCTGTGTCTTTGTCATGCTTCAACATTTTATATGCATTATCAACACTATTTAGAGATTATCAACGTACTCAAGCATTTTATATGTTTGCATATGGTGTATGAATTATTATTATCTGTAACGTGACGGATTTGTGTGCTTAATCTAGTTTGCATGCCAAGTAAGGCGTCTGGTGAACTGTTTATTGGATGTTTTTGAGTTGTTAAAGCTACAGCTAGTGTAATTTGTAGAGATCAAGTTTACTTTTAGGTGACTAGCTTTAATGTTATTAACTTACTCGCTTGGAATTTGAATTTCAATCGTTCTGCTATATGTGACATCAGATAATACTATATATATATATATATATATATATATATATATATATATGGGTGGGTTCAATGGAAAACCACTATGCACCGGAAAACCATGGAAACCTACGCATACCGTCCGATTTGATGCATTTCATGAAAAACGCGGTGGCATGATCGTAAATAAAGTGATGCATCACGCGAGATTTTGATGTATCACGCGGGAAATTAGATGCATCACGCGGGATTTTGATGCATCATGCGGGAAATTTGATGCATTTGTGGTGGTGCAGTGCGATTTTCACAAGTTTTCAGGTGCATTATGTAGAAAGACGGTGCATCATGCGAGAATTCGATGCATCACGCAGGAATTGAGATGCATTTGTGGTGGTGCATGGAGGTTTTCCGATGCATGTTGGTTTTCCATTGAACCCCCCTATATATATATATATATATATATATATATATATATATATATATATATATATATATATATATATATATATATATATATATATAAAAGTTGTTCTTGTTGTTCAATATTTTAACCTGACAATTTTTCTATGATTATTGAGTGTGCACAATGCACAAAAATTGTTTGTAGAAATGATCAAATACATAAAGATTGAAAGGCACATTATAGTGGAATAGTGTTTACTAGATATTGATTATGTAAAAGAAACTTCGCATTTGAATTATAGATTGAGATATGAGTCATACACAGATTAAAACATTTCCATCCACAAGCATCTGTGTATCGTAGATATCAAGTTGTGGTGAAACAACACCCCATTGTCTCACCTTTTTGGATGATTAAGTTTTGATGTTAAGATGTCAAAAATTATACAGAAAATTCCATATCTAGACTTGAAGCCCTACATCATAAAATCACCCTTCAATTAGAGCAATGAGATTTCTTATCTTAGTGTCTCACTGCTAGTTGTAGATGTATTGATATTTGAAGAATCGTCTCCCACCCATCTACAAATGAGATTTAGGTTTTTGATCTTAGCAGGTTTTACATCTACATTAGAGAGCACGCAAAAGACCTTTTTTGTTGTCTTGTTCGGTACGTGCTTAATTTTATTCATATTTCCATTCTTTATAGCAGATGTTCAACTAAATTGATAGCTCTCTAAGCAGATGTTCTTTAATCAAACATGAGCCATCAGGAGTATATTAGTTTTCATTTCTCGCTTCATTTAGACTATGCAAATCTTTGCTCCTTGCATGTCCATAAAAAAGATCTTGTGATATGGTGAAATTTTACTGTGTAGGGTGCTACCGTGAGATATTTTCAGAGTACTAATTAATCAATGGGAAATTGTTGGAGTGAGGTATGAAACTACATTACCTATTCTGGAATGTCCCTTTAACCTCTTTTAAAATATTTACATTTGTTTTTTACTGACCTCCAAGCTTTCCCACAATCAAGTCTTTTAAGTATGGCTCAGTTTCCTCATCTTGGGCATAATAAACTAAAGTGATGTTTTGTCAATGACTGAATGATAAACTATTATATATAAGGTGGTGTTGTTAATGTCTGAATAGGACCTATAATTTATCAATGGAATGCAGGGACAATGGTTGCAATGTACTAAACCATCCCAACGTCTTGCATCTGAACTTGGCGGTGGAAAGGTTACTCTTATAACCACCACAGAGAAATGGAAAGAAAAGATATCAGAGGCAAACAACAGCAGGAAAACGGTTTGTCTTTTATTCGTTTCTTTTCTTTAGAAAGAAGATGGTCACAAATAAACAGAGACAATACACACATCATCAAATGTTGATTGATATGCTAGCTTAATTTTTGCCTGAGTAGGTTGTGGCCAACTTTAGCGCGTCATGGAGTACTCCTTGTCGTTTCATAGCAACAACGTACCGCAATCTTGCTGACAAATATGAGACGCTTGTGTTCTTGACTGTTGACGTTGATAAGTTACCTGTAATACATCATTGGTTGTAGTTTGATCACATTTGTTTATGGACAACATCATATGGGGTAAAGTGAGAGAAATCTGATACTTTTGATGTTGCTGCAGGAGTTTAGCACATCATGGAAGATTAAAGCCACTCCGACCTTTTTTTTCCTTAAAAACGGGCAGCCAGTTGGTACATTTGTAGGTGCGGACGAGAAAGAGCTTGTAAAGAACGTAGAGGCTGCAGCTACTGGTTTTATCCAGGTTCAGTAGAATGAAAACGATAAATTTAGCAGTCTTATAATCAAAATGTTGATAGTTTATTTACCACCTATGATAAAAAAGAAATAATAAACAAAAACAAATTGTTTTGATTGATTATACTGAAACCAAATTTAGGTAATATGTGACTGAGTTGCTTAAGATCTTGAACCCGAACCTTATGCTTGTTTTGTATTAGAGGTTTGTGTTAATGATAAACAATTAATTAACTTAAACAAAACGACACTATCTTAAGAAACATAAAATGTGATAACTAAAACCAGACAACCAATTGACCATTTATAATTGATAACTAAAACCACATTATCAGTTGGAATCAGAGTCTATCTTTCTTAGCAGCACATGTAATTCTCTTTTCACAGTCAACTTTAAAGTTTTCCCCTCCGTCCTCCTTTTTCCCACTTAAATTATTTGTAAAATTATGTTGAATTCACTAAAAACTCCAAACCAGCATAATAAAAATAAAGTGGCCCATGCAGGTCTCGAACCTGCGACCTTCGCGTTATTAGCACGACGCTCTAACCAACTGAGCTAATAGGCCATTTGCGTTTTGATTTGAGTTTTTATTATTTTTCAATATTCCACTATGACCCATTGACCAGTCGCAACAAAATTTCTGCTTTCTATATTTCGAATACATTATGTTAAAAAAACGCTGATTTGAGTTAATTTTGGGTTGCTTATTAAAAGATTGTTACAATTGATCTTAATTTCATTTTAGAGGTATTTTTTTTAAATGATATGTGAATTTATAAATAAAAAAAAGGTCGGATTATTAGTTCATTGTAAATAGAGACTTGTATGTGTATGTTAACTTTATAGAATTTGGATGAAACTCAAAATAACATTGAGCACTAGAACGGTTCCATTTGTATATTTTAATAAGAGAGATGTGAGTTGGACTTCGTGCGTTTGGTTCGCGAATTTCCTAGGTTCACTGAGATTTGCATTTAAAATCTTGTAATTGGTTCGCAGATTTCAGTAAGAATTTAAAATCCCAAGATTTCATATATCACTTCATTCTTTATTGTCTAAAAACCCAGCCTCCCCCTAGGATTTTAAATCCCAGTTACCTTGCATTCTTCAGATAAGCAAATTTTTTCTATAAGATAATGCAGATTCTTTGACAAAATCCTGACAAATACAAATGCCGCATAATGCAAATCTTTTAACAAAATGCAAATTCTAGATAAAAAAAGCTATGTATTTTCTGACGAGGTGAAGAGATTGATGAGGAAAACAAAACAATATATATTGATAGCTTCTTGTAATCACGTGTTTTTATAAAGCAGCTTCGTTCATTGACTGTTTTTTAGTCGTATCAAAACCATGTGAATTGAATGAGTTTGAAACGGGCTACACAGTACAGATGTTTTTATAAAGATGGGAATCATATTCATGGACACTACTCTAAAAGCATCGGAAAGTGAAATCACAGCTACATACCCATATCCAAAAACAGGAAAATATACATAACCACCAAAAGGAGCATGATCGAGAATCTGTGCAGCATACCAGATTATCAACAGTATTAGATAAAAGAAAAACAGTGGATTGATTTTATTTTGGATGATATAGTTGATGTAACCATGTTTCCTTAATCACTAATAAAGCCATTACTAATTTCTTTCTCTTTTGAGTTTTTTTTTTTATAAAAAAAAAAAAAAAAAAAAAAAAAATTTAACTCAACATGACTCGTGTTAACCCACATGTTTTCACCCGTCTCTAGAGGCTCATCAAATCAAAGAAAATATACTAAATGTTCCAATAATGGTAAAGCATCTCTTACAACCACAATGGGCCTCATGCGCAGAAAGGCGCTGATGAACTCCTACACTCGACAACAAACTCAGAAACACAATTCTAAATATGTAAATGAAACAATAAGTCGTTCAGCATTTAGTTTCACCTGAAAATGCCTGGCACAGAAGTGACTGGCCATCACGATGTTCAGGAACTCTGGTAGCTAGCTTGGTTGCGTTGCCATTTAGATCATCACGTAAAGGAAGCTTCCATGGATGCAGATTCTAATGTCAGCAAAGCTACTGATGACCAACAGATTGAATCCCCTTAACAGAATTTCCAATGATTATCACAGTTCACGCATGTTACAAATGTTGTCATAGGTTCATCGGCACTCCGAGTCTGCAACTGGTAGTAAGTGCACTTCCTTTTCCCACACCGACCACATTTGAATTGATCGGTGGTGGCCTTTGGAGGACCCCCACGTTCACATTCAAATAAAGCCTTCTCTTTTATTTTCACATTCTGCATTTGCCTTTCAGAGCTTGCCATTTCTTCAGGTGTTAGCTCCAGAATCCTCTCTGGCTTCACATGCCCAAGGAGTATTTTCCTTCGGAAATCTGGATTTTTCGGATCCTTAATATTGAACATTATGGATCTGTATTTGAACTTCTGGGCCCCATTAGACCTGCCCCACTTTTCAAACATTGCAGATTCCACCGATACAGCAACCCTATAAGGGTCACAAGCATTCACTTCATCCTTCAAGTCCGCCTCAGCCTCCCCAGAAACTTTGCACAATGCCTCAGCAAGAAGTTCACGAATCTTGTCCCGTACGGGATCCTTGCAATAAACAAGAGTAGTCAGCTTGGGGGGACCAACCACATTTGCTGTCGGTTTCTTTGCCTTGGCATTTAGTTTATCCTCTTTTAAATCATTCTCAACTTTCTCATGTTCTCTCTTTTCAACCTTGACCACGTTAACCTTTTTCTCAGAAGAAGTCAATGTGCCGTTATGACCATTTTTCTCAACCTTAACCCCCTCCATCTTTGACGCCTTCTCAATCTTGACAGAATTGATCCTCTGAACTTTCTTATCGGACATCTCTGCTCCATGCTCGGATTTTGGAGATTCCTTAATGTCCAAGTTGCCATTTTTCTTATTCTTTAATGTTTCTTCGACAATTACGCCTTTCCAAATCTCAACTAACTCTGAAGAGAGTGACTGGATCTTCTTTCTAGGATGTTTTGTTAATTGACGAAGACGTTTCCCCACCTGACAATCACATATCAGTTAACATTTGAATATCATACTGCATGATATGGTTAAACACCAACCTTTTCAGCATAAGTCATGTGTCAGGCAAAATACAGCTAAATATCCATGCATATATTTATGTCCCAAAATTAAATTAAGGATTTCTTTTCGGATGTCACATTGTAACTGAAACGCAAACCAAATTTACTTCATTGCCCTTTAGAAGCATTACCAAATACGAATAGACCTACAGTAAGATAAGGAAAGGATTGCAACAAATTCATCACTAAAGCAATGTAGATATTATGAGCATTAAATGTATATACGTAATAGTAAAAAGGAATTATTTCAATATCTAAGGTCCCGTTTTGGTTTGCCGGAATCTATTGAAATTGGTGGGAATTAGAATCCAAATCCTTTGTTTGGTTCAAATAATGAAAGTAAGTGGATTCCCAAAAAAAAGGAAATTTTTGGCTGGTCAAAGGAAAACATTCCTTCCATCCAAGGATGGAATGAGGTTTCAAGGGAGGAATGTTGGGGATTCAAAATTACCCTTGAAATGTTTTGAAGCCCTAAAAAGTAAGAAAAGAATGTTATCTGCGCACATCTCCTCCGCTCGTTGCTTTCTGCTGCTCATCTCCTATCATTGGCGTAATGGTGCCCGCTGCTTCTTCGGCCAATGTGCTTCGTCGCGTTCCCCCTCTTCCTCTCTCGCACTCCTCTGCAATCACGACTATTGGTGTGAGTCTTTAGAGACACACATAGTGGTGTAAACCATCTCCCCCTTTTTTTAAGGTTGCATCTCAGCTAACTATGTAAACGTACCAAATTTGAACTTTAATGTCAATTGGGTTCTTCCTGTTGATCCTGATTTTGCATACTTCATTCAAGTACATTTCTAGAGTATAGTGAGCACTTCTTCGAACACTCTTGTAATTCTGATAATGTTTATGCTAGATTTATACCAAAGTATAATTATTGTTGGCCCTACAATCACCTTGCACCTACCTTTGAGCTTAAACACAAAATCCAGTCATTTCATGCAGTTCAACTCGGTCAATTTTTTACACGTGCAGCTCCTAGCTGTGTCTGGGCATGCTTTCAAGTTTTAACTATTACAATACAATCCGAAAACAATTTTACAAGCTCAGAGCATAGGGAAGAATCACAGTGGTAGAGCATTAGAAGTTTAGAACCACTATAGAGAGACCCTATCTTTCTTGTCCACTGTCATAGACCCAGACATTTTTAAGGTACATTTTTCAGTGACCGACTGGAAGGGGGAATAAAAAAAAACACCTTCTCCAATGAGAATGATACATTCATATTTATATACTTTTTTTAATAATAAAGAAAAACGCAAAAGCTACTGTTGGGTAGCTGGCAATTCAGTACACAGATCCCATGTAAAGATTTACAAAACTCCCATACAGTTTATATGTGTGTCGGACATGTTAATCATGTATGAAAAACTAAAATACACATAGGTTGTGGATGTGGGGACATGTTAAGTCATGTATATAAGAGAAGGTTTGGACAGAAATTTATCTGACCTTAAAATTGACAGTTATAGTAAAGATGGTACTTGAGCACTTAGGCCACTTGGTTTCGTTCTAAGTTCTAACAAAATGTAAATAATAATTACAAGAAAAAAAGAAGAAAAAAAAGCAGTTAATGACAGATTGTTGACTCCCTTATCCTGTCTGTGCCTATAAATTATGTGTTTTTCCAATTAACCATACGTCTTTGTAATATATCTACTAATCTACCCTTCTTTCACTCAATAATTGAATTATAATGCATTCTTGTAAATATCACACATTCGATGTCTGCATTGTTCTGTATCAGAATTAACTTCCGAACAGTCAGCACTGCAAATGATGTTAGAATTAATATAAAACTGTTATCACATACGAGAAACCATATACCCACTTCCGTAATCTGCATTGCTCAAAACAAAAGAAAGCAGCTCAATTTCAAGTCAAGCAACATGTCATTGATGATAGCATATCGCTCAGCCTTACACTAATTGTAAGTGTGTTACATTCAAATCCAATTTTACTATAACTTCTGAAATTGTAAGTGTGTTGCATTCAAATCCAGTTTTACTGTAACTTCTGAATCCACAAGCCCTTGTTTTTCTCAGGTCTTAAACTCTTTCTTACTCGTTCTTTCTCATATACCTTTTGCTCTGTGGTTTCACCAGCATGCCTGTCCTTGACATGTCAAATAATTATAAATTCAAAGCTTCACTTTTTATGTTTATTATATGTTGTTTACAGTACCTCGATTCTCTCAAGGAAACGCATCCTAAAATTCGGAAAACCTAGTTCCAAAAATCATTACAAATTTACAATTCACCCAAATAAATCAGAACACAATCGCATGTATTCACGCCAATAACGAGGAATGATGACCAGCACTACCAAAACGTAAAACATTAATCACAATGAACATAAAACTAAATGTACCTGAGTAGAAACAAGAATTTGATAGTTAACAGGAAACTCCTTGAGCACTTTTAATGCATCAAGACATCGATCTTCCTCCGGCAAAGAATCTGCACCACCACCTCCAACCGCGGCGGCATCGGCCGCCTTCTTCACCGCCTCGAACAACTCAATTAACTCCGTATTCATTGTCTATCGTTCATCAAAGAAATTAAGAGCGGTCCGGCGAGTGTCTATCAAGTATAGAAGGGTGGAACTCAATCTGGCCGTTGATCCACACGAGTGAAGTTAATTGGACGGTGGAAGACTCTCCTTGAAATCCGAGGAGCCTCGTGGACGATACACGTGCAGGGGGAGAAGAGAGGATAGAGAGCCGTGTGGAGTGTCTGAAACTTAATGGTTAGGGTTTTGGCCGTTGAAAGTGGCAAGCGTATAAGAACTTGCAACTGATTTCCGTTGTTGGTTGCACGTGATATTTCCTATTGGGCTTGTTTTGGGCCCAGTTCTATTGTGTGTGAATAATGAATAAAATTGGATTTGTCTTTTAAATAGATTTTTTATATCTATCGTGAAAGTCTTCATTTTGACAAGTTTACAAATTTGTTTCTTCACATGTATAACTCAACCAGGTGGGTTTAGCCTATCTGGTATGATGAGTGATATGTAAATGTTCGATTCCTGTTGAAGGCAAGTTTGAATTTGAATTTAGGTGGTGAAAGTAACCTTTTGAAGTCCCTGTTTGGGGCAAAGACAGGAATATGTTATTTGTCGTTAAAAAAAACATATATAAGTCACTTTTGTGTGTGTGTGTGTGTGTGTGTATATATATATATATATATATAAATGCTAAATTTGGTAATTTACTCCTTAAAATAAAATGTCCAATGATTTGTATCCAACATGTTATATATTTGGGCGGCAAAGTAAATTTAATATTTAACTAAAATAAATATATAAAGAGGTAAACCGTTATTCCGTTCCATGAAAAAAAAGGTTGTATAATTGTCTTCATGCTTGAATATTAAATATTAATATCAAATAATTTTCCATGTTATATTGAATGAAGAAAATAGCTGTTGGATAGTTAACAGTTTGTTAACACATGTTATATGAAATGGTTTCAAAAATCTTTGAATGTGCCGAAATCAACAAACATCTGCAGCTTCACAGCACAAGGCAAATTATAGGCTAAACCTTCACAAGCCCAAGATTTGACCACATCCGACCACAGTTATTGAACAAAAGGGTACATTTTCGGTCTAGAACACGAAAAGATGTTTGTAGAATCACGGTTGTCTGTTGTAATCACACTGACCTTGACATATGGGCATCACCCTTGTTGTTAGTAGTATCTGTTCTTTCTGCTGGCTTGCGGCCTTTGTCAGGTCCGCCAATCACCCCCCAAGCTTCAAATTGTCTTTGCCGTGCTCTGGCCCTCTCCTTCTCTTCCTCGGATTTTGAGGCATAACAGTATGGACAAGTAACCCCGTATTCCCACTCTGGTGATTCCATGTCAGCATCACTCACAGGTTTCTTGCAACCATAACAAAGCTTGAAGTTTCCAGGCACTAATCCATGCTTGACCGAGACCCGCTTGTCAAACACAAAACACTCACCCTCCCAAAGAGACTCTGTTTTTGGGACTTCCTCCAAGTATTTAAGGATCCCGCCTTGTAAATGATAAACCTATATTGACATATATATAGGATATATCAAAGATCATGTGTGACATGTTAAGGACAAAATGGAGCTAAAGGGAACGAAATACATGAAACATACGGTTACTTTCACCACCATTCTTTATAGCATGTGGTTGTTGACTTCAAATTTTAAGGGGGCAATTTGGCTCGCGGAATGAAATTTAATTAAAAGTATATATTAGTTGATTGGTTGGTGTGTGGAATGATTTTTAAGTGGAGTTTACTTTTTTGTATATATTAGTTCATTGGTTGATGTGTGGAAATGTGGAATAGTGCTTAAGGCTAGCTAAGGATATGTGTTATTCGAAATGTTAGAAATCTAAATTCATTTACAAATAACTATGAGTGATAGATTCATTTAACCATAGATTTTGATGGAATTTAACACATTTTTGTTTATTGTTTTTGTCATCCAAATTTCAAAATACACTATAAAGTATAAACAAGTTTCAATTCCTTCAGAATCAAAGGGGCATTTGGTACGAAATGAGATGAAATTTTTTAAGTTTATAAACTTTTTTAACCTATGATAGTTGAATATAAACAAAGGTTGACATAGAATATAAAGGAACACTTATTAAAACTCCATTCCCTTTCCATGTTTTTTATTCACTCCATGTTGGGAACGAAATGATAGAAATGCAATTTACACTAAACTCAATTCTCTACTGACTACTCCATCTCATTGAGAATCAATGTTACCGTCACATAACAAAAATACACGTAAACCTCGTACAATTTCATTCCATTCCATTTCACCATACCAAACGTCCCCTTAAATTTGTTTGTGTTTTACAGATTTTAGCACTGATTCTGTTCTTAATCATTGTACTTTTCTTTTTCCCCTGAGGAAGTCATGCGTTCATATCAACTTTGATATTAAAAGTAGTTTGTTTGACATTCAGAGCCAAACTAAAGGACAACTAATAGAAAATGATGGAAGTAGTTGATAGAACACCAGCTGTAGAACAAGCAACAGCCAAGAAACTGAAAAGCACATGCATTAATGATCTACTATGTGTCTCTTAATATTTATCTTAAACACTACACATGAAACAAGGATAAATAATTGACTAATTATTTATTTTTAGTTCACGTCTATTTTCATCTTAAGTTACACATGCAACAGGATAAAGACTTGACTAGAACCACAGCTAGATATATTCATTGTTGAATATCATAATAGTTGCTTTCTTCCATTGACATTGCAGAAATAAAACGAGAAAACCCTAGCAGATAACTTTGTTGTAATAAGATATTGTAGAAACACAGCATAATATAGTGCAAGAGACACTTACCTCTTTAAACCCTTTACTGAGGAGGAAACTTGATGCTTTTTCACACCGAATTCCACCTGTACAATACATTGCAACACGAGGTGGCGATTTCCGTTTATCCACATTGTGTGTTTCACCTTCTTCAGATGAATTTCTGCATTCCACTTGGACATATGATGAAGGAAGTTGAAATCGATCATCCACCCAAAATGGAAACTCCCTGAAAGCTGTGGTTTGTGGATCCACTGCCCCTTTAAACTTGCCAATTCTGGTTTCATAGTCATTGCGCACATCAATGACAACCTAAGAAACATCCACAAAAAGGAGCTAGTTTTCAGTTCATAAAGCAAGAGGTAAACTTACATGTTCCATGGCACCCCTAGGTTCAGGTCAAAATAGGAAGAAATAAACATTTTGCATAACCAAGTAGCAAACATCAAGAGCCACATGTTTACTTTCACAATACCACTCGTAATATATGAAGAGACACAGGGACATAGCAGAGCTAAATGACAGCCCAATATAATAAGCTTCAAATTGAGAAAATAAAAAGACATGACCAACTCAAGACCAAATTGAGAGACTTAGAGTGCGTTTAGTAATCAACAATTTTCGGTTTGGAGTTTTTAATAAAACTGAAAACATGATGGTTTTTAAGAAAACGAAACTTAGAGATGAGAATGTACTTAGATGCGTTATAAATAGTTTTTATGTTTTCACTTTTCACTTCCCTTTACAACATAGATTTGGGTGACTAGTCATTGGAAACAAAAGGTGAAAACCTCAAAAATGTGTTTTCAAGTTTATTTGCAAATTTGAAAGCAAAAAACTGAAAACATCAAAAAAATAATGTATCTTAACAGGTTTCTAGAAACCCTTGTTTTGAACGAAAATTTTCGCCGAAAACAGGTTAACTAAACGGGCCCTTAGGTTGTATTTGTTTTTTAAGAGGTATCTACGGTCTTATCTGTTAAAGTCTGTAGTCAGAAAAGATGGACTAAAAATCTGCAAGAAGACCGCCTGTTTTTTTTAATAGGCAAAGATGCAGGCAAAGCTTCGAAGTGAGAAAAACGATATGGGCAGAGGTTCGAAGACGCAGGCAAAGCTTCAAAAACCAAACGCTCTTCGAGTACTTCACCGCTTCCTGCGTCTACGAACCCGCAGACGTAAGAGCTTCGAAAATCTTCTATTAAAAGACAAACAAGGTGTCAAGGCCTTACTGTATCTGGATCACTGATCAATGAATTCCACTCGTTTGGGGTGACATACTTTCCAACTCTTTCAGTAGGTGATACTGACGGCATTCCAAGGGAAACTATCTGCATAAACATTTAATTAAACAAAATATAAGGAATAGCCAACTAATATCCTAAATACACAACCTTTCTCTGCAACTTAATAACTCCAAGACACCACTGATTCGCTAATCTGGTTACTTTCCTTACCTCCTTTTTAAGCTTCACCCTCACATGATCCCATCTGAAAGGTGCATCTTCCCCTGCGGCAAGTGGAGAACTACTTGTGTGTCCATGGTGTATGGCTTCTTCTTCAGGACTTACAGGTGACTCTATCTGTCTAAGTCCGTTTAAGCGCTCATCAGACTGAATGAAATCGAGAACTTTTTCAACCGATTTTCGAATGCCACATATGCTGCCATTAATTCCCTCTGGTGCTAGAATGATACCACCTGAAATGTACTGAAAGGCATAAGTTGGGTGAGGGGTATGAATGACAAGGATGGAAAGGGTCGTAAAAAACATAAGACAGAACTACGGCAGTTGAGTGACACAAAACAGCCTTATTGAGACGCATGATTAAGATATATAACCAATAGGTTTTGGCTAGCTGCTGAGGAACTGAATCGTTCACTTGCACAAACTATATGTAGAAATATTTGAATTCCCAACGGATCACAAGTAACGAGCATAAAAAACACAAAAAGTTGCGATGTGTTTTTGGAATAATAATCATCTGCATTTAATCAAAATGGCGTTAACATCTCAATACTCGTATTTCACATTGTTCTTGATACAAATTAACAGGAAGGAAAGAAAGAGAAATGGAGACTTTCTCTCCAAAATTGGAAAGAAAGAGAAAGAAACAAAGATAGGGTTTTTTTTGTTCTCCAGTCTATGATGAATTGAGTTTTCTTTCTACTTCTTTCTCTTTCTTTCCACTCACTTTGATTCTTTCTTCTTCTTTCCACTAATATTACAAGAACAGAGTAAGATACCCAAGATTTTCTTCAGATATTTAGTGATTACTTACGAGCTTTTGGCATAGGTCTTTTAGGGGTTTACGCAAATCGGCATGGTCAGGAAAATCAGCAAACTTGTAAAAGGACACCACCACAAGTTGAAGCTCCTCGGCATCTCCAGATTCTACGATTCCAGAATTGGACACTGAAGAGGCCGCCACGGAAGAAAAACCATTGGAGATTGTAATGCCTTGAGATAAACCATTACAGTTGATGTGAGGTATTGGTGGATTAACGAATACAGGAAGCATATTAGGGCTTCTCTTTGAAGATGACGACGATGAATGAGGATTAAGATTCATGGTGGCGTAGGTTGAGGCAAAGCTAGGGTTAGGGTTTGATGAAGACGATGATAACATCCTCAGCGGCAGAAAGGCCAGAGGAGTCCTTCTGTGACAGCCACCAAGCACCGGAAGGGATTGCATTGAAACATGTAAACTAATACAGGGGTTTCTATGTAATTATCATATTGTTGGCTACTTGGCTTTTAACACCGACACTAACTGACATCGTGCCTACAACTTCACAAATAGAAAATTAGAAAGTTAAGAAAATAGAAAAAGAAAAAAAAAATTGTTGTGTTTTTTGTATCTTTTGAATAAAGAAAATGAAAAGAATTACAAGGAAAAACCGGTGAAAAAATCCCTCCAAAAATGAAAAGAAAAAAAAATTCTTTTAAAAACCTTTTTTTTACAATCTTTTTCTTTTTTCTATGTTTCTTTCCTTCGTCTTCTTTCTGGTTCTTTCCTTTCTTATAAAATTAAAGAACAGTGTGTGAGTTTTAGCCGACTACATCCCTCTGCGTGGATGTACGTTACAGTTAGTCCGGAAGGAATTGTGTAAACTTAGATGCTTGTGTTTGTTATGTTAAATAAAAAAATATTAAATTTATATAATTTTTCTTTGGGTTTATTATGAAAAAAACCAACATGTTTTCACGTTTTTTGCGTTTTCGTCCCTCCATGTTATTTTTTTCCATAAAAAACCTCAAGTTATTCTTTTCTTATTGGTTTAGTGAAATTTGGACATTAGAACCCGGTTTTTCAAGTTTTTAAAACCCGGTTCACAAATTATAACCGGGGTC
The DNA here is from genome assembly GCA_020465985.1 of Centrapalus pauciflorus. Taxonomy (NCBI): domain Eukaryota; kingdom Viridiplantae; phylum Streptophyta; class Magnoliopsida; order Asterales; family Asteraceae; genus Centrapalus; species Centrapalus pauciflorus. The sequence continues at coordinate 415,169 of JAANYP010003966.1, forward strand.
TAATGTCCAAAATTTCACTAAACCAATAGGAAAAGAATAATTTGAGGTTTTTTATGAAAAAAAAATAACATGGAGGGACGAAAACGCAAAAAACGTGAAAACATGTTGGTTTTTTTCATAATAAACCCTTTTTCTTTTTACTCGTTTTATTCTTTATACCATGAAAACCAAATTAATAATCATTTATATGTATCACTTAAAAATATACACATAAAATTGTTTTTTTTCTATGAGAGATGAGTGGTATACCGAGTTCGACACGTCCATACGAGGCTCAACACAAAAACGAGATACCGCCAAGGGGATGGTATGCCCAACATTACCAATGTCACATGGGCATCTTTTCATCCGCATTCGTTTCGTTAAACCCTACTAGCACTTAATTAATCAATTTTTGTTCATTCGATATGATTTTGACTTAATTTAATGGGCAACAATTTTGTACATAATAAGTTTTTTGTCTTGTATAACAATATATAATTATATCTTGTATAAAATTACAATGGGATGTTATGATATAAAATGAGATTTAATTTATGTATAATATAAATTTTTTATTTAGATAAATTAAACTATAAAACCATGATAAATATGGTTCTCATTCATTATCTATAACATGGTTAATATTGATAAAACTCAATCATCTTTTCTCAGTTTCTCAACTAAGTCCCTAAACTTTTTTTTTCCAATTGTTTAAGTCCCTAAACTATATTTGTCTTATTCAAATGTATATATTTTTTGACAGGCTATCGGATTAACCTGTAAAACACAACTGATAATTTAGGGACCTAATCGCTAAAATATGAAAAATTGTGTGTTTTCCAACATTAATCAAGTGGAAAAACTAAGTATAATTGTTGTTAACCGGTCAAACATGTCAAATATACACTTTTAAATAAGACAAAAATAATTTAGGGATTTAAAATATAAGAAAAATAGCTTAGAGACTTAATCATAAAAATAAAAGAAAGTTGATGGACTTTTAAGGGCATCTTTGGTACAGAAAAATGAGAAGAGAGGATTTAAAATAGGGATAATTGCGCAAAAAACCCCAAACTTGTCAGCATTTTGTGATTAAAACCCCAAACCATTTTTCGTTACATAGAAAACCCCGAACTAACTAAAAATCAGTAAATCAAAGGTTTTATCAATGAGTAACCGGATGAAACCGGTTATTAATCCTACGTGAACTGGTAAATAACCTACGTTAAATAAATTTTAATTGTTGAAACCGGTTTTTAAGTATTACACATCATTTTAACGCTCGTAGATGAGATGGTCTCGTTTAAATATTACAATTAAAAATTATCAACGGAGTTTTAAATGATGTGTAATACTTGGCAACCGGTTTCAAGAATTTAAATTTATTCCACGTAGGTTATTTACGGGTCCCTGTAAAATTAATAACCGGTTTCAACCGGTTACCCATTGATAAAACATTAATTTACTGATTTTTAGTTAGTTCAGGGTTTTTTATGCAATAAAAAATGGTTTGGGATTTTTATCACAAAAAACTGACAAATTGAAGGTTTTTTACGCAATTATCCATTTAGAATAAAACAATTTTTATTTTTTGTTTAGTTCTGAAATGAAAAATGAGAAATAAATTAAAATCATTCTCTATTTTTGTCTCCTGAGCTAAAAAAAACACAAAGATTTGTTTAAAAAAAAACATTTTTGTTGTAGATCTAATTCTTTTGATTTGGGACGATTAATATTATTTGGGACAAATTGAATGAATGACTTGGTTTGTAATATAATTACCTTGTTTTATATAAACCAATTCTTTTACATGAAGATAAGCATGAAGAATGACGTTAGGCGGGTGACGTCACTCAATTAGTTTTCTCTTGTTTCCTATATATTATTATATGTATATATGTATATTAGGAAGTTCCCAGAAGTTATTGAGCTGTTTCTCATCGCCTTCCTAAATCACCCACACCCTCACACTACATATACACTACACTTGTGTATATATATATAAGTGAGCATCGATCGATCAGCCTGAGTTCACACTTCTTTTTCAATTCATCCAAAATTAATGGAGGAAAAAGTACCATCATCACTCAACAAGAAAAGATTAATAAGAGAGCTGCTTAGAGGCAGAGATTCTACTAAAAAGCTTCAGAATCTACTTCGCCGGAAAGTACCTGATGATGACGATGGATCGGTTTTAGCTGAAGAACATCTTGTCATGAACATACTCGGATCTTTCTCCGACAGTCTTTCCGTCTTGCGTTCCGGCGACTTATGTCTGGACCCGGAAACTAACTACTCCGTGGGTTCCGATGACCCGACATGGGACTCGAGCGAAAGTTATAAGAAGCTGGCTCCGGTTGTGAAGGACCGGCGAGGATGCTATAAGAGAAAGTGAGTAACTATATTCTATATATAATTAATTAACTAGTTTATAAACCCATGTATAATATGGGTATACATTTAAAATTTTAATTTCATTAATCTTGTAGGATAATTTTTAAATATATGTTATCAAATTTATAATATACAATAAATATAAATATATAAAAAGAAAAGTTATCATTCAAATTCAAATTTGAGTTTTATATTAGATAAGATTTAGATTTGATTGGATATTATTTAAATTATTTATTATAGATAGATTGGAAAAAACAAATTTTAGAAGCAAATTAATAGGAAATTGTTAGGTACACGTGACAATTCCATGTTAAGCCAATTGGAGTTCTATCTAGATGTCATGTGGCATCTAGTTACTCATATAATATAATAGATAGATATCTCTTCTCTTTGTTAATTATAATTTCTCATTTTTCAAATCTGATTGGTCCAGTGATTTATCAAAGAATTTTTAATCCAATTATTTTATTTTAAAACAAATGGTTTATATGCTAATAAACGTAACTTTTTCAAAAGGTGAAATTGCTAAACTACAAATTATATCTTTTACTATTTAAAAAATTAATCTTGATGAAAACGAATAATAAATATTACACATCATTCATATAATTAACATATGGTACGTACGCACACGATGATTTTAATTGATTCAACAAAGTCAATACTTTTTTTAGAAAAAAATTATTAAAAAGAGAGCCCAACCACTTGATTTAGATCAGGTTGTCACCACGAGAGGGGTTCCCTTGATTGAGGTATCGGGTTCGAGTCTTAACAATGGCGTTTATCTTTAGGTGGAGGCGTGAGGTTTTGTTCTCATCTTCAAGGTGTCTTACAATGGTGCTAATAATTAAGACTAAATCTGCTGTTAAAAAAAAAAAAGTTGCACCCACTAACAAAAATTCAGGTGTTGTAATTGACCGTTAAACGTTGAGTTTTTCTAAATTTATAATTGTTTAACTTATTCTTGTAATTTTTTTTATGTATAAAAATATTTAATTAATCCATAATATATTTTATCTATATTTTACTTAGTAAACCAGGATAAACTAAAAAAATTCTAATCATCAAATTAATAAGTTTTGTAAGGAGGAGATAATGAGTTTCAAATTAACTCTATCGCTTATGTGAGGTATGGTGTGACTCTGAACGGTAAAACTTTTAATTAAATAAGGTTTATGACTTTTTCTAAAACAATATTCAATTAATTGTGTTGTATTTGAAAAAAAACCTAGTTCATATATCAAATTATCAGTGTTTGTACAATAAAATTTTCACTAAATCAACGAAAATAGATGTAAAAACATTAATTAATCAACACAAATAGTACATGCATGAACTGTAACTGTCAAGTTATGTTTATGGCACCCCTACATTTGATGCACAGGTTGGTTTGGTTAGCCCATGCACTAGCCACCAAAATATATATAATGTTATTATTACTTATTGCTTAAAGATTTTTTCTTTTATAATAAGGACAATGTGCGAGTGTGCGACCACAGGATCTTAACCTCTATTGATTATGTTTTACATTTTATATATATACTAGGTCATGAATATTTTGTGGATAATTTTTAAAAAATAAATGATTATATAATATGTATGTAAACTTAAAAATTAAATCATATAAATATTAGTAACTATAAAATAATTACAAGAAAAGTATAAATAACATTATTAGATAATGTGAAATACTGGATAAAATTAATTATTTTATTTAATAATGTTTATAGATATTAAAAATAATAAATTGTATTTATCTTTTAATTTATATTAAAAACAATAAAATGTATATATCTTTTTAAGTGGAATGTGGTGACGTCATGTGACATTTTGTGTTCTTCTTATTATTATTATTATTATCACACACATATATATATATATATATATATATATATATATATATATATATATATATATATATATATATATATATATATATATATAATCAGGTTCATCAGCGCTATGAGATTCCAGCGTACCCTAATGTGAACGATCATTCACACATATTTTTTTAGTAGATAAGTATAAGACAACATTATAATACTTTTTTTCAAAAGGAGTAACATCATAAATCTTGTGAATGGTAAAAAAGATCATGTGAATGGTCATTCACACCATTCACATGGTATGAAATGACCATTCACATAAACATGCATTGGCATTCACATAATTTTTAAGGACACAGAAAATGTAAATCTATGTGAAATTCATATATCATGCGTATAATATTAAATTAAACATGGTTATGTGAAAAAAAATATTTAAAAAGCTTTTTAAGGTCGGTACCTTCGAGTGCACTTGATTTCGAGAGGTACTTATTTGAACCTGAATATATATATATATATATAGTACAACTTTTGAAGCATCTTGATTTGTGTGGATTCGTAGAAAGACAGAAGATTCAAGGGTTAAAATCGTTGAGACAATTGAAGATGGTTATGCATGGAGGAAATATGGACAAAAAAACATCCTTTGTGCTAAATTTCCCAGGTACGGTGCCACTTACTCTACTTTTTATAAGTATAACACATATAATATATTTTTTGCAAAACAAATTATATTTTTACGTTATATATTCAATTATTTCTATTAATTTATATTTATATATATATCCAGGTTTATCAGCGTGTTCAACGTATCTATGAGATTTCAGCATACCCTTATGCGAATAATCATTCACATATAATTTTTTTGAATAGAAATGTATAAAATAACATTATAAGACTTTTTTTTTCAAAATTAGCAACATCATAAATCTTGTGAATAATATGAATGATCATTCACTTGGATGATCATTCACATAAATATGCATTGAACATTCACATAATTTTTAAGAACACAGAAAGTGTGAATGTATGTGAGATTCATATATCATGCGTATAACATTAATTTAAACATGATTATGAAAAATATTTAAATTTTTTTCAAATGTTGGTACATTCGAGTGCACTTGAGTTCGAGATATACTTTTTTGAACCTGACTCTATACACACACGGTAACTAACGTTTTTCTAAAGAGAGGTTCTGAGTTCGACTTTCACATGCTTCAACGCAGTGGGGTTACTTGCTTTTCAAAAAAATTAATTTTTTTTGGAAACTAACACGTAATTTTTGAAGGATTAGATTGCAATTCCTGCTCGGATAAGCAATGTATAAGATTTGTTGGAGGGTGGTGACATTAAAATGATTTTGTCTTTTAAAGGGAAGGAAAACATAATTGAACCAATTAATAATTTATCAAAAGTTAAAATTGTATTGAGAATCAAATTTGATTATGTTTAAACCCAAACATCATTTATAATTAAAATTCAAACCTAGCTTATAGTAGATGATAGATTAACCTATATCTTACATTTTTTAATAATAAATATTTAAAAAAACAATCAATTTGTCAAGTAGTCTTAAACTTATTACATCTGTCAATTATTAAAAATATTATATTATTATTGTAGAATGCCTAATTACAACAAACTCGATCACCATCTACTTCTTTAACACAACTTGCATAAAGTACCTTTATAATTGAATACCGACAAATATAATATGACAATATGACCTATATACACACACGTGATTATTTGCTTTGGCAGTTTTAGCTTATGGAAAAAAAAAAGTTGTCATTATGTCATATGCTCATATATAAAGTAATTATTTGATCTAAATTTCATGAACTACTTGATTTTAATATTAAAAAATAAAGTTAAGAAACTAATTAAGCTATCTAAATTTATATGATCGAGTTGTGTTAAAACAATTTCAGTATATTTATTCAAATGATATGGTGTTATGCACATTCGATTGCCTATATCTAATATGTGTTTTAATTCTTAAAGTATTATATTTTTAGCTTACATACACCTTCCTAATTAAACTTCATCAAGTTGTTTGACTTTATATATACGATTCTATACACACGTACAAAAAACAAAAAGAACTATAAACTTTTGATAAACTGTTGATATTATGATATTATTCTTATGTACCGTTTATTTGTTAGTACAGGTGTTATTTTAGATGTACACACAAAACTGAGGGATGCAAAGCATTAAAACAAGTTCAAAAATTGGAAGATGGATCAGAAATGTTTCATATCACATATTTTGGGCATCACACATGCCAAAATATGTATAAAAATACAAACATGTTCTCAGACTCAGGGGACCTAAGTGTCTTTCTACTTAAGTTTGAGGACTCCAAAGTCAAGCATCCACCAAGCAGCCCCTCAACTATCACAAATGCCCATATTACCCCATCACTGGAGCAGGAAGACGATTCATATGCACAAAGTGATTATCATCTTCTCCCTCATAATTATGATGAATCATCACTTGCATTGTGGAAGGACATAATTGGTAACTTGGAGCCATCTAATAATGAGAACAATATAAAGAATGGTGCTTATTATAAGTTTGGTGATGAGAATGTATTTTTGTAAGTTCATTTATAGTATAATATGTAATATGTTATGATATGAGCTTATTTGAATAAGCAAACTCGTTCCGAATAGTTCTAAAGTATCATATGTTATCAAGGGTTATGAGTAGATAACAAAATGTGTATACTTAGTGTGTGTCAATGAATGTAGTTACATAATTATAGTGTATAATATAGTACAATAAATACATGTATTGTCTGTTGTGTTATCTAGTGTTATGGACTTTGGTATTACAGGTGAAAGTAACAAACTGTATTTTTTGGACTATTGTTATTTTAGTTTTTTTTGTTGATAAGGGTAATCACATAATCTTATTGGTCTTACAGGTGCATGTAAGTGGCAAATTGTGTTTTTGTGACGTGTAATTCAGGATATATGAGCATAGGTCCCAAATTGATCATGTGAGCACGCGGAAGCTATGTCATAAAAGGAAGATAAAGATATTTTTGGACTGATCGACAAAATAAATTTAGTGTATTCACTCTAGCAAAAATGCAAATAATTAAGCATAAAAACTTTTTAGCTGGCAATATATGATATGTATCGATAGTCTTTACAGGGGTGGCTTTTTAGGGTGTGCGGAAGGCTCGACCGCACAGGACCTCTAATTTCGTAGGGCCTCACGGTTATAATAAAGATCTAAATTTAGACCAATAAATTTTTTTTGTATTTGACATGTGTAAACGTTGTGCATCAGTGCGTTAAAATGGAATTCATGTCAAATCAAATTTGATTCGTATTATTTATTTTAAATTCTCACTAATCAATTTTTTTGTCAATAACGAACTCGACTTTAGCTATTAAAATTGAATCTCAAAATGGACAATTTACTATTTAAAATATTTAAGGGATCACGTTATAATCACAAACACAGTGCCTCTAAAATCCATAAGACGGCCATTGACTTTTACAAACTTCTAATATATTCTTTTTCTTTTGAAAACCAAACTTCTAATATATTCTTAAAAATATTATTTTATCTTTAGAATGCCTTGCGTGGCACGTTAAAGTTACTTGAATCTATTATAACCACTTTAATGCTTCTTGTCTTCATCTTCATGGCTTTATCTTTTTATTAGGGTTTAATACGACAAAAACAACATGTTTCACGTTTTTGCGGTTTAGTTCATCCGTATTATTTTTTACCAATAAAATTCTTAAGTAATATATTTGTTTGTGGTTTTTGGAATTTTATTTTTTCAAAAAAGTCTTCAAGTTTGTGGAATTTTCAGAGAAAAATAGTAAAAACATGTTGGGTTTTTTTGTAGAATAGGTTAGGGTTGATTATGAAAAAAAACAAAATTTTTCACCGGATTGAAAACAATAACTTAAGGATATTCTTAGAAAAAAATAACACATATGGACTAAATCGTACAAAAAACATGAAAATATGCTGATTTTTTTTTTTTTCATAAAAAAACCCTTTTTATTATTATAGAAAATAATGAACATCATTAATAGATTATTTCAAAATAAAAATTGACCGAAAAGTATCATAACCATAAATTTAAGGGTTGGTTGTATGGTGGAGAAACACGATGACATGTCGGTAAACAAATTATTGGTTATAATTTTATTGTGCTTTTCTTTCATTAAAATGTAACCAAACTGAATGGTCCAAACTGAATGGTGTAAACGTTTTAAACGGTTTCAATGAGACGCGACAAGAATGGTGGGTGACATGAAAAAGTACATACGAAAAAAGAAAAAAAAAAAAAAAAACAGGTTCATTGTATCAAAGTAGAAATGCATTGTTGGAAGAATCTATACTATAGAAAAAAAAGGTTATGATTTAACAAACACTAGTGCTCAAAATATCATGTTTTGTCGTACAATAATGAATAATGAATATATTAATAATTGGTTTGCATTTATTTTAATAAATACAAATTTAATAAACAATTTATCACGTTATGATTATATATATGATGGATATCAGTTAAATCAATTAATTAATTCTGATTAATGTATTTGTCGTATCATTGTTCCTAATAAATATATTTTTAATAGGCATTGATATTACAATATTACTACAAAAATTAATAAGGACAAATGACTGGTTTAGGAGTATGAGTAAGTTAGTTAACCGTTCAAAAGAAAATATAAAAACTAAAAACAAAAACTTTTACACTATCGGTTGAAACTGAAAAATAGTAGTATAGAAAAAAAATTAGAAATGAACACTTCTCCCTCAATGTTGTTGTTGAACTATGGACGTCATTCTCTTATGCATGTTGTCATAGTTTATTTTCAATCAAATTTTCAAACGTACTAGATTCATTTAAATTCAATATCAAAAGTTTAAAAACCAAAAGTCCAATACCAAATTGTATTAAAGATCAAATTCTTATTCCACTACATTTCATGATGAACACAGTTCGTTTGAATAAAACTATAAATGTAAAACCAATTTATCGTAAAACCTAATTCTATAAACCAAAACTTAGGCGGCGTTTGGTTCGTATAACGTTTACTGAATGAATGAAATTCTGAAATGAATTATGAATGGAATTTGTCTGAATTCAAATATTGAAACTTGTTTGGTTGTCAGGAATAAAATGAAATTCATATTCAATTACTTGTTTTCTATTTGGTGTAAATCTGTCAAAGATATTTGAACATGATTATGACAAATGAACTAAATACATTTATTAATAGTTTTTTTTATTTTTTTCCTTGAATTATAAAAATATTTTAAAAGTATAATGTTTTTTAATTAACTTTTTTCTTCACAAAATAAACATTTCCTTCATAAATTCATAAAACAAATGTGTTAAGATGATAACCTTAATTAAACATTAATGTTTAGCACATAACCAAAATAGTATTCGATGGTGAAAAATCTTCACTTCAAACATTCGTAGTGTTATTTCCATCAATAATATTTAGCTCGTTTGAATCACCATTGACGTCATTCATTTATTCATGATTGGCTCCAATTCCTATTTCTTGAATATCACATGCGTTATTATCGGTGGTTATAAAGATGGGATAGGATGTGGGCTAGGGTAAGTCGTGTATATGTGGTACGGGATGGGTAAGGGGGAGTTAGTGTGAGTTAAAAGTGGGGTTAGGATAGGGTATGGTATGATGAGATGAAGTAGGTGGGTGGGTGTCATGTAAAGATAGAATGAGACGTTATAAGTTTTAGTGGGTGCTAGGATAGAGTATGGTGAGTGGAGTGGGGTTGGGTTGGCGTAAGGTGTGGTAAGATGGGGTGGTGTAAAGACTAAAGAGTGGGTTAATGTAGGACATAATGGGCAGGTATAACATATGTATGCGATGATATGAGATGTGATGGGGGTAAAATGGGATAAATATTAGTCCACAATGAGTCGTTGGTGAGGATGTCACATAAATCTGCAACCACGTCAGCGTCACATAAGCTTTGCTATCATTTGTCATTTTGGAGTTGTGGATGCCAACTTGTCATTTTTTTTCATTTTAAAATAAAAACAAAAGCATTGAAATAAAAAATAAGTTAATAATATTAAAATTAAACATAAAATGAAGAATATTAACTTTAAAAAGTAAAATAAGAACATTTAAATTTAAAATTAAAATAAAAACACTAATTTTAAAATAAAAAACATTAACATGAAAACTAAACTACGGGAAGTCATGGTCTGAGTATTCGTTTTAAAAATTATCAACCGGATTAAAGTTGAGATCAATGTCTTAAACACCCAAAATATGTTCAATGTTTTTTTTTAATTTTTTTGAGAATTTAAAATGATAAAAATGAAACAACTTATATAATATTTTGGTTGTGTTAAGTTATGAAAAATGAAATAATATGTATGTACGTATAAAAAGTAATGAAATATATATATATAGATGTGGGTTCAATGGAAAACCACCATGCATCTGAAAACTTGTGAAAACCGCATCGCACCACCACAAATGCATCAAATTCCTCGCGTGATGCATCAAAATCTCGCGTGATGCATCAAATTTCCCGCGTGATGCATCAAAATCCCGCATGATGCATCACCTTATTTACGATCATGCCACCGCGTTTTTCATGAAATGCACCAAATCGGACGGTATACGTAGGTTTTCATAGTTTTCAGGTGCATAGTGGTTTTCCATTGAACCCACCCCTATATATATATATATATATATATATATATATATATATATATATATATATATATATATATATATATATATATATATATATATATATATATATATATATATATCAATATTGAAATTGAGATGGAATGTGGCTCGGCATTTGAATGCCGATGCCGAGAACTTGCTTGCTGATGCCAAGGCCTTGGGTCGGTCTTCCAGCTCGGTACCATGGCAATGCCATGAAATGCCGAATCCACTCCCTGCGGCCTTGTATAGGAGCCTAGGAGGTGAGATGAGTGTGATATGATTGGATAGCATGAGTATAGATAAGTTGGAGTTAGGATGAGTGTGGCGGGGTAAAGACATAATAGGGTTAGATAGAGTGGATGAGTATAATATAATGATGGATAGGATGGACGGACAATCGGACATAATATCAATATACACAAGTACATTGATTTTTAGAATTTTATATTATTAAAAAGCAATCAACGTTTTCATTTGTATATTTAGGTGATTGTATTTTTCTATGCTCTATTTAAGTACATGACACTCTATTTAACTTGTATATTATTATAAATAAAGCGTCACTAAAATACAAAAGTTATATATGAAAATGGTTACAAACATATTAAAATGACCGTAAGGTGTTTTGAAGAATAGGACGAGTTTTGAATATTCATTGACCTAGTGCATGTAAGTAAAAAGATACAATAACTAAAATAAAAGAAACAAATAAATATGTATTCTATTTAACCGTATAAATACTTATAATTTTATATTTTCTTATTAACAAGGTTCAACACAAAACCGTATTTGTTAGAAAAACAGGAATTCATTATAGTTTAATCCACTCTTATGCTTAAATAAAAGTCCACTTATATGGTAAGAACGAACGGAGTACCCACGGCCCACCCCGTTGTCCTTTCGGCTTGACCACTCTGCCCTAGGCTGTTGGGAACGCCACCTTGCTTTTAGCAGCACTGTACAAAAACACCCGCATCGACGCCCCCACCTCTCTCTTAGCTTTCTTTTTTCTCTTTCTTTGCGTCTCTATCTCTCTAAAATTATGTTAAAATGGTACTGTGATAGAGAAATAAATATTTTTAAGATAAAATGATGAAGAAAATGAAGAAATAAAAGTTGGCGTGATTACAAATAACATTCATAAGGCAGCGTTTGGTTCGCAGAATGTTTATTCCTGGAATGAAAATCTGGAAGGAATGAAATCTGTCGGAATAGAAATGAAGGCGGGTGAAAATAAAGTCTAAGGTTTGGTTTTAGAACTCTTAAAATATTTAGAATGGAATTTAAATTCCATGACACTAGCCCAAGAAAAATAGATTCCTCCAAAAGTGGTGCTTTATAAAAGAAAGGAAATCTTCATTCCATTTCTTTTTACTGCAAAAAATTCCATCAGATTCTGCGAACAAACTGCTACTGAATTCACATGACATTCTAGAAATCTTTCGACACTCCAAAACATGATATTTATTTTATAAGCAGTTTTATATAATGTTTATTTAGAAACAAAAATTAAAATAAAAGTCATTAATTCTACCTGTATTACGTTCAAATCTGTTTCCGTTTCCAGTCTCGTCCACCGGATCTCTTCTCCAAGAATTACTTACTACAATCCGAATTCCGATCGGTTGATCACTATTTCCCCGAGAGGAAGAGGAAGTTTGGAAAGAGAATGCTCAAATTCTTGAAAGATGTCGTCGCCGGATCTGCTGCCGGCGTCAAAGATCTGCCTTACGATGTTGGGGAACCTTATCCTTCCGCTTGGGGCTCTTGGACTCACTCTCGCGGCACTTCAAAGGTAACATAAAAATCTACTGTATACGACTATATGTATATTTGAATGGATACATATGTGTTTTTCTTCCTTTTACTATATTGAATTGTGTGATGACATGCCTGAATTGAATTTGGCGTTGTTGTGCAAGACCGTTTGTAGATAGCTTGAGTAGAATGTTAAATTGTTAATCTAGTAGGATCTCGGGACTGCAATTTGTTAGGGCTAGCGGATCATCTTGCTTCAGTGTTTTGTCTCATGAATTTTATGGATGATCTAAGTTGGCGTTTATTTAGTTGGATCATATGGCAACCAAATAATAATGTTAGTACAAGATTTGAAAGTAATGTAGCTTGATAAAGAGATTAATATGGTAGGATAAAGGGGCTGCTAGTTTTCAGGGTTACTGAATCATCTCAATCTAGTTAAGTATAAACTTGGAATTGTATTTGCACTAAATTTGCATATTCTTTATGGGCTTGGAGTTCTATGTTCACAGGAGTGTGAGAAGTGAACATCTGTCAGGCGTTTGGTACTGGAACCAATTGAGGAATTGGAAATTTTCATGGGCAGTAGGTAATTGAGAGTCACGTTGTTTAACTATCGTCTATGTTTACCAGTGATGAACGAGGGAGCCATAATTTTGTTTTTGGAAGATCTGGGCGACCACACACATTAATTTCAGATACTTGGTAGAATGAATGATGCTTGTTATGTATTCCAAACTTAACCACGTTTATAAGCAAGTGAAGTCAGCTTTGTTTTTTATAGCAGACAGCAAACTGTGGATATTTTGACCATATCTACTAAATTAATTTCTCCCTTTCTGTGATTGAGATAAAAGTTTTTTGAGAAGAAACGGTGTTCTACATCTTCACATAAACTATTTTGATAGAAACAATATCTAATATTGCATGTAGCATTACATTTATAACAAAAAGAATGCAAAGTAACGTTGTGATGGTTTGCCAAGGATTTAAATGTACGAGTTCAGAGCCAATATAAAATCAGCAGTGTTATTCTGTTTTGAGCAAGAAGCTTTAACGTAGACGATCAATAAAGGAAGACACGGGGAAATAGCCTTGTTTCTCATGTAGAAAGATATGATTGGAGGATGCATACTACATGCTTATCTAGTCAAGTTTATTATTAATCTCTCTCAGTCTCTCTTCAGAACGTGACATGATGTCAGTCATATTTGAGTCTTTGATTCTGTTTTACCTTCTAGGAAGGCCGAATTGCTTAATGTGACTTTTGATGGAAGTCATGTTTCAGTCCTCCTAGGTTTTTCTTAACTTTCCTGTTCTTCATCTTGCAATTGTACTGTGAGTTCTTTCTTTTCTCCCCGCCTTTCTTTTTTGGTGTCTATAATGTCAATGTCTTTTTTTTAAGGCACACACCTTTCTTTTTTTTTAACCACCGGTGTCTAAGAAAAGGGTTCCCACTTGAACATTATTGTTAGACCAGGTCATCTATATACTAGAGTGTCTATTTTGAAATCACATTGCCTCTTTTTTGTTGTTGTCCACAGTCCAATGTCACTTGCTTCTATTTCCCAGGGTTTATAAAACTTAAAATAATTCTTGCAGCGTACAACTGTATAGTGCAATGAAACTGACAAATGTATCATGTATGACTCTCAAAATGAATATGATTGCTCTTCATGAACAGTGTCAAAAGATAGTTTGCCCTAACCCTTGTGAACAACTACAATTGTTGCTTCTGCCCCTTGGTACCCTTTGTTTGGGAGACAACCAAGGAAATCCCGCCCAAGAGGCCAAGCGAGCTTTGTAGACCTGGGGCCCCATGAATACCCCACAAACATGTGAAATGGGGCAAACTACCTATCCAAGGGTCCTGAGGGGTGGCGTCTAGAAAGTTGAAAATTGGTGGGATCTGAACCTAGGAATCCTCTTTTGGAGGCATCTCCAGACCAATCATCACACAATTACCTCAAAGGAGGTTCGGTACCCTTTTCTTATGTGTAATCTGGTGGATTCCTGTGGTTTATCTAGTTGGACTTGAAGTCACATTTCCAATGGGCATCTCTGTTAAGCTGTCGCCATGGATGATTTATTCGTGCACATGCCTATATGGCTATATTTAAATAACTTTTAATTAATGTTCGGTGTGGGAGAATGCTCTCAACTTGAATATTTGCAAAAAAAAAAAAAAAAAATTGTTGATGGAAGGACTTGCTTGTAACTGTCATTTTGTTTCTTCAGGTGGATGGATCCCCTGTATCAATATTTTCATTAACGGGAAATAATGCTGGTGATGGACGTTTAGCTGCCGGCCGCAATGGTGTCAAAAGGCTTCGAACGGTGAGTTACTCATCAACAGCTAAATAAATAGGGCTATCATGATGATTACTCATCTGAACATGAAGTTTATTAACGTGCACTCTTTCTATATATGAAGACATGTATATTTATAATGATAAACTAAATTCATTCCGTGCTGCATGATTGCATGAACAGGTTGGCTATACTATCTAAATATTCCTAATGTGCAGTTTTCAGCCTGGTTTCAAATGCATAATATCAGTTCGACTATGAGAGTTTCATTAATCTTCTATAATTCATGTAAATTCATTCAGATTAATGATTTTTTATTTTTATTTTTGGTTTTGGTGACTCAAATTTTATTTTGATTGTTGAAAGAGGGGGATCTGGATAGTTCTATTCCCTGTGCAGTTCTCCTTTCTGTAATTTTCAATAATTTTTTAAATTCAATATCTGGATAAGCTTCAATCCGGATGAATGACAGTAAACATGTGCTGAGCTTTTTGTTACCATGCATTTGTTGTAGGTGAAACAAATCTATAATTTGTCTGTTTCAGGTCAGGCATCCCAACATTTTATCATTTCTTCATAGTACTGAGGCTGAAATAATTGATGGCTCATCTACAAAGGTCACTATATATATTGTCACTGAACCCGTCATGCCACTGGCAGAAAAAATCAAGGAATTAGCATTACAAGGTACACAAAGGTACATTGGCTCATTTCTAGTGGATCTTACTGTCCTTTTATTCTTGTTCCTGAAATGTGGGGTCAGTTGACTCTTTCTACTATTTTGAGATGAAGGCATGCTTTTTTTATTTTTTCTTAAACTTGTTCATATCGATGCATTTTGAACACTAAATTCCTTATGCTGCTTTTATTGAACATGTCTTTATTCTTCTATGATATTCTATTCTATTTGTATCATTTTAGTAGTTTTTTTCCCTTTCTGCTCAATTCTATAGTGTTTTTGGCCTTGAGTGGCATTGTAAGAGTTGAATTAAGGGTCCCATATTAGTGTAAACACCAATCGAGATTGTAGAGTTGTTAGTGCATGGTTGAGGTGTGGAACTTCTTCGTTGATGATATTAAGGAACGAGTTCCACATCTTCTGTGTGATCTAATCTAACATTACAATAGCTTTTTTTGTGGCCTTTTTTTTTCCTTTCTTTCTATAATTGGACAATTAAAAATAAAGAAGAAAAACTAGAAGCATTCTTCAAGTGGAGTTTCATATGGGTTGTTGTCTTTATCGACCCAAAGCTCGATACCTTTTATCTGATGAGCATACCTAGTGATTACTCTGTATTAATGCTTTGTTATACATTTTTCAATCTGTTGTGGTCACCGTGATGTCGAGTGTTTTAATTCTTCTCGAGATTGTATTCACGTGTTTCCTAAAAAATGTCACCTGTTTGGCAACTCAATCCCTAACATGTGTGTACAAGTGATACGAACCCATCCCATACTAGGCTCGTATCAAACCATAAATAGTGTAGAATTCACTCCCTAAAGCTAGCTTGAAGGAGAGAACACTATATTTGGCCAATGTGAGATAGTAACGATACCCCATGCTTTGAAGAGCCAACGTCCTCGTTGGTCACGGTTGGCACCCCTTTTTTTTGGGTCCAAGTCACCACTTCATAGGCCACCACTCCGAGTCATTGTTGGTCACCGCTATGTTGGTCATGGTTGACACCCCTTTTTTTCGGGTCCAAGCCACCACTTCGTAGGCCACCACTCCAAAGTTCGGAACCTCGAATGGTGGGGTTGTCTTTGATACCAATTGATACGAACCCATCCCATACTAGGCTCATATCAAGCCATAAATCCAAGTGTGGAACTCACTCCCAAAAGCTAGCTTGAAGGAGGAGGGAGCACCTACACTTATAAGCGACCAACCAAACTTATATTGGCCGATGTGGGATCGTAACAAGTTGCTGAAGTGACAACAAGAAACATCCTTTCCTCTGGTCTATGCTACTGTTTTATGTTATGTATTTCTTCAATTCTTTTGTCTCTTACCATTACTGCTTTACGACATCAGGGATGAATATTATGCCTGGGGCCTGCACCAGATAGCTAAAGCTGTGAGCTTTCTCAATAACGATTGCAAACTTGTGAGTACAGCCATCTGAACTGTAAATTACATACCTTATTGTGACATGTCATGCTTGTAAGTTGTAACCCATGAACTTAGGTTTGCTAAATTTAAGGATGTGTATCTGTAGCATTTAGAATTATCATATTTTGTAGTGAATTAGAAATTCATTGATTTGATTCCTGTCAGTATTGCTGATGCAGTCTGAAGGAAGTCAATACTTCAACATTTCAAATTGGTTGGATATGCACAGTTGACATTCATTACAAGCCTCAGCTTAACCTAAAGCACAAATAAGTGTGTGAAGGATAACTATTAGTTCCAGCTACAAACATTAGTATGAGCTTCTTAAATCATGAAGGAAGTAGGAAAGAAAATAAATAGAAAGAATACAGAATTACAATTTCAGTATTAGCATGTGTATTTCTTTGAAAAAATCAGCACGGTGCAAGTGATTAGTGGTCAAATCATGTAGTTTATTTGATTTAGTTTGCATTTTTCTTCTATGGGCTCCATTTGTATGATGGAGACATTGTGTATGCGAATCCAGTTATCCAGAGAGTCGAGACTTATAAATGTAAGGAAATGGGTTAGATGAATTGACTTGACTGTTTTGCAAATAGTGTGACACCCTGAGTGTTCAAATCCACTTGTTAAGGCTGTCAGATTGGCGGATCAGATGCCACTAGGTTGAAAAGAAAGACTCAAAGTTGCTTAGACCCAATATAGGGATTGTGAGAATAATTTCAGTTATTCATTGAATAATAAGAATTAAGAATATGGCAATTAATATGTATAAACAACAGTCTTTTGTTACCACTGATCTTGCAAAAAAGGATTTCTTCAATGAACCAAAACATAGAAATTTTAAGCTTGGTGTTTGGGTGGGATGATGCGTACATCTATAGGCGATGCCAAGATTGGTTCTGTTTTTTACTGCATCAAGTGTCTAATTCTTCATACCCAGTCCATGAGTATGCTGTAGAATGGAGGCTTGTTAATGGGTCTTTAGTCTTCACGTAAGCTGTTTAAGATGCTTGAGAGGTGACATCTCTTTTTTGTTTCTGGTGTCTACAGGTTCATGGTAATGTTTGTTTGGAAAGTGTGGTTGTTACTCAAACTTTAGACTGGAAACTGCATGCTTTTGATGTTCTTTCTGAGTTTGATGGGAATAACGAAGCATCTGTTGGCCCAATGCTGGTACATCATTACTTGTCTTTATTTGTTTATCCACCTCCAATAGCTAAAAACTGAACATCAAGGCCTCAACACTGCTAAGTGCTATTGATCCTAAATCTTTTCGAATATATTATGCAATGGAGTGCTTTCTTGGTGATGTTAACATGTTTTCCAAACGATACACTCACACAAACAATATTAAAATGAGAAATTAAATATATGTGAGAAATGTGAGAAGTGAGTTGATATAGTAATTTTATAACATTGGTTCATTATTTCTGAATCTGCTCAAATTCGTAAAAAGTGAATCAATTTGCATTCCTCATGGATATTTAGGGTGCATTTAGCAAGCGATAATTTTTTGTTTGGAATTTTTTATTAAACCAAAAACATGATGGTTTTTAAGAAAACACATGTTAGAGATGAGAATGTGTTCAAATGCATTATAAATATTTTTTGCCTTTTCAATTTTCACTCCCGTTTATCACATTTTAGAGATGAGATTGGGTTGACTAGAGTCATAACAAAAGGCGAAAACTTCAAAAAGGAGTTTTCAAGTTTACTTGTAATTTTGAAAACTGAAAACATAAAAAAACAATGGATTTGAATGCGTTTTCCGGAAACCCTTGTTTTTGACGAAAATTTTTGCCGAAAACAAGTCAGCTGTAACCAAAGTGTGTGTGCGCACACACTATATATATATATGTGTGTGTGTGTGTATGTATGTATGTATTTATAGACTGGGGTACCAGAGTATCATATTAAATGAACATGTTCATCACGATAAATGTTAAATTTCATGCAAAAGTGTAATATGCATATGTTCAAATTTGCATAATGATTGACTAGTTTACATCATTTTCATATCCATTACGATAAATGTTTAATTTCATGCAAAAGTGCAATATGCACATGTTCATGCATATTGCACCTTTGAGCATGTGCTATTTATTGCTATTTTGCATGAAATAGAACATTTTATCATAATGAACATGTATATGATGTGAACTAGTCAATAATAATGCACATTTGAACATGTGCGTATTGCAGTTTTGCATGAAATTTAACATTTTATCGTAATGGACATTTTCATTTTATAGTACTCCGGTACCCCATTGATCTTGAATATATATGTGTGTGTATACATACATACATACCACACACACACACACACACACACACACATATATATATATATATATATATATATATATATATATATATATATATATATATATATATATATATATATATATATATATATGTATGTATGTATATAGAGTGAGGATCAATTGAAAACATTGAGATCGGAATATCTAGCACGTGATGAGTCGATTGAACGATAAATTTTAAATTCATTTGTCATTATTAACATTGTATGATGCTTTGAATATTGCTTAAATGCATTTGTGGGATAAAAAAGACAATTCAAATGATTATATATTTATCAACAGTTCTGATCCGTCAATATCTTTTGTAGGAGTTTTGTTGATTTTGATTCAATTTTATTAATAATTTTGATTCAATAGTTTTGTAATGACTAATGAATCAAGAATCTAGTGTTCAATTGCTTTGACACGTCACACGTGCTAGATCTTTTGTTCTCACCATCCTAAATTGATCTACACCCTATATATATATATATATATATATATATATGTGTGTGTGTGTGTGTGTGTGTGTGAAACTTTGGTGCTTGTATCAGTTATGTTTTCTTCATTGAAGTGTGTTGTTTCTTCAAGTTCCTAGTGCAATCAAAGCCTTAGACTTCAGCTAGATTGCTTTGACTTCTTAAATCCTTGTATTGGTCCAGCAATTCGATTGGCTTGTTGGCTCACAATACAAACCAGTGGAGTTGGCAAAATCAGACTGGGCATCTATCAGAAAATCTCCACCATGGGCCATTGATTCGTGGGGTTTAGGTGAGCTTTTATGCCTCATTAGTACATCTATTTTCCTGACAAATCTAATACTGGCTGTTGTTACTAGGTTGTCTCATATATGAGATCTTTTCGGGTTTGAAATTGAGCAAGACTGAGGAGCTGCGCAATACAGCATCATTACCAAAGGTCAGCATGTCGCCATGTCATTTTGGTTATTGAAGTGGTGACTTCTTGATGCCCCTCCAGAGCTCTAACCACTTTTCCTTTTCAATTCCTGCCTTCCTTTATAAATTAATTTTGTTAATTAAGCTTTGGGGGCATGTGCTTAATCACCTTGTTTCCTTGGCTGTTTTTAAAGTTGTTGCCACTTGAATATTCATTTTTGTCGGTCTCTTTTCTGTTGCAGTCTCTACTTCCTGATTATCAACGCCTCTTGAGTTCTATGCCTTCTCGACGTTTGAATTCATCAAAGCTTGTGGAGAATTGTGGTTTGTTCCTATACACACCTTGAGTTTTGACTGCATGTACTATCCCTGCTTGTTTATTTGCAATCATGCTTACGAACTTCAGTGTATCATATTTCAATTTGCTATTCAGGACAAATTCTAAAATTTTAGAATGCTTCTTTTTTTCTTTTCTGGAATTTCTTGAGTAATGAATATCTTTTACATGCCTTTTTATAAGATCAGATGAATGTTTTTTTGGGCTATAGTGAAACTGTGAAGTTTAACTTTAAATGGCAGAATATTTTCAGAACAAGCTGGTGGATACTATTCATTTTATGGAAATACTCAATTTGAAGGACAGTGTTGAGAAGGATACATTTTTCCGTAAGCTTCCAACTCTAGCAGAGCAGTTGCCTCGTGAAATTGTGCTGAAGAAGGTATTGTATTGTTTTACTAGTCTATTGCCCATGTATTACATGGGTTAGATTTATACATTTTAAAATAATAACAATAATATTAATTAATATTAATTTTATTTTAGTATTAAACGTATGACAATAGATGATAATAATCATAATAATAAAAGCATATATAAATTTAAAAATTTAGATTTTCAAACAATCAAGTTTTAATATGTTTAAAATTTAAATATTGAGATTAAAAGTTCAAAATTGAAGGTTGTTATATATTTGACAATTGACAAATGTCAAATGTAGAGTATGCCAAGTGGCATCTCTAAGGGGATGACCAGTGGCAAGTAGTTACTTATTTATCAGTATTTATAGATTATAGATTGTACATTATAGATGTGACACATTTTATTAGTATTCTAAAATCAAATACAATTATGCAAATTATGCTGAAGAATGTGTCATGTTTTATTAGTATGTTAAAATCAATGTTATTTTGTAAATGTATATCTGGATTTGCAGTTACTTCCTTTGCTCGCTTCTGCCTTAGAATTTGGTTCAGCTGCTGCACCTGCTTTGACTCCATTCTTGAAAATTGGTGCTTGGCTTTCAGCTGAAGAGTTCAACATAAAGGTCATATTCTTCTGCTATGTGTCTCGTTTGCTTTGTTCCAGCTGCTCTACATTGCGGATGTTTTGTAATTAGTTTGCTTATTTTGGTCGCTGCTGATCTTTGTAGGTCCTACCAACATTAGTGAAACTTTTTGCCTCCAATGATCGAGCTATTAGAGTTGGTCTCTTGCAGCATATTGACCAATATGGGGAGTCATTTACTGCCCAAGTAGTTGACGAGCAAGTAAGAATCGAGTAGTAGGCACTTTCATTTGCAAACACTCTAATTAGTCTCAACCTCTTTCCTCAGTTCCTCCATAATTGAGAATGTGTTCTACTGCAGGTTTACCCTCATATCGCCACTGGATTTTCAGATACATCTGCCTATCTGCGTGAATTGACCCTCAAGTCTATGCTTGTTCTTGCTCCAAAGGTATGTTCCTCACTTCCTCTTCACCCTGTCTGTCTTGTTTGTTCTTTTGCCATTTGTTGATCACGAAGATTACATGATTTCTTGTTCAATGATGATGTGATATACTCAATAGACGTAGATGAGCTTATGTTTCTTTCCATGTTATGACTGCATAAATTTGCTGCCCAATGATTTCTGTGCAATATCATTCTATGCTTCCTGCTATAACAAAACACAAGAGCATATTGAAACTTTTTAGAATTTTGGTTTTCTTGATATATAAATCACCAATTACATTAGATAAATGTTGTCCGTGTGGGTTTATATGTATTTTGTTTTTTTATGGTTCTCCACAGTTTAATTTAGAAAAAATGTATATAAGAAAAGGAAAACAGTCTTAGGGAAGAGATGACAAAGAGAGATTTGGATAAAGTATTGGGTCGATAATTATAATTTGTTTTCTAATTATTTTTGTAATGAAATGAAATTCATATCATTGTTGTAGAGCATTCATATGTCATATTGATATCCTTGTATCTGTGAACTCCAATTTCGTGTTGTATGATATTTGTGGGTTTAAAAACTTTTGATATATGTATCCATGAGGTCCTCCTTTATTTTGTCCATTTAAAACCACCCTCCAAGTAATTTTGAACTTGATATATTGGTGGTGGTTATTTATTTACATCATTGCTTAATTTGTCATCTTTCTTCTAACTTGCAGTTGTCTCAACGCACTATATCTAGCTCACTCTTAAAATATCTTTCAAAGCTCCAGGTAATGAATACATCAGCTGTCAAACTGTATCTCTAGACTCTAGTGTGTCTGTTCTATATATACACCTACCTGCGATGCTGATATTATCCCTTCACACGTGTAATGTTTATGGGTTTTATAAACTACTGGTTATATTTCCAATATCAACACAGGTGGATGAAGAACCAGCAATCAGAACAAATACCACCATATTACTTGGAAATTTGGCTACTCACCTTAATGACGGGGTCAGTAAATTTTTTCACAAAATTTTCCATGATTCCCGTCCTTCATATATAAATAGCAATTCCTGACTACAAAGAAAGGAGGAAACATAATAGAAACTGATGCATTCAATGGTGGTTTCAGACACGCAAGAGGGTTTTGATTAATGCGTTCACTGTACGTGCTTTGAGGGATACATTTCCCCCTGCCCGAGGAGCAGGTATTCAATACATTTCATAGTTCTCCTTCCACTGCTTAACACTTATTAATCTTACTGTGTTTGAAATTTTCATTTGTCCCACTCTACCTAAGTTTAGTAAACTAGCATATCTTCGTTGGTGGCAGGTGTAATGGCTCTATGTGCAACTAGTTCTTATTATGATGCCCAGGAGATCGCTGCTCGTATTTTGCCAAATGTTGTTGTACTTACTATTGATCCTGACAGGTTATTATCCTTGCTTAGTTTCCTCAAAGGAGTTGACACCACTCGGCGGAAATTGAACCTGAGACCTGATGTGTCATTAGGATTAGATGTCTACAACATGTCTAACATCCCTATCATCATTTCTTATTATTTAATATAATCGGCTATAAGCTTAGACTTCTTTTTTAGTACCTTAGTTTAGAAATATACTTATTCTTTATGGTTATCAACTACTTGAGTACTTGTCATTATGTTTTTGTTGGTGTTGCTATACATTCTGAGCAATTGGACCCAATGTATGTCTTCATGTGATGCAGTGATGTTCGATCAAAGGCCTTTCAAGCAGTTGAACAGTTTTTGCAGATAACGAAGCAGTACCACGAAAAGGTCCGTCTTTTGCTGCTTTTCTTTTGGCAATATGTATTAATTAGGGAGGCTTAAACTCATAAATTTGTAATCTACTTCCTCTTTTTTACAGATTACAACAATGAATTATAGTTTTATCATTCATAGCAACATACTGTACACAAATTCATGTTTATAGGGCTATATATATTGATGTTTGTATGACTTAGAATTTGAGAAACACGATGCTATTTATGGTATAGAAAATGAAAGTAGGTTGTTTTTTGAGTTAATTACAAAAATGGTCCCTGTGGTTTGTCCTAAAATTTGGATTTGGTCCCTGAACTTTCAATTTTGCAAAAACAGTCCTTATTTTCATAGTTTGTTTGCAATTTTGGTCCCTCAACCTATTAACTTTTCTAATATGACCAAATTACCCTTATTTTGATGCAAACTATAGGGACCATTTCTATAATTAGTTTTTAACTCTTTTTAATCTTAATTAAATAAATTATTTTTTAGTGTTACTTAAATTTAATAAACTATAAAAAATAGAAAAGAATTATTTTAATTATTTATGTTGGTTCATAAATGATTTAGATATTTTTAGTCTTAATTAATTTTAATTTACTATGATCAAAGTGTAAACCAATCAAAATTTATAATCGAAAACATCATTTATGTTTAGAATTTATTTTTTAAAGGTTTCATAAATAAGAAATTTTTTTTTATAATTATTTATACTGGTTCATACATTTATAATAAAACATATTTATGTTGATCAAACCACAAAGACCATTTATGTAATTGACTTTACTTTATTTTTAGTGTTAATTAAATTTAATAAATTATAAAAAAAAAATTATGAGCTAACAGTTTAATTAAAGTTAAAAATATTAAAGAACTTAAATAAATAAAATTAACGTTTAATTTGACCGAGTTAAAAAAAACTTCCAAATGGTCTAAGACAATCAAATTTTTTTATTTAACGTATCAATTATTTTATCGTTTTAATTTTTAATTACACCAAAAACGATTTAAAATTTTAGGTCCATATAACATTTTTGAGATTCATGATTAACAACTTTTATCATCAAACTTTGGTTTGTGAGACCTTTACATAAAAATCGAGAAATATAATAGGTTTTTAATCTTTTTTCGTCTTTCAATTTGACTTTTCATTTTAATCCGATTAAATCGACACCTTAAAATTTTAAACCATTTAGATTTATCACTTTAACATTATCACCTTGCTTTGATATAAATGTGAACAAATTATAAAATAGAATCTTTGGCCGATTTTATTTAAGAAGAAAGTAAAATATTTGACCAACAAACATATTTTTTATTTATAAATTTATGAACCAACATAAATAATTATAGAGTCAAATATTTTTATAATATTTTATATACGAAACTTCTAGAAAATAGTTTCTAAACATAAATGATTTTTTCGATTATAAATTTTGATTGGTTTACACTTTGATTATAGTAAATTAAAATTAATTAAGACTAAAAATATCTAAATCATTTATGAGCCAACATGAATAATTAAATAATTTTTTTATTTTTTTATAGTTTATTAAATTTAAGTAACACTAAAAAATAATTTATTTAATTAAGAATAAAAAATAGTTAAATAATTAATTGTAGAAATAGTCCCTAAAGTTTGCATCAAAATAAGGGTAATTTGGTCATATTAGAAAAGTTCATAGGTTGAGGGACCAAATTTGCAAACAAACTATGAAAATAAGGACCGTTTCTGCAAAAATGAAAGTTCAGGGACCAAATCCAAATTTTAGGACAAACCACAGGGACCATTTTTGTAATTAACTCTTGTTTTTTTAACAAATTTAATCCACAAGTATTTTGATAAAGATGGTAAAATGATAAAATTATGTTATATACAGAAAAATGTGAAAGTACGTTCCTATAAATGGTAAAAAGATAAAGTAGTTTGTTATTCTATGCATTTAACCCTATTAATTATGTCTTGTACGGTACATTGGACAAAGGCCAGTTGCTCAGCTTTGTCTGGGAAAGACAATGGAATGATAGTGCCTAAGAAATGCAAAATGGTATCCCTATAGTACATTTTAACTGGACATATATTTTGAAGCACACCTTTTAATCATCATACGAGCTTCTCTCTTTTTTATTCTTGGTACTTATGGCCAATGCTTTTTCTCAAATAAATCATAATACTGTATCTTAATTTCCATGGAACCTCAGCCAAGTTTCTTGTTGATGCCTTGATGGGATTTGTTCATCAATTTACATGCCCTCTCTTTTAGGTGTTAGAAGGTCAAGGTTGGGAATCTATATAACTGACACCAAACACCTAAAAGAGAGGGCAAGTAAATTGTTCAACAATTCCAATCAAGGCATCATTTTATCTTGAAACACCTAAATAGAGGGTGTTTGGTACCGTGGAGTGGAATGGTTGAAGTTATAAGCTATTTTAACCAATGATGCTTACACATGACATTGAAAATGAAGAAAAAACTATAAAACTTCATTCCATTTCCATCCTTTTGATTCTCTCCATGTTGGCAAGGAAAGGAGATAAATGAAATTTATACTAAACTTAATTCTCTACTCCCTCTCATTGAGAATCAAGGCTCCTGTCACATGATAAAAAGCTTATATCTTATGTGATTCCATTCCACCATACCAAACACCTCCGACAAAGCTTCATTGCTAAACAGTGCCCCCACCCCCAAAAAAAACCATTAAAAAAATACAGCTTTTCTTCTATTTAGTGGTTTCATTTTCTGTGCTTGAAAATTTAAACTCCAAAACTTCACTATACTGTTAAGGAGAGTTTAAGGAGTGGATTCAAGTGAACCCACATCCACTAATATGGCACACCTATGATCTTAGTTCCCACATCATTGAAATATTGTTTCCATGATGGCAGCCTCATCTTTGCATGTAAAGTAAAGTAGATGTGTATGCTTTTAAGAGTAATATTAACTATTTAAAGAGGCTTCAAACAATGTTATATTATGAAGGTAACAGGTAGACCACCTTAAATGTTTGGTTATTGCAGGTATATAACCCTAAAATGTTGGTATGAAGTTCTTTGATAAATGTAGCATTATAATATATATGTAACAATGGATGCCTTTTATACTTTTAATCTTTTTGGCAGGCAAATGCTGGAGATAACATTGAGCTTACAAGCTCAGGAATTCCATCACTTCCAGGAAATACAAGTATACTAGGGTATGTCTGTCAAATTGCTCATGTTTGTAATGTCATCATGTAACTTGTAGCATTCAGTTCCTATGTCATCATGTAACATGAAAATATGTGATGCAGTATTGATTTGTTAAAAGTTTCTACTTGACTTTCAGTTGATTCTCTTTAGTGGCTTCAGTTAGAACTTTGTTACTTGGTTGATTTACATCCCTTTGAGGCTTTTTTGATTCGTTCATTTACACTACTTATATCTTCCTTGAATTGTTGATTCTCTTTTGAGGCTTTTGTTTTCTTTATCAAATATCTGTTGTTTCTTATAAATTCAATATGGAAGTTACCGATCATGTTGTCAAACAACTC
This sequence comes from Centrapalus pauciflorus, assembly GCA_020465985.1. Taxonomy (NCBI): domain Eukaryota; kingdom Viridiplantae; phylum Streptophyta; class Magnoliopsida; order Asterales; family Asteraceae; genus Centrapalus; species Centrapalus pauciflorus. The sequence continues at coordinate 442,503 of JAANYP010003966.1, forward strand.
AGCCCATAGTTTATTAAAAGAACAATGAAGGTCACGTAGTTTGGAATTATTTATGTCACGACATATTTACGTATCTTTTTGATTTAGTTGCTGAATAACTTTTCTTTTTTTTTTTTTTTTTGCTGTGCTGTTTGTTATTTCATCTCAATCCACCTCCCCACCCCAATTAGATTAGAATAGGCAAATGAGAATTCTAATTATATCCCAAATTTGAAATCCAACATCTTGGCTATGATGCAGATGGGCCATGAGCTCTTTATCTATCAAAGGAAAACCTTCTGAACACGCTCCACATCTGTCTGCAAGTTCCAGTGCACCAAATATTTCTGCCGTCGCCAATGGCAGCTCAGGTAGTAGCATCTTACGCGATTGCTTTTCATATAACTGTTGCTTTGCATGTAATGGGTGAACCCAAAGAGTTGATCATCTGGTTTGCTAGACATTTATTTGGATGCTTATTATTGCTAAACATCATTTTAAAGTAAGAAGCCAGAAAGCCATACACATACATCACTTTACTACTAGTTAGAATTACCTGGAAAAGGTTGAGCACTTGAGCCATGAAATGCATCTCCACATCACCCATGTCAATTTATTATTATTATTATTGGTTATGATAGTGGTACCAGATGTTCAAAGTACACCTATGGTCCGTGCATGTTCAACTGCCGACATAGTGGATCCACCTGCGCCTGTGTCACCTACCTCGACTGATGGATGGGGTGAACTTGGAAATGGTATTATAGAAGATCAAGAGGACGAGAAAGATGGTTGGGATGATTTTTTGCCACTTGAAGATTCGAAGACTTCCCCCGCTCTTGCAAGCATTGAAGCTGCTCAAAAGCGGCCCGTTGCACAGACAAAACCACAAGGTAACATCCACATGTCATTTTATCAGAACTTTAGTCATCTTATTATAAAGAACCACAATTATCTGTTTGCTCTTGAACGCAAATACAATCCGAAAAACAAATTTTCAGGTGAAACACTATTTGCTTCATATCAAAACTTCATAGTTTAATTCCTTTAGGGGAATACATTGACAACAAAACGGAAGTTATCAAATGAAATTGGATGGCCTCAGCAAAGTTGGCTTATAAGTCTTTTGGTATCCGTGGTCCTCCTTATAGTGGAGTGCTTCCATATAACTAAAATATATCCGTGCCAAGTTTGATGGTAATATGAAGATAAATGAAGGGAGCATGTCTCTTGAGTTTTAGAATCCTTAATCTTAATGTATAGGCCCTGTCCTCATTTTTCTGAATTTTATCAATAATTCAAGTTCAATTTTTGTATCAAAATCGTTGAAATTATTCGTTAGCCATCACATTCTCAGCATATTCACAATATTTTGAGTTCATAGCAAGTATGATCAAATGTATGTAGGATCCATGATCCTGAATTTCATTAAATTGAACTTGTAAATGTAGTTTTTGATCATATAAATGCTAATCATGATTACCATTTTCTGCTGCAGTTTCAAATACGAGACCAAAAACTACAACACATGTGAAGAGAAATGAAGATGACGACTTATGGGGTTCAATTTCTGCCCCTCCTCCAAAAGCAGCTACAAGTTCACTGAATGTAAAACCAAGTGCTGCTTCAATTGATAATGATGACCCCTGGGCTGCCATTGCAGCACCTCCACCAACCACCAGAGTGAAGCCTTTAGCAGCTGGCCGAGGTCGAGGGTCTAAACCCGCTTTACCAAAACTGGGAGCTCAGAGAATTAACCGAACATCTTCATCCGGAGTCTGATGTACTTTTTAGCGAGATTTAGAAATAGGAAAAGAACAAGAAGAAATGTATACAATGTGTGTATATTAGTGTTGTTACTAGTAAATTCTTTGGATTTGGTTCTGTTTTAGAATAACTAGATGAGTTCATTCACACCCTAAGAAATACTTGTTTCAACATCAATTGTGCCTAAAACACTCGATTTTGTAGTATATACCATTTTTTTCACTCCATCCAATTTTGTTTTGTTTAGTTTATTTTTTATTTTATCTTTTTAATAAACGATTTTGATCTCAAAGGATGACAAAGATAAATGATATTGAGCTTTGTTATGCAAACCATCCTTTGACATCTTATATGATCTACAACAAAGAACAAAGTGGATGCATGATTTTGAACAAAAGATAACACGATACTGAGGCTGTGTTTAGTTGACGAAAACAAGCCGGTTTTCTGTTTTTGTTTTCAACGAAAACAGGGCTTAATTGAAAACATGTTTAGTTTGATATTATTCTAATTTTTTCGTCATTTTCTAATGTTTTCATTTTCTAAATTTATAATAGAAATTGGAAAATGCATTAAAGGAGTTTTCAACCATTTTTCTAATTTTCAAAAGTGAAAACAAGGGACGTGGTGAACACGTTTTCAAAATTTTCTCCTAATTTTCTAGAAATGTAATAATGAAAACAAACTCTAGAAAAGTGAAAGTGAAAACAAATATCAATTTTCCATCAACTAAACACACCCTGAGCTTTTGCTCAACATCATTCAAGTGTTCCATACCAAAGAACAAAGTAGCATGGCACCCAAATCCTAATGGTTTGCGACTTTGAATGTCCAACATTGAATTTGATACATAAGTTTATTAAAACAGATGCTTTTACGTTAGTCATTCAACTTTTAATTTGATACATAAGTTTATCAAAACATATGCTTTTACATTGATGCTTATATTTTTACAATCATACAACTATAGCATAGTATTATACTAATTATTTAAGTTTACTGACATGCTTTCTTAAATTTATGATTAGGACAAGTTACCAAGAAAGGTAATATATAATTCAAAATTTGACAATAAAGGTAATGTAAAATTTTTTAGGCCAGAAAAGATAAATAAAATTCAAATTTGACAAAAAAGGGTATCGATAGACCAATTAAGAATGTAAATTTTTAATTTTATGCTCTTTTTTTGTAAAAGAATAATATTTAATTATCTTTCTTGGCCTAAAATTTGAATTTCATGTCCTTTCTCTGCCAAATTAGAATTTTACATTACCTTTCTCGGCAAAAAGAAAAATTACGATACCTTTATTGATAAATTTATATTACCTTTCCTGGTAATTTTCCCTTATGATTATTATTAAGTTTACTGACATGCGTTCTTAAATTCTTATATTGAGTAAATTTCATGTGTTTCAAAAAGTATACATAGACATGCCTGCACGGCACCGATCCAAATCATGTTTTAAGAACAAGTACTAAGCTCTCTTTATAAAACCCACCACTGACCACCGTAAACAATGATCGTTGAGGGTGAAATCTTGAGGCAAATAGAATCTCTTTCCATGGACTGCATTTTAGAAGTGACTCGATATGGAATTACGGATACATAGCAGTGTTGTATGAAGTTTAAAGGAGGGGAATACATGGACCAAAACAAAGTTTCTATGTGAATACACTAGCCCAGCCCAGGGGTGAAAAGAGGGTGTTGTTAGGTGGGTATGTATTTTATGTTGTGCAGAGGATGGGGGTGATACCCATCACCAATGATAATGTTCTGTCAAAGGCAATGATAAGAACAAAAATATACAAAACAAGCCAACATATCAAGAATCTCTCAACTCAATGTTGGTGGTTTTTAATTGAGATTCGATACAAATCAAAATGATCTATTACTCTTCCTTTCTTCCATCAAGAAAAGATGGTTTCTTTCTTTTGTGTAATATTTACAATTTTGTGTGATTTCTTTGTAGGTGTCAAGCAACTGGACATGGCTGATTCTGTCTGTTTCATCTATTACACTTCTTCCACCTACACATGAACCAACAAAATAACTTGAGCTTAAGCTAATAACACTAAGGGGTTGTTTGTTTGCTTCTTAATGGAATCATTAAGAAGTCACTTAAAGGTAAAATGACTTCTTAATAGTTCCAATAAGAGGTAAACAAACATGGCCTAACCCATTTATATTTGTTGACTATTTGACCCAAGCTCATGCCTCATATGGCTTGGACTCAGCAACTATTTCAAAAGCCAATTAGTTTCACTTATAACACCACTAGCATTGGTCGGTCCCATTTTAAAAGTGTAATTATTATACAATTACAAATTGAGGGGAGTCACAAAAGTCTATATCAACCAGGCCAAAGAGCAAAATCCTACAGCCTAGTTTTTTTCATAAGCCATGCAAGGGAGATGATTACACAGAGGGATGCGCTGAAACTAGAGATTCCACATTGGACAAGTACAATTGAGTGATGAGTATAAACGATCATGGACCCCATTATTAAAGCATGTTCTAGATGATCATATCAGTAGAGGTAATATGCATACCTGCGGGAGATTCATTAACTCGAATACAGCTTTTTGTGGGGTCAGCTCATTGTCTATAATCCGTGCCACTGCTGTTAGAACTGGCATTTTGACATTGTACTTTTGGGCCAATGCAATCACAGCTCCAGCAGTTGATACACCTTCAGCCACCTAAAATTTACACAGGTAAGTAAATAACTACATCAACTAGATAGAGATTTTGTACTCTGGTTAATATAGATTCTGCACCACAGGGTAACCTGGTTCATGGAGCAGAGTATATCATCAAGTGTTTCTCCAGAACCCAGACGAACTCCAACTGTTCTATTTCTCGATAGGCTAACAAAGCATGTAAGCATTATGTCCCCCGTCCCTGATAAACCAGAAATTGTCGTTGACTTGGCTCCCATCTTCATTATATTCATAACATAGAGCACTAATTAGACTGCAGTAATAAGTTGAAATCTAAAAGGAAATTAATCTGCGCCTGAAGCCCATATCTTTTATAGGTCCTACGCATGTGGGTTGATGAACATTTTTATGTTGTAGGTCTCATTTAAATAGTTTTTAAAAAAAAGAGATGTGACGGTAGGGTCAGATTTACTAGATGTGAGGAGAAATGATGATCATAACAAGAAATTTTAGAACAGAAGAAAGCACATAAATAAATGGAATGTCTCCTACGATCTAAAAGAAAATAGGCCATCGCAGTCAGATAAACAAATTATAAGAATGATTATAAGAATGAATATTATCATAGACTACATGTTTAAAAATACATGTATCAAGAGGAAAATGTTATTCACACCTTCGTTGATAGCCATCGTATCTCTGAACAACCTTGTGCAACAAGGGCTGCCATGGAATTGTTACCAAGATTCAAACCTTCCACAATCCCTGCTGCTATTGCAAGCACATTCTTCAGCGCACCGGCAATCTCCACCCCTGTAACATCACTGTATCATCAGGAGTTACAAACTGGGGATACACAATCAACATAAATGGTTCCTTCATTAATGTTATATTAAAAATTCGTTAAAATTTAGACAGCGAGATGCAGAAAGAGGGTTAAAATCACTATCGTTTTAGATGCTATAGAGAGTATCATTACCTTGTTGTGTTGACTCTCAAGTTTCTAGAAGCTAGAAGTTGCTGGACTGTGTCTGCCAGTTTTTTGTCTTTTGATGCAACCACCATGGCTACAAAAAGTAAATCACAAGAAAGACCTTTAGAGCCCACTAGTTTTGGCTACCTTTACATTCCATTTTGCTAGTCCCATTACTTTTGGAGAAATGATTAATTGATTACAGGACCATTTACTTGATGGCAGGCGAAATTAAGATGGGACCCACAAAGTCCAAAAAAAAGAAAAAAAAAACAAATGAACGGGGAAAATATTTGAGTCGATCAAATACATATTTTCCTAACACGCTCTTTCGACTCACCTGTAGGCAACTTGTTCATCAACTCGAGTGCAAATGAAGGCCCAGAAAGTGCAACATAAGGCTGTCGAGAATTTCTGAGAGCTTGAGGAATTATTTGAGACATCATCCTCAATGTGTTTAGCTCTAATCCTTTACTAAGAGATATGAAAGGAAGCCCTGGCTCTACATATTCAGCAATACCCTCCAGGAAAGCAGAACTGAACTGCAGGATAAATTAGACAACATCATTTCATATCTGATATAATAGGAAAGGATTGGTAGTTTTCTAGTATACCAATCCAGTCATCCATTATGAGAAGACAACATTCATATAATTTAATTTCAAAATACATAACTGACGAAACAAGTATGAGAACCACAAAGTACACAACATGCTCTTTCGAGTTCTCTAAGAAGATGATAAATTAGAAATTAGACGTTGTGATGATCTAAAGCATTGATAAATTAAGAAGTAGACATGCTATATATAAGATATAAATAGGGAAAAATCAGACAATTACTAGACTTGAGAGGTCAATTTCCTCAGGCTCAATCCGAGTTGATTCAGAGAGTAAAGACAACGGCTTAAAAGAGGTACAGATGTAATCTGTGAAGACCGAAGGGAACACATGTTTTGTGGAAATTCTAAATGCATGACATAAAGAAAATCATAAAATTGAAATATATGAAGAATTGAAAACCTGAACTGGTACAGCATGGAGGCAAAAGTCTGCACCAGTTAAAGCAGTTTTTGCATTCGTTGTTGCAATGACGTTCTCTGGTAGCTTATGGTCTGGAAAATATTTACTGCAAACAGAGAAAATTAAAGTTTTAAACGATAGTAATAAATTATAACTAAACATTTTTAATATCGAGAAAGAGGCAAAGAAATCAAAGCCACAAAAAAGGTTAGCTAGTGATGACATGTATTTAATACAAAATCTCACCAATTATAGTGTTTCTCGTTAATAGATTGACAAATCTGAAGATCACGTACAAGCAAATTTACTTCCATTTGATCCTTTCTACCAGCAACATGAGAAGCCATTGCTGTTCCAAAAGATCCACCACCTAGGACTACCACCTAAAAGGCATTCAGAAAGTACATAGCACATAAATGTGAAAACCACTTCAACATTATGAGAATAGGTTATGTGGAATGTTCTGATACTGAATCCATAATCATGAATATGGGTACTTAACAAGTGATGCATCATGCATGTCTCAATATATGAATATATGGCGCTAACTGAAAGGTAACAGTAGTATGCTTGCAATAGTGTCAGGATAATAATGATATGATGATTCAGGCACTCAATAAAAAAAAGATCTCCAAAATTCAGGCACTCAAGAAAAAAAAACGATTTCTATCACGTGCTCATGTTTCAGGATCAAAATTGCCCAAACATTCCATCACAACAAAGTTGAACTTGAAATATACTATAACTATTTAAGAGGATATGTAATTTGGGTATGGAACTATGGATGCAGCCATGCAGGCATAAATTTAAAACCATCTCTCAGAAGATTCAAAGGGTTAAAATGGTAACTTATATGTCATTTCACTAATTCATGCAGAATCTTAAACAGTTACATTTTGTTGAGCCCCATTTTAAAAATAGAGCCTCCATAGCAGCAAAAACTTCCTAAAATTTTCAAGTCATGATCCTGATAAACATTGCCTTGACACGATTACAGGACCGTCCATTATGGGGATTTTTGGCTGAAATCAGAAGAATAAGTAACTGAAAACCCAATGTGTGTCTTGAGCAATAAGCATGTGTCTGTACATAGTACTTTCAGAATTTTCGTTTCCAAATCAAATTATTGATCATCTCCTTTCTGCCGGCAAGTATGTTCCTTTTCTTGCATATCCAGGAGTCTTAATGGAAAAGCTATTGACTCGCCTAAAAACCTTAAGGCTCGTGTTGTGACTCTAATCCCATATGGAGATTGATCCATCCATGTCCCATGGGCTATAAAATGGATGAAGGTCGTTGACTAATAAGTTGCCAGATTCGTTCTTAAGCACAATATAAGACCAAACTGAAGAAATTTCAGAAGCGGCCATCTACTTTTACATTGGCTCTGGTCAAGATCATAGTAGAGATTAGAGAATAATATATCTAAAGATCTACTCAGTAGAACATTTAGCTGAATCGGTGCTCTATCTATTTGTCAGAAGGGCTAGCCAATGCAATGTTCTAAATCCTCTCATATTCTTTGAATGTCATGCACGCAACTTGTTATTGAGACCACATTCATCCATTTCTCTCTTATTCGCGCACACAAACACATAACGTACTGCAACTATTTAAGGCACGATAAGAAGTGTCATTACAAATTCGTAGCATACTACTCTCATCAAATCTAACCTTACAAACCAGAAATATGTAAATTCCATTCAGTAAGATAATTTAAGTCTCTCTTCACCGAAGAGCTCAAATGCGACAAAAGAAAGCCAAGTGCCCGAGTACACTTTTTCATTCTTTCTTAAAAACGATGCTGATTAATCGTTCACGAACTTTTATCGGTTTTCACAAAAAATTCAATAATGTTAACACAATAGCATCATGTCATTCAGCTAATATAATATATAACGGATATTACTTTGTTCGTGCGTTCGAGGACATCCGTTTTGGCCTTGGACCGCCACGACCGAGACCACCGAACGAGCTTCTCCCACGCAATTCTGACAATTCTCTGGCGGTCTCTAGTGGTGCTGGCAACTTCCAAAGAAACATTAACATCACGTGAAAGTGAGTGGTTCTGCTCCGACGGAGGTGGTGGATCAATTGCTCCGGCACACACAGTATATGTGTGTTTGGACGCAGAGTAGTGTAGAATGAGAATTGTTTGCCCAATTTTAGGCGTTTGAGAGAAATTAGTATGAAGTAGCTTGAATTGAAAAGGAGATTGTGAATATGATAATGAATTATTAGAGAAGAGAGAGGCTGAAAATTGCGGTTCGAAGAGAGACGCCATTGTTATGTGAAAATGTGTTTTATCCTCTCTCCACACACACACGCACACACACTCCACCTTCACTCCAGTTGTTTTCAGAACTTTTTTAAACCCCCCATGTTTCAGTAACACCCCCTGTAGTTTTTCTCTACAGGTTGTCCCTGAATTATTATAATCTTTCATGTTTGGTCCATTAATAAATTCTATTTAACTTTTTGGTCCAAAATGTGTGTTCCTTGTTCCGTCTCATCTTTCTAAGAAAACGCAAAATCGAGTGTGTTCGTGGAGCTTTTTTAAGGAGAGAAAGGAAAGGAAAATGAGAGAAATTCTCTTGATTTTCTATTCTCCCAATTTTGGGAAGAAAGTAGGTGTGAGAAGAAGGGAAAAAAATGTGTTCTCCAAACGTTGAGATTTCAACCATCTATTTGATTTTTTATGTTCGTCTCTTTCGTTTTATTCACTTTCCTTTCTTTTAATGAATATTTTAGAGAACACAACATAAACGCCTCGCATGCTCACATGAATACATATGATGTGATGCTAATGTTTCTCTCCACACTCACACACACATTTTCTTTTCTTCAATATTTTTAATCTTTTTTTAAGTTAAAATGAATAAATAAAACTAAATTTTAAAAATGAAAGAGAACATTTAGAGCCACAACGAGAGGCAGCAAAAATACAGAATTGTCATGGGAGGAACTCACTGATAAAAACAAAATCGACGAAAAATTATTCGCGTTTATAAGTTGATAGACAAGCATTACAGTGTAAGATTTTTGATGTGTAAGTGAATGGATGTAAGTGTGATCTAACTGTTTATATCGTTTGATAGATGACGAAAAGAAAATCACTTAGTTCTGAATAATGAAGTTAAAGATGGAGGAGGTTAATTTCATTTTTATCGTTGCTTGAGACATAACTAAAGAACAATGATTTTATATCAGTGGTGTAATCTAATTCGTTGTTTGAGAGATGATTAAACTATGGAGTATAAATGGTAAATCTTTTATTCATCTTAGATAATTAAGTTATGTAACATGATCAAATTTGATAACGTTATATATAGTATAATATAAGTATATGATATATACCTTATATTATTGAACACACATTAAAACTACAAAACTTCACATTCCTTTTGTTAATTTATCAAATGGTTTTGTTATTTATGTTTGTCCTAATTAAGATCACTTGTGTTCATTAGATGATTTATTATTTTTCATGTTATTTGGATTTGCATCTTCATTAAAGTCACCTAAAGACTAAACCACATAAAATTCTGGTTTTTTGGTTTAGTTTAACCAACTAAAAATAAATCAGACCTTTTTTTTTCCTTTCGCAATTAGTGGAACAAGAGTTTAGTTGTTTAAATCATATCTTTTTAAGAAGTATTTTATATTTAGAAAAAGATTAATAATCGAGAGATCTTTTAACCTCCTTAAAGAGTTTTGATTAAATGGAGATTTTGGTTTTACATATTAGTCTTTTTTAACAAACCAAATTATTTTCAGATAAATAATATTGAGTAAACAAACAAAAATTATTTAAGTGAAATCAAACTATACATACCAAAAAAAAAAACCATTATTAACTGAAACATAATGTATCATCTGAGATTTTGAGTCGATCGATATATATATATATATATATATATATATATATATATATATATATATATATATATATATATATATATATATATATTGTGTTTGATCTTATTTATCTATAGGTTAGTTCTACCCACATAATTAACGGAACTCCAGAAAAGTCACGGCTTAAAAGGTTTATCGGATGAATCCACAGTTACATTTTTTTGAACAGCAGATGTTAGTGGTTAGTTGTTAGCACCATTGTTACATAAAAACACAACCAATCATCATAACATTGAATATTATTATATTAATTAAATAAAAGACAAAATACAAATGTTCACATCTAATTGGTCACAGTAAAAAATAAAAATAAAAGAAGTAATTACAAACAATAAACCTCATCGACCATGAATTTAAGAAATTGAAAATACAAAAAGAAGGAAGAATTTAGTAGTAATAACCACCATGATCATGATGATGAGGATGGTGATGATGATGAGGAGGAGGAGGATGATGATGATCCAATCCAAAGCAATGCAAAAGAGGATAACAAGCTACAGAAACACAACTCCCAATCATGGCAAACATTGAGGAAATTAACAAACAAGGGCAGCAACAAAGTGCAATCAGTGGATTATGATCATATGGGTCATGATGATGATGATGATGACCCATCTTCAAATCAAATCAAATCAAATGAAAGCTTCTTCCCGGTCTTCAATGGTGCTGGGTCAAATTAAATGAAATGGGTTTGCACTTGCAGTGGGTGGCTGTATGTATGATTGAAATGGATAGATTGGGAGATTTAAAAGGGGAGCAAACTTAGGGAGGAAGGATGGATGAGAGAGAGAGAGAGAAAGAGGTGTGAAAATAAAACTTGCATTTCATACAATCAACTTGCGTGTGAGTGTGATTGTCAATTTGTCTTAATTGACATTTGGACCCCTTAATTACTTAACAGGGTTTCTTTTCTGCCTCTGCCATATATCATATATATGATATGAAAATATGGGTCCACACTCTTTTGTAATACTTGTCAACCGGTTTCAATAATTAAAATTTATTCCATTTAGATTATTTATCGGTCCACGTAGGATTAATAACGGGTTTCAACCAGTTACCCGTTGATAAAACCTTGATTTACTGATTTTTAGTTAGTTCGGGGTTTTCAATACAACGAAAAATAATTTGGGGTTTTAATCACGAAAAACTGACAAGTTGGGGGTTTTTTGCGTAATTATCCATTTATATATGTCTTTTCATTGGTTGACAAGTTGGGTGGTGTATAGGCATGACAATGGGGCGGGGATCTCAGTTCTCATCCTCATCCCCGCTTCTTAATCCTCTCTTCCGTTCCCGGTCCCATCTCCGTCGGAGAATGAGTTTCAATCCTCATCCCAGTCCCAATCAGAGATCCCCGTCGGGAAATCGGGTTTTTCAAGTTCCTAAAAGATTATTAAGTTTAAACTATAAATAGTAATTTAGTAGAAAATTTTATGTAAATAAATTCTAAAACAAATCAATTCAAGTATATTTGAGTTATTGACATATATAATTTATAATGAAACTAAAAAAAGAAATGTATACAAAAGATTTATAAAACCACTAGAATAACAATAGTATTTTAAACTATAGAAAAGTTATATACAATGATATTTGATATATAATATAAAATGTAATTAATAATTTACATTGTAAAGTTAAATATATATAATAATCTATATTAAAACATAATACATTATCGGGGTCGGGGTCGGGTATTAAAGTGTCTCCCATCCCCATTATTTTGAATCGGGTATTCCCCATTCCCATCTTCATCTCCGGTCAACTCGGGGATTCTCCGGTCAAATCGAGATCGACTTACGGGTTTCCCATCGGGTATGAGTTTTTTGTCATGCTAGTGGTGTATGTATGTGGTTTTGGTTTAAATTTGTGTTCATCTTTTATAAAGCTCCTAGTATCATATCCTAATAATATATATCCATTTTAAACATAATAAAATTGTGTGTGTGTGTATATATATATATTTAAAACACAATTAAACAGTGAAAAATAATCTAAAAAACATGGACAAAAGTTTAAAATGAATAACACCGATCGAAAATTAAATCTACAAGCCATTGAATACACACATAAAGAAGACGATGGCGGTGGTAAAATGTAACGACCCAATTATTTAATACAATTGATAATTAATATTTATTGTGACGAAATACGATTCGAGATATTAATTTATTCCAAGCACATAAATAAAGGTTGTGTGTGGATAATTATGAATATATGTCTTGGATTTATAGAATGGACTTTAAAAGAAATACAATTAATTCCAATGTATAAATGGTAAATATATGGATGTTAAGGGTTGGAAAGGAAAGAATAAAATATCTTCCTTTTTCCCTTGCTTTTTACCCACGCAGACACACACATTGTGTGTTTGTGTTCATCTTTTTCAAAAAGCTCCAAATAGAGAGAAAAGAGAGAAAAAGAAAAGAGGAAGAAGCCAAAACCCAACTTTTGTTGAAGATTCTTGTTGGTTTTGAAAAATCCAAGAGGTACCACTCTTATTTATGAATCTTACTATTTTATTTTCTTCTCCTCTTCATCTTCATATAAAGAAGATGAGAAACCCAAATGGGTTTTTATGAATAATATGGAGAAACCTCTAGATCTTGGAGTATGATAATGAAATGTAGTTGGAATCATCATTTGTAAACATATTATTCAAGTTTTATAAATTTTGTTGGGTTTTAGCTCAAAAACCCGAAAATGGAGTTCTATGAACTCTTGATGATTTAAAAGAATGCAATAGTGTTGTGATAGTTTTAAATGAGCTTAAAAAGGATATATATATGTTTGGGGATGACCCCAAACCGTTTATAATAAATGTAAGGAATGTTGGTAGTTTTGAGCATTAAATCTGAATGGCAAAAAGTGCAGACCTGCACTTGAACTCGGCGAGTTCCCTGGTGAACTCGGCGAGTTCCCCTTGATTTTTGAAAGAAAAATTTCTAAGTTAAAGGATCCGGATATCTTGGGATCCGAAATTCGGATGGTTGGTCCGAAATTCGGGTGTGCCTAGGGCCGAGTTCGGACCACACTTCGGATGAGTTGCACCGAAATCCGGACAGTCCACGATCCAAAATCCGGCTGGTGCTCGACCCGAATTCGGATGGGAGAACTCGGCGAGTTCGACCCAGTGTTGGCCTGAAATTGTAATTTTAATTAGCCTTCGGGATCTTTTGTCATAATAACTTATGTCACCAATTATGAGGAATAATTAGGCCAAAATAATTATGTAGGTCGATGCCGAAAATTAATTAGGTCTTACGACTAATATGTCCGGATCAAAGTTGAGAAATTATAAGCGGTGAGACTTATAAATATTATATTATGAACCTACTTGTAGGGGTTTTGACGAGTTAAGTCACGTGAAGGCTATCACTCATACTTTGACAATATAACTCGGTTTTGAGGCCGAGAGCGTACTGTGTATCACTGTGAGTTCTAGCATTAATGTATTCATATGCATATCATGAATTGTATGTTATCGCTTTCGTATCATTCTTGTCATTTACATGCCTTGCCATCTCATATATTGTTGTTATTATATTATCACTCGGTTGATAGTCGTTGATCATTCATTTGACCTCTCCGCTGAGACGGTAAGCCTGAGTGTGGTAACCTAGCGGAATCTTAATGGTAAGCCTGAGTGTGGTAACCATTACTGCCTGTAAATCGGTAAGCCTGTGTGTGGTAATCGTATGGCATCACTGTATACTGCATATCGATAAGCCTGTGTCTGTGGTAATCGAGCAGTAGATTGTAAACCCATTGTTCGGTAAGCTTGTGTATGGTACCCGCAATGTGGTAGCTTATTAGCCATTGGTTGGTCTCCTAAAATTGACAGTTGAATTCATGGCATTGCATGACATCATTCATATATTGCATGGTACTTTAATCTAGAATCTCACTAAACAACTTTGTTGTTTACCCGTTAGTTGATATTCTTTTCAGGAGCTATTAAGGGCAAAGGCCCGGCTGGCCCAAGTTGTTAGACATCGTTTGGAGCTCGAATAGGAGCTCAATATTTTGTGGATGATTTGGGGTGGGAGTAGTAGACTTCCATTTTTGGACGTGCACGAATTAGTTGATGTTTATTAATTCGTTTGTAACTAAATTGATAACTTAATCTTGTAACCCCAGTTACATTGCTCCGTGATTTCCGACACTCTGTTGTGTCTTATGCAAAGTGTTTGGAATCACGTTGATGATTATTAATGTATTGCAAAAGTTTTAATTTGATCGTATTTCCGCAAGTACTCTGTATAAATTATCGTATAATGGTATCGAAATACTCGTATTAGTTGTATGGGTGTTTCATAAAAGTCACATATACAAACCCGCGAACCAGATTTACAAGCTCTCCAATGTTTTGTGCCTTGCTCTCGAACTGCTCTTTTCATCCGTGATGGTGGTCCCTTGATCTTCGATTCCTTACAGTAACTTGACAGTGGTGACCGTGTTGGGACCATGCCCCTTACTGGTGTCTTCAATTTCTTTACAGTAATGACAGTTAGGGGTGAGCTCGGTACCAGGACCGGACCAGTACCGAAACCGAAATAAGAGATGCAGAAGAACCGAATACCGAACCAATTAAGTTTATATGGTACCAGTTCGGTATAAATATGGTACCGAAACCAAAATAAGAGATTCAAAATAAATATGGTACCGAAAACCGATTTTTAAGTAATTCAAAACCCGAGTACCGGGCCGATTATATTAATTCGGCCGCCGTCGATACCGGTCTCGGTTCGGTACCGGGCCGGTTCGGGTTATTGGCTCCTTCGGTCACCCCTAATGAAAGTGACGACGACGAATCTTTGGTCTTCATAGCTTGACAATGATAAAGTGGGAGATGGTTGAGTTGTGGTGGCTGGTGGAGTGGAGAGATAACTATGTAGTCTTTGTTAAAGAGAGAAATTGAAAAAGACAAAGATAGTAAAGAAAATATGTTAGAGAGAATGAAAACTATAAAACCTAATTAAACAATTTGTAAATGCATTTTTTGTTTTAAAAACTGTTTAATGACAAACAATTATTTTTACAATTTCATCAAAACTTTAAACTGAAAACTAGTTTATTACCTGCGTATTTACGCATATATTTTTAATATATATATAATATAATAAATTAAAAGGTAAATATATGAATATTATTTTTTTTAAACAAAACTATATAAATATATATGAATAATAATTATTTGCTTATATTTTTTAAACTTTTATTATATTATATTATAATTAATAAGTTAGTAGAATATTAGATTTTGTTTGATTTGATTTGAATGTAAAAGTATATTATATTAGATTTAGATAGAATTCAATCAAATTTCTTTATTATTTTTAAAACTCATAAATGTCACGTATCGATTCATAGTGATGACACGTGACTTCACAATAAAAGAGTAAAGTTACTCTTTTATTAGTATTTATTATAGATATACAGATTAGCTAGATTATCAAGTGTACTATTTATATCAATTCATATTTTCATTCAGATTTTTTAGAATTGATAAAAAGAATTGGTAATTTCTTATAATTGCTATTAATAAGTAATAATAATAGAAAATTCTAAGAATTAAAGTAGATTTTAAATTCTATTAGTTATTTTAAATTTTAAAATCAATACTTTTGTAGAATATTTATGAATGAAAACATATGAAATATATGAAGGAATAATTGTATCTAATTTGTCAACATTTTATACTTAATATGATTTAACTAAAAAAGTTATGTTATATTAATAAATAAATATTTGTTTTAAAATATAAATTATACAAAATTATTACAATTATTATATGCATGTCTCGAATTTTAAAGACAATATATATGTTTTAGTTATTAGCAACCTATTGGTTAATTGCTTCTAATATAATAGATTGAAGTGATTAATGTAAGGAAATAAATTAGGAAAGAAAGATAAAATGTTATTTATATATTTTTTGATTATTGATTTTAATTAGGAAAGAAAGATAAAATGACATAAATATAATAATTGATTTTAATTAAGGGTATAAGACACATTTCATAAATAATTATGATTTGTCATTATTCTGGATAATTGATTTCTTTCCATCTAAGGTTCAGAAACTTCAAATGGTTTTCTTATTTTATATAGATACTTATTAAACGCACAAGGTACAAAATATAAAAGTTTAAGATACTTTTGATTAGACTACTAGACGATCTGATTTTATTTCTAAAATGACGTTTGTTTTGCTAGATTTTATCATAATGGATGAAAATCAAAATCCAAGTTTAGTCGATTCCTTTGTTCGGTACAATTTGGCAGGCAGTTTTAGTATCGAGTTTTGATGCATCCTAAAATTGTTTTCTCATTCTCATTTTGTGATTTGTATATATTTTAAAACGGGGAAAAAGTGAAAAGTTTCACAAGTGTGGGCCCTCGGCATGCAAAAGTTCTAACTCTAAAGATGTTCATAGACACAACTTCCTCCTGTTTAATCCCACCCTAATCCATAATCCATGTGAAACCCTAATAATCAATATATATGGAAGTGAAGTGATCACCATCGATTCCTTCTTCCAGGTTCCACCGTCTTCCCAAATTCTCAATTCCAGTTGCAATTTGATTACCATGTGATCTCTGAAAATTCTGATACAGAAATTAGGGTTAGGGTTTTTCTGTGTTCCATCATAAATGGCTTCTGAAGAGACTGGTTTAGTTCTATCACATCGTCTCGATAGAAATCACTCTCAGCTCCTCTTCCAAGACGACTCCAATCCAGGTTTCCGCTGCAACCCACCCAACCAACGGCCCCGCTCTGGACCTGATCGTCCTGCTGCTGGAACTACTAGCAACACCAACGGTAAGGCCACCCGCGAGCTCACCGGCTTCATCGATCACCAACACCGATATTTTCAACAGGAAGGCACAACTGAGTTCAGGCAGAACGTGTACAACCCTGGCCTGGTCCTCCACCGTGGTATCCAGAACTGGCACGGCGGAATTGGGAGAGCTTCCAATTCTCCCAGCGGCGATGGATCCGATGGTAATGAAGATGATGATGATGTGGAGGGGCTTGTAAATAGCAGTGATAACAAGAATAATAACAGTAGTAATACTAGTGGGCATAGCAGTGAGAAAGATGGGAATGTGAAATTGACTCATCTTTCTTCTTTTGGTAAGTTCTCTGGAAGAAAACTTCTCATGTTGGATATCAATTTTCGTATACCTGGAATTTTGAACTTATTGATCATTTAGGGGCTTCATCTGTTTGTAATACTGTGCATTTAACCTTCTCAAATCGGTTTCTCATTCAGATTGTTGAGATGCTTCCTTAATCACCGACTTTTATATCAAAATTTGCTGGATTTCTGTGTTCATATACTTGTGTTAGACTGTTAGTGATTATGGAATCTCATGAACTCATTCTTACAGAGGTCAGCTTTGTAGTTATGGAATTACATAAAATGCTTGAGTGGCTATGGTGATATAAATCATGCTAGCAAGTTTATCAAACATTATGAAACGAGGACAATGTTCTTTCTTGTTTTGTCTTCCTTCAACAAGAGTTCGCAATGAATGAAAGGAATATGCATATTTTATTTTTTTGTTTGGTTTAATTTCCATTTTCTGGGTTTAGGTTCTAGCAGGGAAGTAGTGAAGGTAGGAAATGTTGTGCCTTCAAGAAATGCTCTAAATGATGTAAGACGTAGTTCAAGTGAGAATCATCCTCAAGGAGAAGCGAGTCAGTATCAGAATGCTGTTGCACTTGTGGAGCGTGATGGTGATTTGTACTATTCTCAGTATATACACGGGGCTGAGGGTTCAGGAGCGGGGCTCAAAGATATTGTCCTTGAAAATGGTTGTGGGTTTAGTGGAAGAAAGGATGCTTCATATGCAGGTGAATCTGGTGATTCGTTGCGAGCAATACTCTCAGATCCTTTGACGTGAGCTTCTGCAATTTCATTTATTCTCATATTAATTAATTCATCATTGTAATTTTACTCTCTTTTTCATCTTTGGATAAAATGTAGACATGGATATTAGGAGTTGAGTCTCACGTCATTTAGCTTCATTTTTCCCGTGTACTTCACATCTTGCATCCTATGATATCATCACAATTTAGGTCACGAGTTTCTATAAGTGCTAATTACTACCAGACGAATGATTATAGATTAAACATGAATTCTTTTTTGCTAGCTTTCATAGTTGTGGAGTTTCCATACTTCCATGTATCCTTAATCAGTCTTGAAAATGTTTTGCTTGTCGGAATATTCAAACTTCTTACTGTACTCCACTCAGTCCTGGAAAGGTTCATAATTCCCGTCTCTCTGTCTTATATCACACTACTGAAATATGAGCTAAATTGGTCATCTGAAATGAAGACTAGCTATATCTCAAATATAAGTTAACAATAATGTATTTTATGGCAACATGATGGTCCAGTTCGAGTGATATTGACTTCTTATAGCCTTATAAGTTGATGTCATGATGATTTTTGCACTTTTACTTTTTACTTAAAACGTAAAAATATTCAACCATAGAATCAATTTGGTTGAATGGAGCCACGGAGCTCAACAACTTAACATTGAGCCTTTTGGTATCATGATATCCTCTAGATCACTTTCTGTTATTGTTAATATCTACAATTTACAACTTCATGGTTTTGTGTTTGTACAGAGGAGCACTTATGGATGATGCTATGATATTGCCTTGTGGGCATTCTTTTGGAAGTGGTGGAATCCAGCATGTTATGAAGATGGTAAGTTTCAATCATCTAATTTTGATACGAGCATTACGAATTGAGAGTTTCATTCAATGTTATTAAAAGCGAAAGTCGCACTTGAGGCAACATGCCTTGATTAGGGACTAAGTCGAGAGGCGCAAAAAGGCGAGGGCCCGAGCGAAGTGAACCAACTAAAATTTAGAAAATACTTTACATGACAATGTTACCATAAAGACAAAATAAAAGCATATTGTGTAGAATTATAGATATAATATCAAATACACTACCTCAATCCGTAATCATTAGTAGTGACAAACAAAGTAAAATGTTCCAAAAGATTGCATAGGACAAACCAGAAGGCCGAAGTCAACCTTCTAATAGGCAACCTTTGATGTTTTCTGGGGGTATAATTGACCATGCAAACTATGTTTTATGTCTTAAAATCCTAATAGATGTTTATGAAACAAGGCCCTCGACTCTAGCCTAACTCGCCTAGGACTAGTCGTACAAGGCGCTCCTGAACATCTTAAGCCTGGCCTTGGGGACTTAGTCGCAGAGGTGCAGACCTTTAATAACATTGGTTTCATTAGAGTTTTACTTTTGTATTCATCTATAGTGTGAATGCAGATGAATCGGGAGAAATCCCCACATGTTTGGTGGGTGAAGATCAGATAATGTCTGTATATTTGTACACATTTAGTTATTTTCATAATCATCCTTTTTGATCATGTGTTTTCAATTATATGCTGACTTTCTTCTCATACTACACAATTTCCAGAAGGCATGTTACACTTGTTCACAACCCGTGTCAGAAGGCTCAGTGGCTTCCAATCTATGTAAGAATATTTATCCGTCAATGGTAGAACTAATTGCTTTCCAGCTTTTGTTAGTTGTTAGGTTTTCATGGTATCCAACTTTGTTTTCAATAAAATTCGTTCAAGATATAATGCAATGGAGCATCTTATGGGTTTTAGATACCAACATATATATTAAATTACAGAGTTTGTCAAATTCTGCCATATGGCCCTATCTATATTTTGCATCAGGACAGCACCATTGCTGTTACTGTTAATAAAAATGCCCCTGGGTTCTTTTGTTTTCTTGATTTCGTTTTGCAATGTGTTGTGTAGTAAATGCTCTCTTATATTGATAAATTGCACTTATTGAACTTGAATAGATTATGTTCATGAATAAATAAATAGGGAGATAAGAACCGGTGTTGGAAAACAAGATTCACCTTAGTAACTAGTTGCATTATTTATGGTGTTACCATTTTTACGAAGCACCAAATCAGGTGAAATTGAATATTATATAAAGCCAGTATGTTGAAGCAAATTTTTCTATGTTGTAAAATGGTATTTATCTATAAGCGGCCCCTTAGTTTGCACCCTTCAAACTATATAGCATGCCACTTGGACCAAAAATAATCGTCAACAGTGAATGACACCACACCGCCTGTAGATTGATAGAATTACTGATCATAATGTAACTGTGCTGTGCTAAGGCCAATGCATCAAAATTTTGAAATGTAGTTGACCTTGGTCATTGCTAGTTCTGACATGAATCAAGTGGAGTTTCCAGGTAGCCTGTTCATCAACATGTTACAAACATTATATTTGTGTTCATCTAATTTTGGGTCTACTTGTTTAGCTCTACGAGCTGCTGTTTTGGCATTCCGTAGGGAGGAAGAGTTGCAAGTTCACCATTCATCTAAAAGAAGAAGAGAGAGATTAGAGCAGGTTTGTCTTTTTTTTTTTTTTTTTTTTTTTTTTTCCTTTTGTGAAAAATAGTCATTTCTGTATTCTTGAAATTGGAATGAAAAGAAAGAAAAGGAAAGGAGAGAAGATAAAATATATGTTTGTGTTCTTGAATATAAAGGAAAGGAATGGGAAGAAACGGGTGTTTTGTGTTCTTTAATGGAAGGGAAAGGAAAGAAAATGTGTATCTTTACCATACTGGTTTTTTAATCGTTTTCTGAAAAGGTATTTTTGTCCAAAGACGATATAAAAGGTTTTTCCTTCCTTTTCTTCCCACATTTGGAAGGAAAGGATTGCAAGGAAAAATCATTCAGTTTTTTTTTCCTTTTCCCTTCCTTTCCTTCTTGAAAAATATATAGCGAACACAACTTATTATCTTTCTTTCCATATCCTTTCATTTCTTTCCATTTGACTCTTAATAGGTTACGTGAACACATAGAAAAGTAGTTGGATTCCCAGTAAGCTGCCAAATTAATCTAAAGCCTTTGAATTCTAGGGTGTTTCTCCAACCAGTCCATTTGGTGTTTATTAAACGAACTCTTTATTGTTGTAATAACAAATTAATACCCAATGGTAATTATGGTTTTGAACTGACCAAATAGGAGTCATCTATATGGATGCAGGACAGGATTAATCACGGCGATTCATTGTTCATGGACGCATCTCGAGGCAGAGGTCTTCAGTTTCCGTTTGCTGTGGCTGATCGCGTAGTTATTAAGGTTTTTTTTAAACTAATATTTGAAATGCCTGGATGTTTTTGCTTCCTTACTAAATTTAAAAACGATGAACCAGGGCAACAAGAGGACACCAGAGCGTTTTGTTGGTTGTGAGGCTGTTGTCACAACTCAATGCTTGAATGGATGGTCAGTCTTGTTTCTATCTTACATTCTCTATTTTCATCATCCGTTTTATCTTTTGGCCAGTGTGGTTTACAAAATTTATTAATAATTTTTTTAGTTGGCATGTTAATATTTCAATACATATGATGAAAGTGCGACTCTTGTCAATTGTGTCTTCTTTACCCTATTTTTCTGTATTGTGTTCAGGTACGTGGTGAAGACACTAGATAACGCAGAGAGCATTAAACTGCAATATCGCTCACTAGCTAAGGTTTCCGATAATTCATCCACACAGCCAACTTCAAGTAAGATGACACCAAATTGGCTCTAATGATGCACTAAACAAGTCTTCAACCACCCCATCCGAGGGTGTATGTAGTGTTGATTAATATATCGATCCATTTTTATGAAAACATCACTGTTGCAACTTGCAAGTATATATATATATATATATATATTCTAAACGAAATCGGGTAGCTGAGTTTTTTGCAGATGTACTACAAGTGCTACTGTTTATTATTAGACATGGGAAGCATCATGTAAGGTTATTGTAAATTGTAGAATTTCTCCACACTAAAATTTGATGAAAATATGGGATTTGTGAAAGATATATACCAATGGCATGTGTTTGTGCCATTTTGCATAAAATTCTGATTCTTAATTACTTGCTATTGAGTCTGATTATCCATGATGCTTTTGATTTGTGGTTTCTGTTTTCTTCGGTGTTTTGATGCCTTTTCTTGTGGCTTTCAAATTCAAAAAGTGGAAAAGTTTGCGCAAGGTACAAGATGATGTTATCATATTATACTGGGTTATTTGTATAACATTATAACCCAATAAGCCATATCATGGGTGTCCTTTGCAGTTGTTCCATTAGAAGGTTGGATGCAATAACGAATTAAGACACTTTTTACGGTATGAAAACCTAAAC
Organism: Centrapalus pauciflorus; assembly: GCA_020465985.1. Lineage (NCBI taxonomy): Eukaryota > Viridiplantae > Streptophyta > Magnoliopsida > Asterales > Asteraceae > Centrapalus > Centrapalus pauciflorus. Next base: position 465,040 of record JAANYP010003966.1, read on the forward strand.
ATAAGCGTGTGAGTATGTTTGTTGTTGGACTATGAACATAAATAAATAGCTGTGTTGCCACCTTCAAAATCTGGGTTTTGATTGATTCTGTAAACCAGAACGGCCAAATACTCAACTTTGGCCCAGAATTGTATCAATGGCGAAACATCGGTATGGTGGATTAGAAATAGTGAATATGTTTTTTTTTATTGCTGCCCTTTGGTTAGACATAATAGAATGTAGGCTTGTCTATGGTGCAATTTTTATATAAAGTTGAAACCGAAAATCTAGCTTGTGGGGTTTTTACAGTTTGGTTTGTCGGGTTTTTTTTTTCCCCTAATTTTTTTCACTTTTTTCATTACCTGTTTTTAGATTGAGAAATCTTCTACCTTAAACTTGTTTGTTTCTCAATAAAAAACTTACAAAGTAACTTTTAAATTAAAACTTTGTTAAATTTTCAAAAAAGCATCTTAAATTCAGAAACTTTAATCATCAACACGTCATTTAAGAAATATAAAACCATTAAAAATTCAAAACCTTCCTCAATCACAATCACATACATTAATAATATAACAACACATAAAAAATCAAAACCCTTCACATAAAATCAACAACACATCAAAAATCAAAACCCTTCACATAAAATCAAATTACATGATCACATATACAAATGTATATGGTGCACGGATATTTGGTGCTTTCTATTATAATCGGTTTGAGTTTTGGATGAAAACCACAATGAATCGCTAATTGCGGTATTTTTAGAACACATAAACCAGACAAACAATTTGCTTCGGTCCGGCTTTATTCGGGGTTTTTTTTTAGTTTTTTTGCTCACCCCTAATAGAATAACAAAGGAATGAAATATATAACGTGATGGAATGTGCAATATAATAATCATTATCATCTATTGTAATGTTTGGTTGACTTCTTGAAATACAAAATAGATCTCCGAACATTTTTTCGAATAGTCCTTATGGATACCATGTTTGTTGAATTAATACACATGTATTGGTATTATCCAAAACTAAACGCAAATGACTAGTGAGGCATTACCTTTAGGTGTTTGGTAATATGAATAATAGCAAGAATGAAATGAATTTATTAACTATAATAAATTACGATTTAATGCACAATTATTACTTTAAAAATATTATCTAGCAAAACATATATTTTTATCATTTTTATAACGCTACATTTTTTTATTCTATGCAATGAATAAATATTTATCAACCAATAAAACCAACTTATTATTATTTATTATTTTATAGCCCTACACTCCCTTTTGTTTTATATAATAATCAGATTTATCATTATAAAGTTGAACAACTTTATATGCAATGAACTTCAATATTCCTAAATAATAGTTTACTTCTGATGTGAAATAAAATGCAAACAATAAATGTATTTTGTAGATTTGCAAATAAACTTTATAATAAATAATATATATTTTATATTAAATTTAAAAAATAAAAAATAAAAAATACAAATAACTTAATGAAAATTTAAATTTATTGTTATTAAATACTAAAATAAAAAAGAAAGCACAATATAGTCCATTCCATGAGCAATGAAAAAAAACCACCACTCGTATGGAATGAAAATGAAATGAATAAAACTCAAGGAATCACATTATTTGCGGAATGGTTCATCCCATTTCTATGGACAAAAAATAAAATCTTTTTTTGTATTTCAACAGAATTAGTCATTCCATTACCTCTCTCGTTACGTCATACCAAACATTGTCTAAAAGAAAGGTAGGGCTAGCCGTTTAAAAACTTAAAATAATCCAAGTTAGTAATCTAAATCTTGTTAGTTATACTTGAACTATTAGATTAATCTTTTGGCTTATTGGCTTAGATTTTATAAGAAAATCCTTAACTATGATTTCGATTTTAACAACGTTGTTAATTCACAAGCATATAATGAACTGAATTGTAGGATAGGTTTTAAATCAGGACAGGTTTGGGAAAAATGGTACCAATTTAAGTTATACCGGTACGGAACAAGAAAATGAGATTTTTGCTCATCCCTATACCACATGGATTGAAATACACACACCCAAAACATTTTTTTTTTGCGTAAACACTAATTATAATAAGATATATTATATTCAATCTTCTTAGGACTTGTTTGACAAGGAAAGTTTCAGCTTTAAAATTTTAAAAACTCAAGCTCAAAAGCATTTGTTATGATAGAATTTTGAGCATTAAATTTGAAGATAAAAGCTCTAAAAAATTCTTTTACGACATATAGCTTGAAATAACTTTCAAAAGTAACCAGAACTTTTGGTTTCATCATAAGTACATCGTTACCATCATATTAATTATAATTACAACTTCTTTTTAATTTTTATATCCTTTTGTTTCATATAAGCTTACAAGCTTCAGCTAAATCTATTTTTACCAAACTATTTATAAAAACTAAAAAATTCAGTTCTTTCAATGTCATCAATCTTATCGGTAGTGATGTTTAAATTTAGTTCTTAAAATTTATATTATTAATTAAAATATTATTTAAATATGTAATAATAATAAAAACAACAAAAATATATTTATACTAAGTATAATATATTTGTTAGAAAACTTAATATACATAAAGTAACCAACATAAATAAATGAACATAAACGAACGTTCATGCATTTAAGTGATTGTGTAAAATAAACAATTGATAGTGTAAGTGTTTTAAAAAATGATGATAAAAAATAAATAATAAATTGACACGTAATCAAAATATAAACCACCCATAAAAATATGCATAAAACATAATTTATTACGGTTACAACTAATAACTATATTTACTTTCAAGTCATCTTTGATACTCGTTATTCGTACAGTTAAATTACATTATTAATACATTTTAAAATTGTCATAACATTGGTTAATTGCGTTTTTTTTTATTTCATCGTACATTGCCGTTGAAATGAAGCAATATTCGAGTTTTGGGGTCCACTCATTAAACCCTTGACAATTTGAATTTGAAAATACCAATGACAACATTGCCATTTGATTTCATACGTGGCATTTGGGTTTATTATCTCTATTTAATCAAGTATATTTCATTCTAAAGTAATAATTATTATGTTAAAGCTTAATGCTAATAGAATTTGTGCTTTTTTTTTTAAAGTCCATTAAATTTATAACACTCAACATTCTTTGATTTAATGTCACGCACTCTTGACTCTTATTGCATTTAATGAAATCAATTAATTTAAATTAACAAAACAATCATATATGGGAATTTAGAACTTCAAGACTTCAAGTAAACAAGTAATACACATACATGACAATCTATATGTTGATTTGTATCTATTAAAATTATAGTTGTTAATTATTTGTTTACATTCTTTTTTAGCAATCTTAACATCATTTTTATTACAAAAATAAAGTATAGCATCCAAAGTAAAACATGATAAAACGATATTCAAGTGTCAATGAGCTATAATTGCCATAAGTTCAATTTACTTTTAGAAAAAAGTTAATATTCAAATAATTTCATGTGAGTGCTCTTTCTCCATTCGACATATAAAACATGATTGAAGTAAACAAAACACAAAATAAACATACAAAACTCTAAAACAGACAATCTGCGACTCCTAAACCACATTTGAAAAGGGGCCAAGAAAGGTTTCGACCGAAAAATGTGAGTTTTGTTATCAAGTATGTAAAAATTTTCATTTAAATATAATTTATTAAATATAAACGTTTATATCAATAATTTTGTTTATCGTTTTTAATTCAACCAAATATATTATCTCAAAAATGAAAACATCAAAGAGAAAGTAGAAAATAATGAAACACACAAGTTTTCACATAATATGATCAAAGCCACCTAAATTATGCTTTATATTATATAAATTAATGATACTTATGTCCAAAAGCTTTATTTAAAAAAAAGTTAAGTATTGTTTTATGGTATTATTTACAAAAATATATTAAAAATTATAATATAAATGTCGCAGTCAAGCATATCTATCCAATTATTTCATGTTACATATTGGAGTAGTGGTGGTCCTGGAGATTTCAAAATATAAGATGTACATTATGTACCGAATATTATTTTGACATTTTCTTTTATACACCATATCCTAATTTTTTATACATAATATCTTATATTTTTGACTTATAATTTAACTAAATTGTTGTTAAAGATTGGGTGTATAATTCCTTTTTTTAATTGAAAGTGATTTGGTTGATTGACCTAAAGATTAAGTGCTGTAGAGACCCTGTTATTCTAATATTTTTATGTGCATCAGCGTGTATATACTATTATAATCTGCAAACGGGAAAAACGCTTGTCAGCGCGCTTTTCTGCAATTTCAAATCAAATTCTTTACTTGCAGCAAAACCCCACATTTAATTACCAGTTAGCGCCTCTTTTCTCTCAATCTCAATATTCAACCCTAATCCTAAATCCTTCCAACATGCCATCAATCTCTCCTCTTTACATATCAAAGATTCATTTTTCGATCTTGAATCTGGGTTTTGCGTAAACTCGTTGAATTTTTCTTCAGGGAAATAAAAAAAGAGAGGATCTTTTTAAGGACTTCATTCTTGTTTTTCGCTTATCCATGGATGGTAGTATTGTAGCCGGATCTGGATCTAAGGTTTGTTTTATACATTCTTTATGAGATTATTCTTGGTTGAGTTCATTTTGGTATAAATTTCGTTGGTATTTGCTGATTCGCGGGATTCTTTTTTTTTTTTTTTTTTTGGCTTGCTAATGGTGGATGCAGAAGAGGCGCTGTGAAGAATCTGAAGAATTTCCCGAAACTGGACCAAAAAGAGCAAAAATCCGAGACCTTGAATCAGTGTTTCGTTCAGAAGGTAAATACTAAATAATTTTGATCTTATTTAATCGAGATCGTTTGATTTGGTTAAATTGTATCTCCAGATTTTTATAAATCTTGAAATTAGGATTTCGTTTTTTTTTTTTTTTTTTTTTTTTGTGGGGGTTGTATATATATAATTCTATGAAGTAGCTAAGAAAGTTTGTGTAGAAATGATGATGCTTGATGCTTGAATTAGAGATTGGTAAAGTTTGGTGGGGAATTTATGGTGTTTGAATTGAAATTTCATCTTAATCAGGGAAAGTAAACTTAACAAGCACTGCTTCAGCATTTGATCTCAATGCCAACAATGATGCTCCATCATGCATTGAAGACACAATTCATTTGGGATCAAGGACTAATTGTGTAAAACCAAAAGGTTTATGTATCGATCTCAACTCTGGAGATGTTTCGAGTTCTGTCAATCATGATGTTTTACATCCGTACAAAGATACCGAACGTGTAAAACCCCGAGATGCTTTGTCTGAATGTGGAAGTACATGTGGTTTAGAGGGAGAACGAGACTCGATGAGAATGTGGAAAGAAATGAAACAAAATGGCTTTCTATCATCTTCTCATGGAGGTGTTATGGTGCCTCCGATTCCTAAATCACGTGGGAGAAAAAAAGGGAACGAGTCCATGATCAAGAAGAAGATAGAGATTGCAAAGAAAGAACAAGTTGATAGATTCACAAAAGTCGCGGCTCCAAGTGGACTTTTAAATGAATTGAATCCTGGGATTATAAACCATGTAAGAAACCGAAAACAAGTTCATTCTATAATAGAGAATCTTGTGAGATCAGTAAAAACCAAAAACAAAAATGGTCGAAGCAAGCAGGATATCGGGCAAGAATCGTGTGAACGGAAGGATTGGGATAATGGGACATTTAATCCTTCATATGCATGTCAATCAGATGAATATAGAGGACACAATGATTTAGTCGTTAAAGCAGGTCATCATCCTTCAAATGCTAACTTAGAACGTGAAGAAGATGTACTAGCACTCAAACTGTCATCGTCTGCAACCATGCCATCAGTTAATATGAGCTCGTTGTCCAACGAAGAGTCTGGAAATATCTCGACGGTCAATTCCCTTTCGTTTAAAGGTAAGTTCTTGATGTATTGTGTTATGATTTTGTGAACCTTGTTAACTAGTGAATTTCTGGTATTAAATCTTGCATTACTAGGATATGAACATGAAATGAATATCAGAGTAATGACTAATGAAGCTAAAGAAAGAAATTTCCCCTCATTTTTGGGTGATTTTGTTTGAAATTTTCTGGATCAAAATTTTATCAAATTTGATTATAACTTATACTAGGTATCAGTCTTAGAATCGAAATCGATGACCTAGTTAAAGATAAATTTTTTGCCTAATTTCAAGTGGTTTCTTTTCGTGATTATGGGTCCCCAGTTCAAATCTGATCAGAAATTATTGTGGGTGTTTGTTGTATTTTCGCAGCTGCAAGTGTAGCTTCTCAATGGTTAGAACTTCTCCATCAAGACATCAAAGGACGTCTGGCAGGTAATCCTTCTGTTTCCGAAAACATGTTTTTGATCAAGTGATGTGTGCATGAATAACAACCTTGTCAGTGCTATTTTTTTGCAGCTTTAAGGCGTAGTAGGAAAAGGGTTCGAGCTGTAATCCAAACAGAACTGCCTCTCTTGGCATCGCAAGAATTGGGTTCTAATCAAGAAAACGATCGTTGTGTTGTAAGAGATGCTGAAATTGTACAATTTGACAAGGGAACTGCTGACTTGCATAGAGCAAGATGGGGTGCTCTTTTTGATCAGATGGATAACGCACTTTCTCAAGAAGAAAAACATCTGGTGAGTCGAGTAACGCTTTACATGCCTTTCACATGTGATTTATGTGAGAGGCAAATGATTAAAATTGGACTAAAAGCACAAATACAGTGAGATCTACATTGAACATGCTAAGGCTATAACAATCAAACGTACATTTCTGTGATCGTTCTTTGTTCTAATTTGACTATCCTAACGTATTCATCTTTTGATCTGTTACTTTCTAGGAGGGCTCGCTGAACCAAGTAAATGAAATGCTGATGCATTGTGAACATGGTCTCGTCCAATTTCATCCAGAAAACGGCTTGCAACAACGCTCTAGTGACTGCAGGTGATGGTTTAATCTTCTTGCATTTATTAATTATCAAATGAAGAATTGGTAGCCCTTAACCAAAACATAGGACATAAACTATGCATCTTCAAAAACTATTGTTTGTTGCCTATGTTTTGAACTCGTATGAAAACATACAAGTTTTTCTTATTTTCATTTTGTGAACTGGTTGTTGATCTTTTGTTTCTAAACAAGAAGAAATATATAGAAGAGTTGGTGCTGGGTTAGCTGAAAATCAAAGTTTATCAGAACGTTGGTAAACAACCAACATACTTGTAGAAAACACATCACAGTATCACACCTTGCCACCTGATGTTTTCTGCTTTTTTTTTTTTTTTTGCTAAAAAAGATTTTTCACAGGTATGTCGACTGTTTATAAATAAATAACGGAGTCTAAAGATTTCAAATACTAAGTTGGATTTCATCTTTTTTGCTGTTAACATGGTGAAAAACTGAACTTGTTTTTTTTGTTGACGTGCAGGCTATTGAAAGCAGAAACAAATCCATATAAAGATTTAGCTGTACAAGCTGCTGCTGCAGCGATTTACTCGACGTCCAATTTCTTGCAATCGATGGAAAATCTACCATGTTTTTGACTGTTTCTAAATGTACTAATAGTCATTTGTAACAGTATTAGTGCTAATTATAGTCTGCATTTTGGTGCATACTAGGAGGCATTGTGATACTAGTTTCTTTGAAAACAATTAGATGTTGCATTCATGTGTGTTTGTATTAGTTTTTTGTTTTACAAATTCTGTACCAAAATGAGTTGATTTGTTGCTAACTTTTTCAGGAAATTTAATGAGTTTGAAATACTTGGAAACATTAGGGGTGTTCAAAAGAAACCGGAAAACCGAAAAACCGAGCCGGACCGGTCAATCCGAAACCGAAAAAACCGACATATGACGGACCGGTTACGGTTTTCATTTTTAATAAACCGCGGGTAACCGAACCGAACCGAACATAAACATATCACAAATATTTACATATAAATAGATAAAATACAAGCTAAAATATCATATTTATAGTTTCATTTTAATTAAATATTTGTTTGTTTAAGTAGTTTTATGAAATTTTTAATGTAATTGTTATATTTATTACGAATAAACTTAATTTTAAGGAACAATCAAAGTTTAAAAATTTATATTTCTATACTTATATAATTTATAAATAGATAACAACTATCCGAAACTATCCGCAAACCGAACCGCATATAACCGAAACCGTAAAGCGGGTAACCGAACCGAAAATACGGTTCACACTTTTGCTACTAACCGAACCGAACCGATCCATGAACAGCCCTAGGAAACATTGTTCTTGACATTTATATTTTATATTGTATATGGTTGTAGATTGCTACAACTTCAAATATTTAACATTCAACACTTATAACTACTAATGAGGCATCCCATCAATTGAGCTCACAAGTATGACAACAATTGGATATATGGTAGCAGATTTCTTGTAAAAAGTTTGACTTGGTTTTAGCAACCAATCTTAGCTTGTTGAATAATAGGAGTAATTTATGTTTGTGTTTGTATGTATGCACCATGGGTTATTCACAATAATGATACTCGATCAGTCGATCTGTGATTTACCAAAATGTTTTATGGACGATGCAAACAAAAAACAAATAAAATAGAGTTGCTGCCACTGTTGATATACAAAGATCTTCATCATCTGCATTGGTAGCTTTAAGGGGTGTCAATCTTGACCCAACGGACCGAACCGTTAAATGGACCCATTGTAAAAAACTAAGATACAACATGATTTTTTTTTAATGAAAATTTATAAAATGACATATTAAAAAAATTGTTCTTTAAAAAAAAATTCAAAATTATGTAAATTTTATGAACTTTGATTATCAACCTGTTTGAGTGTTTTGGTTGGATGACTCACGTCCCACCCCTAGGTAGCTTTCTCAAGCCTCACGGTAGCCCAAGTCCAGCAATTGCTTTAATTTTTGGGTCATCAAACTGAGCCCGCTGTAAATATGATCACTCAAAAGTCAAAACAATTCTGTCAAGATAGAACCATGGGTTACTGACACCAAAGCTATAAATCATATACTTTTGATATTGAATCAGTTACAAATATTTACATTTTCCTGTTTCTACTAGTCTGTTAACTCATTTATTACGTGGGTAGATTTTAATATTATTTCAGTTATACATTTAATAATATATATTTTTATGTATTATATTAAACTTGTAATAATAGATGATGATGATGCATATATAAAGTTGACCCAAATTATTGAATTATGAAACTTTAACGAATTTAATTTTTAAAATTTAAAACCTTCAAATTTGAAGGTTGTTTTAAGGGTCAAGGTAACACGATATCAACATACTTTTTCAAATGTATCGATATGATACACGAACTTTATTTTTTACACATATGATACATGTATTTTAGTTTTCGATTTCAATATAATACATTTCTATATAGAGACTGATCTTTTCATATAAATAAAATCTGATAAAACTAAAGTATAGTCACCATATAAGTAAAAATATTTATGTACCATCGATAAATTTGGAAAAGTACGTTGATATTGTACCAACATAATTTATGATTTAACTTTTAAATTGTAAAATAGTAGTTAACATATGTTAGAAAATATCAGAGGACATGACTAGTTTAGTTACTTATTTATTGATTTTTTTAGATTATAATTGCATTGATATCATGTTTTGACTAGTCCCTTATCGTATTTTTTTTTTTTTTTTTAAATTTTGATAAAATTATAAAATATAATTATCTTTACAACATAATGATAAACCATGTAAAATAATTCACAATACCATACACTCGTGTTAGTATATATATACATACACACACTAGTTTATTACCCGCGTATTACGCGGATAATTTTAATATATATAAAATATAATAAATAAAAAGATAAAGATATAAATATTATTTTTTAAACAAAAGTATATAAGATGATAATATTATTAATTATTACCTATTAATTTTGTATATTTCTAAATATATATGAAGAGTAATTATCTTTTTATATATTTTTTTAAACTTTTATTATATTATCTTATAGTTAATAAGTTAGTAGACTATTAGATTTTGTTTGATTTGATTTGATTTGAATTGAAAAATGAATTATATTAGATTTGGATAGATTTAATTAATAAGTTAGTAGAATATTAAATTTTGTTTGATTTGATTTGATTTGAATTTAAAAGTGGATTATATTAGGTTTGAATAGATTTGATTTAAGTTTTTTTTTATTATTTATAAGATCTATAAATGACACGCGTCGATTCATGCTTCTCTTTTAACAATAGACAGTACTCTATTATTTATCCCTAATAATAAAAAAAATGTTAATAAACCCATAAACGAATTCCAACCAGTTTGATTGATTCCGTTAACATTTTAACAGATCAGATCAATAGCAATTTCAATGAATTATTCACACTTTAATGTCTGTCTATACATCATCGATCATGATGATCGACTTTTTCAGATTTTCACCGCACCAGCCAACAATCAGTAAACTGGGAAAAAGCATTCTTATGGAAGCTCTGAACCTTCATCAAGCAAAAATGGGTGCAGATATGGCCCATCCCACCGCCATTAACGCTGTTTGTCTTCAACAAATAACACCTAGACTTGCATTGATCTCTTCCTTTCAATTTTCCTTGAATCAGCACTCCAAAAGCCCTAGTTCCATCGGTGTTCTCCTCATCCCGAAGCTCTTCCACGAGTATGACTCCCTCCAGTGACGACGATTTGTGTCTAATCATATCCGGCCAATCCTTCGCCCCTAACGCTTTCTTCGTTTTCACCTCGCCGTCGGCGTATATCTGCACCAGCAACGGCGCTTGTTTTATGTTCTTGACGATTTCCGTCACAGAGTTACGCATCCATTCATCCAGCTTATCCGAAACCCTAGGGCTGTCAATACGATCGCCATAACCAATTCTTTCCAAACCTCCGTTGTATAATGACAAGGAGGAATTAATTGTTTGGGAATCACACACCAACGTCGCATTAACCACTGTTGAGAGTCTATGATTAGGAAGTTTGAAGGGAAGATTGGGGATCGAGAGAGATCCAAAAAGCCGACCCGATCGTTGATCGAGATTCCGGATCATGCAATCTCCGAGCCCTCCGTGAGAGTGAGGAATCCCCAAACACGCCATGAGTGGAAAAACGAAGGATATAATTAAAAGTAAAGGAAGGCGATGATTATTGGAGGGATGAATTCGAAAGAAATCTTCTTCGGTGTGGTGTTGTTGAATGTTGAACGGAACCAACTGTTGATTGTTGAAGAAGGGAAGAAGGAGGGTATAGCTATATATACATATGGCGGTGGCAATTAGTTTGACCAAGGTTGTGTTTGAGTTTGACCCTTTGAGGAAGTCACTTGGAAGGATGGTTTAAATACACACACACTTTGTTAGTGCCTTATATTATATTAATAACAAACTGATGAATCATAAACAAACTGTCAATTGGTATTTTTTACATCATCGTCATCATTTAAAAAATTAAAAGTTTTAAACTTTTAAAAAATAATGTATATCAAATCCTTTTTGGTAAACATGAGATATTTTTTGAATAAAAAAAATTGTTTTTTCACAGGTGCCTTGAAAATAGGGTTGTTATCAAAAAGGTTAAGGTCATTTTTAACCATTCAATTTTCATATTTTTTTCATTTAACCATTAAACTATTTTTTGTACATATTTAGTCATTAAACTTTAGTTTATATGTTTTATTTTGGGAAAATGATTAAAAGTAATGACTAAATATGTACAAAGTATGATAGTTAGATGATCAAATGTGTACAATTTATGACAATTTAGTGGTCAAATGTGTACAAAATGTGATAGTTTAGTGGCTAAATGGAGTGGTTAAATATGGACAAAAATAGTTTAGTGGTTAAATGTATACATAAAAAAAGTTTAATGACTAAATGTGTAAAAAAAAGAGTTTACTGGTTGAATGAGACAAATATGAAAGTTTGGATGGTTAAAATTGACCTTAGCCCTTAGTATAATGGTACTTTTTCTTTCATTGTAAAACACAAATATTAAAATTTTAAGAATTGTTATACATACTTTTTCTTTCATTAATTTTTATCAATTTTATATCTCTTATTTCACTGTTTATTTGTTAATGATGTAAGACACAGTAATTAAACTTAATTTACTCTCACATAAAAAAAAAGAGTATTATTAGCAAAAAAGTAATGTACTATAGAATATTAGAATAGCTCTTGAGGAGTTTAAAAAGGGATTGCTATACCCACGTTCTTTCATTTTTATATTTTACTAATCGTACACTCTCACATTCACATGTCATTTGTTAATGACGCGAGACACAATAGTTAAATTCAATTTTTATTTTTTTTACATTGAGAAGGGGTGTATGATTAACCAAGTATGAGTGTAATTATAGAATGCTATGATTAAAAGCAGGGACGTCTTTTAGGGTGTGCGGAAGGCTCGACCGCACAGGGCCCTTCAAAAGGTCTCACGGTCATAATAAAGATCTAAGTTCGGGCCAATAAAAATTTCTGCATTTGACGCATACACGTTGTGCATATATACGCTAAAATGGAATTCATGTCAGATTTAATTTGATTCGTAATATTCGTATTAAAATCTCACTAATCATTTTTTTTTCCAGTTCATATGACTTTCAGCTTACCTATTAAAATTGAGTCTAAAAAATAACCAATTTACTTTTTTTATTGAATGACAAACTATCCTAGTCCTATTCCTAAACTACTCATTTACCACAAGACTTACATTCACCACCTAAATTGCAACTTGCCTCCGACGGGAGTCGAACCCGTGACTTATCGCTTATATTACCACCCTTTTACCGCCTGGCCAAAGCCTTTTGGTAAAAGCCTATGTTATAATTACAAACACAGTATCTCCAAAATTAATGGAACGGTTATGATTAAAAGTTAAAACGATGCAAAAATGTAAAAAGTTAAAGGAAGGCGTCATCAGTGGTTGGATAGATGGGAAGGACAATAATTTAAGCTCGTGCATGGGTAATGAGAGCGTGTGTTTGGGCCGGGTTGCGTAAGTTCGGCTTTGGTCCGCGTGTGCCGCAAGTGATGTTAACCAATCTTTATGCTTCCGTGGCATAACCAACGTGGATTTTCATTATTGTTATGCATTATATATATATGTTAGAAAAATACAAACTAAAATCATGCTCTAATTTATTGTATTTTAATAAAAAGAACACAAATTCTCACATGTATCATCACATTTTCATCTAAAAAAATAATTAAATTTTATTATTTCTAAAATAAAATAAAATAAAATAAAAAATAAACATAATTCATTATTTATGATATTTATAAAGATTAATAAATATAAAATATAAATACTATTATCTTTTAAAAAAATCTATATATATAAACGTTATGCTTTATGTAAAGTTAAAATTTTAAATTATATCAATTAAATATATATAAATTTAAAAATAAAAGATTTAAAAGAATGTAAAAAAAATAACTATTGTTCATAAATATTTAAAAAGGTTTATTATGAAAAAAAAATAACATCTTTTCATGGTTTTTGCGTTTTGGTCCCTAAATGTTATTTTTTTTTCCAGAAAAATCATCAAGCTTAATTTCTTTTAGTTGAGAAATTTGACTGTTAGAACCCGGTTATAATTAGTAAACCATTTTAAAAAATGAAAAACCGGTTCCAATGTCCAAATTTCACAAAATTAAAAATAAAAAATTAACTTGAGGACTCTTATGAAAGAATATATATATATATATATATATATATATATATATATATATAGACGAAAACACAAAAAACGTGAAAACATTTTGTTTTTTTTCATAATAAACTCTATTTAAAAAGGTAGATGAGTAATATATATGACAAATAACTATACTTTGTTATAATTAACAGAATTTAGATATCACTCAATCACCAAGACTTGTAAAGCTTTTACAAGTATTTCTTTCTTCATAGAAGTGTATTCTAAAATTCATGTGTGTCCATCACTTTACATGTATGTAGTATATATAGTTGAACCAATCCTATTCTTTTACCCCAAATGGTAAATCTCATATAATTGAGGATAGTAGTTGTTGAGTGGAAGAATTGGCTATCCATCATATCAACTATTACAACACTCCCCCTTGGATGTCAATTTTTCCCTTTTTAAATAAGAGTCCAACCGTATGGTGCTGCCTCATTAAAAACCTTGCTAAAGAAAAACCCAGTGGGAAAAAACTTTAGTCAAGGGAAAAAGAGTACAGCGATTGGTTGACTCCCCCTCATATTGCCATCTGAAAGTCATCACATGTTTTGTACATGTCGCATTCCAATGTTGTGGACATGTTTTCTGAAAACCGCTTTGGGAAGAGCCTTCGTGAAAAGATCAGCTGAGTTATTGCTTGATTGAATATATTTCATTTCAATCTGTTTGTCCTTTATAAGATCTTGCATGTATGAGAAAAATCTTGGTGGGATATGTTTGGTTCTGTCACTTTTGACATATCCTTCTTTCGCAAGTCTTTGCTGGCTTCATGCAATGCGATAACTTCAGCATGATTTGAGGATGTTGCTACAAGTGTTTGTTTTGAGATCTCCAGGAAATCGCAGTACGTCCATTTAAAAATACGTATCCTGTTTCAGATCTCGCTTTGTGAGGATCAGATAAATAACCTGCATCTGCATAACCAAGTAAACCTTCTTTGGAATTGTTAGAATAAAATAGTCCTAGATCAGAAGTTCCTCGAAGGTATCGAAAAATATGTTTGACTCTCGTCCAGTGTCGTTGTGTAGGAGCTGAACTAAATCTTGCTAAAAGATTTACTGCAAAAGAAATGTCAGGTCTTGTACAGTTAGTAAGACACATTAAAGCTCCAATTGCACTAAGATATGGTACTTCTGGACCAAGCAATTCCTCATTTTCTTCACAAGGATGATATGGGTTTTATTCAACGTTTAAGCGATCCATCCACCATAGGTGTGCTTAAAGAATTCGCTTTGTCAATATTGAAACATTTTAAGACCTTCTCCGTATAATTTGATTGATGCACAATTATACCATTAGGTATATGTTCAATTTGTAAACCAAGACAATATTTGGTTTTCCAAAGTCTTTTATTTCGAATTCTTTCTTTAGAAAACACAATTACTTCTTCAATTTCCTTGTGTTTAGATCATCAACGTAGATTATTTCTAAAGATCTTTGAATACATTTCTTTGGGTTTTACTTTTAATGCTTATGGCATTTTTAAATAAATCCTTCGAGGATTTCATAAAATTGTATATGTCAAGTTAGTCTTATAAATAGACCATAACTATATTCATGACATATTGTATAATTATGTAGCATACTTCTGTCCTTTAGCAATGTAATCATAATAGATGCTTATTGCATTGTAACTATGAGCTCATAGGATAGTTCTCGAGACATGTTTCAAAAATTTTATATCCTTCAAGGAATCTCTGTATAAGTAGGACTTTTAGAATGAAATAGACGCATATCAAATCTATCTTTATTGATAGATTAATATATTTGTTATAACTGTATCCACCATAGGAGAATATTTCCTTAAATATTTGTGTGCATTATATATGCACTAAATTAATCTCTATACATATATTTATACAACTTTATGTGTACAGACTACTTTATGATATGTGTAAAAGTAGTAGATTTAGAGAGAAAATTTCATATTATTCGCACCATCATTGATGCATCAATATATTGTATTTATACTACAAGTGAAGACCAAGTATAGTATGTTTGATATGTGTGGTCAAATCACTCTAATCATCTATACTATTTGCTTTACGTATAGATTTGGAAAATGTAGAGTTTTATGAAATTTTCATCCATAACTTATGCGTACATCCTACACATCTAGTAGTCTCCTTTTCTCTAAGAGAAGATGTCTGCAGACTATTATTCATAATCATCGTTTTTAAATATAGCGCTAATAGATAAATATCATCGACGTCGATTTTATTTCGATTCCATATAGTTTTTAGACATGATATAATTTTATTGAGATCTCCTTATTTTCATTCAGACGCCTGAGGTTCTTCTAGAACCATCATGTCTATTATCATTATTATTATTATTATTATTTTTTATAGAATACTTATCTTTGGAATCGACTGCCTATCATGCTTCAGGCATGTCTTAGGCTCATTAATCAATAATAACCTTCATTTATGAAAATATCAATATTTACTGAAGCATTAATAACCAAATATGCGACTTGGTTACTTTCTTTAAATCAGTAAATGTATCTCCCAACAGATTTGCCAAAAATATGTAAATGAATTATCCCAGTACCTTTTATTACGAGGATCAATATGAGATAATGATAATTCATTACAGCTTATAAATTTGTTTATTCTCTCCCCCTGATGTTGGAAATATTGCCCTTTTAAAATGGCAACTAGCACAATGTGTTGTAATGACATCAACTGTTAGTGATTCATTTTATTTTATAATAAAGGGGATTTCATACCCAACATAATTTCCCAACATTCTTTTGAGTACCCATCTTTATGCGGTTTGGTGGAGAAATTCAGAATATTTACTATTTAATAAAAAAAATAGATGTGATATATTTGATTCTTGACCAAATATCATTTCGTATGAGGAGAAAGTATGATAACTTGTTGGCTTATTGCGAATTGGTAATATCACAAATAAATATTAGAACCTTTTTATTCTATTTGGCGTACGAGATACGCTTAAGTTTATTCAAGCTAGTAGTATATAAGAAAGCTCGGCGTGAAAGAAATCAGTACAACAAACCATCTAAACACATACACACATCCATGGAGCCAGGAAAACAACAAGAACAAAGTCGAGAAGATTTCGACCTAAATCTTTCTATGGAGTCTTTTAATATCGAGAGGAAAGAAGACAGAAAAGACGACTAGATCAGTCGGATCTTAGAGAACTCATAATGGTACCACGACAGGAACGCACTTATGTTAGAAGTAATGATCGATTGGGGTTCTATCTGGACGATATTCATACCCGTATGTTATATATTGATAGATTTATACGATGACAGTCTTTTCTTATAAGGACTGTAACCCATAGCTGGGGATTCGCGGTCCCTCCTCCACCAAGTATGCCGCCATATCGTTATTGGATAGAAAGGAATGCAGTGCCAATGCAACCTCCTCAACCACCACAGCCTCAGGAGCCAATGGAGCCCCAACAACCAGAAGTTAATTCTGCTCCCTCTCGAGATGTTTTTGAAAAGGGCCAGCCATCTAAAACTGACAAATGATTTTCATTTGTGAGTTTTATTGTTTTATGTGTTGTGGTTATTAATACTATGTTGTGGTTATTAATGTTATCTTATTATTGAGTTTATATTATTATTTTACGGGGCTGAATGGGTCATCGGGAAGATCTGTAAAAATTGCTTCTTTCTCTTTCTCTTTCCCTTTAATATCTATATATATAAACCATATCTGTAGTTATGGTTAATAATTTTATTGAGAGCAAAATAACATGTAAAATCATTGTATCAAGCTTTTAAATAATCTTCTGGTTATTCAATGATTACCCATATAAATTATTATTAGCATTTAACCGGGATGGTTCAACTGATCACCATGTGTGATTCAATCATATTCATATATGTATAATATAAACAGAACCAAAGGTTCGTAGATTTTTAAGTATATGTTTTGCATTCATGATACACATAAAATTCTTATTCTCTATTACCATAGTTTGAGTTTTATACCAATTTTGGGCATATCGTTAAAACTCAACATATTTCTTTGCTTTATAATTAGTTTAATTTATCAGAAAGATCAATAAAGTTGACTTCCTTTATTTTTCTTTTAAGAGAATCCTGATACAGCTTAGAGAAATGAGGCGATGTGCGACAAGTTCTTGGTCAATGGCCAATCATTCCATATCTAAAACAAAGATCTTCAGGATCCTGGGAAGAACTAGCTTTACATTCGTGGTACTGGAAAATTTTACATAGCGATTAAATCTATAGTATCATAAATTAGCTTTCTGTTAAGCAATTTTGTTTCATGTATCGATGTCCAAAAATCTATGTTTCCGGATACGATTATTTGTTTCATGAGCAATTTTCGCCTTTTGTCACATGGACATGCAATAAGCTTCTTAGAGATTTTTTCCCTTTTAAGGCTATATTTCTCTATGAGTTTCTTTATATCGACAATTCTTTTGTCGGTATCTCTAGCTGCTTTAGTGAGTGCTCTGATGAATTTCATTTTTCTGAAATCAAGATTCAAAAAAATCAGAGATATAAAGAAATTTTACGTAATATTAGCTTTCCAATCCCTAAAGAGGGTCTACCCAGCCATTTACGTCTAATGCAGCAAATAGTATCTTCTCAATATTTGCCATTGAGACTTATCAAAAAGAATTTTTAAAACAACATAAAATCAACACTAATTTATTTCAATAAGAACTGCAATACAATAAAATGAGAGAATAAATGAAAACATAATCAGAAAAGGATACATCTCATCTCATGGTAGTTGGAACAAACAATAGAAGAGTGCCAAAATCAATACACTAATAAAAATTAAAAACGGGCTTAGCATCTTCATCCGCTTTCAACTAAGTAAATTTTTTTTTTTAATTTTAAAGGAAGGTAGGAGAATGTAGTTTGTGAAATAATGAGGTTTAGTATCGGATATTTATAGAAAAAAATTCGACCATTAAACGGTCGAAAATATAACCGTTCAACGGTTATAAATCCGTTGTGGATTTTACAAAAAAAGATTTGGAGGATAATGTCTCTTTAATATAAAAATGATGATTAGAAATGTAATTTAAGAAAAATGTTATTGACATAAAAGATGTGTATAAATAAGTTTAATGACGGATTAAATATAAGATATGTAAAAGAATCAATAATCATAATTGTTAGTATTCATAAATTAAATAAATGTCAGATTGTTAGATTACGTAAATAAATGTTAGTACACAGAAAATAAATGTTAGATTGCATAAATAAATGTTAGTTGCGGAAAGTAAATGTTAGTAACAATAAATAGATGTTAGTTAACATAAATAAGTAGGAGGCTTAGCCTTCCATAAATGTTAGTAATAAGAATAAGAAAAAGAATAAATGTTAGTATATATAAATAAAAGTTTAGTAAACGTTAGTAGTCCTTGTATCCAATATGTAGTCATTTAGTTGTTAATTATGATCTTTAACCATATATTTTGTTTTCAATTTATTTCATACC
This sequence comes from Centrapalus pauciflorus, assembly GCA_020465985.1. Lineage (NCBI taxonomy): Eukaryota > Viridiplantae > Streptophyta > Magnoliopsida > Asterales > Asteraceae > Centrapalus > Centrapalus pauciflorus. The sequence continues at coordinate 484,221 of JAANYP010003966.1, forward strand.
TTGAGTGAAGGGTGATTCTTGATTTGGTTGAGATATTGAGCTTCTCGTGCTGATAACGTGTTATAATTAACAGAATTTAGATATCACTCAATCACCAAGACTTGTAAAGCTTTTACAAGTATTTCTTTCTTCATAGAAGTGTATTCTAAAATTCATGTGTGTCCATCACTTTACATGTATGTAATATATATAGTTGAACCAATCCTATTCTTTTACCCCAAATGGTAAATCTCATATAATTGAGGATAGTAGTTGTTGAGTGGAAGAATTGGCTATCCATCATATCAACTATTAGAACATACTTTTATTTTTAGTTTTTTAATAATCAACATTATATGGTTTAATTTTAGGTTTGCATACATTTTATCTAAGAGAAAGGATCAAAGTATACATTGGACCCCGCTAAAGGCTCCACCCCTAGGACCTTGGAAGGGGGCGCAACCCCCTTGACCCCCACTATAAAGCCCAATTTTTGACTTTGGCCGGAACTTGTATGATTGTGCATTCAGAACCTCCTAAACTCATTTTAGTTCTAACGAAATTCAATTAACTTGGTCAGTGAATTACACTAAAAGGTTCAAAAACTAATAATATATATTTGCTGTCGACAGGACAAATAGAAAATCATACGTAACTACACTTACTATCATGTAAAATAAAATGTTGATAACGTTATAACGACATTCTACAAAATCCAAAATTCAATAAATTAAAAAAAAAACGTACTCTAATGTTTGACATATTCAACTTCAAACGTTAATTTCATAATATATCAACTTTATCAACCTTCTATATTATCTATCTATCTATATATATAATAAAGGGGAACACTAATTGCTACATGTCACATTCACAATTCACCATAAAAGATAATTACAAATTAATCTTTTAAACAAAATAGAAGATATATATTATCCACTATTTTTAAAAACTATAAATATTAAAAAGTAATTAATTCTATCCACTATTATCTAATTATATATAGATTGTATCTAACAATTATATAAAAAAAAAAAAATTAAAACAATGATATAAGATACGTTCATATGACTTGAACAAAATTATTAATTTCAAAACTATTTTATCTGAAAGTGCATTACTATACGCTTATTTTTACTAATCATAAATCCCCACACTCACATATTTTTTTGTTAATGACGTGAGACTCAGTGATTAAAGACTTTAGTTTTTCACCATTTTTTCGGTCACCGGTCAATTTTCCGATTAGGCCCCATCAAACTTGTAGCCCTGAGCGGTCGCCCTTACTGCACACCTTCAGGGCCGACCTTGAATGGACTAGTGAAATATCATTTTAAAGTGCACATGTGTATGCAAAATTACAAAAACACATGTTTAATGTGCCTAACTGTAAATATATATTTGAACTTGTCTTTTTAATACTTCAATTGAATATATTTTTTATGTAACTCAACTCCACACACATCACATGCATGTAACATATTATCTCTACACCTTATGGTTCAAGAATCTAACCCATAATTATTCAAAACTTTAGATAATTTGAAATTCGAATTCGGATACATATTTTTCATTTTGGATAACTGAAATAATTTTTTTCTCATAAAAGTTATAATCAAATCATTTCTTAATCTAAAATGAAACGTGGGAAAAAAATGATAAAAATACAACTATAAAATTGATACGATTCATTTATAAGGTGTCTGATGATAAATTATGACTTAGCTCAACAAATTAATAATGTGTGCAAAAGTCAATGACTTAAATTCTAAAAATATTAAGAATAAAACTACGAAAATGATGAAAGTAATGTATGAATATATATTTTTTTTTATGGATAATGGCATACTATAGATGCTGACTTTCATTGTTATTTACTTTTATATATGTACCGTATGTTTTCATTTGATAGTTACACATTTAATTTTGTTTTCTATTTGATAGTTATATATTTTTTTTCATTAGTTAATTTTATTTTTTTCTTTGTTTTCAATAAATCTACTAGTAAAAATATTCACGTGACTATTTTACATTGATTACAAAAATTAGGGAGGGGCCGATTTCGCAACTGCATTGAAAAACTGACATACCGTATCAAATTGAAAAGGTACCATCCAATTTGATTTTTGGTAATTCGTCAATTTTTCGAGCCAGTTTCAAGTTACGCACATCCCAATTTTCATAATATCAATATTAATTAAATCAAACTAAAAAGACCAAATAAAAAAAATATTAAACCTAAACTTGAAACATGAATATTAAGTTTAATTGGGATTTGCTAATGTAAAAACCAAGTAGAAAAATATATTAAATCTAAACTTGAAACATGAAAAAAAAAATTTAATTAATAAATTTTCATATATCTGTATATGAATTAGTAATAAAAACATCATGTAACAAAATTTGATAATAAAATAATATTAAAAGTTTTTTTTCTTAATTTATTTTTTATTTAGATATATAAGTTGCAAGTGTAGTGTTTTAGATCAATGTACATTAAAATTTTGGGTTTATTTTTTCAATTCATTATAATTTGTAATTTATTGGAGTTTTTAAACTTTTTAAAAGTATAATTTAATTTAATACGATTTTACCTTATTTTTTACTTTATGAATAAAAAATACATAGCTATACATCCGTCGCAACGCGCGGACACCACATAACTTGTTGATTGCAAAATTAGGGAGGTGAATATTTCGGTACTGCATTGAAAAACTGACATACCGTATCAAATTGAACAGGTACCATCCAATTTGATTTTTAATAATTCGTCAATTTTTCAAGCCGGTTTCAAGTTATGCACATCCCAATTTTTATAATATCAATATAAAATCGTCACACAAATATTTTTACTGGTTATATACCATTTGAAAGTTAAAAAACATTTATTTGAAATTAAGAAAATTATAATCAGCTAATGTAAATAAAAAAAAGTATATTTATCAAATAGAAATAGAAAGAAAAGTATAACATGAAAATGAAAATGAAAAAATAACAATACAACACATAAATTAAAACAAATATAAAGATATGCATCTTTAATTTATATATCAATATTCAAGTATAACATCATAAGTCATAACGTGATTATGATCATATATCCTTTTTATCCAAAGATAATACACATATTTCACATCTATATCATTATATGATTTACTTATTTATTATTTTATTTTGATGGTTGAAATAAATCCCAGTCAAATAAAGTCAACAGAAAGCGATGCCAAATCCCAAAGGAATAAATAGTAGTTGAATCGTCTTTATTGACTATTTAAAATGCCATTTGCTCATTAGGCATATGCAATACATGTTCGTAAATGATAATTTTTAAAAGTTATATATACTCAAAAAAACATAGAAAAAGCGTTAACATAATGTGATATTTTATATGTTTTTTGTTATTCATCGACATGGACCTGATTTATCTTTTTCTCAAAATACCCATATTTTTCAATTTATATTCTATAAAAGACAATTATTTTTGTGCTAAGATCATAACCCGAAATTAGATAAGAGATAAAAAATGGAAAAACAAATACTTTTACAAAATATCTATCTATACCCTGGTCTATATTTATAATAGTTTAGCAACCTGCATATTCCAGAAAAATACAAACAATGAAATTTGATTACCAGATTTTCTGGTAACTTACGTGGTAATATAATGCATTAATTTTCATCTTTGATAGAATATTAAAAAACGTAAATAATAGTAATTATGAAAAATTTTTGAAATGAATTATATAAATTTGGGTAAAAAAATATTAAAAAATATCTTGAAAATGACAAGAAAAAGATTTGGTAACGAAAAGGTGATGTACTTTACGTACTCTTCACCTTTTGTAACATAATACATTAAAAACTAATAAAATGTATATGTAACGTAAATGTGATAACGAAAAGAGTGGGTATTTATATTAGAAAACTTCGTAAGAAAAGAAAAAACAAATCAAATGATATTTAGTCCCACGGCGTCGTTAATGGTTTCGCGACTAAATTCCTCCCAGGATTTCCTTGATTTAAGAAATCACAGGCAACGATCCTATGATGACTCTCACGAACATGGTTGCAAAGTTTTGATAAGTATGAAAGAGACGAGTTATTAGAGAGAATGAAAAATCGGACATTACACTCAATTTATAAACTTGAAAAAACAGTTATTGACGGTTAAAACTTTTCCCTCCAAAAAATGGAAGTTGATTTCCTTGGAAAAACAAGTAAATCTTGATTTTTAATATATATGTATATAAATCAACAACATATACATTATATGTAATTCAAATACATAAAATGTATTTGGACTTATAAATATGCTAATTTTGCATCTACGTATGTATGCGGGACAACCAAAACTAGTAAAGCAAAATAGAGACTATCCAATAATTTTGCTTAGGTGAATTTATTTTAGGTAAAATTTAACAAAAAATGTTACAATTTTAAGTATTTTAATAATTACCGCTAATAATAAACCATCTTGGCATCTTTATCATCCATATATATGTTATTAACTTAATAACACATACATAATCCTTATAATACCGAATATTTCAATTTAGTCCCGGCCTGTATTATTTATTCTGATCCTTTAACTATCCCATAATTAATATGTCTTTATCAGTGTGTATATCTATACATATATAACCTTTCACACACAAATTGCAAACAATGGTCTAATTTACCAAGCAAGAACTTCTAAATAAGTTGTGATGATGTTTGTACTATTTATGGAATTCTAACTATCGATTACAATAAATAGAAGACAACTAAAAACCATAGTCAATAATGAGTCGAGGTCAATTACGTATGCAAGTTCGTATGCCTAGCGCCTGATCCAAACACTTATCACGTGGATTCCATTATTAGGATTTTTTTCCACTCGGCTGGTATCCACATTTGGTCATTATTATAACTTGTAGGATGAATTAAGATGAACATCCATCCTTGATTCCTTTAATTAATGATAAAACTATATTAACTTGATTTATGTATGCGTGTGTATGTGTGTGTATACTAAATCTCTCTCTCTCTCTCTCTCTCTCTCTCTCTCTCTCTCTCTCTCTATATATATATATATATATATATATATATATATATATATATATATATATATATATATATATATATATATATAGGGGTGGGTTCAATGGAGAACCTTATGCATCGAAAAACCTTGAAGAACCACAATGCATCGCTAGAAAAACTGAAATGCATCACATAGAAATCGATGCATCACGCGGGAATTTGATGCATCACGTGGAAATAATGTAAAAACCGATGCATCACGCGAGAATTTGATGCATCACGTGGAAATAATGATGCATTACGGGGGAATTGTGATGCATTTGTGGTGGTGCATGGAGGTTCTTCAAGGTTCTTCGATGCATGGATGTTCTCCATTGAACCCACCTATATATATATATACATATATATATATATATAGATTGAGGTTCAATTAAGAACTTTTACGCATCGGGACACCTCGAGGCACTTTTGTGCATCGGATAATCCACCAAGGGTGCACAAAGGGCATTTAGGGAAAACTAAAGACATGATAATTAATTTATTTCTAAAAATCATTAAATGATAATTAGGAGTTACATTTTGAATTAGAATCTCATATTAACTACATTCCTCATTTTCCTCCTCATTTTTCTCTCTCTCTCTCTCTCTCTCTCTAATCGTGTTCTTCATGATTTTTCTTAGATGATGATGATTTGAAGACGAAGATTAACGATGAACAACGATGATGATGAACATGAACAAGAGAGGTAACCGATGATAATTATGAAGAACATGATGCATAGATGGATGATGAACGATGAATAATGATAATGCATAGATGGATGATGAACAATGACAATGCATAGATGGATGATGAACGATGAACAACGGAAAATGATGATGCATAAATGGATGATGAACAATGACGATGCATAGATGAATGATGAACAAGTTGAACATGGATGCATAGCTGAATGAAGAATATGAACGACAAACACGATGCATAAAAGAATGATGAACAAGTTGAACACGATGCATAAATGAAGTTGTGTATTTTTTTTGTTAAATGCGTTTTTTTAACACAATGCATAGATAAACACGATTAACGATGAAATGCATCGATCTCCATCATCTTTTTTGAATTTGTGTAATTTTTTTAAATTTGGAAATGTATCAATTGAATTTATTTAGCATTTATTATTTGATTATTTGTTGAAATATTAAATTTAATGAGGTATGCACATTTCCCAAAATGTCATTCTTTCTTTGTTTCTATAATGCACAAGATGCATAAAATTGTCCAACTATTTACCCTTTTGTCATTAATCTAATCCATACAATTTTTTGATCTAATGGATGATATAGGTACTTTTGTACCTCGATGCATAAAAGTGCTCAATTGAACCTCCCTATATATATATATATATATATATATATATATATATATATATATATATATATATATATATATATATATATATATATAGGGGTGGGTTCAATGGAAAACCACTATGCACCGGAAAACCGTGGAAACCTCCGCATACCGTCCGATTTGATGCATTTCATGAAAAACGCGGTGACATGATCGTAAATAAAGTGATGCATCACGCGAGATTTTGATGCATCACGCGGGAAATTAGATGCATCACGCGGGATTTTGATGCATCATGCGGGAAATTTGATGCATTTGTGGTGGTGCAGTACGATTTTCACAAGTTTTCAGGTGCATTATGCAGAAAGACGTTGCATCACGCGGGAATTGTGATGCATTTGTGGTGGTGCATGGAGGTTTTCCAAGGTTTTCCGATGCATGTTGGTTTTCCATTGAACCCCCTCTATATATATATATATATATATATATATATATATATATATATATATATATATATATATATATATATATATATATATATATCCGATTTGGTGCATTACATGAAAAACACGGTGGCATGATCGTAAATAAAGTGATGATATAGGCCTATATTTTGAATTTTTTTTTCAAAAAACAATTTGTTTAATACATCGTTTTATAAATATTCATTTTTGAAAAAGTTTTATATTCTATCTTAGTTTTTTACTACGGGTTCGACCCGTTTGGCCCATTGGGTCAGAATTGCCACCCTAACAACAAGGCTTCGTCTTATGATGTATTGTTTAACACCAACCAAAGTACAGGAAAGAGCCCAAAGCAACCAACATGCCAGTCACAACTCACAACCAAACATATCATATGCCATTAACCAGCAAATACAAAATAATTATAGGACACCAGATTATACGATGCATAAAACTTAGGGGTGACAATTTCCGACACGACACAAACCCAACACGGCTAACCCAACACGAATATTAATCAGGTTATAAATGGGTCGACACGAAAGTGACATGAAATTAAATAGGTTGGTTTTGGGTTGACCCAGCCATCAACCCCTTTTTAATCTATATATTCCGTTTATCATTTTCTAAAACAAAATTATTATCATTGTTATTGTTTATTTGTTTCTCTTCAACCATATAATTTAATTGATTTCCATTCGAAAGTATAAACACCGTCACGTCCCTCTTGTTTTTGAAATTATTATTATTTTATGATTCAATAATAATCATAATAATTTATTTATTCATTTGAGGTATTATGTTTCTGGCTTTAGAGAAAAATAGTTTTGAAATTTATATTATTAATTAAAAATCTTGATTTAAAAACCCGAAAACCATTTAATTTTTCGATCTGAGTACATAAATTGAAAATCGATTCGGTAAACCCCCATTTAAATGAGTTGACACAAAATCAACACGATAAAAATGACATGTAACCGAACACTACATGATTATAAACGAGTCACTAATAGGTTGACACGAACTAGACACGTGAACACATAACCCGAATATTCCAACATGAATAGCCACCTAAAATTAAAACTGGAGCACACAATCTACTTATGCGTGTTTGAAATGTTTACGAAATAATAACATTAACTAATTATGCTTCTAATTTGGTTTATTTATTTTTATGTGCTATTATATTATTTTTATATTTCCAACTCTTAACTACTTTTCCAAACAAATCTATTAATAAAGCTCCACTATTTGTTACAACTGGTTTTAACTAAATGCATCTTTTTGATTAATGGGTCCTGTATGACTACCCATGTTGGCTTCGAGTATCACCTCATACGTCATATTAAAAAACGAAAATTACAAGTAACTACATAAAGCACATAATAAAACGACTAAAACAAAAAGTAACAAAATACTAATAATTAAAGAGCAACACTCTAAACATCATCTGGAGTATTATAAACTAAAGATTGCAAAAACCAAACACATCATTCATTATAATTTATTTTAAAACAATAATTAAGAAAATAGGATGGAACTTTTGAAAATGCAAGCGTGTCATAAGAAGTACAATATCATCCGCCCAGTCCATGACGTACGGTACAAATAATACCCTATCCTTCTAGATCCATATGACCATATGTAAATGTTTTTGTGTACTTTTATTGTTATCTTAGATTAACTCGGTTCCGGAATCGATCTGAACTCGAAAAAAAACAAAAAGTAATAACTGAGAACCAACCCGAATATAAAACGGTAAAGAAAATTTGAAAAGTGACCCGGACCAAACCCGGTGAAACCAAAAATTGAATTATAGTAACCGATAACCAGCTCAAAAATAAAACAGTTCGGTTCCGGTTAGATTTAGGTAAAATGAGTTTTTTGCTCATCCCTAATTACCGTGTATGTAATTAGGGCCTATAAACATGTATGTCTTGAAAAGCAAGTAAATTTAATTAAGAGAATATTTAGATAAGTTAAAATTTATTATAAATATAAATATTCTGTAAGATAAAATTTTAAATATTAATAGGTATAAAATTTGGTAGTAACTTATGTGAAATATGAGTAAATAAATAGTAAAAAAACGCAAAATAAAAATTAAAGACATGAAAAAAAACAGCATGAAGCTGAATTGAATAAAGAAAGAAAAAGAAATTACCAGGGAGATTTGAACACCCGATTAGCACCCTGAAAATGGGACTTTGCAAGCCCTAATTTAATAACTTGGAGAATATTTAATAACTTGGAGAATATTTATATTAAAATATTTTTTTTGCCGCCCTAATGGTTAAATTTTTAATTAACAGCAGAAAGGTTTACAAATGATTATATTGTAAATGTAAAAATATGTTCACCATTAAATTTGATATCCTTTTGTTGGATAGTTGGATATTGGATCTATCGCCAAAAACCAAAGTATCTTTGGTCTAGCGGTACCAATGTGTTATGTAAGTAAGAGGTCGGGTTCGACTCACGTCGGAGACAAGCTAAATTTAGGTGGTGAAAGCAAGTCTTGGGGTAAAGGAGTAGTTTAGGAGTAGGAGTAGAATACTTTGCTGTTCAAAAAAAAATCTATCGCCAAAAAAAAAAAGAAGAATAAAAATAGACGCATCTTTTGTCAGCTTTGAGTGGCCCAAATAGGAAGTTAACATGGGCTAACAGCTTATTTGGACCGGATATATGGGAATGGGCCGAATGACAAGTAAAACAAAACTACTAGATCTCTTCAGCTGTAGACATTAGTCAAACCATATAACATTATAAAGACATCGTCTTTTGTGTGTTGGTTTTATTAATCTTATTATGTAGTTTTTTTTTTTTAAAGTGTTTTTAAAGCATGTCAGACTTAAAATTTATTTTATCAATATATACACACTTTTTGTTTATTGAAATCATAAGGTTTTATTTTTTAGATGGCACCATGTATACCCATTTATGCTCTTTCAAACTCAGGAAATTAAATATGTTACTATCCATATATATACATGTCTTGTTTTTATTCTATTCATCTTTTATATCTATCATGTTTACCATAACAAAATATTACAATCCATTTAAATTTATTAAGTTAAACACACCGTTACATCAAGAATACAAATAAAACATAAAAGTAAATAAGAAGAAACAACCGCGCATATTATATAAATATGTGTTTGATGTTTTCAGAGATGAATTATGTATACAAACCTATTTGCCTCGAATTCAAGTATATATGATTATACTCATGGTATCTTACATCCATATCATACAATTCATAATGAATTATGTTAACAAGGTGTTACAATCAATTAAAAACATATTTTAATTTTAAAAAAAAAAAAAGAAGAAGAGAGAATCAAAAGTAAATTGTGGAAAATAAGTGGAGTAGGAAAGAAGATAGGGGGTTGTGGGGTTGATTTTGAAGATTCCAATTCCATGAGGAAGGATGATTGTGATTCCTTTGATTTTCCCAATTTCATATGCTTTCTAATCCCATCAAAATCAAATCATGCCATTGCATATTTTTCTCTCTTTACCATTACTGATTATCAAATCATATGATTACATACAACACCACAATAATAATAACAAAATAATAAAGCACGCAAAGTATATACGTGTTTTGGCTCCTATTCTTAGATTTGGTAGTGACAAATAAAATCAACGATTAGGATCAGTCTTTATTACTTACATTTTCTTCAACTATTCCGTTGTATATATATATTTTTGTTATATTCTATTATTTTAAAAGAACTTGAAAGTCTTCTTTTTTATTGTGTTAGAATAACATCATTACCTAAAGCAGGAGAAGTCTTCACCATTTTTACATGTAATTTTTCTAGTACTTTTACGTGTAGTTAAATTTGTTAGTTCAAATGTCACAAGTTTTTTTAAAGTTCCTGAGCTTAAAATTCCCATTTATTAGAGGTGCACAAAAAATCCGGTTATCCGATTTCGATCCGAAACCGATCCGAAACCGGTTATGGCAAAACCGGTTACAAAAAAAACCGGTCCGGTTTTTATCCAATCCGGTTTTTCAACCGGTTTTTAAGATATTTGGGGCACCGGTTTTTTTACCGGATAATTAACCGGTTTTTTTATAACCGGTTAAAAAACCGGTTTTTAACCGGGGAAAAAAACCGATTTTCGAGCAGCCTTTGAAGTATATTTTATGTATTTATAATCATATAGAATATAAAAATATAAATGATTGGAGTAAAATATATGTGTTTAACTTATTTTATAATTATATATTTGAAAATTGTAATTATAAATTATAAAAAAAGATGTTATAACCTTTCTTTTGTAAAACCCAAAAGCCCAAAACCCCAAAAGAAAAAAGAAACCCAAAAGAAAAGAAGTTCAAACAAAAAGAAAGGCCCAATAAAAAAGAAAGCCCAAAAAAGCAAAAAAAAAATCTGGAAATTATATAAAAAATCGGTTTTTTTAAAACCGGTTTTTGAAAAATCCGGTTTTTTTATAACCGGAACCGGTTATATAGGTTACAAAAATCTGGGCCGAAAACCGGTTGCGATCCGGACCGGTTTTAAAAAAAACCGGTTTTTTCTGGGACAAAAAAACCGGACCGGTTAAAATCCGATCCGGTTCGGTTAAAATCCGGTCTTTGTGCATCTCTACCATTTATGAAGAGACACACCATTTGCACCAAATTCCATATGATGACTAAATGTGTATTTGAAGATGCCTTAACGGCAACAATTTGGAATCATTTGAGTATAATTTCTGGAAAAAATAATTTAAAAGCGTAAATATTTTCGATTAACTCCTCATTTTATTTTTTCCTGATAAATCTCTTAAACTGCTTAAAAAGCTTTCAAATTCATCTATAAACATTTATACCAGGTTAATATACTTAAACCTATTTCATAAAAACTAACAACGTATAAAAAATTTTCAATTAACTTTTCCAGTCACTTTTGTTATTATTATTAAGAATCTTTAATTACATATAAGTTATTTATATACGAATTTAAATTTAACTTAAATTTTAAAATTATTATATTTTATGATTATTTATGTACATTTATATATTACTCCGTATATCATTGTTTCATCATGATTATTATATAAATTTTTTTGAATATCACCTTTCGATAAATAATATGAACCATTTTAATTTTAAGTTTTCCAATAAAAAAAACGACTGTCTCTTCCAATTTCATTTTTCAATCATAGATAAACAGTTGTAGCTATTTTTGTTTGAAAAAACGACATGAAGTGTAGATTTATCTATTCAGAAAATTTGAAAATCTATTGGTCATAGATTTTCGTTAGGAAATATTAAAAAATGGGCTAAAGTTCTTTTTTTTAAAAAGATTAAAAATCTATATGGCTCATCTTTTTTCTTTTTAACTTTAATAGAATGATACCAATTTTAAATAATTTTCAATTTAAACGAACGAAAAAAACGACAATCCAATCTGAATTTTTATATCATTTCGTATTCCGAACGAAAATAGCTATAACTATTTATTTACGATTGGAAAATGAAATCGTAAGGGTTCGTTATCTTTACCGATCAAAAAATAAAAATATGAATTTATGTTTGTATGTTTTTTGTATTTTCGTCCATTCATGTTTTTTTTTCAAAGAATCCTCAAGTTAAAATTTTATTCTGATTTAGTGAAATTTGGCTATTAGAACATTATGTTTCAGTTTTTAAAAAACTTGATTTACCAGTTATAACCAGGTTCCAATAGTTAAATTTCACAAAACCAGTAAAAAGTTAACTTGAGAACCTTTCTGAAAAAAAAAACATGAAGGGACGAAAACACAAAAACCGTAAAAACATGTTGGTTTTTTCATAACAAACTGTAACATGAAGGTAAAAAAATAATTCAAAGTAAATATAAAAGCTAATTTTAAATCTTACGAAAAATTTAAAATATTAAATAATTAATTTTAACGTAATTAAAAAATTCTCGATGATAGTAATTATAACAAAATGAATGGGGGCTTTAATCAAAAAAGTTTTATACTTTGATGATTTTTTGTGAAATAAGTTAATCATGGTAACCTGCTTAGTAGGTTCCATATTAATTTTGAGTGAGTTCTAATTAGTTTGTGGACTTTTCAGGGAAAAAAAAATAGAAAAAGACTTGGTTACAATTTTTTTTTAAAATACTTTTTAGGTTTTTTGAAATAATTTTTCCCATTTAAATTGTGACAATGTTTATATTTGGGGTAAAGCCATACAATAGTAACCTACTTTTAAAAATTTATCAATATGATACGCCTACCTTTTTAAATGTCAACATGGTACATGTACTTCAATTTTTCATACCGATATGACCATATTTGGAATAGCCTCTGTTTTTCATACCAATAGAACTCTGTTTCGTATGTAAAAACCGGGCTCTATTATGTAGAATGACCATATCGATACAGAATAATGATGTACGCGTAACATATAGACAATTAAAAAAGTAGACGTACCATATCGATACATTTTCAAAAATAGGTTGCTATTGTAAGACCTTAACCCTATATAGAATTTTATATATTAGAAGCATGTATTTTTTTTCACTGTCCTTTAAAAAAAAACACTTAGTCTTATTTATCGAGTGTTATTGAAAAATATTTGATAAAAATATAATAATTAGATCTTAGTTTTGTATAACACATTGTTACTATTGTTATCTTATAGAATTATGGGCCTATGGGGTATAGACATTTTAAGATAGCAACTTTTTTAGTTATGTTTTAAACGAGGGCTATTGTTTATTTATTTTTGTCATATACTTGTTTTCGAGTTTTATTCTTTTAACATTAATCATAAATTATGATAAAAACAATAAAAATAATTCAAATCGTTAAATCAGTCAAACCAATCTAATTTAAGTTATTTTGTTTATCTCTTAATGAAATCATTAAGATGAAATAATTAAGATGTCATTTTACTAACATGAATGAAATTGTATTATCTAACTGGCCTAACTAAACTATAAATGTATTTATCAATAGAGATGTAAATAGTAACTTCCGTGATCGATATGTTATTTATTGAACAAACTTTTTGATAGAAGACATGTGGTAGCAATTTGATTTTTATACTCAAACCTCGTACACTAATAACCTCTATGGCTTTTATTTAGTTTACAAAATTTTGATCTTATTTATCTTAAAAAATTAAAAATGGCTACCAAATACAGTTTAATTAATATTCATGCTGAATAAAATAACATTATTTATATTACAAGAAGTGAAGAAACATTAATGTTAAACACTTAAAACTCATCATGGATGGCCACCACTTTACAAGCTACTTTGTGACACAAAAACAACCTTAAAAAATGAAAAAGAAAAAAAGCAAAACTAATTAACCACCCTCTTGAATAACCACACGAGCATCACCACCGTTATCATCAACCCGACTTCTTCCCGCCACCACCGCCGGCAGCTCCACCAACGACCGCCGGCAAGTCGGACAAGACGAATGGGAACCCAACCATACATCAATACACCTTACATGAAACCCATGATTACATTGCGGCAATACTCTAACCTTCTCTCCATCCATAAACTCTCCTAGACATATCGGACACTCAGTCGCCGGAATCTCTACTCCGGCACCATACACCGCCACAGGAATCTGCTTTAACGCTTTCTTTTTAACCCCCGAACGTGAAACGGTGTCGTTAGCACTCTCAAAAGCTAACCTTCTGCTACATCTTAATGCACAACGTACAATCGAATTAAGCCCAAGAGCACATATCAAAGCACATAGTAAAGCCGCCAATATGATCACCATGTTAGTATCGAAATTTGCTTCTTTGCGATACGTCAAGCGCTGCTGGGCTTCACCGCCGGCGCCGTTCTCCGCCGGCGCCGAGATGATGTCTGTATCCAGTAGCATCCGCTGCATGATGTCACTAATCACTACCCCACTCCACGATTTAATTATTACCAACAGAATTGGACTCAAAAGATCAAGAAAAATAAAGGGTTATGCAAATTGGGTATGGATTTCTTTCCTCCATGGAAATCGAACAACAAAAGAGATTGTAAGCTGGGGATCCATGAAAATTATGAAACTTTCAAGATTTTCTGGTTCATCCCTTTCAATGCTTTAATTGCTTCTACTTTTAGTGGATCTGAAAACATTGGAGAAATTAAACAGGGTTCTGTGGAAGAGATAAATAGAGTTGAAAATTGGGTTCAAGAATGAAAGGAAGGTTTTAAGGAATATAAGAATCAAACCTTTAAATTAATCAAAATTTCTTCTTTGGGTGTTTGAAGATGATGTTCTTGATGTCAATTTTCATCTGGGTTTTTGAATTGTAAAGAGACGAAGAGGTTTTCTTGAGAGTCTTTAAAAGAAAATAAAGCCTTTATTGATGAACAAATACCTGGGGGTGGTGGGGGTTTGAGGGGATGTGGGCTGTTTGAGATTTTTAATAACTTATTGATTCAGTTTATCCAAAATTGATTATTCATTATTTATATATTAAAAAATTGATGATTTGATACGTAAAAAAAATAACTTACAATATTTTTTTACATTTTTCAATATATATTTAACTTTTCATTGTTAATAAATATGTGTATGTATGTGTATGTATATGTATACAACAACTCTATAAAAGGGTGTTCCTTTTCTCGGTTTTGATATTAATTAAGTCTGCAATAAAATGAATTAACTTGTAATAAATTGTTGTTTGGCAAATTTTTTTTTTTGAAAAGAATTGCATTTGGTTTTGGTTTGTTTAGTGAAAACCCTTTGTAATTATAGAAGGAAAAAGCTTAAAACAAAGAAAAGTACAATCATTCGAGAAACCCCAAAGTAATTTTGTTTTGACCAGCTACAAAACGTGTCCTAGCAAGTAACTACGGTTGTGGGAGTATCTATTATTTTCGCTCTTCATCGTTCTAACAATCTAACCATGTAAGCGTCACGTCAATTTTTTGTCTTCACAATTTTTATCATTCTCACTTGAAAATACTCACCATTTTACATATTTCTACATTATTTAATTAAAAAAAGATAAATTTCATTTTGTAATTAATAAAATAATTAAAGCGAAAATATTTAACTTTATAAATATGTTAAACTATTACATAACTAAAAATTAAAAACTAAGCAATTAAAAATACGAAACAACAATTACAATAAAAAATTTAGAAACTAAAATAATTACTAACTAGGCGTCTAAATTGAGTATATGGACATTTGCAATATGTTCCAAAAGATCCTATCGAAAGTTATTGTGTGTTTCTCGATTACGAAATAACAATAACGTGTTGTGAGATGATTCATTGGAAGCAGCGTGCTGCAGAGATGGAAGTTCTGTTTCTTGAAATTGACATATCGCAAAACATTCGTCTTGTAAGATCATATTGTGTGAGAAGACGCATACATGCATAATGGATCTAATTCTTTATGGGTGGCATGGTTGTTTGTGGTGTTATTTATTATAACGAAACGAGCTTTGAGTACACCGAAAGCTTGTTCAATGTCTATTCTTGTCAACTCTTGTACTTGTTTGAATCTCTTTCGTTTATCATCGGTTGGACACGAAAAAGCTTTCACAAAAGTTGTCCACTCGGGGTATATCTTGCCGAAGAAATAGCACCCACGTTTGTATTGTATTCTGTTATCACAAACGGAATCACTAGTGCTATCCCAGTTATAACATCGTTTGAATAATGGTGATTGATTAAGTACATTGATGTCGTTGTCGGAATCGGCTACACCAAACGAATGCATGACATATCCATAAATCTTGTGATACAACCGTCTCTAAAATAATCGTCGGACGTTTGGTGATCGCCTCACATGTACTACCCTCATCATGCGATTAATTAAACAATTTCTCCATGACCAATGTGTACAGTCAACGCTCTCAAGCATTCCACAAAATTCATGTTTTGATTCATGATACACATATAAACTATGGACATCTTTTACAGTCGGGCTACACAAATATTCTCTTCCGTACAAATCAAAATAAGCACACACGCACGTATTATAATCCATGCAAAAGGCACAAATGTCTATTGCACAAGAAAACAAACAAAGATAGAAGAAGCCACAAATAAATCATGATAATCAACCAAAAGATCTGACGAGGCTAGATGGCCAATTCTGTTTGCCCGAAGATTGGCTGGGTGTGGTGGCGCCACCGTCTCACGGCCACTCTGCCGTCGTGGATTAGTGGAGTGGTCTATTGTTTGGTGACAGTGGGACCGATGATATAATTATAATGGAGTCTAGCCCAATTCCATTAAAACAAGGTAATGTTACTCACCTAACAAATGCTCACATTTATGTAAAAAGAGTTTGGGGTTATTTAGTTGACACATTTAATGATCGCACGTTTCGTGGAAATGAATACACATGGAAATGGAGTTTTCTAGAAACTGTAAGTAAGTTAAGATTTTATCATATCATTCGAGGTTAAAGTTGATTTGAGTTTTGATCAAATTGATCTTTGTTGAGTTTTGAGTACAAATATTAGCTCAAAACGGTAAGATGCGTCAAGTTCGAGTTTATAAAAACGTACTGATATTGAATTCTTTTTTAAGATCTTTAACTTTTATATATATTTTTTAATATGTCTCTACTTAGTACTTATGGTAAAATCTTTAAGTATAATTGAGTTCATTTGATCAAACGTTTTATCAAACATTTAATTTTGAGCATGATCAAAAAAGATAGGAAAACCTTTTTTTCTTTTGACAATTTTAGATCTTAATTTGTCTTTAATATTAAAATTCAGATCTTAAATGATTTAAGATTATTTTTTATATTTTAGATTTAAGTGGATTCCAAATTTTAAGTGATTTCAGACTGTTTGTTACATTTCAGACTCAATATACTAACGTATTTGAAATTAGGTTTGAAATTTAAGATGTAGACTCCCTTCTGAGATCTGAAATTACGGTATGCAACTTTTTTTTTTTGTCTAAATTTATTCAATATTTTATTTAATTAAAATATTTAACTTAATTAATTAAAAATTATTTAATTTTGTTAAAACAATAATTATTTACATATTAAATTAATTTACTTTATATATATATATATATATATATATATATATATATATATATATATATATATGTAAAGATCCATGGAGTACCATATTAGCCCGGGGTACCGAGATATTACGATAAAATATTAAATTTAATGCAAAAATATAATACACATGTTGCTTTTAAAAAATTTCACTTCAAATATAAGTTCATTTAGTTTATATTTAAAAATAAATATTCACTTTAATTAATTTAATATAATATATAATTAATTTAAAATTACAATTTAATTAATAGTCATAAAATTTTGGAATTCAAAGTTGAATGAAACTCCTTAAATTTCAGAAGTGAATTCCGACTATAAAATTAACTCTTAAATTTCAAACGTGATTTTAGAATTCAGACATTTAATCTTATAAAAAAATCAAATGACACCAAAAAATCAAACTAGATTTGAACTTAAACTTGGATTTTTGAGTCAAGTAAGGATTTTTTTTTTTTACCGTCTCAAGGATTTTTTTATTTATTTTTATATATTAATTCTTAAATACCATTAATGTTGTTTTTGAAATTTTAAACTTGAAAAATATATACATTCGTTTATATATTTTAAAATCCACTCAATTCTTTTTTCAAAATCTTTTAATTCAAATTCTAAACATAGCTGTGTAGCAGTAGCAACTGGGCACATCAAGAACAAAGAAATCATTGACACACGAAATAGTAGCCCACAGCCCACAGGCTCACAACATTGGGCCTTCCATACTCAAGCCTATTATATTATATTATATTATATTATATTATATTATATTATAATAATAACATTTATCAAAGTAAATGTTACTATTCATAAGCTATTCATAGCAATATTAAAACTAAAATACTAATATATACAACTTTGTGTAATATTTTAAATAAAAAATTTGTAGCTCATATGGTTAGGGTGTTGTTTGTGATGGGGGAGGTTTTGAGTTCAATCCATCTTGCCTTCAAGAATATTTCTTTTAATATTAACTAAATTTATTTTTTACATGAGTTAAAAACTAATATATTTTTATTTTAAAATATTATTTGACATAAATTAAACTAATTTACTATTAAACATTTTATTTTCTAAATATATCTTCTTTCTTCACGAATGTTTGAATAATAATGACCCTGTTTTTTTACACTACCTCAAGTACAATTGTATAATAATTATTATTTATATGATTTGTTTAGTTCCTCCAAACTTCAAAGTCAAATGTGTGTACATAAAACATATAACGTGAGACAATGATTAATGTCGATGAATGATTATTGTGTTCATGAGTGTATGGATTTCTTTTTACAAATATTGTATAAATATTTTTTTGATGTTTAATAATAATTATGCAACTGTATATCTATTTTTATTTTATATTGCGATCACTTTTTTTATTTGTACCATATATTTTAAAGTAAAAAAAATTTGAGTTACTTTATATAGGTTATTTTTCGTTATTATTAATAATAATTTACTTAATAAATTAAATTTTAATTGATGTTGTTGATTAATACTAAATGAAGCTGTGATGGATAATAAGTTTCAAATGGACAGAATTGTATGGACGTGAAAAACTTAAAAAAAAAAAGAAAAAAACAAGAAATATAGAATATTTTGTTGATTTTTATTCCTTTTCATATTTTTTTCAATTGACATTGATATTTTTTAATCTTTTCCAACATACTTTGGAATCGAAAGATTGTGGTGGTGTGAATAATTTTGGAATCACACGTTGTATTCAAATTCAATAACGCATCGTTTCAAAAATTGTAATATATTTAATAGAAATAACATAACATTTTGCTTCAAATATCAAATATGTATGTCAATATGTTAGCTTTATATATTTTAATATTTTTCCTATGACATTAAATCCCGCCGCGAAGCGCGGGCAAATTTCCTCGTTTATTACATTTATATGGTTAAAACTTAAAAGGTAATTAAAAAAAAAATATCATGAAAAGTTGATGAAATGAAAAATTGAATTAATTTTTAACTCCAATATCTTCATCCACAACACTATTATCTACCGATAAAAATACCAAGTGAATTAATTTATAATTGAGAATCAACAATGTATTCCGATATGAAACAGCATTTATTCGAATTAAAAATACATTTTAAAGTCATGATTACAACAAATTTGTTGAGATAATAAGTCACAGGACAAATACTATGGGAGACAAACAAAATATTAGGAAAAACATGAAACATGCATATAGAATGTGACAAACATATAAATTCTTGTATGTTCATGCGGTGGTTTAAATTTAAAAGGTGTATGCATGTGTTGAGAACATGGTTATTAAATTTGGATGATGATTGTGAATTTATGATGTTTGATTAATTTGTTTACTATTATATTTTTTTCTGATCCATTAAATATTAAGATGATACAAATTTGATATGTAACAAGTATCGTGTTTAAACTTATTAAGTCGGCGTTTGGTTCTCAGAATGTTTATTCCTGTAATGGAATCTGTCAATGAATGAAATTCTGGAAGGAATGGTATCTGTCGAAATATAAATAGAGGCTGGTGAAGATGAAGTCTAAGGTTTGATTTTAGAACTGTTAAAATCTTTGGAATGAAATTTAAATTCCATGAAACTAATCCAAGGAAAATAGATTTATTTAAAAGTGGTGTTTTTAAAAAAAAAAATAGAATTTTCATTCCATTACTTTTTAATGCCAAACAGCACATCGGAATTTTCCATTTGAGTGGAATTTTCATTCCAATTCCGGTAGTATTCTATTTTATTGGTTTTATTTTTATTCAAACAAAATATTCAATATTAATTATTAAGTATTTAAGACATACTTACGATGTTGGTTACAAGTTATAACATGAATAATGACTAGAAATCTAAGACTTGTCGAAAAATTTACATTAGTTTTCAATTTAAATTTTTTAAAAATATTTGCTTTTTAATTCAAGGAAATGATTCATATTTAAGAAACCCGACCCGTTTGGAGAGGACTTGAATCGAAGCAGACTCAACGGATAATGATGGGTTTGACCCAAAATAGTCAGTCCACGAGACACATACATTGCACCCTGAAAATCAGTTATACGGTTTTTTCCATTAATAAATACAGATAACGAAACACACACGCTGCTTTTCGGTCAGAAGAACTAAAGATCATACGCAATGCAAGATCCGTCCAATCCAAACCCCAATCCGATGAATGCAGCCCCGTTTCCGTTCAGAGCGTCTCACCACCGGCGAGCACACTCTGAGGTCAACTTTCGGCTACCAGACGACCTAGATCTGGTTTCAGACACGTTCGAGGCGCCATCTGGAAGCTTCGAAGAGCTTGGATCTGAGGACGATCTGTTTTGTACTTATATGGACATGGAGAAGCTCGGATCCAACTTGAACGAAGGCGGCGGCGGAATTCTGGACAGCGGCCGGATCAGCAATGCTGCTGGTGGTGGAGGAGGAGCTTTGGAGCATGAGAATGGAGGTGGAGAGGGTGATGGCGGAAAGAGCAGCTCGAGACCTCGACATCGGCATAGTAATTCGGTGGATAGTTCGAGTCTTTTTAGTGAAAGTATTGAAGCTAAGAAGGCAATGGCTCCTGATAAGCTTGCTGAGTTATGGACTATTGATCCTAAGCGAGCTAAGAGGTAAGTATCATTTCTTTATCATTATCATTATTATTTTCGTTTTCGATATGTATATTCTCTTTATTTTTCGGAATCGGTAATCTGATTTTCCGATGCAAGGCATGGACGGAAGTCAGGGAACTTTAGGTAGTATAAGAATTAAGATACAGGCAGTCAACTTCAAGCGGATATTTGCAAATCTAGTGCTTTAGCCAATCTTGTCGAACAGTTTATACCGTAAATATCTGCTATACAAATAACCTCATTATCATAGAGAGGAATTGGAATTCCATCACTGTAGATTACAATCGCATTATCTAATTTCGTATTATTTTGCTGCCAGGAATACCAAGTCATACCTTTGTACTTGGTTTTTGATTTTCTATTTGCTACCTAGTATTCTTGATGCTAGAGTAGCTCGAGTCTAGTTCTAAGATCTTTCAGATATTTATAATTGGTTCACCTTTTTGGCTTTTCTTAAGAATAATGTTTATTTCTTTAAAACGGATTTGATTTTTTATATATTATACATATTTTATTGAAACTTACAGCATAACTTCAGGCCCTCAATTTGGTGAAAGGCTGGCTCCCAAACCGAGCTTGAATTTTACAAGTTTAATGGCTCATCTTGAGTATGGTTATCGAGCTTTTTGAGTATTATATATATATGTATATATCCGTGCCTGCAAATGAGTTAAGATTTTATCAAGTGACTCCAGCTCATCGAGTAATCCGAGAAGTCATGCTTTTACAGATTTATTTGAGCTTCTCGAGTCCTTCTCGAGTTCGAGCTCAGGGCCACTCATTTTCAATGCAAGTAGCTCTTACTTGTATTTAGTGAGGAGGCTACCTAATATAGAAAACCTGTATCCTGAAAGCTTGTCGAGTTAAGCGCTCTTGATCGGCTCATTTGCAGCCCTAGCCGTCACCCTGTCACATTATGTTTAGAAAGCGCATGTATGCTACTTGTTTTTGCTTCTGAATGTTCACTCCAGTATTCGAAATTTAGTTGCCTATAACCAGAAATTCTTGTCCACGAAACAAAAAGATGGAGTGCATTGTAGATACATTTACAAACATATATAGAGACTTGCAGTGATGGTCAATTGGTCATGGTGTTTTCTGCCAGGCTTATTATTACTGTAAAAAATGGAATTCTCTAGGAAATGGAAGTATATCTTATTTTTCCATATGTGAAATGTTTTCGTGCATACCTTATAATATCCATGGTACTTTGTGCTTGGGTCAGTTTTGATGCTAATCTTTTGGGTGAGAGCATTATAAAGTTATTTAGTCTGCTCAAGTCATTTATTTGTAAAAGATTAAGATATTAGAGGAGAGAGATGATTGTTTGTTATGCTTTGAGCCTTTGATACTCTTGGAAAAAGGATGCAACACGAGTTGAAGAACACAAGATATAAAGCTATGGCTTCAATACCTTAATCATTCTTTAGCTGCTGAGCTGCTCTAGGGCATTTTATATTACTAGACACTAGACCACTAGTACATGATTGGTTGGCTGCAATGAGACTCAAACCTTTGACTTGCAGAGGAAAGGAAAAGGGAAAGTGCCATATCACTTGACCAGTTGACCATCTCTGGTTCCTTTATGTCACTGGGAATGGCTAAAATATTTAGATCCTAATTATTATAAGTGCGTTTTGGCTTTTGAGAGTTTCAGATCATCTTATGCTTTGTAGCATACAGGATTTTGGCTAATCGACAATCTGCTGCTCGTTCAAAAGAGAGGAAGGCTCGCTATATATCCGAGCTTGAGAGAAAAGTTCAGACCTTACAAACAGAAGCAACTACCCTTTCGGCACAATTAACTCTGTTTCAGGTGATTGTTTTAATGCTTCCTTAGCTTGTTTGTCAAAAAAAATTTCATTCTCAAGTATCTGTTTCATGGGGTTCGTGTATTTGTACTCTACATTGATATTCAGTTGTTTCAAACTTGTGTGGCCATTTGTGGTTCTAGAAGAACCGTAAGGAAAATCATCGTGTATATATGCATTTAAGTTTGTGTATCTCTTTGTGCAGTTGCATATATATTTATATGCATCCAAGTGTTTGTGTATCTCTGTGTGCAGTAATGTATTACACGGCCCATAACCTTTCTAATCTGCATTTCAGTATTTCCTTGTCACGGCTTTTGATTGTAGACTGTTGCTTTCTTTACACAGAGGGATACGACTGGCCTGTCTTCTGAAAACACAGAGCTTAAGCTCCGATTACAAGCTATGGAACAACAAGCTCAGTTACGTGATGGTAAGTTTCCAATGCATGGTCTGCCCTTTTAAGCTATTTATTCTACTGTTCTGTCAAATGTAGAAGGGTATTTGTGCTAGCCCTGGCAGTGCACTATAATCTGCAAATTTATTTGACAAGAAAATACAGAATATCATCACTTGTGTTTCTTTATTGATATGATGAAATATCCTTTTCTAAGGTTCTTACTTATGATGTTCCATATCAAGAATGCAAGTTACATAATCGTAATTATCTTTTTATTATATAACTGTTACGTATTCGGCCACTGTATTTCTTCTCTTTTCCGGTGTATATAACCATATAAATTGCTTTGAAAAACACAGCTCTCAATGAGGCACTGAAGCAGGAAGTGGAAAGGCTCAGAGTTGCAACTGGAGAAATAGCAAGCTGTTCAGATGGATACAATCTGGGAATGCACCATGTTCCCTATAACCAACCAAATTTCTTCACAAGCCAGCACCAAGGCGAGCCACAAAAATACCAGCAGTCAAACCACCACCACCACCATCCTCTTCTTGGAGCCAGCCATGGGCAGGTTCTCTCAGACGCAATGCAGCAGGATCCACTGGGCCACTTTCAAGGTCTTGACATCAGTAACAGAGGTGGTTCTCATCTTATCAAGTCCGAAGGGCCTTCAATCTCCGCCAGTGAAAGCAGCAGTACGTTCTGATTCTTAACATTCACTCATGCATTAGTGATCCATGTTCCTATATCTTTCAATTGTTCATAGATTGACACCCTGTTAGAGCACCATTTCGTTGAAAATTTTATTTATTTGTTTCCACATGATTAGGGTTTATTTAGGGTTTAACAAGTTCCCACAGTGACGTTATTTATTGTTGTTTTATTGTGGTGTTATTGAAATGGAGAAGTTGCATCATCTTGTGCTATTCTCCTGGCTCATTGTGTAGTGTCTGTGATTCATTGAACTCTTATTACAATTGTTGGCAAATGACTGAATGAAGAAGATTCTTGTGTTTACCTTGAATTTCTGTATATTGTTTTTGTGTTCACTCCAGAATTACGCACGCTTACATACTTGGTCAGAACATTCAGTTGGGACATATAATTAATAAGGTTTAGCTTCTTGTTCTGGATAAAGGTTATGTAGAGCGTCGTCTACTTGTTTGAGACTGATGGATGTAGAGTGTCTTTTAGGAAATATGTCTGCTAATGAAATGGGCACTCAAAATATTAATGAGAAATATAAAATCAACATTTGGAACACTCAAATGTGAGATTCATATTCAGAGGTCCGGCTAAAAAAACTTCAATGTGAAGAAGACTCATACTTGAATTGAAGGACATGAACATGAAAATAGGCATTACTTTTCCTCCTATGGAGATAACTCATGATGCATGGACAAACAACTTTTTATATTATAGCCCAACAATTTCTGTTTTTTATTTATTTCATTCAAATATATAAATACTATGTAAATTGGAATGTGGGTGAATGCATGACAAAGTGAATTTTAGTAAAAAATAAATATAGTTTGAACTAACATGTAAGAAAAACATACACAAGTTTTTTGGTGGGATGATTTAACTACATATTTAGAAGGTGATTGTTGTTTTTTTTCTAATACAGCAACGTTTAATTTTACATATTATTAAATCGATCGTATAGAAGTTGGAAGCCAATCCAACCATCGGTACTTCTCCTTGATTTTATTTATTTATAAATGGAAATTTAGTAAAATTGTAATTGCTATAAAACATTGACGAGTTGGTTGAAAGTTGAAAGTAACACACAAAGAAAAAGGATGATAAGGTTTGGTTAACAATTAAGAGTATGAGTCATGAATCCAGATCAATACCATGCAAAGTGGAAGGGAAGTATGTATGCTATGACGACTATTGTTAGAAGCAAGCAACTATGACATCAAAACAAATCCTTAGGGTTGAGAGAGTCGGCGGAGGAAGTAGCAGCAGAGGCGGCGGGGTTTCGGGGTGGAGTAAAAAATAAAAGGAAAGATATATAGGTAATTAGGTAAAAATTAGATAGTTATATTAATTTGAAATAATAGGTAATTAGGTAAAATAAGGTAATAAGAAAATAAAAGGAAAGGAAAGATAAAAAGTAAAGAGTGAAATGTGTGATTGATTATATGGAGTGTGGGAGAAGCAGGTAGGGTTTTATGGGTCTGAAAGTAAGTAAACATAAACATAAACCTGAAATAAGATTAGATTAGATTAGAGGAGATTTAGGCGTAATAAATGCACATGACATTGAGACAGCCTCAGAGACTCAGAGTCAGAGTTAGAAAGGATAGGTGATGTGGGCTCACTCACTCACTGTCTGTTGGCAATCTCACCTCTATGCCCAAACCCAACCCATTAACCCAACCATTGATGGCTTGATGCTTGCTTACAAGTTACAAAGGGTTACATCTCTCTCTCTCTCTCACGACAACTCAATAAATGTTATGCCACATCTTCAAACACATTCTAACACTACCACACCATTACTGCCTATGGCTTCTTTTTACATCATCATCATCATCATCATCATCATCATCATCATCATCATCATCATCATCATCATTGTTTAAAATACACACTGCAAGCCATGAGTATATCACATGTATCTAAAATAAGAATATATGGCTAGTAGTAGTTGCCCATCCTGTGTTCAAACATATAATAATACCAATATTCACGATTGTTCTTATTATCTCTCAATCCTTAAGTAACTTTTCAATCTTACAATATAATATGAATAGCAATTAAGGTAACATCATCATCTGATTTTCCAATGTTTGTTTATCATATTTGAGTTATGTGTGTGTGTGTATATATATATCTATATATATATATATATAGATATAGAATATGGTTCGAGAGAGTACCTCCATTATGCAGCGCACCAGAAGGTACCACCTTTAAAAAAAATTTTTTTAAAATTTTTTTTCATAAACATGTTTTAATTAGCATTATGAAGATCGTATGTAAATTTCACATACATTCACATCTCCTAGCTCCTAAAAAGTGATGTGAACACACACTTACATGATTTTGAATACATGTGAACTCACATTTATGTGATGCGTGTTTTCATGCACTTAGAGTGTTCGGATTTGCGTGAAATTCACATATGATCTTCATAATGTTAATTAAAACATGTTCATGAAAAAAATTTAAAAAAAAATACTTTTAAGACTGGTACCTTCTGGTGCGCTGCATAATGGGTGGTACTCACTTGAACCTAAATCTATAGATATATATATATATATATATATATATATATATATATATATATATATATATATATATGTGTGTGTGTGTGTGTGTGTGTGTGTGTGTGTGTGTGTGTGTGTGTTAATTTTAAGAAATACATGAAATATAATAAAATTTTCTATTAACAATTTGGAAATTAAAATCTTATTTAAAATAGTTCTTAAATAAATGCTGTTTTATACGATCAATAACAAATATTGGCTGCCATGATAATCAAATGCCTATACTCATTTTCACATATTGTATCATTTAATTGTACATGATTAAACCATTAATTATTAATTATGTTAACAAATAAAAAATAAAGCATTTTGTTTTTAGGATTATGGATGGGTCCTGTTTTTTAAACACAAATAATAAGTGAATAAAGTGGTTACAAGTTGTTGGCAATCATCATACACAATTTGGTCCATCATTCTATTAATATGTTATTAAAGTTATTGTACTCTTAAAAAAATTAAAAAGAGAAAAGAAAAGAAAAGAAACCCATATATATAATATATTTAAAAAGTCAATAACCAATTATACGCTATCATAAATGGTTAAGGTAAATATTATATATATGATTATGAATATTTATTAGGGTTTATTATGAAAAAAATCAACATGTTTTCACGTTTTTTGCGTTTTCGTCCCTCTATGTTATTTTTTCTCATAAAAAACCTCAAGTTATTCTTTTTTTATTGGTTTAGTGAAATTTGGACATTAGAACCCGGTTTTTCATGTTTTTAAAACCCGGTTCACAAATTATAACCGGGATCTAATGTCCAAAATTTCACTAAACCAATAAGAAAAGAGTAACTTGAGGTTTTTTATGGAAAAAATAACATGGAGGGACGAAATCGCAAAAAACGTGAAAACATGTTGGTTTTTTTCATAATAAACCCTATTTATTACTAAACCAATCTATTAACCTACATATTATATGAGTTAATTTAAAAGATATTTTTATAAATTATAATTGTACTTAAAGTATACTTATTTTTATTTAGTGCATATATAAATTTAAGTTTTTGAATTAAAAATTCAAATTTTAATAGAACTAATTATATATTTTTAATTTAAATAACTTTACTTTAGTGTCAAATGTAAATGATGTAACTTATTTAAATATATTTATAGATTATAACAAATGACTAGTTTAGAAACTTATTTAAATATATTTATAGATTACAAACTGTGATTTGTTGTCCATCAAAGTGTTTCAGCCGTTTCAAATACCACAATCTCTACAATCATTCCGACCACCAACCACAAGATCGATACCATCTTCAGTTAAAAAATGTTCACGTTTGTTCATTTGATTATTATACTTCATAACACCAATATATAACCACTTTGAAGTATAAATAAAGCGTGCAAATTTAAACACCATTTCGAATATGCACATGAGAAATGAGTTCTCAACATGTTATACATATATGTCATACGTTATTCATTATATCACTGAAAATATGGGTTACTCGAATTCTCCATAACACCTCTCTAACATCTCAGGCGTTCGCCTACGTGCATAATCAAAACATGTTTAGCTAATGTGTTTATGTTCTAAAAGTGTCGATATATAACCTAATCGTACGTTAAACAATTAATTAAACATTAAATTTAATCAACTATATGTTTTAAAATAACATAATGCTTAGGAATCCACTTGTTATAAGCCCATTCAATCACCATACATAACAACAACAATATATTGATTATCTCAATTAACGAGGCAATTCAAGACACCTAAACAATTATTAACAATTAAAGACATCGTTACAACTTATAAATCAAATAGTTTATGATAATTCAATAAGATGTGTAACATGGCACCTTATTTTTTCCCACAGGCCATCACTAACCGTCGATAACCTCTATCAACTTATAATAAAGTCTTTAATTAGAATATCCGGATAATGATTAGCAAATGCAAGCAAACACCATAAGAATGATAGCAAGGTTCAAAGAAAAGCCCACCGTTGGATTTTTCTTTTTTGAACGGAGAGATAGAAAAGGCCCTTTAGGTCATTTGGACTCTATAACTCGATGTCGCAACCCATATTTTCTAGCAGACGCAACGCGAGAAGCAACTCCTTCTTCCATACTTGGCTATTTCATTCCTTCTTCCATACTTGGCTATTTCACTAATTTCCTTGATTTTATTTAGGATAATTGCGCAAAAAACCTTCAACTTGTCAGTTTTTTGTGATTAAAACCTCAAACCAATTTGCGTTGCATAGAAAACCTTGAACTAACTAAAAATCAGTAAATCAAGGTTTTATCAAAGGGTAATCGGTTGAAATCATTTATTAATCCTACAGAGACCGGTAAATAATCTACGTGGAATATATTTTAATTGTTGAAACTGGTTGCCAAGTATTACACATCATTTAAAACCTCGTTGATAATTTTTAATTGTAATTTTTAAACGGGATCACATCATCTACGAGCGTTAAAATGATGTATAATATTTGGAAACCGATTTCAACAATTAAAAATTATTCTACGTAGGTTATTTACCAGTCCACGTAGCATTAATAACCGGTTTCAACCAGATACTCATTGATAAAACCTTGATTTACAGATTTTTAGTTGGTTCGGGGTTTTCTATGCAACGAAAAATGGTTTGGGGTTTTAATCACAAAATGCTGACAAGTTTAGGGTTTTTTGCGCAATTAAACCTTTTATTTAGAAACCAAGCTACGACCAACACAAAATTATGCAACAACACACAATAAGAGTTCAAAAACTTCAAATTATAACTAAATGTTTACATCATACACTATAGACATAAAGAAGAGGATTAGCATGTGCATATAGATGGCGTCTCACTCCACATTTATCGACTGTTAAAATAAATAGCATGAATTTATTGTCTAATTTCATGTAGATAGAGGGTCGGTGTCATATTCCAAAAAAAATTGGGATGATATAAAAAGAGACAACCCCTTGTGATCAAACCTTACATTGGTCCCCTCTAACAACATGCACAATTTGGATCAATTCAACATCACAATTTCCTTTTGTGGATACCATTTAAGGTTTGATTGATACTTGTCCCCAACAAAATAAGTTTTTATGGTTCACAAGTTTTGAGACTTACACATGAACATGCTCTTATGCTTAGAAAAAAAAATCATTATAAAAGTGAAAAAAAATAAAAACCACATATTTTTCTAAAGAAAACTTATTTCTTTTCAATATTTAATGAGAGATTCATGTGTGGTTAACTCAAAATGTGTTTTGATGATTGTTTAAAGTTTGATATGGAATTATAATGTACACAACTACACATATGTTTTACCGAATTGAAGAAGGTCAGTATAGTTGATTTACACAAGATTTTAGAGTTTCAGTGTTTGAATCCTAAGTTTAACCTATGGTACAATTCTCCATAGTTGTTGGTTCTATTAAAATTTGAGCATATATTCACGAGGCCATGTTACATAAATTCATGACTCTCAAATTGGTAAGTGGTTACCCTCAATTTCGGGTGTTTGAACGCAAGAGTATGTTCCAAAGTCACGAGAACCGTTATTTGTTAATAGTTATATGTCATATGGCATACGCGAGAGCACTTCATCTTGGCACACACAACGGTCCTACCACGAGGGTGTACGTTTCATATGAAGAAGATTTTGTATTCAAACCGAATAATTAATTAATAATAACATTATCTTTTAAGGGGTTTTCTATTTCAATTTAAAAAACACATTTTTTTGTCTCATTTTCTTCCCCTTTGAAATGAATGCCTACCGAAAATAGAAGAAAAATGAGACTAAAAAGGGGGGCCGCAATACCCGCATCTTCATGTGATCATAACATGGTAGCCCCTAATTTCATAAACTCATTTTCCATGACCTAATTATTTATTTTAAAAGAATTATATATATATATATATATATATATATATATATATATATATATTGAGTGAGGTTCAATTGAGAACTTTTATGCATTGAGGTACAAAAGAAAATATATCATCCATTAGATCAAAAAATTGTATGGATTAGATTAATGACAAAAGGGTAAATAGTTGGACAATTTTATGCATCTTGTGCATTATGGAAACAAAGAAAGAAGGGCATTTTGGGGAATGTGCATACCTCATTAAATTTAATATTTCAACAAATAATCAAATAATAAATGCTAAATAAATTCAATTGATACATTTTCAAATTTAAAAAAATTACACAAATTCAAAAAAAATGATGGAGATCGATGCATTTCATCGTTAATCGTGTTTATCTATGCATTGTGTTAAAAAAACGCATTTAACAAAAAAAATACACAAATTCATTTATGTATCGTGTTCAATTTGTTCATCATTCTTTTATGCATCGTGTTCGTCGTTCATATTCTTCATTCAGCTATGCATCATGTCAACTTGTTCATCATTCATCTATGCATCGTCATTGTTCATGATCCATTTATGCATCATCATTTTTCGTTGTTCATCGTTCATCATCCATCTATGCATTGTCATTGTTCATCATCCATTTATGCATTATCATTATTCATCGTCCATCATCCATCTATGCATCGTGTTCTTCATAATTATCATCGATTACCTCTCTTGTTCATGTTCATCATCATCGATGTTCATCGTTAATCTTCGTCTTCAAATCTATCATCACTAAGAAAGTCATGAAGAACACGATTAGAGAAAAAGAGAGAGAGAGAGAGAGAGAGAGAGAGAGAGAGAGAGAGATAAACAGAGAGAAATGAGGAGGAAAATGAGGAATGTAGTTAATATGAGATTTTAATTCAAAATGTAACTCCTAATTATCATTTAATGATTTTTAGAAATAAATTAATTATCATGTCTTTAGTTTTCCCTATATGCCCTTTGTGCACCCTTGGTGGATTATCCGATGCACAAAAGTGCCTCGAGGTGCCCCGATGCATAAAAGTTCTCAATTGAACCTCAATATATATATATATATATATATATATATATATATATATATGTTTATTAATTTGTCTATTACATAAATAATTTTAATATTACTTTTTTATAATATTAGAATTAAAAAATTAACATTAATTTTGGATATATTTAATTTGTAATACTTTTTATGGTATTTAATATTTTTTTGATTATAATTAGGTAGAGTTATAAGTTATTTAAACAAGAAAGGTGGTTATTAATAACATTAAGTTCAATATACTGTTTTTAAATATGAAGTAATATTGAAGTTACAACAAATTATCGAAATAATAATAATAATTATTATTAGAAAGTATTTTTTAATTGCTGGTTGTTGTTATTTAATTGGATCCAATTATGAGCTTATCTTTCTGATTTAACTGTTTAATAACTAACGTAGGAATACTGATAAAAGACATCACCAGAAGATGACAAGTACCATATATATTCAACATTTTATTAATAGGAAATGGCATGACATAGTTGAATAGTTTCAAGTTTTTTCATACAGGTTGCATAATTTTTTTATGCACATTGACGTTGTGTAGTTTTAAAAGTATTATGATTTGATAAGTAATTATCTGGAAACCGTTACTACCGGTAACTATTTTGTCATGTACTTTATCAATATTTTGATTTAAGTTGTATACATTTAAAAATGTTTTGATTTAGACCGTGCATTTTCAAAAATATTTCGATTTACGCTGTGTACTTTCAAACTATTTTCATTTATCATCGTTTTCTTTTTTATACAACATTCTTCGGTCATTTGAAAAAAAATTAGTAGTGGAGTAATCTAGTAACTTGTAACAATATTTTACAAAGTTAGCTTCCTTTCCATTCACGTTTATACCATCAATGATTAATAACTAATAACTTTATATATTTATTTGTTACTATAATATAACAAAAGTATTTTATAACTTCTATATTTATGCTCTTGTAGTCATGCGATTCATTTATTTTAATTAAATTAGATAATACAAATTATAAGTAACAAGATAATGACTTATACTTAGATGTATATTACAGTCTTTGTCTCCATTTATGATGTAATTTTATTTGGTAGTTACACCTTTCTTTTTTGAATTTTTTTTCATTTCGTAGTTATATTAATTATTTTATTTTCATTTGGTAATTATACATTTTTTTTCTAATAAGTGACTATTTGACTGCAAACTGTATACATTCAACAAACATGATTACGCAGACTTTTTTTTTATGTTAATGTGGATTGAAGTCATTAATTTTACTAGGGTGCAACGGTCGAAAACCATACCGAAACAACCGATAATTAAATTTTTTAAAAAGAAACAATAGTAAGAATCGTACCTGATGGTAGCGTACTAGTCGGTTTGCTCTTGATTTTTTTTTTCCAGAATTTTACGAAGAAATGCAAAACCAATCAAAGTGGACTGAATTGAACATTGTTATATGTCAGAACTGAGAAACGAACCGACTGGTACTGGATCCGGTTTAATAGAATTTGTCGGGTTTTCGAGTCTGTATCGAAATCTACACACCCCTAGTTTTACGATACCAATATAATAGTGTAGTCTTGTTCTACTTATCATAGTATATTAGATTGTAGGATTCTTAACTTTCTTTCATTACGTATTGTTACTATATATGTTCTATGAAATTAATGTGAGTTCTTGGAATTTGAAATATATGTATTTAAAAAATATTGTTACAAGAAAAACTATCATTACCAACGATTTCAAATCATTGTTAAACAACTCAAAACCATTTGTATTTCATGTTAACAATGAATTTAGAAATGAAAACTGATTGTTGTTAGTATGTTCCTTGTAATGCCTTAATTATTACCGAACTTTGAAAGTCACTGATAAATTACAAATAACTTTACAAATTGTTATTAAGTTACAGACTCTATCAGATTGTAAGTAATTTTCAAAATAGCAAGACATACATAATGGTTGGTATATATATAGTCATTTACCAAAAAAACATAAAACATTGCTAAGTGCTTTTTATATATTTGCCTATGAAAATATAATTTAAGTTGCTAACAGTACATTTACCAACAACTTTATATTGTTTGTTGATACTATATTAGAAAATGAGCAACAAAATACTTATTGCTAAATTGTTTGCATACCAAATGACTTTGATCTTTTGAAATACATATCAATATATAGAAGTATACCAATACAATCCCAAATAACAATACCAAAAGCAACATGATTTTCATATTAACCAAGTCTAATCAAGTACAATCCATAATAAATCAATAAATACACATACAGTAGTAGTGTAGAACAATTAAGTAGTAGTATAACTGTATAAGTAGCATTTGAATAGAAAAATATAATAGTACATTCTATCATTTGATTTAAGATAACTCATATAAAAGGAAAACAAAAGCTAGGAGTTACGAAAATATCATACATATTAGATACACTTTCTATGCACAATTGATTATATCCCTTACTCGTTGTATTCAACCTTGGTAATCAACGGCTACATTTAGAACAATAAAAATGACCAAAATTAGATGTATATTATATATTTAAAGATCAGTAGATACATGAACTTAAGTATACATTTAGATGACTCATACAATATATTTAAGTCATTGATCCACTGAATTAATGATACATGGATTCGACATATATTAAATAAATAATTCATTGATCCACTGTTTAATACATTGATTCATTAAAAACTAATTTAACAATACGTGATTCAGGAAAAAATATCAATTTTTATGGTTATAACCAAACCAAAATCAAGAACCATTATACCAATTATGATAAAGAAATAAATATTGACCCTAAATCTAAGTTTTTTATTCCTTTCAATTTAAAAAAGATCAGATCATTGCAAACAAGAATCTTGAATCCATCTTGCATGCGTAGATTTAGTCATATTCCCGAACATCATTTGAGAAACACAAGAGAATCATTGAGCAAATTATGTACTAGAAAATCGTGTTCTCGATAAGGCAGTGATGGTGGTTTTCACTGAAGTTGTGATTCTCGATGAGAGATACAACCGGTTGTAGTGCTCATTATTGACTGAAACCTTCCTGAATCGATAGTTGGTGGTGGTTATCAACTGAGAATGGTTTGTGCTAGTCGTGGTGAACTGGTGATGTTGTCGTGGCCCGTGGAACGGTTCCTTTTTAGCCCTCCGTTGTACACCTCACCATTTAAATGAGTATCCAATAGAAAGATCTCGATAGATGTAAAGATTTCTCACTGAATATTATAGCAGACTTAAATGGCAACGGCTACCAAACGCTTTGCAAGAAACAGTTAACAACCAACTAACTTGGAGCCAATCACAAGGACAAAGTATGTAATTTAAGTTCCCTCTCATTGTATCCAAAAAACACACATACACACACACACACACATAGACAAAAGATATTTTGTGAACACTTTATTTGTAGCCATTGTGAACAAATAATCTTGATACAAACATTGCTTGGAACCTTTTGAATGTTATGAATTTTGTTGCGGACATTTCTATGAACTCTTTGAACCATATGAATATTGTTACAACACTCGTTTGTATATATGAATGTTTATTGTATTTTTTTCGTTCACAATGTTCACAACGAATTAATTGTTTACAATATATCTCATCCCCATGTGTGTATGTATAATCGATGTGGTATCGTGGAAATATAAACACCTTGAGTTATCAGTCAAGATAAAATAAATTTTAAATTATTTAACATAAATTAACCTTATACAAGTGTATGAATCTAAGTAATCACTTTTTATAAAATAAAAATAAAATCATACGTTCACATAAGCTCGTCAAATATGCATTCATATGTGTATAAAAAATCACACATATGTGAATGCATGATTTTTTTTAGTTAATAAAAATTGGAGTTTTCGGATTATGTACTTTTGTAATGTAAATGTACACATTTCTGTATAAAAAAATTTCATCTTAACTGATACATCGAGTAATATTTAAATATTCGATACCTACACAATCCTTACCTTATATATAATCACAAATTATATGGCTAAAGTTCATATCTACAACAAGTAGTACCAATTATGAAAATATATAAATAAATGAATATGTACAAAAAGTACTAAGAAGGAATTTATAAAGAAGGAATGCATTAAACTAATATAATGAGATATATATAAAAATCATAAGCTTAATCATATCAATTTACAAATTTGATAGTCAAAGTCAAAATAAGATAATTAAACAAAGAATAGGAGAGTGCATAATTAATCAAGGCATATAAATAAAACTAAACATGTTTAAGTGGGAAAAATATGTCTCCCCTTCATTGAAGCAAAACTTGGATGACTAATCAGACAATATCCACGTACGAAAATTATATATAATATCTATAATTATATAATAAAAGCTATTACAATTAAACTTATCTAATATACTATTAAATATGTTCAATCAAATGTTAAGAAGTCTACCTTCCTAATTGAATGTATATTGGATTTATTTGGCATAAGTTTAATGTAAAATTTTTAATTAATCTTGAAATTAAATATCTAAAATATTTTAATACTACAAATTGAGAAAATGAAGTATTATAATCAATCTAGTATAAACCTAGCTCGTATGATTGTTAACTTTTGGACAAATTAAAACTTTTATTAATACAATAATAGAATATATACATAATATTATTTAACAAGGCAGCCGACAAATTGGTGAAGAATCGCAATCTCACTTTCTTTATTTTGTTTCATTTAATATTTTAATTGTTACCAGGAATAATAATTGTATACATGCTATTTTTTTATGTGTATTCATTTGTACCGATCAAGATAAATAATTTAATTATTTTTTCATAAACATATATAAAGTAATTAAGAAAAACATTTCATGTTTTTGATTTGTGAATCCATTTTATGACATATGAATTGAATGCGCATAAGAAATTGATGTTAATGTATAAAGACTTCAGTATATTTACATATGATTTATAGACTTATAAGCCATTAAATAATGTGAATTTACACACATATATTTATAATGTTATTTTACATGTTTATGGAAAAAATGAAAAAATTATACATCTTTACTGACACCCACACTCCCACAGGTACTAATTTGAAGACATGATACCCATTTGATCATGATGATTATCATAAATTTAGATATTATCTGGATAAATAAATAAGATACATATGTGTAGATTATATATATTACTGCTAATGTAACAGTAGTTACTTTCTGTTATTCTGTTTATAAAAAGTTAGTTTGCTATCTAGCAGTTAGTTGGATAGTTAGTTGGATAGTTAGTCTCCTTTGTCTATATATTGTAATCTCTTCTATCAGAATTGAATATCACCTCATATTTTGATATGGTATCAGAGACCATCCGATCCTTTTCTTCTTAATTCTTCCTCTCTGCCATGGAAAATTCCGATGGCATTATCCTCAATCCAAATACAATGTCTGCAAGCAGTGATCCTCTGCACATCGCTACCTCAGATCATCCAGGTATGATATTGACGAATACTCCTTTCAATGGAAATAATTTCCTTGGCTGGAGTCGTACCATTAAAATGCCCTAGGTGCGAAACTAAAGCTAGGGTTCATCGATGGCTCCTGTCGTCAACCTGCAAATGATCATGTTGATTTTCAACGGTGGATAAGGAGTGATTACATGGTCACCTGCTGGATCCTAAATTCAATGATAAGTGAATTATCAGAAGCATTCCTTTATGCTTCATCTGCATATGATCTATGGAAGGAAATTTCAGAACGTTATGGGCAAAGCAATGGTCCACTCAATTACCAGTTGGAACAAGAATTGACCAACATTTCACAAGGTAATCTCACTATTGCTGCCTATTTTAACAAATTAAAGCGTTGCTGGGATGAATTACATAATCTCAATGGTGTTCCCTCCTGTCATTGTGGGAAAATGAATGAATGCTCATGTGGAATTTTAGATAAATTCCTAGAGATTGAAAATCGTTCTAAATTGGTCCAGTTTCTAATGAAACTCAATGATGATTATGAGTCTGTTCGCAGCCATATTCTTTCCATGGATCCCCTGCCAAATGTTAACAAAGCCTATTACATTGTGCAACAAGTTGAAAAGCAAAAGCAAGTAACAACTAAAGTGGTTGAACCTTCTGCTTTTTTTGTTAACACCAAATCTGGTCACAAAGGAAACAAAATCGATACAAAATCTGATGGCAGAAAACACTGCAATTTCTGCAAACAAGATGGTCATACCTATGAGCAGTGTTTTGAAAGAATTGGCTATCCTGATTGGTACAAAGGAAAGAAAGCTAAGAAGCATACTCGAGTTGCTGCACATGTAAGTTGCAATCTTGATACTCCTTTTGACATGGAGTCTGAAAATGAATTACATGCTTCCTCTAGTAATGGTTTAGATCAAAAACTGGTGACAGCAGTTTGTCAAGAGATGATGAAATTATTCAAAGGCAAAGATCAAATTCAAGACTTTGCTACTTCAGGTATCATTTCAAACGACTCATCATTTGCTCTATCCTGCCATGCTGAAATAAATATGAAATCTGATTGGATTGTTGACACTGGTGCTTCTGATCACATGTCACCACATACTGATCTCTTCCATTCTGTTAAGACACTTAAAAAACCCATTTCTGTCAAGTTGCCTGACAAAACTTTCAAGATTGTTACAATGGTTGGTCATATCAAATTAAGCCCTCTTCTAACACTTTTTAATGTGTTGTTCATTCCTGATTTTCAATACAATCTACTCTCTGTAGGTAGACTTGTTAAATCTCAAGAATTGATTGCTCAATTTTATCCAAATTGTTGTGTTTTTCAGGACCCTTCAACTAACAAAATCATTGGAGTTGGAAAGGGGTCAGGGTGCTTATATACTCTCAAAGCTTCTCCTGATATTCCTACTGTTAATAATTCCTTTGTTGCTTCTGTTCATGATGATGTTGCCATTGAAACTTTTCATGCTAGAATGGGACATACTTCTTTGTCAAAAATGATTCATATCAATAAATACAAGCATATTGATGTTTCTGAATTCTCTTGTGAAACTTGTGTTTTAGCCAAACATCATAGACTGCCTTTTCCTAAAAGTAATATTTCTACTAGTTTTCCTTTTGAATTAGTACATGTTGATCTTTGGGGGCCCTATAAGACACCTTCACTAAATGGTGCTCATTATTTCTTTACAATAGTTGATGACAAAAGCAGAGCTACTTGGACATACCTAATCCACACCAAAGACCAAATTCCATCCATTCTATCTTCCTTTGTAGCTTATGTCCAAAATCACCACAATACCAAACCAAAGACTATCAGGTCAGATAATGGCACTGAAATAGTCAATGGTAAAGTATTAGCCTATATGCAATCACAAGGAATCTTAAACCAAAAATCAATGGTGTACACACCTCAACAGAATGGAGTAGTTGAGAGAAAACATAGACATTTACTTGAAACAGCAAGAGCAATTAAAATTCATGCTAATTTTCCTAACACCTTTTGGGGAGATTGTATTCTTGCAGCCACCTATTTGATAAATAGAATGCCTATGCCAAATCTGTCTTGGAAAACTCCTTATGAAATTCTTCATGGAATAGCACCTTCTTATGCTCATCTCAGAACCATTGGTTGTCTGTGTTATGCCAATATCAACAAACCCAATAAAGACAAATTTGCACCCAAAGCTGAAAAATGTGTTCTACTAGGGTACCCACCTGGACAAAAAGGTTATAAATTGTATAATCTAATTTCAAAGGAAATCTTACATAGTAGAGATGTTACTTTTAAGGAGTCTGTTTTCCCTTTTCATAATCAGAATTCTCAGTCTTCTTATCCTGATAAGACTCTTTTTCCATCAGCTACAATGCTTGATGATTCAACTGATAATCTCATCACCATTCCGCAATATTCCTCATCTTCTCAATCTTCTCCTGATCATTGTCCTTCTAGTTCTTCTCCTCCATCTGATAATCCTTCTTCCTCACCTCCTATTTCACAATCAGTTCCATGTCCTCCTCCTCCACGAAGATCGTCCAGATCTATCAATAAACATGTCTGGCTTAAGGATTTCATAACATCAGACACATCTTCCAAAACAAAGGCAACTTATCCTATTTTTACACCAAGTGATCTTCAATCCATACCAGAGTCTCATATATCTTTTCTAGCAAATGTATTTTCTGTGCAGGAACCATCTAGCTATAATCAGGCTTGTAAAGATCCTAATTGGATTGATGCCATGAATATAGAGCTGGAAGCTTTAGAAAAGAATGAGACTTGGGAACTCACTGATTTACCCACCAATCATAAAGCTATATCTTCTAAATGGGTTTACAAAACAAAGTTTAAACCTGATGGTACAGTTGAAAGATTCAAAGCTAGATTGGTTATTCGTGGTTTTGATCAGCAGGAAGGCAAAGATTACAAACATACCTTTTTACCAGTTGCTAAACTTGCAACTGTTAGGGTCTTAATTGCTTTAGCCACAGCAAAAGGCTGGCCTTTACATCAATTAGATGTAAACAATGCTTTTCTGCATGGTTATATTGATGAAGACATTTATATGAAACCTCCTCAAGGTTATACCAAAGCTTCCCCAGGTCAAGTTTGCAAGCTCAAAAAATCGCTTTATGGTCTTAAACAGGCTTCAAGACAATGGAATCAAGAGTTATCTAAATTCCTCATTAATTTGGGTTTTGTGCAGTCTAAACATGATTACTCTCTTTTTGTCAAAAGTCATGGAGATGAATTTACAGCTGCTTTGGTTTATGTTGATGATGTTCTTCTCACTGGCAATTGTGACAAGGAAATACAAGAGACAAAGCAGGCTCTGGACACTAAATTCACTATCAAAGATTTGGGATTAGCCAAATACTTTTTGGGTATTGAAATATGCAGAACCAATACTGGTACTTATCTCAATCAACGCAAGTATGTCATTGATCTTTTACAAGATGCTGGTTTAACTGGAGTAAAACCTACTTCCTTTCCTTTACCACAAAATCTGAAACTTTCCCTTGATAAAGGAAAACCTGTATCATCTCCAGAATCTTTTAGAAGATTGGTTGGTAGACTGTTGTATCTGACAATGACTCGTCCAGATATCTCTTATGCTGTCCAGCATTTGAGTCAATTTGTCTCAGATCCTAAAGAGCCACATTTGCAAGCTGCAAAATATCTTCTAAGATATCTTAAAGGAACGGTTTCTAAGGGATTGTTTTATCATGTTCAGTCTCATTTAAAGGTTACAGGCTTTACAGATGCTGATTGGGCTTCCTGCTTAATGACCAGACGATCTTTAACAGGATATTGTATATTCCTTGGGCATTCGTTGGTTTCTTGGAAGACAAAGAAACAGGCTACAGTCTCTAGATCATCAACTGAAGCTGAATACCGAAGCATGGCTGCTACTACCTGTGAATTACTATGGCTTAGTTATCTTCTTAAGGATCTACATATACCTGTTCAACTACCTATCACTTTGTTTTGTGATAACAGATCAGCTCAACAAATTGCTGCTAATCCGTGCTATCATGATCGAACAAAGCATCTCGACATTGATTGTCACTTTACAAGGGACAAAATACAAGATGGTTTTTTGCAGACTGCATATATCCCTTCTCATCTTCAAATTGCTGATGTGATGACTAAAGCTTTGGGCTATATCCAACATTCTTCACTTGTCAACAAGTTGGGCTTATCTGAACCTCCAACTTGAGGGGGGGATGTAGATTATATATATTACTGCTAATGTAACAGTAGTTACTTTCTGTTATTCTGTTTATAAAAAGTTAGTTTGCTATCTAGCAGTTAGTTGGATAGTTAGTTGGATAGTTAGTCTCCTTTGTCTATATATTGTAATCTCTTCTATCAGAATTGAATATCACCTCATATTTTGTTTTCTCGTACTCTACTCCGGTACCACAAATTACCGAGGGATGATGAACTTATTTTAAATTGATTTTTTTCTCTATCAAGTTGTTTTCTTTCGGCCTTTCACCATGTAGAAATGAAATGAGGTTTGCTCGTTCGTATTCTAAATGGAACCTTGTACTCAATTTTGGTGTCCTTAATTTATTAATACAATCCAATCTAGTTTAATCATTTTCGTCAATCCAATAACAATTAAATAATTTAATTAGTTTTTTTCCATTGAATCAACAACCATATATTTAACAATACATATATAAGTAGGTGACAAACCCTAACATAATTAATTAATGTTATTTCTCTAGTAATATTGACTTTTAAAAAACCTTGTAACATTTTATTTCAAAAAAAGAAAACATTCAAACTCTTCCCAAAAGTATGATACTGTATGAATCCATCCGTGCATATATGTATTCTTTAAAAATCAAATATATATAATTTATGCCAGAAAATATACAACTCAAGTTTAAGATTTATAAATTAGATGTTTATAAACATTATATATGAATTCGATTTTGATGATTAAAACGATAAAAATTCATTAAACATCGTTTACTAATATAGTTTATTTAATATATAAACCGAAAACGAAATTGTATCCAAACATTAATGTCTAAATAAACTGAATAGAAAGATACAAGTTGAGGAAATATATGCATGTGCTAGTAGGGTCTCCTTAGGTTTATCAAAACAAACCCATGTTCCATTTCATCTTTTGTTTTCATATCCAATTAATTACAATTCTTTCTTCTTTCTTTTTTTTTTTTTTTGAAATAAAAATGTTTTAATCAGAAAACTAAATACAAAAAATTTTCATTTCTATACAAGATTATAAACAAATTAATGTATATTATTTATAAATTTTAATTTTTTTTACACACACATAAAGAACTTTATAACATGACTCAACTTATATATCAATGATAAAGTCATAAAACCTGTCATCGTTATCATGAAAGAACATTTATCTTTTTTATACATATGTACGTTACTAATTTGAACTTATAAACTAATTAACGAATCGATAAATTTATATGATGATATTGAAGATAAGAAGGTCAATTATATATCTATATTGATTTCATAATCTTAATAGTTAAATTAAAGCTTGAAATTGTGAAAACAAATGTCCTCCTATTTGGAACCCTGTAATAAAAGATACTGAAGAATGAATCATGTCCCTATCACCTGTAAGTTTGTACAATATAATAGAATGAACTCATGATTTTTCTTTATTAAATATTATATTTTAAAAAAGAAAAAGAAAAAAAAAAGTTGGATTGGCTGCTTAAATGGCACTTAAATATACATTTTATCTGTGTAATGAAAAAGTGATTCACATGATTAAAAAGCAAATCTAAAATACCTCAGATATTTCCTGATAATGTATTAATTATTGAATGGATTAGAGATATATTTAGACAGATAAATCTATAATGTATATCATAAAAACTCATCATATATTTTAATTGTTTCATACAATATCTAAAAGCATGAATAAGGAAAAAAAAAATACTTATCATTTGCAAAAATTGTCACTTTCCAATTTGAAACACTTTTTTATAACCAAAGCCTTCTTCCTCCATCCAACTTCCCCTATATATACAAGTCTACCTTCATTTGGTCAATTATCCCATAATTTAAGTGTTCCTGCCTTTGGCAACACCTAAAACTACTATTCCAATGGCTTCTTCACAATTCACCATTCTTGCTTTACTAACACTTATTTGCTTCTTCAATCTTGCCCATGGACAATGGCAATCCGGTCATGCAACATTTTACGGGGGCGGAGATGCCTCTGGCACCATGGGTACGCAT
Source organism: Centrapalus pauciflorus (assembly GCA_020465985.1). Taxonomy (NCBI): domain Eukaryota; kingdom Viridiplantae; phylum Streptophyta; class Magnoliopsida; order Asterales; family Asteraceae; genus Centrapalus; species Centrapalus pauciflorus. The sequence goes on from JAANYP010003966.1 coordinate 527,797, forward strand.
TCTACTACTCATACGAAAAAGCTATATATAATTCGAATGAATTGTAAGTTTTTTAATTACTAAGTTAGGGATATTGTTTCTTGCAGGTGGTGCTTGTGGTTATGGGAATTTGTATAGCCAAGGATACGGTACCAATACTGCGGCATTGAGTACGGCTCTTTTTAACGATGGTTTAAGTTGTGGATCTTGTTATGAGATGAGATGTGATGATGACCCTAGATGGTGCTTACCTGGTACCATTATCGTCACCGCAACCAATTTCTGCCCACCGAATCCTGGCCTGGCTAACGATAATGGCGGTTGGTGCAACCCTCCTCTCCAACACTTTGATTTGGCTGAGCCTGCTTTCTTGCAAATAGCACAATATCGGGCTGGTATTGTACCTGTCGCATTCCAAAGGTAACTTTTTTTTTTCTTTTTTAATTATGTAACATATATACACATACAGAGAGAGGGGGTTCAATGAAGAACCTTCATACATCGAAGAACCTTAAAGGACCTCTATGCACCACCACAAATGCATCACAATTCCCCCGTGATGCATCATTATTTCTACGTGATGCATCAAATTACCGCGTGATGCATCTATTTTTACATGATGCATTACGATTTTCTAGCGATGCATTGTGGTTCTCCAAGGTTCTTTGATGCATAGAGGTTCTCCATTGAACCCACCCCTATATATATAAATATATATATACACACACACTCATCCAAGTACACTGTAGCATTGTAATATTAATCTCAATTGTATCACTCATTAATTAATGGTTTTGTTTTAGGGTTCCTTGTGTAAAGAAGGGAGGAGTGAGGTTTACGATAAACGGTCACTCGTACTTTAACTTGGTCTTGATCACAAATGTCGGCGGTGCAGGAGATGTACACGCAGTCTCAATCAAAGGATCAAAAACAGGGTGGCAACCAATGTCACGAAACTGGGGACAAAACTGGCAAAGCAACTCGTACCTCAATGGCCAAAGCCTTTCCTTTCAAGTTACGACTAGCGACGGAAGAACGATAACGAGCTATGACGTGGCACCATCTGGTTGGCAGTTTGGTCAGACATTTCAAGGAGCCCAATTTTAAGTTTTTAAAAAAGAAAAAGGGTGTGAAAGTCTTTAGGATGGAAAAAAAGGAAAATTTTTAAATTCTAATGGATTTGTATAATGCAGAGGTGGCAAGTAAGCACCCGCCTATTACAACATTCAATATAATGTAATGTAATGTAATGATATTGATGATGATTTGGTTTTTAGTGTTATTACTATTTCATAATATATAGAAAAAAATGATGAGAAAATTCTCTGTTTTTTTTAAAAAAATGATGTAATTGTAGTTGTAAGCAGTTATCGATCGGTTAAAATGTATGAATTATGAGGTTTTAGTAGACTGTATTGATTCTTATCGAGTTATCGATCGGTTTATAAAATATTCTTACAAAATGTTTGTATTTTCTTTTCTTTTTGGTTTTATGGGCTTTATTCAAGAGATGTTAAGAACAGAATTTTGAGGGTGAAAATTATAAGTTCACAATTATTTTAATCATTATGAAATATTAATCACCTTTGTTGATTAGAATGAATGCCTTGTAACTTTGGTAAGTGACATCATATTAATAATGTGTGACTTATATTAATAATGTATCATGATATAACTTTTGTACTTGACATAAAATGAAGTTCAAAACTGTACATGCATTCGGGAGAGAATCAACTCTCTATGCAGCTCAAAAACAAAAGCAAAAACAACCAGCAACATATGAAACTGCTCCGTGGGCCTCTGTTTTCATATCGTTCAGGCTCGAGAACGAGACAATTGTGGGGTTAAAACAAACATCTCACAACTGTGAGCGTCAACTGGCATGCCAAACGATGCCACCGCATCTGCTACTACATCTTCATGCTGGAAACCAAATAGAAATTATAAGTGTTTTACCAAAAGTGAAATTTTCAATTTGAAGTTTTTAATAAAACTGAAAAGATAATTTTAGAGATGATAATGTGTTTGAATGTGTTATAAATACTTTTTATCTTTTCATTTTTTTCACTCCCTTTTATCATATTTAGAGATGAGATTGGGGTGACTAGATTGAAAAACAAAAGACGAAAAGCTCATAAATGAGTTTTCAAGTTTACTTGTAATTTTGAAACTTGAAAACTGAAAACATCAACCAAAAAACTTTGTTTTCGCCAAAAATAGGTCAACTAAACAGGCCCTCTGGAGTTCCAAATCTTTGAATATTCCTTGAGAGATTCTCAGTCAAGGAGACTTTTGGGTTGCATACAAAATCAATATTGGTGTATTTATAGGAAGAAGTCTTACCTTCCACAAATCTCTTATAGAAACACTGGTAGAGGACTCGAGTCCAAGAGTATTCCATGAAACACTGATCGTTCCAGCTTCTGAACACCTGTTCCAGAGCACAACGGCAAAACGGTTCCCAGACAATGGACCAGCCCAAACCTGAAGACAAATTAAAGATCAAAAAAGGACTACCCTCTCTAAAGTTGGAGGTTCAGTATAGATCACAGGCATTTGCGGCATAGATGAGAATAAAATTGATTAAATCCATTAAGCGAGCTTGTTGCTCTATCAGAAAAGGACGTAAACAGGGAGGACCTGAAGACAATCATCTGTTCCTGAAACTTTAACTTTTCTTCCCTGGATTCCAAGTGGATCTACAATGCAAAACAGGATACAATCAACTTTCAAGAAAAGAAAGATGACATGCAGTTGCAATTATCAATGAACAGAAACAGATGATCTCTAATGCACAAACAGATAACCTTGGTTTACACCAATGGGCCCTTGGCCTAGCGGTACCAATGGGTTGTAGGTTCAAGTCTCACTTGAGACATAGGTTGTAGTGTAGGATAATTAAGGTGATAGTTTAGGTTGCCTTTCAAAAAAATAAAGATTACCTTGGTTTACAGCAATGACCTCCTTATTGCTTAGGATTCCATATGTTTCTGCGGTCATGTTTCTGACATCACAACCGACTAGAAGTGGAGCCTGCACATTAAAGAAACCATGGTATTAGACTTAACAAAATCCGTGCATGGTCAAAACCCTAAACAGACTATACGCCGGGAATAATTCAAACAAATTTCACCATTACCCAATAGTTTTCCACGAGCTTAACTTATTAGTTATTACATTGAATCATTCAAACAAAGCTCAAGTAATATGAAAGGTCAGCAGACTGCGAATGTAATAAGAGCTAACTACCTTCATCAAAGCCCATATGCTAAAATGTGATCGGTATTCCAGGTAAGTCATGCCACCATTACCAACTTCTAGCATATCTGGGTCTGCAAATGAAGAATAAGTTGTATAGTGTCATCAATTTGCAGAGCATGGATGAATATAGATAGATAACTTCACTTAAACCAGTCCAAAGAACATCTATTCCTACCATTCCATCCACCAGGTCCTGCATAGGCTGCCCATTTGTCATTGAGATCGGCAATAGAAGTCATGCTGGAAGAGAAAAATTAATCGTTAAGTTGAATGGGAAAAAGCTTACTAAAGCAAGCTTAGGTCACATCAGTCAATCCTTTAGTCAGTTTGTTGTGAAATTATTTAAGCAAAAACCTAGTTCATTAACAAACACCAAAAACATCCTTACGTATGTCACAATAAGGTTTAAGCTTGTGAGCAAACAGTAAACATATACGTGCAATCAATCACTACAAGTCTATAACAGGTTATTGCAAAAAGTTTGAACCTTGCCCATGTGTCATTGATGTCATCTGTTGTTCTCCAACTATTTCCAACATTGCCTGCCCATAGAGCAGGATCATCTACACCCCTGACACATTAAGGAAAAAGAAAATTCAAGGATTCTGTGTACTGTGTTGAAAATTCAAACTATGAACCACGAAAATGAGTCATTACCATTCACAAAGGGAATAAAATATTGTCCGGCCAGTTGAATTTAGGGCATCCCGCATTGGTGGATATCTTTGAATACAAACCCAAGTTCAATGATATTTTTTTAATGGTAGTTACAAATTGGGAATGACTGAACGATAAATAATCTTATAATGAAGCCAAACCTATCAATTGGCTTAATGCCAAGATTGAAGCAGTTGTCATACTTCAAGTAGTCCACGCCCTAAACAACAAACAAGATGAATTGTGATACCAAGTCATTCAGTGAGGAAAGAATGTTTCATATGGTGATTTCAATACACATCCAAGCTCATGCATCAGAATTTGTTATATGCTTTTATGTGAATGCTAGATTTCTCAGTATCACATACCTAACCTCCAGTAAGCACCTCAAATTTTGAAAATTGATGGAAATTATTATGTAACTCGAGATTATCACATATGGTAGGGAAAAAATAAAATCCAATCATGGTGAATAATTGCGAAGTATGATAGATTGTGTAGCACTGACAAACAAATCAGAGGAGATCTCCTCTCTATATATGTTAGTGTGAGTCACCAAAATTTAGTAGTTTTTAAAGCACCGAACACACTCCCAGTATTCAACTGTGTATCCTGTTGATCTTCCTAAACAGAATCATGTATATCTGATTCCATAGAAGGCATAATGCTCAATTATTGTAACTGCTAATATTCAGCATGAAAGTACAAAAAATATTGGATCTTATTTGTGGGTTACTTCGCAACTTACCCAGGAAGCCCAAGTTGCTGCATCATCATTCTCATGGAAGAGTGAACCAGGTCGTACTTGACAGGTAAAAACACTAGAACATTCAATAGATTCAAATTAAGAGAATATTGGGACTGTAGCAGAAGGGAATACAAAAAAAGATTCCCGTGTGTTTGCCAAAATACAAAAACAACATATATAGTATATCATGTGAATTTTAAGAAAATTATATTGTACATAACATATCGCCAACAAAATTTGCTAGTGTTGGTTAACAGTTAACACCCATTGGTAGGCTAATTAAAAGAATAGTCGGATTTTATTGTACCCCGCAGAAGAATAGATACCAAGCTTGAGGCCCTTCCCATGTACATAATCGGCAAGGGCCTTAATCCCAGATGGAAATGTTTTTGACTCAGGAACCAACTGACCCTGCAAACCAGCCAGTAACTTTAGCACTTACAACAATCTTAGCTGAGTTTGCTATGAACTTTCCATCATTTCAAATTATTACTGCTATGGAAATTGGCCCTAGGAAACCAGCTTGAGTTTTAATCGAAGGTTTAACAATGGCTTTCTTTATTGATACCATGAAAGGTACCTTCATTGGTGTGCATGTAGATGGAAATAAGGGAGTAACAGAATAATGATTTACCTTTAAGTCCCGAGTCAATGATTCCCAACAGTCATCTACATTTAGGGATTAGATATAAGGCTCAACCACCATTAACAAGAAGAAAAGGAGGTGACTGACTACTACTGTACTGTTTCAAATGTTCTATCCAAGTCTATACATGTTTTGGCACACACCTTTGTCACAAAACATACAAAATGTATTCCATCTTGGTAAAATCTTAATACCGTTAAAATTTTTAAAAATGACCGTAATACCATTTTATGGTTCAGGAAAATTTGCAAACCTTATGAAGCTGAAAAGTAGAAAAAAAAATACAAAACAAGAATCTCCTTCACCATAGACTCCCTCTCAGCCGCTCCCCTCACAAACTCCAGTGACGGTCCCTCTCCCTTGTGCCGCTGCGCTGCATGCTATGCGCCACACCCCCCCCCCCCCCAAAAAAAAAAAAAAAAAAACCCATCCTCATCGCGCAGTTTGAGTAAGTTTAAAAGTTTGGAAAGATACCCCCTGAGCTTTTTTGGAGTATACTGGTCTTTTTTGCAAAAACTGATTAAAGCGAAACACATTTTGTAAGTTCAGTTACTGCTGGTGGGCTGGTGGGTTTGAAAAAGTATCTTGTTATTCCATGAACTGTGACTCTAACAAGAATCAGTAATAGCATGTAAAGAAATACCAATGTTGACGTAATTATAGCCCAAGTCAGCCAAGCCAGTCGAGATAAGTGCATCAGCTGCCAAACAGAAAAGATATGTCGATCAGTGTCGTTTTAATTTCTCTCCTCACACCCTCAACATCCCTCTTAGCGTCTTTGCATGCACATACACTTACTTCCTTTACATATTTGTTACTAAGCACAAGCTTCAAATGCAAAACATACAGCTTAAGGATTTAAGTTTGATACAGTGATTACTCTCAGGAATTTTGAAAGCAACTAAACAGCTACACATATTACTAGTACATGGCTACATGCATACCAAAACTCTGATATGGGAAAACCAAACCTACTTTTGGTTACATGATTTCATCTTTACCGAATAAAACAAACATGCCCTAAATATGTTATGGTATTAACCTACAGTACAGTCAATCGTATTTTAAATTATACGTTTTCATTAGGTAACACAGTATTGAACTGATCCGATTGACAAATGACAAGTTAAGTCAACCAACTCATCTCTGATTCTCAAAATAACAAATTTATCAATTCCCTCGCAAAAAAAAAAGAAGAAGAAGAAGAAATTTGACCTGTTTCCCTAATAAGAGTTTCGCTGATGTTGCAAGCGAAGAAATTCCAGCTATTCCATCTGTTGAAATTCATCATTTCATATAACCAAATCAACTCCACAACTATAAAAAATCGAATCCACAGTAGTAAAAACCAGAGTGAATCGTCACAAATATCGAACAAATTACCCCATCTGAGGAGTCTGAGCCAATCCATTACTAAGCTGAAGCAAACCGTACTTGGAATTATCAAAAATATTGACAGCACCATCTGGTTTCTGTATGATCGACAATGGCACCTCTCGAGCTGCTGATAGCGTCGATAGAAACAGTATTGCTAACACAACGATTGCCTTGTAATCCATAGCCATTTGCGATGGTTAGCAACCGTAATGTTACTGAATTTGAGGTCAATGATCTGGGTTTATAATGGAGTGGAGTGGACCTCCTTCTGGATTTGTGTACTCGTCTCCAGATGAATTAGAGCGAATATTCGTTCAAAACGAGACATAGAAGAAACTGAGAAAGACCCAACACGTGTGTATTGTACATTATACTTGTAAGGTTGTACGTTGGATTAATATTGAATTATTCACCTTTAATCTGTTTATTGCGATAGTGACTTCCTTCCAGTCGAAAAGGGCGGATGATAATGTAAAATGTGTAGACACTAAAAAATATATTTTTCACTTTAACTACTAAGAACTTCTAATTTGATAATTGCATATTTTTTACCACTCAACTTTTTTTTTTAATCATTTTACATAAGTGAAAATAACCTTACTTAAGAGGTGTTATGTTCACCAAATTTGAAGAAATGTAGCTGAAATGAAACAAAAATTTAATTCTAAAATTGTATTTAGGGTGAAAGAGAGAAACAAAATTTTTTAGGAAAAACATTACTGAACAAATTGTTTCGAGGAGGGATGCGTTAAAGGCCATTCCATGTTGGGCATAGAACGAGCTTTGGCTCACGTACAACGTTGAGGCGTAGAATGAACACTGAAGAGCAAACTCGATAGCGTTGACATTTTTACTATAGAGGCATGTGTGTCCATGAGAATCCTTGGATTGGGATGGCAAAAAAGAACGAACCTGATAGGGGAAAACCGAAAACCGATCTAATCGGGACGGGTTTTCCCAAACCCGATTAAGTTAAACACGGATGGGGCATGTATGGTATTGATGATACCCGTCTCGTATACCCGATTACATAACTCGTTTATATCCCTGACTATTCCGATTACTTTTGTTGATAGCAACATGCTATTTATATTGTATATATATTACATATAAAAGATGAATATTTTTATCTATTTTATATATTATATACATAAAAATTATTATGTATGTTTTAAAGAACTTATTTATTTATATATAATTTATTAAAAGAATGTTTTTTACGTTATCATTTGATAGTGATACAAATTTAATTTAATATTAGTATTGTAATTTTAAACACATGGACGTTTTAAGTTTAAAGTATAAACCATGTGGTTTTTCATATCATTGATTTATAAATGGGTTTCTCCTATTCCCCGCAGGTTTCCCCGCGAACCTGATGGGGATCACCGTTTAAAACCCACGGTTTTTTAAATGGAGACGAGATTTCAATTCCCCGGCCCGAACTCATCCCGTTGTATCCTTGTGTTTGGAGAATTTGGTAGAGCACTTGTGCATCCTGGGGATGTCCTAGTGCACTTGGTAGGACGCTTCTTGTATTCCTATTCCTATAACTAACATTAGTGGTATTAAAAATTTAAAACGCACCGTTTTGGTGCCCGTCCCCACGCCGTTTCACCCAATTCCTTTGATTCCTCCAATTTCCATATTTCCATAATCAGCCACTATAGTTTGTATCGTTTCACCAATTTCCTCCAAATTCCATATTTACAGAAAGAACCCCTGTAGTTTGTATTAATTTTTAGATTTGATCCCTAGACTTTCAGTTTTTCAAAATTAATTATTATTATCAAGGTTTACCTTCAACATTGTTCCATATCTATTAACTTTAGTTAAAATACTCATTTTGTCATCGTTTATATTTATGAAAATTCTAATTAAAAATTATTAACAACTCCATATTTTAATGAAACAAATAGGTGTAGAAATATAATAAAAATATTAATATTTTTAATCAATTAGAAACAAAATATAAATACAATAAAACCATCTACGCTAATATACATATATATTAACATTTTGAATTAAATTGGTACGTCATTTCTCCATTTCGTTAAATTAGAAATCGAAATGGTACATCGTTTTTTCTACTAAAACAATAAAAATTAGATTGTTTGGTTGTTTTTTTACGTTTGGTTAAATCGAAAATCAAAATGGTTATTCGTTTTATCCGTCCAAATTACTTAAATTTGATTGGTTTTATTTTTCTATTTGGTTAACTATTTCGCTGGAAAAATTAAAGTGTTCGTTGTTATAATTTTAAATGTTTTCGCTCGAAAAAAACAATGAACCATTTCGGTTTTCAGTTTAATCAAACGAAAGATTCAATCGCTTAATCTAATTATTAATGTTTTCCAGAAAAAATATTTAATAACTTTGTTTTGCAATTTAACCAAACGAAAAAATGACTAAACATATTAGTTTTAAATATTTCTGCTCAGAAAAATGACGAATCATATTAAATTTAAATGATTGAAAATAACGCCAACTGATTTAACTATAAATGTTTTCACTCGGGAAAAATGAAGAACTCTGATTTTTAATTTAACCGAACGGGAAAACAATTAATCAATCTATAAATTTTTACGATAAGAAAAAGGACGAATTATTTCACTTTTTAATTTTTTTTAACGGATGAAATTATGAATCTTTTTAAAGCTTAATAGATATTCAGTTCAATAAATTTTTATATTTTTATATTTGTAAATAAAGTATTCAGTTTGTACATCAACTTCTTTAATATTCGATTAAATATTTAAATATTGAAAATTTCTGCATCCACCTCAATTTGAAGAATTAAATAGCAGTGATTCATTTTGTTTTTTGCATTTTGTCTCACAAGATGTATATAAAACATCAACTTTTGTTATTCATATTTTTGTGAAAAAGGGGTTTAATATTAAAAAAACCAACATGTTTTTCATATTTTTGTGGTATAGCCTCTTCGCTTTACTTTCTACCAATAAAATCCGTGAGTTATTTCCGTGAGTTATTTATTTGTTTGTGATTTTTGGAATTATTCCTTTTTTGCCAAAAAAACATAAAATTTGAGGACTTTTCGTGACATGTTGGTTTTTTGTGGAAAATACATGACTAATTATTTTTTTTCCCGAAAATCAGAAAGAAAACAATAACATAATGACTTTATTGGGAAAAAATAACATGAGGGACGAAACAAAAAAAAACATGAAAACATATTGTTTGGTGCATATAAAACCCTAAAAAGAATATACTTTAGACATCATCAATTGAATCATACCAAATTCGTAAAAAAATAACATGTAACTCACTAATGCTTAAATTCACAAATGCACTTACATTGTCATCATTAAACTATTTTCTATTTCTTAACATCATATTTTACCTTAAGCGACAAAAACTACATATTTTTTTATGGATACCCGCAGTAACGCGCGGGCAACCACAACACTAGTTTCATTACATTTATTGTTAGTTTATTGCAACAATACACGTTATAGATTTGAAATCATGTATATTCAATTCCTTTCATTTTTTAATTCATTTGACAAATTTCATTCATTCGAAAAATCATTTTGCGAACTAAATTGCACCTTACTTGTTTATATTTTGATGACATAACATTCTTGAATATATGGACGCTTCATGCACAAAGTTCATGTTAATTCCTTTAAAACCATCAAATTTTTATATTTAGTCAGTGAACTTAAGTATCTATTTTTTTTTTATCACTAAACTATCATTTATTATTTTCTTTAGAGGAATTGAAGCAGTTTATAAAGTTGAAGTGGATAATTATGTCGTTGTAAAAGTCTGGTGTAGCTCAACTATCATACTTCAATATTTGAAGTTACCATAACCCTCTACCACCCATCAGTGTTTTTCCTAATTACCATGATAACCATCTGTTTTATCCCCACTAACAAAATAGACACTCTTAGCTTTAGGGATGAACAAATAAATCGTTTAATCTGGACTGTCCTATTTTTCGATCGGTTCTTGGTTCCTATAATTCTTGCAAATTGGTATCGGTGCCATCGGGTTCGGTTCAGTCCGCCCCGATTACTTTGTCTTTGTAAAAGTCAGAAAATAATTGGAACTGAATTGAATTGGACCGTTTTATTTTTGGACCGGTTCTCGGTTCCTGATTTTGCACATTTTCGATTTTCGAGTAAGTTCGTTTTGGTTCGGGACGATTCCGGAACTGAGCTCATCCATACTTAATTCTTTTCTCATAAAATGATTGTAAGTATCTTAAAAATCAAACAAAATATTTAATCTGTCAATAAAGTACCAAAAAAAGAGGTAGTCTATTTACACCCCATGATGGGGTAGAAAAATAGTTACCTTGAAAAGTGAAATGGTAAAAAAAATGTTACTAGTCTATTGGCTAGTTAGTTATAAAATATTTGATTTCTAATAATATAGTAATAATGATGGTGTAGAAATAGACATGTATGGGATGAGAATAGTAGCACAAAAAAAAAAAAAATCCTACTCAAGGCATAACCTATCTAATTGTTTTTGTTTTGAGCCAGCAAATGAAATCCAAGTCTTTACAATTTCTCAAGGCAACATTACAAGTTTTTTACATTTTTAACCTAAATGAAACAGTAAATATCAAATAGCAGTTGAGTGGTGAGAATAGACCAAATAGTATTTCATTTGATTTTTGTAATATTGATTGATCTGTAAATATTTAATTAATTTAAATGACGTCCGGGATGTTCATGGGTGAAAGTTACCAACGCCATCTGGAAATACATAAAACCATAAATTTTGTTTTGCTTCGGAAATAAATATCAATAAATTAGATGGTTGTTGCATTTATTATTCATCCATATCCATTTAAAAAAAAAAAAGCATTTAAAATATTAAAATGGGCCTTAAAAACATAATTTATGTCCACCGATGATTTAGAAATCGTACAGGACCAAAGTTTTAAAAATCGTACGGGACATCAAACCGATTCCCACGCTTTAAAAACCCGGATTGATTTAACATGTTAGACATATATAAATAGGACAACAAATTTATATACAGAGTGATGTCATCTTTCAACAACTTAGATATTCGTGACAACATAAAATTAACGAGAGCTTGTGGATCAAAAAATCTATGAATGAAAAACAAAAGATAACATTCTTGTAATTATTTAAAACATTTGATAGTGAAAAATTATAAAAAGATGTGCAAAAAGTATTTTAAGAAGAAAACAACCTGTATTTTTTTTTTCTTTTCTTTAATATTGGACTCTAGGACTAATATTATTTTAAGCCATAAATTATTTGTTAGATGTCCAATAGTATTGTTATTGTTTGAAAAAAAAATAGTAACGACATAATTATCGAAATTGTGATCTTAATTGTATGATCGTACATTTGGTTTTTACCTAAATTTTTATAAAATTCTTAAATATTTATTATTTATATATGAAACTAATGTTATGCATGACAAAAGTTTATAATTCTATTCTCTTTAAACGGTAAAACCCAAATAGCATACATTATGATTATTATACAATGTTTATAAAAATTAAACATGTTGTATCTCGAGCTTCGCACGAGAAAAATACTAGTTGACATCATTAGTCATGAATTTATTAGTGCAAATGTTATTTATACTAGGTAATATATTTTTGTATATGAGTTGATTTTTAAAAAAAAATTAATAAAGAAATATTTATTAAGATATATAAAATAAGAGGGTTATTAGATTTTTAGTTAATTATTTATTATATCTATTAATCGAATTACAATAAATTGTATTTAAGTTTAATTTTAATAATGACATATTGACACGTAAAAATAAAAAAAATTAATGCAGGACATTTTATTTACTTAATTATTAATATTTTTTAAAAAATTTATATTTAGTTGGACTAATATTTATTGAAGACAAAAAAAGGAAAAGTCAAGGGATGAAAAGGAAAAAGGTTGGTTACTTGGTTGGTGAACCGAAATAAGTTGGCTAGTTCGGCACGTGATGCGTGCTTTGAAATAATAAGCATAACAAACCCCTTATAATATTAGAGATGTATTAGGACCACCTCTATTAGTCTAATAACCACATATGGTCCCCCCCAAGTATTCATGAAACAAGAACCTAGTAACTGTTGTGTGCTCTTACTGCTCCAAAAACTAAATATTTCAATAGATTGGAACCGAGAATGGGATTGGATGAAATCTTCTTACCTTTTATGATAAAATTACACAAAACTATAATGAATTGGACTTAACCAATAATGAAATCTATTGGTATGATGTTTGATTTGGTTCGTTTATATTACGATCCATACCAATATTAACTTATAATGAATTGTAAATGTGTGGCTTTTCGGTCTCCACTTTAGACTCACACACTCTCTCAATTCACATACATCTACCCTATGATGTTAAACAAAGTTTTTTTTAAAAAAAAAAAAAGATTTTTATGTATTTGGCAAAAACTTGTAACCATAAGAATTAAGAAACCTTATTTGTGGGCTTATCATACTTTATTCTCATTTATTTAAGAGATAATTGCATGTATATTTCTTTTGAATTTTATAATATCATTTATACCAAATCAAAGTATTAATATATTATGTAAATATATAATGTTTAAAATGAAATAATAAAGTTTTATGGAGGGGTATTATTTAACTTTGAATATAAATGAGGTGGTTAGAGTGTAAATGTTGCCATTAAAATAATGGATGTTGATTGCTAACTAACCTTTAGACATTGAACTCATCAACATGGCTGCCGAGGAGAGAAACAGTGCCAGAGCGAGAGTCAAAGAGAGATCTGAAGAACAACAATGGTGAGAGCACCTTGCGTTGACAAAAATGGGATCAAGAAAGGAGCTTGGAGTGAAGATGAAGATAACCAATTAAGAGCTTACGTTGAACGTTATGGCCATTGGAATTGGCGTGAACTTCCCAAATATGCCGGTACCATTCGTTTTCAGTTCTCATCATCCCTGTTGTTCATATCTGTTTGATTTCAGCCATTTTGTAGTCTGTGTGTTTGTTCTGAATGGACTACTATCTGATTCGTGGAAAAAAGGAGGAGAAATTGGTGTGGTATATTGAATCAGGGTTAGCTGTAAAACGGGTTTTAATTTGTACTTTTCTTCTTGTTTTGGATGTTATCTTGTGGAATTTCCTATGCTCTTTCCATTTGATTTTGCGATATTTTCTGAATTGCTGTTATTTGATTTCCCCCTTTTTTTTAAACTTTAGGGTTAGCTAGATGTGGGAAGAGCTGTAGATTGCGTTGGATGAATTATCTTCGCCCGACTGTGAAACGTGGGAATTTTAGTAAGGAAGAAGAAGATCTCATCGTAAAGTATCATAAAGAAATGGGAAACAAGTATGTGATCCAAATTTACTTTAACCATTGGTATCATACTGGAATTATGGGCATTTGTTTACTGTTTTGTTTCTTGTGAAACAAGACAAGGGGATCATCAATTATCTGGTAAATTATTTTTTGAATTTTAAATTTTTGGAAAACTTTAGATGTTATGGCATAATGAGGTAAACAATATTAAGGCCTTCATATTTGCGAACGTAACCTACCAATTATATAAATTGGCACACTATAGGAGAAGGAAGAGATAGGAAGGTCCAACGAAGAATGTGGTTTGAAATTCGTAACTGAACCGAACGAACCGCAAAATCCTAAGGACATATAGGAATTAAAAATTGTGGATCTATCAGTGTAAAGATATGTTAGGAATTAATCCTGGAAATTTTTTTGTAGGTCAGATGACAGACAGCATAAAATGAGTTGAGGATATTAGGCTATTAGCAAAAAGAATCCAAATTCCATGCCTTCTTTGGCCAAAATATTTGAATTTGTTTGCCAATTGTTTTGGTTATGATTTATAGTTTATAGATTTCTGTAATGTTTTGTAGATGGTCAGCCATTGCTGCAAAACTACCGGGAAGAAGTGATAACGAGATCAAAAACCATTGGCATACCCACCTGAAAAAACGCACTCCAAAACACATTCCAGATGTCCTCAAAAAGGAAGAACAGAGTTCCTCCTTTGAACATATTATGCAATTTACTGGTCAACCTCCAAGTGTTGTTTCGGCGTCTAGCACCAATGTAATTTCCAACGACTCTATAGCATCACACAGATTATCTGATGAGTCATCAGCATCTCACAAACTATCTAACGAGTCATTGGCATCACAAAGAGTTTCCGATGATTCATCATCACATTCCTCGGGTGTAGAGCGTCAGCGGTTGTGGATAGATTTGAATCAAGATTATTTCGATGAGACTTTAGAGGAGGAATGAAGATATGGGTATGGAGTGGACTGCAGAGTACTGATATGACTACAGACTAAGATGGAGTAAATGTTCCAAAAGAGGTAAAGTCTTTCGATCCCAAATATGTGGATTGAATGCTTTTTAACTGTTGTTTTGTAAATCAACAACTTCATCAAGTTCCATATCAGTTTGTTCTTTTGTTCTTTCTTTAGATTTTGTCTGGGAAATTCACATGTGCAGCACAAAGAAGAAACAGTGTTAATACAGAAATCCTTATCATGGTAGACTGATGATTAATATTTTATCCTATACAAATATACAATACAATGACGCATTGACGTTTTCTGTAATTTCTTTTGGGGGTTAAAAGGGTTATCCCTGTAACATACTTGCGATTCCTGTTAGGTTAGAGCTAATTGGAATTCGATCAACTAACGCATAAGATTTGCATTTAATGGAATAATTACCCTCCTTAAGTGTCCACTGTTAGGTTAGTGTTATCGCATGGTTACACAGTTCTTTAGGTACGTTGTAATGGGTGTCTGATTCTGATGATGTCTTACGAACCAGCTTTGTTTGTTAAATTTGTGAAATAAACATCTACTACCAAACAGATTTGAGACAAGAAAACATGAATGACTAAATTTTAAGCTTTCATCTACTAAAACAGGCTTAACAAATTACCATAATTCCCCTGCCGAACCCACAAAACTTGAACCATCTAAAAAGGGAAAGGGTTAAGTTCTGCTTCACCCATCTTCCAAATCTTGATAGATGCCTTAACACTGATGCCAGTGGCATTGTTGAACAAGAATAATTTGGCTGCTTCATAGATTGCCTTTGTAGGATACACCCTTGATGTTATCACTGTTCTTCCTCCTTGTGCAAAGCTCTCCACTATCGAATGGTCCACCTGCATTCATTTATTAGGATATTTACGTGATTACTTATGTATGTATATGTATGTGCGACATTGTTTGTTTCGCAATCAAGAAACCCAAAACTGATCCATGGAATTATGGTTTCCTTGATATGATCTAATTCCGTTTGACGGTTATTGAGTTTCTTTTCTAAACACTAGTATCAGGGACTTCACATACCAATAACCTCATGTTGTAGTTTTCACCATCTAGTACAGGAACACTGCTTCCATATACCATTTTGCCCACATCTGAAAGCTTTGATGATCTGCATCAATTTTATTTTGTTTAATCTCATCAAGCTAACTAAGGAATTAGGGGAAAGCTGGGAGGAAAAAAAATAGAAGAGAAACTAGTAACAACCTTGATTCGTCAGCACAAAAATAAGTTCTTGATGTCCCGTCGGTGTTTTTCGCAATGTAAAAATACACTGGAGTCTGTTCGGAGAGCTCTGCATCGGCTAGAACCACAAGCCCAAATGGTCCCAAAACTCCCCTAGCAGCTGCGCCCTCGCTTGTGGTGCAGTTAAACAACACATCGGCTTCTAGGGTTGCACCCAACATTTTCTTGTCTACCTTGAATGATGCACTTATGTCCAACTATAACCACCATCAAATAATATGTAAAATTTTTATTCATATATATGGAATTATGGATCATATTTAACTATCATCATATTTCTTTTTATTTAATGGGTCCCATCTTTTAACTCGTTAGGCACGACACGTAAAATGAATGATACCTGCGTAGCGGTTCCTATATCAAGTGGTATGAGTGATCCAGGCCGCAGCTCAACATCTTTGAATTCGTTGTGCTTTATAGATCTCAATGTCTCTACTTCCTCGACGGGCCATTGAATCAAATTGCTTTGTGTCTTTGTGTCCAACACTACGGTTCGTGGAACGTTCTGTAAGTAACATAATATAAAAAACCGTCCATTAATAAATTACTCCGAAAACAATCTTAATAAATACTGTTCTTGTGATACATGCTATTTGCACTTAGAAGACTATTTAGCATTGAAAATTTTGGATGGTTTTAAAAGCATATTGTTATCATGACACCCAAACCACATGACGTTTCATGTGAATTGATAGTGTTAAAATGTTGATCTAATAGGAATGACTTATCAGTTGAAGCATTACGATTTTTTCTAAACGATTCCTTAAATTCTACACCGTTTGTCTTTGAAAAAAACAGTGCTGAGATGTGTTGTCGTTAGTTCTTTTAGTGTAGTTAATGAGTAGTTAAGTTTTTTTTTTTTTTTTTTCCTATAATTATGTGGTTCCTTCGTGTTGTCAATAAATATCCTTCTAGAGTTCCAAAAAAGTTATTTTATAAATTATCAAAGGGTTTATTATGAAAAAACTAACATGTTTTTATGATTTTTGCGTTTTTGTCCCTCTATGTTATTTTTTTTTCCCAGAAAAGTCATCAACCAAAATTTTTTTTTTTTCTAGTTTTATGAAATTTGACTATTAGAGCCGGTTATAATTACTAAACCGAGTTCTAATAGCCAAATTTCAATAAACCAAAAAGACAAATTTAATTTAAAGACTTTTCTGGAAAGAAACAACATGGAGGGACAAAAATGCAAAAAAGAAAAAAATAAATCATTTGTCAAACATTATGTAATTTTGCAAAGTCATGAGTTATGTTAGTTAAAAGGGTGTTACAAAAAACCAATTTGGATTGTCGAAATATAAATGACTTTTTAAAAACAAATTGTTTATATACCAAAATATTAGCCCATCCTTTTACGAGGTCATCTTTTTGAGGATCCGTTTCTCCAACATATCCCCACAAGACCCGTCTCTTCTTGCTCGGGTCATAAAATGTCTTTGATGCATAAAACTTCCCATAATCATATCTCAACCCGATACCCACATCCATCTCCGGATCATCCGGATACCATTTATCATTCACAGCATCATACGACCCGATCGCATACCAGTCATGTCTATCTTCATCCCCACTTTGCTTCAAAACATGCTTAACCCCCGATCTATGATCCGACATATCCAAACCGTTAGTGTCCGTGGTGGACACCGGGTAAAGATCCACACATTCCCACATACCTGTACCAGGAACCGAATGAAGCACCTCGTCCAGTAACTCAAAATGCGTGAAATTGGTGGTGTGGTAAATGAGAGCACAACCGATGGTGTTGTTGTGCTTGGAGCCCATAACCATTCGGTACTTGCCATCGGGTCCAATCCAAAGAGTTGACGGATCACGGAAGTCTTTGAGGCCGACGCCAGGAGGGGGAAAGAGGATGGGATTGGCGTCGTATTTGATCCAGTGGAGGAGAAGGGGATCGGAGGAGTTGAGGGGATAAGCGAGGCATTGTAGCTGCGAAAGATCATAGGCGTTGCCGCTGTAGAGCATGATGATCTGGCCATCGGGAAGGATGGTGGCGGAGCCGGTCATGACGCCTTGGATGTCGTACCAGTGATCGGGAACCATGGCTAAAGGGAGGTGGAACCAATTGATGAGATCTCTGGAGACTGCATGGCCCCATGTAATGTTTCCCCAAATTGCAGAATCAGGATTGTATTGGTAAAATAAATGGTACCAACCCATATGATATAATGGACCTGTATAGGTGTTGCAAAATATCCGAATATTATTTTACTTTCATTCGAATGAATGCAAACATAATCTTTTCATGCCAATATCCAAAGTATACGATTGTCTTGATTAATCTTATTAAAATTTAGGTGAAGAAAGTAAGTCTTGGGGTAAAGAAATAGTTTAGGAGTAGAATTAGGATAGTTTGACATTCAAAAAAAAAATCGTCTAAGATTAGTCTAATTAATATAAATGAAGTATATGATTAATAAAATAAGAGAAATATGTTGTACACTTAACATCATAGGATTCAGTTCAATGTAGTTACAAATTAGACTGGAGAACTGAAAAACTAAGACAAATTACCAAAACATACATTAAGCAAAAATATTTTGTCCAAAATACTATTCATAAGTGGGCTTTATTATTTTGATCATCCTACATCAACAATGACAAATAATTTATAAATAGGGTTTACTAAAATGTGTTACAGAATGAAATTTAAGTATTAACCATTTTTTATTGTGCTAAAATGCACTAGAGAAACTTTTTTAAATCCCTATTTGTTGTAGGATTTTGCTAATGTGTGCTTATATATTTTTTTAATTAGTTATATGTAAATCATATATAATTAGAATGTTTACATGTTGTTACATTATTATTTAAGTTTAGTTTGTTTAAATACGAATAATTATTAGACATTTTAGAAATAAGATTAATTTTGATATATTATAATTATAATTAGTGTTTTATGATGGTTTATTTTGTTCATTTTGTGTGTTTAGTTCTAAATTTTTTGATTTAACATAATGTTTGATTAAGTCTAATTAAGTTTATTAAATTTTGTTTACATTAAAATATTATTATTTCAAATATTGACTAAGACAACTAAAGATTTTAAGAAAATTATATCGGTTTACTATATCATTCGTTTATCGTTATTTTCAATTATATATCATAACTTTTGTTTATTATAATAATCACGATAGATGATAAACATGTGTATTGTAGCTCATGTCATGTGCTCATATGTATTCTTTGGTTGGCAATTAATTGTTTCTCTCCAACCTATTCGATTTATTTATTTTATACTCATTGCATGAATTCAAAGTATAGTATCAATTCTTTTAGTTTATTATAATTACTTAAATTTTAAAATTTATTGGATAAGTTTTAGTTTATAATTTTTAAAAAGTTAAGAACTTTATTACAATAAACAAAAGACCTACCAAATCTCAATAACAAAGTTATTAAGTTAAATACTACAAATTTTTCATGGATTAATGATTCGTTCCGTTGAATCTCAACCTTTTTGTGGCTCATGTTTTCAATCTATAATATCGTGTTTTGAAATAACCAACAATATACTTTAACATTTTGTTTATTTTGTCTTTCATGTAATTTCATAAAAAGACAATTTGAATTTATATATTTAATTAATTGTAATTATTAATTAATATATTATTTTATTTAAAGAAACTTATAAACATCGTTATTTTAGTTAAAAATTATTTTTAACAGTTTAATAGTCTTTAAAAACAAGTTATTAAATTCTATATGCTATCGGATTTGGTTTTTAGTTTTTGTATGTTTTATTCACATGTTACAATATTTGAACTAATAGTTATTAAATTTTAATAAATTTAATTATTATTCTCTATACTTTTGAAACTTTTACTAATATATTAATTATAAAAATACATGGTTTACATCTCGTAGTAACACACGAGTATGACTATACTTTTTGTATTAAACGCACATGGACATACATCCAATATATGTGTATATATAATTCAGTTGTTCTTGGTTTTTCAGTTTTGAGTATAATATGATTGGTTCTTTATGAATATTATATCTTTACTTATTGTTTTATAATGAATATCGATATATGTTCTTCTTATCTTTGCTGGTTGAATTTGTTAATAAGATATTGTAAATTTATACCTTCAGCATGCATATCATTTTATCAAAATGGAAATACAAAATCATATAACTTTATGATAAAAGGTATATATCATGTATACATTGTACTAATATATATACACGAGTTACATATAGTAAAATACTTGTGTGTAAAATCCTCAACGTATTAGGGTGAGTTTCAATTCTACTCCAATTATGCCCTTTCAAATAAATCAGCGATTTCCATTCTAAATATGATATAATTTGATAGTGGGAATAAAAAGATTGAAATGAGGACAGATTGTTAGTTAAAGATTGGTATTATTCATATAATTTTTTTAATAGTTTATTACCCGCGTATTACGCGGATACTTTTAATATATATAAAATATAATAAATTAAAAGGTAATAAAATAATATCATTTTTTAAACAAAAGTATACAAGAATGATATTATTATTTATTATAACCTTTTACTTTTATATATTTCTAAATATATATGAATAGTATTTATTATCTTATATTTTTCTAAACTTATATTATAATTAATAAATTAGTAGTGTATTAGATTTTGTTTGGTTTGGTTTGAAATTAAAAGTAGATTATATTAGATTTGGATACATATAAATTAAATTTCTTTATAAAAACCTATAAATACCACTTGTCGACTCATTATGATGACACGTGGCTTCACCAGAAATGAGTGTAGTTACTCTTTTATTAGTATTTATTATAGATTTATAAATTGGATTTTCAGAGCAAACACTGGACAATTAAACATTAATGCATTTACTATATTTTTGGCTTTTTAAATTCTAAAGACCGTTGATTTTATCATCTTGTTTTTCTTGATTCTCTCTATCAACCGTTCTTGTACCAGACCCTTTGAGATTTCAAACACGAAATTCTTCTTATACTTGAAGAAAGGTGATTGAATTTCATTCAAATCATCACTATCAAACTTATAAAGAATTTCAAATTACACCAATTCTAAATCTTTTTAATGGCATTTTGATCTCTTGAACCAAATTTGACAAAATTATCTCAACAATTCCATCACTATGATACTTCACATGTTCTGAAACAGTGATTTGTTTATTTAAACAAATCTTTACATTTTGCTTTTTACAAGAATATTTTAAACATTTAATGATTGATAAAAATCTTTATTAAATAAAATGGCAAATGAAACGTCACATCTTATTAACAAACCTTTTTGAATTTTTGATTATTAAGTAATTAAAGACTATACATTGAAGGAAAATAAACCATTAGAGGATACTTACCATCAGGGTCTGGATATTAAGATCAGCAAATCATCCATCAAGTTAACACATGCCAAAATCACAAATAAAAAAACATAAATTAGTAAATAATTCAATTATAAAAATTATACAACCTTACAGGCATTTGGTTCACAGAATGAAATTTTAAAGGAATTAATATTCGCACGTTTATGGTGTATTTTGAAATTTGATTAATAAAAACAATGATTAAAAATATATCTAAATTCCATCAAAATTTATAGTTAAATGAATCTATCATTTCTAGCTATTTGTATATTAACTTACGTTATTAACGTTTCACATAACTTATATCCTTAGTTAGCCTTAACCATCATCAAATACACCAACTTATTAACTAATATATACCATAAATTAAATTCAAATTTATTTTAAATTTCATTTCGTATGTCAAACGTCCCCACATCTTTAACTAATATAATCGTGACTTTCATATGATATGTATGTATAATTCATATGTCTAAGAAATTTATCATATGTTTAGCGGTTTAGACACGACGTACATTCACATTTTTTCACTCAGTATCTTCTTTCGATTTTTTCAAGTCTTAATACGTTATAATCGCATTGTTATGTAGGTTGATTTCAAGTTAGGCATGCAAATCATTTATATTGTTAAATAATTATATTTACGTTGAAAATGGATGCATACCGCTGATGAAATTCTTATCGGGCTGAAAATGGTAAGCTGATCGTTGCCAATCTATGCTATCATCACCACCTACCATCTTCTCCGGCCACCCCGCCTCTCTTGCCGATGGATTAGACTCAATCTCGGCCGATGAAGTCTGCCGGCCACCTTGTGGTTTTTGTAATTGATCATGAATTACACCAACCAAAGATGTAAGGAGCAGCATCGAGACCAAGTAACCAGCGACGACCTTGACCTTGCCGATGGATGATTGAACATCAGTGGATTCCGGCCGGCGTTGGAGGTCGTCGTGAATAATAAGAGGGGCGGTGATGGCGGCTGAAGAAGCCATGGTGGTCACTCTTCTTTACAGTTGAGTTTACACACACTCTAATGAAATTGAAGAGTGTGTATGTGACTAGGGTTTTATAGAATCCTGGAGGTTTAATTTGGCGGAAGAAGTGGGGCCAAGCACAATCATCAATTTGGAAAAAAAAAAAAAAAAAAAAAAAAAAACAATTTTGTATTTTCCTACGTTTTTTATTTTAATTTTGTTATGTTCACAGTAATTTTTTTATACGGTTAACGATGTCATAAGGTTTTAATACTCAAGGTTAACGATGTAACGATGTGACAAGCTTTTAATACGGTTAACGATGTGGCGGAAGAAGGTTTTAATTTTTTTATACGGTTAACTGATTGTAAGTAATTTTTTTTATACGGTTAACAATGTGACAAGGTTTTGGATTTGATAGGAACCTTAAAAAATCATTGATAAACTTTAAGGACTAAAAATGCAGTATATAAAAGAGTAAAATTATCATTTTTGAAAATATTATAAAAGTCAAATGGCCAAAAGACTAAATCTACAACAACACATCAAAACAGGAACTACCAGTGGTCCAAAATAATGAACTAAATTTAAGAATCAAATTCGTAATTTTTGTCAAACCTTAAAAACGAAATTTGTAATTTATTTTTTATACTTATTTGGATTGCATAGCCTACATTTATGGCATAATATGATTGCGTTTTGCAAAGTGTGGCTTTGATCAGTCGATTGAATTGGTGTGTCTTTTCTCCTTTGATTGAAATGATGTCTTTGCCTTTAAGGAAAAAAAATAGAACATTACGTATTTAATGGATCGTATGGCGTATCTTTTCTCTTTTTGGTTTGAGTTGTGAGTGCTTTTTAAAAAAATATATTTTTATTTATATTTTGTAAAAAATATAAAAATCTTGAAAACTAAATTTATCTTCATAAATAAATTACGAATTTTTTTTGTGATGTTGATTATGATTATAATAAGATGATTGAGATTACTTGGCTTGTATATTCATGAATATTCTCAATATGAACAATGATGTTTATTATATATTTAATAATCAATTTACATATTACTTATAACGAACCAAACGCTACCTTAGAGTGTGTAAAATTGAGACATTGTTTGGAGGTAACGGATGCAATACATACGGGGCATATTTGATACTAGTACGATAAAGACATTGTCTTGTTGCACTTCTCTGTCTACTTCCATTTTAGATAATAAACTAAAATTTGATGTTAGTAGCTAATACAAATGCAATATATAATACCTTTCTATAAACAAGTCATTGAAAACAAGACACAATCGTCTCATATTCTTTTCACGACAACGAATGTCACCATCGGATCCTATTTACACAGTTTAATTAATCATTTAATATGTAATAATACGGATTTTAGAAACACATAAACCATAGTTTTGATTTTTAATAGTAATCATGTTGAAACACATAGTTTTATAAAAAAATTATGTCTTTTTATTACTAGTAGTTTCCCATATAAAATTCACGTTTTCGAAAACATTCCTAATTTTTAAAGGTGGAGTGATGTGGTCGTTTCTCATATATGAATAATACACCAATAATTATTAAAATAATGCATAATTGGACAAAGTAACTTTAAAATGAAAGAATAATATAATACAAATGATGGGTTTTATAATATAAGACAATTATAATGTCCGTTAAATAAATAGTTCCAAGCTATAAATAAAAAATTAAGAAAAATTAACAACCGTTGAGTTGAGTGATACACAACATTTTGTTATTGTCTTGTCCTAAAATAGTGGCACTATGGAAGTAGGACGAAGAATAAAACATTAATGTATAACATATTTTACAAACAATATATTGAAATTACATGCGTGTAAAGGTGTCACGGTTATTTGTTTATTGGATTTCAAGCAAATTTATATGCGATATTTGCTGATACTATTATGGTTTTTTAAAAGTCTTTTAATGGAAAATATTACATAAAAGTATAAAAGTATGTTTAAATGGTTTCTTAGTTCATCACGAGTGGTCTTCACTTTTCATAGCTCATACATTTGTCATGTCAATGTCACGTCACTTCATCTTCTCATCATAATTAGTTCATAGTTTACACCCAGAAAATGCATGACCGGCTAACCATCCGGTGCAGCCTACGCAACTGCACAGGGCCCCCAATCTGTATGGGCTTCTAAATTAAAAGGCTATTATGTGTATATTTTACAGCTCATTTACTTTCTTTTAAAAATGGTTTAAGGTACTATCTCCAAACAATGACCGAAAGAAGTCGTATGTGTGTATATTATATATGTGTGTGTTTCTACGTATGTATGTATTTACACACACATATAGATATATGTATACACATATATGTATGTATGTATATATGTGTGTGTATATCTATATGTATATATCTATATGTGTATACATATATGTATATCTATATATACATATATATATATATATATATATATATATATATATATATATATATATATTCACACACAATCACACAACAAAAAAAAAAAAAAAAAAAAACAATGCCGCTTCAGGTGCAAAGGTCGGAAAGGTTGGATGTCGGTAGGAATGTGGGAGGGGCTAAGATGCCATGTCTGCCACTCCGTCCAAAACACATTGTATACCCTTCTCTCTTAGTGTAATCAAGGGGTGCGTGGTAAGAGTTAGGGGTGTTATTCGGGCGGGTTAAACGGGTTTCGGGTTATTCGGTTTGGGTTATTCGGGTATGATGGTATATGTTAACTACCCGAACCCGAACCAAATAAGAGAACGGGTTAATCGGTTTTGGGTTAAATGAGTATCGGGTTATTTGGTTTGGGTTAAATGGGTTAATCGGTTTTAGTATAAAAATAGAATCCTCTATAAAATGGTTAAAATGAGTTAAATGGGTTGGGTAAAATGGGTAGATAGGGTTAAGCGGGTTAAAAAGTTTAAATTGAGTATATATAAATATTTATATTCTATATATGGGGAACCGTGAAAGAGTTGAAAAGATACATGTTTTTTATTTGTAAAAATAAAAACCTATATCTTTACTAAAGTAGACGCAAGATGCCAAGATGGGATGATATATTATTATTATTAATTTTTTAATTATTGATATATGGGTTATTCGGGTTATTTGGGTAACCCGAATTTTTTACTTCCTACCCGATACCCGAACCGAAATCCTTATTCGGTTACCATTTAACCCGATTAACAAACCCGAAAATCGAATAACCCGACCCATTTAACCCGAATAAGGTTCGGTTCGGGTGGGTTATTCGGGTTCGGTTATTTTGCACACCCCTAGTACGAGTATCTGGTCCAAACGTCAATAATCCCATTTTATAATGTAAGTTTTTTTTAAAGATTTTGTTTGTGTAACCGGTGAATTTTTTGGTGTGCAACGTTGATTTTGAATATTGACAAATATGTTAAACTAATTTAGTTAAAAATTTTATAACTTTAAATCAAACATATAAACTTATGATATGTTTATATATATTTTTAAATGACAAATAAATGATTAACAATAAATAAAATCAACATAAATTTATTACGTACTAAATACCATTATTCCAATAAAATAATTTAAAAGACTTTAATTTATAAGTAATGAACTATTGATGTATTTTTAGTGATGAATCATCAAGTATTAACAAAATTTAGTGTTTGTAACATTAAGGTGAAAATTTATATTTGATTATTTATTAGCTATTGATTTATTGATTGTTTATGAACTATTAATTTATAGTGAAATTTAATTCTTTGGTTTTAATTAATAGATGAAGAGGAACTAATAATATATCCATTCAATAGATTTGAAAGCTTAGAAAGGCAACTTGTTAAATTTTTAATTTTTTTTCAAAAAATTAACCTTATACATACATATTATAGTTTATTTGATATTAAATTTTATTTGTGTTATTTTAAGTTAACGTATAAAAATTTTTAGTGTGTCCCGGTCAATTTAATCACTTAAATTTATCGAACTGGTAAAACGACCACAATCATGCAATCGACGACCTGAAAACATGTGTCCCGTACTTAAACATGTTTTCATTGTAACAATAAGGTTAAACTGAAAACGAGTGTTTATTATAATAAAAATGAGTAATAATTAAAGAAGAACATGGCTGATGGCTTGACTCAGAGCCAGCCAAGAGCCAACCCCACTTCCCACTCAACAAAATTTTGAGCAACGGTTGAGATGTTTTTGACCTTTTTTTATTTCACCTAGATGTTAAATTTATTATAGTTAAATAAAAAGATTTAGCACGTTTTCTTATGAAGTTAAAATATTTGTTCTTAGAGGAAATGGTATACACACCTTTCTCAAAACCACTTTTCTGTACACCTCAACGCCACATCAGCGTTTCTCTCTCCACCATTCTATGTTGGAAATACTCATCTTTCTAAATCTTTCAATCTTTCTTAATTTTTTTAAAATAAATTCATTTTAATTAACAAAACAATTAAAACTAAAATAATTAATTTCATAAATATTTAAAACTATTACATAACTAAAAATTAAATATTACCGAATTAAAATAAAAAAAATGCATAAGAATAAATAAAAACTAAAATTACGAAACAAAATTACAAAAACTAGATGAACGTAAAAACACAAACTAGTCATCTAAATTTGGTATTTAGACAAGTACAATATGTTTTATAATATTTGATCGAAGGTTATTGTGTGTTTTCTCGATTACGGATACATCACAATAATAATAAAATGAAAGTAAACTAGTAAAACAATAAAAAATATAAGTTGAGATGTGTATTGATTGAAACAACAATAAAAATAAAAAAATTTATTAAACTAAAATTACATATATATATATATATATATATATATATATATATATAAACACAACGCCTTTGGAAGTTTAAAAAAAAAAACAAAGAAAGAAAGGTGAAGAAGAGGAAGCCATGCGGGGAGGGAAAGCCGCAGAGGCTTGGAATTTCACCGGGGCTGAGGACGGGGGGCGGTGTAGCCACCGGCCTTAGGCCGATGTGGCAACCCCACTGGTGGCGGCTTGAGTACTCCGTCCGCTCTTATATAGTTATACTATTTTAGCAACCCATGTATTACATGAGTATAGTTAATAAATGATTGTTTTTTTTTATAAAAAGTATATAAGATTAACATATCATTTTAAATATAATAAAAAGGTTGATATTAAATTTATATCAAATATGAATTTAAAAATGTTATAAGTTATTTAAAAAAAATAAATAGTAAGTATAAGAACTTGATATTATATATTATATTGTTATTGTCAACATTTTTTGATGTATTTTTTTAGTCAGCATAACAACGCTTGAGATGTTTTTGACCTTTTTCATGTTCTCATATATGAGAAAACTTGTACTTTTTTAAAAAATTGATTACGTTAGTAACATAATGTTAGTTTTAAATTAAAATTAATATAAAATTTTAAGATTGAAAATAGATTTTAAAATTTAAAACAATTTATTAGATTGATTTTCATTTCTAATGGCTAAATTAGATAGTAATTAGTATTAGGTTTTCAAAAAATTAATAGATTAGTAATTAGTATTACGTTTTCAAAAAATTAATTAGTATTAGGTTTAAAATAATGGGGATGGGGGAGACACTTTAATCCCCGACACTGGTTTTATTTTATGTATTAATAGAGATTATTATATATATTTAACTTTACAATACAATTATTCATTACATTTTATATAATATATTAAATATCATTGTATATGACTTTTTATGGTTTAAAATACTATTGTTTTTTTTTTCATTTTATTGATTTTATAAATCTTTTGCATACATTTTTTTGTTTTAGTTTTATTATAAATTATAAATTATATACGTAAATAACTTAAATATGTTTGGATTGATTTGTTTAAAGTTTATTTATATATATATTTCTACTAACTTAGTATTTATAGTTTAAACTTAATAATTTTTTAAGAAACTTGAAAAACCCGATTCCCCGATCCCCGATTGGGACCGGGATGGAGTAGAAACTCATTCCTCGATAAAAATGGGCCCGGACATGGGGAGAGGATTAAGAAACGGGGATGAGGATGGAAACTCAGATTCACGCCCCGTCCCGGACTCCCGTCCCATTGGGTTGCTTTAGGTGGTGAAAACAACTTAAGTTTGGGTTTCTTCACTTCTTGGGCCTGCCATATCTTCTGTGCACAGGCCGAATGGGCCTTTACTTAAATATTGCTTTGTTAAAAGAGCATTAATTATTTAAAAAGTTTTGGATTTAGGGTTGGTTACTGTAGCGCTTGGTTCAAGATATACGACGGACTTGCAATACCAGTAGCCCGAACAAAGAGACACAACTGACATTTAGCCGGAGAATTTGTTTTTTAAATTTTAATTATTAAAAGTATTAAGGTAGTTTTTACTTTTTAATATTAGTTATAGAAGCATGTTGCAATCTTATTCATATATATGAATATAAATTATGTATGAGTTTGTATGAATGTCAAATTCTATAAACAAAAATTTTGATAGCATACAAACGTAGTTAACTTTTTATCTTTGTTTGAAACAAGCTAAATTTAAATTTGAATTCTTTTGAATTCTATTCAGCAAACCAAACCAAAACTTATAAGATTTAAGTTTTCACTTTTTAGCTTGCAGCTTTCTACGATGTCTACGTTATTCGAGTTTTTGGCTACAATGACTATTCAAACCACTCTTTCATATAATTTGTATAAATTTTTAATCAACAAACATGACCCAAAAAAGAGTAAACTACTGACCGAAACAAAAAATCAAACGTTATCATCTAAGTTCATTTTTATGTTTTACCAAAATACTTCTAGCAAGTATTATTGCCAAAATGCCACCCCATTAAGCGCTTTAATAGTGTAAACGAGTCAAGCTCGAGCTTGGCTCATTCCAACTCTGAGTGTAATTTGTACAATTCTAGCTTGGGTCCAAGAGAAAATCATAATGCATCGAAAAACCAGAAAACCACTTTATAGTCATTGGATCAGATGATGCATAACGCATGAATCATGATGCATCATGTGCGAATCCGATGCATCATGCGCAAATCATGATGCATAAAGTGGGATGCATTATGGTTCTCGTTTGAACCTCACCCTATATATATGATGTAGTTGATAAAATGAAATTTTACATTATCATTCTCGGTCAAATAAAGTTTACATTTTTTTTTTGTCAAATTGTGTATTTTATATTATCTTTCTTGATAAATTTTATAGCTTTTGAGAATACATTTGTTAAGTCTTGGTTTCTAGTTTAAGGTTTTTAGTGAATCGCATGTGAACCATTACTCACGTATATGCAGTGCCGGTCCTGTTATTTTTCTAGACCCGGGATATATACTTAAAAATGACCCTCTATATATATATGCAATATTCGTATAAAAAAGATACAATTAAATAATATTGATTTTGTTGCACTATTGTCAATGTCATGTCTTTAAAAACTTCACAATCTGTCATTGTGTAATGGCTTCACGGTGCTTCTCTGAATTTTTTCTCAATCCAAAAAACCGAAAAAAAAAAAAATTATATTAACATCGTATGATTATAAATTGGGTAAAAATTGCATACAATATTAAATCATATTTTTATTAGTAAATTGAAAAAAAAACTTAACTTTTAAATGATTCTTAATATAAATAGTAACATATGTGTCAAAAATAAATAACATCTCAAGAAATAAATATATATTTCATTATTATTCTTAATAATCGTATAATAAATAACATAAATCACGTGATAAACAAAAAAAAAAAATCAAACTCATTGAAAAACAAAAGTATGAATATTGAATTTGATGGATTATATATTGATATAAAGCAAATAGACGATATCTGTAGATGAAAATCCAAGTAATAGTGATGAGATATAAATAAAATAAAAAAATACATACAATAGGAATCGAACCCATACCATTAGAGTTCCAAGATAAGATAACTACCAGCTAAACCAACACATTGTATATGATTTTTATCACGCAAAACAAATATAACCTAATACTGCACTGCTGTGCTATAATAACATATTAAACTTTTTTGAGCCTCTTAGAGTGAATTGCGTCCTGGGCGGTGGCCCAAGTGGAACAGGACCAAGGTCGGCCCTGCGTATATGAAGCATAATTAAAATAGCAACGATGAAGAAAGCAATTTGGTAGAAAAGTAAACAATTTTAGAGTTTGAAGCAGAAAGTGTTATATGAATCATGATACACAACTATTAAGTTTGTTTAAAATAACAATGTAAAAACTTAAATTTTAATTTACGTGAATATTGAATAATAGTTGAATCGATGGTGGTGTCGTGCAACGTCGTGCTGTGAATCACGGTGGTGCCGGTAAACCGCTGATGGTGTTGTAAATTGATTGAAACTAATGTTGCAGTGAAACACTTGAAACTAGTGAGGGATCCCATTGAAGTTTGGTGCACAATGATAAAAACACATATTTAATTTGATTTCATGGATTCACATATATAACACTCAACTTAATTACAATTATGTCACATTGTATTTTATTGGTTGATTCACAAAATAAATGATTTCTATCGGTTCTTATCGTTTTTATTTTCACCGATGCTTAATTATAGATGATGCTTAAATGATCCTTACGTATCCAACAAAATGAGACAAAAGTTATACAAGTTACATAAGAAGGTGGCCGGAGATCAAAAAATACGGTTGTATGATAAAGGTAACGTGTTCGAAATTAGCATTATGTATTTGTAATGGTCGATGATTAACTTGGTGATGATTACAAAATTAGATTTATGATATATTTTAAAAAAAAAATCGTTGAAGTAACCATACATATAAAGTCGTAGCATTTGGTGTTACTTTTTTGAAAGAAAAAAACCAATAATAAAACAATATCGTCTTTTCAAACATATGGAACCATTAATTGCATAATTAATAACCTTTTTAATACTAAATAGCAAACACAATTTCAAAGAAATATACTATGTGCATACAGCACATATAAATAATGCATTCATTATCGTGTCTGTCCCGGCCACCGTCAAGGCGTACATACGGCAACCTACCACCGTAATTTTTCAACGCTGCCGGAGAATAAATTAAGGCGTTGCTGCCCTTTTCATATTATGCCCCATATTTAAGCCTCCTATTACGACCGATAAACTTTGACATTTTAAATTTTTATTTTTAAATTATTTAAACCAAACCCTCAAAAAGATAAGGAAAAGTTATTATATGTCGGTCAAAGTGGGAAAAAATATCATTGGTTCCATCTTTTCTGAAAACAATTTTCCCGACAAAAAGTTTACAACTGACTCATTCATTAGGAAATTAAATATCAAAATCTATACATAAATCTTAACTTGACTTGCATGCACGTTAGACTTCAAATACAACAAAGTAAGTTAACATAAATTATAATTTATTACATTTTTATCGATTCAGTTAATTAACGGATTTATTAATTCGATATGCAGTATGTTATTTTCATTTAATTAATGCATGTGTGCATAAAAAACTAGGATTTTCGGTTGTGTCTCGCAGTCGGCTTCCTGGGCTCGGTTCTATGATTTTAGGTTGTTAAATGCTAGCTTTTCCAAGAAATAACTATATGGTTTCATTTAATTCGTAAGTTTGTATTAGAATTTCAAAATTCAACAAGCATTTAATATGTTTGTCGAAAAACGCCATTTTTTTCAAACCAGTTTATGTTTTTGACGAAAGTGTGACTTTTTATATATAAAATGGAGTAGAAACGACTTATTTTGGTAAATTAAAATTATTAATAAAATAACAGTGCATGCATAAGCATATTATTAGTTTATTACCCAGGTTATTAGTAATAGAACTGAAAACGAAGCAATGAGCAATGATAGCGTGAAAGTTTTGAATGCATATCGTACAACTCTGAAATGCATACAAGAGTGTAATAAAGTTGGATAAACCCTCGAGCGAGAAAAGGGGAAAAGATCAAAAGAACACTGACTGAACTGATTAAGCGGATTATTAAATCAATAATGCAGAAAAAAGCACCTGGAAACCGTCAACAAACCATGGCAATTGATATCCATTTGATAATTTAGGGCACGAATTGCGATGCTTTAAGTAATTGTATAGATTTTTCTGTTATGCTATCATAAATCAATGATTAATGCACATAATTAGTGCATCTGTATGTACTTTACACGATCAAACCTCTAAATTCAAAAAAAAAAAAAAAAAAAAATTATATCCTAATCTCGACGGAGAACGAACAAACGAATCGGAAAAATCCAGGTCGAGTTGTCACGGATCAAACTATGTTGAAACGCATTCTCGACGATCTATGCTACAGAGTACAGACGTATATATATAGAAATACAAAACTGATGGGCGCTTAACTTTAATTATTGTTGCCGTTGGTTCTCCGGCTTGGTCCTGATGCAGGCACACGCGCGCCTTTCGGTAGCGAACTCATAAACAAACTCTTGTATTTTCCGGCGTCGAAACTTTTCGGTAACGGCATTTGAACTTTTTCCGGTGTGGAAGACGCTCCGGAATTATCGGGAATGAGCGGTCTGGCGGCAACAAACGAGTACTGTGAAAGGAGGATGAAGGAGAAGAGAATTGCGGTGAGGTACCGGAGATTTATCGGCGTCGTCATCGGAGAGTTTGGAGGGTTTAGACGTTTAGTTGATGATGGATTGCGGAGCAAGCAATTGAGCAATGAAAGAAAACAGAGGGATGTGAGGGGGGTATATAGTAAGGGCGGGGGAATGGAAAAAACAGTTGAAAAAGTCAGGATTCAGAAAAGTCAACGAATACAGGTGTCCAGTGAGCCGGTACGCGTAATTTCATGCATATATCCTCGTTTTGTTTGGTCGGTACGTTTAAGTTTTAACACACCAAAATAAACATACGAAAATTAAAAAGATAACTCTAATTTTATCTAGGATAATTAATTTGTCAGTCACATATCATTTTCTTCTTTTACCATTTTATTTATTAAATTTACTTTAATTTTAAAGTAAATAAAAATATATTCAAAATTAATATGATTAATTTAATAACGAACTAAAATTAAACAAAATTCTTATAAGAATTTATAAATATTTATTTTTTAGAATTAACACATGTAACACATCAATATTAACCTAGACAATTTTACATAACAAAAACCAAAAGAATTTTAGCCTAGAAGTATCATATGTTAATGTGACTTTAAAATTGGGAGTTAGAGTCCAATTACAAACAAATGCAAAGATATAAAAGTAAGATTAATAAATGTGTGTTCTGATGTTTCAAAGAAAAAAAAAACCTTCAAAAATATATAATTCATTATTGGGTTAACTTGCTTAACACTTCATTTGGCAATAAAATCAAAACTGAAATGCTCAAATCATATTTAAAATGTTTAACGTTGGTGACTTGATAATTCAAGTATTTAACTTGGAAGTTCAAAAATCGGTTCAACAGTTCAGTTGTTGACTAAAAGTATAAACTTATGAATAATGCATATTTATCTTCATTTAGATATTCATATACAATCTCGCGTTAAATATAATACTTTTGAGGTTTTATTGTTTTAGTTTTCTTACTTTATTGTGTGTTTCAAATCTATAAATCTTAACAAAGTAAAACATATGTCATATTTATCAGTTGATGAAAAATTTATTTTCCAGTCCAATTTGTTAATATAACTCTACCAAATTAATTTTCTATTATACTCTAAAAAAAAAAAAAAAATTTAACCTCATGAATAAAAGACAATCTTATTAAATAATTTTAATAACTTCTTAAATTAACCCATAATTTACCTAACCACAAGCAAAATACAAATATTTTTAAAGTTATGATAAATTTATTAAAATTGGATTCAAATTAAAACTAAATTCAAATAATCTCATTTTATAATATAGAAATTTGTAAATTAATAGTTCAAATAAAAAAAACAATAAGTCCTATCATACATATTTAAAAACACAAGAAAACAATGATTTACCATATAAATATATATGTGGTGTTTTTTCAGATTTAATCATCTTTAAAAATCCAATTTACCAAGAGTATCATAAAGTGTCTTTCTTTTTTTAATTTTTTTTACTATAAACTAGTATTATAAGAATATCACCAAAAGTATCATACCTCTATATTACGATCCGTAAGATAAATCATGTGGATGTTATGAAAATTTGTGTAAATGATCGACCATTCACACAATTTTACTGTAAATGGTTGATAATTCATGTATATTTTCACATAGTTCTAATGTGTTTGTGTATGATTTTCTGGAAGCAACCTTGAATAGGTTCTCGCGTCCCTGTGCCCAAAAGGATGGGTGAGTTTGTTTTGAGTGTTCATCGATCGGGTTGTTAATTTAAAATTTTTAAGAAAAAAATTAATGTTAAAAATTATTATTTTGGACGTATGCGCGCACGCACACACTAAATCATAATTAATATTTGTGTGTGTTTGGCAAAAAGCTTTTGGAAGCTTTGGATTTTGGTTTTTAAAAGCTAAAGCTCAAAAACTCCATTTTGCTGGTGGAAGCTTGAGTTTTTGATTCATCAATGAAAGTTTTCCTACGAAAAGATACTTGAATTATAAAAGGAGCTTGAGCTTTTGGTTCAAGAAAATTACATTTTTACCATTATAATAAGGACATTTATAATAATTATAAACTACAACATTAAATTAATATTAATGTCTTTTTATGTTATTTAATACTAAAAGTTACCGCTACAACTATTTTTATCAAACACATTTATAAAAACTTAAAGCTTCAGGTCTTTCAAAAAGCTACAGCAGCCAAAAGCTTCAGCTTAACGTTACAGTTAGTTTTGCCAAATATAACCACTATAAAATTTAACTATATGCTAACATGATGTTGTTTGTGTTTTAAACAAGGGTTTAATATGAAAAAAACCAACATGTTTTCATGTTTTTTTTTTGCGATTTAGTCATTCCGTGTTATTTTTTCTTAAAAAAGTCCTCAAGCTATTGTCTTCAATCCAGTTTTCGGAAAAAAATTGTTTTTATTTCATAATCAACCCTGACTTTTTTCCACAAAAAACCAACATGTTTTTACTTATTTTCTCCGAAAAGTCCACAAACTTGATAATTTTTTTGAAAAAATAAAGAAAATTCCGAAAATCACAAACAAACATATTACTTAAGGATTTTATTGGTAAAAAAAACACGGAGGGACTAAACCACAAAAACGTGAAAAACATGTTGGTTTTTTTCATATTAAACCCTTTAAACAAATAAGGAAAATTATATAGTAAATAAGGTGTTAGGATAATATGGAGATAGGGTATGGTGAGCTAAGATAAGGTAGGGTTGGCTGGTGTAGTATAAGCATGATATGAATTAGGATGGATAGATTAGCGTAGGGTAGGGATACGGTAGGATGAGGTAGGGTTAGTAGGTTTAAGGGGTGGGATGGTGAGGGGGTGGGTGTGGGCATGGTTGTGTTAATGGGATAAGTAGAGATCAACGACAAAAACATGTCATGTAAATGAAATATTCATTTCTTGACCATCCTCTTTGTAAAACATATTCCTCAAGTTGAGGAAATGCTTTTCTGAAAGGAAATTAACCATAAAATTTGATAATCAAACATGGTATAAGAATATAATGTCCATTCTGTTTTCATTAAATCCTTCATAAATTTGTAAACCAAAAGCAAGCTTAACTACAAAATTGATGTTTATGCTAAATTTCTATTTGTAAAAACCATCCATGTGATACATTCATCTTCAATTCTTATTTCTTAAACATCCACCATACATTCCTGATCCTTCATGTTCTTTTTCTATAATTTACTTTTTTTTCTATTTGGCATGTAAAATGAGTTTTTACATCATAAAAGTTATAGATGATGGTTTATAATATGAATTGTCATTATATCAATTGCAAATTTAGATATCCAGTCTCAAGTTATAATCTTTTGTCCTATTTATTGGTGTGGAATTAACCATAGAAACAAATATCAAATTGATGAATATAAATATATAGTTGCACTTTGTTTTGTAAGACAGGGCCTTAAGCAAGCAAAAGTAAATCATGTACAAAATGATGAGATTTGGATGTATGATTTTTTTTATTAGTTTATGAAGTAATTAGTTGACATTTAAGGCATGTAGGACTGTTTTTATGACCCTACTCATTTATGAATTATGATATTGACTAAACTCAATTTCTTCCAAAGTTAGCTTTGAATCCTAACTATTTAAAACATGATGATCAACAACCCATAACAATGCAAATAAGCTTCAATTCAATAAACATGTTTGAATAGACTTGATTCATAACAATAATTATCCAAACCCACAAAAAGTATAGTCATGTTTATTATTAATGTGCCTTAAGCATTAAATTGTACATGATAAATAGATTAATATTAAAGGTATTTTGAAATTGTATTGAGATTAAAAACCCAATGATTATTTTATATATTCGTATTACGGTTATTATTGATTTAGAACAGTTCTCACTAATCTAACGTCACATTCCAATTGTATTCCAACCACGATTGACATCAACGAACTATTCAATAACTATGTTTTTGGGTCATTGTCAATTGTCACGAGAAAAACAAGAAACCATAATTGAAACTAATAATGTTTATGATGGTATTCATTCATCAAGAAGGCAATTAAATTGGGATCTAATTTTAATTTATAAATTGTTATTTCCCCGTCATTAGTCAAGTAGTACATATGCAATATACATATTATATTTTCACCTGAAAAATAAAAATAAACAATAAAACGTGGTAAGGGCGTCGGTGTTGAAAGCGGCTCCAACGTCGGATGACGTCATTCCCACGTTAACGTTTGGCCCCACGTATGCTCTTTGTCCAAATTGCCGGAACATGAATTGTGGTCTTGTATATATATTTACGGTGTTTATTTCTTTTATAAAATTAGAGGTTTTTTTAATTATTTTTTTATGAAGTAATATTACAAATGTAATGGTGACGTAACGGCGATGCTATAAATTTGATTTGTGAAAATCAGATAATCTATCTATACTATTAAAAGAGTAACTAAATGCCACATGACATGCTCTCATTGAATTTGCCACATGGCATGCTCTCATTGAATTTGCCACATGTCGCTCTCTCCTTTTGCCACGTCATTTACTGATTTTATTTTTAAATTTCAAAACAAATCAAATCTATGTAAATCTAATATGGATTAATTTAATAACTAACTAACTAAAATTAAGCAAACTTTATTATTCATATAATTATTATATTATACATATATAAATATCAATTTCTAAAATTAACCCATGTAATACATGGGTAATAACCTAGTATATAATATGCAACAATGGAAAGCCTCTCCTTCGGTGATAAATGATTAGCTTCTTGCAAACGTATTCTCTTGGTTAAAATTTAGAGCGAATTGTAAATCGTTAATTTGGTCGTTATGGGTGGTTTGTCATTCCTCGTTCTTTTGATTATTTTGTATTCATTGTGTACGTACTAGTTCCTGACTAGCTGTAACTGCTGTTTTATTATATTACTAATATATTCGGGTATTTTAGGCGGGGGTGATGACATTACCGAAGCTCCCGTTAATTTTACCTTTCATTGTTAAAAAAAGAAGATATATATAGTCAGTTAAACAAAACCATTGATTTCCACCCCCATGGTTTACAAACTTAATTAACAAGCTAGAGTGTGAATTATTCAACAATTAATTAAACAAAGTCAAACTGAAAGAGATTCAAAGTGTTTGAAAATGGAATAATCAAACAACTAACTTTTTAAATTATATAAAATTGTGTTGAACCAAGTTGTATACGTTCACATATTATTATATAAATATAAATTATAATTAATGGCCGGATGCAACGAGTAATGAAATTTATAGAATGCACACAAGTTAGGATTCATTTATGCTTTTGTTATGAAATTAATTATCTCATCATCATGAATACACTTCAATACTATTTTCTTTAACTGTTCAATGGCTTCAACAAATTTCTTTGGTTTAGTATCATGGTGTAATAAAATGCTTAGTTAATTAGATACATAATTCTACTTTTGTTTCCTACGATGTGAACATGATCATTTACAGATCCGTTCATTAGGGTTGCAGGAAAGTCGACCGTATAAGGTCCCCGGTTTCATAGCGCCTCATAATTGTAATAATGTAATTCAAATCAAATTCTATTCGATTTGCAACCCCCATGTGAAATTAATATAACTAGTTTTTGGATATTAACACTTATATATATACTCACTTAAAATTTCTTTTATTTCGTATGTCAGACAAAAAATACTATGTGATTTCCAATAAAGTTATATCAAATGAATTCCTTCGAGTATTACTTTATCATTATTATTAATCCATAATCGTATAATATGCTATCTTAAAATTCTCATTAAATACAGTATTAAACTTTGATATTTAAATGACCAATTCACTATTTAAATTTTTAATATCTAAACGCCTACTTTTGTATTGACATGCAAAGAACATCCATATTCGATGAAAGGAGCTTCATTCTTTGCAAGTTTATGTGTAGTGAACAACATTTTACCTTTTACTCATTCATAATTTCATATGCTTCTCAAAGGTTGGAATATCTTAGCACTACTACATCACTTGCTCTAGACAAACATAGGTATTAGAACATGGAGCTCATCAATCAAGAAGTGTTTTTATATGCATTTCAAGGTGTTTCATTCGTAATAACTAGATCGTTGCTTAAATCTTAGTGTTATACATTCTACAAACTTCATCCTAGCTACAGTTTTATAGCGTGCTGGTAGATGACCCACGCTTTATACTCGATGAGATACTGTTATGAGCAGGGATTCTAAACGTTAATGGTATTGAAAATACATGATTGTTGAAGGATTTGTTGGAGTTCCATAAGGAATGTTTGAAACTATAAAGTTTTTAGCTAAATGATGTTTGGAAGTAGTTTTTTTAGAGACAATAACTAATGTTGTATGATTTGATCATAATATACAGGTTTATTGAAGTTAATTTTAATGATTAAATTGACAATTTTCTTCAAAAAGAATATATTCTATTCACAAGTGAAAATGAAATATGATTACAGGTACTACAAGATGAGGAGGGATGCAAATGTACGTGCAATTACTAATTTTATTTGAAGGAGTATCAACATTATTCTCAGTGTCAAATCTAGGATTCGAATGATATGTGGTTCATTTGATGAGGTTTAAAATTGAATGAGTCTTACACATTTAGCATCTTTAATTCAGTTGTAACACCCTCCCTTAACTCAGAAATGCCACGTCATTACAATACACAGGTGGCAGCATCGCAATGCTCTATTAAACACATGTCACAGGATAAACAGAATTCACTGATAATTTAAAACTTTTACATAAACACTGTTAACATATAATCCACTAATCACATAAG
The DNA here is from genome assembly GCA_020465985.1 of Centrapalus pauciflorus. Classification (NCBI taxonomy): domain Eukaryota; kingdom Viridiplantae; phylum Streptophyta; class Magnoliopsida; order Asterales; family Asteraceae; genus Centrapalus; species Centrapalus pauciflorus. The sequence goes on from JAANYP010003966.1 coordinate 567,737, forward strand.
CTGAACTGTACAGATTGCTACACAAAACTAGCACAAAGCCTTCCAGGTAATCCCTGCTCCCAGATCTACAAGCACAGCTACTAATCCCGCCACTGATACCCTGAACATGGTAGACTCGAATACGTAAGCTCGGAAGCTCGTGAGTACTCGAGGGTTAGACTCTGCACAGAAACACATAACATGCCTACACGTAGCACATACACACAACACAAGCTCAATCTCTGTCTCTGGCAATCAGCAGTATAAAGCAGGTATGAACACTCAGCATGAGATCCGAAGCCCTGCACACAATATCACTGAAGGGGACTCCTCCCCAGCTAACGACCGTGCGCACCGGTGGTTAGCCACAACCCTGTAGCACGGGCGCGAACCGGCTACAGGCCCTGCCGTGTATACACGCTCCAAGGACTGTTAGGGGCAGTCAACCCGCGCGATCACGCATCGCGAATCACCGTCCGAATGGAACTCATCACGGACCCCCGGACTGGATCTCATCTCATGCACACATATAACACAAATGTGGGAAATAGAATCATACCTGGCGCCCACGTCCCTGTCTCATTCACAATACACAATATACACATATACAAAGCTAACTGCACAATCATGACTCGGAAAACAGTCCCGCGGTTTAGAAAAGAACTCGGGTACTCACCTGATCGATCCACTAATCCCGAAATCTCTGACTCGGCTCGGCTCGCTGACCCGTCCCTGAAATCACACGGATCCCAACCGTTAACAAAATCCTCAGAATAAACGGAAAGCAAATCCGAACACAACACTTTAACATAATCAGACCCAATAATAATCCCAGTCGAAGCCCCGAAGTCCAAACAAAACCCGACCCGGACTCAAAAGCAACTCAATGAAACCCCGGAAACCCAACGAAATCCGACTCAATATCTTAAACGGATAACCGATCCCCGAAACTCTTTTACGGGATCCCTATCGAGACCCAAAATCCCAAATAATTCAATTCAATAATATCTCGACGGGACTCGACTAAATAACGACTCAAAACTCTCTTATATTGACCCTATTGAATTTTTCTGCAGATCAGAAAACGCGCCGCGCTTTTGCCAGACAGCAGCAGATTTGACCTTCGAACTCCATAGCCGAACCAGGGGATTTTCAACCCCAATACTCGATTTTTAAGCAGCAAAAATATACAAAACTCATACATAAACACTCATATACTTCCAGAAATCAATTCCCACATATAGCACATGATTACCTCAAGATTTAGCTACCAAAATCAAGAATTCATACCTTTGAGAACTCAAGAACACAAAGATGGATGAAGAAGATCAAATTCAGCAACCAATTTCTTGATTTGGGCTTCTCTCTTTGCTGGAGTCTCACACGATCCTCACACACACACTTCTGGGTTTTTCTTGAAAATGAAGGCAAGGAAAAGATAAGGGATGGATAAGGTCACATATATACGTACATATCCATATCCGGTTCCGAACCCACTAACCCGGACCCGATATCACTTTTTCAATATTAATATCAAATTGACCCATTTAACTCCACGAACTCAAGAAGATAATTAATCCGCTAATTATTAGCTCGGAGACACGTAACTCGCAAACCCAACACGTAAAATCCACTACTCGGGATATCATTGGCCCAACACGATATTAATTATTTAAATATCCACTAAAATAATTACACGCAATTATCTCGAATTTGGGATGTTACATCAGTTCAAGCCACAAACATATAATATAACATAAATTAAAAGTGAAGCTAATATTCAAAAATCAAACATTGATCAATTTGTGATTTACAATTTAATATATTGTAAACTAAACATATTCAAAAATCACGTAATCCATCAAATTTTAGTGAATAAAAACAAAGCTAATCAACATAATAGATAAATTATTTCAATACTAATTCTAAAATTTTAATGGATAAAAACAAAGCTAACCATTATGTTTTGCTCTTTTGTTTAAATTAAAACTCTTGAGGCCTAATTTGAAAAAAAATATTGGTGTCTAATATATATATATGTATGTACATAATTATTTTATGTATGTACAGCAGTGAGTTCAATGAAAAATGTTATAGAACCAATCATAACGGTTAAATCAGATGCATTTATGTTTTTAGATTAATCCGTATATTAAATATGGTTCTCAGTTCTAGAACTGCAAAATTAAATCGATTTTTAATTTTAAATTTTTATGAACATCGGTTGTTGATCCGGTTTTGACATGATCCATGCCTCTATGTTTAAGCCCGGCCCACTGATCCGTTTCAGAAGAAAATTGGCGGTCAGGTTAAAAATAATGCGGAGATTTTTTTCATAGAATAAATTTTAAGTGACCCGATTTAGAGAATAAGATCCGACCCGATTTAGATAGACACCATTTGACCATTTCATAACTGAAAAGCATGAGGGGGTGGAAGGAGGAGTTGGACTCTCCATCGTCATCGTATTTACCAAATAGGAAAATTAACAAATTACTTCTTGTATTGTATGTAAATCATCATATGTTTGGTGTTTGATTTTGAGAAAAAGGTAGATACAGATTCAGATTCAGATGAAGACGAAGATGATCAGTGTGATGAAGGAAGGAATGAGGTGCAAGTGCAAGTCGGTGGTGAAACTGAAACTTTTGATTTGAAGTCCACCGCTTGGATTGTGGAATTTGAATCCGACTTGTTCGATACGATATGATGAGATCCACATCCACAATCCAATCCTTTCTCTCCTTGTTTCTCAACATCCATCCTCACGAAACCTACACCGTTTTCTACTCCACCTCTTCATTCTTCTTTGTAATCTCCGTCCACACCAGATTACCATGCCTTTCACGTTTCGGATTTCGATTCTCATCTTGTTTGATTATCATATTTGCAGGTATTGAGTGCGTATTTTGTGGTTTTGCCTTTACGTGATGAAGGTGCTATCTCCTTGGGCATTGCTAATATACCCGGACTCTTTGTCGGATCCTTGATACTTACACTCATTGCTGCCCCTCTTTCCACCCTCCTCTTTTCATTGCCTAATCTCCCTAAACCTAAGGTACTCTTTACTTTACATTCATTACCTCATGATTCAATAATAAGTTTAGCTATCAACTCAATTGTTTATGTTAATGCTGGTGTTTTGCACTCACATGTCCGTCTACTTGATGAATTCAATTGCTTATGTTTATCCACCCACCATTTTTATGTATATATTATGACCAGTTTGCAGGGTCGATCCTATCGTTTTTTGGGCACAGGGTTCTCTAAACATGTATGTACATACAACAGTTAAAGATTAAAGGAAACAACCATGTAAATATGTAGGTAGATATCACAACCAAACAACTAGCTATTAGCCTGGGTATCAGAGGAAAAATAATATTGGGGCCCCTTTGGCTGTTGGGCCTTACGGTAGCCACGTTGCAGTTCTCAATGGGCCGGCCCTGCCAGTTTGGAAATTAGTTTTTCTTTTCTTCATGGCCTATGGCCCTGTGCTAATGCTAATGCAAATCACATTCATATGGTAACTCTCATTCATATCACGTCTCTACTTCGTTACTATCTGTTATTTATGAGGACGTTAATGCAGTCTGATTGAATAAATTTTCATATCATATTCAGCTGGTTGTTTTCTGCACAATCATATAGATCTGTAATTTCTGGATTTTTTTTAACTACTTAAAAGAATGCCATCTTATAGGAACATAGCTACGTAGATGTTGTTCTTCAAACCATTGAGGAGTATCTTCATGTGAAAGTAATGTACACTAAGCTACCTGGCTTAGGAAATAATACGTCATGACTAATTATATTCTTCTACAGATTCCTCACCGCTTATTGTTTGATCTTTACGTTTAGGACAGATTTTAGTCTTTATTATAGTACAACTGTACACGGTTATCATTTATCTGTTCCACTTGCCACACTACCACAAGCAGTGAACATTTAAAAGCATTAAGTAGAGGTACAAATGAGTTCATTGCATGACTATTCTTGTGCTGATGTTTATCGTCATAGGTATATTATATTGATATATTAGTCAATGATCATTATGTGAATCTGGACTCCATACATCATCGTGTAATAAGTTTTTGTTGAATACTTGAATTCCAGGCCTTGGTCTTGATATACAGGTTTTTTGGTGCAAGTCTTGTGCTGTTCTTCTTTTTATGGGTGCTGTCTTCTCCTGCAAATACATTTCCCAGCTTAAAGGTAAATATAAATTCTGTCTTGAGTCGTGGCTTTAATTGCTTACGTTTGCATTGGGCAACTTCTACATTTTTAGGGTTTCCTCTCCATGTCATCCACCATAAAAGAGGAACTAAAGGTTGAGAGTCGACCTGCTTCTACAAATTCTACCAGTTGGGGCAAGCATGGATGGTTCTACGTTTGTGTGAGAATAGGCTTATTCTTATGGGTATCAGGCTGTTCTGTTTTTTATTTTTCTATATTTTACAGTTTTTGTCATCGATGATCACAATCAGTAAAAGTGCATCCTACATGTAATTTCAGTTTCTTCTATCCAGGTTGCTCTGCTAAATCTTATAACTATATCTTCAACCTGGGCAAGAGTCATTGATGTGATGGACAACGAGGTATGTTTGCTGCATGTTGCTAGTATGTCTTTGCATTGCCTTTGTGCATGCTATAACTCCATCTTGTATTCAGTCAGGTTCAAGACTGTTTGGATTTATTGGTGCTGGTGCTACTCTAGGTCAGCTTTTCGGTTCATTATTTGCCACAGGAATGGCCTGGTTGGGACCATGTATGCTTGTGCTCTTTCTTTCTTTGGGAATAATTATGCAATTAAGCTGACAGCTATGTGGTATTTGTTGTCAGGTTTCACTTATCTTATCGAATTTCTTTTTGCTGTCTTCTTGCCAGATCTATTGCTATTTGCTGCCCTCTTGATGGAATTTGCTGCACAGTCATCCAAAAGGATCAACAAAGACATATCTGATCCCTCTGAAGAACTACTTTCCCTCAGGTTCTTATTTATTTAGTTGTTTATTGTCACCACTTTGTTTAGATTCTTGAGTTTCTGTAATATAAACAATCTATTCATTGTTGTCTTGGAATCGTCTTTTAGAAACACTCTTTGATCAAAATAGAACCTAGGGGGTCTCCATGAAGAAAGGCCTTTTTGACATCATGCTGATGCAGTGACCAAGATCTATTAGCTGCAAACTGACAGACCTGATTGTATGGATTTAGTTTCATTTGGGTCTAGACTATGATTCAATAGAGACTGGTGCTCGTATGTGCAATGCCCTATAGATTTAACTCATAGTCAAATCTTGAGTATTTAGAGACTGAAATAAGAGGCATGTTACATGATTTGTACTTGGGAGATCTTTAATCTTGGCAAATCAGCTTTCATGAACGAGTTGTGGCAAACGGTCATAAATTCGAGTAATGAAATCTGTTAATAATAAAACCGAATGGACTCATTGGTAGGGTACGCATTTCCTTTGAAGGAAATTCAACGCAACTAATTACCAAAAGTGGAAATATTTGTATTTCCATTTGCAGCACAAAGCCACAAACTCCTCCGTATAAATGTATATCAACAGTCCCTCAGAAGAATGCAGGTCTTGCCTGATCATAATCACCAGCAAATGCCATTTTCTTCCATTGTCCATTTGTGGGTCCCATCTTCATTTCTCCTCTCATTAAGTTAACGGGACCCACACCCATATCTTTGTTTTCCTCACATCATACACCAAGACACACAATGGAAGTATTAAATGGCCTAAACAAACAAGATATTTTTCTGGCTGTAGTTACTGTTAATCTCCTTGCCATATTAATAACATAATGCCTGGTTTAGTACTTGAATATTGATAAACAAAGCCCTTCTAAGCTGGTTTCTTGCTTAATCTTGACGATTACTATCTTAATCCCACCTTTGTTTTGTTTCATTTTAGAAAATCCGAAGTTGATCAGCAGGAAGAGGAGATAAATGAAGTAGATATATCTGATCGCAAAGAATCTTCACCGATGGCTTCAACTATTGATTCAACAAAGCCTCGTTTCTGGGTTTTACTTGATGGATTTCGGCTTATATGGTCATCAAGTTATTTGTTATGTGTATCATTATTCTTGTGGCTAAGTGCAGTAACCTCTTCCTTCTTCTACTTTCAGGTAGAAAACAGTTTTTTTTTTGTTTTCTTGTTGGTATGTCTGCACAGCCTATTCTAATTTGCATGCTAATTTATCTTGTTCTTTTCAACTGCAGAAAGTAACAGTAATTGCCTCAACTGTTACAACCCCTACTGGAAGAAGACGGTTATTTGCACAGATCAATAGTTTTATTGCTGTTTTCATTCTGGCTGGTCAGCTTACTTTAACAGTATGCTATCTGTGAAATTTACTTCTCAGTGTAGAAATTTCCATGTTGAACGACATTTAACTAGTCCACACTTAATTGTTATATTGATCTTATATCCGATAAGATATCTTGTTCTTATTTTCCTTGGGGTTTAAACCCAGTTGAGACACTCATTTTACCTCATTTCGCATCTTTGCATTTATAGTTCTTCATTGACTTAAGCCGTATATCTCATTATGCTGTCATATCTCATTTCGATTGCAACCATCAACCCCAGTTTTTTATCTTTAGATCTGAAATCAAATTTGAATTCAAATATTCAAATAGACAGAATAGTTGGTTTTACTTCCGGTATTTTGTCAGTGAAAGTCTGCCTTTTTGTGAAGCAATAATTAACAGAAGAAGTCAGCTTTCTTTATAATCTGACCTGTTGTGCTTGGTTCATGCTCAATTGCTCATTATTGTACTCTCCCCCTGTCACCCACTCTAATAGTGTCACTAATCATTAACTTCTATCATACAAACTTATTATGCATATGATCTGTTCTTAACATTTCATTGCAAATTAATTATCCATTGTGTGACTATGCTTAACTAATAATAATAATAATAACTAAAGTTCTCAAGAATGAAGAACTTTTGGATGAATTGTGGAAATTAAATTACAGAATCAACCATTTTACTGTGCAATTGTTGTTTAAAATTTCACATTCTTCAAAAGTTTAGTCGAGTCTAGTCTCTTCTTCTTTTTCCTTCTTTTTTTTTTTTTTTTTTTTTTTTTTTTTTTTTTTTTTTTTTTTTTTTTTTTTTTGCATTTTGTCAAGAATATTGATTTGTTTGCATTCAAAGGTCATGAAGGTGGTTTAAAAAGTCAAATCACTTTATCTTTTTTACTTACATGGTTACACCTAGATATTTAAAGATTGATATTCTGCAACTGTAATTAATCTATTTTTGTCTTCTATAACAGGGGCGAATTCTTACTTTAGCTGGGGTTACTATAGCTCTTTGCGCGGCACCATTCACTGCGATCCTGAATTCAGTTGCTATTGCTGTTTGGCCGACTTATATAGCAGTTGCTGTTTCAGAGACCCTTCGGAAGGTTTATGTTTATCTATCTCTTGAAATTCTATTGTTGTGCAACGAGTATTTTATATAGTATGATGTGAACTTACCACTTCCCTTGCTATAATGACTGAATTTCACCCATAATGAGAATTGAGACCTACAAAACATACAAACTACACATGCAAAGAAGAGCACTAGATCCTGAAATAGTAATAGCTCATTTGACTAAATTAGTTTCTATCTATTTGGGAAAGTCTCAATTTTATATATCTGATTTTGGACCTTTTATTATTCTATCTTTATAGGTGTACTACTTTCAAAACATCCCATTTCTGCATATGTTTGAAACAGGATTAAAAACATTTTACTCTATCGTTTCCCAGGTGGTAACCTACGTTGTAACTAGGCCAGGAAGAGAACTACTATTCACTGTTGTATCACAGGACGAGAAATACAAAGCTAAGGTACCCTGCATCTCCAGCCCATAGCATTAGGTGTTAACAACCATAGGCCAATGTAACACACCCATCAAATGACACTTTTTTTTATTCAAAATATACACAATTTCAACAGGTATGCATAGATGTTCTTGTCCAAAGGTTTGGAGATGCTACTGCAGCTGGGATGTACAAGCTACTTCACAGCACCCTCGATGGAAAAACAACCCACATTTCTCTTTATGCTTTGCCCGTATGCTGATTCTATCAACCAACTCTACTTTGTTATGCTCCGTGAATGAAAGGAAACTTATACATGTTTTATTTTAAAATGTGCATCAGGCCTGCATTTTGTGGATAGTTACAGGATTCCACTTGGGGCGCCAACAAACACAACTTGCCAAGTCTCAAAATCTCCCATCCTCTTAAAATCCCCCTTTGTTTATCAGGTAAACCTTTGTTTGTTGTGTCATAGTTTATTCAGGAATTTTAGGCCCATATGATTGGATCTCAAAACAACTTATACAAGTTTGGCATCTAACTGACCATTATGGTCCACATGTGCTTGGTAAATTCGAGCAAGAAGAGATAATGAATGCATACAGATTTGGGAACTTGAACATGTTGCAAATCAAAATGTGATTTGATGAAAACTGTGGCTTTTCGCCCTTTTCTTTACGCACACATGTTTATTTATATATTTTGTGTTTATAAAATGGCACACGCATGGGGGAAAGTTAAACACATACACGAAACAAGACGATGATGCAGACCTAGAGGGCTGGAATGACCTTAACAAATTAATATGATCAATCTCGAATTATATATACATACATTTACCAAATCTTCAAAACCTATGGAAATCTACCACTTGCCCTTGGTTGATGCCTTTTCTTTTCTTTTTTTAATTTAAACTTTTCATAACACACCCTAATCTTTGTGTTATCTTTTATTTGACCCTTTTATTTTTATTAGGGAAAATGACATCAAATAGCTCTGAACTTTCGACTTCGTACACATTTATGTAGTGAATTTTTTTTTTTGCACATTTGGTAGTCAAAGTTTCAAAATTGTTTCAATTTGGTAGTTGGCGTACCTTTTAACCGGTTGCGTCCGGTTTCGATGCCTACGTGGACAATTTTTTAATGACGTGGCTACCCGTTTTTATATTATACACGGTTTTATCTACGTGGCAACCCGTTTTTTAAAATCACTCGGGTTTATAACCGAGTTTTTTAATAAACGACGTTATAAACCCGGGTGATTTCTTAATTTCATACGGCGTTATAAACCCGGGTGATTTTAAAAAACGGGTTGCCACATAGATAAAACCTGGTATAATATAAAAACGGGTATCTATGTCATTAAAAAATTGTCCATGTAGGCATCGAACCGGAAGCAACCGGTTAAAAGGTACGCCAACTACCAAATTGGAACAATTTTGAAACTCTGACTACCAAATGTGCACAAAAAAAAAGTTCACAACATAAATGTGTACAAAGTCGAAAGTTCAGAGCTATTTGATATCATTTTCTCTTTTTATTAAACCTTTGTTTAGCCTTTTTTAACATTTATTGTTATAATATTTTCTTACACTTAAAATTGTGATTTCAATCATACATATGTTTGGAGTTGTCTTTTACAGCTATTATGTTGTGTTTAATTGTATCAAAAAGACCAATGAAAACTTGCAACTTGGCCAACCATGATTGGTTGGTGTTTTTTTTAATTTAAATTTTTCATAATAAACAATTATCTTTATGTTATCTTTTATTTAACCCTTTTATTTTAACAAGTTTTTATTTAGTCCTTTTTTAATATTTATTATTACAATATTTTCTTACAGACTTAAAATTATGATTTTAATCATACATATATTTGAAGTTGTTTTTTGAAACTATTATGTTATATTTATGAAAAAGACTGTTATTCAAATGCACAATTCAAGATTTTTAATGAAATTACTTTATAAATAAAATATAACTAATTAATTTTTAGGGTTTATATTAAATATGATCATGTATAACATTAAACATTACTATTATAATGTTGACAGACCTTAATCGATGTATTAGAGATCTTACCAATTACCATTATAACTTTATTTACTTTGATCGTAAAACCAACAAATTAAATTGGTGATTAAACCTAATCAATGTCACAATTTCAATTATGGTTATAATTATTTAATTATTTAATTCGGATTCCGATCTGATTTAATAAGTCACTAGTTGTTAGCCCACGAATTACGTGGATGTTTTATAAATTAATTGTTTGCTAAAAATCTATACAAATGTAAATTACATATTAAAATGTTTATTTTTCTACCAAAAAAGTTACAAAAACACTATTATTTTTCGTTATGAACATAATTAATTTTTTTTTATTAATATAAGTTATTATAAAACTCTTTATTTTTTGATTTATTTGTATTTAACTAATTAAAATTCAAAAATGAGTTTTACATGAAACACAATTTAAATAGTTTTATTAAAAGAATTTATAAAACATTTCATTAGCAATACTAAATTATTTAACTTTTTAAGTGTACAAAATAGTGTCTAGGAGCTAAATTAGAAGTTAGATATTGAAGATATTAAAATCATTTTAAAAAATCTTTTTTTTTTATTTATAGGAGTTAAATTAGGTAATACTTGATTGTAGTTTTACTTAGTTTTTAAATATAAATTACATAATTAACTAATGGGGATTATATATGGAAAATTGAGCGGGAAAATGAAATTTTAATCAGACGAGGAAACGACACGTGTCACTAGTTGTTTTCTTTTATTAATATACTAGTTTATTACCCACGTATTACGCGGATATATATAATATATATAAAATATAATAAATAAAATGATAAAGATATAAATATTATTTTTTAAACAAAAGTATATAAGATGATATTATTATTTATTATAACATATTAATTTTGTATTTTTCTAAATATATATGAAGAGGAATTATTTTCTTATATATATTTTTAAACTTTTATTATATTATCTTATAATTAATAAGTTAGTAGATTATTAGATTTTATTAGATTAGATTTGATTTGTATTTAAAAGTGGATTATATTATATTTGGATAGATTGATAAGTAGAGTATTAGATTTTGTTTGATTTGATTTGATTTGAATTTAAAAGTGGATTATATTAGATTTAGATAGATTTGATTTAATTTTCTTTATTATTTTTATAATCTATAAATGCCACGTGTCGATTCATGGTGACGACATGTGGCTTCACAAGAAATGAGTATAGTTACTCTTTTAATAGTATAGATAGAAGATAGATATAGATGTTATGTAATTTTGACATTTCAAATATAGAAAAACCAATGATATGAACCAACTAACATTATCATTTCGTTTTAATCTTACATATATATTGCTATATCATCTTTTCAATTTCACTATTTGATCCTGGTTCAATTGGATTTCATTATTTGATATGTTTGAAAATTATTTATTCATTTATTTTTGTAATTAATATTTTAGGCCCTGCAGACAAAAATGTTTATTTATTTATACTTGTGTGAACGACCCGAAATTTCTAGCTTGGGCCTGGACCCACACGCATGGCGAAATTGGGACTCTAGATCAATTTCCACAAAAATATTTTTATTCGATTAAAAATAAATACATTTTAACAAATTATTAAATTAAAGGAAGAATTTCATATATGTCCCTCTAAAACTGCATAATATCATATATACCCAAGCTAAAAAAAGAATTTCATATATATCCTTCTAAAACTTCATAATATCATATTTACCCAATTTAAAACTTTAATATCATATATACCCTTTCAAACTTTTAAATATATCAAATATATCCAAATTATTTATTTATTCTTTTTTATTACTTTAAAACTCATAATAAATATTCATTAATAAAGAAATGACCAATCTATCCTTTTTATGTCTTAAACTTCATAATATTATATTTACCCAATTGAAAACTTTAATATCACATATACCCTTTTAAACTTTTAAATATATCATATATATCCAAATTATTTATATATGATCTTTTATTACTGTAAGATATCAAATCTTTTATTTCTTGACAGAATTCGGTGATTCAAATTTCAATTTGTTCGTTAAGTCGAAGCCTACAAGAATTGAAGACTTAATCAAGGTAATTAACTTTTAAATTCCTTGATTTTACAGGTCCATGTGCTCGTGGTACGCTTCTATTTAACGAACAAATGAAATTTGAATCGTCGAATTCCGTCAAGAAATAAAAGATTTGATATCTTAAAGTAATAAAAGATCATAAATAAATAATTTGGATATATTTGATATATTTAAGAGTTTAAAAGGGTATATATGATATTAAAGTTTTCAATTAGGTAAATATGATATTATGAAGTTTAAGAAATAAAAAGGGTAGATTGGTCATTTCTTTATTAATGAATATTTATTATGGGTTCTAAAGTAATAAAAAAGAATAAATAAATAATTTGGATATATTTGATATATTTAAAAGTTTGAAAGGGTGTATGTGATATTAAAGTTTTAAATTGGGTAAATATGATATTATGAAGTTTTAGAAGGATATATATGAAATTCTTTTTTTGGCTTGGATATATATGATATTATGCAGTTTTAGAGGGACATATATGAAATTCTCCCAATTTTAAATTACACATTAAAGCCTTTGTGGCTCTGTCGAAATGATGGACTCATGGACCGGACAAGTGTTGTCCACAAGTGAAGTGAGGCTACTACTTTACTTTTGTACTCATAAAACTCCAACACATCTCTTTTTAGTTTTCACAAGTTTCCTGGAAAATATTATTGTGTACATTTTAAGTTGATTTATTTATTATGAAAAACACTATATAGCTAAAAAAACTTTGCAACAATTGTATTGATTTTGCTACGTCATAGATTTAGGAGATGTTGTAATGCTTTTACTAAAATTGTAATTACTACAATTATATTTTTACAAATATGTAAATTATTTTATGCATGGTCTTGTATACAAATGATAATAAACATAAGTCAATCAGATTTTTTTCCAACTCGTCAGTTTGCCCGTCTATGAGCTTGTTTGGTGCACAACTTGTAAGAACTTATTGTAGCTAGAGCTTGTGGTTACGGCAGCTTAAGGTTATGGTTTTTCAAAGCTACAACTAAATTTATTCATAAGTTGCATTTGGGTGACTTTTCATTCAGGAGCTTATTAAAACCATAAGCTCCTAAATCATAAGTTACTTTCAAATAGTTTTTAAAAGTAGCTTAAGCTTATGAAAAATAAAGTTACCAAAATAACCTTAATTGGTTACGAATCTACTTTAGTTTATTTGTTTATATATGTACTTTAATGTCTTTTTCAATTCACCAACTACATTACGAAACGTCAATCGATAAGAATTTTAGCTATAATAAATTTTATATCGAAATGTAAATAAAAATAATACAATCATAACGACTTATTTGAATATTTGTAAAACAACTATATGTTATAAATTTTTTTTTAGTATAATAAAGACTTGTTTTTAGTTTACACAATAGTAAATTATAGGGTTAATATAAAAAAAAAAACCCATAATTGTTCCTTAGTTTTGTGATTAAGTCCCTAAACTTTTTTAGGATTGTTTAAGCCCCTTAACTATTTTTGTCTTATTCAAAAAACCCACAATCTTTACATGTTTTAGCGATTAAGTTCCTAAACTTTTTGTTTTATTGGTTGTGTTTTACCTACTCATCCAGTAGCCGGTCAAAAATATATACTTTTGAATAATACAAAACTAGTTTAGAGACTTAAACAATCGGGAAAAAAGTTTAGGGACTTAATTGTGAAAATGAGAAAAGTTTATAAGGCTTTTTCAATATTAACCCTAAATTATATATACAAATAATATGATCATAGGGAAATGTTTTACGTTTTATAAGTTTAAATATATTAAAGGTTTTAAAAGAAAAACATACCATTTAGATATTATATAAAATAAAAAATAACATTAGTTACCGATTGTAATTCTCAGCCGATGATCACTTTTTGCTTTCGGTCTAAGTTATAAATGGAAAGAGTGTGATCGATCAACCAACTAAACAATAAAATTTTTGTCATGTTAAAGATAGTTGGGACGAATTACAATTTTATTTGGAATATAGATAAAAAAATGTGATCATAAGGATATATTGAAATTTTTTAATATATCAGATCTTGTAATAGAAAAACAAAACAATTACTGTATATATTATATATAGAATTGAATAATTAGTCAGCTACGTACATTTTTGCTTAATGAAAATAGTTTTGACAATAACAAGTTTTATATCAGAACGTAGATAAAAATAATGTGATTATTATAATATATTCAAATTTTAATAAAATAAAGTATATCAAAAGTTATCACATAAAAACAAATATATTATATGTTATATGTAAAATAATAAAATAAGTGAATGGTTTATCTATCTGTTTGAGCTTCCTGTCGGTTTACTAAACAGTGGCAAGATTTGTAAATCATATATTGTTATAAATTGTTGAAATAGAAACAAAATGAAAATACCAATATATTAAGTAGACTGGAGACTTCAAAAACTTTTAGGTGAACGATTAGGCTTCAAGAAGTGGGCTCGGTACTGAGCATAGCATCAAGAGAACACCACCTCTCACCTTGGCATGACATGACATCATGCCAAAATGGCATCCAAATGCCGAGAGAGGGGGAGAGAATATCGTGGTGGGTGTGTGCAAATATGTGTGTGTGTGTGTGTAATTAAGAAAATAGGTGATGACAAAAGTGGAATCGACACCGCGTGAATGACATCAAAATGATAATGGATGGCAAAATTGATGTGACATTGACGTGACTACAATTTTACTTGACATCCTTGACGACGATTCCCTTTGGCCGTAGTAAAATGATGAATTTTGGTGTCAATACAAGTGGTGTTGTGTTTGTAAAGTTAAAGAGTTAGCATGAGAAAATATATTAAAATTCTTTAATGGTGTTTACCATTAAAAGCTCTTAGATTGATGTTATCCAAAATTTCTTGAATATAAGTTTTATTCTTGAATTGTAACTTGACTTAAACTAGATTATATTTTTCATATAAATTTAGGGATATATTAAAATTAAAAAAGTAATATATAGATATAACTTTATTGAGTTTATGCGGTTGGCTCAGGAATGTGACACATGCAGGAGCTTGATTCCTTCTAATCAGAATAAAGAGTCATTTCATTTCATGTCGATAATGGATATGTAATCAACTGAATTATTCAAAGACATGAATATTCTGTCCTTAATAATTATTATTAAAATACCTTTTCTTTATGAAAACAACCATCCTTTCCTTCTAATTAAGAATATTTTATTGCCTTTATTAAAAAAAAAAACGTTTCATATTCTTGTCATATCAATAATTTGGTCCATAAAAACATTGAGCTTCCTAATTTAAATAATCGTGTAACACTATTATAACGCACGTAAAAATATGATTCGCGTGAGTACCTAAAAACTACGAAGTACTATGCGTAGCGTACCTATAAACACAATAATTTCATGTGTGAAGTTAAATATTATATCTAATTATTTATATATTATAATTAATTAAATTATATAAACAAAAATAAATTATAATAATCAATATAATAAATATTTTTAAATTAGAATTAACTAAACGAGAAAATTACTGATTTGGTCCTTGTGGTTTGTCCACTTTTGCTGATTTGGTCCTTTAAGATCAAAAATTACTCCATTGGTCCTTATGATTGTATTTTTGTTTCATGGATAGTCCTTTTGATAAATGGACGTTAAGTCTGTGAGGTTAGTTGACTTTCTCAAATGTTATTTTGGTAAAAATCTCACTCTCTCTCCTCACATTTTCCTAATAAATATCCTCTTTCTTCTTTTTCTCCATTTATCAACCCATCATTTTTCTCCTTTTCCATCATTTTCTCCTTCTTCTTTTTCCCTTTTTTTTAATTGATCAACACAATGCTTTGCTGGTGCGGAAGAGTAGCAATAGTAAAAACATCTTGGACGTCTCAAAACCCTGGTCGTCGATTCTACAGTTGTCCTCATCAGGTAACTTCGGTGTCTATCGTTGGAATGTTTAAACACTGGTTTGTTTGTTTTGTTTTTGTGTTGCTGAAAATTTATACTCTTTTTATCACAGGGATCTAATTGTATGTTTGTAGGATGGGTTGATCCTCCAATGTGTCCAAGATCTGTTCAAATAATACCCGCGTTGTTAAGGTCACTAAATGCTTCACAAGAAAATTAGAGAGTTGCAAGACTATTGTTAGAAGATTGAAGATTTTATTAATTTTAAGTTGGTTATGTTTTGCAGTTTATGTAATTTCAGTTTGACATAATGTATATGTTTTGGTTATGGGTGCAGTTTATGTAATGTCAATTAGACAAATAAACATGTATGCATATTTTGGTGGAATGAATAACAATATTAGCTGCTTATGAGTTTGTTGCAATTGTATTTGGATAAACATACATACCATAAACTGGAAGAAGATCAACATTAGTTACGTCATTTGCTCTGACCTGCCATAATGTTAACACCATTTTCTGATTCACTAAACTCTTAGAATTTAGGGTTCCTTTGCATGAAGGTTTGAAGAGGGAGACGAAGTGGTAAGTGTGGTGGGTGGAGGGAAATCTCTCTGCTAATTAAACCGTCGAAATGGACTAAATGTGAAAGACGGAGAATCTTAAGGAGATAGACAAAGTAAAAGACTAAAATACCCTTTCAATAAGTGAGTTTATAAGTTTTACTTTTCAAATCCGTTCTAATAATATAACCAAATCATCTTCTCTAAATTTTGAGTCCCGAAATCTGACTTTTTTTTTTGAGACTATGAGACCCTAAGAAAATTCGAGGCTCTGTGCGATCGATTCTCTTGCTCACCTTCCTGAGACAGTCTTGCATAGAAGAATCAGTAACAGAGAAAAAGTATGTTGCTTTTTATATATAAAATATATGAACAAGCAAGTCATGTATGTAAGTTAAAAATATATAAAATATCAAGATTTGGTGAAAGGGATTGTTATTCCCACTCTCTTTTACTAATTGCACCCTCCTACACTCGTCACATTATAACCATTTGAATATTTTACTAATTAAATAATATTAAAATAATACAAAAATGTTAAATCAATAAGGAGTATGAAAATGTTACAATCATAAGAAGGATGCGAATGGAATTGACGTTTGATAAAACATGGAAGGCTAAGGTTTAACTATGCCAAGACACAATGTACTAAATAAGTAGTAGTATAATCTGCAAGTGACAAAAAGTAGAATTTGGATTTACAATTATAACTAAGAGTAAATTACATATATGGTTTCTGTGGTTTGATCGAAATTATGGATTTGGTCCATGGTCTTTAAAAATTACATAAATGGTCCCTCAAAACACTATTTGATTGCAAAAATGGTCCCTCTTTCTCTTAACTTTTTTTAAATGACGGTTTTGCCCTTTTTTCAATAACAATTTTGATCTCTCAACTATGCAATTTATTTTCAGTTTTAGTCATTTTCGTAAATTTTTAGTTTTGTTTAAATTTTAAATATTAATTTAAAATATTAATAATTCTTATTATTTATAAATTTTTAATTTTATAATATATTTATTCTTATTTATTTAAGATTATCCCATTAGAATATTTAATTTATTTAATTTACGTTTTTTATTCAATTTAAATATTAAACAATTATTTATCTTATGTTTCATATTTTAAAATAGTTATACATTTTTATCTTTTATATATTTTTATCTAATTATTCCATTACATTAATATACTTTGATTTAGTTATACTTTTTAAGAAAGTATATAAACCAAGGGTTTTACTAATTTTGATTTAAATATCTTTTTATTAATATGTTTCGATTCAAATTTAGTATTTATTTCTTTTTATTTCAATATTGAGTTATATTAATACGTTTCAATTTAAATTTAGTGATTTATTCGTTTTCTTAAGTATTCGTTACTTATTACATTTCAATTTAATTATAATTTCTAATAAAAATATAAAAACCTAACATCTTATTCTTTTTTATTTAAATATTTTGTTACGTTAATACATTTCGACTTAATTGTTATTTTCAAAAAAAAAAATATAAACTTGACGTGTTATTCATTTTTATCTTAAATATTTTATAACGTTCATACATTTTGAATTAATTGTAATTTTTAAGTAAAATATATAAACCAAATACGAAATGTATACGTTTTGAATTGTATACTTTGTGTAACACCCACAATTCTCACACAAATGTCACGTCAATACAATACACGGGTGGCAATAACGCAAGTATTTCAAATTACTCATGTCACAGGATTAGCGGAAAACACTGCTAATTAAAACTTTAACACGAAGTCATACATCGTCTCATAAACTGACACTGATACATAAACGTAACTGATTACTGTTAACATACATAAGTAGATCGGATACAACAGTTCCAAAACTAATATCAACAAGACAGTCAACGCACGCAACTCTAACTGCCCCAATCTCTACTTCGGCTGCTGCGGCTGTGGCTGCGACCCCACGGTATGACTGCCTGACACACAGAAGACTCGAAAACATAAGCTGGACAGCTCGTGAGTACGCGAGGGTTAGACACTGCAAGTAAGAACACATAGCATACACAACACATATATCTCAGCACACATATGCAACTCGATGCATAACACATATCTCTGCTCAAAAGGGGACCACGTTCCCCAGCTAACAGGCCGCACACAGCAGCAGTTAGCTACTCAATAGGCACAGGAGCGACCTGGAATATCACTGTCGTATATATACAGCCTCATATCTCGCGACTGGTTAGGGACAGTCAGCCTGCGCGATCACATATCGCGGACACCTGCAATTCAAACACATATAGCACGTATAGGATAGAGATACTCATACCTGCGCGCTATCACAGCCTCATACACATATACATCACAACCACATAGACGACTCGAAAGAATGCACGTGCGTTTAAAAAGAACTCGAGTACTCACCGATACCCGAAAGCAATCGAAACCCGAACTCTCAATGCGGCTCGGCACGTGATCGGCTAACACCTGTACACATCACGGGTCTCACATATTAACACGAGTCTCAACGACCGAATAACTCAATCCAACACAATTAAACTAAACTCAAACACGTTCCCAAACGGATAACCGATCCCCCAAAACTCCTTTACGGGACCCCCGACGGAACCTAAAATCCCTAACAATTCAATTCAGTAATATTTCGAAGGGACTCGACCAAATAACGACTCAAAACTCTCTTTTATTGACCCTATTGAAATTTTCTGCAGATCAGAAAACGCGCCGCGCTTTTCCAATTTGCGCGCCGCGCTTTTGCCAGACAGCAACATTTTTGTCCTTCGAACTCCATAGCCGAACCAGGGGATTTTCACCCTCCATACCCAATTTTTAGCAGCAAAAGACACAAGATTCATATATAATTAACCCATATACTCCCAGAAACCAATTCCCACATAAACACATACATATCTCAAGAATTAGGTATCCAAATCATGGAGCCTTACCTCAAATCCTTCAAGAACTCAATAGAGGAAGAAGAAGATGCTCAAGTTCATCAATCTCCACACCCAACTCTTGGATTGCAAGGATTCTGCTGGAGGTTCACACAAAATCACACACACACACACTTTGGGGGTAATCTCTCAATTTGGATAAGGGAATAAAGGAGATAAGGGAGCTCAACATATGCACGTATATATCCAATTTCTCAATTAAGTAGGTTCCGAACCCGCTAAATCCGAACCCGATATCGCCTTTTCACAATTTATATCATTAGGACCCAATTAAATCCACGATCTCAAGGAGATAATTAATCCACTAATTATTAGCTCGGAGACACGTATCACTCAATTTTGACACGTTAAATCCACGAAACGGAATCTAATCGGACCAACGCAATAATATTAAAATAAATGAGCCAATAAATTAAATCCACGTACCAGGCTCAAATTCGGGATGTTACACTTTGTTAGATACATTTTCGTTTGTATATTTTGTAATTAAATCAGAACGTACTAATGTAATAAAATAATCATAATAAAAAGCAAAATATATGAATGTAACAAAATAATCAGAATAAAAGAAATAAAGCAGTAAAATGTGTTACAATTAAAAAATATTTAAATCAAAATGAATAAAACCCCAAAATAATTAGAATAAAACGATAGTATGAGCGCCAATTATTTATATATATATATATATATATATATATATATATATATATATATATATATATATATCTATATATATATATATATAAATATATATATATATATATATATATATATATATATATATATATATATATATATATATATATATATATATATATATATATAACAAAATAGTTATATTATACTGTTCCTAAGTTTATATTTTTTATAAATATTATAATTAAGTAAATTAATATTAACATAATAAATAGTTAGATGCAAACGTATAAAAGATAAAAACGCATATATATTTTTACAAATAAAACGTAAGAAAAGAAAAATTTTAATAAAATAAATTGGATATATAAAAGAGACGTAAATCAAATAAAGTTAACTATAGAAATAAGGATACAATTAAAAATAAAATAAATAAATATTTTAAAAAATAAAAATCTATAAATAATAATAATTAACTTTTAAATTAACATTTAATATTCAAGCAAAAAGTAAAAAATTATGATAAGGATTAAAACTGAAAATAAATTACATAAATGAGGCACCAAAATTGTTATTAAGAAAAGGACAAAACCGTGATTTTAAAAAAATTAAGAGAAAGAGAGACTATTTTTCCAAGTAAATAGTATTTTTAGGAACCATTTATGCAATTTTTAAAATCAGGGACGAAATCCATAATTTTCACTAAAGCACAGGGACCATTTTGTAATTTACTCTATAATTAATGTGAGTTATATTCTGTCATATTTCAAAACCAAAAAAGTGATAAAGTAAAAGAATTGGTTAAATCAAGAAAAAAAAAATATATAATAGCCTAAACAAAAAAAAATATAAAAGTTTGATGGTTAAATTATAAACAATAATTATACAATACCATCATGGATTCATGGTGGTACAATGATAATTGATAAATATTTATAAAAGGAAAACAAGGTTTTTATTTAATCGGGTAAGGAAGTTTGGTGAGATTTCACCAAACATTGTCGCAGATGGATGCGAAAGAAGCAAAAACGAAGGCATGATAATTTAATGCCAAACTTGACCATCTGTTGGCTTACTTCTTTTCTTTTCAACAGCACACTGTGTGCGTCTACATTCATACATGCATTTATTTATTTCAATGGAGAATCTCGACGCATGCATGAGAACCTCTGAAAATTAATTAAATATGTAATAGGAATAATTTATGAATCCAACGAAGATGCATTGCGTTTGAAGATGAATCCGATGAAGATGCATTGTGATTTGAAAAAGATTTTAGATAAATAATAATTGTTTAACTTTTTCTTTTGAATTTGTTTAAATTTAAAGATGTATTATTAGCATTTAATTAATGTCTTGGATAAAGTATTCAACTAAATATAAAATTATATTGAGTTGGCAACATATATTATTTTTCCCAATACCTCTATACATACAAAATGTGTGCATTACATGAGATACCAACGATGCATCGAATCTAATGGCTACCACCTATAAGTTTTGGTTATTGTGAGAAACTAAATATATCTTGAAAAATATAAGAAGCACTATGATTCACTAATTTTGAATATTGATTCGCTAATTTTATATATTGATTCATTAATTTTATATATTGATTCACTTAACTTTGAATATGTGCTTAATTATTTATAACTTCAAAAACTAACAAATCAATTTAAAAAAGTAATGAATTGTTGATTTATTTAATCTGAAATTTATAATTCATTTTTTATGTATTCAAAAAAGATGAATTAATATGTTAGAAAATGAATTACAGTGCTTCTCACATTTCTCAAGATATATATTTAGCTTCTCATTTGATCATATATATATATATATATATATATATATATATATATATATATATATGTGTGTGTGTGTGTGTGTGTCTGTGTGTTTTATTGTGAGAAGCTAAATATCTATGTGTTATTGTGAGAGTCTATGTGATTCATTTTTTTATATGTTGTTCATGTAAAAATCGTGATGCATCTTTGCTATTCTTGTTCAATACAAAAATCATGATGCATCTTAGTTCTTTATCATCTTGTTTAATACAAAAATCGTAAAATCGTGATGCATCTTAGCTCTTTATCATTTTGTTCAATACAAAAATCGTGATGCATATTGTTCATCATCTTGTTTAATACTAACTCATGATGCATCAATCATCATCATCTTTATTCGCCCATATTCATCATCATCTTCAGTCATCATCATACATTGTGTATTCAAAGAACAAAAATTAACTATTTATAAAATTTTCAAAAAATAAGTAAAGGATTATTATGTGTGTGATCGTGTGGGAGAGAGAAAAATTATACATATACCTTCAAAACATGTATCTCTTTATCGTTCAATCAAACATGCATCTCATTATCCGTTCATCATCATCCTCGACCCTCATCATGTTTCCATCTTCATCAACATCATCGACTCGTATTCATGTTCTTCTTTTTCATTGGTCTGTATTCTTCATGATCATCATCAACATCATTGCTTCATGTTCATCATCATTAACACACACACACACACACAGAGAGAGAGAGGGAGAGAGAGAGAGAGAGAGAGAGAGAGAGAGGAATAGTGATATGGGGAGGACGATGGTGTAACCGAGAGCAATGATGAAGACAGTGGTTGTTGGTGGTGGTGTGGCAGCCGAGAAAGGATGTTGGCGGTTGCGCAGCGGCAGCCGAGAGAGTCTAGATATATTTTGAGAAATAAGAAGCAATGTGATTCACTAGTTTGTACATTGATTAATTTGTTTTTAAATTTGTGATTCTTTATTTATATTCAAGAACTAATGAATCAATTTAAAAATTAATGACTTGTTAATTCACTTTATTCGAAATTAATGATTCATTATTTATTTATTCAAAAATTGACGAATCAATATTTAAAAGATTGAATCATAGTGTTTCTCATATTTTTCAAGATATATTTAGCTTTACTGTTTGAACATATATATATTTGATTTCAAATTATACGAGTCATCATTAATTGATTCCATTTTTATCCCTTCCATTTTGATTAATATTTATCCATGTTAATTAATAGATTGCTAATTGCTGTACCCCTTGTCTTGTTTAAACCTAAACAAGATATTTAATTACTGACTTAATTAATTAATTGGTTAAAAACCTGCTACAATTGAAGTAGATATATATAGCTTTCAAATCATAGATACAGAAAGCCCATGTGAAACATAAATGCTAGATCGAAGCATTTGACCCACAACCTACGTACCTTTAATTTTCACAACATAATTAATTAAGAGTTTTATTTAGTTTATGTGTACGTGATGATCGATCATCACCTCATCCCTAACTTTTGATTTCATCAACTTAGTTGGTAATAAATTTCATTCCCGCCATCCCCCCCCCCCCCCCCCCACATATATATACAAAGGTGGATTCAATGGAGAACCTTTATGCATCATATAAAAATGCAGAGTACATCACACGAGAAAATTTTACATCACAGTGCATCATATAAAAATACAGAGATTATGCATCATTTGGAAGGATTATGTATCATATGAGTGGATGCATCAAACGGAGAGGTTGTGCATAACACGAGGAAATTTCACACAAAACGATCCCCTCGTGTGCGTGATGCATAATCCCCCGAATGAGAATATACATTCAATAAATTCACACGAAGGATTATGCATCACATGCATTATGGTTCCCCAAGGTTCTCTGATAAACACTTGGTTATGTGAACGCAAAAAAATTTATGTGAACATGCTTAATGTGAACATACGTTCACAAGTCACAACAGTGCAGTTCATGTGAACATGCATGTTTAACATAATTTTAGTGTGTTTATGTGTGACTTTTTATAAGTAGCCTCTTATTATTCATTTACACATGATTACGAAATTATTTTTAAAAAAATGGTTTTAAGCGAGGTACCACCGGTACTCCGCATAACTAATGATACTCACTTGAACCCAAGTTTAACTTGAACCCAAGTTTATATATATATATATATATATATATATATATATATATATATATATATATATATATATAGAGAGAGAGAGAGAGAGAGAGAGGTGGGTTCAATGGAGAACCTCCATGCATCGAAGAACCTTGAAAAATCTTCATGCACCACCACAAATGCATCACAATTCCCCCGTGATGCATCATGATTTCCACGTGATGCATCAAATTCCCGTGTGATACATCGATTTCTACGTGATGCATAACGATTTTCTAGCGATGCATTGTGATTCTACAAAGTTCTTCGATGCATATAGGTTCTCCATTGAACCCACCTATATATATATATATATATATATATATATATATATATATATATATATATATATATATATATATATATATATATATATATATATATATATATATATATATAGGGTTCGGGATCAATTGGGTACCATGTTAGAATTGGAAACCGGAGTCCACCCATGTTTGGTTATAAGTAAAAAAGGTTAATATAGTCAATTAGGTTTATCTTAATTAAAAAATGACAACTAATGAATTAATAAATTCATTAATTATAGAGATTACTTCTATAACAATATCTTTAATACATTTCAAAATGTGTTTTAGTGAACATGTTCAATCGGATTCGACAATGGGTTTTAGTGAACATGTTCAATCGGATTCGACAATGGGTTTTAGTGAACATGTTCAATCGGATTCGACAATGGTTTTAATGAACATGTTCAACCGGATGTGTCAAATAAATGTATTTATTATTTTCATCAAACCATTCGTAAAGGTTCAATTTCATATACACGTTATTGAACATGTGCAATCGGGGTTTATTGTGTTTTTAGTCATTATAACCGTTTTGGTGATAAAATAATATTGACGGTATTGAACATGTTCAATCATGATTTATGCTGTGTTTTCATTGCACATGTTCAGTATGAATGTAATGAATGATATTAACTAAAATGGAGATTTTCATGAAATACACAGAATCTTCAATAACAATTTAAAATTTTCAATACCATTTTTACCCCAACATCAATTAATGTGAGAAATAATTTTAAGCAAAATTTATATTATATTTAAGGATTTTAATGACAAATGATTTGCTATAAATGGTTTTCTGGTATCCCAGTCTAATATGGTACGTCATTGATCTTGAATATATATATATATATATATATATATATATATATATATATATATATATATATATGATTATAAATATTTTATATTTTACTAATAAATCTATTTTATACCTACATGACAAAATATCAAAATCCATGATCACACAAAGAGACTACCTTGAGTCTTGCCAAATATGTAATGTAACTTCTTCAACTTGAATAGCGATCAATCAACAGTACGTGGGGCACTCTCACATTTATTTCTCTATATGGAAATATATGTATTTAAAAATAGGCATCATCAATTCATCATGGGTTGCTTCCAACTTCCATTCATTCATTAATCACTCATCAAAATATGGACTGTTTTTTAAGTTTCAGTACGTTACCCACCTACATATACATGTAAGAAGTCGGTTGTGTATCTGTGCGTCGATTTATGATTACCCGTTATATAATTAACAATAATAATATAATTATTATAAAACTAATTGATTAATTCTTTTTTATACAACTAAAGTTATGCTTTGTCATAAATTATAAAATTATATTAAAAACATTCGACAAAACATTTTAAATGATGTTTAATTATTTTATACATGAATATATATGCATACGTTCGGCTCATCTTGACTACCCACTGTTTCTTTTTAATTTTAATTGAAACTATCCTGCGATATATTAGTTTCCTAATTTCGAATTGAACAATTCGACACGTTTTTCCGTTTAGTTTGAACGCCCTGCCTCTATATAAGAAGGTTGTCAAAATTTGTATTTATATTATCTTTCTTGTTAATTTCCTTTTACAAAAATATATGGTGTTACTATTATTGAGTTCAATCACTTAGGTCCATATACGGTTACTAAAGATTAATAACGAAATGAAAAATAACATACGCATAATTAGTCTATAATTATATATGGACACTGATCGTAACATTTCGATATTTTCATATCACAATAACTAGTTTATGGCCCATGTTAATACATGGATATTTTTTATTAAATTTATTTATATAAAAAATATATATATAAGTACAAATATAAACATACAAAAATAATAATTGTGTTTATCTTTTATTATTTATAAATTAAAAATAGCGTGTATTTATCTTTTTCAAGGGATTTAATATGGAAAAAAACCAACATATTCTTCATGTTTTGCGGTATTGTCACTCCGTGTTATTTTTTACCAATAAAATCCTTAAGTAATATATTTGTTTGTGATTTTTAGAAATTTTCTTTATTTTTTCCAAAAAGACTTCAAATTTGTGGACTTTTCGAAGAAAAATAATGAAAACATGTTGGTTTTTTGTAATAAAAAGACAGGGTTGATTATAAAAAAACAATATTTTTCCGAAAACCAGATTGAAAACAATAACATGAAGACTTTTTTAGTAAAAAATAACACGACTAAATCGCAAAAAAACATGAAAACATGAAAACATGTTGGTTTTTTTTCATATTAAACGTTTTTTAAAAAATAATAAATCGTATTTATCTTTTATTTTTGTATGCTAATAATTGTAATAATCCTTTTCGGTTAAACGTAAAGTTGACACGTGACATTTGATAT
This sequence comes from Centrapalus pauciflorus, assembly GCA_020465985.1. Taxonomy (NCBI): domain Eukaryota; kingdom Viridiplantae; phylum Streptophyta; class Magnoliopsida; order Asterales; family Asteraceae; genus Centrapalus; species Centrapalus pauciflorus. The sequence continues at coordinate 594,404 of JAANYP010003966.1, forward strand.
TCTCCTTTGTTTTTATATAATAATAATAATAATAATTTTCACAACTAATTTAAATTTCTAAATTTGGATTTAATTATAATTATTATGGATAATAATGATAGATATTTATTTTAGATAAACATTTATTTAATATTTTACAACATCTAATTTATTACTAAATAATTAATAAAAAAAAAATCAAAATCAAAATTTAATGTAGTTGAGTTAAAGGATTGATTTTAGAAAGATACGAAAAAATAAATTTTTACATTCATGAATTATTTTGTTTTATTATAATACTAGTTTATATACATGGGTCTAAATTTTAAAAATTAATTTTATTAATATTGTAACATAATTTTTAAAAATATTTTATTAAATTTATAATATCTACTTACACAAGATAATATATTTAAATATATATAAATATAAATTCAAAATTCAAATTTAAATTTGAGTTTTATATTAGATAGATTTAGATTTAATTAAACATTTATATTATTTATTATATAGAGTAATGAACAACACATGACAATATAGTTATTGTTTTAATAATACTTATAGATATACATCTTTCTAAGAATCAACAATAACATAATGTGCCCATTTTAAAAAATAATATACACTTTATAAAATGGGTATTGTGTGTGTGTAATCATGGCATGCTAATAAAAGCCAAAATTATAAGGAAAAGCCCTAAACTTCAGGTCTTTTATCATTTCCATACACATCATTTCCTATAATTACCCCATTACCCCCTGTACTAGTGTTAATAACAGAACCACTACTACTAACCCCCTTAAGAATCCCATATTTACTCAAAAAACCCACCCCCCAATCCCACAAATTCAGTACAATATAAGTCCCTATCCCGCCGATCAACCCATAAGCGATGGAGTACGTCAACGGCATCAATATCAACGTTATGAAAGCCGGAATCGCCTGTTTCATATCGTTCCAATCAATCTCCACCACCGATCTCATCATCAGAACTCCGACCAGAATCAACGGCGGCCCCACCGCCCACGACGGTATCGACGCTAACAATGGTGTGAAGAAAAATGCCAACATGAAATATCCCGCCACCGTCAACGCCGTCATGCCGGTCCTCCCGCCTTCTCTTATTCCAGTGGAAGACTCTATAAACGCTGTCACCGGCGACGTACCAAGGAGTGACCCAACGACGATGGACGATGCGTCTGACATGAAAGCAAAGTACTGACCTTCAAAGTCGCCGTTGGCGTCAGCGAATCCTGCGAAACGTGCCATGGAATATAGGGTACCAGTGGTATCCAGGATATCGACGTACAGAAATGTTACTAATGCTTCCCAGAAATACCCTTTGTTGATGCTGGAGAAGCTAAGCGCGCCGGCGGTGGACTGAATTTTATGAACGTCGACGACTTGTTTGAAGTACTCGTAAGCCGAGTCTCCGGCCGGAGTGTTGGGAAACGCCGTTACTTGTGTGTTACGGAACCATGATATGGCAGTCACGAACACAATGCCGTATATCATCGCGCCTTTTATGTTTTTAACCAAACAATAACCGATAATAACGAAGCCGACCACGCCAAGCCAGAACGTCGGGCTCTCCATTCTGTTATGTAAACACATGATATCGCCGGAAACGGTGCCGCCGGGGAGGAGGGTCACGGTGCCATTTGGGAAAGTAATTACTGGCGCGAGTGAAGCTCGAGAGGAAGTAGGACACGCGCCTATGGTAACGAGTGTGGAAGAGCTGTAGCCGACCAAACCGATTCCTTGGTTGCTTTGTAAGCCTATGAAAGCTAAAAACAAGCCGATTCCGGCGGAGGAGGAGATTCGTACAGGCTTTGGAACTAACTTCGCAAGCTTGGCACGAAAGCCTACGGCAGAAATCAACAGAAAAATTAGCCCTTCAATGAAAACAGCTGCGAGGGCATTTTCGTAAGATATGCTGCCGGAGCCGTGGAAGCCGACGACGGTGTAAGCGAAGTAGGCGTTAGAGCCCATCCCGGGAGCTAAAGCCAATGGTAAATTGGCGAAAGTGCCCATGATTACACATCCAATAAGCGAAGAAGCCACTGTTGCAACAATAAGGTCTTTTCGGACTTTCCCCACACAATCAGCGTAACCTGGGTTGACCGGAGAAAACTTGCAGGACTCGTCAGGTTGAATGACACGTAGATTCGAACCGGTGCAGTTGGTGGCCGCGAAGGAGGGATCGGAGCAGAGTGGGATGCAGTCGGAGACGGAGCACGTGCCACCGGAGTCTGAGAGGATACTGGCGTTGACAGCAAGGATGTAAGCCATGGTGAGGAAGGTGGCGGTGCCTGCACGGAGCTCGGTGGTGAAGGTGGTGCGGCGTTCATCGAGTTTGAAACGTTTCCCAACACGTGATTTGGCAACGAAGGTATTGAGTCGAATGAGGGGTGATGGTTTTTGTTCAGGCAGTCCGCCGGCTTCCATTTGGGGCGGAGTTATAGAAGATGAAGGGAGAAATGGGATTTTGTAAGTGAGTTAATAATTATAGTTACATACTTACATGTACATTGGATATATTTATAAAATTATATATTTTTTAAAAAAAAATACATATATTAAATTAAATTAGTATATTGCAATTATAAATTCTAAACAATTAAATGCTAATGTTAAAAAATAAAAAATAATTTATGTAAACAATATAAACTATAAAATTATAATACTTAATATACGGGTAAATAAAAATTTTACTGACTGTATTAGAATGTTGATCCATTGATCTTCAATTATATATGTAAATTTATTAAATGTTTAATTAATAATATGAAAATAAAATATCATAAATAGTTTATATAGAAAATAATCAGAGTTATTAATTTACTTTCTATAACATTAGAATAAAAATTATGGTAATAAAATAGGCAGAAAATAAAATTGAGATGTCACGAAAGAGTGAAATATGATAAAATCATTTTACTTTATTAATAGACTAGGTTATTACCCATGTATTACATGGGTTAATTTTAGAAATTGATATTGTATTTATATATATGTATAATATAATAATTATATGAATAATAAAGTTTGCTTAATTTTAGTTAGTTAGTTATAAATTTAATTCATATTAGATTTACATAGATTTGATTTGCTTTAAAATTTAAAAATAAAATCAGTAAACGACGTGGCAAAAGAAGAGAGCGACATGTGGCAAATTAAATGAGAGCATGCCATGTGGCAAATTTAATGAGAGGATGTCATGTGGCATTTAGTTACTCTTTTAATAGTATAGATAGATATAGATACGTGAGTAAGAAGTTATAAAGAAAGTGTGTGTTTTTAGTGACGAAAGTTGTTGAAATAGTGACGGAGGACAAGTAAGAGGGAGGGAGGGATTGGGAAGGATGATAGTCCAATCAGTGGTGGTATCTTGGTTTTCTTTTTCTTTTTCTAATTTTTGGATTTAGTAGGTTTCTGGTCAACCAGATATAATTTTATCTTTTTAATTTACAAATATTTAAATTTTTCTTAAAACAAAAGAAAAGATCCAAATCTACACATATTATTAATCAAACTAAATAAAAACAGAAAATGGGTATTTTGAGGATGTCACTTGGGGTTTGATGGTATCTTTAAATTTTGTTCATATCGATTTCAATTATTTAACTTTAAATAGTCATGAGACCCGTGCAATGCACCCAGCTGATTGATTTTCATTTAATTTCAACTTAACTTTTCAATTATATCTATAAACTCTATATCGATCAATACTATATCATATCCTAAAAGAATAACCAACATATGAAAGAGTGTCAGTGGCTCACATGAATGTAATTTTTAAATTACAACTATTATGTTTAAAAGAATGATAACAAAAATTTAATATTATGTAATAATAAAGTTATTACATTAATTGTTAATTTTTGACAGAGTACCATAACACAGGGTGTGATTTCTCGACTTGAATTGTTAATTTTTGATTGTTACATTAATTTTTGTGGATTAAATATCTAAATATGAACATTAAAGTTAAATATTAAGCAAATTGTGGCCATGAACTATGTTTAATGGAATATAGATATGAAACAATTAAAATTACAATGATCAACAAATTATAAAGGAATAAAAGTATTATTACCAAATTTCAATAATTTAAATTTTGTGTAGGTTTTTAACAGAGTCTAATTTCTGGAGTAAACTTCGACTAACATATAATTATTTATGATTTAGTTAACGGAATCAGGTTCAGCAGCGTACCTATGAGATTCCTGCGTACCCTAATGTGAATGATCATTCACATATATTTTTTTAATAGACATGTATAAGACAACTTTATAAGACTGATTATTGAAAATGAGCAACATCATAAATCTTGTGAATGGTAAAAAAGATCATGTGAATGGTCATTCACACCATCCATTCACATTCACATAATATATGCATTGAGCATTCACGTAATTTTTTAGGACACAGAAAGTGTGAATCTATGTGAAATTCATATATCATGCGTATAACATATAATTGAACATGGTTATGTGAAAAAAAAATTTAAATAGCTCTTTAAGGTTGGTACTGATGACGTAGGACGCGGTTCGGATCTTCGCCCCGAGTGGGAAAGAAGTCCGTACATCGCGTATATAACCGACTACTCCCGGGTCGGGTCCAAACAAAGTAATTGGGCCTCACGACCCGAGGACGGGCTTGGTATACCGATAAGGGAAATAACTAACTATCCTTATCAGATATAGCTAACCGGACTTTAGCATATCCCTTGAACAATATCTATCCGACGATCAAGGTATGGAAAGTAGGCAGAGTCCCAATTTGTATACAATTGGGATTCAACCCCTATAAATAACGAAGGCTAAGAATCACCAAAGGTATGATGCAATTCTTTACCCCTCACCTATATCCTCATACTGACTTGAGCGTCGGAGTGTCTACCCCAGGGCACTCTCCCTGGGTCTTGCAGGCATTATTCCCGGAAGGACTTCTCAACATCTCAACATTGGCGCCATCCGTGGGACCGACCAACGATTCGGTTCAATAACTTCAAGAAGATGAGTATGACTGAGAAAACTTCCAACCCCGTTGACACCCCGTCAACCCCAATAACAGCTTCAACCGAAAATAGGTCCACCCCGCCACCCGCTACGCTTGCGTTACCTTTTCTACCGGGCCGATACACCGGAGAACAAGTAGAAGGTTTCTTCAAAGAAAACGCCAATCAATTGAATGCGATGATGGAAGAGTATAGCAGGAGGCAAATCCAAATAGGTATGGTCCCCATTAATCTGTTTCCGAACGGCGACACGCCGACCCCACCAGGGGTAACGGTACCACCCCTGTCCCATCCTCTGCTGGCGGGTAATGTGCAGGCAGGACGATGTGGGAACGCTAGCGTTCAAAGATCATCCTCTCATCTAGGGCCTCCTACTTGGAGCGGGACAAGAACACCTTACGGCCTACCCCCACCATTCCATTCCGCGCCGGAGACCGTCTTTACGACCCATACTCAAGGCAACACTTCAAGAATCTCAAGCGGTTTAACGATAGGGTCAATTCCAATACCTACTTACACCAGATCACCACATAGCTTGCAGCACCCGCAATATGTGGCAGCGTCCATGCACCAGCCGCATCCAGTGGCCCCTTTCGTAACATATAACCCGCGGGGAGATGAAGACCTCGCAAGACCTTACACCGCCAGGGACAACTTAGAAGACGTCCCGCATGTAGAGAGCAGCCCGCTTACTAGCCGAATTGCCGGTTTCCCTCTATGGAAGGGTCTAGATTTACCTAGAGAAATACGAATGTACGACGGAACTGCTGATCCGGAAGACCATATAAAGTTGTTTGAGTCCATAATGGATCTCAAGCAACAACCCATGCCAATATGGTGCAGAATGTTCGCCGCCACGCTCCTCGGTACTGCCAGGCTCTGGTACAACAGTTTACCCGCATCATCTATTGACAGCTACTCCGAATTCAAAGTCAAGTTCCGAGCAAATTTTCTTCAACAACGAAAGTTCCAAAGACATGAAGCCGAGGTTCTAAGCAAAGGTCAGCGGGAGGAAGAAACCTTGAGGGAATATCACGAGCGCTACCTACTGGAAAGCCAACAGATAGCCAATAAGACGGACGGACTGGTGATCACTGGATTCATCATAGGACTACGTCCAGGACAACTATATGAAGAATTCATGCGAAACCCTCCTAAAACGATCGAAGAGATGATCACCCGAACACTCTCTTTCATCCGGTCCAAAGAGTCCGTAGCGGAGAAGAGGTTAATGTTAGGGGTGAAGCGGGATAAGCGAGAGAAAGAGTCCCACCCCTCGAACAGGGAAGGAAAGAAAGACCAAAAACGTTCATCCGAGCGCACTCCCTACAGCCACACCGCGCTGCTCAAAACTCCCAAAGAAATACTAGCAACGGAAGACGCGCACACCAGTTTTCGCCCTCCGAACAAGATGTTGACCCCCGCATATAAGCGGGACAAATCGAAGTGGTGTGACTTTCATGACGACTTCGGACATGATACAAACAATTGCTCCGACCTCAAGCGAGAAATTGAAGCATGCGTGAAGAACGGGAAGCTCGCACATCTCGTGAAGGGGATAAAAGGTCAGAAGTCCCGAAAAGAATCCTCACCCGAACGAAAGCAGTACTCATGGCAAAAGCAGGAGAGAAGAGAACCACCTAAGGCCTTGGAAGCTCCTCCTCACATAGAAAAAGAGATAATGATGGCACGAAGAGGGCATACGCGCCCACTCATGACGGCTCACCCCCTGGAGTACCGTCCGTTGAAGCGCCGAGGCGAAGATCGGCTCCCCGAAATCCGTTTTTATGATCAGGACAGGTCCGAAGGAGTAAGTGGCCTGGAGCCCCTATTAATCTCAGCTGTTGTAGGGGGCCAAGCAATACACCGAGTATATGTAGATACTGGAAGTGCTGTGGAAATAATGTACGAGCACTGCTTCGAAGAAATGCCGGCCAGGCTTCGCCGAACGCTCAAACCCGCCACGGAACCCATCATAGGATTCTCAGGAGAAAAAGCATGGCCACTTGGCGAAGTGCGCATCCCCGTCACCTTGGGGACGAACCCCCATTACCGTACTGAAACCGTAGATTTTCTCGTGATACGCTCTCCGTCACCATATAACATAATATTCGGACGTCCCGCAATCCGAACCTGGAATATGGTCCCGTCGACATCTCATAACGTGGTTAAGTTCCCAGTCAGCGAATGGGTAGCAGTGCTCCATGGAGAACCATTGGAGGCGCCAACTCACCACACTCATGGGGCCCTGAGTGTAAAAGAAGGAAGGAGTGTTCCGGATCAAACCTCAGAGCAAGTCGTTATAAACCGACTCTTCCCGGACCAACCGATAACGATCAGCGCGTCTCTGAACCCTTATACACGACGACAGATGATCAAGCTATTGTGTGACAACGCGGACGTGTTCGCGTGGCAAGCCGGTGACATGACGGGAGTACCCAGAAGTATCGCCGAACACCGGCTCGCGGTCTCAAACAAACCGCCGGTGAAGCAAAAGAAGCGCCCTCAGTCCTTGGACAGTTACCCTCTGCCAGAGATCGATCAAAAGGTAGAGTCTCTCAGTACCGCAACATATAAATGTTTCTTAGACGCCTATAAAGGCTACCACCAAGTGAAGATGGCCGAGCAAGATGAAGAAAATACCGCATTCTACACGGAAAAAGGTACGTTTTGTTATACAAAAATGCCATTCGGATTGAAAAATGCAGGAGCAACGTACCAGCGACTGATAGACAAAGCATTCGCCCATCAAACGGGCCGAAACATTGAAGCATACGTCGATGACATAGTAATCAAGAGCAACTCTGAGGAGGACCTATTGGCAGATACGGAAGAAACCTTTCGAACCCTGCGACAGGTGAATATGAAATTAAACCCAAAGAAGTGTTCGTTTGGTATGCCCGCAGGTAAGTTCTTGGGATTCTGGGTCGACAAAAACGGTGAAATTATGGCTAACCCCAAGAAAGTACAAGCTATCATCCAATTAGCTGCACCTCAAACGGTGAAGCAAATTCAATCCCTCAATGGAAAGCTTGCAGCCCTTAATCGATTCTGTTCCAAGCTAGCAGAAAGAAGCCTACCGCTGTTCAAGACATTAAAAGGATGCGTTAACAGCAAAGATTTTAAGTGGACTCCTGAAGCTGACGGCGCGTTCCGAGAGTTAAAAGAGTTCCTTCAAAAGCTCCCCGCCTTGACTGCACCGATACCGGGAGAAGACTTGTACGTATACCTGTCATCCGCACCAGAATCGATCAGCGGCGTCCTAATAGCCGAACGATCCGGCACGCAGAAGCCAATCTACTTTGTCAGCTGAGCCCTACAGGGGCCAGAGGTTCGATACGATAACGTCGAGAAGTTAATCTTAGCATTGGTCAACACGGCTAGACGCCTCCGAAGATATTTCCTCGCCCACACAATAGTAGTTCTCACCAATGAGCCTTTGAGGCACGTGTTGCACAGGCCGGAAAATTCCAGCCGAATGACCAAGTGGGCAGTCGAGCTTGGCGAGCACGACATTGAATTCCGGCCCCGGACTGCGTTGAAAGGGCAGGTGTTGGCCGATTTCCTCGCAGAAATGCCGCGGGAACCCGCGAGGACAGGTCCCAAATGCCTCAACTCGATTCCGGAGGAGTGGACGCTGTACGTGGATGGGGCATCGTGCGCCGAAGGGTCCGGAGCGGGACTTATTCTAATCGACCCGGATGGTCTAGAGACTACATACGCCCTCCGTTTCGAATTCCAGGCATCTAACAACGAAGCCGAGTACGAGGCAAGGATCGCAGGACTGGACCTGGCCCTCCAATTGGGCGTCAAACGGCTGTGGGCTCACGCTGATTCTGCCCTGATAATCAACCAGATAAGAGGGGAATACGAAGCAAAGGAAATCCACATGCGGAAGTACCGGGAGCAGGTCCGAGCCTTAAGCGCAAACTTCAAAGAAATACACTTCCGCCACATTCCCCGATCGAAAAATAAGAGAGCCGATGCCCTCAGCAAACTAGCTTCTTCTTCTTTCGCCCACCTGAACAAGCGCGTGCTCGTGGAATTGGTAAAGAACCGAAGCATCAGCGGATCCCTAGCAGCCCCCATCGCCGAATCCGGAAACAGCTGGATGACACCTATTATAGATTACCTGACCGCCGGGATCACGCCTAGAGATCCAAAGGAAGCCAGACAACTGCGGATCAAGGCCCCGAAGTTTGCACTGCATCACAACATGCTGTATAAAAGAGGCTACACATCACCTTGGCTCCGCTGCGTGGATGCCGAACAAGCCAACTACATCCTCCACGAGGTTCACCAAGGAATATGCGGGAACCACATGGGAGCAAAAACCCTAGCCCTCAAGGTCAACCGGCTAGGGTACTATTGGCCTACCATTTTCAAAGACTCAGAGAGTCTAGTACAAGGATGCGATAGCTGCCAGAAAAACGCACCCGGAGCGCACCTACCAGCGCACAACCTGATCAGCATTTCTGCCGCATGGCCCTTCCACAAATGGGGAATCGACTTAGTCGGCCCACTCCCCACAGCCCCTGGAGGATACCGATACCTGGTGGTTGCAATCGATTACTTCACCAAATGGGTCGAAGCAGAGCCACTCACCACCATGACAAGCAAAGCCGTGCTAAAGTTCCTTTGGAAAAACGTCATATGCAGATTCGGGATACCAGGAGAATTCGTAACGGACAATGGGGCTCAGTTCATTGACAGCAACTTCCAGAGGTGGTGCTCCGAATTAAGCATCAAGCAAAATTTCACATCCGTAGCCCACCCCCAAGCAAACGGGCAAACGGAGGTAACCAACCGAACGATCAAAGATGGCCTACGCAAGCGCATCACCTCAGCCGGCAATGCATGGACAGAAGAACTACCCCAAGTCCTATGGGCCATCCGCACTACACCAAGCACAAGTACGAATGAGACCCCCTACAGCCTAGTGTATGGCTCCGAAGCCGTTCTACCACCCGAGACCCGTATCCGAACGTATCGTACTCAGGTGGTGGACGAACGACGCAATGATGCTGAGCTCCGTGCGAACCTAGACTTCAAGGACGAACGACTCGAAGAGATTGCTATCCGCACAGCAACCTATAAAGCAGCTACCGAAAGATTCTACAACCGCCGAGTACGGCACCGGCAGCTAAAGCCCGGGGATTTGGTACTCCGCAAAAACGAAGCGAGCCGAGTAGAAGAACAGGGAGCCTTGAAGCCAAAGTGGGAAGGCCCGTACAAGGTTATCGAAGCGCATGACGATGGTTCAAACATACTTGAAGATCTGTACGGCAACCCCATACCACGAACATGGCACATCTCCAACCTCCGCAAGTATTATGTTTGAATTACACAAGCTGTTTTATTTTTTTTTTCCTTTTATGCATTAAGATTCATGCAACGAATACTTTGCTGACCTCGTCTACAAGAGGCAGCCTAATTACGAATAAATGAAGTATTTTTTTCTTTTAAACCTTTACAATGCTACAATTGCCCTACAGCGCCCCATGCGCGCCCCGAATGGCTACCCTGCCACATTAACACTTATGCTAAATCCAGGGTCCGCAACGCGACCAGTACATAAGCAAACGAACACAAAACATAAATAGCGATCACGCTAACACAGGCTAAGTGAGGCCTGCCTTGTGCACAAGTAAAATGCGTCAACACGACGCCACAAGCAATCAACAAACGATTGACAGAAAACATAAACAATGCATAACAAAAGGGAGTCTAATGTCAAAAGACTAACAATGCCACATACATCATTATGACAAAAACTTCTCTAAGTCTTCCAGGGATTCCACCTGTGACTCTCCTAAGGACCTTAACATAGTCCAATCAGTCTTAAGCATGATGTTAAAAGCGTCTTCTATGTCATGCTCGGCACGCGGGTTGACCTCCGAAGGCTGATTCGGGTCCAACCTCAACCGCATATGCTCCTTGCCACTTTGCAACCCAAACAACATTACCTTATCCTGTACATTCGCCAGCTCAGAAACAAACTCATCAGACTTTAAGAAGGCTTTCACCACACGGCTAAAGCCCTGCGAAACCAATTCCTTCTTCTGATCACGCAACATAGTGTTCTCAGCTTGAACCTTCTCAAGTTCTCGCCGCAACTCAAGGTTCTCGTTATTCTTCGCCTCCACCACGTCGGCCAACTCTTTCTCTCGGCTCGCAGATCGAAGACGAAGCTCTCTATTCTCCTCAGACAAGCCTAGAACATCCCCCTCCAAAGATCTGACATGACCAGCGTAGCCATCACACTTCACTTTCAAATCACCAACAATTTTCTGGAGTTTGTCACGATCTCGAGCCCCAGCCAGGTAGCGGGATCGCAACTCGGGACCCGCTTTCAGCGCCCCGGCCAGCGATCGATCGAGCAGATTAACCAAGCTATCGTCATCCATTTCCAAAGCAGATGCTTTTTCCAGCGGAGGTAACACCCAATCAAGAAACTCGGACCGAACGTCATTATTAGTCAGCATAGCTTCAGTGGTAAGCGACCAGGAGGGCACGAACGCAGCCGGAACGTCCTTAGGTACGGATGCCCCCACCTGTGCAGAAAACAACCCACGTCAACATAAGGTATATACGATCCGCATATTGTAAACGCCAACAAGCAACTTACCACTCTCACCGGACTGGGGGTAGCCGACTTATCCTCACTTGAAGATTGGACTACTTTCCTTCGCTTATGAGATGCTGAGGGAGCAGACATAGATCCCGTGATAACCACATCCGGTTCACCAGCAACATCACCACCAAATGATTGATCTCCTCCCTCAGGGGGGCCAGGTACTACGGTGTGCGGTGCCTCATCGACGACAGGCTCAAGCACCCCATGAACCGCAGTCTCAGTCGTTTCCCCGGCGCTCGTCTCCCCCATACGAACAGGCGGATCCTCGTCCTCAGCAACAACTGAAAGAGTGTGGCGATGCGGATGCTTCATGAAACGCAGCAGGCTTATCCCTGAAGAAAAATAAACAAAGTAGCGTACCAGGCGTGAAGCATTCTAAAGCAGAAAGCAAGTGGAAGAAAAGTCAAAATGAACTAACTCTCAGTCCCCTCCATCAGTGCGAGCGAGTTCTGGTTATACTTCCAATGAACTCGAATCCCTGCAAAAGCCAACACTGACTCTTTGTAATTATAGACCCAAACACAGTGTGACGCCAAACGCCTAGCCGACTCCTCTGAGTAGGAATCAGGCTTAGGCGCCGGGTCCGACACACTACCCTTACTTCTCCACTGCATAGGGGGAAGATGCTCTCGCCGGACAAAAAAGAAACGAGTTTTCCACTCCTTAATGCTAGTATCAAGCCCTCGGATGATAGTAGGAGCTTTCACGCGTTGGGCTACGGTGTACCAACTACCGTTGGGAGTTAATCGAAAAAAATGCCTAAAAAGATGAAGCTCAGGTTCTAACTCGAGAGCTATGCATAGCATCACGAAAGTATTGATTTTCAAAATACCATTGGGGGCCAGCTGACAAAGGGTCAGGCCGTGATACTCTAAGAATTCACGCAACAGAGAAGGCATGGGAAACCGGAGCAAGGATCTCTCCAAATATTCAAGGTACACCCCTGTATGCTCCGTTCCCCCCGCAGTAATGGGTTGATCAAACCCTGGTATGCGAACACCGAATTCACGGGCGCTTATACCGACCCGCTTACACAGCTTCTTCACTTCCTCTTTGGAAGCTTCGTTGAAGCAACCGGCGATATTTTCCTTGGATTCTTTCGCCATTTCAAAGAGAAACATAAGAGAATGAAGGAAATGAAAGTCGTACCTGGAGAGGCGGAGAGGCGATCGAAATCCCCCTTTAACAAAATAGGGTATTTGAAATGATGGGTACTGACACCGTTTCTGAACCCTATCGAGTGTTTCGAAATTCAAATAAGATGGGCGGCGCGGCCCATTACCGCCAAAAAGAAAGACGAAAAGCCCAATCCTGGTTAGGTACAAGGGTCCACCAACATATGGCTGGGGGGCTTGATGACGTAGGACGCGGTCCGGATCTTCGCCCCGAGTGGGAAAGAAGTCCGTACATCGCGTATATAACCGACTACTCCCGGGTCGGGTCCAAACAAAGTAATTGGGCCTCACGACCCGAGGACGGGCTTGGTATACCGATAAGGGAAATAACTAACTATCCTTATCAGATATAGCTAACCGGACTTTAGCATATCCCTTGAACAATATCTATCCGACGATCAAGGTATGGAAAGTAGGCAGAGTCCCAATTTGTATACAATTGGGATTCAACCCCTATAAATAACGAAGGCTAAGAATCACCAAAGGTATGATGCAATTCTTTACCCCTCACCTATATCCTCATACTGACTTGAGCGTCGGAGTGTCTACCCCAGGGCACTCTCCCTGGGTCTTGCAGGTATTATTCCCGGAAATACTTCTCAACATCTCAAAAAGTTAAACTATTAAAAAAAGAATATAAAAAAACAAAAAAAAAAAAGATAAACTACTAAAAAATTACGTAAATAGTCCCTGGGATGAAAATGACAAAAGTGCCCCTGTGAGTTAACTGGCCTAACGGCTCAAGTTAACGGCAGGGACCATTTTGCGTGAGAAATACCCATTTCAGGGACCATCCGTGTAATTTTAAACTTTTAGGGACCAAAACCGCAAAAAGTGTCAAACCACAGGGACCATCCGTGTAATTTACTCTAAAATATATAGATATAGATACAGATATAGATTCAATTTTGGAATTGTATTTTTGTTTTTATGGACACTAATTAATATTGTGTTTGGATGTGGATATATTCTGATGGAAACCATCCTACCCGTTTTTGGACACGTACGTACGGTTACGATTATTGGTGGTTGACGATGATTAATTGTGAAAATAATCTATATATATGTGTCAAAATTATAACTGAATTAGTTGGTAAATTAGTTACACTTGGAAAATATGAGTTTATATAAATAATAATTTATATCATAATTAGTAAAATGGTAATTTTATGTGTCATCTACGTACTGTAATTACCGTAAATTTTACAAATTAATCAAACTAGCTAGTTTATCCTTTAAAAATGAAATATAATTAATATTAATTTTGACAAATGGTACAAAAAACAATTTCAGGAATTGATAAATCAACCATTCACAATATCTTGTTAATTGGAGCCATTTGTTTGTTTGTTTGTTTGTTTTTTTTTTTTTTTGAACAGCCAAACGGACAACTAGCCTAGAGCTTTGACATTGCCATCACCCTAGACTAGAAATTCAAAAAGTATTATTAATAATAAAAATCTAGTGAAGAATTGAAGTAGGAAAGATTTGAAGCTTTAAATGTGTTGGAACTTGATCGATGATGAATGCCCTGCTTCTGCTTCACTTTCAATTCACTATTGCCAATCATCAAGAATCTTGGTCCATTTATTGAAACTTGCCCTTTTGTCACCCTAGCTCCATTTGCAGATCAATCTTGACCCAACGAGCCGAACAGTTAAATGTACCCATTTTAAAAAACTAAGATAGAACGTAAATTTTTTTAATAAATGAAAATTTATAAAACTGTGTATTAAAAAAATTGTTATTTGAAAAAAAATTCAAAATTATGTAAAATGTATGACTTTTGTTCGTCAACCTGTTTGCTTGAACGGACTCAAATTACCACCCCTACAGATAGATGAGGAAACAATTAAGTTCTCTAAGTAATTAATCAAAACAGATTTAGAAAATAGATCCATGAAAAAAAAAATGAACCTGTAGCATGAGATCGAGATATAGAAATGAGCTAAGTACGGTGTGAAATTAGTTAACGTTTGATAAAAAATTTTGTGAATGTTTGTTTATATCAAGTAAACTATTCGGTCAAATTCTTAAAAAGTTTATTACTTTGTATATATAGTTAATTAGTTCATTTTTCTTGTTAAAATAACTGTTAGGTTTTACTAATTTGTTAAATTACTTGATCGATCAAACTATTTGGTGTTGTTGAATTGGTTAAAAATATTTCCAAATTAACAAACCCAACCTATCTCTCTTATAGATACTTGAAACCGATCTGCCACACGCCCAATTGAGTGTAATATTGATAAAGTATATCGGGTATTTCCTTGTGCTTGTATATATCAAATGAAAAGTTTAGCATCAAACGCATAAATTTTATGAAATGCGTAAATGTTAGCATCAAATGCATAAATCTGTACCTCAAATGCCTAGCTTTTAGAGTGATCTCACATGTTGTCATGGAATAAAGGATTCTTACGCAACCCAACTCATGAGATTACCATAAATAATCGAGAGTACTGAACGCACCCTCTTGTGAATGTCATTCACAATTTTTTTTTTACATAAACATGTATAAACCAATATTATAAAACTTTTTATCAAAAGAATCATTTCTTTAATTATACATTAAAATTCAAAAAATAATTACTATGAATGGTTGAAAAAAGTCATGTGAATGATGTGAAATGATCATTCACATAAATATACATGACCATCACAAAATTTTTAAGGACGTAGACTTCGTTAATGAATTTGAAATTCATATATCATGTCTGTAACGTTAATGTAAACATGACTGTGAAAAAAAATTAAAAAGGTTTTAAGTACGGTAGGTCGGTACCTTCAGGTGCATTCGATTTTGAGTGGTACTTTTGTGAACCTAAGTCTATACACACACATACATGTATGTATGTGAGTGTGTGTGTGTGTGTGTGTGTGTGTTTGTATGTGTGTGCAAAATGTAAATACAGTAGTCGTAATGTTAATCTAAAAACGATAATAAATTTTGGTATTTTTAAGAAAGATAGTTTTTGCTACACTCGATATCAAATGATACTCTTTTGAAGACATGTGTATGTTTCAAAAAAAAATTAGAGGATTGAATCACTTATTAGTTTTCGAGGGTTGATTATATGCTAAAAAAAATTAACTTCAAAGATAAAACTTGTAACTTTTGTAGGGTGTTTTTAACGTATACATTAATTTTATAAGACAAATAAAAAATTATAATGATGAAAGTTCATTGCGGTTGTATGTGAGTTTGTGTCTTTCCATTAATTTTTTTCAATATAAATATATATTTTTGAGTTGTAACAAAATTCTTGTATTTTAACCAATTTTTTGTGAACTTTCGTACTCTGATAAGGAGTTTTCCAGTTTAAGTTATTGATGTAAACATTTTTATGCCTCTAAAATGAAATGTTATAGAGACAGAAAACAAATTACTATATTTTGATATTATGTATGAATTTTTTATTAACTTTTCTACAGTATTTATATACTTTGTAAGGATTTATGGTCCATAATTCCATATCATGTATCTTTCGAAACTAATTTTCATATAATGCACATTTTTTATGGATTTTAGATACTATAAGAGCTTGTATATAGTATAAATGTATAATTATCTGAATTAATAATATTAATTTATCAATAAGCTAATAAAATA
Source organism: Centrapalus pauciflorus (assembly GCA_020465985.1). NCBI lineage: Eukaryota > Viridiplantae > Streptophyta > Magnoliopsida > Asterales > Asteraceae > Centrapalus > Centrapalus pauciflorus. The sequence continues at coordinate 610,831 of JAANYP010003966.1, forward strand.
TTTGTCTCTACGAAGCAATTATTTGCAACAGTGTGGATGATGTTGCATGCAAATAATTTAATTTTAGTTCGTGAAAACATATATTATTGAAATATATGTTTAAAAGTATTTAAACACGTTTGTGTTTATTTATAGATATATATTTTAATTAGTACAATAAATAAATAAGGTTTAATACTTCCTTCCGTGTGATATTTAAATAATGGGAAAAGAAGAAGAAATTAAATAATATTATTGAGTTGTTAAAAATTGAAAATCAATTCAACCACCTTATTCAGTTGACTTTGATCCTTGTTGTATTTGTAATCACAAAAAAAATTCAAATGACCAAATTGTAATTCGACTACTGTACGCACTACCGATATGCCAATTTGCCTTGTGCCATTCCGTTGAATAATAATAATTACAAGAAATAATTTTGGTTTCACATTTAACTTTAATTATATTTTCTTATCTACTATTTTTTAAATACATATATAGATTAGTTTTCTTTTCTTTTTTTTTTTGAACGTCAAACTATCTTAAACCTACTCTTAAACTACTTTTTTTATCCAATTTTAACTTGTCTTCGACCTCTCACTTACATAACATCTCCTTTACCAAATGGGCTAAACCCCATTGGTAATTAGTTTTCTTTCTGATAATAATTGAATGCTGACTTTTATTAATTTATGTTTTAAGCAAAATTTTTCTGTATGAGAAACGATATATAGTTCTAAGAATTAGTTATCAATGAATATTTGTTTGGCAAAAGCATAGTAGGTATATCTTAGTTATATGATCCGTCATAGTCAACGAACATGTGATAGAGTTTAATAATTGAATTTTTACTATGGATTTCGATCATTAAACTATATATGATTTCATTAGAAGTAAATTATTGTATTAAAAAAATAAAAAATATAAAAATATATAATTTGAAGTAATGATATGATTAGGAAAACAAGGAAGAGAAAGATGGTATTGGTGGCTTGAAAGAAGGCTTTAACTTTAATAAAATGTCAATGTATTAAGGGATGGCAGCAAGACTTAGACCATTGAAGAAACCCACCTTTCATGGATCATAATCAAATTTCATGCCATTTTATTTCTCCATTTGGCCAGACATTTTGACTTTTCACCATTTGACTTTCACATCAAAACTTTAATCAAATATTTATATTTTTAAAATTGCAATAGAAATTGGGGAGAGGCCAAAGTGGAGCATCCCTCCCAAAATATTGTGTATATTGTCTTCATTCATGATTTACAAACATGGGATTTTGCTTCTTATTTTCATTTACATTTCTATTTTTCGATTGAGGGCATTAATTTGGATTACTCATTGGCTCTACTACACAATTTAAAATTTTAGGTAAATTACAATTTTCGTCACTGTGGTTATATATAAATTATTATTATGATCCTTTTCACGTCGAAATTACAATTTCAGTATATATGGTTGTCATTTTGTTACGCTTTTAGTCCTTTGACCAATCATTTTTTTAAAAATGACCATTTTGCCCTTTAAACTTTGTTTCACTTTTGGTCCCTACCTAATTATTTTTTATATATTATTTTAATTACTTTTATCCTATTATTATTTATTTGATATTTAGTTTTTTTTCTTATTGTTATAAATTTACTAAAGTATTATTTTTAATATGTTTTATTTTACTATTAGTATTATTATTTATTTATTTATATGATATGTTTTTTTATTAATCATTACAAGAATTTAATTAAAATAATTTTTACATATATGGACTTGTATATTAATAAGTTGTATTATTATTATTATTATTATTATTATTATTATTATTATTATTATTACAATTAAGTTTAATTATTTATTCAACTATATATACATTTATTTTTAAAATTTTATTACTTTTTTTAGAACTTATAATTATTTTTATATATAATTTATTTATCTTTTTCAATATTAAATATTACTCATAAAAGTACTTAATCATCTTTTATTTATTTATTTTTTTAAGTGAATATATTTTGATTTATAAATATATAGTTTTTTTAAACTAAAATTTTTTATATGTATATAAACTGCATATGTATAAAGGTATTTAAAATTAACAAAAATATAAGAACCTGACATATTATATGTATAAATTAAAATAATTTGTTAAATTTTGCAATAAATTCGCATGTAGTTTTTGTTACTATTAATGGACTAATACATTGAACATTTGTAATTTATATGAATATTAACTTTATGAAATGAATAAATTAGAATGGATAACACATTATATAATATATATTTTGTTAAGTGAAAATTACATTGAACATAGAATGTTTATAAAAATACATATATGTATAAATTTAGACAAAAATATGAACAAATTTATAAGTATTTATATAAAGTAATATAAAGTAGAGACAAAAGAAAAATAAATTAAATGATAAATAGTTAAAAACTTTATAAATGAAAAGTAATAAAATAAATAAATACCTTTTAAAAACTAAATATATAAATAGTTCAATGTATGTTTAAATTTTATATGTAAGAACAATATTAATAATAATAACAATAATCAACAACAATACAATATAGTTAAATTTAGTCACATATAAGTATTTTTTAGTTAATAATACTTATATATGTAAATACTTAAACTATAATAAAATAATAATAATACTAGTATTACTAATGTCAAATAAATAATGAAATTAAAACATGTTAAATAATTTATTACTTTATTTAAATTGTAGTAGTAATAATAAGAAATATATATTAAATAAATAATAAAAAGAATAATAAGTCATTTTAAGAAAAATGAAATATAAAAGAAATATTTTTGAAGGACCAAAAATGAAATAAAGTGAAAGGCTAAAAAATTTTAATTTTTTAAAAAATTTTGGATAAAGGGACCAAAAGCATAACAAAACACAAACTATAGGTACTGAATGTGTGATTTTATCGTGAAAAGGACGGTAACCATAATTTTTATATAAGCACAGGGACGAAAATTGTAATTTACCCTAATAATAATTATAATAATTATAATAATTATAATAATAATAATAGCAATAATAAAATATAATTTATTACTTTGGTCAAATTGTAATAATAAGAAAAAAATACATGTTAAATAAATAAAGTTAGAATAAAAAAATAACTAAAAAATATAAATATAAAATAATTGGTTAGGGACTAAACTGAAACTAAATTAAAATGACAAAATAGTCATTTTTAAAAAGTGAAAGGTCAAAAGACAAAAAACATAACAAAATGACAACCATAGGTACTAAAATTGTAATTTTGAAGCGAAAATGACGAAAACCTTAATTTCTATTTAACCACAGGGACGAAAATTTTAATTTACCCTAAAAAAAATTTTGAACGGCAAACTAACCTACTCCTAATCCTAAACTACTCATTTGCCTTAAGTGGGGACTTCAAGCTTAGTTTCACCACCTAAATTCAAATTTGTTTCCGACGAGAGTCGAACCCGTGACATCATACTTAAATATCACCCTCATACTACATTACTTAAATGACAGGACATTACGACGATTTATGAACTCGCAGGAGACCTTTCACACCCCCGCGGCCCCGCCCCCCTCTTCTCTCGATTTTAAGTTGCAATGAAACTATACTCTTTGGCAATTTCAAATATAAAATGATTTTAAGTATATGTAAAACTACATTTTTTTTTATAAAAATCGTAAAACCATAACAAATAAAATTATAATAATCAATTGAAATTCACGGTTCGTAATTATTGATTCATTTTTAAAATTGTTGAAAAAGAACAATGAAAAAGCTTATGAATAAAAATTGTTAATTCATTAATCTGATATTTTTTAAGGGTTTATTATGAAAAAATCAACATATATTTATGTTTTTCTACGTTTTTATCCCTCCATGTTATATTTTTCCATAAAAGTCCTCAAGTTATTCTTTTCTTTTTGGTTAGGAGAAATTTGAACATTAGAACTCGGTTTTTCAGTTTTTTAAAACCGGGTTCACAAATTATAACCGGGGTCTAATGTCCAAATTTCACTAAACCAAAAAGAAAATGATAACCTAAGGTTTTTTATGGAAAAAAATAAAATGGAGAGACGAAAACGCAAAAAACGTGAAAACATGTTGGTTTTTTCACAATAAACCCTTTTTTTAATACTAAATGCAATCAAATAATTATTCAAAATGACATTATATGTCAACCATGAAACCTGTGAGTTGCATGGATGATTATTATTATTCAATAAAAGTTCTTGATATTCCTATTGATTATATTTTTCTTATTTGATCTTCATCACTACTAAAAAATAAGTATCAGCGACGGACTTTGTAACGAAATTTGCAACGAAACTTTACCAACGGATTAGCGACGGATTAATAACAGATTAGCGACAGATTTTAAATGACAGATCAACGACGGATTACCGACAGATTTCAACGACAGATTTGTGACTGCAACTTAACGACATATCAGCGACGGATTTCAGCAACGGATTAATGACGGAATTATCTGTCGCTAATACCTCGATTTTTAGTAGTGCATTATCTATAAAGTTGTATTATATTATCGATTCAGTATTAAAAATACCATGCATAAATATATAAATCCTAACAAAAAAAATAAAAAAATATGTCACTTGTCGGCCTCTCATTTAATTCGTCACATGTCATCATTTTCTTTTGTCATATCATTTTAAAATAATTTGATTTAAAATTCAATCAAAACCAAATTCAATCTATTTAAATCTATTCTAGCTAATATAATATTTGATAAACTAAAATTCAATAAAGACTCTACTTTTTATAATTATTTTATATATCTGTTTAAATATTTATCAACCCATGTAATATATGTATATTAATTAATCTAGTAGAATATTAGTATTGAGCTTTTCAATTTGATCATCAGAAGGGGCATTCGAGAAGAAGGAATTATTCCATGGACACCCGCCCTTGCCCCCATTCTTATTCAGACATATTTTCTTAGATTTGTTTGACATCGACTTCTACCTTAAAACTTTGAAATCTAACTTAAACCCAATTACTAAAAACAAAACTTAATATTTTGGACATTTTTTTTTATTACAACCCAACAAATTTTTTTTTTAAATCTCAATAATTGAATTAACCTTTTGTTGGGGGTGTTAAACTGTTAACAATTTAGGGGGAGTTTTTGATTCACGGAAACGAAATTTGAAAGGATTAAAATTTTATATTAGCTTGTTTAGAACTTTTAATAACAAATATAAAGTGTTAAATATTTATTTAATATCAATCTCTTTGTTTATAAATATCTGACATTCATGTCAAATTGTCAACTCATATGTAATTTAGATTCCAACACACACATGAATTAAACTTCAACTTATATCATTAACCAAAATAAAAATTTTCATCCCTTACCATCAAATACAATAACAACTAAACTTTAAATTTCAATTCATTTTAATTCCATTCTATCAAAACCCCTTTATTTTTTTTTTATTATTTTGTACATAAAATTTTCATGCAATTAAAAAAAATTCAAACTTGTTTGAACTTAATTGTTATCATAAATTGAACTGGATGTTTAAACGAAATCAAATCAATTCAACACAAATTAAAATTTAAACAACTATAAATAAAAAAAATACCAATATGGTTCATCCATCATAAATAGAGCAAAATAAATAAGATTTAGAAATCTGTATTTAATAGATGTCATTTGTATATTTTTATGTTATAATGTGTGCATATATTTAACTGAAATTTGTACTTCGATCTGTAACAGTTTGAAAATCAATAATTCATTGAAAACTAAACAAAAAATGCTAAATTTCTATATCTTAATCGAAAAATCAATAAAAACCATAATACATTTTGGATATCCTTTCATTCAAACACCGGTACCCTCAATTGCACATGAGCAAACGTATATCGAGTAAATAAACACAAACACCCACCTTAGGATTTAGGGAAAGTAAATGGTGTTTGTGATTTGAGATGGAACTAAGGAAAAAACAAATTTAATACGAAGATCGATCCATTATAGGATGCTTTCTTGTACGTGTGAATGTCAACCTTTTTGTTCACCTCTAATCAAATAATTGACAACTTGAAGTTTTTTTCTTATTATATATCTTTTTCTTCCATTCTTCTCAAACCCATGTTAGGTTTGTGTTTTTATTATAGTATGTCATTTTAATTACCATTTTACTGCTTTTGTGAAGTATAAATTAGTAAAAAAAATAATAAAATATAAGCATTATTACGTATTAAAGTTGACTTCATTAATATATACAACTTTCGTATTTGTTTCAAAAGAAAATTAATATAATAAAATATCATGTTATTGAAAAGCTTTAAAGTTGGGGTCTTGAATCTTGGCAAGTTGCTTATGTTAAATAAATAAATTATGCATTGATTTCGGACACTTTTAAAGTGCTTTTACAAAATATATTTAAATTTATTTTAATCATGAGCAAATTCCAAATGCAAATAAAATAATTATAGAAACCTTTTTGTATGATTTTTAAAATAGTTTCTTTCTTTCTTCTTCTTTTTTTTGGAGATAAAAAATTGAAGTTAAATGATGGATGGTCGCTAACAATGGAAAGTTAAATACATATACATGCATACATACGTAACAAAATTGATAAAATCCGACAAATTCATATAATTCAACAAAAGTTATAGCATCCAACAAGATTCATAAATTTAATAGAAGGTTTATTAGTAACCGCAACAAGATTCATAAGATTGAATGTCACTTTATGATTGTTCGCAAATTTTACAAGGGTTAAAGCCGTATAATAGTTGCGTACTTTTTAAGGTGTACTGATATGATACATGTACTTTTTTAATTATCCGTATAGTACGTCCTGTACACTTTAAATCATTCCAATATGATACATATATTTTTTATGACCGGTTAGTTTGTTATAAAAGCTTACATGTCATATTAATATCTGATTTGGAATTAAAACTTTTTATTACATTTCTGAAATAACATTTTACTAATGAGATGTCATTTTTTTATAAACTGATTATGTATTATTTTTATCATTCTTATTATTATGTTCATTTTCTTCGTCGAATTCATCGGAAATTTCATGCTTCCGGCCACCGACTCCCACCGCTACCGTCGACTTCATCGGAGCTTTAAATCATGAAGGGGCCCTTGATTGAAGTCCATAAAACATTTATTTTTTTAATAATAATATAAATCCAAGTCAACATTATTTAATAATGGAGTCCTAGAGTCTCATATTATAATGGAGTCCTAGAGTCTCATATTAAATATATGTGTCCATTACGATAAAATGTTCTATTAAATGCAAAAGTGCAACATGTTCAAAAGTACATTACGATTGATAAATTCACTAAAATTCATTACGACAAAAAAATTCTATTCATTGCAAAAGTACAATATGTACATGTTCAAAAGTACATTACCAGTTCATATCAATTGAACATGTGCATATTGTTTAAATATTATATTTTTCATTTTTGCATGAAATAAAACTTTTTTATCGTAATGAACTTCAAATGATATGAACTTATCAATCATAATCCATTTTTGAACATGTGTATATTGTAATTTTACATGAATTAAACATTTTTTTTGTAATGAACATGTACATTTAATATGAGACTCTAGGTATCTACAGAACTCAACAATATATATATATATATATATATATATATATATATATATATATATATATATATATATATATATATATATATAGAGAGAGAGAGAGAGAGAGAGAGAAAGAGGCATAGAATTGAGCTCAATGAGACTCCGATAATTAGTGAAAAACATGGAACACCTTTTTACCATTCATGATTTTATATATTTTAATATAAATCAAATATTAAATGATCAATGATTTTTCATAATTATGTATATATAATATTTTATTACAAGGTCATTCCCTAACATAAACTAGTTTGATTGATTTTCTTCTTTGATGTTATGGTTTTTTTATTAATATATGGGTTTATAATTGTCCAAAAGAAATGATTGTGTAATGAAAGTTTAAAACTTAGCTTAGACAAAAAGAAAAAAAAATTGTTCCAAAATGATGGCCCAAGTGGAGGAATTTGAGACCATTGGGTTGGGTCAACACTTCCCTTATGATGGGATATGAATGGTTCTCAAAGTAATGAAAGCTCCTTTTGTTGCTTTTCTAACATTTTGTGTGAGTTAGAGAAAGCTACTTCTTTTGTCTTCTTTTATTGGTGATAAAGTAGCTACAACCTTTATTTCAAATCCTTTTTCTCTATGAGGACTCTAGGGCTTGATTCAAAACCGATGCTACATCAAAATAGAATAATGAATAAGCGTTGTATATACATCACTGAATTTCCCTTAAAGGCACTGAATAACGTTTGTTGGAATATGAATGCCTCGAACAATATGCATATAACTTTCAATTATCATATCTTAAATGGGTTGTTAAAACGTTTATTGTTTTTAGTTTTACATCAATCGTCATGTTTGTAGGATTTGAAAGAGAAGGTATGTATGAATATAGAATGGGTAAATAGAAGTCACCAACTTGACATGAATCTTGTGAAGATGTTTATACTTTCCAAATGCCTTTTTTTTTTTTTTTTTTTGGTGGGGTGGGGGGGGGTTGGTTGATTTTTCATGTGGTTCTTGGGCCACTTTCCACACTTGTGAGTTTATGAATAGAATAGTGTGGGAGTAGGATGGAGGGTGGGGTAGGGAAAGGCTTCTCCTTTATTCTTTGTTGGTGTGTTGGAGAGCATACTTTTAAAGAAAATTGAATGGCCTAACTTGGCAAAATGTTGGCCCACATCAAGAAATAATGGGAATCAAAAGGCTAAAAATGTTGGACATTACTTGATAATGTTGTGTGATATTTTATGTATTGAAGAGTCTTATTTTCTTGGGAGTTCTCATATGAGATTAGGTGTAGATGCTTGATTGCAACGTTAGAAAACATTGGAATTGGAATTTGAACTGGAATTGGAATTGAGGGAGGGTGGATGGATTTGGTCCTCAGAAAGTGATTTGTCAATTTGAGAATAACATCAAACACAATTTTGTTCTGGTTTCTAACAATCAACTTCACCAAAGAATTATGCAACTTGTATGATGGGTATTACTAACACCTACGTTGTCTAAAAACTAGTCTGGACAGATAAATTTGCGAACTGAAAATTGACCGAAACCAATTGTATCTTGTCATGTTCACGTTCTTGGTTTTAGAATTTAGTGTAAGACTGTCAAATTGGTTCAAATCCAAAACCTAACTAGTGTTTTATTAACTATTTTTGAGATTTTACATGAAAAGATATTTATTAAATAATCGTGTGCTTTTGTCATGACCATATGTATTTTTGTTATTGGTCCATTTAAGTAATTAAAATAAAAAAGAAACAGACTATTCCAAATTGTATAACTACAAAACAGAACAAAAGACTACTTCAAATTTGTTATTGGTCCATCAAGGTTCAGCTTGGTACCAAACATTCAACCTTGTTCTAATCGAAATCTTGGTTGAACCTATTTTATCTGGTTCAGTTTTCGGTTTCATGATTTTGTTATTACTTTGTTTTGGTTTGGTGACAGTCTGTTTGATCCGAGACATAACCCTACCACTTGTGATATACCATAAAATTGTGGATTCCACTTGGAAAGGTACATATAAAGATTTTAAAACAAATAAAAATGTAACTCATCATGTGTGTCTCGATTTTAAAAATTGTCTTGCTCAACTCCAACTGGTACCCAAACTCGGTTTCTATCTAGGTTGCTGCGTTTTGAGCATCTCAACTGTATACTACTGTCCCAAATCAATTATAAAGAAAAAAATGGCCGGAGTTAAAACTAAAAAGTGTAACATGTACGCTTTGCGAGTTATAGCATCCTTGTATGTTTAAATGCCCCCGAAAAACTTTCTTTGATCAAAAAGTTACGAGATAGAGACACTGAAACCTTTGTTCTATTCTCACAACCAAAAGAAAACATGGAATGGAAGCATCCGCTTTGCTGCTTGCTTTTTCAAGTGCATCTGCCTGCAACTTACTTAAAGACGCTTGTTCTTTCAAGATAAGGAGGTGACATCGACCATCACCTATCATACAACCCGACAATATACGACTCTCAATGCATCAAGTACAAGTCTTTTTAAGCATTGATGATGGGTTGTATGCTAGCTGTTTATAGTTATACCTACTGCAAGCATCAGAAAAGAATCTGTCTTGATCTTCCTTTTCTAATCATTTAGAGAATAACACGTCTCATAACCATCATAACATAAATGGTTCATATCTACGTCTACCTACTGATTCTTGCAATGCTAAGCCCAACATTATCATCACCTCATCTAAATAAGGCCATGTTTGTTTACACTAAGAGGTCATTTTACCTTTGAATGACTTCTTAATAATTCCATTAAGAAGCAAACAAACACCCCTTAAGCCTAGCTGCATGATAAAATAATTAATAAAAAAAATGCTGGCATGCAACAACATTGATATTAAGAAAACAATATCACATCAAAAAGTGAAAAGCAAATACATCTCCAAGAATAGCACGAGCCCATAACACAAATCTAAACAAGTTCACTTGGATAACATGGTCTTAATAGCTTGTTTGACATTATATGAATTAGGGTTCACCTGAGATTACATGATAAATGATGCAAAAACAATTGCAAATTCGGGAAATTTTGGAAGATAAAACATAGGATTCTATGGTAAACAGTTACCGTTGATGTTGCTACTCGCCATGCCAGGCCCAAACAATTTCCTGGAGAGCTGGTCTTAAGTCCTGCTTCAATATCTTTTGATACTCCGATGGGTCACCGCATGATTTGGTCACCTCTACCAAATGAAAGGAGGAAGTGATTTCAAATATTTCCACATCAATGGATATTGGCCCATTTCTACCTTCACTAGATCTCTTGAATTTTAGCTGACCTCCCTTCTTCATACTGACTTCCAGCTTTAGGCTTGTGGCAATTTGCTCCATCTTGGATATAATAGCAGAGGCCGTATTTGTGGACGTAAATTTCAATTCATCCTTTTGATCGCTTTCAATGAACAAGCCAGACAAGTCAAACCCAGTCGATAGAGAGATGATATTGAAAGCATTAAGACTAGAAACCTTAGTGCAATCTAGCATTTTTGGTTCAAAAGGTCGTCTGCCTGTAGGAGCCAACACTGCACCAGCATTAACTGAAGGCATTTCTTTTTCCACAGTAATCTCTGTCTGCTTTGCATCCAGCCCTCTCCTGAACCAGGGGTTTTCCATAATTTTTTTCATAGAAATCCTGGTAGCCGGGTTTGGGTCAAGAATTCTTTTTAGCAGCCTACGGACTTCTGGTGGAAACCAGTTAGGGCATTTATACTCAGCCTTGCTTATCTTTCTATACATCTGTATAATATTTGAGTCATTAAATGGAAGTTGACCGGTCAGAAGAACAAATAAAATCACCCCACAAGACCAGATGTCAGCTTTAGCACCATCATAGCCTCTTCTGCTAATCACTTCAGGCGCAACGTAGGCAGGGGTACCGCAGGTTGTGTGAAGTAATCCATCTGAGCGCGTGCAAGAGGCATGAACACTTAACCCAAAATCTGTAACTTTTAGGTTTCCATTTTCGTCCAGCAGCAGGTTTTCTGGTTTCAAGTCACGGTGATAGACACCTCGGCTGTGACAAAAATCAACGGCACAGATTAGTTGTTGAAAATACTTCCTAGCAACATCTTCCTTGAGCCTTCCTTTAGCCACCTTCTCAAAGAGCTCCCCGCCTTTCGCATATTCCATAGCAAAGTAAATTTTCGTCTTGGTGGCCATGACCTCATAAAGCTGCACTATATTTGGGTGTTTCACCAGTCCCATAACCGATATCTCGCGCTTCGTCTGATCAATCAGTCCAACTTTCAACACCTTTTCTTTGTCAATAACTTTAATGGCAATATTCTGCCCTGTTTTCAAGTCCCGTCCATGATAAACTTTAGCAAAATTACCTTGACCAAGCATTTTCCCAAATTCATACTTTTGCATCAACACATGTCCCACATTCACCATTTTGAATTATAGCCTAGTACACTAGAACTTATCTCCTGCTAACACAGCTACTTTATTTACACAAGCAGGAGTCCTGGACTGAAGACCTAACCGTCTTCAACAAGCTCGTGCTTCAACACAACACGAACCCTGCAAACTGTCGCTTCATTGTGCATCTGAACATAGCAATTGAATGCATTCTGATTCTTGGATCCAATTTCATCAAGAAGCACGAGTAGCTCGTACGGACTTGCAACCATGCAGGTTTCAGCGAAGGAATTAGTAACGTTTGAACCCATCATTCCGCATTCCCAGGTAGTTAACAGTGACTATATGTGAACTTCTGCAGGAAATGAAAAGAAGTGTTAATTTTTTTTCCAATGAAAAGTAAATGCTCTTGTGTGAGGAATACAAGAAAAAGCTCCCACTGTCCTGATAAAAATCAAACCACAATGAAACTTGCCATTCAAAAAAACCAATTTTATACAGCTAAAAGGGTAGCTCCCAGATAGTTAATAACAACATCAAATGCAAGGCTTCTACCAGAGTTTTAGAAGTTTACATGATTAACAGCAGAAAGTAGTAACAGTACTTGCATCTAATCATAACAACAAAAGTGTTATAAGTTCCAAATCAACCGTTTATAAGCATTCAATAGAAACACAACAAGCCAAACAATCAGATACAACTTTGTCTGAGAAAATACTACACATTATGCAGCAAAGAGATATGAATATGAGACTAACAAAAAACATCAAGATCACAGGTGGAATAAAGAAAATATGTGTAGAAGGTTCAAATCTCAATCTAGACTTAGCAATAAGCTATGCATGCAATGAGTGGATAGCAACCTCTTTAAGTTTCATAAATGGGTGAAATCTTCAATTAGAAGGAGTGAAGTTGGCAGCCATATACAAACTACATACATATTAAACCTTTCTTAAAACTTAAGAACTACAGAACTACCCAAGCTAAACACCATGAGTCACGAGAGGCTTGTCTTTCTAATGTTTATCACCTCTCTATTCCTAATATTGACTACTTCTCAAAGGTATAAACTGTGTCTGTAAGTTCAGAGTCTCTCAGCTTATTTGGTTAGTATAAACTTAAGATTCACCTAGGCGGAATCAGTGATCAGATTCAGATGCATAACATATAGCCATATAGGACCCAACCAGATATTGATAAAAAGAATCACATATAGGACCCCAATTCAGATCAGGCATATTTACAAGCAACCAGATTTCATCCTCTATAGCACACATCGTCCAAAAACGGATTTCACGGATAGCAAAACTTCCAACTTGGTTAATCTCTCTCATCCGTCTGAAAATTCGATCGATTCACTTCTATGAGCAGTCATATGAACATAAACATATACGCATACGCATATGCGGTTAGAGAGCTATGAGATTTGTTCTCACAAAACTGTTTCGATGTAAAATTGAATGTCATTCGATCGATGCCTCCAATCGTAACAACTACATTAAGGAGCGTCTCAAAAGAAAAGGTAAAGATGCAAGATTCATGACAATCACAGAAGCCATCAGATAGAGTCAAATGCCTACAATTCAACTAGGGTTTACAAATTACGAAGCAAGCAACGCTAAAAAAAGACGAAGAAAAGGAACACTCACCTCTTTGAAGCGAAGACTTGGAAGGCGTGAACTGTAGATAGATAGCAACGATGAATGAAGAATACAAGATCTGGTGGAGAATTGGGAAAAGTTTTTCTCAGGGAGATCCTTATAAATAAATAACAAAAGGAGGAGATTTGAGGGATTTACGGACACGTGGCGGGTAGATAGGGGTTGCTTAGAGAGGCAGGAGATGATTGGTGAATTGGTGGAGGTGTATGATAAGAACAGTGGTGGTGGGTTGGAGCGGAATAATTGACCCGTAATATTCGATGGCTACCACAAAATGATATTATTATTTGATTAGGTGGAGCCTCCATTATTGTCCAGCCCTTCCACGCCACGTGACCTACATGTGATGCCCTACACTACACCCGCTTAGGCTTCATGGAGTGGTGCTCGGTACCCCTCGGTACCGAGCTCGGCAGCCATGGGAACACCGCGCCGTGAGCTTGGCATCGGCGGCATCGGCATCCTCAACGGCATTCCAATGCCGAACCCCTTTTCCATTATATATATATATATATATATATATATATATATATATATATATATATATATATATATATATATATATATATATATATATATATATAGAATATGGTTCGTGTGAGTACCTAAAAAATGCAGAGTACCGTGAGTACCTGTGAACACACAGATTTCAGATGTGAACTTGCTCAGAAATTTTTTTTTTTTTTTTGAAATTTTTTCATATTCATTTAGATACAAATAATATAAGGCTATTCGTAAAAAAATTATATACATTTACACTTTCTATCATCTTAAAAGTCATGTGAACGTGAAAAAGTTCATGTGAACTTGCTTAGTTGTGAACACACGTTCACAACAGTGCAGTTCATGTGAACACACACGTTTCACATAGTTCTAGTGTGTGTTTAGGTGTGATTTTTTGCAAGTAGTCTTATATTATTAATTTAAACATGATTATGAAAAAAAATTTCAAAAAAAATGATTTTAAGCGAGGTACCTCCGGTACTCTGCAAAACTAGTGGTACTCATTTGAACCCAAATCTATATATATATATATAAAATATAATTATATAATTATTAAAATAATTTTACTCCCTTTATATACAACACACATTCATTCAAATTCAATATATTTTCTCATTATTATCTCATTACTCTCTCTACCCACATTTCAAATTCAATTTCAAAAAAATGTCTTCATCATCTTCAACTTCATCATCTCGTGTCTCCGATTCAAAAATGTACGGCCGCTCTTCGTCAATTAGCATACGGGACATCCGCAGATGGTTTGGACGAGAGTTTCAGAATGTCTTCTCGTGTCGCAAGAGAAAGTCTTGATAAATTTTGTAAGTATATTCTGCGAGTTTATGGCCCTAAATATTTACGCAGACCAAAGTATAATGATATACAACAATTATATGCTCATCATTCTAGCGTTCATGGTTTTCCTGGTATGCTTGGAAGTTTAGATTGTCTCCATTGGAGTTGGGGAAATTGTCCTAACGCGTATAAAGGTCAATACACTCGTGGTGATCATGGTCACCCAACAGTCATACTTGAAGCGGTAGCTTCACAAGATCTTTGGGTTTGGCATGCCTTCTTCGGTGCCCCGGGGTCAAATAATGACATAAATGTGTTGAATATGTCACCACTCTTCAATAAAATTTATGACGGCACGGCACCCGAATGTCCGTTTCAAATTCGTGGCTCTACGTACAAGTATGGGTACTATCTTGCTGATGGGATATACCTTGATTGGGCCACATTCGTGAAATCATTTTCGGCTCCAATCGATGCTAAACGAAAAAGATTTAAGGTGGCCCAAGAAAGAGCTCGAAAAGATGTGAAACGAGCGTTCGGTATTCTCAAAAAGCGTTGGCAAATATTGAAGCACCCGTCACCTTTTTATCATGTGGAGAAAATGACAAAAGTAATGTATACGTGTATCGTATTGCATAACATGATTATAGAAGATGAAGGGAACGCAATATGTCAATATGATGAAAACGAAGTCACTCCAACAACAATACCAGCGGAGATCGGTAGTAGTGCGTACATGGCTCGACATTCGGAGATACGTAAAACCGAAGTGCATCATAATCTTCGGGCCGACTTGGTTGAACATATTTGGGGTGTTCAAAACATTGATCTCAACGTTGATCCGGTTGATGATTTTGAAAACGAATATTCGGACCAAGACTTTGCGTAGATTAGTTTCCATTTTAATGTTTATATTTTTAAGTTGAATGTTATAATTTTTAAATTGAATGTTTTATTTTATGTTTGATTTTAATATTATTAATTAAATGTTATTTTTTATTTCAATATTTTTATTTTATGTTTAAAGTGAAAATTAAATAAATTGAATGGCAACCACACCCTCGAAATGGCATCAAAATGGCAAAGAATGACAAAACTGACGTGGCGGCAATTTTGGGTGGCATTGGTGGCATCCACTCCCTTAGGCCTTACTAGTTGAATCCATTTGACCTAAAGTGTTGCTAAAAGGTTACACCAAAATACGCTTCCCTATTTTTCTAAATGTATTTTATACATTAAAATAGTTGTTATATATTTGATAATTTAATAAGTGACAAATTTATCACACACTATTAAAACACTTTTTAAATTACCTTTTATCATACAAGTAATTTTGAAAAATTGACATTAAAAGTTAGATTGGTTTTCATTATTAGTTACGTTCTTTTCCTATGTAGTATCATACATACTTATAGATTTTAAATTATTATATTCTAATTTTTATCTCAAATTAATCATCTTTTCTTTATGTATAATACGGTTGATATCGAAAATTCTTATGAACTATTATGTATCGATTAAGTTTGTAAAAATTTTTTCAATCATTTAAATTCCTAAAGACTGTTGTCTTATTTATATATGTGTATTTATGATTGGCTACCATTGTGGATGTAAAAAAATGTAGACATACCATTAACATGTATCTCTCTCAATCTAATAAATCACACAATCTTTTTTCTTAACTTTTGGGATTGGCGTCAAATAGACGCCTCCACCAACTCACCACCTCGATTGCTCATCCATGGCTACAGAGTTTCGACCGCCCACTACTCACAACCTTCCCTTCGGCTACTGCCTCATTCCCTTTTGATGTCGTCTTCTCCAACAAGCCCCCACCATAAGTCTTAGAATAGGTGAGCGTATGTGTGGAACAAATTCCCTTTGTAGTCTTCTTTCTCTCGATTTATGAAACAAAATATACTTAGTTTCTATTTTTCTTTATTTCTAGTCTACTCGAGTTTTGCTCCAAATCAATTATGTGTTGTTTAGGTTCAACCTTTTACACTAGTCAAATTCCTCATCTGTTACATTATGTATTTGACAAGAAAAAAAGCAGTGGTGATAAAGAAACTGGAAAAGGAAGCTACACTTGACAAGAGTAGTCCCCCACCATAACATAACCCACTACTAGATAAAGCCTAGTAGAGCCCGGTTAAAAAGACAATATAGCCCAGTTATTTAACCTGGTTTGAATGGGGGTGGCTTTATTATACACTCAAATAAAGCCCGGTTATTTAACCGGGTCCGATAAGTAATAAAGTCAGTTTTAATATAAGATAACAGGGTCCGATTAGTAATAAAACTAAGGAAAAAACTTACATATAGCCCGATTTGTTACTAAATAACCTGGCCCAAAACGTATATTTTTTTAAAAATATTTTTCTCTAATCTATTTCCAGCATAAATTTTTGACCAAACATACCTCCAACTCCACTATAATTCTTCGTTTGTCATTCTTATTCAATTGTGCCCATCTAATGCTCTTGTGAATAGCTCCTCCATCCTTTGTAAATTGCATGTGATTTCACTGTAAAATTAGTTTGAAAGCTACTTGTTATACAACAAGTACTTTTTACCAATCCAACAACAAGAGCATGTATCATACCAATTTAAATTTTGTCTCGCATCATCATACAAACAAGTGTAATATTCGATTAAAACCCAAAACTATAACCATGTAACATAAATAAAAGCAAGTATAATAACAATAAACTAATTGTACCCCTCTAACACTACATTGTTAGGTCAATATGAGATAGGAAGAAAATACTACACAAAGGAAGTCCTAAAACAGGAATAACAGAATGAAAATCATAGTAAGCATACCCTAAATCTGCCATGCATCAAGAAGAACAAAATAAAATCAAGATGGAAAGACTAAATCCCACAAAATCAAAGAGGAAAATCGATGGAAGCATGAAACCTGACCTGAAATCATTGTGGAAGTGATAGACTTAATATCTTTGTGTGAAGTAGCCTTGAAATCGCCAGAGAAGGGAGTGGTTTGTGGAAGGTGCCTGTGTTGAAGTGTCGTTGAAGTCCAATAGCATTGCCATAGTGGTGATGTGGAGGTCGGAGGTGGTCCTGGTCCGATACGGGAGCAGGAGGAAGAGGAAGAATAGAGGAATGGTTTGCGCTTTCTTTCTAGGGTTAAGCAAGAGTAAGAGGGGTGAAGCGATTTTTGGAGTGAGATAGGGCAGCGGGAGTAGAAAACTGGAGGCAGATCATTTTGAGGATGTGAAGCCCGATTCTTTTATTCACAAACCGAGTTTGGTTCCAAAAAAAAAAAAAGACGGGAGCAATAGGATCAGTTATTTATTTACATATAAAATCTAGCTTGATTCCGTTAAAAAAAAAAGGCAAGGACAATAGAACCCGGTTTTTTTGTGTAATTTGTAAAACAAAGCTCTATTTAGGGAGCTATTTGGTGTGTTTTGTAGTAGTGACCTCTGGACAAATATATTAAAATAAAGGAAATTAAGAAATAATAAATGAAACAGAAGCATTAACAATGGACTGAAAATTAATATTAATTAAATGTTTGTTGGGATGGAAAGAGCATATAGAAAAGATTGTTATGTTGTCATTATTGAAGCAAACACAACATATGGTGTGAGGTTGCATGGGCTTTGCATTGCAACCACATGAATGTTTTATTTTTATATTTATATATATATAAGATTATGGACATTGATCATATCGAGCATGGGAATAATATTCTTTTGTTTTTGCATTGTTTTTTTCTTTTAAAAAAAACACTATTATATCATTTAATTTCTTTATTTGATTGTTAAAGATACGATTCATGGATGTTACAATAAAGATTCACTAATACATACAAACGTAACATATAATTTTTATACTAATTTATTAATCACTGTATTATTGACATCAAATAACTAAATATGTATTTTATAATATAACAGGTGAAAGTTATTCTCTGTTTATTCTAAATTTAATTATCGTAGAAAGACTAATGTTATTTTACACTTATTATAGGATTTCTACTTGATAAGTGATAACTACCAATCTTGTTCAATATTTAGAAGAAAAAAAGGTAAATTACAAATTCCGTTCCTATGATTTACTATAGTTTATGAATTTGATTTTTTAACTTTAAAAATTACACTAACAATTCTTATGATTGAAGGTTTTTTTTAATGAATTTCATTAATAATTATTATTAAAATTATTTTTTTATTATTATTTCTATTATTATTAAATAATGTTTATACCAATTAATTAGCATTCTCTACTTCACATATAATTAAAGTAAACATATTTATTAACAATGTCAATTAATTAGCATTTTAACATCATAAATATCAATTATATATTTAATTGAAAAATGTTTCCTGTGATATAGGAGTAGGACATAACATTAAATATGAGTAAAAGTAGATACAAGTTAATAAATATATAAAATATTTATAAAAATTAAATTAATTTAAAAAACCGGTTTGGTATGGTTTTTTCAGTTATGTTTTGAGAGGGAATCCGGAACCAAACCATTTACTCCGGTTTTTCGGTTTTGGTTTTTTTTTTTTTTTGTTTTTCGGTTTGGTTTTTCTGAGTTTTTCAGTTTCTTGGGTTTCCGGTTCGGTTTTTGCTCACCAATAATAATTTCTAATAAACAGCACGAACAAAATTTGTGCTTTACCCTTTAAAATGATGAATTAATATTTATTCAAAAAACTATGTGATAACTTTTAACCAGAAATTAAAATTTGATGTATTAATAAATATATACATATATTTTTTATTTTAGAAGAATTTAATTTATCTCAAACAAAAGGTTTGAACATGCATTTTTTTTTTTTTTTTGAGTTGGCAAGTCATTTTGCAAAAATTTCAAGATAACAGCTCAAAATAAGATGAACTAAAGACGTGTTAAGTGTAAACTCGATTCTAATACTTTTAAACTGGCCAGCAGAAATTCCTATCTTTAAATGTTTAATTAGTCTGGGGTATCAGTATCACCATCCAACTCTTTATTCTTTCTTCAGTTGTTTAGGATTTAATAAGTTTATACATGCATTCAATCTGAAGTCATACATTAATTTTGTATATATGTGACTGAGTCCCCCACACCAAGAAAAGGTTGGTGAACTAGTTGCAGTATCATTGTGACAGCTCAAGAGAAATAATTATTCAGGTTTTAATAGTATTATAAAACAAAAAAGACAAGTTATTTAATTTGGAATATTTTTTTTTGTCTCATTAGGAGTCCATTGATTCAGGTTTTTCCATACCACAATGGATTGATGGTTTTTTTTCAATTGGGTCATTTGGTAAATGGTCATTGCACCCTCAACTCAAGTTAAGTTCTAGGCTTACATTTTCACATATGTGAAAGGTCATCTTATATGGATCTGAATAAATAATATATGGTACATATTATCTTTTATTTATTACATAAGATTATTAGTTAGGATTTGATATAAGTTGGCCTAACTTTATTGTATAGATGAAACTAAAATTTCTTCTTAATTCTATACGTTATACATACATACATACATACATAGCTTTATTATTCTATATTACTAGTTTGGATATTAATGGTATTATTCTAATGATTGCATAGAAAATATATTTTTATTTTTTGGTCCATAATAATTTTTTTTTCATGAACCTAGCTCAATATTACAGATTGACTTAATATCATTACGCTTCTCAATTATGTATTGGTTTATAAATACTTTTCAAAAAGGCTTTCTACATTACCAGTTATATCTTAAGTAAGAATTAAAGTCTTACAAGCGCTATGTAACATCTTGATACCGTTAGCCCAAAAACTTTTTGATACTAGTCCATAAATAATGGTCAATGTAAACCCACATTGTTTTCATCGATTACAAAATATTAAGATGTATGATTTTTTTTTGTTGGTAATAACTATATGGTTTGATACTTTAACTATATGGTTTGATACTTTGATAGGAGTATCCAATAAAAATAGTATCATTTTCCAAACCCAGATTCCTTCCTTGATTTGATGGATTCTTAATTTTTTTAGATTCATTCTCAAATGTAATACTCATATATAGTCATAGCTGTAACAACAATAACTTGTTTTCCATTTTGTGTGAGATTCAGTGCTCAGTTTGCTATAAAAAAAACCTCTTAATTATCCCAACCAATAAAAATGGCAAGCAAAGTTAATAACATAATTGAAATTAACACTTCAAAATATTAAACTAGAATATCAAAGAATTATTCTTGTTTATGTAGAAGCTCATAAATTTAACCATCTCAGGTGGTGATATCAAAGAATGAAATCTTGTTTCTGGTAATAAAAAATCAGCTTGAAAACATAGTAATTAATAAACAGCTTATTGGTAATTTCATTCCCTCATGGCTAATGTGACTATGTGAGTGTCATTCAGAATAAAACACTTGTAAGTGGAAGAAGCAATTGAAGCATATGAATGCAAGTGCCCATGTGATCTGAATTTGCAATAGTCACTTCAATTCACTATCCAAAAACACAAGAAAAAAAAACTTTAAAATCCCATGATCATGATGCTACAATTCCTAGTTTAATAATTACATGAAAAGGACAATTACCCACCTCCTTAATTTCTACTATACAATAGCCAAAATGACTTGCCTTTTTTTTTACCACCAGCAACCAACTCCTATGCTACCATTCTCCTGAAAAAAAAATAGTAATCAAAGTCGGTCAATCGAAGGGGATATATATTAACCATAGCCATGGGTGATGGGTTCGAGCCTGCCATTTCGGTCTTTCCAAGAACACCTCCATAGGCCTGTGAGCCAAGTGCATTAGGCTCACAAAAAGGGTCATTGGTCATTACAGACTTTCCCTTCAGAATTACATCATGCACCCATGATACCATTTTCAATGCTTCATCTTAAAAGGAATCAATCAAGCATATATTAAATCCTTACCACTGTTATCGGAATCATAAGAATCGTCATCATCGTCATCATCATCATCATCATAGTAGTAAGATCCAGTATTCTGTTATTAAATTGAAAAAAACACATCAAGAAACCCTAAGAAATGAAAGCTATAAATGATTCAAGTGATAGAAAGTATGTGGCCTTTCTTTGTTTTCGCATGAAGTCAAATTCGATGATTCAAAAAGTCAATTGAAAGTTGCTGATACAATATTGAATATTAATCGAGTAAACAAGCACAAACCTTGTCTACTTTCCCAACCTCTGCAGAATCTGCCTCCTCATCAACCTACTCAAGTAGTAGTTCATAAATCAAGATGAATGTTTCCAACTATAAAGCTTAAAGAAATTTAACTTATACCAAATTTAAACTACTAAAACACGATCATTAAAACACATAAATCCTAGTCCACGTAAGAATTCCCTAGAACATAACATGCTCCCATTGATTCTAAAACAAGACTAGACTTATCCATTTGAATTCGAATAGGATTACATTTGTATTAAAGCTATACTTAACTCGACTTATGATTAGGAATCTCAACATTACTTCTATACCATTTTCTGACTTTCTGTATAACACTTACACGTGAAAGCATTGGATCCTCGGATTCTTTAAGAAGCTTTTCATAATAAGCATCATTCACCTTACTAGCTTGAAGTTTATATTGTTGTCTTTCCTGAAACGACACAGGAAACAGAATACTTATCAAATCTTATCAGAAGTCAAAATCACAAGAAAGAAAATACTCAAAACTTCATAAGATTAGTACCTTGGAAGACATTGTTTTCCAGGTTTCAAACCCTTTCCGATCCATTTCGATGACATTTTCAGTCTCCCAATTCTTAGCAAAGCTTTCCCTACAACCAACAATACATATTTCAATACTCAGATTAAAAAAATCCCCACAACATACGATTGATGCCTTGCATCCTCCAGATTTTGATATTGGAAATGTCGTCCTTTTTGGACTTAGACTGTAAAAGATGATTGTAAACAACCCTTACGGTGATAGTCTTTACTATCCTATCCATTTCCGTCCTTTTCGTATAAGGAGGATATTTTTTTTCTCGTAAACAAGGAGTTATTGATATTCAAGAGAAAACAATAAAGTCCCTTTAAAAATCGATGTAGATTGTAGACGAATTACTTAATCATGTTCAACCATTTCTTTTCGTAGACTTTTGTATGTGTTTACTTGGTTGTTTCAAAACTCAAGAGCACAAAATAGGATGAAAATAGTTGCTTAAAAACTTTCTTCTTTCCAGCACTACATTAAGGTTTAAATGTTTACTAGACATCCTGTGGAGCTAATTCTTTTGGCATTATAGTAAACAATAATCATGGTCTTAGTGAGCGTTTGTCTCACTGAATGGATTTTGAAGAAATTGAAATTTGTTTATGGTATATTTTGAAAATTAGATTACAAAAACAATAAATACAAATATGTATAGATTCCATCAAAATCTATGGTTAAAGGAATCGATCATTCCATACTATTTGTAAATGAATTTAAATTCCTAACATTTCACATATTTCATGCCCTTAGTTAGCCTTAAACATCTTTCCAGGCCTCAACCAATCAACTGATGTATACTATAAATTAAATTCCAATTCTTTCAAATTCCATTCCACGAGCACAAAGTCCCCTTAAACTTTTAGCCATATTGTTTGGTTGTCAGGTGAACAAAAAATGAAATAGGATGGTTCGGAAAGCCAATAACTCATGATTTTTGTCATTATGTATTACAAAACAAGAAGATAAGCATTGCTTGTAGTGGGCAAATCACAAAATGAGGAGTAAACAGAAACCCAAAAAAGGAAATAGAAGGGAAAAAAATGAAATAGTTACATGAAGAATCGGAATTCTGATCTGGGTTGATCTTGAAACGTCTGTTCTTCCTTAATCTGGTGTTGCTTCTCCTTTTCTTGTTTCAGTCTCTTTATGGATTCACATTGATGCATATCGGCCAGGGCAATGGCAACCGAAACCCCACAACTTTCACTGCAAATAAAAACCTGTTTAAAACCACAAATAGAAGATAGAGAGAAGAGATGGGGAAAGGGAAGGGGGGATGGATACCAAGTTTGAAAGGCACTGCCGTCAGGAGCACGACGCAATGCATTGACCCTTTTACGAGTTCTTGATTGATACGCCATTAATGGATGCTTTGTGTAAATTGATATTGCCTTTTTAGGGTTTAAACTTAAAAGGGTTTTGGGTGATTGATTTGTTTTTGTGGTAAGGTGTACAGTTACTTACTTGGACGGAGAGGCGAGCGCGCGGGCGGGTATGTGGCTGGGTGAAAGTGAAAGTGAAAGTGAAACGTGTTTCCCGCGATAAAATATTTTAATAAACGATGTGTGAGTGGGTACAGGTGTCATGATATGATTGCTTCAGGTTATTGAAACAATAACACGCGACGGTCCGCCGTCGATTTTCTACCTCGTACCACGCCAAATACAACATAATATACCTAGGTGCTACTTCATGCATCATACTCTACAACAAATAATATTTAGATCAATTAACCTACCCCACTTTCAATAAAAAAGATGAACCATACACTCAATCATAAATTAAAGTTTAGTTAAATTATAGGTTAAAAGCATAGGATATGATGTATGAGAAAAATCTATAATCTATGTATTATAATTAATAGACTAAATTACATAAATGAAAAAATGAATAAAGAAAAATTTGGATTCTCAATAAATAATTGAAAAAAAATGAACCATGTATATCATATATAATATTAATTAAATAATTATAGTAATACATTAAAAAAGCTAACCTTAATAATAATACTAAACATACAAATAAAAATTAATAATTAAAACAAAAGGAATAAAAAATAAAATGTTATATTTAGATAATTAATTTGTAAAAAGAAAAAAATACTAAATATATATATATGAAAACTATGAAAATTAAATTTAAAAAAAAAGTAACATTTTGGTCCCTGGAAGTAAGATATGTACATAAATGGTCCCTGAAATTCAAAAGGACAAAAATGCCCCTGAAACTAACGGCTCAAGTTAACCGCCGTTAGTTTTAGGGACCAAAATGTTACAACTTTTCGATTTTAGGGACTAGTGGTGTAATAAAATTCTTTCAGGGACCAAAACCGCAAATTCATATATACCACAGGGACCATTTATGTAATTTAGTCTATTAATTATAATATAATAAAAGTTTAAAGGAATTATATATATTTAAAAATGTAAAAAATTTATAAGTCATAATAAATAATAATATAATTCTTATATATTTTTGTTATAAAAAATAATATTATTATTTTTACCTTTTATTTTATTGTATTTTATTTAAATGGTAATATATTAAAAATATACGCGTAACGCGCGGGTAATAAACTAGTAAATAATTAAAGAGGAAATGATGAAAAAAGAAGAAAAGACGATAAATAGGATTAGGAAACATTCATAGAATGTTGAATTGTAGATATATATTTAATGACCATCAATTTTACATTGAAGTTATAAATTTATTGGTCCAAATTATAATATATACATCGGGTCAATTTTTTTAATAAGGATCCAAAATGCCACAACGTGG
Source organism: Centrapalus pauciflorus (assembly GCA_020465985.1). Taxonomy (NCBI): domain Eukaryota; kingdom Viridiplantae; phylum Streptophyta; class Magnoliopsida; order Asterales; family Asteraceae; genus Centrapalus; species Centrapalus pauciflorus. The sequence continues at coordinate 636,274 of JAANYP010003966.1, forward strand.
CCTCGCTTCGTCATAAAAATCAGAAGTGTAACCCAAACAAAACACCATTTATTTCTATGGCTTTGGGCTTTCTCATATGTTTTTTTTTTTTTTTGGGATTTTCATGTCATCGTAACACTTTGGGGTGTGTGACCTGAGCTACTGTTCCAGGGCCCAACAGCCAAGGGGTAAAAAAAAAAATTTCATGAAACCTAGATTGATACCAGTAGTTTACTTGTTTTGATAGTTGTTTAATTGTGATATTTACATATATATTTACGTGGTTGTTTTCTTTAATCTTTAACTGTTATATATATATATATATATATATATATATATATATATATATATATATATATATATATATATATATATATATATAGATTGAGGTTCAATTGAGAACTTTTATGCATTAAGAACCTTGAGGAACTTTTGTGCATCAGATAATTTACCAATGGTGCACAAAGGACATTTAGGGAAAACTAAATATATGATAATTAATTTATTTCTAAAAGTCATTAAAAGATAATTAGGAGTTACATTTTGAATTAAAATATCATATTAACTACATCCTAATTTTTCTCCCCATATCTCTCTCTCTCTCTCTCTAATCATGTTCTTCATGATTTTCATAGTGATGATGATTTGAAGACGAAGATTAACGACGAACGACGATGATGATGAACATGAACAAGAGATGCAACCGATGATGACTATGAAGAACACGATGCATAGATGGATAATGAACGATAAATAATGATAATGCATTGATGGATGATAAACATGACGATGCATAGATGGATGATGAAACGATGAACAATAGGCATAAATGGATGATGAACAATGACGATGCATAGATGAATGATGAACAAGTTGAACACGATGCATAAATGAATTTGTGTATTTTTTTTTGTTAAATGCGTCTTTTTGAACACGATGTATAAATAAACACGATTAACGATGAAAAGCATCGATCTCCATCATCTTTTTTTGTATTTGTGTAATTTTTGTTAAATTTGAAAATGTATCAATTGAATTTATTTAGCATTTATATTTGATTATTTGTTGAAATATTAAATTTAATGAGGTATGCACATTCCCCAAAGTGCCCTTCCTTGTTTGTTTCTATAATGCACAAGATGCATAAAATTGTCCAACTATTTACCCTTTTGCCATTAATCTAATCCATACAATTTTTTGATCTAATGGATGATATGAGTTCTTTTGTACCTCGGTGCATAAAAGTTCTCAATTGAACCTCACTCTATATATATATATATATATATATATATATATATTCATGTTTATAGGTCTTTTATAAGTTTTTGTTTCGAATCCCAAAAATGATAAGAACGACCCTGTTCAAAAGAGATATGATTTTCAAATCATTCCAAAATCATATATGAGCTGCAGCATACAGACACAGATACAAATTACAATCATCAACTTTAAAAAGAAAAACATATATATCCTAAGTAATAACACACTATAAGTTAGGTTTTTACTTTTTCAACATACTCAAACCCCACTGGATTTTACATCGACAAACTATTCATCCGACACATCTCATAAATCATCAACACCCCGAAAAAAAATTAAATAGAAAATAAAACAGAAAACAATCAGGTTGTAACAAAGAAAAACCATATGCAAACGTATTAAACTTCATCTGTCAAGCTAAGGATACCTCATGTTTAAGGGTTGTGAATTTGATTTCTTCTTGTTTTGTTTCGTTGAGGGTAACGATACGTGTATGAAACCAAACTTCTTCCTTTGAGAGTAGAATTGCTTATCCATCCGCACTTCTTTATCTGTCTTTCCAGAGTCACGAAATATAAGCCCGCTTTGTTCACGAAGCATTTGACTCAAAGATACATCGTCTCTGCGAGTCTGGCTCTCAACATCCTCTCGAACAACAATATTGTCTTGTAGGATCAGTTTCCTGCTCAAAATATCGCCAATTGAGATGCTTGATCTCAAAACAGGCCTTGATTCTTTGTTTATCAAGTTTGAATCATCGCCAATCAATGGGGCGAAGCTTCTAGGAGCATGACCACGAATAGGGTACAAATTTCTGCTTTTCGGATGATTATGAGAAAATTTCTTTGTTTCAGTATCGTCTGATCTTCCCTCGATAAACCCGTTTCTGGATTCAAGGTTTCTTTCATTTGCAGCATCCCTTCTTGGCCCTGTTCGTGAATGAATGTAACATAAGACGAGCGAAAGATTTATATTTCATATCAAAATGTCAAATTTAGCGAGATATTTGAGTGTTACCCATAGCCTGTTCAAGGGTCTTTCTGCTGCACTTTACATCATCACTTTGTTCAATTGAATTTCTCAGAAATGCCATTGTAGAAAGATTTGCATCCTTCCTATGGTACAACATTTCGTTTCCACCACCATCGTTTTTCTTGGTGACTTCTTCGGCTTTTTGAGCCTTTTGAGCAAGTGCAGAGTACTCTTCGTATGTAAGTGTTATTCCCTCACGAAGCAAAGGCTTATCGCCATTATTCTCAGCACGAGCCACAGCTTCCATAGCTCTTGCAGCTTCCTCCATCTTTTTTGCTGCAATTAACCTCATTTCCACCATTTTTATACTCAATTTTGTGTGCTCAATCTCTGAAGTTGCCTTGATCACCTCATATTGTGCAGCTTCTTCCATTTTCCTAAACTGCTGCGTTTCAAATGTCATTTCTTGCGACGCATTTGATACATCAATGGATTCTTTAATCACACGCTTCGTTTCTACTTGTTTATCAGTCAGATTCGCTTTATGGGTTCTCATTTTCTTGTTTAAAGATTCAACAGAAGCACGAATCATGGCAAGATCATTGGTTGTCTTGTTCAGATTCGACTTTGCCTCTTTCAGCTCCGTCAAGATGATTCCTGGAGGCAATGGAACCTGACACAAGGTCAAACTAGCCGTTGACTTGTCTACGGGTGTGGTGGTTCCTGAATCTGGATTCAAGTCGAGGCTAGTCATGATGGAGGAAACTTCTTTCATTAGGTTGAGTTTTAATCCTTCCATGACTCCTTTTGCAGACTCAAGTTCCCGTAGCACCTCAAGTGTTTCTTGTTCTTTGATGATCAGTTCTTTTTCCAGTTCTGCGGCTTGTTTCTCTACGGTTTCCATGTCGATTTCTTCAAGGTCATCATTCTGTTTTAACAAAATGCTCTCATCAATTTACTTCTGGTTTTCTAAACGGACTGAATTTTAGTGGTTGGAAATTAAAACACTAATGAAGGAAGCGTTGTTACTGGTTATGAAAGTGCAAAACTAACAATCTTTTTAAACAGTAATCGGAAAGTAATGTAAGAGCAATAATAAAAACAACGATGAATGAAATGCTGTAACACCTTTACTAATCATACACATCCTTACTGCACATGATTTTTGTTAATAACGTGAGTCCTAATGATTAAAAGTTATTCTTCTCTCACATTAAGAAGTGTTGTGTGATTAGCGATTGAGGGGTGTGCATATAAATTTACCATTTATTATAAAAGGTATAATATATCTACTTTTTATATTGCAAAAACGATATGTGTATTTTAGCTTTCTGTAACAATATAGTTACATATAAAACCACTCTACTGGTATTAGGGGTGTGTAAAATAACCGAACCCGAATAACCCACCCGAACCGAACCTTATTCGGGTTTAATGGGTCGGGTTATTCGGTTTTCGGGTTTGTTAACCGGGTTAAATGGTAACCGAATAAGATTTTCAGTTCGGGTATCGGGTGAGAAGTTAAAATTTCGGGTTACCCAAATAACCCGAATAACCCATATATCAATAATTAAAAAATTAATAATACTAATATATCATCCCATCTTGACATATTGCGTCTACTTTAGTAAAGACATAGGTTTTATTTTTCACAAAAATAAAAAACACGTCTTTTTTCGACTCTTCCACGGGTCCCCATATATAGATTATAAATATTTAATTACATAATTTTAAACTTTTTAACCCGCTTAACCCGTTCTACCCATTTTACCCAACCTATTTAACTCTTTTAAACCATTTTATAGAGGATTCTATTTTTATCCTAAAACCGATTAACCCATTTAACCCAAACCGAATAACCCGATACCCATTTAACCCAAAACCGATTAACTCATTCTCTTATTTGGTTCGGGCTCGGGTAGTTAACATATAACCTCATACCCAAATAACCCGAACCGAATAACCCGAAACCCGTTTAACCCGCCCGAATAACACCCCTAACTGGTATGAAGAACCCGAGGTCTATTACAAATATGATCATATGTGTATTGCAAACTAAATAACGTGTACCATATCGACAATTAAAAAAATAGTCATGCAATATCATTACTTTTTAAAAGATAGGTTGTTATTGTATGACTTTAACCTTAAATATAAGTATAATGTATTTAATAACAAATTAAAGAATTAAATTTTTTTTATTAAGATTAAACAATTGCAGATACATAGGCATGTTTTAAAATAATTAAAATGACATTACAATATTGTAATATTTTATATGTATAAATGTGTTATAATAATTTAAGTAAATTTGTAATTAATATAACATCTCTTTTAAATTTATAGTTGGGTTTATTATGAACAAAACAATAAAAAATTTATGATTTTTGCGTTTTCGTCACTCAATGAATTTTTTTTTTCAGAAAAGTCCTTAAGTTATTTTTTTTTTTAGTTTTTTTGAAATTTGACTATTAGATCCTAGTAATAATTAATAAATCGAGTTTTTAAAAAAATTGAAAAACATGTTGATTTTTTCATAGGGCAAATTACCAAGAAAGGTAATATAAAATTCAAAAATTGCCAATAAAGGTAATGTTTTATTTTTTATGCCAAGAAAGATAACATAAAATTCAAATTTGACAAAAAAGGGTATTGATGACAAATTAAGACGGTAAATTTGTAATTTTATGTTTCCTTTTTTGGTAAGCGAATAATATTTGATTATCTTGCTTGGCCTAAAATTTGAATTTCATGTTCTTTCTCGGCCAAAATAGAATTTTATATTACCTTTCTTGGCAAAAAAAAAATTTACAATACCTTTATTGTCAAATTTTGTATTCTATATTACCTTTCTTGGTAATTTTCCCTTTTTCATAATTATTAAAACATACATTAGGCAATAATATTTTGCCCAAAAAACTATTCATAAGTGAGTTTTCCTATTTTGTTCCTCTCACATCAATAATGAAAAATAATTTATAAGTGAGGTTTGCTAAAATGTGTTAGAGAGTGAAATTTAAGTATTAATCATTTTTATTGTGCTAAAATGCACGAAACTTTTATAAAACACTATTTGTTGAATTGTTGTAGGGTTTTGCTGATGTGTGCTTATATATTTTTTACTAGTTATATGTAAATCATATATAATTAGAATGTTTACATTTTGTTACATTAATATATAAATTTAGCTTTTTTAAATATTAATTGATTATTAGACATTGTAATAATAAAAATTATATTTAATATATTATAATTATAATTTTAGTTTTCCATAATGACATAATTATTTTATTCATTTTGTGTTTAGTTATAAAAAATTTTGATTTAACGTAATATTTGATTAATTCTAATTAGTTTGTAGTGTTTAGTTTATTAAATTTGTTTATATTAATAATATTATTATTTCAACTACCAAGCCAACAAAAAGATTTTAAGAAAAACATATTGGTTTACAATATTATTCGTATATCGTTATTTTCAGTTGTATATCATAACTTTTTATTTATTGTGACAATCACAGTAGATGATAAACATGTGTTTTGCTGATCATGTCATGTGCTCACATTGGTTGACATTGTATTCATAACATGAATTCAATGTATATTATCATTTTTTTTAGTTTATTATAATTACCTTAATTTTAATTTATTGGATAACTTTTAGATTATATTTTTTTAAAAACTAAGAATTTTATTACAATAAACAAAAGATCTATCAAGTCCCAATAACAAAGCTAAATGCTATAATTTTTTTATTGATTGATAATCCATTCATTCTAATCCCAACCTTTTTGTGGCTTTTATTTTCAATCCATAACACCGTGTTTTGAAATAACCAACAATATACTTTATCATTTTGTTTGTTTTGTCTTTTATATGATTTTATTAAAAAATAACTTGAATTGTATATATATTTGATCAATTGTAATTATTAATTAATGTATTATTTTGTTTAAAGAAAATCATAAAAATCGTCATTTTAGTTAAAATTTATTTTTAAATACTACATATATATAGGTTAATAGTTTTTAAAAACAAGTTATTAATACCATATGATACCAGTTATTGTTTTTTAGTTTTTTTATAGTTTATGAACATTTTACGATATTTAAACTAACAGTTATTAAAGTTTTAGTAAACTTTAAATTTATTCTCTATATTTTGAATATTTTACTAATTTATTAATTAAAAAAGTACATAGTTTACATTCCATAGAAACTAACTAATATTGAACCAGGACTATTGATGAAAAAAGATAAAAAAGACTTTGTATCAATAAAAAGGTGTTGCTAATAATAATACATTTAAAACGAATCAAATCTTTTGACAATGTTGTTTATCTTGAATATAATCAATAATTATTATTTAACAATGTTAATAATAAATTATTAATCATGAATAAGTAGTGTGTGATTTACAATTAGAATTAAGAAAATCAAAATCCTCCATAGGCAAACATATTAATATTAACTTTTATAAAAAGAAAAGAAAATTAAAATATATCTATACTATAAAAAGAGTAAGGTGGTGTTTGTTTTTTAAGAGGTTAAATGTCTGAAGTCTGAAAACCGCGTCTGAAATTAAGAGGTGACATTAACATCTGAAATTTAGAGGCTCTTAATTTAATTAAGACAACTCTTTTCCTTTTAAAACTCAGATGGGAATTCTGAGGATGAAACCCCTTAAGTCTGAATTTAAACAATCTATATAACTTATGTTAAGATCTGAAATTCAGATTTCAGACCATTTTCAGACCCTCTTAATTATAAACAAACACACCCTAGCTAACATGCCACATTGGATTGACACATGTCTCTGTCTCCTTTTGCCACGTCATTTAATAAAAATGTATTTTAAAATTTAAAGTATATCAAATCTATCTAAATCTAATATGGATTAATTTAATAACTAACTAAGCAAACTTTATTGTTCATGTAATTATTATATCATAGATATTTATAAATATTTATTTCTAAAATTAACTGAGGTAAAACATGGTTATTAACCTAGTTATAATAATAAGAGTTAAAGTAATTATAAAATAAAATAAAATGTGAAGTAACTGGGTAGTAACTAGCAAGTAAAAAAGTAAATGAAAATGGAAAGAGAAGAGTAACTAACACCAGGGAGACGAAGGATATGGAGGGGAATCCAGGAACCACTTCCACCAAAGCGAGTGACGGCCTCTTTGACGGAGCCGAACGGAGGCGATGTGTCAATCTGAACCCTGGGGTTAATGAGGTTGCTGGTCTCAGATTCGGTGGAAACAGTTGGGGACATGATCGATATTATTGTTCGTTTGATCGAGAAGCTAGGAGAAGAATGGTGACAAATGATAAGGAATTACATAGCAATAGGAATCGGATGATTAAAAAAAGGAGAAGGAGAAGGAGATGGAGATGGAGATGGAGATGGAGGTTGAGGTTGTTGAATAATGAAAATGAGAAGAGGAAGAATTGAAGGGAGGGGTAATAATGGTGTTGGGATTGTAAGATGGTCCCAGCGTTAATGGAGGGTTTTTGAGCCACTGTAAACTCAGTGAGAGTGTGTGTGGGAAAGCGTGGAATAGTGGGAGGGACAAAAGCCAAGCAAATCAATATACTTGCTGCTTTTCTTTTCTTTTCTTTTCTAACCCTTTTCTTCTTTAATTATTTTTTTCTCATCAAATATTTTCTTTTTTATTCATTTATCAATTGACATGACAACAAATGGGGTTTAGCTCATTTGGTACGTGGATGATAAGTAACTGAGAGGTCACGAGTTCGACTCCTGTCGGAAGCAAATTTGAATTTAAGTGGTACAAGTAAGTCTAAAGTCTCCATTTGGGGCAAATGAGTAGTTTAAGAGTAGTAGGAGTTAGTTTGTCGTTCAAAAAATTGATATGACAAATTTAATAAATTAGCATCAACATCACTTTATCGTGTATGTTTGGTAAATCTAACTGAATCTTATAGTTGGTTCTTTCAACTAAAGATGATAATCGGATGTTTTATTTATATAGCTATGTTTCACAACATAGCTAGAACTAGAGTTAGAGATTATAAATATAAAACTACATAAAATAACAAAAAAATGTAATGAAAAATGTTATTTAATTAATAAAAATAACATTCTATAAACCAAGCCGCATTAAATGTGTATAACTACTTCCAAAAGATTGAGCTCAATTGGTAATTGTGGACCAATGGGGTTTAGCCATTTGGTAAGACGGGTAATATGTAAGTAGGAGGTTACGAGTTCGACTCCCGTCGAAGACAAATTGAAATTTAGGTGGTTAAAGTAAGTCTTGGAGCAAATGAGTAGGAGTAGGAGTATGATATTTTGTCGTTAAAAAAATGGTAAGTGTGGATTTTTTCATCGGAGTTCTCTCATTTCAAATTCTGTTTGTTTTTTTTTTTTTTGTTGAGTTTAATGGAAAATGTCCACTTTTTGCTACTTATTATTTTCTAGTATTTTTCAAGCCCCTACTTGGAGCTAGAGCCTGGATGATGTGTGCTTCTTGTTATTCTCCAGTTTGGTGGATTGAATATTATTTGGTTTTCAACTAGAATCATTTAGCCATATTTTAAATTAGTCATTCACGTAATTGTCACATAATAACAAATAGAATAATTGAATATCTTGCTATTATCCTTGACTATGAGATCTTATATAAATAAGGGCCGTTTGGTTCACTGGAATCCGAGGGAATTGGAGGGGAAAGGAATCCAATTCCAGTCAATTCATGTGTTTGGTTCAACACTAAAAAGGAATTGGATTCCATCAAAATTGAAATTTTCCAATGAATGAATGAAAATAACATTCCTTCACACAATGGATGGAATTCAATTCCTTTTCAAAACAGAAAGTGGTTGATTACAAAAATATCATTTACGTTTAACACACTATACTACACCATGTCTAGTCTTACCCCTACCTACCTACCGACCCACCCACCTATCCATACCTACCCATACCCACCCACCCAAACCCTACCCTAACCCATCCCACCCACCTACCCCAACCCTACCTTTGCTATCCAACCTACTCTTACCTACTACCCCATTACCTACCTACCTACCCACCCACTCACCCATACCCACCCCACCCTACCCCACCCATACCCACCCATCCTACCCTACCTCTAACCCACCTACCCTAACCCTACCTATGTTATCCAACCTACTGTTACCTACTATCCACCATACCTACCCTTACCCACCTATCCATCCCTCATCCATCATACATTACCCCACCCTACCCTACCCCATCCTACCCACCTCTAACCCACCTACCTCAACCCTACCTATGTTATTCAACCTACTGTTACCTACTACCCACCATACCTACCCTTACCCACCTATCCATCCCTCATCCATCATACATTACCCACCCCACCCCACCCCAACCGTACCTACGCTATCCAACCTACCTTTACCTACTACCGACCATACCCACCCTACCCTACCCTACCCATCCACCTTTACCCACCTACATATACCCTACCTACGCTATCCAACCTACTCTTACCTACTACCCACCATACCTACCCCTACCCACCTACTCATCCCTCATCCACCCTACCCACCCCATCTAACCCACCCACCCCATCTCCTATCCATCTCATCTTATTCTTACCTTAGAGACTTATCCACCTCTACCACTCATCCCATCCTACTCTACCAACAAATTATGAAATTGGATTCCAATTTCATTTTTAGCCAACTAAACATGATTTGGATTCCAATTCCAATTCCTTGCAGATTCCAATTCCTTATCAGATTCCAATTCCTTTTAAAACATTCTGCGAACCAAACGCCACCTAAGAGTTTTGTAGTATGAAAGAATGTTTAAAAAGTGTTACATTTTATGGTTTAAAAACAATACATTTTCAAATTATTTGTTTTGATTGTACTTTATCATTTGGTTATTTACTGTATTGTACTATTTTATATGTTGTAGAATAAATCATGATATATAGTAACATTAGATTTGAACAATTGACTTATTGAAATTTTAAGTAATAAGCAAAATAATTTTAATATCATTAAGTTCAATAAAAAAACTTATTATTATTAATATCATATAATAAAAGAGTGTTAGCATATAAAGAATCTTCTAAAAAATATTATTATTATTTATATTTATTAAATAAAAAAACTATATACAAAAAAACTTATGAAAGAAAAAATCCAAAGAAAGAAAAAGAGTAAAAGGGGAATGATGTCGATAATATATGAAAATGATTGGCAAACCACCAACATATTTATGTTAGACAAGACTCCTAACCAAAACACCCAAACCCATGCATTAACTATTATTTTTATCAAATAATTCGCGTTTTTCACTTTTATGGGGTAAAACAACTCATTTATAAAATATAGTTTAAATTAAAATGCATGTAAAGATAATTACTTATCATGATCTTGATGGGAAGAACCGTAGAAGAAGAATACGAAATTAGTGACATTCATGACTATATTAATTGTTGTTTGTTATCCAAATCATAAAAATCAGGATTACAATTAACAATGAGTAGCTTCTTGCTAGTGTTTTATATATGCATTTCTTTTTGGTTTTCTAGTCGGGAGTGATGGTCATGTCATAGCTCTCGTCTAGTAAGCCTTTTAGTTGTTCAAAAAAAAAAAACTAAAACCAAATTCTATACGCACATATAGTAATTTGTATATAATAGTTTTTCACCATTCATAATAATATATACTTATAGATCTTGCATGATCGATGCAAAAAAATCTTTATTGTTGTTGATGGGAAAAAGTTGTGCATAAATCACCAACCATATGCATATATCCTTCCAATTACCAATCGTAAGCCTCCTTTTAATGAATGTGTATCATTAGTAAATTAATATGAAATTATGGATCCTACATCATTAAACAATAAATTAGTATCAATTAATGGGCTGTATTGTTTACTAAAATTAAAGAGAAGCGATGTACATTTAGCAATACCCTCAATAAAATATGTCTTTCATTTTCTTACATCACATGCATACAAGATTGGTAGAAATTGAGATGGGAACGGGATGAGTCTTTTTTACCCTGATTCAAACTCAAAAAAGGACATGGAGTAAGATAATAGAATCATAAATGCTAGATTAACATTGTACGTAATATATGGCGTGTGTTTGGGTTTGTTTATTTATTGTGTTTATTCGTTTGTTTGAGGTTTTAAACCTCACATACCAAGAATCAGGCTTAGTCTTTCACATGTGTAATGTAGACCTTTGTATAGGGCCTAAAAAAGGTCTCCTATATATATGTATAGTTAGAAAAAATTATTAATCCCAAGGAAAGAACTGTAAACGTGTATCGTTTAAAAAAGTCCTTATATATACGCATAACTAGAAAAAAAATGCCTCATTATTCAAGAAATAAACACAAACAATGTGACAATACTAAAGTTATATTCATTTTTGTTTTACTTTTTTGACACATTTATAATCATTTTTACTATCATTTATTTTGTACATATATTTTGAAAGTTTTGTAATCAAAAGATCTCTTTGTAAGTTTTACACATGCCCAATGAAATCCATGGCACGACCTGCTTAGCTAAAACAAGTGTTTGAGTAAACATAAATGATAAGTAAATTTGTTTTTTGGACCTTCAAAACTACAAATTATGAAAACATTATTCGAATTTGGTAAACATAAATAGTAATTTTAATAACTTGTAAGGAAATTATCCAAAATAATTACCCATACACTTATTAAAATATAAAAATTAGAAGGGACAGTAGTCGTGAAACAAGTTAATTTAGATTAGATTTTGTTGTAAACGTACGAGTGAATACGTAAGCTAAACTTATAAATACAAATTATTATAATCTTCGTTGACTCGTTAAGATTTAGGTTTTCCATATGATTATGAATAGAATAAAACGATGTAGTAATTTAAAAAAATTAACTACAATATAAATATTCAAAAGAAAATAATATGAAAGAGAAATTGGACAAAAGAAAAGGCAGATACATAATGAAAAGGGATGTTATTGTTGGTACGGGATTGAATAATTAAAAGCATTAATAACTTTTGCGTGATTGCAGGGGATTACGATTACCCACCCACCAAATCATCATCACTTTCAGTTAATTTGGAATATGTACGAACCACTTTCACATGCTCGTTCTTTTCTAATTTTATACTAATCTATTAACTATATTACATGAGTTAAATCAAAAAATAATTTTTAAATTATATTTATATTTATTATAATAAAAAATATTAACATATCGAATGTATTAAAATTATAAATAATATTCTAGAGTTTTTTTTAAACACGTACAAATTTATAGTTTTTCCCTCAATTAATTCCTAACACGTCAAAACTTCAATCTGACACATGTCACTACTAAAATTTAATTTTAATTAAAACAAATCCAATTCAGTCTATTATAATTTAATCTAACTTATTTAATATATAATTAACTCAAATTTAATAAACTCAAATTTTTATAATTATTTTTTCATGTGTTTTTTTATAAATATTTACTCTTAATTTTATTAAAATTCAACCCATAGTACATGTGTATATAATCTAGTGATAATTATAAAAAAGAAAGCAAGCTTAAAAGAAACAAAAAAAAATAGAAACTTATATATTAAGAAAACAAAAAATGTATCCTAAATTTAAAAGAAAGAATGCAATATGATTATAAAATCTAAAAGAAAAAAGAAAAGAAAAAATATAACCTGTAATTAGTTAATAATATATCGAAATATGAAAGAAAAAGCCAAATAAGAAAAAAAAATAGAGTAAAGGACATTTTTGGTCCTTATGGTTTGATAGTTTACCCGGATTCAGTCCCTTAACCATAATAAGGTCAAATTTCATCCCTATTTTGCTAATTTTATGCCCTTTTAGTCCCTCGTCCGTTAAACTTAACGACACAACCGTTAAATTTGTAAGAATGACATTTTTACCCTTTTCATTGAGACGCTTTTAGTCCCCATGGTTTTATTATTTACCCATTTATAGTCCAACATTTATTTTATTTTATTTTATCTTTATAATTATATTATTTATAGATATACTTAATTCATTATAAACACACTTATTTTATTTATAAATATAGCTATGTTTTAATATTTTATTTACATTTACGATTGTTCGTATTTTATTAAAATTTAACTTTTATTTTAATTTAAATATATATTTCTTTACTAATTTATTTAAAATTCATCTTCTTTATTAATTTTAATATTTATAATATTATTGTTGACATTCATATATGTAATTTTGTTAGTTGTGTTTAAGTAAATATAATATCGTCGATATTTTTCCTCTCCAAAGTCACTATTTCTTCAAGAATTTTCCAACCTAATCAATTATCAACACATAAATTATATTAGATGTGTTGGCTATATATATATATATATATATATATATATATATATATATATATATATATATATATATATATATATATATATATATATGTTCAAGTGAGTACTATCTACTACACAGCGCACCCGAATGTATCACTCGTAAAATTATTTTTTTGAAATTTGTTTTCACAAACATGTTTTAATTAACATTACACAGATAATATGTGAATTTCAAGCAAATTCGAACACTCTAAGTGCATGAAATCACGCACCACATATATGCAGAATTATGTAAGTGTGCGTTCACATCATTTTTTAGGAGCTAGAAGATTTGAATGTATGTGAAATTTACATATAATCTTTATAATGTTAATTAAAACATGTTTATGAAATAAAAAATTAAAAAAAGTTTTTTAAATGTGGTAGCTTCTGGTGCGCTGTATAAGTAGTGGTACTCCCTCGAACCATATTCTATATATGTGTGTGTGTGTGTATAAAATATTTTCAAGTATCTTCCAATGTCATTATTTGTCAAATATTCACATATGTATATAATTTATGTGTCGATAATTGATTAGGTTGGAAGATATTTGAATAAATGGTGACTTTGGAGAGGAAAAATATCGACGATATTATATCTACTTAAACACAACTTACAAAATTACATATATAAATGTCAACAATAATATTATAAAAATTAAAATTAATAAAGAAGATGAACTTTAAATAAATTAATAAAGAAAATATATAATTTTAATTAAAATAAAATTTAAATTTTAAATAAAATACAAACAATAGTAAATGTAAATAAAATATTAAAATATAAGTATATTTATAAACAAAATAAGTGTGTTTATAATAAATTAAGTATATCTATAAATAATATAATTATAAAGATTAAATAATATAAAATAAATGTTGGACTATAAATGGGTAAATAATAAAACCATAGGGACTAAAAACGTCTCAATGAAAAGGGTAAAAATGTCATTCTTACAAATTTAACGGTTGTGTCGTTAAGTTTAACGGACGAGGGACTAAAAGGGCACAAAATTAGCAAAATAGGGATGAAATTTGACCTTATTATGATTAAGGGACTGAATCCGGGTAAACCATCAAACCACAAGGACCAAAAATGTCTTTTACTCAAAAAAATATGATGATGAGATTTAAAATCAGCAGAGCAAAACATTATACAACTTTATTTATTTTGCATCGAATTGAGATGATATATATACATTTTATTTGCATCACAAAACCTAATGTATTGTAACTTGTGGTATGTTGAATGTGCAACAAACCAACGTTTCTCAATGATTACATCGACAACTGCTTCTCCCATTGTTGCACACCGACTTCCAACTTCGATCATCACTACATCGTTACACACATGCTACTACAAACCTCCTCATTTCCATATCCAAGCTTTTGTAAAGCATCACCATCGATCTATGTGTTCTTAAGCTCTATTACGTTTTATGGTTTATAGCAATCCCATTTTTTATTTTTGTTTTTGATGGGGTTTTTAAGTAAACCCTTTTTGGTATTTCTATATGTACTTAGAACCTCTAATTGATGGAGTTGGAATCACATGTTTCAAGATTTCTTTGAGAATATGCATGTGGAATCGCAGGTCTAAAACCTCAAAATAAGATTTCTTGATTTTTTAATTTGTTATTATAATCACGTATTTGTGTTCATTGGGGTTTCGATTTGTGTTCTTGGATGATTTCAAGACTCCGATTGTGTGAATGAATGATTTCGTTTAGGTGATGGTGAAATCGGAAGATGATAAAGAAGATGAACATGTTGATGCATCATGCCGAATTGATGAACACATTGGTTTTTTGTTGAACGACGAACGCTTTGTGATGAATCATACTGGAACGATGAAAAATGATGAGTCTTTGGCCTTTTAAATTTTAATGGGTTTTTACAAAATAGATTAAGCACGATAACCTGTTTAGCAGTTTGCAAGTTACCTTTGGACTAAATCTATGAGCTTTAATTGGACGGTGAAATGTTGAATCCAGGCAATGCATTCGGATGAACACGATGCAAACCAGATGCAAGGTCGGATGAAAACGATGCAATATGGTGAAATGTCGAATTCGAAATGATGAACACGATGCAATATTGAATCCGGATGAGCATTAATGAAGATGAACGAAGATGCATCAAAACCTCCATCTTTTTTCTTTTGAAATTGTATAAATTTTGTTAATTTTGAAAATGTAAGTTATATAGCAATTATTATATTTAATTATCTGTTAGAATATTCAATTTAATATAAAATTAAAATAAATTTGACCAAATATATTTTTCCCCCTAAACTACCTTGATATATGTATCTGACATGGTGCATCACGAGATGAATCAGGTATGTTGCATCACATGCATACACATTCAATGCACCAAATCTAATGGCTATAAAGTGGTTCTTTGATTCTTTGATGTATAAAAGTTCTCAATTGAATTTGACCATACGTGTGTGTCTTGTGTGTGTCAACAATTTGGAATGCAAAAAATATTAACCTTTTTCACACATTACATAAGTTGTTAAGGGACGTCGGGCTATATTCACGTAAGTGCAAGTGAGGTTGTGATCCAATCAATATTTTAAGAAAATAATGTCGATGTAACTATGTAAATTGTGTTGCAAAAAGAATATCAATTGTGTTTTGGGCTTAAAAACTAGACTTGTATTGGACAGGCCCAAATTTGGGAGCCTGCTCCACTCTCATGCAGTAATGGGCTATGGCCTTATGGGTACAGCGTTATCAATGTACGTACAAATTATGAAGTAAACAAATTGTTGTGATATAAAAGTTATATACAATATTTCTGTAAAACTAGAGAAAATTACTGATTTGGTCCCTGTGGTTTGTCCATTGTTGCTGGTTTGGTCCTTTAAGATCAAAAATTACTCCATTGGTCCCTATGATTGTATTTTTATTTCATGGTTAGTCCTTTTCATAAACGGCCGTTAAGTATGTTAGGTTAATTCTTTTAAAAAAGGGTAATTTGGTATTTTACATAATCTCTCTCCTCACCATTCTTCCTAATAAATAACCTATTTCTTCATCTTCTCCATTTATCCTCCCTACCATTTTCTCCATTTTCTCCTTCTTCATCATTTTCTCCTTCTTCCTTCTTCTCCATTTATACTCGAAAGCAACATTTTTTATTTCATTAGGATCTTTAATCCAAACCCTATTAATCGAAATTCCATGTATATAGTTCTTTCTTCGGTTTTTATTTCATTAGTGATAAGTAAGTGTGAGTTAGCACTTTATAGGACTTGAGTGAATCTACATTGGAAAAGCAAGTGGTCATGGCCATGAGAGTCTGCTACCTCCCAACAAGTCTTCAATCTAATATCCCGAAGAACGAATAGAATCCTAAATTGTTACAGAAGAAAACCGAATCATATTACCCTTGGGCCTCTCTCCACCATGCTAAATCAAGCATTCCGGATTGGAGATTAGGAGCAGTCACATGCTAAAGGATAGGAATAGGATAATGTCCTATCAAGTTACTCGGCAAAGTCTAAGCCCCTTCTGTAATAGCCACTCGAATAGTTGTTTGGAGAAAATAACCTGCATCAAAAATTTTATCGAGATGTAACAACGTTAGACAAAAGACTAATTTATCAAAAAAGGAAGAAGGAAGAAGGAGAAAATGATGGAGAAGAAGGAGAAAATGGAGAAAATGGTAGGGAGGATAAATGGAGAAAATGAAGAAATTGGTTATTTATTAGGAAGAATGGTGAGGAGAGAGAGTATGTAAAAGACCAAATTACCCTTTCATTAAAAGACTTAACCTAACATACTTAACGGCCGTTTATGAAAAGGACTAACCATGAAACAAATATACAATCATAGGGACCAATGGAGTAATTTTTTATCTTAAAGGACCAAACCAGCAACAATGAACAAACCACAGGGACCAAATCAGTAATTTTCTCGTAAAACTATTTGTTTACTTGAATACTTGATGTACGTATAACGTTTCAAGCTTAATGTTGTGCATCCTTTTAATAATCTTGACATTAGTTGAAGATGTAACACACATCCACCATAACTTACACTATTTTTTCCATTCATGAAAATATGTAATTCGTCGTCACATCTTCTTATGCTTGAATTCTTGACATATAAAGTTCTCCGAAGGAATGAAAATTGTCAAAAGAATGAAAAAGCTGATAAGAAATGAATCTGGATGAATTCAGACTTGTTCACATGTTTTGTTGACAAGAACGAGTAGAAATTAAATTTCATTTCATTATTATTTTCTGTTTAATTCGTAAATCAATCAAATTCATTGAAACACAATCACCACAAATTCTGTTTAGGGTAGTGTAGGGTGGAGTGGAGTGGGGGTGGGGTGGGTGAAGTGGAGTGGAGTGGGGATAAGGTTATACATACATGGATTAGTGTAGTGTAGGGATGTGATAAAATGAGATGTTGAAGGGTTATCTAGGGGTGTTCACAACCGGATATCCGAATTTCGGATGGTGAATTTTGCTATCCGAATCCGAAATTTCGGATTCGGATATCGGATTATCCGAATATCCGAAAAAATATCCGAAAATTCATATTTTTAATTTTTTTTAAAAATTAAATCAAATATTTAAATTCTAAAATACAAATTCATATATACAATATAGATATTAAAAATAAATATATCACAAACTAAATGTATCCGTAATTATTTTACTCAAAACGACTAAAAAATATAAAAAAACTAAAATTTGTAAAAATATTAGTTAATAATTCTATAATACTAAGATAAAACTAAAAAAATATACATTAGAATAATAATAAACACTCAATATTATGTAAATAATCAATACTAAATATATAAAAAAATATTTAAAAATTTTATTTTTTTTTGGACACCCCTAGGGTTATCTACTCACATAAGGTAGGGTTAGGTAGGTATGGGTTAGGGTGGAATAAGGTGGGGAAAGTGGGTAGGTGTAATGTAGTGTTGGAGTGTGTGGGTGTACCATAGGGTGTGGGGTGGGGTTTCGTAGGTACGGGGTAAGGTCGGTGGGATCGTAGGGTTAGGTAAAATGTGGTGTGGTGTGTAGAATTAGGTAACATGAGGTAAGGTGTGTGTAGGTTAAGGTAGAATAGGACAGGGTTTAAGTTAGATGGGTAGTGATACGGTAATGTAGGAGGTGGAACATGATTGTGGTAGGATGGGTGGGATGAGGTGAGAAAAGGTCAGTCGGATGTGGTTGGGTCGGGTCGGTAAAGTAGCAGGGTTGACATGAAAACATGCATTTGCAATGTATTGTTCACTCCTTAAATGTCTCATTTCAAAAACATATTCCTGATATGGT
The DNA here is from genome assembly GCA_020465985.1 of Centrapalus pauciflorus. Lineage (NCBI taxonomy): Eukaryota > Viridiplantae > Streptophyta > Magnoliopsida > Asterales > Asteraceae > Centrapalus > Centrapalus pauciflorus. Next base: position 655,165 of record JAANYP010003966.1, read on the forward strand.
GTGAATTTTTTTATAAGGAAATTCACATTTCATGAATGAAGACACATACATCTAATTGTAACTTTTAAAAATTGACTAATTTTAATATTGATGTATATAATGAGGTTAACTAAAGAACCAAGTGCATAAGAGAATTATAAGAAAGAATGTGTATCAAAGAACCATGCGTAATGCATGTTTAGTTGACATGTTTTCAACGAAAATTTCATTTAAAACAAGAGTTTCTGGAAAACGCATACAATTTTGTCACCTCAATCGAAAATAGTAATAAGAGTCTGTAGCTATTAAACGTCATCGATATTTGGCTTAATAATGAAAAAAAAAACATTACGTTTTTACAGTTTTATCAGTTTGGTTATCCAATGTTATTTCTATATTAATTTATAATTACGTAATTTTTTCCTTATTGAAACTATAAAATTTCTACCAGTAACTTGTTGTTTAGGTTAAAAAAATGATTTTATAGTTTAGTATAATGTTTATGTTAAATAGGGGTTAATTGCATCAAAAGATAATACATGGTTAATATGTGTTATATCAATAAAAACATAAACAATTAAGGTTACATTTGACTATTTTGACTTAAAATTTTCAAATAAGATGACAATAGGTTATTGATGTGGATGCAAAATAATTTAAGGAGACTTCATAACTCTTTCTTCTGTTCATTTGATTTGGTGACCATTTTTTGCATATGGTGGTTTTTACATATGAAATTTTGATTTATGTATATGATCTTTAGATCTGGTTTATGCCGAGAAATAATTATGGAAAATTATTTATTTTTTCGCGATTGGACATGAATTTTACTTTATTAGAATGAAGAAAAAAAATCAAGAAATACTGTTTTTTGCCTTAAAAAATTATTAAATTCAGTTTTTATCTTTATTTTTATTAATTATCAACATTCTGTTTTCGTCAAAATTAAATTTTATAATATTTGTTTAGCCCAAAAATTACACGTATGTTACAAATTTATGTTATCTTTTTTTTTTTTTGACAATTTACCCTTAATATAACCGCATAATTAGATATAATAATAGTATGTTATCCAAATAGAACAAAAATGATAATATGATATCTTTTTAATCAATTAATCAATAAAAACCATCATATTTTTAATGTTTTATTAGTTTGATCACCAATACTTTTTTTCCATAGAAATCAAAATGTTAAAACGATTTACTAAAACTTGATATAACCAATTGTTTGATAATGTGAAATTTTTAAGAGTTTAAGCATGGAAAAAAATGTTTTACCGACCAAACTGATAAAAAAACTAAAATCATGATAATGTTTTCAATATAAAGATTAAACAAAAATGTGAATTCATTATTTTTAACCTGAACAACAGATTGCTTAAGAGCTTTAGAGGGTGTTTGGACTACGTTTTAAAAAGTGTTGTAGCGTTTTGGAAACTAATAATCAGATAATAACTGTAACAAAAAGTGCTGTTGGAAATGCAGTGTTTAGTTTAGCTTCTGCTGTTTGCTATCATAATTATCAAATAAACAGTTTTTAAAGTGTTTGGATTTACGTTATTACTTGCAAAAATGACCAAATAATCACTTATTAAGCAAATAAGCTACATTTTTTAACTTATGAAAAAGTGTGACAGGATTAACTCTAAACGCAAATAATCACTTATTAACGTATACAATCCAAAAACTTTAAACCAATTATTTACGTTATTGTAACGTATTAAGCTAATAATCACGTTCAAAACGCAAAACCAAACACTCTATTAGTAAGAAAAAAATGATCAAAGATTAAAGATGAAAGTGAAAAAATAAAATATAATTTAAAGACCAAAATGTTATAACATGATATTTTTTTTAAATATTAATCCTTGATCTTTTTATAAAACATAAATTTCCTGTACGTTTCTAATCCTTAATCCAATTTCTCAAATAGTGAATTCCAAAGTTAGAAATTAGTCTTCGATCACCAACGAAAAGTTGTTAGTTACGTAAAGAGGAACAAGTTTATGCAGAAATGCATTTTATTACAACCTCTAAGTCAAAGAAACATCGATATATGAGTTCGATTATTTATTTATTAATTTGATTATATTATATTAATGCATTAATCATGTTTATTTATTTCTAGCCATTTATAGCCTGAGTAACTTGTGTCAAATTATAAGACCAACCATACATACATATGTAAAATTATAAAGATATAGCTAATTCATTAAATAATTAACATATGAATTCAAGATTAAAAAACTCCTGATTTAAAAATTACAATTTACAATACCCACATCGATCAGTTGCAACTTTTTTCTTAAAATCGAAAGAAACTAAATATACATTCCATGGGATTTTGTTCAAACCCTTTGTTAAAAGAAGTTGTAAAGTTAAGAAGGAAATGATAAAATAAAAAACAAACAGAGCACATGCAATATGGAATTATGGATGAAATTTAGCACAACCGGCTTGCTTTTGCGTGTGTAAGACCTTCGCTTTTCATTTTCTTACAATTTCTTTCCTTTTATATATATATATATATATATATATATATATATATATATATATATATATATATATATATATATATATATATATATATATATATATATATATATATATATATATATATATATATATGGGTTCAAATGAGTACCACTAGTTTTGCGGAGTACCGGAGGTACCTCGCTTAAAATTATTTTTTTTTGAAATTTTTTTTAATAATCATGTTTAAATTAATAATATAAGACTACTTGCAAAAAATCACACATAAACACACACTATAACTATGTGAAACGTGCAAGTTCACATGAACTGCACTGTTGTGAACGTATGTTCACAGCTAAGCATGTTCACATGAATTTTTCCACGTTCACATGACTTTTAAGAGGCTACGAAGTGTGAATGCGTGTAATTCTTTTACAAATATGCTTATATTATTTGTATATAAATGAATATGAAAATTTTTTTTTTAAAAAAAACTTTTTTTCGGAGCATGTTCACATCTTAAACCCGTGTGTTCACAGGTACTCACGGTACTCTGCATTTTTTAGGTACTCACACGAACTATATATATATATATATATATATATATATATATATATATATATAGAGAGAGAGAGAGAGAGAGAGAGAGAGAGAGAGAGAGAGAGGTTCAATTGAGAACTTTTATGCACCGAGGTACAAAAGAACCCATATCATCCATTAGATCAAAAAATTGTATGAATTAGATCAATGACAAAAGGGTAAATAGTTGGACAATTTGATGCATATTGTGTATTATAGAAACAAACAAGGAAGAGTATTTTGGGGAATGTGCATACCTCATTAAATTTAATATTTCAACAAATAATCAAATAATAAATGCTAAATAAATTCAATTGATACATTTCCAAATGTAACAAAAATTACACAAATTCAAAAAAAGATGATGGAAATTGATGCATTTCATCGTAATCGTGTTTATTTATGCATCGTGTTCAAAAAGATGCATTTAACAAAAAAAACACAAATTCATTTATACATCGTGTTCAACTTGTTCATCATTCATCTATGCGTCGTGTTCGTCGTTCATATTCTTCATTCATCTATGCATCGTATTCAACTTGTTCATCATTCATCTATGTATCGTCATTGTTCATCATCCATTTATGCACCATCATTTTTCGTCGTTCATCGTCCATCTATACATCGTCATTGTTCATCATCCATCTATGCATCATATTTATTAATCGTTCATCATCCATCTATGCATCGTGTTCTTCATAATCATCATCGGTTGCATCTCTTGTTCATGTTCATCATCATCGTTGTTCATTGTTAAACTTCGTCTTCAAATCATCATCACTATGAAAATCATGAAGAACACGATTAGAGAGAAAGAGAGAGAGAGAGATAAAGAGAAATGGGGAGGAAAATTAGGAATTTAGTTAATATGAGATTTTAATTCAAAATGTAACTCCTAATTATCTTTTAATAACTTTTAGAAATAAATTAATTATCATATCTTTAGTTTTCCCTAAATGCCCTTGTGCACCCTTGGTAGATTATCCGATGCACAAAAGTTCCTCGAGGTTCTCGATGCATAAAAGTTCTCAATTGAACCTCAATCTATATATATATATATATATATATATATATATATATATATATATATATATATATATATTGAGGTTCTATGGGGCACCATATGCATCGGGAACCAAAAATGCATTGCTTGTTTACAAAGGGTGCATTAAGGGCATTTTGGGAATGCTTAATAATATATTGTTAAATTGTAAGATTTAATTTAATATTTATCATTTATTTAGGAAACTAAGTAAAATGATCAACCACCTTCCCATAAACATCCCCTTTTCTCTCTTTCCCTTTCTCTTTCATGGCTAGCCTCTCTCCATCTCTCTTTCTCTCAATCAGTTTTCACAAGACAACCACTACTACTATAGCCAGACCCAGCACCACCATCGATGTTCACCGTCGGTATGCAACTCTGCACCATACATGTGCATCGATGTTGACGAGAATTCGCTTGCGCCTGTTGATCATGGTTTTTGAGTATCAGTTTTTTCACAAACAGTTCATTCGATTCTGTATCATGCTTATGGCTAGTCAAAGAATTCTAATATTCTTTATTAATGTTGGTGGTTATTGCTTCCAAGAAATAGTTGGAGCATATGGTATTGGTTGTTTCAAACATGATGCACAACAGCAATGCATCACGACAATGATGAACACATTGAAGACGTTAATGAACACGTTTAAATTTCAGAGATGCATCACGAAATTAACACGTTTAAATGTCGAAATGCATCACGATTTTGGTGATGCATAATGATGGAACAAAGACGAGGATGAATATGGCCGAAATGCATCACGATTTTGGTGATGCATAATGATGGAACAAGGACGAGAATGAATATGGTCGAAATGCATCATGTTTGAAATTGAATTGGATGAAGATGCATCGTGTTTGAAGACGAATCCAATAAATTGGATGAAGATGCATCATGTTTGTTTAGATTCGGATAAAATATTTTTTGAATTCAAGCATCTTCCGATTTTGCCCTTCCGCGCGCGAGAAGTTATGCACCCGTGCACCCATTTTCAAGTTAATTACCCTTTTGCCACTATAATCTGAACCATTTAAATTCAAGATCTAACGGTGCATACAGGTTCCCAAAGTACACAATGCATACATGTGCCCCATAGAACCTGACCCTATATATATATATATATATATATATATATATATATATATATATATATATATATATATATATATATATATATATATATATATATATATATATATATATATATATATATATATATATATATATATATATAGGGGTGGGTTCAATGGAAAACCACTATGCACCTGAAAACTGTGGAAACCTACACATACCGTCCGATTTGGTGCATTTTATGAAAAACGCGGTGGCATGATCGTAATAAAGTGATGCATCACGCGGGATTTTGATGCATCGCGCGGAAAATTTGATGCATCACGCAGAATTTTGATGCATTACGCGGGGAATTTGATGCATTTGTGGTGGTGCAGTGCGGTTTTCACAAGTTTTCAGGTGCATTGTGGTTTTCCATTGAACCTCCCTCTATATATATATATATATATATATATATATATATATATATATATATATATATATATATATATATATATATATATATATATATATGGTTGGGATCAATGGAGTACTATATTAGACTGGAGTACTGGAAAACCATTTTAAATGTACATGTTCATTACGAAAATGTTAAAATTCATGTAAATTTATAATACACATGTTCAAAATTGCATTATAAATGACTGTTTATATTATTTAAATGTTCATTAAGATAAATGTTTAATTAATTGCAAAAGTGCGCAATATACACATGTAATGAAACATTTTATCAAATATGGTACTTCATATAAATGTGCATGAGCATATTGCACACTTGAACATGTGCATATTGTTATTTTGCATGAAATGAAACATTTTATTATAATGAGCATGTAAATGATGTGAACTCGTCAACAATAATGCACATTTGAACATATGTATATTGTAGTTCTGCATAAATTTAACATTTTATCGTAATGAACATGCACATTTAATTTGATACTCCAGTTTTCCAATCAAAGATGGTACTTCATATATCTTGAACCACACACACATATATAACCATGATAAATATTGTTGTATTTATAAAACCCCCATAAAGCAACCCAAATAGGCCCCGAGGGCCAAAAACCCAATCTGGCCTAATCACGGCCGCACTCGTCCTGGCGCGCTCCTATCATGGGCCGTGCAGATAAACCCTAGCCCGCGCTACCCGTCCCGTCCGCGCACAACCCAACGCGGTCCCGATCATAGTGAGTTGCAGGTCCCCTACTTCTATTTCAGTTTTGTCCAGAGGGTGTTTTGCCTCCCCACTTCGATTTCCAACAGTATAACTCGTATAAACCATATGTAACCACTAGTAACCACGTGCTAAACCAATTCCCTTCTTTTGAGAGCTTATAACACAATCAAACTCATTTGAATTAGAGATTTCTTACCTTTTCACTTTGAAGAACATAAGTTGAAGATGAAGATGAAATCCAACCTTCAATATATAGAATCAATTCCTCTATTACAGCAGCTCGAAACACACACACACACACACACACTTATCTCAATTGTTTTGCACAAAAGGGAGTAAAGAATTGAACGTATCAAACAATTATACGTATTGGTTACATCACGGGTTCGACCCCGATGTCCCGACTCCGCTATCAAAATTTCACATTTTATATCAATAAATTTCATTAATTCTCATGAATCCATAATTATAATTTATCCGCTAATAATTATTTCCTGAAGCCACGTATCATCAGTCCCGACACGTAGAATCCAATAACTTATTTGGAGAGCGTTAAGATGTGGTGTGGCCGTGTGGGTGAGTGAATTGAAGGAGGAGGTTGGTGAAGAATTAGAATTGGAATTGGAATTGGTACGGTGGTATTAGGGATGGCACCCGCGGGCGGCGGACACGGATACATATCACCCGTCACCCGTGCCCGCGGGTATTTCAATACCCGCCACCCGCCAAAAACCCGCCAACGGGTGGATTTTCTCGCCCATGCCCGCCACCCGCGGATACCCGTGGGCACGGGTAAACCCACGGGTTTCACATTTTTTTAACAATTATAAACATTTTCTTACCCAACGAAACATATTTTAGCGCTAAAACACATCCAATTCCAACTAAACATAAAGATATTGCAAACACATCCAAATAATAATAATATCAAACATACAAACATAAATACATAATAATAATTAATGTTTCCAAATAATAATTATATATATATAATGACTATATTACGCGGGTTTAACGGGTATACCCGCGGGTGAACGTGACGGGTTTCACGGGTACGGGTGGCGGGTATACCCGCGGGTGAAATAGTAAACCCGTGCCCGCCCGTCACCCGCCAGCGGGTATGATTTTGTACCCATACCCATGTCCACGGGTGTGTTTTCACGGGTTTACCCACCCATAACGGGCGGGTATCCACGGGTTTCGGTTTTTTTCTCGCCCATTGCCATTCCTAGGTGGTATATTGGACCGTTGAGGAAATGGAGGAAGTTAATGAGATTATAAATGAGAATTTGGCCCATTATTATATTCATCATAACTCCCCAATTGCTTCACCTTTTTACGCCTTCTCTCTTCTCACACGCATGCATTTTTACTTTTTTTATTTTTTATAAATCAATATTTGTGCTTACCTATATTTGATTTTATCATATAATTATATATGGTAATTCATTGGCATTTTTACGCATCCATGTCATTTCTTCTTAAGACATCAATTAACTTAATGGCTGAATATATACCAATAAGCTATTAGAGTATCATTAAAAAGAATTTACTTGATATATACTTTTTAATGCATGTTAATTGATAGTTTTAGATAAACCATTAATCACAAATACCTATCATACATTCATACGTGAAATTTTTTTATTCCTAATTATGAATTCTAACAATATGTCAATGTAATTTATTAACTTATTACGTATTACGTGATTATATTTAATAAAAGTTATATGTATAAAGTATATATATAAACTCAAAGTTAAATGAAATAATGTGGTTGTTTGAAATTATTAAAGTTAATAACAAACACTCATACAAAAATGAATGATGGAAATTTCAATGGCAATGACTCATACGCCGTACCAAACATTAAATTTTTAACAATTTCAAAATTTTCCACTAAAATTATGAATATTTCCAAATATCATATCATGTTCTTGATCAACATTAATTGAATGTATATTAAATTAAATGACTGAAATTATAATATGGTACACTAATTGAAAGCAAAATAGAATTATATTATAGTGATGATGGATAAGGAAAATATGTTCTATTGAGTAATTAATTAATTGATCATAAGAGATATAAAATATGTAATATTTTTATTGCTATTCACCTTAAAAAATATAATAAATTAAACGTCAGGAATCCACATTTCTTGGTTGGATGAGACATGAATCCAATATTAATTGTCGATGTATAACATTTCAACAAACTAATGTTACCTGAATGATATTGTATTTTTATTGATAATTAAAGACATGTAGGTTAATATATATACCACATAAAAATATTGATATATATTTTTTGTAAAAAAAAATTGTGATGGACAAGAATAGTAGTGAAAATGGACTTAAAATGCGTGGCATTTTTAAAACATAGGACTATAAATAAGAAAAAAACAAAGATAGATATTATTATTAATTACTTATTAGGGAAGGGAAAGGAATTGAAGGGGACCAAACAGACCGGAGTCATGAAAACCTATCACGTACACTTGAAAATCAGTTAATATGTGGATCATAAAATAGATTTACAGAATATATTGAAAGAAAACCAAATAGAATGGCAAAGGCAAAGGGAGTACTTAAGGCCAATAAAGGCACAACAAAACCTAAAGCCGCACTTCTGCATTTCAACAACAACAATGGAGTCGGAGGTGGAGGCGGAGGCGGAGGTGGAGGTGGAGGCGGAGGCGGAGGCGGAGATGAGGGTGAGTCATCATCATTCAGGGTGTTGTACTATGGGAATGCATCAGCTGGATCTGTGCCGTTCCTATGGGAGTCACACCCAGGCACCCCTAAACATCCAACCACTGAATCCCCTCTCCCTCCACTCACTCCCCCACCTGCTGCTGCAAAATCCCACAAGCCACCTGTCTCCGACTCCGACGACTCAAAGCAATCAGCCGCTTCCCTCCGCAGCCTGTTTCTTGCTTCTAGCTCCAGAAGAACCCACGTCACAGTCACCACTTCCTTATCATCTTCTTCATTGCCTTCCACTCCCATGAATAAAGGCCAAGGCAAAACGGAGTTCCGGCGCCGCCAGATTGCAGGGGTGGAGGATGGTAGTACTGGTGGTGACTGCAGCCACAAGACTCCGACGTCCAACCTGTGCTTTGGTGGTGTTTTAATGAAGGTTTATAAGATGACCAAAGTCAAGAATGCATTAATGTCCGTCGGAGGTCATCATCGTACGTAAGACTCAAATATTTGTTTGACTTCTTCGATCTGCATTTCTTCAAAGTCATACATATATATATATATATATGTTTTATTTTATTGGACAAAATTCGCTTCTTTTTTCTAGAAAATTTATATTGTAAATTTGCGATACATAACATAGGCACATAGCCTAGCCCTTGCCCCTTTGTAGATGAATAAAAATAAAATATATATTTGTATCTCTATATCTTTATATATATACATTACAGCATTTTCGTAACCTTTAACATGGACATTCTCGTAACATTTAATCATTATTAGCACTTGTTTTTAATTAAAAATGAATAAAGTTACTATTAAAATAATCTATTATATTTAATGTGTGTGTGCACGTACAAAAGAATTGAATGTGAATTTCATTTAGTTCTACCAACCAAACAAATTACAATATTTATATTTAGATAGATTATACTATCTACGAACCAAACGCCAAATAAAAAAATTCTAAAAATGTTAAAAAAGTATCTCTATTCACATATAGTTAAAAATATAGATAAATAAGAGCTATGAACATAACATTATTATTCTTGTAATTTTATAATAATTGATATTAATATGTTTTAATTTTAAGTTTATATACAATTATTCACGTAATATGTGAGTTCATAAACTAATTTATTACAAAATTTGTTGAGAGTGAAAATGACCGTTTTTTGGGCTATAAAAACTGCTAAATTAAGCTATTAGGCACCCCACCCAAATTCACCATTTTGGACACTCAGCGACACAACAGTTTTTCTCTATCTACAATTTTCATTTTAAAACACTAGAAATACCTATCATTTTCAACTTTCAATTACATGTAATACCCATTAAGCTAATTAATTTATAGAGAGAGAGAAAGAGAAAAGAGTGAGGGAGAGAGAGAAGCCCAGGAGGGGTGAGAAGCCGTTGGACCTCACCCACGGGCAAGGCCGCCAACCCCGGGGTAGTTTTCCCACCCGAAAAATGCTAGGTGGCAAGTCGCTGTGGTAGCGGGGCTCCCTTATCATCCACTATTACTTTCCTTTTTAAATAAGGACAATTATTTTTTAAATAAAATAATAAAATAAATAATACTATATTTGTAAATAAAAAAATAGTAATGAAAAACATGTATCATAACATGTTTTGTTTATCGTAATAAAATATATAAACAATATGTGTCAAATATGTCAATTAAAAATATAAATTATAAATTAAATGAATCTTCATATAAATAAAGTAGAATAAAAATAGTCACGTGAGTACGTGACCACTCTTTTAACACATCATATTTTTTAGTTTTTATAACTTTGTTATCTTTTTAATTGGAATTAAATTTATATAAAACTAAATCTAAATATTATAGCAATTATAGACACACAAACACACACAAATATATATATATATATATATATATATATATATATATATATAGAGAGAGAGAGAGAGAGAAATAAAAAAAAAAAATTAAAAGAATATTAAAAGAATAAGTACTAATCATGTATATATAAAAAAAATAGACGTATAATTTGTTTGACTAATAACTATATATTCTTGTATTTTATTTATAATAATTAATATTTATATGGTTTAGTTTTAGATTACATACATTTTATGTAACCATTTATTTATTAAAAATTATCCACATAATACGTGTGTTCATAAACTAGTAAATAATAATAAATAAGTAGACAAGTCTGTCACGTGTTATACTCTCGTTTGATTTGATAGGTGTCAACAACATATTTTATTACATATCATTACATTAAATCCAAATCAAATCTATTATAACCTAATTATTGCAATAAACAACTTATTATCCAAATATAAGAAACTCTAATTTTTAAAATTATTACATATTTACATTTAGATATACATATATATAAATATATTTTTTTTAAAATAACACATGTAATACATGGTATCTAATCTAGTATCATGATATTTATGAATAATACATGTACCACGCAGTATGCACACGTCATTGAATACCATTTAACTCATAAATTACAGCTGTATATTGACTTACACATAAATTTTTATGTTATCAGTGTTATAAAAGTAATACCACAATTTATGTAAAGTTGTAAATATCAACTATGATTATCTTATAAATAGTTAAAATATAGTCACCAGATAATGAAATATAGGTAATGTAAAACATATTATTTAAGTACAGAATGAATGTTTCTTAAAGTTTTACCGAATCTTTTTAAAAACAAAAAGATCAAACATTTTTAATTATTTGTTGCTAATGATATTGAAGAAATGAATTATTGCACGTTCAAACTACAAAGTCTCAAAAATTGCACACACACGGATTATTATGTGTAATCATGTAATGTTGTATATGATGTTAAAACTCCAACTTGTTCGGCTTTGAATCCAACTCGCAAAACAGTATACATGTTTAAGCTATTGTATGATATTGATCGACTTTGTTACTTTGAAGATGTTATTAGTTTCGAATGCTTGATCGTCATCTTGGTTTTGATCGTTCAAGCTCGGGCTTTCAATTAGTTAATTTCAACAATTTCATATAAACTTATAAAATAGACCAATTTATACAATTTAAGATTGATTTTATTAATTATTATTATAATAAATTAAGATATGTAAATGAATTATAAGACATATAAAAGTATAAACAAGTTAATTTAAAATTTATACATACGAATAATTATTAATTTATATGGAATGTAATTAATAATTCATACATAAATTTATATTGTTGCCCAGATTGTATTTAAGATTTTCTAACATGGATAGCTCGGGTTGGACGTCCTTCGATCTAGGCGTATTAGCGGAGGATAGTAATGCAAATGGCGAAGAGGTCAACCAGCCAAACCTTCAAAACGCCCCCGCTAATCCAGTTGAGGATGACCTTCAAGAACCGGATATGGATTCTGTGAAAGATGTCATCAGGAACAGACTTCTTATACACCGACTAGGGCATAAGAATTCTACGGTTGATGATTCGGAAATAGACGCCATTATCAATCTGAAGAACGATATTCTTGATAGAATGGTCGAATTAGACCACACGCCCTTGTGGAATACCCATCGAAATAGGCTCATCCGGGAGTTCATACAACCGCCCCAGGGCAATATATAAAATTCCATTGTCTTGGTAAAAAAATCTGAAATTAAATTACATAAGATATGTAAATGAATTATAAGACTTGATAAATTAACATGAAATTAATTTTTTTTTTGTTGAAGGATTGATTTCTCTTGCATCTCATTACACTCGATCTATCAATGTCTAAGTAAAATGTAATATTAAAATCCATTTGCTGTTGGGCTAAAAGATAGATAATGCACAAACCTCATTCCTAATGAGGGAGTTGGGCCTAGTGGTACCTTCTACCTTCTTTCTTGGTCAAGGTGATTTGTTCCTTTTTCCAATTTATAATCTGCAATCTATATAAGTTTTTGTTACTTTTAATTATCTCACACATTACCTACGCCATCAGATTACTTTAAAATTATGAAAAATGACCCACTTCTCTGATTTAAATATTTTTATGGTAATAATTAAGCTCTGCGTTCACTTGATAAAGATTTTTCATTTGTTTTTAATTTCAATTTTAAATTTTTTTTTTTAGATTTAGTTTTTCAAAAAACAATTGAGAATTCTGAAAACGCGTTCATATTGTAACTTAAAAACTCATTGTTTTCGTTTTGAGTTAGAAAAAGGGTTGAAAACATGTTGAATTGTTTTTAACATTTAATTATAAATTTTGAAGATGAAAATTTATTTTAGAAAATATGCAAGCGAACATGTTTTCATAAAACATTTGTTTTCGTCAAAAACGAAACCCGAAAACACTTAAGGGTGCGTTTAGTTACCGAAAATTTTTAAAATTTTCATCTCACTTTTCAAAAAAATGAAAACTTGTTTACTTAACAACAATTTCATAAATTTTCATTTTACTTTTTAAAATACCACTTTTCATATTCTCTCTTACTTATCTACTACCTGCCATATTTCTTTATAATACTCTCTTTCTCTCTTACTTTTCCATCACATATCCTATTTTTTTTATTTTATAATCACTCATCTTATTTTTCTTAAAACTAAAATTTCATCATCTAAACAAGTTTTCACTTTTCATGGAAACCCTTGTTTTTTTCTAAAAACTATAACTTGAAAATTGAAATAAAAAATGACTAGTTTTCGTTAACCAAACGCAACCTTAGGTTTTCGTCAAATGAACGCACCCTAAAGTTTTCATATATTTATACTCTCTTTTTGTTTGATTTTAAAAGAAGCATGCATTTGATGGAAATATGGAATGGGACTATGGGAGTGACTTGAGTTAGTGAGAAAACGAGAGATTGAGCATGAACACATGCTTTAATAGTCAGCGGTCACAATGACACAAAGAGAACCTATCACTTTCTTAAAAACATTTCAAAAAGTTTTGTAATTTTTGCCATTTGATCATATATATAAAATGAAAACGTTTGGTTAATAATCAAATAATAAATGAAAAAAGCATCACAAAACTTGAGGGTATTATAAAGTCCCAAAAGGAGACAAGCTAAAAAACTGGCCCAAGAAACATAGATGTGATTTTTAAGTAGTCTGTAGAGGGTGGTGTTGCAAATGCGTTGAAATGATCGTTGCCTAGCTGAGTGTTGAAAATAAAAGAGTGCATGTGTAGCATACAAATTCACCATTTTAAAAACCTCAATGTCAAAGAGAGAAGAAATAGAGAGAAGCTGTTGTAGGGTGATAACCCCGCATTTGGGGAGAAGTGTGTGGTGGGGGGAGGGGGGGGTGTTCATGCTGGGTTTATCTTTGGTGTCAAGCCGATGAGCCTATTGCTTGCTCTAATGATCCCCAGATATAATTTATAAGATCTGATCGACTGCCTTTTCTTAAATTTCTTAATTATTTAAGAGAACATTTGAACTTGCTTGACATATATCTTTTTTGAGGAGCTACACACGTATAGGTTCAAGTGAGTACCTCTTATTATTCAGTGTACTATAAGATACCGCTTATAAAATAGAAATTGATTTTCATAAACATATTTTAATTATATTAACATTACAAAGATTATATATAAATTTCACTCACATTCACATATTCTAAGTACATAAAATCATGTATTACATAATTGTACGTTTACATTCACACAAATTTATGTAAGCGTACGTTCACATCATTTTTAATGAGTTAGAAGATGTGAATATATGTGAAATTAACATATCAACTTTATAATGTTAATTAAAATATGTTTATGACAATAGATATTTAAAAAAGTTTTTTAAAGGTGATACGTTCTAGTGCGCTAGCTGCATAATAAGTGGTACTCTTTCGAACCATGCATGTTACGATGCGTGTGAGTGTGAATTACAAAGGGCCTCCATATATATATAGTCAGTATTGGATGCTGGAGATAGACAACAAGATTAATTGGATCGAGTTTCTATGGTTTTTAAATGCTTGCTACTACTATATATTGAGATGATATATATTTGATACTCACTTGAACCTCTCTCTCTCTCTCTATATATATATATGTATGTATGTATGTATGTATGTATGTATGTATGTATGTATGTATGTATGTATAGACACACTCAGAGAGTTATTTATATATTATCTGATTTACAGTATATATAATCAGCAATATGCATGCATGTACATCATATCCCAGATAACAATTATTCTTAGTTTCATTCGTAGATACTCGATTATATACCACTACAAGAAAAAGGGTCAATAGCAGCGACGCCCTTTAGCAGCGACACCTAAAAAAAGCGGACACATGTCCCCGCTAAAGGCTTTAGCAGCGACATATTGTCGCCGCTAATGCCTAAAAAAACGCGCCTATACTGCCGCCCTCTTTTCACCCTTTCACTTTTCATCTCCCCCAAAAGACAAACAGCGCCTCCTCCGGCGATTTTCTTCTCCTCTTGCTACCGGTTGCGATTTTTTAAGGTAAATCCTTGTATTTTGTGTATTTTTTAGGTAAATATGTGTAATGTGTGGGTATTGATGTGTTTGGTGTCTCAGATCTCATCTCTCTCGCTCTCTCGCCGGTGCTGCTACTCGCCGCCGTGTCTCTCGCCGGTGCTGCTACTCGCCGCCGCATCTCTCTCAAGGTATGTATTTTGTTTGTAATGTATTAAATTAGTGTGTATTTGTATGTATTTTGAGTGTTAGTGTGTGTTTTTAATTTGTATGTATTTTGTGTATTAGTGTTAGTGTTTGTATATTTATGTATTTTGAGTGCTAAAATGTGTATTTGTTTGTCTTTTGTGTATTTATTATATTAATGTATGTATTTGTGTGAATTTGTTTTTGGATAAAAGTTTTAGATTGATCAAAATTAGGTTATTATTTTTATTGAATTGTAAAAATTATTTGTAGGTTTGTTTAAATTATTTTCTTGGATAAAAGTTTTAGATTTATCAAAGTTAGGTTTTTTTAGAATTTGTTAAAATATTTTTGGAATTATTGTGTTTTTTTAAGTATTTATAAACGTTTTATATGTATTTAGTATATTATTGTGTGTGTATTTATATGTATTTTGTGTATTAGTGTGTGTATTTATATGTGTTTTATATATTAGTGTGTGTATTTATGTGTATTTTGTATATGTTTATGGTAAAATAATGTAGATTTACTAAAATTATATGATAAAAGTTTATATATGTATTTTTTTAGGTAAAAAGAAAGCAATGTACTTGTATTGTGTATATTTGGTGTCTATTTTGTATAATTTTAGTGTCTATTAGTTTATTAATGTGTGTGTGATTGTTTTAGGTAAAAAAAATACGATGTATTTGTTAAACTAGGTGTATGTTTATTTAAATAATTTAAAATTTTGTTAATTTAGTATATTTGTTGTTTTTTTTGTATAATTATATTATCGTTATTTATTTTAAGATGCAATTATATGTTTGTAGATTTATTGTGTAATTATTTGTATAAAAGTTTATAATAACATATAATATGAGTTGATGTTTATATTTGTGTGTATTTGTATGTATTAATGTGTAACTATTTTATTAGTGATATGAATTGTTTATTTCTATAAGAAATGAGAATATATACTCTTAAAATAGTGAAATGTGTTAGGTGTGTGTTTGAGCTTAGAATACATGCCCGTCCGAAATTGATTTAGTAATTAATTTCGGGCTGTCCCCGTTTTGGGACTGCTTTTTGAATACCTTATCTCATTTAGGATGTGAATGTCTATCGAAAGTTCAGTACTCAAAACGATAACGACGAGCATGACGAAGACAACGACGACAACGAAGATGATGATTAGATTATTAGTGTTTTAGCTAATTATGTAACAAACGTTATTGTAACGTACGTTGTTTGTGTATATATATTATTATGAATTTTGTAGCACGTATTGTATATATTTAAACAAAATAGCAGGTTACAAATATATATATATATATATATATAAAAATATATTAAATATAGCTGGTTTATTATTAATTACTAAAAAATATTAAAAAAAAAAATATAAGTATTACCAGCGACGCTATTAGCAGCGACAATAGGCAATAGTGGCGACAGGCTTTAGCAGCGACACAAATAGCAGCGACACTCGACTTTTAGTGTTAAAGCAATAGCAGCGACTTTTTAGCAGCGACATGTCGCCGCTAAAGGCATTAGCAGCGACAAACATAGGCATTAGCAGCGACCTTTGTCGCCGCTAAAACCCTATTTTCTTGTAGTGTACATTAAAGCTTAATTAGAAAAACATATATCGATAAATTATAATACTATATATGTTGCATATATATGTTTATTTCCTTCTTCTATAATATATATACGTGTGTAATTAAGAATCCAGCTAGCTGGGACAAACTAATTTTTTTTTAAAAATTAAGGTCAACGAACTGTTATTTCAAATTAAACCAACCCAAAATAGAAGAAATTAATACACATATATGGCTTTGATCGATTGAGAGAAACCAAACCCAGATCAGCCTTCTTAATTGACGTACACTTGATCACCTTTTATCTCAATTCTTATGTACGTAATTTAATCATTATTGATCGATCTTGCGTATACGAAATACGATCAATGTTGAGTTTAACTTAATTAATCTTCATATAATAATTTTAATTAAAGACTATATATGATTTTAAGTCATATATATATGCCGGCCTGTGACGTGTAGTGAAAATTTCAAAAATACGTTTGTTTGTTTATATATATATATATATATATATATAGGGTCAGGTTCTATGGGACACCTATATGCATCGAAGAACCTTGGAGAACCACAATGCATCGCTAGAAAAACTGAAATGCATCATATAGAAATCGATGCATCTCGTGGGAATTTGATGCATCAAGTGGAAATAATGTAGAAATCGATGTATCACGCGGAAATTTGATACATGACGTGGAAATAATGATACATTACGGGGGAATTGTGATGCATTTGTGGTGGTGCATGGAGGTTCTTCGATGCATGGAGGTTCTCCATTGAACCCACCTATATATATATATATATAGGGGTGGGTTCAATGGAAAACCACTATGCACGTGAAAACTATGGAAACCTACGCATACCGTCCGATTTGGTGCATTTCATGAAAAAAGCGGTGGCATGATCGTAAATTAGGTGATGCATCACGCGCGATTTTGATGCATCACGCGGAAAATTTGATTCATCACGTGGGATTTTGATGCATCACGCGGGGAATTTGATGCATTTGTGGTGGTGCAGTGCGGTTTTCACAAGTTTTCCGGTGCATGGTGGTTTTCCATTGAACCTCTCTCTCTCTCTATATATATATAGATGGAGGTTCAATGGAAAACCACAATGCACCTGAAAACTTGTGAAAACCGCACTGCACCACCACAAATGCATCAAAAATCACGCGCGATGCATCACCTTATATACGATCATGCCACCGCGTTTTTCATGAAATGCACCAAATCGGACGGTATGCGTATGTTTCATAGTTTTCAGGTGCATAGCGGTTTTCCATTGAACCCACCCATATATATATATATATATATATATATATATATATATATATATATATATATATATATATATATAATAGAGGGTGTTCAATAAAAAACCACAATGCACCTGAAAAATTGTGAAAACCGCACTGCACCACCACAAATGCATCAAATTCCCCGCGTAATGCATCAAAATCCCACGTGATGCATCAAATTTCCCGCATGATGCATCAAAATCCCGTGTGATGCATCATCTTATTACGATCATGTCACCGCGTTTTTCATGAAATGCACAAAATCGGACGGTATGCGTAGGTTTCCATAGTTTTCAGGTGCATAGTGGTTTATCCATTGAACCCACCCCTATATATATATATATATATATATATATATATATATATATATATATATGTGTGTGTGTGTGTGTGTGTGTGTGTGTGTGTGTGTGTGTGTGTGTGTGTGTGTGTGTGTGTTAATTAATAAGTAGTTAGATCCATGACATATATATTAATTTCACTATATATTCAGGTGTACTTTCTTCAAACAATATCATATCCTATATATCAACACAAATTAACATTAAAACACGACAGTGACCTTAATCCAGACCAAGTTAATTAGTACTGATCCTAGTTCCTACGTACACCAACAAACCCGGCCCTACGTACTATATATTATCCTTAATTCCTAATTTCTAGTTTCTACGTACGTACCATATACTATACGCATGTATAAATTCAATTATTATAACCAATTAACTCTTTAATTAATATCGATCGAGCTAGCAAGCTAGGTTTATAATTATATTGGTTATTTCAAAAGTCATATCTTGGATATATATATATAACCTGGCCTATAAATTAATAAAAAGACAAATAACCGGTAACGTACTAGCTAGTACACTTTGTTTCATTTAATTTAATTACACGTACACATACGTTCCCTCTCTCTCTTTACACCGTACGTAATAAAAGACAAATGTCACACATTATTTCATTTGAATTTGTACGTACAATCATTTTATCTGTATATCTCTCGATCTAAGCCAGCCGTGAATGTTTTATGGAGTATACCCATGACCATTAATCCAAACCTTCAATTCTTTTGCATAAATCATACGTGTAAATTAATTCGTTTTTGAACATGCCTAATTAAATGTACTTAATTAGTGTACTTCAAGGAGAAATAATGTGTCTGATTGACAACCTACGTACATACTTTAATTTTTCAAGTTACTTTTAAAGAAGATTAAAGAAGAAGAAGATTTTGACTTCTCAAGATTATTCATCGTTGATTTAAATTTATCCTAGAATACTTTGTTTCAGAGAATAAATATCGAAGGTTAGCTAGCTAGCTATTTCCTTCGACATACTAATTGATTGATAAATCGAAGCCAAGATCGAATTTAGAAGAAAAACAAATTAACATTTAATTAATCATGAAGGTAAATAATTATCGATTACTTAATTAATACTCTTGATCATTGCTTTGGCTCCAGTCTTCAATTGCTTGTAAGACTGCTTGTTTCACCATATGAGTGTCAATGGATTGCCCATTTTCTTCACCCTGCAAGGACATTTCGATCGTGTTTTGTGACTAACATATATATGCTATATACATACAAGATGCATGTGAATATATATGCACGCGTGGGTGCGGAAACATTATTTAAAGTCTATTCAGAAGTGTAATTTTAGTAATTTCATCGATCGGTAGTTAATAATTAAGAGTGAGATTGGAAGTAATGGCCAAAATGCCAGTACGTGTACGTGTTTGAAGTTAGTGGCAGTGACGACATGATTTTTCTGTCACAAAATTAAAGGGTTTATAGTGACAGCTATATGTACATATATATATATATATATATATATATATATATATATATATATATATATATATATATATATATATATATATATATATATATATATATGTGGTTCATATTCAAGATCATGCATATAAATATTGACAAACTTTGCATGCATTAATAATCTTCTTAGAAATATATAAATGGTCCAGTACGTACGTACCATCAGGTTTGATCCATCAGTGTCATCAATCCATATTTAATTAATTTGTCACGTTTAATTTGTTTAGTAACTTAATTAGTAGAGGCTAGGTGTACGTACATCGATCTATAAAAATATATATAGTTATTCCCACGTATAAATATATGCTCGATCTTTAGTCATTGGGGTCTTCAAAATTTTAAAATTAAACCCAAAAGAAGATCGAGGTAATTAAATTGATGTAGCAATTAAGGCCAAATATTGATAATGATAGTTAATTTATTTTATCTTCTTATTTCAGTCTTTCAATAAACTGCTGGCATATATATATATATATGAAAGCGGAATGTTGACCGAGACCGTGCGTGCTTCAATTCCTTTTTCATTTTCCAAAATCGAAATTATTTGGTTGATTAATCATAATCAACGATCGATCATAACCGTAATTAATTGTATATATGTAGGTAATTACCTCAACTCCAAGTGCTTCAAGTTGAAAGCTGCCTGTACAAGAAACCCTAGCTTCCAACACATTAAGACTCAATTCTTCAAACACCTTTAACACAAAAACTAGTAGACCTGGACAGCTTCTTTCTGAATACACATTTACTTGTATGCCCTTTTCTAGGGTTTCCACAGTAACCTGTACGTGTAAAACCCAAATACATTAATTATGTATATATATATCAACAAGGCTAAATTAAGTCGTTTCAGCATATATATATATATATATATATATATATATATATATATATATATATATATATATATATATATATATATATATATATACTGCACATACATACCATAGGCCATGAGTTCTGGTAGCTTGAGCTTCGAGCTATGTCTTGATTCAGTATATCTATTTTCTGTTTAAGCTCTTCTATGTACTTGGATGCGTCAGTTATGATCGATGAATCATTCTTCTGCAATGAATCTTTCACGATTAGAATTTTTTAAATTAATAAGCTAGCTAGCTAGGGCTTGTTCAATTCTTTTATCATTTCTGGAAGATGGTAATTCATATTTTCGAGATTGATCAAGAATATTGTAGCTAGAGATAGAGAAATTAATGAGCATAAGCAAAAGAACAATATATATTCAGAACAAATCCAAAACTTATGTTTTCGTATGATCAAACTAATTATACATGTGGGATTTGTTTTGACCTAGCTAACATATAATTAGAAGAAGCTAGCAAGTCTTATTGATTGACCTAATCAGAAAAGTTAATTTGAATTCATATCACTTAATTACCCATTCATTTAAACAAGCTGCTAGCTATAGCTAGTGGGATATATATTTGAAAAATACGAAAAGGTTTTATTTAAATTATCTCAAGGCATGCTGGAAGTTTGCGTGACTTGAAGCTAGGGACACGAATTGAAGAAATTTAATCAGTCGAATGAAAATTAAAGAAAGAATGATAGAAGAAAGAAATGAAATGGGGAATTACTGCATGAGAGTTTGTAACAGATCGAAGAAGTTGCAGCTTCTCATGCAGTGCAGCTTTCTTGTGCTCTCTTGACACCATATTTGAGTTTTTTCTTGAATTGTTTTCTTCTTAATTGCTTTGTTGCATCAATCTCAAGCTAGCTTTTTAAAGAGGAGAGATATGATATGAGCACTCAAATCAAAATGATCAATTTGTTTGCTACTTACACATGATCACTGTCTTATACTCTCTTTAATTGGAGTAAAATACCAAAAAACTCCCTGAAAAAGATCTTTGTGTTCCAACAATATTTAAATTTTTTTTTATATCAGAACGCAAACATACTCCTAATAAATCTACACATTTGTTCATGATGAGACTCGAACTCCTTGGAGACCACTTTAACACTGGGCACCGCTAGGCTAGAAGTCTTTTGGTAATTAACAATATTTAATAATTAAATATCTTTTTCTTTACTATTAATTAATTTCCTAGAAAATATGGAAAATTAAGAAACCTTTTAACGTACTTGAGTAATTTGTTTTCGGTAGTCGGACATGTCGAGGCTTAATTATGATCACTGTCTTATATATCCCTCTTTAAAATGACAACAAGCTAGCAGATACGATGCATATAAAATGTTCGGTTTGACGTACAGGTTCCCATTTTTACTTAAACATGTATTATTATTCATATCTTGTTTTATAACAAACAATTAAAAAAAGAGCTGCAATTAACTTGAATATTTCTTTGTTGTGGCATGCATATATATGGTGATCTTTAATTAGGGAATTGAATGTAGGCCAGACTTTTTGTTTAGGGGGAAATGTGATTGAATTACTAAAGTATAAATCAAAAATAGATATGGTTATATGTATTAATTTGTATGCATGGGTAGAATTGAAGGGGGCGATACTGAGGGTATATTAGTCAAACTACAAAGATGTGAAATAAGTTATAAGACAAGGGTACTGACGAAGAATAATGGGGAAGAATTATGAACTCGTGATCATTGTTTGGAATTGAAGGGTGAAAGTGTGTGTATTAATTATTATTATTATATGTGTGTGTGTGTATATATATATATATATATATATATATATATATATATATATATATATATATATATATATATATATATATATATATATATATATATATATATATATATATATATATAGGGGTGGGTTCAATGGAAAACCACTATGCACGTGAAAACCATGGAAACCTACGCAAACCGTCCGATTTGGTGCATTTAATGAAAAACGCGGTGGCATGATCGTAAATAAGGTGATGCATCACGCGGGATTTTGATGCATCATGCGGGAAATTTGATGCATCACGCGGGATTTTGATGCATCACGCGGGGAATTTGATGCATTTGTAGTGGTGCAGTGCGGTTTTCACAAGTTTTCAGGTGCATTGTGGTTTCCATTGAACCTCCCTTTATATATATATATATATATATATATATATATATATGTATCTATATATATATATATATATATATATATATATATATATATATATATATATATATATATATATATATATATATATATATATATATATATGGTCAGGTTCTATGGGGCACCTGTATGCATTGTGTACTTTGGGAACCTGTATGCACCGTTAGATTTTGAATTTTAATGGTTCAGATTGTAGTGGCAAAATGGTAATTAACTTGAAAATGGGTGCACGGGTGCATAACTTCTCGCGCGCGGAAGTGCAAAATCGGAAGATGCTTGAATTCAGAAAATATTCTATACGAATCTAAACAAACATGATGCATCTTTATCCAATTTATTGGATTCGTCTTCAAATACGATGCATCTTCATCCAATTCAATTTCAAACATGATATAGTTCGACCATATTCATCCTCGTCTTTATTCCATCATTATGCATCACCAAAATCGTGATACATTTCAGCCATATCCATCCTCGTCTTTGTTCCATCATTATGCATCACCAAAATCGTGATGCATTTCGACATTTAAACGTGTTAATTTCGTGATGCATCTCTGAAATTTAAACGTGTTCATCAACGTCTTCAATGTGTTCATCATTGTCGTGATGCATTGTTGTTGTACATCATGTATGAAACAACCAATATCATATGCTCCAACTATTTCTTGGAAGCAATAACCACCAACATTAATAAATAATCTTAGATATTTTTGACTAGCCATAAGCATGATACAGAATCGTAGAAAGAACTGTTAGTGAAAAAACTGATACTCAAAAACCATGATCAACAGACGCAAGAAAATTCTCGTCAACATCGATGCACAGGTATGGTGCACAGTTGCATACCGTCGGCGGACAGCGATGGTGGTGCTGGGTCTGGCGGTAATAGTAGTGGTTGTCTTGTGAAAACTGGTTGAGAGAAAGAGCGATGGAGAGAGGCTAGCCATGAAAGAGAAAGGAGAAGAGAGAGAAAATGAGATGGATTTATGGAAAGGTGGTTGATCATTTTATTTAGTTTCCTAAATAAATGATAAATATTAAATTAAATCTTATAATTTAACAATATATTATTAAGCATTTCCAAAATGCCCTTAATGCACCCTTTGTAAACAATCAATGTATTTTTTGTTCCCATTTGGTTCCCGATGCATATGGTTCCCCATAGAACCTCAATATATACACATATATATAATGTATGTATAGATTTAGGTTCAAAAATATATATACCTTAAAATCAAGTGTACCCATAGCTACCGCCCTTAAAAAAAACTAAATTTTTTTTCACAATCATGTTTAAATGTTACGTCCTTAAAATTTTTATGAATGGTAATTCAAATGAAGTCGAGAGATCCTATCACTATCCCAACATTCATTTTATCTTAAATCATGTAATCATATACTAACATTTTATCTCAATTAAGAATGATCAACATAAATGTATATGCAATAATTACTAAACATAAATGTAAACATTGTCATTCAAAGAATAATAAAACAATTAAGGGTACTCACAATGTACAATAAGTTTAAATCCATATCTCGTTCTCAACCGATACAATTACTTAAGTACAATCATGAAGTCTCTATCATTTATGTCTTATTATGTTCCAACATATCCCTTAGAACCTATAACATAGCAATATAGTGATTCTATAAGCAATTCGCAACGAAAGATTTGACGGAACCTCATCGAAATAGATGTTAAACAAAGGGGTTCGATAAATCCATTTTAAGCTCTTAAATTTAATTCAATCTATCCATAGTTAGATAGAGGATTGAATAACGAAGCCATGAAAAAACGGCGCTAAAATGGAGTTAAAATGAGTTCAAACGAAACAAGACAATGCAGGTGTGTGAACAGCAGGATTTGACTCGCCGAGTCACCAAAACAATTTGTCGAGTCAACCCAAAATCACACCAGTTCACTTACAGAACCTCCCCAACTCACCGCGTAGTTAAAATGAGTTCAAACGAAGCAAAACAATGCAGGTGTGTGAACAGCAGGATTTGACTCGCCGAGTCACCAAAACAATTTGTCGAGTCAACCCAAAATCACACCAGTTCACTTACAGAACCTCCCCAACTCACCACGTCAACACATCAACATGTCGAGTCAACACATGCAAATATATTTTTAACTATAAAATGTGACAGATAAACATACAAATATATTTTTAACTATAAAATGTAGATAAATATAAATAACAGAATATTAGATTTAGATTTTTTATTTTAAATTGGTGATTAAATGACAAAAAAAATAATATATATAGCTTCAAAACATCTTATCTGACAAATTATGTTTTCTTTTATTACAGAACTAGTTTATATTGGAGTATAAATTCATACATTACATGAATCAATAAGAATATCATTTAAAATGGTTTATGTACTTTTATTATAATTAAATATTTACTTTATTTAGTATAATAATTAATAGAATAATAATAACAAACATAAATTTAAATTTAAATCCGATTTTTGAATACATTCAAATTTTAAACTTTTTAATTTTAATGATATAGAAAAATAGTTATGATATCTAATTGAAGTTAATTAAAACTACAAATAGACGATTAAAAAATAAATGTCAATAATATATTTATTGATTTATATATATAATATTTAGTATTAATATTTTATCCATCATCTCCAGTCAATTGTCACATTTGCCATCACCTACAGCAAGTGCAAACCCCACCACCACAAAACTCTATTCAAATTCAAAGGATGAACTCAACACTCAAAACAATCCAACTCAAACTCATTTCAAACAAAACAACATGAATCTAGATTTTTATTAAAAGAGAAGAACACGAGGATGAATCAAAATTGAGGTTTAAAACAAGGACAATAACATGAACTGAAACTAAGATTTAAGAACAAGAACATGAACCAAATATGTAATCAAAAAACAAAACTAAGATTCAAAAAATATTCGGACGACTCATATATGTTTCGAATCTTAATACAATGAACCAAATTAATACATGACCTCTAAAAGTGAAATATCATTCAAACTTTTGAAGATGAATCAAAATTAAAAAATGATTACAAAATCGTAATATAATAGGGAACTTATTACCACTAAAAAAATTAGTGGTAATAGAGGCGACAGTTATTAGGGGCGACGTTGTCGTCTCTATTGCCAATAAAAAAAGGCGGGGTAATTTCCTCCCTGCTCCCCCCCCCCTCTTTTACCCCCAATTTTCTTTCTTTTTCATTTCACAAAAGCGTTGGTACTCTGCTCTCTCCCTCTCGTCGACGCCTCCTCCGTGAACCCACCGCCGGCGACGCCTCCGATCAGCCATCTTAGACCTTACTTCACTGCCGACACAGGTATATTCTTCATCTTCTCTCTCGATCTATCTTTCTTCTAG
The DNA here is from genome assembly GCA_020465985.1 of Centrapalus pauciflorus. Lineage (NCBI taxonomy): Eukaryota > Viridiplantae > Streptophyta > Magnoliopsida > Asterales > Asteraceae > Centrapalus > Centrapalus pauciflorus. The sequence continues at coordinate 681,947 of JAANYP010003966.1, forward strand.
TCACCGAGGGGTCACTCACACGTCACCGGCTCCTCACCGGCGGCTTCTCACTCACCGGCGCCTCCTGCTCCGGTTTTGTTTGCTGCTGCTGGCCACCACAACACACACACACACACACACACACACACACACACACACTACAGACGCACACATCACCGGCACACACTGGAGATACTCTCACAAACACACACACAAAGTTGTTTATATATAATTTTTGTTTTGTTTATGTAAAGTTTTAGGGTATAATTTATAGATATATAACTTTTGTTGTGTTTATGTAAAATTTAAGGGAATAATGTATAAATTTATAATTTTTGTTGTGTTTGTATAATGTTAGGTTATAATTTATAGAACTATAATTTTTGTTGTGTTTATGTATAATATTTTGGTATAATTTATAGATTTATAATTTTTGTTGTGTTTATGTATAATTTTAGGGTATAATTTGTATATTTACAATGTTTATTGTGTTTATGTATAATTTTAGGGTATATTGTGTTTATGTATATATAATTTTAGGGTATAATTTATGGATTTATTATTTTTGTGGTGTTTATGTATAATTTATATATTTATAAATTTTCTTGTCTTTATTCGTAATTTTAGGGTATAATTTATAGATTTATAATTTTTGTTGTGTTTATGTATAATTGTAGGATACAATTTGTTGATTTATTAAAAAACTAGTGTGTCTGAATAAAATCCAAATACCATTCATAAAGAACAAGAACTCAAACTACAACAAGAACTCAAACAGTCAATCAAGTTTAACGATGTTATAACAATTTGAATCGTCGGTTTCAGTTTTGACGATATCATAACATTTTGATCAACTCGTCTTGTCTAATGATTTTCGGCCATTGAGCATTAATCAACAATTTTTAAAGGGTTTATTACGAAAAAAAACCTACATGTTTTCACGTTATTTGCGTTTTCATCACTCCATGTTATTTTTTTCAATAAAAAACCTCGAAATTTATTTTTGTTTAGTGAAATTTGGACATTAGACCCTGGTTATAATTTGTGAACCGGGTTTTTAAAAACTGAAAAACCGGGTTATAATGTTCAAATTTCACTAAACTAAAAAGAAAAAAAAATAACATGAGGATTTTTATGGGGAAAAAAATAACATGGAGGGACGAAAACGCAAAAAAAAACATGAAAACATGTTGGTTTTCTTCATAATAAACCCATTTTTAAATTCTTCAAAAACTTTTATTTATTTTTTATTTGATGTGTCGGAATAAAGGTAAATATTAAAAATCTTATAAAATCTAGAATTATATTAAATTATTTTAATAATTAAAAAATAGCAATAACTATAGATTATTATTTAAACATTGATACATCGATGTCGATCATCTCATCAAGAATAAATTTACCTATAAAATATATAATGAAAGCCTTTATGTATATTATATAGTTTTATCATTCTTCTGTTTTATAACAAAACCATCACCTAACCTGATAAAATCTACATTAATATTAAATTAATTATAAGAATCACCCATAAAGTTGGGTACATTATATTCAATATTACATTTTCAAAACCATAAAATATTATATTTCATGCAAAAATGAAATATACGCATGTTTAAAAGTGCATTATTATTGACCATTTTACGTATTTCGGAGTTCTTTACAACAAAAAGTTATATTTAATGCAAAAATACAATATGTACATGTTTAAAAATGCATTATCAGTACATGTGCATATTGTTTAAATATTGTATTTTTGCATGAAATATAATTTTATAATCGTAAAAACTTCAAATGATTGTAACTCATCGATCGTAATGCACTTTGGAATTGTATATTGCATTTTTGCATTAAATATAACATTGAACATGTATATTTAATATGGATTCCAAGACTCCACTCTAATATGAGACTTCATGACACTAAACCCTATATATATATATATATATATATATATATATATATATATATATATATAGAATATGGTTCGTGTGAGTACCTAAAAAATGCAGAGTACCGTGAGTACCTGTGAACACACGGGTTTTAGATGTGAACATGCTCCGAAAAAAAGTTTTTTTTTTAATTTTTTTTTCATATTAATTTAGATACAAATAATATAAGCCTATTCGTAAAAGAATTACACACATTCACACTTTCTAGCCTCTTAAAAGTCATGTGAACGTGAAAAAATTCATGTGAACATGCTTAGTTGTGAACATACATTCACAACAGTGCAGTTCATGTGAACTTGCACGTTTCACATAGTTATAGTGTGTGTTTAGGTGTGATTTTTTGCAAGTAGTCTTATATTATTAATTTAAATATGATTATGAAAAAAAATTTCAAAAAAAATGGTTTTAAGCGAGGTACCTCCGGTACTCCGCAAAACTAGTGGTACTCATTTGAACCCAAATCTATATATATATATATATATATATATATATATATATATATATATATATATATATATATATATATATATATATATATATATATATATATATATATATATATATATATATATATATATATATATATATATATATATATATATATAGGGTTGGGTTCCGGTAAGAACCCTTGTTACGTGAGAACGTGAGAACCACTCCAAAATGCACAAATTTGTACATCAAATGCACAAATTTAAAATTAAAAGTTTTACTTAAAACCATTATTAGTCTTAAATATTAATAAATATCATAATCTAACACTAAAATTACATTCAAAAATTATATTCATTAAATTATAAACTAAATGCACAAATTTGAACATCAAATGCACATTTTTTTAAATGCACAATTCGTACATAAAATTGATAAATTATAGCATGAGATGCGTAAATTTTTACATGAAATGCATAAATATATCGAAAACATTTAATTTTAGTATCAAATGCACAATTTTATACAGTGGATGCACAATTTTTAGAGTGGTTCTCACGTTCTCATGGCAATGAGAGGTTCTCATGTGAACCCAATCATATATATATATATATATATATATATATATATATATATATATATATATATATATATATATATATATATATATATATATATATAGAATCAGGTTCATCAGCGTACCTACTATGCAGTTAATTGCGGCGCAATAGCGGTGCTATAGCGCCGCTATAGCGGTTTGATGTCCTATCCAGAATAGCGGTTTAGAATAGCGGTGAGGTATTGCGGTTCCGCAATTTGCGGCGCTATTTGGGCGCTATTTGATGATAAAAAGCGGTCAAAAAAAGCGCTATTTGCTGTCCAGTCCAAAATCAAACAAATAATACGTACGCACACACAATACACAACACACAGACCAGATTCATATTATTCCAAAGCAGCCGCCGACCATTCATTCACGCCATCGACCGGATTTTGTTTCATTCACGCCGACCATTCTTTATGTAATGTTCTTTATGTTGTGTTCTTTATGATTTTATATATGCATTACATTATGTCATTATGTTTTTTATATTATATATATATATATATATATATATATATATATATATATATATATATATATATATATATATATATATATATATATATATATATATATATATATATATATATATATATATATGTATGTAGAATCAGGTTCATCAGCGTACCTATGAGATTCCAGCGTACCCAGCGTACCCTAATGTGAATGATCATTCACATATATTTTTTTTTTAATAGACATGTATAAGACAACATTATAAGACTTTTTTTCAAAAGGAGCAACATCATAAACCTTGTGAATGGTAAAAAAAGATCATGTGAATGGTCATTCACACCATTCACATGGTGTGAAATGACCATTCACATGGATGACCATTCACATAAATATGCATTGAGCATTCACATAATTTTTAAGGACACAGAAAGTGTGAATGTATGTGAAATTCATATATCATGCGTATAACATTAAATTAAACATGATTATGAGAAAAAAATTTTAAAAAAGTTTTTTTAATGTTGGTACCTTCGGATGCACTTGATTTCGAGAGGTACTTTTTTGAACCCGACTCTCTCTCTCTCTCTTTCTCTATATATATATATATATATATATATATATATATATATATATATATATATATATATATATATATATATATATATATATATATATATATATATATATATATATATATATATCTGTGTGTGTAGGCACACACTTAGATTCGAAAAAATCTTACTCATAATTGAGTGCACCCGAAAGTACCAACCTTAAAAAAAATTTCTAATTTTTTTCACAATCATGTTAAAATTAAAGTTACACACATGATATGTAAAATTTCAGATACATTCACCAATTCTACGTCCGTAAAAATTTTGTGAATGATCATATATATTTATGTGATTGGTCATCCAAATTAATGATCATTTATCATTCACATGTTTTTTTTCAACCATTCAAAAGATTTATTTTTCGATCTTAATTTATAAATGTATGATTCTTTTGTTAAAAAATCTTATCATCTTGATTTATACATGTTTATATAAAAAATTCCGTGAATGATAAATCACAAAGGAGTGCGTTCAATACTCTCGCTTATTTATAGTACTCTCTTGAACCTAATTCTATACACACACATTTATAATTTTTCGAATATTAATATATATAATTATGATCTTTTTGATAAAAAGTCTTATAATATAGATTTATACATATTTATGTTAAAAAAATTTGTGAATAATCATTCATAAGTAGGTGTGTTCGGTACTCATGGTTATTCAGGGGCAGTCGTGGGAGGGAGGGAGGGAGGGAGGGAGGGAGGGAGAGAGAGAGAGAGAGAGAGAGAGAGAGAGAGAGAGAGAGAGATGTCTCTAAGCCACCTTTAGTAAATAAATGATGCATTTTTGGTTTCTTGTGGTTCCGCAATGCATCGAGATTCTCCATAAAACCTATATATATATATATATATATATATATATATATATATATATATATATATATATATCTTGGGGGTTCAATGGAAAACCAACATGCATCGGAAAACCTCCATGCACCACCACAAATGCATCACAATTCCCGCGTTAAGAACCAGGGCCTAACTACAATGTGTGTGTGTATGTATGTATGTATATATGATTTTAAGAGAGAACCATAATGAATCAAGAACCAGGGCCTAACTACAAATGCTTCAAAATTCTCGTGAGGTGTATCAAAATCTTGCATGATGAATCATGATTCCTTCTAGACGCATCATCTGATTTAATGGCTAAAAAGTGGTTTTCCAGTTTCTCGATACAACACTTTTTGATGAATCATGAAATAACAAAGTGATTCAAATTATTTGTTCTTTGATTCAACATACGAATATTTGACTTCTCATATATATATATATATATACACACACACACACACACACACACACACACACACACACACACACATATTGATTTGGGTTTAAGGTAGAACCATTATCTATCGGTAAAACCATTAGAATCAAAATTAATTTAATAAGAAAAATCTTTTTTATTTTTTTTCATTTTCATGTTTAAATAAATGTTATATATGTTATATATGTATGTATCAAGTTAAAAAGAAGAGTAGTAGAGGGAGAGTTAAATTAAAACCTAGGTTATGGGAAATAGAGAAAGAAATAGTGAAGAGTAGTAGTTGTTGGTGTTGGATGATTCCAAAGACTCCTCACGGGGAATTTGGAGTTCCCTTTTCTCTCTTTCTCAAAACAGCCGTCACCTTTGTCTTCCTTCTCTTCTCCATCTCTCTCTCTCTCCACACGTGCATGTATGTTTCATATCTACATATTTTTAATCTAACATTCATTCGTACGTATAAATGTATTTTATATATAATATATTATATATATGTACACACACATATAAAATAAGATTAATTCGACAACGTTATCTATCAATATCTAATGTATCCAGTGTATTATATCATTCACATAATATTTTTACATAGACGTATATAAAGTAATATAAGATTTTTCATCAAAATGATCATACTTTTATATATTAATATTTAAAAATAAATCATATAAATAGTCAAAATATTACGTGAATGATTAGATCATTAACACCATTTATAACATTCATATATTCAAAATTTTCTGCAATCATCAGAGTGATTCCCAAGACACCGATACTAATTTCTTATAAAAATACGGAATAACTTAAATTTTTACTAAAAACATAATTTGATACCGTAAACTTCCCCATGCAGATAGGTAATCATTAATAACTGTTTCACAGCTTAAGATGTGTCCACATCACGGGTCGTGCATCCAAAAAGGCCCCGTGAGGTGGTAACATCTCCCGCCTCAAGGAATTGAATAGCTAATACAATCCCAAAACATAAAAGTACATATCTTAGGTCATAAAACATATAACTAACATAACGGTCAGAACAACATCACAAAAAAGGACTACACCAAAAGTAGCTACCAATGCTCGAACTATTGTCGTCTGTGGGAACGGATACAGTAGGCGATGAGGGTCTTGCCAGTCGACCCACATCACTACCAACACGTTCGCCATATATGCGACACAGTAGCAGTGAACCACTCCATACTCGTCTGCCCACAATGCGGGGTGATACCTAAGTTGGCTTACGACGAAGTCCACCCGAATCCAAACAATTTCCTGAAAAGAGTTCTAAAGACAAGGTAAGCATATAGTCTAGCGAGTAAACTCATACAACATTAATAATCATAATGGCATACAAAGAATCATTAGCATGGAAATCATCGAAATAACAATATATATACTCATGAATGCATGGAATAATTTCCATAACCACGCACCAATCTTTCACTGAATCTAACGAGATTATCTCATGGTTGTGCTTGCGAAACTCCTACCACTAAGCTAAAACCCTTATCCATCATTAGATCCTCGATTTAGTACACATGTCATGATTTGTATACATATTACAATGGCATGCATCTCTATCATTCATATAAATCATAGTATTAACTCTTAAACCACAATACATCAAGTTGCATGCGTTCATATAGTATCATGTAATCAACAAGAATGCACATCATGAGGTAAAGGGAGATTTATTCACAGATACGAAAAGAATAACAACTATTTCGATATCAAGAATTAAGTCGCGCATGATCACTAGTCTCAGACCTCGTACTTGCTAACATCATCAATATGCATGTCGTTATAAGCCTTTCGGTGTGTGTGTGTGTGTGTGTGTTTGCATACTCGATATACGATGACTTTCTTTCAATGCCTAAGTATGGCTTTAATAACTTTGTTTCATGTCCAATCTTTTACTTACTCGTTTTATATATTCCTAGATAACTTATTTGACCATTTAGTTAGTTTCCTTATTTTAAAACCCAATTTTAGAAAAATTTTGGTAAAGCATGTCGGCAAGCCTGACCTGCTTGAGAAACATGTCAGACGTGCAGAACCTATATTTAAAGGTTAGTGTTCTTTCGTTAACTCCACCAAATCTCAACTGCTATCATATTTGTTGTTTATATAATAAGTATTTGAAGTTATACCAATTTATAAAAAAAACAGTTATTTACATTTACGCGTAGTACACAGATAATAATCTATATAATAAATGAGAACACAAATTGTCACATGACATTACCACGTTTCACCAAAAAAGAAAATTATACTTTATTATTTCTAAAATAAAATAAAATATAATTTATTATTCTCAATATTTATAAAGATTAATAAATATAAAATATATATACAGTTAGCTATATTTTATATCATTAAATATTAATAAATAGATAAATTTCAAATCTACATCCAAAGTATATCTTATATATACTTATTAATATATTTATTAAAAATATTATTTTTTTATAAACTTATTGATGTATATATATTAAAAATAAATACAAATCACATAAACAATATTAAATATTTAAAAAAGTAAACATAATACAGTATTAATAAAATCATAAATATATATACACATTATGTTTTACGTAATAATTAAAATTTCTAATTATATCGATTAAATGTATATAAATTTAGAAGTATAAAATTTAAAAGAATGGTAAAAAAAAGTAACTACCGTTCATTAATATTGAAAAAGATAGATAAATAATATATATGACAAATAACTTTACTGTTTTTGTATATTTATAAGAATTAACATTTATATGGTTTTTGTTTTAAGTTTACGTACATTTTATTTAATCAACTATTTATTAAAAATTATTCACGTAATACGTGGGTTCATAAACTAGTTTATATAATAAATGAAAACATATAATGTCATGTGTCATCTCTACATTTAGTCAGAAAATATAAATATAACTTATAATTAAAAATAAAAACAGAATTTGTTATTTTTAAATTCTATAAATATTAATAAATAGCTCTATCCATGATTTTTTTTTGTTATAATAACTATCATCATTATCTTTGTAATCCATCTATAAACTTTGACTAATTCTATAAAATAAAATATCTTAAGTATATCAAATAAAAATATATAAGCATATTAAAAAAACTTAAAATAAAATATCAATAAAATAAGATTATAATAAATCTAAAATAGATAAAATTTTAATCTACATCCAAATTTTAATCTTATACATATCCAAAATATATTAATTTATTAAATTATATTAAAAATAATAAATATTATAAATATTAAATTAAATATATAAAAATAAAATATAAGTCAATATTAATAAAAATATATGTCGTAACATTTTGTTTATTATAATAAACTATACATAAATATTATGTTTTATGTAAAGTTGAAATTTCAAATTATATCGATTAAATATACATAAATTTTAAAATGTTAAAAAAATAAATATTATTCACGTATATTTAAAAAGATTAATAAATAATAGATATGACAAATAACAATATTATTTTTGTATTTTCATAATAATTAATATTTATATGTTATTATAAGTTTATATGCATTTTATGTAACCAATTAATTATTAAAAACTATTTACGATATGATTCTACGTAACACGTGGATTCATAAACTAGTAAATAAAAATTAGGTATTAATTGATTGTTTCGTTTTAAAAATAAAACTGATTCAAAATAATAAAATAATATTGGGAAAACATAAACCGATAAAACGAAACTCTCATATGATAGCAGTTACAATTACTCAATGGATATTACTCGTCTTTGGAATGAAGATAGATGAACAAGCCGGCAGTTGAGAAGGCCTCAATTAATGCGTCCAATCGACATGTCCGTCCATATACTTGATTAATTGTGGGCGGGAGTGGGATAACTAATTAATCCTCATAATATTAAAAGGGAAAATCATGGAAGAAAAACCATCAAAGTATAACAAAATTTTGGTTAAGTCTTTTCATTTTTTTTCCCTGATAAATCCCTAAATAAAACTCATAGAATCAGTCCAAGTGTAATCTGCAACCTGCTAAGCAGGTTACCGTGTTTAATCTATTTTGTGAATAACCATCCAAGCATAAAACTTTTTCGATTAAGTCCCTGTTGCAAAATGACATACAAATACGAAATGATTAATAGACAGACAGACACATTAAATCATCATCGCTAGCTATGCAATTTTCCACTCATGCAAAAATTAAAGGTCAAACCACACACACCACAACCAAATTAAAAAAACATATATTGACACCAAACAACTTAAATGTATTCTTCAAGTAGTGCCTGCATGTACCTCTCACAATTAATTTATATATATAATCACACAAACTTCCGATTGTATATAATATATATATATATATATATATATATATATATATATATATATATATATATATATATATATATATATATATATATATATATATATATATATATATATATATATATATATATATATAGGGAAGGGTTCTTCTAAGAACCATAAAAAATGTGGGAACCTAAGAACCTTTTATGGCCTTTGGATTAATGATAATCAATAGTTGATATATTGGATGGCAATTTTGTAATTATTTTGAACTTTGATAGTGGAGAATCTTGAAAATGTGTGAAAATGGTATTTTTGGAGGAAAAAAAATCTGATTTTTCTTTTTCTCTCTCTTACTTTTATTCATTTTCATTTTATTTTTCTTTCATTATAATTGATTTTTAAAGCAAAAAAACGTTTTTTATAAAAAAAATTATTTTTTCTATATAGAAAATTATTTAATTGCTAAAAAAATAACGTATTTTATATAGAAATATTATGTCTATATAGAATTTTTTTTCTATATAGAATATGTTAACGAACATAATCTATGTACAATCTACGTAGAATGTCATGCATTCTACGTAGAATGACATGGAATCTACGTAGAATGTTGTGTAAAATGTCAAATATCATATATTCTACGTAGATTACCTGATAAAAATATATCAAAAACACATTGAAATAAAAAAAAAGATTTCATTTAGATATTTTTATCAAACACTTGGTATGCAACTGATATAAAATATACCAAAAAGACATTGAATAGTAATGTTAATCTACATAAAAAGATATATAAATGTATAAAAAACATAAAAATATATGAAATATATAAGAAACATAACATTCTACATTTCTATATAGAGTATGTGTGATTTTTACAAGTAGTCTTGTATTATATTCTATTTAGATTATCATTTAATATACGTAGATTATCATGTAATCTACGTAGATTATCATGTAATCTACATAGATTATCATGTAAAACATCCAATAACTATTACAATCATTATAAATCTAATATCTTACAAATAATCTTCATTATAAAACATAATGAATCTGTCATATTCTATGTAGAGTATCGACGAACATATTATATGTACAATCTACGTAGAATGTCATGCATTCTACGTAGAATGACATTCAATCTACGTAGAATGGCAAGCAATCTACGTAGAATAACATGCAATCTACGTAGAATGGTATGCAATATACGTAGAATGGCATGCAATCTACGTAGAATGACATGCAATCTACGTAGAATGTCGTGTAGAATGTCAATTATCATATATTCTACGTAGATTATTACATGATAAAAAATACCAAAAACACATTGAATAGTAATGTTAATCTACAAAAAAAGATATAAAATTTATAAGAAACATAAAAATATATTAAATATATAATAAACATAACATTTTACATAGATTATGTGTGATTTTTTACAAGTAGTATTGTATTATATTCTATGTAGATTATCATGTAATCAACATAGATTATCATGTAATCAACATAGATTATTATGTAAAACATGTAATAACTATTACATTCATTATAAATATAATATTTTACAAATAATTTTAATTATAAAATATGGAAAATGAATCTGTCCAATGTACGTAGATTGTACATAGAATATGTTCGTCGATACTCTACATAGAATGTCACGCAATCTACGTAGAATGACATTCAATCTACGTAGAATGTCATTCAATCTACGTAGAATGACATGCAATCTACGTAGAGTATCGACGAACATATTCTATGTACAATCTACGTAGAATGTCATGCAATCTACGTAAAATGTCATTCAAGCTACGAGAATGTCATGTAGAATGTCAAGTATCATATATTTTATTTTTTTCTATAAAAACGTTTTTTTAATATTAAAATCAATTCTAATGAAAGAAAGAAAAAATGAAAATGACAAAAAAAAAAGTAAGAGAGAGAAAGTGAAAAAGAGATGCATATAATAAAAAAGGTGGAGAGAGAAAGATAATATTTTTTATTCCAAAAAGACCCTTTTGATCCAAGGGTTCTAAAAGGTTCCTAGGTTCTCACCATCTTTAAGGTTCTTAAGAGAACCTCTCCCTATATATATATATATATATATATATATATATATATATATATATATATATATATATATATATATATATATATATATATATATATATATATATAGAGGGAGGTTCCATTGAGAACTTTTGTGCATCGAGGCACAAAAGAACCTCAACTGGCCCTTGGATGAAAAGAATGTGTGGGTTAGATCAAATGGCAAAAGGGTAATTAAATAGAAAGTTTTATGCATCAAGTGCACATAATGAAATTCGCGGAGGGGTAAAACAGGAATTATGCAATCCTTATTTAATTATTACACTTCCAAAATTAACAAAAATAATACAAATTCAAAATACATGCATATCGTTCATCTCTTCATGCATATCGTTCATCTCTTCCAAAAATAAATCATGCATATCGTTCATCTCTTTCAAAATCAAAATATATTATAATACAAACATGAATCGTTCATACAAACATAAATCATGCATATCGTTCATCTTTTCCAAAATCAAGAGGGGCTAAGAGAGAGGAGAGAGAGAGAGAGAGATAGAGAGAGAGTGTGTGGTTTTAGGAAAGAAGTTAATGGTGATTTTAATACCAAATTTAGCTATTAATTATCTTAAAAACATTTAAATATAAAAATAATTTTCATACATTTAATATCCCTTAAATGCCCTTTGTGCACCCTTGGTAGATAGTCCGATGCACAAAAGTTCTCAATGGTGCCTCAATGCACAAAAGTTCAATTGAGTACCACCTCTAATGCAGCGCACCAGAAGGTACCATCCTGAAAAGTAATTTTTCTTGTAAAAAATTTCTATGAACATGTTCTAATTAACATTACACAGATCATATGTAAATTTCATGCAAATCCAAACACTCTAAGTGCATGAAAACACGCATCAAATAAATGCACGTTCACATGTCTTCAAAATTATGTAAGTGTGTCTTCACATCATTTTTTAGAAGCTAGAAGATGTGAATGTATGTGACATTTACATATGATCTTCATAATGTTAATTAAAACATGTTTATGAAAAAAATTTTAAATTTTTTTTAAGGTGGTACCTTCTGGTGTGCTGCATAATGGGTGGTACTCTCTCGAACCATATTCTATATATATATATATATATATATATATATATATATATATATATATATATATATATATATATATATATATATATATATATATATATATATATATATATATATATAGAATATGGTTCGTGTGAGTACCTAAAAAATGCAGAGTACCGTGAGTACCTGTGAACACACGGGTTTAAGATGTGAACATGCTCCGAAAAAAAGTTTTTTTTTGGTAATTTTTTTCATTTTAATTTAGATACAAATAATATAAGCCTATTCGTAAAAGATTACACACATTCACACTTTCTAACCTCTTAAAAGTCATGTGAACGTGAAAAAATTCATGTGAACATGCTTAGCTGTGAACATACGTCACAACAGTGCAGTTCATGTGAACTTGCACGTTTCACATAGTTCTAGTGTGTGTTTAGGTGTGATTTTTTGCAAGTAGTCTTATATTATTAATTTAAACATGATTATGAAAAAAAATTTCAAAAAAAATGGTTTTAAGCGAGGTACCTCCGGTACTCCGCAAAACTAGTGGTACTCATTTGAACCCAAATATATATATATATATATATATATATATATATATATATATATATTTGTGTGTGTGTGTGTTCAAGTGGGTACAATCCATTATGCAGCGTACCAGAAGGTACCACCCTTAAAAGTAATTTTTCTGAAATTTTTTTCATGAACATGTTTTAATTAAAATTATGAAAATCATATGTAAATTATTAATTATAACAAATATATATTATTACATATGACAATTATTAATTATAACAAATATTTATTACATATGACAATTATTAATTATAACAAATATTTTTTTTAATTACATTAATCACATATATATATACCATTTACCTAAAATTCTTATATTCAAAGACAAAATATCTACCCCAATGACCAATGTCAGCACAGAAATCATATCCTACAATTTCTTTTTGGGCTAAATTCCAAATACATTTCTTCATGCTCTTATTTTGCAAAAAAAGGTAATAACTTATTGAAAAACACACACATGTGTATATAATTGCCATGTTATTTCTATTATAAATGCAAAATAGAAAATTTTGAATTATTAAAATAACGAATAAATGTGTATTTAAATTTCATCAAAATCTATGTTTGAAATATTTTATTATTACTAGCAATTTTATTTGTAAATAAATTTGGATATCTAACATTACATACATCACGTAACCTTAGCGAGCTTTAAACATTATTTCATACATCAACCAATCATTAATTATTATATACAACAAGTTCAAAAGAATGCAGCTTTAATTTTAAACACACACACACGCACACACATATATATATATACACACACACACACACATATGGTTGGTATCGGGTAACCGTTCTCATCATAAAAACTCTTAAAATGTACAAATTTAGATAAAATACGCAAATTTTTAAAAAAATCATATATTTCATGCCCAAATGTTTGTGCATTTTATACACAAAATTAGTATAAAAAATCCATAATTTTCAAGTCAAAAAATTTATATATTTTCTATATATATTTGTGCATTTAAGGGTTTTTATAGGAACCATAGATACACAAACATATACACACACACACAAACATATATATATATATATATATATATATATATATATATATATATATATATATATATATATATATATATATATATATATATATGTGTGTGTGTGTGTGTGTGTGTGTGTGTGTGTGTGTGTGTGTGTGTGTGTGTGTGAGAGAGAGAGAGAGATCTAGTAAACATATCATATAGATACTATCATATAGATACATACATACATACATATATATTGGTGATCTAGTAAACATCATTTATATATCATATATTCAACACTGAATATTATATGCGATTGTTATTGTACATTATATATATTATATATGCAACAGTGTGTTTGTGTGTGCGTGCGCGCGTTTAACATTAAATATTTAAAAAATGTGATTAGTATTGTAATTCATCATTCAAGATTTGATATTAATATTTAATGTTTATATTTATATAGATTGATCAGACTGGTAAAGAAATATTCTTTTCAAGAAAAAATTACGCGTTATATTTTTTTTGGAAAGATGTTATTCGAATATTAATTCAATATACGATAGTGAAATATTGAATGTTGGTTACAATATATACCATATATTCAACACCTCATATATATTCAATATTAAGAAAGAGTCAAAACCATAGTGAAAATTGGTAGTCAAACTTGGAAGGCTAGAAACTAAATTAATTTAATGCTAATTGTATATTTACCATCTTATCGTTACTGTTGTTTTCTAATCCTAAGGTTTATATTGGTTCTACAGTATTACACTAAATTAAGGTTCTGTAATGATATATATATATATATATATATATATATATATATATATATATATATATATATATATATGGGTTCAAGTGAGTATCATTAGTTTTGCGAAGTACTAGAGGTACCTAGCTTAAAACTATTTTTTTTGAAATTTTTTCATAATCATGTTTAAATTGATAATACAAGAGTACTTGTAAAAAATCACATATAAACACACACTATAATTATGTGAAACGTTGATGTTCACATGAACTGCACTGTTATGAATGCATGTTCACATAAATTTTTTTCACGTTCACATGACTTTTAAGATGTTAGAATGTGTGAATATATGTAATTTTTTTTACAAATAGCCTTATATTATTTATATTTAAATGAATATGAAACAAAATAAAAAATAAAACTTTTTTTCGGAGAATGCTCACATCTGAAACTCGTGTGTTCACAGGTACTCACAGTTGTCTGTATTTTTTAAGTACTCACAAGAATCATATATATATATATATATATATATATATATATATATATATATATATATATATATATATATATAAATGTGAAGATTTAATATATACAATGCAATCTTTGCAAGCGTGGCTGAGACTCGTGTCAATTATATATTGGAGAATAGAATATAATTAGGATCCTAAATATTAGAAATCTAGGTTTTTTAAATGCATGGTTGGAACTCATGTGAATTTTATATTTAAAAATCATCATCATGCATCTTAGAATAAAATATACAACAATTAATTGATTTACTTAATTATTTTCATATATGATGTCGTCGTTGATATTGATAGAATGTTAGTTGTTGATTACGGAAACAGTCACAAGTTAGAATTAGCTTATTATAATTTCTAGAAGGTACATACGTGTTTAACGGCTAAATAACTCTCTGTCTTTTTTTTTTTTTTTTTAAGTATATAATTATATTAGTGTCATAATTAAATTTAGAGTAAATGACATAAATGGACCCTGTGGTTTGCATAAAACTTTGGATACGGTCCCTGTAGTTTCAATTTTGCATAAACAGTCCTTATTATCACTGTTTACTTGCAAAAATGGTCACTCTGCCGTTAACTTTAACAAAGAAGAAGTTAAATCTTTTATAATGACCATTTTACCATTTTCTTTGATAACATTTTGGTCCCTCAAGTTTGTAGTTCATTTTAGTTTTGGTCCCTAAAGTAAATTTTTTTATTTAACTCTTTTATTATTATTATATTATTATTATTATTATAACTATTATTATTATTTTAACTTTTTACATATTAATTTTTTTGTTTACTGAGTTTCCTATATTTTAATATATTTTATAATTTAAATTAAAAACTTAATTATTTCTTTTTATTATAAACAATTGTATCAAATTAGAATCCTCTTTTTTTAGCTTTTTCAAATGAAAATTACAAACATTTTATATTGTAGTTTCTAAACCAAAAAATTTTGAACCTTAAGTTTTATTTGTTTTTTCAAACAAAAAGAAGTTACTAACCATACATGTTTTAAGTTTTTTCATTTTAAAACGTAAAAAGCTACGAAGACCAATCCTTTTTTTATTTTTTTCTGCACCAAAAATTCAACCCATTTTGATTTTATGTTTTGGAAAACGAAAATAAATACAAACAATTCTGTTATTAGTTTTTGCAAACAAAAAAACCACGAATAATTCTGATTTTCATTTTTTCCAAACAAAAATCAATTTATTTTTCTAGTTTTTCAACCAAACCATTACCTTTTATTTTTTTCTCCGAACGAAATACTACGAACCATTACGCTTTAAAGTTGTTTAAAAAAAATTAAATAGTGTGTAGTCTTTTTGTTTGGAAAAACTAAAAAAATGGAATGGTTTTTAGTTTTTTACTATTGAAAAAAGCTTAAAACGTAATGGTTAGAATAACATAAAAAGCGAACAAAAAATAGACTCATTTTGATTTTTTTGTTTTTTTCCAAACGTACAAAATACGAGTTTTCAAAAAATGAAATAGTCTATTTTTTTGTTCGGTTTTTATGTTATTCTAATCATTACGTTTTTAATTTTTTTCAATCGTAAAAAACTACAAACCAGTTCTTTTTTCTTTTTTTGTTTTTCCAAACAAAAAGGCTACACACTATTTCATTTTTTTTAAACTTTAAAACGTAATGGTTTGTAGTTTTTCGTTCGGACAAAAAAAAATAAAAGGTAATGGTTTGATTCGAAAAAACTAGAAAAATAAAATGATTTTTTTGTTTGGAAACTGAAATGAGAATTATTCGTAGTTTTTTCGTTTACAAAAACTAATAACAGAATTGTTTTTTTTTTTACTTTCGTTTTCCAAAACATAAAATCGGAATAGGTTGAATCTTTTGGTGCAGAAAAAATAAAAAACAGATTGGTTTCGTAGTTTTTTACGTTTAGAAAATGAAAAAAATTAAACATGAATGGTTAGTAACTTTTTTTCGTTTGTAAAAAGAAGTAAAAGCTTAAGATTCAAATATATTTGGTTTGGAAAACAACAATATAAAATATTTGTATTTTTTCATTCGAAAAAGTTAAAAACGAAATGGATTCTAATTCGATACTATTGTTTATAATAAAAAATTAATAAGTTTATAATTTAAACTGAAAAATATATTAAAATATAGGAAACTTAATAAACAAATAAATTAACATGTAAAAAGTTAAATCAATAAATGATAATAATAATAATAATAATAATAATAATAATAATAATAATAATAATAATAATAATAATTTTTATAATAATAATAATAAAAGAGTTAAGTAAAAAAATTTACTTGAGGGACCAAAACTAAAATTAAACATGAATGGTTAGTAACTTTTTTTCGTTTGTAAAAACAAATAAAAACTTAAAATTCAAATTTTTTTGGTTTGGAAAAAACAACAGTACAAAATATTTGTATTTTTTTCATTTGAAAAAGTTAAAAAACGAAATAGATTCATACTATCGTTTATAATAAAAAAATTAATAAGTTTGTAATTTAAACTGAAAAATATATAAATTATAGGAAAATTAATAAACAAATAAATTAATATGTCAAAAGTTAAATCAATAAATAATAATAATAATAATAATAATAATAATAATAAAAGAGTTAAATAAAAATATTTACTTGAGGGACCAAAACTAAAATGAACTACAAACTTGAAGGACCAAAATTTTATCAAAGAAAAGGGTAAAATGGTCATTATAAATGATTTAACCATTTGATTGTTAAAGTTAACGGCAGATGGACCATTTTTGCAAGTAAACAGTGATAATAAGGACCGTTTATGCAAAATTGAAACCACAGGGACCGTATCCAAAGTTTTATGCAAACCACAAGGACCATTTCTGTAATTTACTCTAAATTTAATTTTTAAATTTGTGCATAAGATGTATAAATTATGAATTTTAAAGTGGTTCTCACATTCTCATAGAATTGAGTTGAGAGTTATTAATGACAAGTTTACAGGATGTATATCACAGATAGGGATCAACCAAGTTTTTTTTACCAAAATTTCATAAAATAAAACAGTCCGATGGTAATCAATAAGAAAATGTTAGGTCCAGATCGAAGGAGACAATCAAATTACATTGTGAATTTGGTATTCCAAAAAAATAGTTGCCTTAATTCAAATATAAGAGTACAATTAATGATAAAATGACATCTCTGATCAACGTTGCATACTTGCATCCTATATAACAAGTAAATCATTGTTGTTTTTGCAACAAAAAAACATAAAAAAAAAATAAAAAAGTACGTTGTTTAATTAGTTATAATATAATTATTACAAACTTGTACGTGCATTGTCTGTCCGGCCATATAACCTAAATCAAAAACTTATTACGGGCATCATCAATGATGACATGTGTAACTGTGAAAAATGATTTTTCAAATGAAAAACAAAAGTTAATTATTTGGAAGTCAATCAAGAACTACAATGAAATCATAATTAAATACAATTTTTTGTTAATTCTAAAGTAAGTTAATTTTCATCCAAGAACTACAATGTAATCATAAATACATTTTTTCTTTAGAAATAAGTTTTCTATCTTTCTATTTTAATATGTCCCAAAACAATAATTCAAACCAAAAATTATTTTAATCATTCCTTTAAGTGTATGACTCAAATAATTTCACACTTCTAAGTCCCCTAGTACTGCAAATACAGTAACGGTAAATTTAACAATTATTTTAAAAAAGGTGGATGCATGAAAATAAATTATAAGATATACATGTCTAAAATATTCTTCTTTTTACAGTAGACATTTATTTTTAGATAGATAAAATAAATACTATGAACACTGATTGAATAACAGATAATTGATTTGGTTTTGAGTGTTTTTTAGTACCAATAACCGGAAGTTATGGAGACACCATGATTGAGAATAAACATGCCATTATTTGAAGAAAGCATGATCACAAGATTGAAAAATTAGGAAAACTTTCACTTCAAGTTCAAGTGTTTGCTTAGAATGACAAATATAATTTGGCCTTCATTTCATACCATAAACATGTTTGTTACTATTATAACAAAGACATGGACTCCCTCAAGAATAAATAATTGTCTTGAGTTCCTACAAAGACAAAATTCCAACACTTGTTCGCCACCTCAATCATATTCTTTCTTTTTTTTTTTTTATCATTTTTCTTTTCTTTTTAACTTTTTTAATATGTTTGTTTTGTTTTTGAAAAAATGAAAACCTAACAGTTAGGGATCAAAGTTTTACAAATTCAGTATGTGACACTACAAGAAGAATCACGTTTAGTACTAACGAAAATTTGGTCACTAACAATCGGCCTGTATAGTGTCCAAAATATAGGTGGTCACTTCCCGTCACAATAGGTCCCACATAATTGGTATTAGAGACCAAATGCAAAATGTGATCAGTGATCAGTGATCAGGCCAAAGTAGTCACTGCTTTTGTGACAACCATTTTGTTACCAAATTTAGTCACTAAACCTTTTAAAGTCATCACTAAGTTGATAAATTAGCAACCTAAAAATTGTTCACTAATTTAGGTTAACTATAATGGTTCAATTGACATTCATTAGTGACTAAGAAATTGGTAGCTGAAATAAGTAGATATGACCAAAGAATATATGGATATTAATTTCTACTACAATTATGGTTGCGATAAGTGAAGATTCTAATAATTGTGACAATGAAAGCAAAAAAAAAAATAATAATAATTACAATAACATAATGCATTATTATTAATATAATGATCAAAATTTCGATTCAACTCGGCTTGATTACACCTCTAATCATTGGTCATTATGACTATCCCTTTAATAAAATGAGTTGTAGACTTGGTGACTATTTTAATTCGGTATCTAACCTCGTACTAGTGAGAAGTTCAATGATGGTTTTATGGTCCCTAACATCACAGTTAGTGACCAAAACATAACTTGTCACTAAAAAAACATTTTTCTTATAATCACATAATACGTATGTTTTTCTATGTTTCAAAATTATTTTGATATTTTAAATCAATCCAATCGTGACATAGAATCATGGCAAATAGTGTTTGAAGTACCAGAAAAATAACAAAAGGAATTAATATTTCATGAAGGATTACCATGATGACTTCTAGCTCTAGGTGCGTTTGGGGTTGATAGTGAAATACCCAACATTATAATAATATCTTATATATATACACATTCGTCCAACATCATAACTTACAAAATCATAACTTACAAAAACTTTGTACAAATAATACGATTAATTAAGTGTTCTATCTACTGATACTAAATGTACAACACGGTTAAGCTACCATACCCAACGCTAAACAAAAGCAAAAACACCAAAGAGGTTCCACAAGCTTTTACTACAAGTCTTAGATTGGGAACCAACGATTTCCTTGTCTTTATCAACAAAACCTATAAATGTTTCAACTTAAATGAGTTACTAATCCAATACATGCTCATAAGATACATGTTATAATAATATAATACAACACTAAGGCCAGTCTGGCTCATAGAATAGAATTTGAAGGATTATAAATTAATTATAGTATATTCGAAAGTTTGGATTATAAAATAATGAATTAAATTTTGTTCATATTTCTTCGAAATCTATAGTTGAAGGAATTCATTATTCCTAGTTATTTGTAATAAACTTTAAATTTCTAAACTAATAATTCGGAACTCATAACCTTAGCCAGCACTAAACATCATTCAAATCTTAAGCAATAAACCTAAAATGTATTATAATTTGTCTCTTTGTGAGACATTCCCGCATTTTGCATTATCCAATGAAGAAGCATTACTAAGATCCATCTATACGTTCAACTTCAACTTGAGATACAAAAAGCAAAGTATGTCTAAACTGTTCTTGGTGAACTTGTCCTCAAAGCTGTTCAGTGTTTTTAAAGCTGATCAGTTAAGCCTTTTGTCAGACTTATCCTATTGCAAAAAAACAAGTTTTTGTCTCTTGAGATATTCTCACATTTTTTCTTATCCAATGAAGAAACGTCATTAGGATCCATCTGTGAGCCTATAAAAAGAAGAATGCATGAATCCATGAATCCATGAATGAACGTTCAACTTCAACTTCAACTTGAGAGACAAAAAACAAATGAGAAGCTAAATATATCTTAAGAGTGAGAAGCACTGTTATTCATTTTTTTAAATATTGACCCACCAATTTTAAGTATATAAATAATGAATCATAAATTCTAGATTACTTAAAGGGTTTAATATGAAAAAACCAACATGTTTTTCACATTTTTGTGGTTTAGTCCCTCAATGTTATTTTTTACCAATAAAATCCTTAAGTAATATATTTGTTTGTGATTCTTGGATTTTTTTTTCTTTATTTTTTCAAAAAAGTCTTCAAGTTTGTGGAATTTTAGGAGACAACAGTGAGAACACGTTGGTTTTTTTACGGAAAAGACAGGATTGGTTATGAAAAAGAAACAAATATTTTCCGAAAACCGGAATGAAAACAATAACTTGTGGACTTTCTTATGAAAAAATAAACACGGAAAGACTAAAACGCAAAAAAATGAAAATATGTTGGTTTTATTCGTATTAAACCCTTAATTAAATAAACAATAAATTACTTTTTTACATTGATGTATTGATTTTAGTATATAAATAATGAATCTCACACACACACACAAATATACACACACACACACAAAACAAAAAAAACCTTTTAAATAGAGATAATTTCCATAAAACATGGAATCCAAAACATATGTGTGTAACAATTATGCGAATAAAGAGAAACCAGAAATAAAATTTTAGATTTGGTATTCATATCATATAGAGCATAGACACAAGAATACTGTTACTAGGTTAACCTCAACCTCTTCTCTAATTCATACACAGGGGTCAAGGTACTTCATTCACCTATATATAAAACACAATTTACTAATACTGAAAACATAATACTATACCCGACTTGCCATTCATTATTTTATATATGGGTCGCATCGTTATTTTTCCTAAAACAAAACAACGATAGATCTTGGCTTTTTTACCATATGCATACATTGATCACTAGATGTTAATCAGTAATGTATTGTAATATCACACACAGTCACACACACACACACAGCTAGATAGATGTATGTATGTATGTATGTATGTATGAATGCATGCATGTATGTATGGGGTTGTAGATCACTAGTAAAGTTGAAAGGTTTTGGTGTGGTATAGCTATGGTCTGGCTTCTCCATTTGGTTCCAACATTGTCTGCATTCCTCAGAGACAAACCACATAAGCCTCTCCTCCATTCACAATCACATGTGTGCACTAATCATCACAACAATCCAAATTTCTTCACACAATCACCATATCCTTCCCTTCCATCCTGCTCTTCATTTCAGACCTTAATTTGTCCCTTGCCTTTCTACTTCAATTCTACACCCAATATCACATTTTTCTCCTTTACACTCTTTCAGTTTCTTTCTTTCCTTATATATATATATATATATATATATATATATATATATATATATATATATATATATATATATATATATTCCTTGTATATATATTAGTTTATCCTACCTACCTATTATACATACATACTACTTCATCATCATCATATTTTCAATCTGGGTCATTTAGCTAATGTAGAGCAATTAAGATCATTAACACGAACGTAAATTAATGAAAGCTGACCTGATGGATCAATAACGAATAAATCAGATAAGACTTGATTCCTTCAGACACACACATATATACATATATACACCGCAGACCAAGAAATATTCACCATGTTACAACATATATTTCTAGTTTTGTAATCATGCATGCTAATCCTTTTGCCTGCCTCGGGACCATCTAACACAGACAGACAAGAAGCATAACTTTATCCCTATATGCTTTGCTTTTTGGATAGAAAATCACATTCCCTCTTGTTGATGCAACCACTTTTTCATTAACTTATATTATATAAACAGTGGTTTGTAGACATTCTTTGGGATTTAGCTAACAAGCGTCCAGAAATTCAGAAAGATACTCAACCATTAATTCTTTTCTTTATTTTCTCATGGTGGGGTTCAATAATTTGTTCGAGGAGGGAGACTGACCTGATGCTCCACCGATGATATGATAGTCAATAGGAAAATAAAGTGCAAAAAAACAAACACCGCGAGCCTGGCATGACAATTATCATGCATAATCAACATATATGTCCATTATATTTACCCTAGCTACCTAATTCAAAATTAACACACAGCTTCAATCATATGTTAAATTCATGAAATGCATAGTGTAAAGATGCTGATCTTATATGTATACGACTGTTACGTATATGGTATACCCTTCCCCTTCCTGAATATTGTTTTCTTGTCATAAAGTTTCCAGCAACTTTGGAATATATGAGAAAAGGTAGGTTATCTTTTCTGGATATATTGGGTTATTAAAAATATTCACATGCATGTTTCATGGGTCAGATGTAACTGCATCTCTCATGCATGCATGAGCAGTAAATATAATGATCAGTTCTTTAATAGCTGAAACTAAGAAAGTTACTGTCAAAGATATTTTTATATATCAACAATTAGCAACTTATTTTTTTACTCTCTCAATTCTCTTCCCTCTAAAATTTTCTTGTGACGACCATCGTACGTGCTCTGTTCCTGACCTAGACCCATTTTGGAAGCTTCTGCATATTTTTCTATTTTTTAATCACATCATTTCATGAATAATTCCAAAAGTAACATTCTCTATAGGCCAATTTTGAATGCATAAAATGCCATTTTGGACAAGGGAAATGTTTCTCGTGACATCTCATAATTATTGGTATATAAAGAAATGGGTTCAGAAACCTAGTTATAAGATGACAACAAATTCACATATATCCATTTTATAGCTGGAGGCCAATGAATGACACTCACTTATACATATATATAAGCTTTATATATATCATGTTATGTTTGGAATCTATAGCACACTAATCTTACCTATTTCATAAAAATGCAAAACTTTTCCCATTTGAAAATGTTTGTTTACTTTTTAATGAAATCATCAAGAGGCTCATTCATAGATAACATTACCTCTTAATGATTTAATTTAGAGGTAAACAAACCACCCCTAGTCTTTGAAGCAGGACTATACCCATAGTGTGTGTGTGTATGCTATTTCATTCAGCTAAGTATTATTTGGCAGCCAAGAACTCAATCTCATATCAAAAACCTAAACGATATAACACATCTTTTATTCCAAAAAGAATGATCATTGCTTTATCAGAGTATGATAATATATATGCCTTTGTTAATGTATGATATGGGTAGGATCTTTGTATGATTAAAAAGGTCACGTGAGTTGCTCTTCTGGGAAAGTACATTCACATGTGTCATTCCAAACAAAATTTTATACAAAGCATAAAGTTGTGAAGTAAGACAATTTAATGTCTGAGTGAACGGACATATGCTAGATGTAAAGTGTCATTCAGATTGTGGGGAACTTATATAGACTGCTAGTGAATTTTAAATTGTAAAAAAAAGCTACCAACTCAATGAAGGGCCAGTCCAATCAAGGTAAAATGTAACACAGTCAAATCTTTCCAACCCAAAGAACCGTAGCAATATTTTACTTTCAACAAATCTGTGGAATGGTCCAAAGAAATTCCAGTCATTTTCATAAGCCCAGTTTAACCCATAACTCCCCGTGGCACACTCAGAGATCTGGCTATTATAGAGAAATGTCAATGTCAGTAGCCATGCAAGCATAATTTTCACACACACAAAAAAAAACCCAAATCACTATGAATATATTACCTGTTTAAGCGTAAGCGTTCAAGTTATCACCAGGATTAAATGCTATGCAAGGAAGTGTTAATGACATGATTCACAGCCGTAGGAAGTGTTACGGTCTCACTGTAGAATTATCAAGCATTACAAAATCAGACCAGCAGTGTGATCACTAAACTGCATTTTTAAGTGAAAGAAAAACAAATTCACACAAGGTCAGGTACAAGTTCTGGTTCCTACCCGTGATCTAGAAGTGTTCCAAGTGCACTGTTATCTTGAAGTATTTATTAATCTTACATATGAGCAGAAGAAAAGATGCTTATAATTAGCACCTCGGAAGTCAAGCAACCATTTTTATTATGGTGTAACCGGAGACACAGAGAGAGGTGGGTCATGTAACCGCAGACGCCTTACTTAAGCGTGTTCTCTCGTAACTTATTCACATGAAGTAGAGCCAGAAACTCCACAGGTAAAAATAAATCATGCAGCTACAAAATGCAACAAGGGTACTAGGCAGTTTCAGATAAGAAAAAAACTTGGGTCCCTCTCTTCTTGGCAATATCTATTGATGTAAGCGCTTCGATAGCGACTAGTCTCTGATTTCAGAAAAAACAACTTACATGTAATCGTATATGACAGAACACTAGGAACACGGAACCTGAGATAGTTTCATAAGGCTGTCAGCTGTCTAATTTCTTTAAAAAAAAAAAAGAGGTTTCTTACAGCCAGCATTATCAACCGAGGGTTTCGAAAACTTTTTATGGAAAGATACTTTGCGTTTCTTCTACTACTAATTGTCAATTCACTCTTCAAGGCTTTCATTCATGCATAGATTGAATCCCTAGTTGCAGCCATAGGCATGATCACAATTCACAACAGCAAATTTAGAAACATCATCTTTAATGCATATAAATCATTTGCAGCTCGCCAACGCCTTTTCTCAATTAAAAGATCAGATATCCAACAAAAAGACTGGATTGATGTAAAATAGTTTCAAGCTTCAAAGTCACAAAGTTTCAATTAAATTAAAGGGCAGTGATCAAAAGTGATGTGCAGAAGGAAGGAAATCTGAGTTAAACTCTTGGGGACAGAATGTGCACATAAATGATTCCTCGACATTCTTGAAATAGAAAGCCGATTTTCTCCTCATCAAAAGGTTTGGAGACATACCACACCTACAAATTATATTGACAACTATAAGATAGAATACACAATAAGTAAAGGACATAAAAACATCTATTATAGTATAGCTGTATGGGAGAAATACTCTTTTATCTTCCCGAACTTCTAACAATTGAATAAAGGCTTTGTATTTGTTATTTCACATTTCAGACACCGTGACCGAGTAACGGTTCCTAATGCCTCCTTTGCTATCTGCAATCACACCAATAGGTTGTAAGTCACAGATCAATGCCAAAAAGATTTTGTACTCAACCATCTTTTCTTGTAACTGGGCCATCTCTTGATCCGATCCAGAATCAACCCATGTGATAATCCATTGAACTAAATTAACTCCCTCCATAAATGCACATTTGTCAGTTGAAACACTACTGCAGTTACATATTCTAGTTTGATCTTATTATAGAATTAATTAAAATCATAGGAGCAACCTTCAAATGGGGGTCAGACTCTTCATAAAATCCATGTTAATGGTGCCTCATGCAGTAGAGCAGTCCAAACGACCATTAAGATGAAGTGCTTCCATTTTCCCAATAGAAATGAATACCAGAACATAAGATCTGTGTTAAAGAGGGGTCTAATATTTGTGGCCTAAAATTTACAAGCACCAAATAAATTTTGTATGGTGGTGCCACTATACTACTATCGAGTCTTGACTACATTTCCTGATGGAACAGAAATGTGTTTACTACTTTTAGTATTTCCAGTGTATCAAACTCTGAAAATAACCATAACCATGCATATTTATGGAGTATAGCCAAGCTCTTCATTTATACAACCGAACTGTTTAAACTTATATATCTTTTGTGGTCGGCAGTTTTATCCAAATACTCAAGTCAGCCAGAAATTTTTGTTGTGTATGAGGGTTAATTGTTCCCTTTATATGGAATTTTTTGACTTTCCATTATACGATGTGTGTGTATATGAATGTATATGTGTGTGTGCGCAAAAAAATAATCATTGTATGAGAACTACGCCTTGATTAGTATGGTGTAGGATAAAGCAATGAAATGATAAGCTTTCACTAACAGACTGCAAAACCAACCAAAGAAGAAAAATGTAATGGCCTGCTCTAAGGATGAATACCTAAAACACATGTGAAAGTGCTGGCAGCAAAAGTAGGCAAAAGAATTATCATGACTTTTAGTTGCTACTTTGGGCGGCTAACTTTAACCCTAAACAAAATTTTCCTATTTTTGAATTATATAGTGTAATTGTGAATAAGAGTTGGCATGAGAAACACATAAGAATATTCCCAAACCAAACAGAGGAGCCATCAAAGTTTTTTCTTCTCAAGCTATAGAAAATGTGAAAACATGAACTGATGAACCCCAAGCTCAAACAACGAATGCATGCCCCTGGTACATTTGGTAAGGTTGGCCCAAAAAAAAAAGCTTTACCATCACATAGTCTAGAAAGAAAATAAGCAATGCAACTTTAATCATGTGTCATGATTCCAAGCAATTATTGACAATATATTGCAAAAAAGGTGAATAGACTGATAAACAAAAAAAACACATATATTGCATAAATCATATCAAGAAATACATAATTATTGACAATGTCAAG
The DNA here is from genome assembly GCA_020465985.1 of Centrapalus pauciflorus. Taxonomy (NCBI): domain Eukaryota; kingdom Viridiplantae; phylum Streptophyta; class Magnoliopsida; order Asterales; family Asteraceae; genus Centrapalus; species Centrapalus pauciflorus. The sequence continues at coordinate 709,987 of JAANYP010003966.1, forward strand.
TTATGTGTTGAAAGAGGTATGATAAAGACATCAGAGCTAAGAGACGAACATTAATAGAAATTTATAGATGAGTCCTCAATTTAAGGGTGTTTGGGATTTAAATTGTACTCGAAGCTGAATTCAAATTTGAATTTCAGTCGTTGGAAATTAATTTCATCATTCAATTCTCGAATTGGTGATTTTCAAACCAAAAACCAAATTCGAGTTACATGTTTTATTTGTGTAATTTGTGATTTTGGAGATTGTAAATTCTAACCACATCAGAAAACCATTCAAATTTGGTTAGGTTTCAAAACGAATTCAAAACTTTGAGTTACGTTTGGTTCAATGAGTTGGAATATGAATCCGGTTCATTTTAGAAATTTCACATTCAAGGAAACTAAAAACGAATTTGTTGAAAACCCCTAATGACCTAGACCTGATTTTGTTGTACTTGGTGTTAAAAGCATGTATGTTTATGCTTGTGAATTGTGACCGTTGAACAAATATAAGAAAAAATATTGATAAATGCATATGGGATGAATTTTGTCGACGTGATCCTATTTCCTATATCTTTAGATTATTCAGGAGCATTCTCAGAGTCAATTTTATTGGTAGACAAGGTTAGATCATTTCTATTACCAAACTGTTGGATTGCTGTTTTCATTAACATTGTTGCATGTGTTACATAGTTACATGGACTATGCTGTTTTGCCAGCTTGATGAAGTTATGAGGCTCGCATTCAAATATTCAATTATAAACTATTACAGACACCAACATGATTGGTATAAGATGGTAGTAAATAGAACATACCTCCTTCGAGCACCGAGTTAAAAAAATATCCACGACGACCTTGACATAATTCACAAACATTCCATGATGATGATAAACTCCAGTGCATACCCTACAGAAATAAGTACCATCTTCAAAATAAAAAGTTTTTAAAAAAAAAAACACTTCTGTTAATCTGTTGTATCAGAAAAAAGGCTGGTTGAAAAGAGAAGTTTCCTCAAACTTTTGAACACGCTTATTAACATAGAATAGTATGGCAGAAGAATACTTCTAAAGAGAAGAGACTTGGCAATTACATTCCTTTGTCAAACAAGAAGATTGTGCTGAATGTCAATTTTATATTTAAATACAATATAGACACATTGTGCCTGAACAAATTTATCTTTGCTGCTTGTTTCAAGGAAAAACATATTTTGTCAAAAACATCACCGAGCATTATTGCGAGGATTTCCATGCCTTGCTCATTCTTCTTGCTTATCGTGATGGTGTATGTACCAGGACATCAGCGTATACGCTTAGGAACCTTTTTGGCCACAACTAGGCTAGTAACACATCATTCTGACAGTCCTTGGATTCTAGCTTTTCTGCCATTTGATAGCTATCAAGTCTCGACTACGATAAATAAGGTGATGACAGAAGCAGACTATTAGCTTTATGCGTCTGAACTCCATCCATCTTCATAATGGATGAATGAATAGTACTTGTGACTGTAGAATGATGGAAGAGAGTAGCGAATTTTGGTCAGTATGTGAGTACTAATATATTACTGAGGAAAACTTCTTAAGGTATTTCTTTCAGCATTCCTTATAGTTTACGAATCACTTTCCAATGCATATCTCAACTCTGGTGCATAACCCATAGCCTTTATCTTCTCTCTCAAAACATCCAACACACAATATAAATCATCTTTTTCTGGATGTTCCTGATCTTGTGCATAAAATTTATGAACTCTACCTCCAACTGATATCCAACTAAAGCCTGGTTCCTTCCTAACACCTTGTTCTTTCATCAAATTTCTCAATTGAAGTCCTTCTTTGGAACTCCCTATTTGTGCATATGTATTAGAAAGAAGTACATAAGGAGATGAATCATGTGGATTGGCGGAAATTATCTTCTTTGCAGCTATTTCTCCCAATTCAGTATCCCCATAAACCCTACATGCTCCAAGTAGATTCTGCCAAACCATAACACCTGGTTCCATAGGCATTTGCTTTATGAACTTGAATGCATCATTTAGGCGACCAACACGACCTAACATATCTACAACACAGGCATAATGCTCCATCTGAGGGACCAAATGATAAATTTCTTTCATGATTTTGAAATAGTGAAGGCCTTCTTCCACCCTGCCTCCATGGCTACAAGCAAACAGAACACATAACATCGTCACGGCATTAGCTTCGATACCAAGCTGCTGCATCTTCTTAAATAGACAGAGGGCATTTGCAACGTCGCCATGCTGTGCATAACCTGATATGATCGCCGTCCATGTAACAACATCAGGGTTAGATATGCCCTCAAATACCATCATGGCTTCACTTATACTACCACACTTGGCATACATATCAATTAAAGCACTTTCGATGCACCTATCAGTGTTCAACCCAGATTTCCATAGAAGCCCATGCAGTTGTTGACCATATTCTAGAAAGCAAAGACTAGTGCAAGCCACAAGAGCATTGGAAAATGTGAACTGATTGGGTGCAAAACCATCTTCTTTCATCTGTGAGAAAACTGCAAGTGCTTCCTCCCACTCAGAATTCCGAGAATAAGCAGTCATCAGGATTGTCCAAGAAACTACATCTTTTTCCTCCAGTTCATCAAAAACCTTCTTTACATCTTCAAGTGACCCACATTTAGAGTATGCATCTGCCATTGCATTTTTAACACTCAAGGACATAACATCATAACCTGACTTCATAAGCATCCCATGAACCTGTCTCCCTAACAACAAACACTTCATAGTAGCAACTGCAGCAAACACACTACAGTAAGTGTACATATCAGATTTTATATTGTGTTGACACATTTTGACATAAAGCTCTAGAACCTCTTGGCTGCAATCACACTGTGCATAACCTGAAATCATTGCATTCCATGGCATGTTCAATGGACAACATGAGAAATTCATTTCAAAAACAGATCTAGCATCAGATAGTGCCCCACAATTTGTATACATATCGATGAGTGCAGTTCCCACAAAAACTACAGACTCCATATCCAATTCACAAATACATTTATGAACATGCTTGCCTTTATCAAGATCATGCAACTTCCCGATCGCCTTTAAAACACTGACAAGTGTGAATTTATTTGGGGTAAATCCAGTTTTTATCATTTTAAGAAAATAATCATATGCCTTTAAGTAGAGGCCATTTTCCGTAAACCCTGATATCATAGCATTCCAAGAGACTTCATTATGTTCTGTCATCGTAGTAAAAACTTTCCATGAATGCTCAACCTTTCCCAACTTTGCGTACATGTTAAGAAGTGATGTGCTAACACGAACATTTGATGTGTATCCTCTTATAATTGTCTGTGCATGTACTAATTTTCCCAAATCAAGACAATCTAGCCTTACACATAACTGAATAAATGCAGAATAGGCAAACTCATCTGGAAATATTCCACCATTTTGCATCTCGCAGAAGTATCTAAATGCATCATGAAATGATCCATTCTCTATCGAGCCAGTAACCATTACAGTCCAAGAAAAGACATTCCTTTGGCGCATTGTATTAAATACTACCCGAGCCTCAGTCAAGCTTGAGCACTTTGAGTATGCATGAGCAACATGATTGAGTAATATCAACAAGTTCTCATCTGAATAGTTAGCTTTCAACACATAACCATGAACAGATTTTGCTTCTTTTACTGACCTTTCTTGTGAACATTCATGGAGGAAGTCAACCAATTTCTGGACAGGAATTTGTTGGCTGTAACTAAGGTTAATGTCAGCAATAGGGACTGCCCTAGTTCTACAGATGGGGAGAGAGCACAAGGATGTTGAACTTTTAGCCTGCAATAAATATCCCATAATGGCATAATGTTATTAGATTACAAGAGAAATAAGTTCATATAAAATTCATTAAGAACACAATTCAAATAGACACCTATGATCAAAAATCCACAGACAGCATTAATCTTCATAAGAGTTCTAAAAACATGGACAGAGGTTTTCTTACTTTGTCATGTGAACCCGAGGTGAATAAGACTAGCTTTGGAGAGGGATAAAGACATGAGCCATTAGCTGTTGCCATTGTACACAGTCAGATGACCACTTCTATCAAATCTTCAGAAAAAAAAGGGACCGTGCTATAAAGAATCATCATCCATGACCACAAATGGATGTCAGCCTATATCACTTCGAAGGCAGCTTCGGTGCTGGAAAGTAAACCAAGTCAAAGGTAAGCTTTGGCACTTTTTGAAATATGATAGCTGCAGTTATAGTGAAGTTTGTTAGGGTTAATCACACAACACACACACACACACACGATAACAATAAAAGAACACAAGAGATTTGTGTGGTTCGGTCTAAACTAGCCTACATCCACAGGAGCAACTAGAGATCTCTTAATATTCAGTGATGATGTATCAATGTGGGACAAGTAATACTAAGGGCCTGCTGCCCCTTATTCCCAAGAAGCCTACACTCAACAAAATTAGGATTGAAAAAATAATAATAATTCTCTGAACGACTCGACATCGAAATCATATCAGGTGCAACACATGTAGGATGACACAAGATACATACATGGGATGTCCAAATGAACATGCTGGATGTAAGAATTAAGCAGAAAAAACAACCACAATAATGATGGAAACAGGAAAATACATGGATAAACACAACACGTATTAAGGAGCCAGATTAATGTAAATCAGATACTGCAATCAAGTTACAGGAACACATACAACTAAAAATTAGCCAACCAAAAATTCACGATAAATCCTAACAATTTATAAATTAACCAGGTAAATAGGTAATTTCACAATAAATACCAACAATTTATCAACCAACTAACCAAGTAATTTAACTATATTCTAAGAAGCAACAACTTACCAATCAACCTCTAAAAAGTAATACCTCAAGGTCACTAGTTAAGGACTCAAGGCAGCGCTGGAGGGCTGGTGCTGCCGGCGTCAGGCGACGGCAACTGCGCGAGGGCGGTGGTAGCATAAGCGGAAGCAAATAGCGAAGCAACACTGCAGATGTCGGAGCCGCGGAGCGGAAGTAGGCGGTGGTCGTGGTAGTCGAACGGACGATGAAAGATGGAAGTGCATTAGTGACCGGTGGGACGGCAGCGGTGGACGTAGCAGCAGATGCACAGGGAAGATGGAGGAAGTGCAACAGACGCCGATGGAAGAGGGAAATGGTGAGGATAAACCATGAGATGTAACTTGCAAGCAGGAATGTTTTGGGCTGAAGCTTGAAGCATCATATGGCTGAGCGTGGGTTTCTTGGTCAATCAAGTAATATCTGCGCGACCACGAACACGTTTTTGGCTAAGTTGCAGAAAAAATGACAACCGAAGATGGAAATTACTAAATCAAAAATAAAAAATTAATTTGAGTAATTTTTTAAAAAATAACATGGATAAACAAAAATATAAAAACTATGAAAATTGTTGATATTTTTCATAATAAACCGTTCATTTTATATTTTTACATTAGTAGTTTATTAATAGTTCATATTTAATCTCATATTCAGACCACAAATATAATGTTATTTTTAATTTTTTCTCTCTATTCTATCAACAATATAATATTTATATGTTGCTCGTGACATATTTTTAATTATGGGTTTTAATAAACTAAAATCTTGAAATGTCTTTATTGTTTTAGATAAACAATAACAATATTTCAACAGTTTATAATCTTTAAGTTTTCACATCGTTCTTTGAAGGTTCAACAATTCAAAATTTTGATAATAATTAATAAATATGCATACATATTCTCAAATAATAATCCACTAATTTATTGACTCAAGTATTATGTAGATTTTAAATGATTATTTATATATAAATGTATTATAAACGTAGAAATATTAATTATTTAAAGATAAATAAAATAATAACATTATGTGGCATAACTATTTTTTTTTAGTTTTATAAATAAATGTAAGTAACAACTAACTTTTTATTTGTAAACTTAAATGTTTAATTGATATACTTTGATATTTTAATTTATATATAACATAACGTAGATATATTTTATTAAAAAAGATAAAAAGTGAATGGAATATACTTTTACCAAAAGCCTTTTATTTGCTATATATATAATATTTTTACATAATATGTATTTATATTTAAACCTTAAATAAGTAATAACACAAATGAATAATATTATAATTTTTCAAATTATTTAAAATAATTAAATCGTAGTTTAAAATATATATCTGGAACACTTAAACAATTTTCTAGAAAATAAATAAAGATAATAATCATTTAAAAATATTTATATATTTTAGTAATTTGTCATGCATTATTTTCTCAAAATTTGTTAGTTATTCCTACCTCTTTTCTATCTATCTCAAAGTTTGTTGATTATTTATACTTTTTTTTCAATGGCTACGATTGTGTCATGTGAGCAGACAATTGAAAAAATCTGAATTTCAATGGCTGATAACTTGTCACGTCAACATAGAATCTGATTTTTCTCATTTTGAATGATTGAATTCAAATCCCGTGATCTGATCAAATGGTTATAATTGTGTCACGTGAGCAGACTTTCTTTTTGCTTTGTCCTCAAGAAATATATATAATTGAGATACAATAAATCATTATCTTTATTAATAATTAATGTCAACCATTAAAAATCAAAATTTTCATTGTATAAGTGTCGTATATTTTCCTTAAAAATTGGATTTCATTAACCTACATATCTTTATAATATAATAACCATAAACTAATTGTTTAAACAAAAAAATTTATAAAAGACACGTGTCAAATATAGTCTACGCCAATTGACAATCTATTTAAGTGTCAATTGACAATCTATTTATTCTTTTATTAAAATAGATAGATTTGGTATTATACTTTAATTTTTTATTTGATTTGAGGTTATAAATTTTTAATCAACTTGCACACTAAAGAATTGTCTGAATAATACAAGTTGCACATTAAAAAAAATTGTACAAATAATTTTTTTAAAAAAATTACAAGGTTATTGACAAGAAGATTGTTGCATGTGTTACCCCTTATCATAGCATGACTGAGTCCCTGCCCTAGCACCAAAGGATGCAGGGTAGGGCTACAAAAATTCCATTGAAGTGTAATATTCCATTGTTATTGGACCAAATGGATTCTAATTCCTCTTGAAAGTAGTAAAACCAAACATAAGGATATGTTAAGTTTTGATAATTTATTGATCCCTAGTTTTTAGGAAACCTAAAAACTCTTTTGTAGTTTAACATGTTTATTGTTGGTATATTTTCAATTCTAAGAAAATGATATAATCTCTCTCAAAATGCCATCAAGCCCAAATTAGCGTTTCCCTTTCTCTCTTTAACCTTTCCATCCTCTCTAATCACCACGAAGTCCATACCGAAGACACATCTGTCAATGTCCAAGTCGAGTGGTAGATACACCTCCATCGAAGACCATGTACTGCTCTCAATAAGTATGACAAATAAAGAGATAGAAGAGTCCAAGAGATGGAGCACAACTACATATCGAGACACCATAGTAGGTCATATTTTGAGTTGTCGATTGAATTCTTATCCGATTTCTGTTTTGACTAGTTGTTGTTTCAAATTTTCTTTAATGTTTCAACATCAGTTTGTTTTTTCTCGTAAAAATGGTAACCTTATGTTTATAACATATGAGTTTAGCTGATAAATAAAAACTTCACTTTTGTAAAATCAAAATCTTAAAAAGTTTGTTTTAGGAAGTTTCGGTTCCCATTCTATTCATCTCCATAATTCTATTTTTATGTAATTATTGGAAAACATTGAAAAATATTTCTTTATAATATATAGCATAATTTAAAAATATAACATACTTATGTGTGGTTTATTTTTTATCTTTAATAATAAACTAAGTTTATCCCTATAAAAAATAATATACCTTCAGAAGATTTTGAAAACAATAAATTTGATCATGTATAAGTAAACAAACAATATATTGTTCTGTATATAAACAAGTTATATATTATTTAGTTTCTAACCATGTTTTACAAGAACTTCACATAACTTTTTTCTGGTCTCCTTTTATTGTTTGATGATTTCATAATCTGAAAATAAGTACATACGAGAGTTTGGGGGGTGTTTGGTAATTGGTAGGATGGATCCAAAAAGAAGAAAATGAAAATAAGTATAATGGTTTTATAGTATACAAAATTAAAAAACAATTACAATATCAATTATTTCCATCCCTCTTCCCCAAACTTAAGGTGGATTTAGCTCATGAAAATGTATTCGATAAAATTGAAATTGAAATTAGCTTGTATGAAATTTTGGATAAAAAAGATAAAGAGTAAAATTTCAACCAAGGCTCCATTTGCTTCACGAAATGAAATTTGAATTTAGTATGTTGATTGGTTGATATGTGAAATAGGGTTTAGAGTTAGTTAAATGGATGAGTTGTGAAATATTAAAAATCTAAATTTATTTATAAATAGTTGGAATAAATTTATTAAATCATAGATTTTGATGAAGTATAAGCAAAATTCTATTCACTAATTTTATAACCCAAATTTCCAAACCTAATTCCTTCAAGCCAAATAGGTGTAACTATTCATTTGTTCTTGTTTTTTTCTTTACATTTCCTCCTATTAGAGCCCCTTTAAAAGGAAAAAAAAAAGGTATATGTGAGTTTAGATATGAAGGGAGGAAAAAGAAAAGGAAAAGGATGGTAGTTACTTGTTTACATTACCATAAATAACTACAACAATGGTTGGATACAAAATCTATTTAACATACATATTTTAATCTGTGAAAAGTTTATAGCTTTCTATGACGAAACAAAGTACAAGTACAACACTAGAGGAAAATTCCAGAAAATCATGATCCGTTTCCTAAGGTGTAGATGTTGGAGGAAATTGCAATTGTGCTTGTAATTACAGCCAGGATTATCATCGTCCCCCCAATTATCTTGTCCTTTCTTGAAGATATATTGTGAACATCTCTGTAAAACTCACTTTTAGTTAACTATTTGTTTCCATAAGTATGAAACTTCATGGGGAAGTTAAAAAGAACGATTATAAAACATGTGCAGATCGATGACATACCTCAGAGCAAGTGCACCGGGGAAGATGAAGGCAATGCAGACAGCAGCCGTTGAGCCCATGAACTGAAAGAAATACCATATGTTTGGAATGGCTATCGCGAAGAGGTAAGCTGCGGCTAGCAGAAGAATTGTGAGCGACAGAAATCTTTTGGCGTCTTTGGCAAGAAGAGACCTATCTGGAAAAAGGAGCTCGTCGATGTTTGCCCTCAATGAGAAGTTCAACAAAGGGAAAACAAGCATCAAGTGCAATGCATAGCTTAAGCGGACTATGTCATTTAACACTGCTCCAATCATTGAGCCAGTTGCTTGATCAAAGTTTACTAAAATGTCAGCCTCCGTTGAATCCCCAAACAGGATGTACCCGAACAACCCAATAGAGAAGTAAATGAGTGCACAAAGTATGAGAGAGATTCGAACCGCAGAAGCCATTGCAGCAGGTTTGCCTAGCTCAATTCCGATAGCATGCACTGCAAAACAGAACGCATTCTTACAATGACATTCTTCAACAGCAGCTAGTTTACAAAACAAATTCAGGTAAAATTGATTTCACTTGAAATGAACAACATATTCATTCCGAGAGGCTAGCAATTAACTTTTATTTTATGCATTTTGTTGGCATGATCACATATAGTTTACAAGTTGAAGTTGTTTGTTAATCGAACCTTACCATTGAAATGGAAAGTGAAAGCTGTGACAATGACAGGGATGGCGGTAAAGAGGTTGTAGAAGGCCGCTTGACCGTCTAACTGAGGTAACAGTCTGATACTCTTTGATTGTCCTTTGACAGCTGCAGAGATCGCCATGACTGAACATATTCCGACAAACACCACTGCTAGCAGAACAGCTACAGCTGAGCTCATCGATAGAAATTCTGTTGATATAAAACAAGTTAAGCAGTGTTTTCAGAGTCTGGTAATTGATTAATTGAAATAAAAAAGTAAAAAGAGATTGATCATATTAAGGCTGATACTACTGACCAACACGGCGGAACAAGACCAAGGGAAGCATGACAAAAACAACAACAATGAGGATTGAGAAATCCCGTGAATTCCACCAGTGAATACCAAACCATTCTTGCAGAACCCCCAAGTGAACCGATCCTTCTGCGGATTGATCCCCTGAAAGCACGTCTCCTGATAATACATGCAAAGAATCCTTAAGTGTCTTAATTATCATAAGAAGATACACTTAAATTCCTCTGATAATACATTATTCCCTGTGATTCCAAAGTACCACACCCTCCCTAAATAGTTTTTTGGTAAGATTCCAAATTTCCAAATTACAATTTCATAATCATCAACATTGCAAAAGCATCCTTGCATTCATTTATCCCCTTACGAATTGCAGTAGTTTTCATCTAATATTAAACGAAAGTCCTTTCATTGGATCGTCATTACAGTCGTGTAATCCATTGATCCCCATCAAAAGTACAATATAAAATCTAAAATGTAAATTGGAAAGGAAAATCAACTAGAATTGCCTAGTACATGTCACCATCACCAAAAGATTTAAGATGCGTCCGCATATATAAATGTAATTACTGTACTAAGTTATCAATTTGAAATTGTCATAAACTTTATGTTTTCTCCTACAAATATGAAGTTAAAACTATAATTGTTACAAGTTAGTTACCAGTACTTACTGTTCTGGTTCACCAAAATTGAACAATATCTTCAAGTTAACTAAATCCGATCTAAAAAATTGATAGATGATCAAATCAGATGTTGGTCTTACCGATGATAATGAGATAAATGATCAAACAGCCGAGATTCGTAATCATCACACAAATCTGAACAGCAACCGATCCTATCCGTCCAAACGACTCCTTCATCAGCCCAGCGTACGTCGTGGATCCTCCGGCGTACGTAAATCTTAACATGAACTCCACAGATACATCCACCAGCAAGGCGATCAGCACAATCAATACAAACGCCGGAATTACACCCAACACTTTGAGAGTCGCCGGAATCGACATGATCCCGGCACCTATTATGCTGGTCGAAACATTGAACACGGCTCCGGACACCGACGGTTGTTTCTCCTCAGTGGATGTCGTCGGCGAGCCATGCTCCGGCAGAAGTGGGATTACGTTGTCGGGGTTCGCCGGGGACATACTGAAATCTCTGTCTCAGTTATTGAAGGTGCATCGTAGTTTTATTTTAGGCCTTATTTTTTCATACGAGGACTTGGGTTACATGATATACATAATTTATTTATACATTAGAAATGTAGAATGATTGAGGTAGAATGAAATTACGAAAAAGGGCATGATAAAGGAGGTGGATATAAGGGTAAAATGGGAAAGAGACGGAGGCGGGTATCAATATTAAATAGACGTGGCGAGTGGTGTACCAATTAATGTATGGGGACGCATATGCAGTCAGAATCAGACCCATGATACATCCGAAGGCGGACGCCACCCCACTCGAATGAAAATGGATCTTTGACTTTGACAGTTTTTTTAGGTTTTTTTTTTTTTTTTTTTAAGGTGCCCTGCCTGTTCGATTGTAACTAGCCAACCAGGATGGATTTCTGTGTTCGCTAACCTATGCATGTTGATTAAAAAAAAACCAGTGTTCACACTTGTCACTAACTCATCTCTTTATATTTTTTATTCTCCGTGTACATGAATTAAATACGAAAGTATTTGAATTAGTCTATTTGGTACGAAAATGATATGTAAGTGAGAGGTCACGAGTTCTCCTCCCGTCGGAGCAAGTTGGAATTTAGGCGGTAAAAGTAAGTTCTGAAGTCCCCATTTATGGCAAATGAGTAGTTTAGGACTAGAAATACGTTACTTTACCGTTCAAAAAGAAATCTATTTATATTTATTATTTTCTGTTTTTTTCTTATAATTAGATTTCTAATTTAACTACTTTATTATTAAAAGAAAATATGAAATCTAATTCAAATACTTTTATATTTAATCCATGTAATTAAAAAAAGAAATATTTTAAACATTTTAGTAATAATCTAAATTTACTTTTAAGATAAAGTTTTTATTTTAATTAAAACATATAAAATTATTATCTTACAAATATGATATTTTCTCAATAAAAAAATCAATTATAATCCTATGAATTGTAATTTGAGTATTCTTGTTTATTTATTTACAATATATCCAACGGTGATTGAGAAATATTATAAAAATTTATAATTGTACATTAAATATTTTAGTTAAAGGTTATTGTTTATGTTACTTTTTATAAACTGGATCTAGATTACATATTTTATGTTTTTCCTATTTAGAAAAAAAAATTATATTATCGTATTAATAATTAGATAATAATAGATTCTTTTGAATTTTATATTTGGACGAGTTTAATGTTTATACGTTTAAATTTTAAATCAATCACACGTTTTATTATATTTTATATATAGTGAACTAATCTCAAATTCGTATAAAAAAATAAAATTATGTTTGTGTTAAAAAGTTTATAGATTATTTTTTCATGACATCCTACATTGATTGTATACAAAATGATATAGTTGAGAAATATTATAAATGTTTAATCCCTTCCAGTTATGCATTACAATTTTCTAACGATGATATTGTGGTTCTTCAAGGTTTTCTTATGCATAGAGGTTCACCATTGAACTCATCCGTATATGTGTGTGTGTGTGTGTTATGTATGTACGTATATATAAAAGATCTTGTGAGCATTATTAATATAGTAAGCACTGTGAGCACCAATTAAAATAAGCTTACACACACACACACACACACATATATATACATATAAATATATATAATTTTAAATATATACAAGTTTTAAAACAATGCAAATAAGGTTTCAATAGGTTCATTATGTTTGTTGGCTTTAAAATACATAACTAACATAAGATTTATTGGTTTGACTATATTTTCATGCTTTCATATGTAAAAACATCATTGTGTTTATTACGTCAACGAATCAAATATAAACAACTTTCATCAGGTTCATTAGCTTTTAATGATGGAAATAAGTTGTTTGTAACATTCAAAAGCTTCAAACGATGCTGACGTGTCAAATTTAATAGGTGTTCACGGTGCTTAATATATAATGATGTTTACTAGATCCTCTCTCTCTATCTCTCTCTCTGTGAGAATAGATTTTGATGATGTATGTATGTGTGTGTACGAGGGATTCATTGATATCTTATATTATAATAAAATTAAATTAAAATTTAAGATATGAGAATCCATACCATTACATGATCTTACACACCAATTACCATACATACCCACATCACTAAACATCTTAATAATTAAAATTAAGATTTAAATTCTAATTCTTTTAGATTTTATTCTACAAGTCCCATGCATTCTGAGCCTATATCAACTTAGGATGAAGAAGATATTTGATTTGAAGGAATTTTGAGCTCGTTGGCTTTTCTATGCTCTCATATTATGACTTTCATTCAACTTGAAGAGGGCTTTAATATGAATTTGATAAAAACAATATAAGCTATTTGTTATGCTTTCACCATAAGCATGCTCAGGTGATTTAGAACTAAATACAAATTACACACGTAGTGTTTGCATACAATTCTATATATTATGATATTATTCATTATACTATATATAATAAGAAAACCACTTGGAATTTCTGGACCATTGGATGGAAAGAAACCAATGGTCCAGATTAATGACAACTCATAATTATATATGAAATGTCTTTTATACCCTTAATTAAAATCAATAATTATATCTATGCCATTTTATCTTTCTTTCCTAATTAAAATCAATAATTAAAAAATATATAAATATCCTTTTATCTTTCTTTCCTAATTTATTTCCTTACATTAATCACTTCAATTTATTATATTAAAAGCAATTAACCAATAGGTTGCTAATAACTAAAACATATATATTGTCTTTAAAATTCAAAACATGCATATAATAATTGTAATAATTTTGTATAGTTTACATCTTAAAACAAATATTTATTTATTAATATAACATAATTTTTTAGTTAAATCATCTTAGGTATAAAATGTTGACAAATTAGATACAATTATTCCTTCATATATTTCATATGTTTTCATTCACAAAAATTCTATAAAAATATTGATTTTAAAATTTAAACTAATTTACAGAATTTAAAATCTACTTTTATTCTTAGAATTTTCTATTATTATTACTTAATAGTAGCAATTATAAGAAATTATCAATTCTTTTTATCGATTCTAAAAAATCTAAATGAAAATATGAATTGATATAAATAGTACACTTAATAATCTAGCTAATCTATATATCTATAATAAATACTAATAAAAGAGTAACTTTACTCTTTTCTTGTGAATACGTGTCATCACTATGAATCGATACGTGACATTTATGAGTTTTAAAAATAATAAAGAAATTTAATTAAATTTCATCCAAATCTAATATAATCTACTTTTAAATTCAAATCAAATCAAACAATACTCTGCTAATTATTAATTATAATATAATATAATAAAAGTTTAAAAAATAAAAGCAAATAATCACTATTCATATATATATATTTATATAGTTTTGTTTAAAAAAATAATATTTATATATTTACCTTTTAATTTATTATATTATATATATTAAAAATATCCGTGTAATACGCGGGTAATAAACTAGTTAATCTTTAAAATACAAAGGTAACATCAATAAAATAATACTATGTGTTCCATAAATATTTAGGATAGAATTAAAAACTTAACTACTATACCGTCTAAAATATCAGGTGATTGAGATACATAACATGACTCTTTTTTGTATTGTCTTAAATGTGAATGTTGCTAAAGTAAAATAAAAGAACGAACACATAAGAATCAAAACTCTAAACGATGGAGTTCCAAAAAATTAAATCTAAAAAGAAAAATGGGTAGTGAATGGAGATTCCCTTACAAAGAGTCGGATGAGGGAATACCTTCCCGTCTTGTTTAAAAGGCGGGATCATCCTCCCTTTACAACATCACATGGGTTTATAGAAGATCCCATAGGCTTGCTTGAAAACACTGGCCCAAGATATGAGCAAAACCCTTACATTGGTGAGAATGAGAGGAAGTTGGAGGATGAAGATGGTTGAATCGATCTCGTTGTTGGAGGTTTGTACAGGGGTGATTGTGATTTTTATTTGGAGATGTTTGCAACTTGTAAGCTATCAGAGTGGTTATATTTTTATTTTAATATGTATAATAAAATTGCCTTATAAAAACATAAATAATTGAACATTTACATTAAAATCTATCTTTCAAATCAATATCATTGTAAAAATAAAAGAATTTGCAAAACATAAAATATTTGATGAAATTGTTAAAAAAAAAGTTTTCTTATTAATTAATTATTTCATATATATCACAATGAAAACGAAATTATAAAAAAAAAGCTTATGTATCTAATAGAAGTTGTTAAATCAAAATGATTACATACTTGATGAAAAGATTAATCAATATTGAAACCTCGATCAAATAGCTTCTCAAGAGACAAAGAGTTAAGACATCATGTTTTTAAAGCCAAAAAAGATAAAATAAAAATAAAAAAATTACATAACACATATATGAAAATCTTTTATCTATACTATTAAAAGAGTAACTAAATGTCAAATGACATGTTCTTATTTAATCAGTCACATGTTGCTCATTCCTTTTGACACGTCATTTATTGATTTTATTTTTAAATTTTAAAGCAAATCAAATCTATGTAAATCTAATATGGATTAATTTAATAACTAACTAACTAAAATTAAGCAAGCTTGTTTATTCATATAATTATTATATTATACATATATATAAATATCAATTTTTAAAATTAGTCCATGTAATACATGGGTATTAAGATAGCAAACAATTATTTGAAGAGGAGTCGAGAAGATAGACAAAAAAAGATTTGGTTCAAACAAATAAGTACAAAGGACAAATATGACTTGAGCTGGCAATATCCAATCCAATGATCCAATGCATGAGCAAAATGTGTTGTTGGGTTGGATTTATTGAAGTGGTGAGGATTTTTTTTTTTTTCCTTTTCCTTTTATATAGCTAGTTGAATACTCAAAGTTACAAGAAAATGTTTGAGATTCCTTTTTAAAAAATAACCTATAAGTATTTTTTTAAAATTAATAAGTTTCATTAGAATATAGTGTTTGAGTTTACCTATTAGTTTTGAAAATCAATAACACATAAATGACTTTTTTAGTGTTTGGATTTGCTTAATTAATTATTAAATTGATCAGAATAAACCCTTTATATTTTATAAACAAAAGTTATTGAGAGTAATTATGGAAATACCTATGAAAGAGAGAAAAAAAAAAAACGTTTTTGTATTCAAAAAACTTACAGGATGTTTTTACAAAACCATGGTTTGGATGGTGAAGAAAGCAAATAAGTACTCACTACTCAAGTTGATTCAAACACTCATTTTACTTTTTTTAAGTTTTAATAAGTAAATAAACACCTTCAAAACTCGATTCCAAATGTCCATTAAATTAGTTTTGTAGCGAAAAAAATCGTAAACTTCAAATATTCAATTCGTTTAAATACTCTAGGAATGTTAACTTTAAAAGTATAAACTTCGAGCTCCGACACGATTGAATTTTTCTTTTGTTAAATCTTGATGTCGACACACACACACACACAATTTTGACATTCCTTTCACAATACCAAACACAATATTCTCTGCAGCCAAACAACGTACTCGCCACCGTTGTTTTAAGTATAATGAATCATGTTTAGTAGTATAAATTGATAAAGTAAAATATGAATAATCATTAATTGTTGCACAAATTAACCCTGTAATGTTTAATGAATCATTTTTGGTAGTATTTTGTCGTAATTCTTTTGATGACAATACCACAACATGTTACTTCAAATATGTTTTCTAATCTTGTCAAGAAAGATATTATGAATTGTTGCCGAATGAAGTATACAAATTGGTGGAAATGGCAATGATGCTTGTAACCACAGCCAAGATCACCACCGTTGCCGCCATCATCCTATCTTTTCTTGTCGAAATCCCGTGAACATCCCTGCAACCAAACAAAACACACATCGTTGAAACAGATCGATAGATCATAATTCATAAATGAGTAAAATATATATATATATATTGAATCGGTACCTCAAAACAATAGCACCAGGGAACACGAATTCGATGCAAGCAACAGTGGTCGATCCCATGAACTGAAAAAAGTACCAAATGTTTGGGATGGCAATTGCCACAACGTACACGAATGCAAGCAGCAAACATGTGAGGGATACGAATCTTGTTGTATCATTGGCTAGAAAAGATTTTTGTGGGAAGATCATTTCGTCCATGTTAGCACGTAAGATGTAAAAGATGACCGGAAAGACTAGCATCAGATGTAGCGCGTAGCTTAATCTCACGATTGCGTTCATCACCAACCCACCAGGCAAGTTAGCAGTTTCGTCAAAGTTTACTAGCATATCAGCCATGATTGAATCTCCAAAAAGAAGGTAGCCCACAAACCCAACCGCAAAGTAGATTGCAACACTTAGGACTAAAGAAATCCGCACTGCTGAGCTCATGTCTGATTGCTTCTCGAGTTCTGCTCGCACCGGATGAACTATATAATGCCCATACAGAAAAAAACCATATCAACAGTTGGTTCTCACACATACATACTCAATTCTATAATCTCATAGAGCATCGATTAACCATCAGATGATTTATTTCACATAAAAAAACAAATTTGGAGATCGATTGTTTGAATTGTTACTTGTGACATGGCAGCCAAGGGCAGTAGCAAAGACAGGGATAGTTGTGAAAATACTGAAGAAAGAGAACCCATCAGTAAAATCCGGAACCAGTCTAAGTTGTTGAGTTTCGCCTTGTAACATGGCGTAAACGGCCATCCCAGAGATGATGACGACGAAAACAACCGCAAGGAGAATCGATACGGCGGAAGCATGGCCTAATGATTCTGTAATGCAGTAAGAATAAGTAGTTAATTAGTCAATTAGAGGTTTTTTTTAAAAAATTGGAATGGAATGGAGTGTGTGTTTGTGTGTGTTACCAACCTACTCGAGGGAGCAAAAGAAGCGGAAGCATAACGAAGATGACAACGAACAAGAGCGCATAAGCCCGTGAATTCCACCAATGAATTCCAAACCATTCTTGCAAAACCCCCAAATGTACTACTCCTTCAGATTGGTTCCCCGAAAGAACATCTCCTGCGTATACACATCGCATCACCCATTTTGTTATTTACAAAACCTACTTATATCGCTTTTAATTCCCTCATCAATTTTGCTGAGATTTTCGATTTAACCAACATTTCACAAGTAAAAACTGATTCATGTAATCTAGATGATGAATTGATGATAGATAGGCAGATTATGGTTACAACAGAAGAGTAGTTACCGATTATAATCAAGTAGATAATGAGGGCTCCAAGGTTTGAGATCATGATACAGAGTTGAAGCGCAACGGAACCAAACTTCCCGAAGGATTCGGCCATGACGCCGCCGTAGGTGTTGGCCTCACCTGAATAATTGGTGTACCTCAACAAGAACTCCACTGTCACCTCAACCAAGAACGCCATTATCATGATGACAACGAACCCCGGAATTATGCCGATGACCTTGAGGGTTGCTGGAATCGACATAATACCAGCACCAATCATGCTGGTGGAGACGTTGAATACGGCGCCGGAGATAGAAGAAGTCCCGGAGATTTCATTTTCCGGTGGTTGCGACTTGGGCAAAAGTGAGGTGGTTGCAATCGAATCTCTGTTGATCTCTGATTTCATGACCGAATTTCGGGGGAGTTTAGTGATGGTGATGGGCAGAGGATCGGATTAAATAATCCACAGCAGAAGCAGAAGCAGAAATGAAAATTTATCGGCAAACTGATTTATATTTTATAAAGAGTAAAGTGGTGTTCCAATTTCATTTGTTTTTATCATCGGAACTTTGAAGCACACAACTCGAGGAACCGATATTGTAGAAAACAAATATATATATATATATATATATATATATATATATATATATATATATATATATATATATATATATATATATATATATATATATATATATAGGGTCGGGATCAATGGGGTACCATATTTGACTGGGGAACCGGAGTCCATCCATGTTTGGTTATAAGTTTAAAAGGGTAATATAGTCAAAGGTTTATCTTAAATAATAGATGACAACTAATAAATTAATGGATCCCATAATTATAGAGACTTACTTCCATGACAAATCTATAATAAATATCAAAATGGCTTTTAATGAACATGTTCAATTGGATTCGACAATGGGATTTAGTGAACATGTTCAATCGGATTCGACAATGAGTTTTATTGACATGTTCAGTTTTGTGAACATGTTCAATCGGATGTGTCAAATAAATGTATTTATTATTTTCTTCAAACCGTTCGTGAAGGTTCAATTTGATTTACACGTTATTGAACATGTGCAATCGAGGTTTATTGTGTTTTTAGTCGCTGTTAACCGTTTTGGTGATAAACCAATATTGACGGTATTGAACATGTTCAATCGTGGTTTATAGAGTGTCATCATTGCACATGTTCAGTATAGGTGTAAGGAATGATATTAACTGAAATGGAGATTTTCATGGGATACACAGAGATTTTCATGGGATACACAGAATCTTTGATTATAATTTAAACTTTTTAATACCATTTTTACCCCCAACATTAATTAATGTGGGAAAGATTTTAAGCAAAATTTATATTATATTTTAATAATTTTAATGACAAATGATTGGCTATAAATGGTTCCCCGGTACCCCAGTCTAACATGGTACCCCATTGATCTTGAATCTATATATATATATATATATATATATATATATATATATATATATATATATATATATATATAGGGATGAGATCTTTGTGAACAATTTATTATTTGTGAACATTGTGAACCAATTGCAATTTGACAAATCAGCATTAGTACCTATCCTTTGAGCATGCCATTTAACTCAACATTAAGGGCATAAATGCAAAAAAAGTAGTAAGCACTACTCGAAAGCTGGAGATATATTCGGAATGTGTTGGTTTGAAATTTGATAACCCAAGATTACATTGCATGCATGTAATGAACAAGATGCATGAAATGTTTTATTTGGGTATCATGCATGAATGCAAAACATGTTTTATCACTTATTTTATTGAAGCCAATAAGCCATGAGTCATATTTATTTGATTTATTTTGAATTTAATGAATCATATTTTGAATTTATTTATTTTTATTGAAACTAATGAACCCAATGAATTATTTATTTTCATTAAATCTAATGAAAAGAATGTACCCAAAAATAATTTCTTTTGATTTATTTATTTTTCATTGAACCTAATGAAATTAAGAACACAATGATTTATTTATCTTTCATTGAACCTAATGAAACTAATGAATCATATTTAGTTTGCTTTATTTATTTTCATTGAACCTAATGAAAAACCAATAAACCCAATGAATCATATTTAGTTTGATTAATTTATTTTCATTCAACCTAACGAAACTAATGAATCATATTTAGTTTGATTTATTTATTTTCATTGAACCTAACGAACCCAATGAATCATATTTAGTTTGATTCATTGAACCTAATGAAGCTAATGAACCCAATGAATCATATTTAGTTTGATTTATTTATTTTCATTGAACTTAGTGAAACTAATGAACCCAATGAATCATATTTAGTTTGATTTATTTATTTTCATTGAACCTAATGAACCCAATGAATCATATTAGTTTGATTTATTTATTTACATTAAACCTAATGAAAAGAATGTACCCAAAAATAATTTATTTTGATTTTCATTGACCCTAATGAAATTAAAGAACACAATGATTTATTTATTTTCATTGAAGCTAATGAAACTAATGAACCTAATGAAACTAATAAACCTAATGATTATTATATATGTGATACAGCTCTTGGGGAAATTACCACACCATCAACAAATTGATATAAACCGAAAACATAATATAAAAAAATTATTGGGCAATGATAGAAAAAATGCAAAGCGTGGAAGATGAGTCCAAATATAAATTGTTGAACAAGCACAAGATAAAATTGCTCCACTGAAAGTGATAATTGATGCGTAGAGATGTATGCATTGTATGCAAATTAATAGGTTTATTGTTACATAAGAATCTAAGGATAGATTTGGTGATTTTGTCAATTACTCAAATGCCCTTAATAAAAATTATTTTAATTATAATTAATTAATTAATTGTTGATTTGTCACATTTTTAGTGGTTCACATTGTTCACAATAATTATATTGTTCACAAAAGATCTCTAGTCTATATATATATATATATATATATATATATATATATATATATATATATATATATATATATATATATATATAGATTTAGGTTCAAGTGAGTACCACCTCTAATGCAGCGCACCAGAAGGTACCACCCTTAAAAGTAAATTTTTTGAAATTTTTTTTCATGAACATGTTCTAGTTAACATTACACAGATCATATGTGAATTTCACGCAAATCCGAACACTCTAAGTGCATGAAAACACGCATCACATAAATGCACGTTCACATATACTCAAAATTATGTAAGTGTGTGTTCACATCATTTTTTAGGAGCTAGGAGATGTGAATGTATGTGAAACTTACATATGATATTCATAATGTTAATTAAAACATGTTTATGAAAAAAAAATATTAAAAAAAGTTCTTTTAAAGGTGGTACCTTCTGGTGCGCTGCATAATGGTAGTACTCTCTCGAACCATATTCTATATATATATATATATATATATATATATATATATATATATATTGAGGGAGGTTCAATGGAAAACCACAATGCACCTGAAAACTTGTGAAAACCGTACTGCACCACCACAAATGCATCAAATTCTCGGCGTGATGCATCAAAATTCTCGCGTGATGCATCAAAATTCCCGCGTGATGCATCAAAATCCCGCATGATGCATCACCTTATTTACGATCATGTCACCGCGTTTTTCATGAAATGCACCAAATCAGACGGTATGCGTAGGTTTCCATAGTTTTCACGTGCATAGTGGTTTTCCATTGAACCCACCCCTATATATATTAACGAGTGCAACTATATGCACCATACTTAGCGATGACAATGAATCCGATAAGGATCGATGAAATCATATTCATATCCATATCCATTAAGTTTTTCATCATCCACGTCCATATGCATTCAAATTAAATTCATCCATCCATATTCATATCCATATCCACTTGATGAAACGGGTAAATGGAAACTTTTTTTAGAATTATTATAGTGCATTGTTTTGACAATTGTCATGACTAACAATACATTGATTGATTTAAATAAAAGATTAATCCAAGAATACTTTAAAACAAATACAAACAAAACATAAGTTTTTTGTAAATATTATA
Organism: Centrapalus pauciflorus; assembly: GCA_020465985.1. Lineage (NCBI taxonomy): Eukaryota > Viridiplantae > Streptophyta > Magnoliopsida > Asterales > Asteraceae > Centrapalus > Centrapalus pauciflorus. The sequence continues at coordinate 732,340 of JAANYP010003966.1, forward strand.
ACACCAATCATTAGGTTTTTGAATATAGACCACTTTAGAAATCGAATGCTAAATTGTTCGAACTAATTCGAAGTTGGGATTTTGGAGTTAGGATGTCTAATGGAGTTTATCAAGAAAATGATAGTTAAATAGAAGATTAGATTAAGCTAATGGTATGGGCTTTGGTCTTTAGCTCATTTTCTTACCATAAATAAATAATGTTATGACTTATGACAAATTAATATGGGTTATTACATTTTCAAATCTAATTAATTAATTAATGCAATAAAAGATTACAAATATATATATATATATATATATATATATATATATATATATATAATATCATAACATAAATATGTAAAAAAAATATTAATATCGCGTAAATGGATATTGGAATATTGTCCATGGATGAGAAATCTTCGTCTATATCCTATCCAGTATTCATTAATATACGCTTCATATACGATATTCATCAATTTAACTTCGTCCATATCCACCAATGGTGGATTGGATCGGGTGGATGATCATTGGATCGGGTGACGATTGTCATCCCTAACTATACTTTATAAGAATTAATCATCAGGTTAATTAGCCTAGATCATTTTCAATGAAAAAGAATAACCATACACCCAATCATAAACAACAATTTAGTTAGATTATAGGTTAAAATTATAGGGTATGGTGTATAAGAAATTAGAATATGATGCATAAAGAAAAAACCATTTATTATTTTTGTAAAAAATGGCTTATGAAATTAATTTGATGTATCACATAAAAATCATAACTTTTATCATAACAATTTGGAAGGAAGATTTCGTAATCTACCTTTAATCATCTATATATGTTAATAAAGTAAGGTTTTTAACATATAAAATCTAATTTAAATTGTTTTATATATTATTTAAAGAGCTAGCTAGACTATGAATATAATATATAAATGATATTATCTTATGGAATTTTTAGGTGGACTAGACATCTAATAATCAAGTAACATGGACATCATGATATGTCACAACCATATTCCTTGTTTGATACATTAAAGTTAAAATTGATGACACATTTAGAATAACATTCTGGTAACAAACTATAAATTAGTGACAAAATTTATGTAAAATAGAAAAAAAAAATCAAATCAAATCAAAATAAGTGTAAAACATAAAGACTATGACCACATCATCATAATTTTGAAAAAAAATAAAAAAGATTCTAAAATTATGTTATTTCGATACGTATTTTTATATACATGAATAAGATGATAACATTTTAATTGACATAATTAAATATACATCTTTTGAAATGCTTTAGTTGCTTATGAGAACACATTGGATGCCTAAATCTAAATTAGGTAAGTCATTTACTTAAGATATAGGGCATTGCTATATGTACACTCCTTCCACTTAATTTTTACTAATCACACACCCCTTACTCACATGATTTTTGTTAATGACGTGAGACCTAATGATTAAAAGTTAATCTTATTTCACATTAAGAGGGAAGATGTGTGATCAACAATTGAAGGGGTGTGCATATAGAATTACCCTAAGAAATATTGATGAATTGATGTTTGATGTGCATTGCAAACTAGTTTCTGTGTAAGAATTTCTATAATATGGAACACATCAAAGTGATGAATAGATACAAATTTACAATATTAAGATATATTTATAACTATATGTACAATCACAATGATTTTATACATGGTTTATTTTTCAGATAAATGAATTAAAGACTTGGTACGAGAGCTTTCTTTATAATATAAAATTATTTTTATCATCAACTATAGGATCATATACATATATCATTATCTCCATAAGAAAAATATTTTACACGTGATGCAATTATAATGATTTTTTTATTTATTATTTTTGAAATTCGTAGATGAATATGCGATTTCGGAATGATGTTTGGTTAGAAAAAGAATTATCTAAATAATTTTGTTTAATGTAATTGATCTAGTCATGAACAATATTGAACAAAAGGTAGATTAGATAAAACCAAATAAATCCTCAAATTACTAAGCATATGTGTAAGGGCTAGTTTTGGAAAATCTAAATAACAGAAGGGACAAAAATGAAAATATAATGAAAGAAGGGTCCTGGCCCTGTCCAGTAGTAATAGAAAAACCACCAATTTACGTATTTCACCCTCCTTTTACGCATTTCTATTCCCCCACCCTCCCCTGTGTCTTCTGGGAAACAGAGAGACAAAGAGAATGTCTGATCAAATAGCGAAAGGTGAAGATTTCGAGAAGCAAGCAGAGAAGAAGCTTAACGGTTGGACTTTCTTTGGTTCCAAGCATGAAGACGCCGCCGATTTATATGAAAAGGCTGCCAATTTTTATAAACTAGGAAAATCATGTAAGGCGTCACCTACAAACAATCTAATCCTAATTTGTTTCGATTTGATTGCGTTTAATAAATTTATTATTTCGATTGTGATCTTTATGTATATTCTGAATAAATTATGTTTGAAGGATCTAATTTTTATTCATTTGATTTGATGTTGACGTTTTAATGAGAAATTAAGGTTTTCAATGTGATGGCGATGATCATTTTCTATTTCATAATGTCCAATGTTAAGTGAGTTATGATTCAAACAAAAAAACCAAAAAAATGTATACTTCAATACGAGAGAGGATGCCATTCATGTTTGATTGATTTCTCTTTTACCCTTTAAGAGTTTACAAGGTCTGTTATCTTCAATTGAATCTTCATTTACTCCCTTTGTTCTATCAAAACGAATGCAATTTAATTTTGAATATTAAATATGTATCTTTCCAGACTCAAAATGGATATAGGTTTTAAGCTTTCAGAGAGAAATTCGAACAACATAAAAAATTAGAACTAGTACCACAAATATATTGATACTTTTGTTAAACTTGCGATGAATTCCATATTGATTCTCTATTATGTGTAGATCATCTGGCAGGAGAATGTTGTGGGGGTTGGCAAACGCTAGGCCTCACACTTTGCTTGATAATTTTATGGCATGTCTACAGAAAACTTGAGGCTTTGCTAAATTGGCCATGGGTAATCACCAGCATATGTATATATATATTTTTCTAACTTGACTAATGGTTTTTCAGGGGATCAAGCTGGGGCAGTATACGTTAAATTGGGTGAGTGCTATTTGAAGGTAAGTGTTTGACATTAGTGCGCCCCCACTACTTCTTGCATTTACAAGAATCCTATATTGATAATTGCTTTGTGTTTACAGTTGGATAGCAAACATGAAGCTGCTAATGCTTTTGCTGATGCAGGCCATTGCTATAAGAAAACCAACACTACAGGTGTTCATCTTTTTAACTTCCATTTATGAAAACTTTTTAAAGATTATAGGGGCCTGATGCTACTCAGTTTGCTGTTAGATTCTATTAGCACTCAGAAGTATAACAAAACTTTGGACCATGTAGCTTTCATGTTTGATCGAATGTAACACATTTTTGGGCTTTTTGACCAATTGAATTATGATTTGATATATTTATGCCTAACACACACGAATTTATTTAGTTGTGTTACCCTACCTAGTTACAGGAATAGCAGTATAGGCAAATTGATGGTAATAATGCCTTTGTTTTTCATCCACTCAAGTTTTTCATCTCCCTACTCTCTTGCACAGCCCCTTGATCAACCACCCCACCCCTCGCTGGAAAAACAAAAGGAAAAAGAAAAAGAGACGGCATCTTTTCTATTATTCGAATGTATATTGTCACATGAAATACTTTGTCCTTTTTCCCTCCAAAGTTAATTGCATGCTTCATCTTCTTATATCTTCTCATCATTCAATTCAAAGATTTTATCTTCATATTGTTGGATATGGATACATTGCAGAATGCATATGTCGCCTAGAGCAAGCATTAGATTTATTCATGGAAATTGGGAGGCTGAGTATGTCTGCAAGGTACTGCAAGGTACAACTACTGGGTCTCTTTCTCTTGGTTATACACATCTTAATGTGGTGGTTGATAGATTGATTTCATTCATGATTCTACTCCCCATTCATTAGTCAAGTCTTAAACATCGACTTGCTCACTCCATTTTCTTCATTAGAATCTGAGTTGCCTTACACCATCAACTAATGAAAATTTATCTTAATTCTTCCCTAATCCAGTGACCACGACTTGTTATAAATAAGCAACTTCAAGTGATAATACAGCATTCTGTTGCTTGGGGTTGCATCAGATACTCATGAAACTATCATTGCTATTGATGCCATTGTCATGAAACTCAAAATCAGAATAGAAGTATTTTCACTGAATTTGAAATTTTGAATATATAAACCTCTCATATTTGATGATCTGAATATTCTGCAAATGCTACAAATTTTAAAGCTCTGGGTTTATCCAGGAAATTTCATCTAGGAAGACACTTGGAAGAAAACCCATTCTGATATTTCTGAGGCCAAGGTTAGAGAGTAAACATTAGATAAAACAGTAATAAAATTTTGTGTGTTTTAAGAATTTTTAAAATAAAAAGAATACTAACAGTCGGGCATAATTATTTACGGTCTTGTAAAGTTAGCGATCTTATGGGTTGCAAGCCAGATAATTGGATACTGGATAGTCACAAGTTAATTGGATTGTGATTTCCTTCTCGTGCAGGAAATTGCTGAATTATATGAACAAGAACAAAACTTGGAGCAAGCTATGGTTTACTATGATAAAGCAGCTGATCTTTATCAAGGTGAAGAAGTGAGCAGTTCTGCAAATCAGTGCAGGCTGAAAATTGCACAGTATGCTGCTGAACTGGAACAGTAAGCAAGCTTAAAACATCTAGAATTTAATCAAACAATTTGAATCCATATGGTCTTGTCTCTTCTTCATTATGCACAGATTATGTTATCTCGCTCTAAGTGATTAGAATAATCTTGTTTAACTGAGTCCAGATGCAGGATCTGCATTTCTTTATTGAATTGCAAGGAAAATTAGAACATTCTCCATTTGTGTATGACACTTTAAATGCCTTTTTTTTCTTTTGAAACGGAAAATGACCAACTTTTTTCTGTTATGTCGAAGCATTCAATATATATGTAAATCGGAAACTAGTTATAATGGAAGCCTTACTGACACCACTATTCCTAAAAAAAATTCAGGTATCAGAAAGCAATTGGAATTTATGAAGACATAGCACGACAGTCACTCAACAATAATTTGCTCAAGTATGGAGCTAAAGGGCATCTACTGAACGCTGGCATCTGCCAACTCTGCAAAGGCGATGTTGTAGCAATTACAAATGCCTTGGAAAAATATCAGGTCAAGTAGTGAATCCTGATGAGCAATTTTTTATACCTTCATGTTTAGAGATATCACCAGAATGTGTAATTGCTACTGTAGGATCTGGATCCAACCTTTTCAGGATCACGTGAATACAGATTGCTAGCGGTACGTTGCATCTTAGAAAAATTGGCAATAGATTTGTATCTGATTTCTTATATTGCATGATTTTCTCTTCTTTGATTATGTTACGTCATTACCATCATGGACTCATGGTTCTCTTAAAAATTTTCAGTTATGATTGATTATATTCAGAGATATTTTATGCCCTCTGTAGAGATTATCTGTTTCTTGACTAAATAAAATTCTTTATTGGCTTTGATCTTTTATGTAACCATAGGAGATTTACTTGATGTTTCTAGGATAGGTTTCCCATAGAGCCCTCAGAATTGGAACAGCTTATTGAGTTTATATTTAAAATGTATGTCATACATACTAATTTGTAGACAATGTTGTGTACTGTTATACATGTTTATTGCAGTTTAGGGCCTGTACTTTGTATGGTTTTCCTTCTCCATCTAGTTCATATAAAATACAAACAAGAAGGTCACCACCATTTGAGCTCAAATAATTGTATATATGAGTAACTCAAAAGTCAAAATCAAGGGAGTAGATTCCGCATCTTCAGAGTGGAGGCGCTACCAAATTTTTCAGGGCATGTATCCCAACATGTTTTTACACTCATTGTCACGTTTTTTTTTTTTTGGTGAAATACTTACCAAACACCCCCACATGTGTATATGGGATTCTCTAACTACATATATTGAAGATTTACTATATGGTTCTGTTTTCATTGTATTTGTTTGATTATTGTCTTTGGTCAACCTTTTTAAAGTTGAGTAGACCCCGACACGTTTGGATTCCTGGCTCCACCCATGACAATAACAATGCTTAATGCATTATTTCTTGGACAAAATTGGATAGCCTTGTTCACTTCTAGTACCTGGAATGTTGCATAATAATGGAGATTTTGTTATCTATGTCAGGATTTGGCTGCTTCAATTGATGAGGAGGATGTTTCAAAGTTCACTGATGCAATCAAGGAATACGATAGCATAACTAAGTTGGTAAGATTTCTGTAATAATCTTATCATCAATTTCTAACATTTCATATTCTGATTTAAGACATCCTGGATTGTGGCAGTGATCAATAACCACACATACAATTCCGATTGCAGAAAATGGAAAACGAACATTTCTAAGTGGTTTAGCAAAAGGCTTTCATCCAGAGATGTTGCTAGCCTATTATTTTTGTAATTTATGATGCTTGACATATGATAGAACGTAGTAAATAATTTGAATTAAAAGACAGCAGCCTTTTAAAGAACAAAATTCAGATAGAAAAGAGGTAAGTTATCATCTCCTCAACCTGCAACCCCAACTCATGTGGAGTTGGATCCACAAAGTCATGGACTACTTTCAACTCGAATGATTATAAAGTCATCTGATTAACAGATGTAATAACTTCTTCCTTTTGTCTTTTTGTTGGTTCGACTCATTCTGTCTTCTAGCATATATATCATTTTAGGAATAAAAGAGAAGGGAGAGAGGGAAGTGGTGATTGGTGCATAATTTTGTGGCTAATTGTCGTTTATACAATTAGAAAGAGAAGGGGCGAAGGGTCCAAACTCACGATGTTTGATCATTAAGTGATTAAACCTATACACACACTCCAAATTCACAATGTTCGATCATTAAGTGATTAAACCTACACACACACACATGTTAGTGTGTAATGTTACAGATATTTTTTGGTTTATTGGTTTCTGAAACGGTTTGTCTGGTGTATGTGAACACAGGACGCATGGAAGACAACCCTTTTGCTGAGAGTGAAGGAAATGCTGAAGGCCAAGGAGATGGAGGAGGATGATCTTACTTGAGTCCCTTTTCTTCAACACATATCTCCACTTAATTTGTTAATTCATGGCTGCATTCTTATTGCCTGGTGTGGGAGCCTTCTTGTTAATAGTATGCTTGTGTTCCCTTAAACACCATCTTTTGTTCTATGGAAATTGGCTAACATATATATCTATGTTTCAAATACAGTAACCACAATTTATATTACACAAATATTGACACATTTCGGGTTCAATTTTGATGGCTAGTTGTTTATATGCACGTTGAAGATGAGCGAATTCTCATGTCATAATCCAAACGTCGTGTTTTTATATAAACAATAAAGGTCCTCTTGTCAAATTGAAAGAATAATATTGTGATCCAAAATACCAAAATCGAGATTAGTCAACAAACTGACGAGTAAAAAACGATCATGTAATTGATATGTTTATTTTATTTATTAATGCATGCAGCATGAGAAAATGCAAGTTAAAGTTTAAGGGGCAAAATGTACATGGCAGAAAATTTTGAGGTTATATTTGACAATAAAGCTATCCAAGAGGATTAATTCGGTAAAAACACAAAATATATTCTCGCCACGCCAGACAAACGTGGTTGTTTTACAAATTACAATGGGTCTGCCCAGCTGGGTGCCACTTGGAGGTCTTCTCGAAGAATATAGTCAATAGTCAATGCACCCGTTCTTCGTTTCTTTCATCTGCTATTGATTTATTTCGTATAAGTTTTCGTTCCTCTGGGTCAAAATATGAATTCCAAGTAATCTTCTTCTACAGGTACGTCTTCATTTTTAAAATCAATACATGCTTCTTATGATTTTTTAATGTGAATCCGTGTATAATTTTGATGTCTGTAATATACAGACACACACGTTAGCTTTGACTGCTTTAGAGCGATTTGAAGTATCGAGCTTTTGAAATTTCTTCATGCGAGACGAATTACTTGCTAGGTTTTGCACATATTGTATGTGGATGACTTGAAATTGTTGAGGAACAGCCTATTTAATTTATTGCGCTTATTATAGCTTTGTGTTTGATATATTGACATAGTTAGTAAAATTAGGGCTGTTAAGTTAATGGTCAGGATTCATGTGTATCTTGTTTCAGCTCAAACTATTAATCGACTTCCGAAATTCATATTAGATTTGCTAAAAATTCAGCATGAATATTTTTCTACTTGTGTTTATCTGTTAAAAATTGTATGACACTTGTCAATTTTTTCCTCCAAAATTTGATGAATCCAGTTATTCGAAGTTTTAAAACCAGGGACAAAGAGGGAAAACATTTGCACCATTGCACTTACTGTTTCAAATCAAGCAATGCAAATTGCTAGACAAAAAGGGGTTGGCCCCGATCAGTTACAGTTGAATACGTAGGAAATTTGGGCAATTAGATTTTGGAAGTCATGTGATTTTGTATATATTTAAAAGTTTGTAGGTGTTTGATATAAATTGATGTGTTCTACGACTTCAAACTTAAGATTCATTGAATGGCAATTTTTAAGTCAGTTTCTTTGGATATAGAATGATTCTGAACCTCGTCTCTTTCCGATCTTTGCATGTGCAGCGCTGCCACAATTTATATTTATACCGAAGGAACGTGGATATCAACTGTAGGCAATCCACATTTAAACATTTGAAAGGTCAAAATATTATGAGCGTAATATAATGTCTTCAATGGATGATGATGTAATTGAAGATGCAAACTCTAAGGGATATAAAACCAAGACTTTTGTTTCTCCTCTACACATAAAATCCCGTCAAAAGGGACTACTTAGCAAGGAGGATAATCAAAATCGAGTTGATAATGATCATAATTCTTTGTATAATAAAATGTCAAGCCTCTTTGGATTTGGTAAGCTAGACTCACCGTCTGTAAGATTCCAGCGGCTTGCCCAGGAGAGGGATGTTTTCTCGCGCACCGTACCTCCCACCACTAATCATACATTTAGAAATAGCGTCCGTAGGGTCTTTTGTAGGAAAATTGATTGGGGATCCCTTGGAAACATGTCAAAAGAATGGATACGGAATCCAATGAATATGGTTCTCTTTATCTGGATTGTTTGTGTTGCTATCTCAGGAGCTATTCTCTTTCTTGTTATGACTGGTATGCTGAATCATGCCCTTCCAAGAAAGTCTCAGAGAAATGCTTGGTTCGAAGTCAACAACCAGATTCTCAATGCACTATTCACGCTCATGTGTTTGTACCAACACCCTCAGCGGCTCTATCACCTTGTACTGCTCTTGAGATGGAGATCAGAAGATGTTTCCAAATTGAGAAAATTATATTGCAAAAATGCAAGTTACAAACCTCAAGAATGGGCACACATGCTGGTGGTTGTCTTGCTGCTTAACCTTAATTGTTTAGCACAATATGCTTTATGCGGTCTCAATGTAGGATACAAGAGATCAGAGCGACCGGCGATTGGGGTGGCAATAACTATTTCCGTGGCAATTGGTGCCCCTGCAATTGCTGGTGTGTATGCTGTTGTTAGTCCCCTCGGGAAGGACTATGATATGGCTTCTGATGAAGAATCCCAATTACAAAAAGATAATCACGAGACTGCTGAGGGGAGTAGTGGTGCAAGCCTAAAACCAGTAAAATCATTTGAAAGGAAGTTCTCATTTGCAACAAAAGACGAGCCAAGAACGAGTGTAAGTAGTCCAAAATGGAGCGGAGGTATATTTGATTTTTGGGAGGATATCTCTTTAGCATATCTGTCTTTATGTTGTAGTTTTTGTGTTTTTGGGTGGAATATGGAGAGACTCGGGTTTGGAAACATGTACGTTCATATCACAACGTTTCTTCTGTTCTGTTTGGCGCCATTTTGGATATTTAATCTGGCTGCCATTAATATCGACAATGAGACCGTCAGGGAGGCACTGGGGGTTACAGGAGTATTTCTGTGTGTATTTGGTTTGCTTTATGGTGGCTTCTGGAGGATTCAGATGAGGAAGAGATTCAATTTGCCGCCATCAAATTTCTGTTGTGGTAAACCGGCGATTGCTGATTGTGCATTATGGTTATGCTGCTGTTGGTGTTCTCTTGCTCAGGAAGTCCGCACTGGAAACTTATATGATATTGTGGAGGATAAGTTTTACAAAAAACCAGAGGCTAAATCTTGTGAGATGCCTATATCACCACCTTTGGCTGGAGAAGAACACCTGAGTTTTCCATCTAGCCCAAGTCCTCCGCTTCGAAATAGCTCCCGTTCTCCAAGCCCTAGCAGGTTTAAGAAGGAATACCAGAGCCCGATCAGGCAGCTACCCACGGTGGATGAAGGCTCTTCATCTGGTGTTAACGTAGCAATCCTGGAACCACCTGTTCCATCCCATGTACATAGAGACGCCAATTAAGAAACTTTCAAAGTTTAAATGCCGTTATGATTTGTGGTTCAAAATTGTAAGAGGACTATCCCATTTGTATTTTTCGAGTATATGAATATCTAGGGGTGGGTTCAATTAAAAACCACTATGCACCTGAAAACTATGGAAATCTACGCATACCGTCCGATTTGGTGCATTTCATGAAAAACGTGGTGGCATGATCGTAAATAAGGTGATGCATCACGCGAGAAATTTGATGCATCATGCGGGATTTTGATGCATCACGCGAGGAATTTGATGCATTTGTGGTGGTGCAGTACGGTTTTCACAAGTTTTCAGGTGCATTGTGGTTTTCCATTGAACCCCACCCTGAATATCTATATGATTTCTTGCCCTTAACCCGGGTTTGGGATATTGACGTAACACATACAAGTGAATACTGCTCACCTCATAACTCGTTTTAGCTAAATCTAAAATCCCTTCAAGTCTAAGAGCGACTAAACCACTTAACCAATTCATCAAACCAAATATTAACAAATAAAAAGATGGGATAACAACAAATCTGTAAATTCAATCAGAGTTTTTACGATGCAGTGCAAGTGTTTGTTTCAAATCTTGACCACATTGTAAGGCCCATCATGGATCTCAACTTGGATGGTGTAACGACAAAGACGATCACCAGATCGTAGTAGCATCATCATTCTGAGAGTTGAGCTATGGATATCTGTGTTCACGACGATTCTTCCTCCATTCCCATGGCATTTCAGGATTAGAAGAAGCCCACAACCCAATCCTCTTGGCTCTGGCATCTTTCTCCCACTGATATCAAACCAATTTTCTCGATGATAAACAAAACTTGATGTTCCTTATAACAATGAATCAGGAAGCCAACAACAGGTCTTACCTTGTCTAATTCTGGACGTCTGTCGTAAGCAGTGTAGTGCCAAGCAAGTCCTTTCTTCAACATAGATTCCTGTTTAATCAACTTTTCATAATTAGTTGCATTAGACTTGTAGGCAAATAACACAAATGACAGAAGCAACATAGATTGATTACTTGAACGAAGATGCCATTACAGTAGATATCACCAACAAAACGGCCATAACGATCTTCATCAAAGATCAAAACTTTCAAACACTTGCCATCGATTATCTTCATCAGCTCATCCTTAGCCTCTTTCCCATAAGGCATTGCACTCTCAGGAGCATCTATTCCCCTGTTTCCTCCAATTTACTTGTAACATTAACATTGACACTGTCATTATACTATGCTCTTTCTTGAAATTTGACCAAATTGTAATACCTTAGTCTAATTCGGTACTTTCGTGCTAGAATATCCTCGTTGTTAATGTGTAGTACCCTGTGTCAGCAAGATGACGCATTATTCAGGAAAAAGTTTATCAAAGATTTGCTATAATTGCAGTATCATATCAGGTAATTACCGATAGCCAGCATCAGTGATTTGCTTGTGCAGTGCATCAGCTCTAGGGTAGTCCCTCATGGCACGGGCTTCGTTGCGTTCGACTGCGGCCATTTGTACCTCTGGGGGAATGCGCGATGATTCGCGGGGATTCGAAGTGTTAACATACACAGTTACAGTATCCCCATCTGCTACTGCCCTTGGATCCACCTTTTTTTAGGAATTGCAAAAGAAATGGAGTTGGTTGGCAGGAATTAGGAAGTAGGAGATGTGATTGTAAGGAAGTTGATTCTTACAGGAAGTGTGTGTAACTCGAACTTGAGTCCATCGGCAAGCGGTGGAGCTTCACCGGCGGTGAGTTGAACAATCGAATCAGGAAGAGGGAGGCCATAAAATGACAATAATCCCTTCACAGAAATTAGTTAGTTATAGACAGAAAGAACCATGAAGATGGAGAAGGAAGGAAGGAAGGAAGGTACCTGAAGATCAGATCTTTGGATCCTCTGTAAGGTGTGAATTACAAGCCTGGAAGCCTCTTCAGGTGTTTTTGGTGGAGGTTTTGATTCTCTCCATGCCTTTGATAGTTTCTTATACCTTCAATTCATTACTTTTATTCCATCAAACACCAGAATCAAAAGAAGAAGAAAAATACTTATTTTAAAGAGTGAGTTTTTATTAAGAAAAAAAGGGTGGAAATTGTTGGGAAAATGTTACCAGTTAGACTGAGCTTTCTTGGATGAAGTTACATGCTTACTCAAATCTTGAGGAACCTACAAAACAAGACGGCTCACAGATTTTAAACATGCAATTTCTTTGGTCTTCGGAAAATGATTTCAGATAAAGTCCAGATGGATTTAGTTCAAAAGTTGTAGAAATTGATGGATGGAATTGAATTGAGTTGATACCTGGGAGGTGATTTCAAAGTGATAGAGGTGTTGGGCAAGGGCGGAGACACCGACGGTGGAAGAAGAGACGCCGTGATGACCAAGCGATTGGTCGCCGGTGGCGGTGGCAGTTGGGTCGGAACAGCATTTGCCATACACATACCTAAAAATTGCATTTCCCATTTCTAAATTTACTATAATTCTAATCTATCATTATTATTGTCATGGCTTTCTTACTACTTTACTTTTGGATTTTCTTTTGTATTAAACCCAATAATGAATTATGTAGAAATATCAATCCAAGTTGACGTCTTCGCATTTCTTGAGACTATTTTGGTAGACTCTACTACCCTAGTCAATTTAATAAAAATATTGTTTCCTTTATTTTTAATAAGTAATAAAATCCATCCATGTTACTAAAACATACCTAATGAACAGGGATGACAAAAAAAAACCAAATCCGACGGGGAAAATCCAAAACCGATCTAAACAGGACGGGTTTTCTCGAACCCGATTAAGTTAAACGGAGGATGGGACGGCTATGGTATTGATAATACCCGTCCCGTATACCTGATTACATAATCCGTTTAAATCCCCGACTACTTTTAATAGCAACATGCTATATATGTTGAATATATTTTATATATAAAAGATGATAATTTTATCTATTTTATATATTATACATAAAAATCATTATGTATAACCTAAAAAACTTATTTATTTACATATAATTTATTGAAATAATGTTTTATTCGTTATCATTCAATAGGTGTACAAATTTAATTTAATATTAGTAATGTAATTTTAACATACATGAATATTTTAAGCTTAAATTATGAATCATGTGATTAAATTTCATATCATTGATTTATAAATGGATTACCCGATTCCCTGCGTACCCGATGGGGATCTCCGTTTAACACCCGCGGTTTTTTTAAACGGGAACAGTATTTCCATTCCCCGCCACGAACCCGTCCCGTTGCCATCCCTACTAATGAAAAATATTTTGCTCAAAATAATATTCATAAATGAGTTTTTGTTATTTTTTTATCTCACATTAACAATGAAAAATAATTTATAAATGAAGTTCGATAAAATGTTGTACAGAGTGAACTTTAAGTATTGACCATTTTTTATTGTGTTAAATACATTTGAGTAAACTTTTGTAAAATACTATATATTATAGGGTTTTGCTAATGTGCTTATATAATTTTTATTAGTATATTTAAATCATATAGAACTAGAATGTTCATTATTATTTAAATTTAGTTTGTTTAAATACTAATTAATTATTAGACATGTAAAAATAAGATTAAATTTTGATATATTATAATTATAATTTTAGTGTTTTATATTGGCTTATTTTGGTCTTTTTGTGTTTAGCTATAAAATTTTGATTTAACATAACGTTTGATTAATTCTAATTAGTTTGAAGTGTTTTGTTTATTAAATTTTGTTTATAAAAATAAATATTCTTTCAAATATTAACCAAGCCAACAAAAAGATTGTAAGGAAAATATATCGGTTTACTATATTATACATTTATGATTATATCATAACTTTTATTTATTGTAATAATCACGATAAATTATAAACATGTGTTTTGTAGCTCATGTCATATGCTCATATATATTATTTGGTTGACAATTAATTGTTTTTCTTCAACCTATTCGATTTATTTAATTTATACTCATTACATGAATTCAAAGTATAATATCAATATTTTTTTGCTTATTATAATTACTTTAATTTAATTTTATAGGATAACCACTTTTAGTTTATTTTTAAAAAGCTAAGAATTTTTGTTACAATAAACAAAAGACTTTCCAAGTCCCAATAACAAAGTTAAATGCTATAAAATATTCATGGATCGATGATTCATTCATTTCAACTCCAACCTTTTTGTGGCTCTTATTTTCAATCCATAACATTGTGTCTTGAAATAGCCAATAATATAATTTACCATTTTGTTTATTTTATATATCGTGTGATATCATTAAAAGATAATTTTAATTTCATATATTTGATCAATTGTAATTATTAATGTATTGTTTTATTTAAAGAAACTTATAAACATTGTCATTTTAGTTAAAATTTATTTTTAACGGTTTAATAGTTTTTGAAAACAAGTTATTGAACACTATATAAAATCAATTTTTTGTTTTTAATTTTTGTATATTTTATTAACATTTTTAATATTTGACCTAATAGATATTAAAGTTTTAATAAATTTTAAATTTTATTCTCTATGCTTTTAATTTTTTTAAATAATTTATTAATTAAAAAAATACATAATATACATCCCGTACCACTGTATGGATATCATTATACTTGTTATCAAACATTTTACACGTTTTTTATCCTTAAAGTGGATGTCGTTAACTTTAAACCGTTAAGTCATGATTATTTTGGTCTTTGTACCATTCTTCATCTTCAACATTTGTATTTCCATTGAAAAATAATACACATTATCATTATGAAGTAAAAAAATCGATTTGTTTAATTAAAAGAGTAAATAGATGTCATTTGGCACTATCTAGAATTCCAATTGGCATAACCTGAATACGACACGTGTAATAATCTAGAAATTTAAATTAAAATATAATTAATTACTTAGAAATAAAACGTCTGCTTATTATCTTGGATTTCTGTTTTAAATTTGAGTCTACAATTGTAACATCTCATTTTGAGATAATTGCGTGTAATTATTTTGATGGATGTTTAAATAATTATTATTGCGTGGGTCCAATAATAGCCCGAGTAGTGGATTATATGTGTCGGGTTTGCGAGTCACGTGTCACCGGGTTGCGATATTCGTGGATTAATTGTGTTTATGAATTCGTGGATTTAAATGGGTTAAGTGGATTTTAAATGTGAAAATTGAGTATCGGGTTCGGGTTATGGGGTCGGAACCCGTTAAAAAGGGAAAATAATATATATATGTGTACGTCTCTTTTCCTTTCTCTTCTTTTGGGATATCAACAAAGAAGTATGTGTGTGTATTGTGTGTAAAATCAACAAGAATAGCATCCATAGCTCCAATTGATTGTTGGATTTGTGTTAATCATCTTCACCATCTTCAACTTGTGATTCTTGAGGTAAGAAAGCATGAAAATTTATGGTTTAATTCATGATTTATGTCAAGGGTTTGTGGGTTTTGATTGTTTAAGCAATATGGTGAAGTTTGTAGTCGGTTATGAGGTTTGTTTGAGACTGAAATCGAGTTTGTGGGGGTATTTTAACCCTGGCCGAAGCAGAGCAGCGAACAAAAAGAAGAAGGAGCCGCCTCGGAGCGCGGTCGCGACCTGGGGATCGTGGCCGCGACGCGGAGGCAGGGGGCGCGGGCGTGATGGGGGCCAGGGCGCGGGCGCGATCGGGGGGATTGGGCCAGGTGCTGTTGGGTCGGGTCTGTCGGGCGTTTGGCTGAGTTTTGGGGATTCCGTTGGGGCTATTATTGGGTCGTGTTCGGGTTGGGTCTCCGGGGTTTCATTAGGTTGCTATTGAGTCTAAGTCGGGGCATCGGGGTTTCGTTTGGGACTTGTGAGTTGGGTTTTGATCGAGTTCTCGGGGCTTCATCAGGGTTGTTGTCGAGTTAGAGTTTTGGGGTTCGGTTTGAGATCTCGGTTGAGGTTTTCGGGGTTTCGTTGGATCATTTTGAGTTCGAGTCGGGTTGCGTTTATTATGAGTTGTGAGATGTGTCTGTGGGTTTGTATTATCGGTTGGAATTGAGATTAATGTTTTGGGGATCCGTGTGTTACAGGAACAGGTTAGCGAGCCGAGCCGAGTCAGAGATTCCGGAATTAGTGGATCGACCAGGTGAGTACCCGAGTTCCTTTTTCAAACCCGGGACCGTTTTGCGAGTCGTTGTTGTATGTGTATATTGTGCTATGTGTTTGAGACAGGGACGCGAGCCACATGTATGATTCTATTCTTACATATGTGATATATGTGCATGAGATGAGATCCAGTCCGGGGTCCGTGATGAGTTCCATACGGACGGTGATTCGCGATGGGTTATCGCGCGGGTTGACTGTCCCTAACAGTCCTTGGGGCGTGTATACACGGCAGGGCCTGTGGCCGGTTCGCGCCCGTGCTACAGGGTTGTGGCTAACCACCGGTGTACACGGTCGTTAGCGGGGGAAGGGTCCCCCCTCAGTGATTTCGTGTGCAGGGCTTCAAATCTCATGTATGTGTTCATACCTGTATTGTGATGATGATTGCCAGGGACCGAGCTAGAGATTACTTGTGTGTATGTGCTATGTGTATGTGTACTACGTGTATTCTGTGCAGAGTCTAACCCTCGAGTACTCACGAGCTTTCGAGCTTACGTATTCGAGTCTTCTATGTTCAGGGTATCAGTGATGGGATCAGTAGCCGTGCTTGTTGGTCTGGGATCGAGGATTATCTGGGAAGCCTTGTGTTAGTTTTATGTAATGATCTAATCAGTGTTAATTATGTTAGCAGCTTTTGGGATTATGTGATCAGTGGATTATATGTTGATAGTGTTTGTATAAAAGTTTTAAATTATCAGTTATTCTAGTTTATCCTGTGACGTGTGCATATTAGAGCTATTGCGATGTGCCACCTGTGTATTGAATTGACGTGGCATTTCCGGGTTAAGGGAGGGTGTTACAACAATCCATGTCTTTTCTTAACTTCTAATCGAAGCCTCTTAGCTTCTATAATTTTGTCATTTCTTTGTAATTATTTAATTTTTAGTTATGTATTTTACCTTTACTTACATGTTTTAATATATTTTCAATGATCGCGTTAGCAGCATAATATATTTATTTTATTTGTTATTTCTATAATAGTTTTTTAAATTTATATAAATTTTAAAAATCAGGTACTTAAATATTCTGTGTAATACTTTAAAACCATTAAAATGATTCAAATTGATGGTTTCTAGTTCGGTTTTAATTTTTTGATTTTTCCTACTCCTTTAAAATGGAAAAGTCGCCAGCTAAACCACCAAATAGGTCCCTAAATAAACTCCAACGAATTTTAATCATTAATGCAAGTTTAAAAACTATTTCAATTAAAAAAAATATGGTATAAAATTTTTTTTATTTAAAAAAAAAAAATGAAGGACTTAATGATAAAAAACAGATATTAAGTTGGTGATTTAACAATAAGAAAAAATGTGTGTTACTACTTGCTTGGCCAAATGTCCTTACTTGTGTCACAAAATAAGTAAAAGTTAAGTTATAAGTCTTTTTAATTAATGATAGTTACACATAAATAGAAGTTAAGTTTTATTTATTCAAATCTTAATCATTTCGTTAACAAAATAAAAAAACAAAGGACATTTGGTTCTGTGAAATGGAATAGAATCATATAAGTTTATAATTCTTTTTAATTAATGTTAGTTACACATAAATAAATGTTAACATAAAAAATAAAGAAAACAGTATATAAACTTCATTCTATTTTTCATGTTTTTTATTCTTTCCATATTAATAAAGAAACGAGTGAAGTGCAATTTATATTAAACTCTATTATCTACTCTCTCATTAAGAATCAAAGCTCTTGTCAAATAACAAAAACAATTGTAAACATCATGTGATTTCTTTCCACCGTACTTGTATCTTTTCAAACAAGACAAATTACAATTAAACCTAGACCTATATATTTTTTTCTAAAAAAAAGGAACCCGATTGAAACAAGTCCGGGTTTGAATAGACTCGAACGCACCGGTCCCTTGACCCAGACCCCAAGTGTAGGGTGGGTAATGACTAATGAGTCCCATTCAATTCCCATGATGTCAACACAGAAAGAAAGTGAAGTTAAATTGGCATCCAGATGTTTGAGAATCAAATTCCCCACCTTTTACCCTCTTTAAATATGCTCTCTTTCTTCCATCTCATTCTCACCATATTTCTCTACAACTTCACTTCTTCAATGGCTCATGTGAGTTTTGTACTGCACACATTTGTAATAATTCTGTCATGTGTTGTTACTTATTTGTTTCTTGAAATAGGTGGTGGAATTAAAGGTTGGTTTACACTGTGAAGAATGCATTAAGAAGATCTTAAAGACCATCAAGAAATTTGAAGGTACGATTACTTAACTCATCGCAATTGATCATTGGTGTCTCGTTGCCCGTTTGTCTACCCTTTCCATACCATCTTGGTTTGTAGACCGACCTATGTCTATATTAAAGGTAAGGTCTAAAATCATCAGCTAACAAAACCTAAAGTGTCTATTTCTAATCTCAGCTAATCACCAGTCTTCTATGTGTTTCTTTGACCAGACATTGAAGCCTACGATGTAGATACAAAACTGAACAAGGTTACAGTTACAGGAAACGTAACGAATGAACAAGTGATCAAGGCTTTACACAAGATTGGTAAGCAAGCAAGCAACTGGGAACAAGATTCAACGATGAACTACTAGCCAATCAGACATAAACTACTCTGTCAAGGTTTTTGAATCGTGTAAACCGAGAGAGCATGCAATGATCTTCTTGTTTTCAGATTAGTGTAGTCCATTTAAGACTAATTTCCTATGCTCTTTTCCCAGTTGGGTTTGTCCATCTGTGATGGAGGTTTTGGAATCTAACATTTTACATTTAGATATTGTTCAATAAATCATCAAATGGAAACTAATTTCACAAGAATGGAAATGAAGATAAATTTCATTACTAAATATATGCATAAATTGATGGAAAAATATATATAACTTCATTTTGTATTATATGTGTATAAATTGTATAAAGTAGTAAGACAGAGAACTTTGTTTGATTAGACTACCAAATAGTTTACGAGGTTGTAAATATTTAAATAAAATTTGAACCAATTTCAACCCATTTTCCCCTTTTCGCATTTGGTTTACAACTTTTTTCTCTTGAGATTTGCATTATATCAAAAATTTTGTATTATGCAGCATTTTCATATATCAGGATTTTATTAAAGAAATTATATTATTTCTTAGGTAAAATTTGTTAATCTAACTAGGATTTAAATGCTAAGAGGGAGACTGGGATTTTAAAATACAAAGGATGGATTTAAGAAATCCTAGGATTTACTTTTTTTTTTTTTTTTTTTTTTTTTTTTTTTTTTGAAAGGCTAGTTAGTTGTTAGTATTACACCCAAAGTTAGATTAGATTCACCAATGTCAAGGATTGAACCCATGACCTCTCCTAGAGGCAAGCCTCCCCACCTTTGGTGGTGGCCACCAGGACAAGCCCTGATGGTTTCCTAGGATTTACTAAAATCTGTAAACCAAACATAAGATTTTAAATGCAAATTCCAGTAAATCACACAAACGACCCTTTTTTCAGTATATTAGTCAAATTTTGTCTCTACTTGAGAATCAAACATTCATGCTTGGAAGATCACCCTTTTTCCGAAGGTTCTAAGTTCTAACTTGCAAAGACACAAACACTATTGTTATTTATTTTTTTGGGTAATAGGAACGAGATTCATCTACAACAAATTGATCCATCATATAATAGGATATCCATCTCTGGCATACAAAAACATGACAAAATACAGCTTGTAAACTTTCTAAAGTCATTGAAATTCATGAAAGTTTTTTGTTGAAGATCTAAAGTCATTTTCAACCCCAGGCACTGGAATGGCAAGTTTCACTGCCAGCAGCCCATAAAATTGGCAAAGGCCGAAAAATGCTAAACATTACAAGAATACATGAAGATTCGATATGAAAGGTGAAATGCGCTCTCAGAGAAATCTGACCATAAAACTACTTGAATGGGTAGTGGTATTCTACTTGATATCATGAAACGAAGGCAAGACTGCAATGAGCGGATCTCCGTACCCAACTGCATCTGCAAAAAATGCAAATTTGACCGTCATCAAATACGTCAAGCAACAAGAAATGATAGTGTCAAGGAAAGAAGCATCATATAGATGGGTCTTGTTTCGAAACATAATAGATGTGACAAAAATTTATAGACCCTGCTAAATTCTATTGCATCCTTTAATGAACTATTCTTGCACTAAACAAGTTTTAAATTATTTAGTTTGGTTACATTATGTGCAACACTATTTTGACAGTAGTGAAGTTCATAGGAGAGATGCAGGCGAACCTTACAGAATGGAGCTAAGTTTACAGACTTGAATGAAGCGGTAGGATTATTATTTGTTCTAAAAGCAGAAAAAAGGCCTGGATGTTTTAATGATTATTGATTAGAATGAACCAGAGATCATACCTCCATCATCGAAGAGGACCTTTATGACTTCTCCAGCTGCATCTGACTGCATAATGATATTTACAAGATAAATAACTTACTCAGATTGAAATTTTTTTACACTGAAAGCAAAAGCCATTGAGAATATTATCTCACCTTCACCGGAAGTTCAGTGCCAAACTGGTCCATATAGCATATTGTTTGTCCTTCCTTAATGATATCACCCTGTTTATTTGAAAATCTGTTGGTTAAATGCAAATACAAAGATATATTCAATACTCCAATGTTCGATATCATTTTAAATATTCTAAATCAAGGCATTTCCTGGAAAAAAAAAATGATCCTTGATTATTCTGCTGGCTTGCATAGATATGGTTTTTCATTAAAAGTTTATATATACCTATTAAGTGTTCATTTTCATTTTTAAGGGTCCCACTTATGTGATGTAAAAAGAAGAAAATGTGCTATGTTTATATGATGGGGAGAAGGATGAAAATCTGAAATATTGTCAGAGTGGACTCCATTTAATTGATGCAAGGACCAAAAAAAAAGATGGGTCAGCGTATTTAGGGAAAAAAAATTGGTTAGGTTTTATGCTGCAATGTTTATTGGAATATGAAATTACAGATATCTTTGTATAGTGTTTATTTATGTGGAATCCAGGTAAGGAGATAAAACTCTAGAAGGAGAACTAGCAACACAAAATCAAAACGACGAGGAAAGTTAGGTGCCTCCCATAATTTGACCAAAAAAAGGCTCACACATTGTAAAAGTTACCTCTTTACAGAGAGTAGGCTGCTTCTTCCCTTTAAATGTCCTGCCTTTACGGAACGTTCCAACCTGATAATAGAAGAGGAAGAAATAATAACTCGTAAAGATATTTCACATAGAGGCATGAGGTCACATGCTCAAATATTCCTATGAACCATTAATGCCTTATACGAGAAGGGGAAAGATGGATGTGCCATATCATACCGTCGGGGATGAGACAAGAACATATCCACTAGCTCCAGAAGCCTCCAATGCTGCTAATTTCTTTGACGTTTTAACAGGAATATTAATAGACGGAGTTAGTTTTTGAGATGATGGCTTTGGTGGCGTTGGTGGGGTAGCAGGGACAGATTCAGTCATTGGTTCGCCAGGAATTGGTGGTGCTACTGTAGGTGAAGCAACATGCATGACAGCTTCTGCCGATTTAATGTTCCTCTTGAGATGCATTTCAAATCCCCCAACCTATGAGAAAAGGAATAGTTACCTGATAAATGACTTTTATTCTTATAATGTAAATAAATAACTTATATTTTGGGACAAGAAAAAATGGAGCTTTATAACGGAAAGTACGATGCACTAAACATTATCATGTCTTGATAACAAGATTTTCAAAAATTATAATCACTATTGTTGGATTTCTGAGGAAATGATATATTCACCTTCATGCAGAAGTCAGGTTTGTGGTTAATAATTCAGTTTTCATATATAACCTCAAATTTTAACTACAATGTTTGCTTTGTGGAGCCATTGTCAGCAACCTTTTTCGCCAGTCATCGGCTTACACTTCAAACCCACATCTTCGGCAACCATTTTTGCTATTCCATGTATACGCCTTGTGGTTCATATAATAGGCATCCACCATTACATGTATCAATGACGTCTTTTAGAACATAATTGTTTTTTGACAAGCATGGCACCGTGAGTTACGAACATATCACACAAGTTTCGCCTGTAGCTCCAATAAGGACAGGTTCCCTAAACTCCTAAGGATATTTCCATGTATGGTTGTCACCAACAGGACATTTAATGGAAATGCAGCTCATATCATCCCATGTCACCAATCACCATGTTATATTTCATTATTATAATACTTAATAAAGTGAAAAGCAACAATCTTATGAGAGAGATGGAAATGAGATTATTGATATGGGAGCTTACCTTCATTTTCAGCTCAGCTATCTGTGTCTTGTCACAGACACCAAGGACAAGTTCCTGATATTAAATGGTAAGTATGTAAGTAAAATGGTCAAGCAAAATGCAAAGATAGGTGCTGGTGTGAGTGACAAAAATAAACTTCATCATTGAAATGATACTTCTAATTCTTCAAAAAGAAAAATCAAGGGTATCAACTCTACAAATGATGTTGGGAGTTGAAAATTTTTGTCCAACCTCATTAAGCATGCAGCATTCAAAATCTAGTAGTAGATTACTTAAGTTCGTTAAAATTGTTTGATAAGCCAATAGTGTCTCCACCCAAAAACATTATGTATGGAATTAATTTTACCTCAACTAGACAATGAATACAGTTTTGACATGACAAGAATGCAAGTCAAAAGTAAAATGCAGAGTAGCTGACAAGTTATCTTTGAAGACACTCACCTCAAAGCCACTAGGAAAGGTTGAACTGGCAGAAGTATTCTTCTCCACTGATCCTTAAGATAGAAAAGCCACACATGGCAATCATTAGTATCATAGTAAACATAAACACACACACACACATGCATCTCTCCACCAAAGAATTGAATAGAAAGAAAGTAAAACTTATGCAACAATTTCTATCCAACTAGTTACTATCAATTTGCTAACCGTAGCAAGGCATCAAAATATCTTAGCAGGGTGGTCAGGTCAGTAGGATTAAATGTAAATATATAATTGACTTTGAATTCCAAGCATATACCCAATTTCAGTGATGACTAGTCTAAACCATGGAAGTTGATGTTGCACCCAAAAGAAAACACTCACCATTATGGTTTTCTACAACAACTTCAGATGACTTCACACATGACACAAATGTCCCTACTTGCTTCTTATGAGAAGTAACAAGATCCAAACCAAATGCTGAACCTTGGATGTGAGATTTGGTCGATAAGAGCCACGCTCCATTATGCATAGAAACCACATCAGGTCTTTCAATTGCGGATCGCAAAGGTAAAACAGTGGCAGCGGAATCTGCAATCATAAGATCACATATCAATGTAGAACCCCAATTAACTTATAAATAAAATTTACACTCTGATATGCATAGATGTCGTGTGTATTACTTTAAAATTTATTATCATCAAAGAGAAACCAATAATAACATTGCAGATGCAATAAACCTGATGAAGTAAGACCCAACTAAAACATGGCCTGCACATTTGTAGATGAGTAGTGACATGCCACTCAGATACCAGAGAATGATGAGCAAGAAAAAATGATTGCAGAAGTTAGTGATTAAGTTGGTCTTAAATAACAAAAGAAATAAAGCCTTTCAGTGATGACAAAATAATTATTAGACATCCACAATAGAAAACCAATTGCAAGTTTGTAACATCAAGGCATGGGAATGCAAGAAAAGAGAAGCCCCACATCCCACAAAAATAATTATTACTTTGATACAAATGATCCAAGTAAACTCCACTAATAGCAAATTGGTTGAGACGCAAGCCTGTAAGAGTGTAAGGCCCCTTTTACAGCATGAGAGCCAAGTTGGGATGCCTGTTTTTGTCCAACATATTGAACCATAACCCGTTCAATTTATGCACTTGTTCGTCTCAACAGAGTTGATCAGTGCTACATAAGATGTCAGGATCACAGGTTCCACATTCTGTTGTGTAACAAATCTTGATTCAATATTAAACTGGGAAATTTTTGTCATAAAAAAGAGATGAAATTAAGGCGTGAAAGCAAAAACGAAATTTCCATTGCCAATTGGTTTTGAGATCAAATTCATAAGAAATAATAAAGAAAACCAATCTGGGCTCCTGGCGATACCAATATTCTCCCATACAACCCCCCCTTCCCTTTTCCTACTCCACACATACAAACACTTTCAACCCCCAACAAAGAATATAATACCTAAGGTTTTAGGTACATCATCGAGACAATAACAATTAATAGCTAATTGGTTTCCACCTAGCTCATATCACAAATAAGAGAACTGGAACATCCAAGGTGTTCCTTTAAAAGTAAAGACGCGTAATTTATGCATCAATAAACTTGCAGATTAGACGAAACCAAGGGCTTTACTATTTACTAAACGCGTCATCGTAAACCATTTGCACAGAGAAAACATATCTTGTTGTAGATAGTTAAATCAGTCAAGGCCGACAACTTGAAAACATATAAATTGTTCGAAACCTAGTTCAATCAGTAAAGAAAAACACATGAATGGATGTGAAACACGTTCAACTCATGAATTAGCTAAAAGGACTCAAGTATACATTAGATAGGGAGTTACAGTGAAATGAGCGGAAGACAGCTGCAGACTCCATGAGCGAGGAATGGATGGATGATGGATCTGAGTTATAGTGATAAAGGAAGGGGCCGATGCAGAAATGATGATAGATTACGATTTATAGTAACTGAAGATGATTGTATTACTATTTTGGTAAACAAGTGTCTTTGGAATCTCCGCCTCGTCTCATCAGTTTCTTCACCCACTCTTGCCCCTCTCTCTCTTTCCCTTTTTATTACGACGTTCTTGCTAACATGCGCCATCCCCCTTTGTTCAATCATGTATGACGTGTCCCTGTATTTAGTTATTGCAAATTTTAATGAAATTTTTTTTTTGAAAAATTTTTCACATGCAACCATCTCTACACCTGTTTTTTAGCTATAGAAACATCGAACTTTTTATTCAATTAACACAACAAACAACTAATTAAAACTTTTATGTTACATGAAACTAGGAATGAGTAAAAATCTCATTTTTTTCGTTCCGTCCCGAACCCGTCCCAGTACCGGTACCGATTAGCTGAAGATGGTACGGTACTCGGGATCCAAATATGACTTAAATCGGGAGTTGGGAAAATGAGAGTCGAGACTAGTTTAATTCGAGAATTCCCGGTACCGAATTGAGGATACAAATAATCATGTTTTTAAAATTTTTAATTTAATCCATATTATTTCCTAACTCCTAATTATATGCAAAACACATTTTAAATTCCTATTTCTCATTCATCATTATTGGCAAACCAATCATTTAACACTTATGAAACTGTCATCGGTTAGATAAAACTGTTGCTAATTTTTTTCTTTGAGGTTTTTTGTGTTTTATTTTTAATTTCAACATTTATAACACTATAAAAATTGTTATTAATTGATATAAAAACTATTACCAATTTTTTTAGCATTGTACGTCATACTATATGTTGTATATCGAACAATGGTACCAAACGTGACTAGTACCGGTTTCCCGGTACCGAATACGGTACTAGTACCGATTCCGAATATCACAACTTGGTACGACACTCAGTCTCGTATTTTCATCTAATTCGGGAGTCTGGAAATCGGGATTCGGGACGGGTCGGTATGGTATTAGTCCCAGACTCATCCATGAATGGAACCAGACCGGTTCTTGGTTAATTCGATTTTCGGTTTCAATGGGTTTTGTTCTACCTAGTTCGGTTTTTTAACCAGAATCCAACCGAAATTTGGAAAGTCAAATAAATTAAAAAAACAAGATTTCCATGATTCCCTCCTAATCTTTCTCTTAGGAACCATACGTATCATCACTATTGAACCATAAACACTTGATTTTTCAAAAGCCTTGATTCTTTATCAAATCATCCAAATCAACAAGAGTTTGTCAAGATTATTCAAAACAAACAAGTTTTTTATTAAGAATTTTCAAAGCCATTGATGAAAAATTGAGTTTATTTCCCCATGGAAGATACTCAAACTCAAGTCAGTGTCATATATTCATTATATTCTAGTCTTGATTATCATATTTTCATCTTGATTATTTTTTTCATTATCTTATCTTCAAGCTTTGATTTATAAAGATGGTTTATGTGGTTGTGAAACTTTATATTATCATGGATTTAAAGTATTCATATCTATGGATTATCTCTTTTTTTTATCCATGATTTATTTAAAAAATATTAGTCATGGATTTGAAGTTTTCATGGTCTTATATCTTTTTTTTTTCAGTCATCTGGTTGTATAAAAAAATTGGTCATGGATTTAAAGTTTCCATGGTCATGGAACATACCGTATATTTTTATTAATCAACTAAACCATAAATTTAAAATATCCATGGCTATGAAACACACATTATTGTTTTTGTTGAAATATGTTGATAGGTTGATGGATTTCAACACCTTCTTGATTTTAATTATCACATTCTAGCCTTGATTATTTTGTTTAAAACAATTTCGATAGTCATAAAATAGTATGAATACATATGATGACAATAGTTGTAATTTTTTTTTGGGTCATTTGGGTATGGAACCGATCCGCAATCAGAACTGAACCTCGACCTCAACCGAACATAAACCGATTAGGGTACAACGGTCCGATTCTCGGTTCTAACATTTTGGCAATCGCTGTTCAGGTTCGGTCCGGTTTTGAAACCGAGCTCATCCCTCCTAGTTAACTTTATGTACAAATTTATGCATTTGATAAAATTTGTGCATTTGAAGTTTAATTTTGTGCATTTATTGTATAATTTAATGCATTTAAAATTTAAAGTTAATTTTAATATTAGATTATAATATTTATTAATATTAAAGACCAATAATGGTTTTAGGTTATAAATTTAATTTTTAAATTTGTGCATTTTGAAGTGGCTCTCACAGATCTGATGAATATTTACCGGAACTCCACCCTATACCCACGTACATACACACACATATATTAATAAAAGAATGATTAATTTAATTGTCTTCCTTTTGTTATATGTTATTTACTAATGTTATATTTAATTTTAAACAAAATCAAATTCATCAATATAGTATCATCTAATCTAACTAATCTAATAAATAATTAACAAAATCTAATAAGCTTAAATTTTTTATAATCATTTATATATTTTTATGAATATCTATTTATTAAATCAACTAGTAATACTGATGTTTAAAATTAAAAAGTTAATAATTATAGAAATTGTTCAAATAAGATATATTTCAATCCACAAAGACATCAGAATATGGATATCGTAAAATTGTTGTTTTAAAAAAATATTCGAAACATGACGATATTAACAATATAACTAATTTCAAACTTCATGTTACTGTTCATTGAACAGTAAACCAAGCTGCCAGGCAGCTGAAGCAGGCAGGTAAGCAGCTGACTTATTTTATTGGTTTATATATATTATACAACATTTTGTTTTTCTATGATAACTTTTGATATATTGTATTTTATTATGATTTGAATATATCATTACGATCGCATTATTTTTGTCTACATTCCGATATAAAATTTATCGTCGTCGGAACAGTTAGGCAAGCTGCCAGGCAGCTCAAGCAGGCAGGTAAGCAGCTAAGTTATTTTTTTACTTTATATATATTATATATCATTTCTATTTTTCTGTGATAACTTTTGATATATTGTATTTTATTCATATTACTGTTCATTGAACAGTAAACCAAGCTGCCAGACAGCTGAAGCAGGCAGGTAAGCAGCTGACTTATTTTATTGGTTTATATATATCATACAACATTTCTGTTTTTCTGTGATAATTTTGATATATTGTATTTTATTAAAATTTGAATATATCATTACGATCGCATTATTTTTTGTCTACATTCTGATATAAAATTTATCGTCGTCGGAACAGTTAGGCAAGCTGCCAGGCAGCTCAAGCAGGCAGGTAAGCAGCTAAGTTATTTTTTTACTTTATATATATTATATATCATTTATATTTTCTGTGATAACTTTTGATATATTGTATTCTATTAAAATTTGAGTATATCATTACGATTGCATTATTTTTGTCTACATTCTGATATAAAATTTATCGTCGTTGGAACGATTTTCGTTAGGCAGACATGTAGCTGCCTAAATATTTTATTTTATATGTAATATATAACTGTTTTGTTGTTCTATTGAAACGTTTGATGTCTTGTATTTATAAAAATTCAAATATATCATTATGATCACTTTTCTTTTATCTACATTTTAACATAAAATTGTATTTCGTCTCAGACTATTTTAAAATGACAAAATTTAATTATTTATCTACATTCTAACTGGCCGGCTTACAAACGACAAATGTTATTTTATTATTTTTAATTAAATATTTATAAAAATATAATTTATGATCCGGCTTCAACGCACGGATAAAACTATATTTAAAATGAAAATATATATTGTTTGGTTATTATCCCGCTGCAACGCGCGGATTAAACTAACTCGTTTATATTGAAAAACACTACACATTAAAATCTGTGATTTTATTTTAAAATATATAAAATTAATATTATATTATATTAATAAAAATAAAAATAAAAACAAAAAACCTCCTTCTCTAGATAAGATAACAAGATCATAGATAGAATGATAATAGAATTAATAGAAAGTTTGGTACTACTTATGCAAAGGAAAGAAAGTTGGGGCAAAGAATAGAAAATTAGCAACAGAAATGACAATAACTGGATTGTTTGTATTAACCACGTACGTAATTGCATTCCCCCCTCAATTCCCCTCGATCCTGCGCTCGATCTACACCGTCGCAACACGATGGCGACTGCGACGGCGACGGCGAAGGCAAAGACGAAGCCAAAAATGCCATCACGCATCCCTCAATCCACCACCTCCCAATGGTCCCAATCAATCCCGGTCACCGCCCAAAGAACCCAACCAATTCCTGTGACTAGCACTAGCCCCGACCTCCGCCCCTTCTTCTCCCGCCTTCTCTCCTCCATCCTCCATTCCTATTCTCAACGTCGCCCATGGTTCGAAATCGTCGATAAATCCACCTTTTCTCGTCCGGAAACCCTTTCTGAAGCCGGATCACGTATCAGGAAAAACTCTTCTTACTTTCGTGTTAACTACACCGCCATCATCGTCTTCATCATTGCATTCTCGCTCATGTCCCACCCCTTCCATCTGTTCTTCCTGATGTGCATCGTATCGGCATGGATTTTCCTATACCTTTTCCGTCCTGCCGATCAGCCGGTCTTCCTCTTGGACCGCACATTCTCCGACCGTGAAATGCTAGGGATACTGATCGTTTCCACCATTCTTATTGTATTCTTAACAGGATTGGTCTCGCTCATGATCTATTCTCTTTTGTTTGGAATAGGGGTTGCTTGTGTCCATGGAGCATTTAGGGTTCCACAAGACATATTTGTGGATGATCAGGATCCGGCGGCAGCATACACTGGACTCCTTTCGTTCCTTTCCGCTACCGCATCATATGCTGCGGCGGCGGCTCCTCCTCCTCCCACAATACCACGCGTTTGATGATTGAGGCATGAAGTACGTTTGATGTATATATATACGTGATTGCATAATTGTATATATCTATATAATTACTCGATATATATCAGTATAAGTTAACGCATTCAGGTGATTAATTAAGTGCATATGATTTTTAGGGGCCGGGGTTTCTAAACCTAGATTGATTATATTATATTAATTGGTCGATCTGTAATTAATCAAATTAATGCTGCAAATGTATTGTTTAATTTCTTGTTTATGTAATTCTCAATCTCTATTTGTTTTTGTTGATTTATTAATCGTCAATATTTTCCCTTTCTTGTTTCAATATTTGATAGCAAACCAACCAACCAACAAAGACTAAAGAGTCAGCCATATTCCATCTTCTCTAGAGGCAGGCCGGCATGCAACAATTATCGATCATGCGTCCACTTGAATTGAACCAACTCATCAAAATACACAAAATCAGACTAAAACAAAAATTTAAAGAATAACATATATCCATCGATCACAAATTAATTAAAGAATATTTTGCACTATATATATATATATATATATATGGCCATCAATTAATTCATGAAATATATTCTGACCTCCACACCCATGCATGCACCCTCATATCTATTTCCATATATAGTTGACAACTTAACATAGGACTAATGCTTAATTAGAATTGAAGGCCGGATTAATACATATACGGAATTTCTCTTTTTTTTTTTTCTTTGTATTTGTTTAATTAATGAACTTGCTCTCGATCCTTCAATTCTTTTACAAATACTTAGCTCGATCATTTGTGCAAGCTGTTTACGTACATAGTTAATCCTCGATCGATCATGGGCCAAAGATAAATAAATAAACCAACAATTTAGCACAGATCAAGATAAAAAGTCTTGTAGTAAATGTTGCAGGATGTCAATGAAGAACGTATACAAATCTGGCACTACAAGAAAATTAAGAAAATTTGACGAAGGCTTTTTGCGGCGACTAATGTCGTCGCAAATACCCCACTAAAAGACAAAAAAAAGTCTGCTTTTTGACTTAAATTGGTCAATATTCAGAGATGACCTTTTCCGGCGACAATGTCGTCGCAAAAAGGTATTAGATATAAATTTTTTATTTTTTTTTTGGCACGAAAATTACATTTTGCGCGGTAGAAAGACCGCGTTTTTTTTCGAGGTATTTGCGACGACATTTTTGGGTATTTGCGGCGACATGTCGCCGCGATTGGGCTACAGCGACGACACGCTTGTCGCCGCAGAAGGGTTAGCCGATTTAACCTACTTACAGCCCCAGCCGTTTTTATTTTTACACTTTTCACCTACCTCTCTCTCCTCCCATTTCTCTCTCGGATCCATATCCAGCCACCGGCCTGTTGCAGCTCCGGCGGACCCCCTCGGTTGAAGCTCCGCCGACCATCTTCTTCCATTTCTTCCGGCCACTTCCCGGTCTCCATTTCTTCCGGCCACTTCCCGGTCTCCATTTTTTCCGGTCGAAGCTCCGACGACAAGTTGGTTGAAGCTCCAACGACTACTTGGTTATTTCTGAACAAATTTTAAGGTTAGTTTCATTTAACATAAATGTCATTATTTTTACATAAATTTCTTGAAATACTTAAGGTTTGTTTTTTTTTTTCCGGTGGTTGACATTTGTACTTAGTTCCTCGGTCCGGTGAAAACTCCGGTGGGTCGACATTTGAGGTTAGTATTTTTTTAATTTCTGATTTTTACATATTATTTAAGTTATTAAATCATTTTTCAAAGTATTATGTTTTAAATTTGTGTTAAAAATATAGATTTTTTATGATATGAAAATATTATCTTTTAATATGAGTTTTAGTAGAAAAAATAAATTTTATATGCATATAGAGTTTTTATGATATGAAAAAAGTGTATTTAATTGCAATATATTTTTTATTGTTTAGAAAGTATGAAAAATTATAATTATATTATGTATGTTAATACGTATTTTTAAAAGTGTGTTTAGTATTATTATTAGTAATTAGTGTTAACTTGTGTTATTCAATATATGTTAGTTAGTGCTATTAAAAAAATATTACTTTTAAAGTAACATTAGATTAAAACACACTACCAGAAAAAGAAGAAAATGTGACGGAGGCTATTTGCGGCGACATGTGTCGTCGCCAATAGTCCACTAAAAGACAAAAGAACACTGCTTTTTGACTTCAAATGGTCAAAATGCGGGGAAGACCTTTTGCGGCGACTATGTCGTCGCAAAAAGGTAGCAGATATAAATTTTTTATTTTTTTTTTGGCAGGAAAATACTTTTTGCGCGGTAGAAAGACCGCGTTTTTTTTCAAGGATTCGGCGACGACGTTTTTGCCTTTTTGCGACGACATGTCGCCGCGATAGATCTACAGCGACGACATACATGTCGCCGCAGAAAGGTTCACCCTTTAAACTACCCAGCGCCGCTTTCACCTTCACTTTTCACCACCTACTCTCGGTTTCCTCTCCATTTCGTTTTCCTCCGGTTCCTCGGTTCCTTCTCCGGTCCGGCCACACCTGCTTGCGGTCTCCTACTCTCGGTTTCCTCTCCACACTAGCTTGCGGTCTCCATTTTTTCCGGTCATTCTTTTTGCATTTTTCTTCCGACGACCCTTGGTTATTTCCGGCGGCCGGCCTTGTTTATTTCCGAACAAAGTTTAAGGTTTGTTTCATTTAACATAAATGTCATTATTTTTATGTAAATGTTTAGGAACTCAAGGTTTGTTTTATTTCTCCGGTGGTTGACATTTGCAGTTGTTCCGGCTCCGGTGAAAACTCCGGCGGGTCGATATTTGAGGTTAGTATTTTTTTATTTTCTGATTTTTGCATATTGTTTAAGTTATTAATTCATTTTTCAAAATATTATGTTTTAAATTTGTGCTAAAAATATGATTGCTTTTAATATGATTTTTAGTAGAAAAATAAATTTTATATGCATGTAGAGTTTTTATGATATGAAAAAAGTGTATTTATATGCAATATATTTTTTATTGCTTAGAAAATATGAAAAAATTATAATTATGTTATGTATGTTAATACATTTGTTTAAAAGTGTGTTTAGTTTAGTATTATTATTTGTAATTAGTGTTGACTTGTGTTATTAAACATTTGTTAGTTAGTTAGTAAGTTGGTATAAAAATGGTATGTATTCTTTAGCGATGATATATATACTTTAGCGACGAGATGGTGATATGTATTCTTGATGGTTGTATAGACTTTTGTATACACTTGATATGCAACAATGATGGTTGTTATATACTTGATATGCACTAATGATGGTTGTATAGATTTGATATGCATAGACTTGATATGTATTCTTGATAATTTGTATAGACTTGATATGCATAAATGATGGTTGTTTTATACAATTACATATAGTTGGTAAGATACTTGATAATTTGGTAATATATAGACTTGATATGTATATATATAGTTAGTAAGTTGGTATAAAAATGGTATGTATTCTTTAGCGATGACATATAGAGTTATTGTAATATTAGTTGGTAATTTATACACGTTAATATTTGATATAAATGTTTTTATTTACATATATATTAAATGTGTTACAGTACGACCCTATGACGGGTCAATTTCCTAGTATCATCGACCAGTTTGGTGATATGCATCGTCGGAACAACGTTTTCGCCAATGACATTGCCGCACGACAATATGTAAGTAATTGTTTTACTTAAATGCATGAAATTGTATATAAATATTTTCTTTTAGTGTTTATTATGAAATATATATAATATCGAATTTTTTTTGTAATTATACAGCATGAGATGGAGCAGCTTCGGAATAGTCAAGCCGGAAGTTCGAATCCGATGACCGAAGAACAGATATTGTCTCAAGTGTTGGGAGAACGCCGAGGTCATAATCGAGGAATTGGGAGAAAGTTACCAGGAAGTTTTTCGAGTTCAAAGTCTCAATCACAACTAGAAACGTATTCAAAAGCCGAAGTTGATAAACTAGTTGCTCGACAAACAAAAAAGCAACAAAAACTAATGGCTCGACAAGAACTTTTATACAATGCGTTAAGAGCCGCGAATATAGACGTTCCTGGTTATGACGAAGACTCGGAAGATGACGAAAACGAGGAAAACGACGAAGACGAAGATGATTATTAGTTTATATTATGTAATGTTTTTTTAATTGTAAATGCTTATTTGATAACTTTTGTAACTATTGTTGGTTTGAAATATATTATATTTGAGTTTGTTGGAAAATATCAAATTGTAAATGCAGCGAACAGGTTTCTATAACCCGATTGGGGGCCAAAAAAAAACAGCCAAAATTTGTGCATTTTATGTCACTTTTTGCGACGACGTTTTGGCCTTTTGCGTCGACATGTCGTCGCTAAAGCCCTATTTCTGTGCATTTTATGTCACCTTTTGCGACGACATTTTGGCCTTTTGCGGCGACATGTCGTCGCTAAAGCCCTATTTCTGTGCATTTTATGTCACTTTTTGCGACGACATTTTGACTTTTTGCGGCGACATGTCGTCGCAAAAAGTCAAAATGTCGTCGCAAAAAGTCGAAATGTCGTCGCAGAATGTCCCCTTTAGCGGCGACATTGTCGTCGCAAAAGGTTTTGATTTTAATTTTGATTTAATTTTCATAAAACCTGTTGCGACGACTTTGTCGTCGCAAAAAGTGATGACGTGTCAAGCCGATATTGCTGGAAACCGTCGTCGCAAAAGGGCCCAAATGTCGTCGCAAAAGATGTTTAGCTACGAGGCTACAGCGACGACCTTTTTGCGACGACATGTCGCCGCAATAGGTCTTCTGCGACGACATTATCACTTTTAGCGACGACATTTGTCGCCGCAAAAAGGTGATTTTCTTGTAGTATATGTTTTTCTTTAAAATGTCATAAAATGAATATATATATTAGTATTAGATTGATTAGTGTTATTAAAACATATATTAATTTGAATTAAAAGCAAATTAAAACATATATTGAGGTATTATCAAATTAGAACACATATTAATATGTATATTAATTAGTGTTAAAAACATATATTCATTTATAGTAAAGTTAACTTAAAACATATATTAAAGTATCATCAAATAGAAACATATATTACTTTAAAGTGACATAAAGTTAATTAGTAAAGTTAACTTAAAACAATGTTGACGTTGTTGATAAATCTGACAGTGATAATTTGGAGTCTGATAATGAGTGAGAAATACGTTATTGTTCCAGTGATGAATCCAATTGTTTTTAAGTTGTAATTTGTGAAGATATTAATTAGTTATAATATGTTTCTTGAGTTGTTTTTTCAATATGTTTATTGAACTGTCAACATACACTAATGTTTGTTTTGTAGGTTATTATACTTCTAATTTTTTTGACAGATGACGACTGTAGCGACTGGTCATGGTGGTGATTGTGGTGGTGATCCTCCCGGGGGTTCTTGGCTACCACCATCCATGTGTCAAAGTAGTAAGAAATTCTTTAAACATTTTTAGTTTACTTAGTTTAATTACTTGTATTATTCATTTTGGTTCATTTGAATTGTAGGTTCAAAGACTCGTGGAAAAACCACAAATGAAGGTCTAAGAAAATTATGGAAAAAGAATGGGCAACGACCATTGCCCATTAGATTTGATATTAAACAGGGGACGTATCGAGCCCTTGGAGATAATGCTGGTTGTTATATACAATTACATATAGTTGGTATAAAGATTGTCTCAAGTCGGAAGTTCCAACCCGATGACCGAAGAAGAAATATTGTCTCAAGTATTGGGAGAACGACGTGGGCATAGTCGCGGAATTGGTAGAAAATTACCAGGCAGTTTATCGAGTTCAAAGTCTCAATCACAATCAGAAACGTATTCAAAAGCTGAAGTTGATAAATTAGTTGCTCGACAAACTAAAAAGCAACAAAAATTAATGGCTCGACAAGAACTCTTATACAACGCGTTAAGAGCCGCAAATATAGACGTTCCTGGTTATGACGAAGACTCGGACGACGAAGACGAGGAAAACGACGAAGACGAAGATAATTAGTTTATATTATGTAATGTTTTTTAATTGTAAATGTGTATTTGGTAAATATTTTGTAACTCTCGATGTTATGAAATTTATTAGATTTGAGTTTGTTGAAACCATATCAAATTGTAAATTCTGCAAACGGGTTTATATAACCCGATTGGGGGCCAAAAAAACAGCAAAAAGCCGTGCGTTT
The DNA here is from genome assembly GCA_020465985.1 of Centrapalus pauciflorus. Taxonomy (NCBI): domain Eukaryota; kingdom Viridiplantae; phylum Streptophyta; class Magnoliopsida; order Asterales; family Asteraceae; genus Centrapalus; species Centrapalus pauciflorus. The sequence goes on from JAANYP010003966.1 coordinate 768,562, forward strand.
TTTTGCCACTTTTTGCGACGACATGTTGACCTTTTGCGGCTACATGTCGTCGCTAAAAGCCACTGGGAAATTTTTTTTTTTTACTTTTCGCGACAACATATCGTCGCAAAAGGTGAAGAAGTCGTCGCAAAAAGTTGTCTTTAGCGGCGACTGTGTCGTCGCAAAAGATATTTATTTTAATTTTGTATTAATTTTTGAAATACTTTTGGCGACGACACTGTCGTCGCAAAAGACGATGACGTGTCAACAGGATATGGCAGGAAAATGTCGTCGCAAAAGGTCGAAAATGTCGTCGCAAAAGATATTTAGCGACGAGGCTACGGCGACGACCATTTTGCGACGACATGTCGCCGCAAAAGGTCATCCACGACGACAATTGAACCTTTGGCGACGACATTTGTCGCCACTTGTAGTGTGGAGAGAATTAATTAAGTGAAGAAGGCAGGCCGGGTTGCTAAATTTTCTCATGACCTCTCTCACAGACTTAATTAATATTTTGTCAAAAACCATCAAGAATCAAGATGGTGTGTTGTAAAACTGCTTTTTAATTGCGAGAAAAAAAATAAAACCAAAACACATATATATTCATTTCTTTGTTTTTTTTTTTTAAAAAAAAACTTGTGAAACATTTTTTAGCTTGCAAACACAATAAGCAGATAAAATACTATGGTTTATTTTGTTTTTCAAAAGGTTACATGTCTAAAATCTAAAATTGTGTTTGAGATTTAAGAGATGACCTTAAATTCTAAAATGATGTTTGAAATTTAAGAGGTGGCATTAAAGTCTAAATTCCGAAAATTTAATACTATTAATTAAATTGTAAGATTTATGTTAATCATATATTGTAATTAATTAATTTATATAACAAACAATATTAAAATAATTTAGATTTTAATTAATTAAAGTGAATATTGTTTTTAAATGTAAACTAAATGAACCTATATTTGAATTGAATTTTTTTCAGAAACAATATATATATATATATATATATATATATATATATATATATATATATATATTATATATATATATATATATATTATTTTATATTAAATTAAATTACTTTATGCAAATAATGTAAACTAATATAATTTAATAATTAATTTATTAAATTAAATAATTATTTTTAATTAATTTATTACATTAAATAATCTTTAAATTAATTAAATAAAATGAATTTAATATTATAATCAAGTAAATATTGATTTAATTTAGAATGAAAAAGTTCCAGACCTTAGTTTCAGATTTCAGACGGAAGTCCACCTCTTAACTTTCAGATGTTTTACTTAAGTCTGAAATCTAATAAACAATTTAAAATCATTTAAAATCTAAATTATAATATTTAAGACAAATTAATATCTAAAAATGTCAAAACAAACGAGTCCTTAGTACTAGACCTATTAAATACGAAGAAGAATATCTTAAATGCTAGATCTAAAAACAAGAGTAACTAATCTATATAACACATCTCACACTTTCATATTGATTAAACCTTTATTAGTTTTTTTTTTTTACAAATAAAATATTTAAATGGCTATGATAGAAGGGCCAAGAGGTTTTGCAATTAATAAAAAGCGGCATTTGGTTCACAGAATATTTTACGATTGAATGAAATCTATTAACGGAATGAAAAATTGAAAGCATTCAAATAAAAAACGTGTTCGGTTCTCAAGGAATTCACAAGAATTGAAATGGAAAATTTTCATGGTTCAGAGTTGGCAACCACCAGCTCCTCGGCTAGGCCAAAAATTTAAAGCTGGTGTAGGATTGGTCGGCACTTGCTCCACGCCTAGGCCAAAACTCCAGAGCCCCCAGCGCTGTCTCACAGAATGTAATTGCTATCCCACCCTCTTTGGAATATAGATTTGTGTGTACGAAGGAAAATGGTTTTTCCTCTAGAAATTAGATTCACTTCCTTGTGGCTATCAAACACGTCATGGAATGGAATGTTCATTCTAATTCCTCAAGATTCCGCAAACCAAACACACCTTTAAAGTCAAGTAGAATAGTTAGGAATGTAATTACGCTATTGACTATTGCAGACGCTTGCTTCCCCCATTTTAACCAATCTTTATCTTGCCTTTATCTGAAGTAAGAAGATGGTCGCATTAGATTTTACACGTTTGTTCAATTTTTTCTCTAATAGGAAAAATTCTCTAATAGAAGTTTTAGGACGGGTTTCTTTTTGTGAGATCGAACATACGTTTGTTACTGTCTGGATTATGGTCATGATTTTTATTTTTCATTAGTAAAAAGAAGATATTTTTATCTTGACATAATGAGTCAATTGAACTAAAAGGTTTGGTTGGTAATAGTTTTAGTTAGTTTTTGGACTTGCAAGTCACAACCGGCGACGAGGATAGGTAAATTATTTAACGGTAGAAGAAGGCCTCATACTTACTACTTAGCTGGTCACAATTCAATTTATTGATAGAAAAGTGCTAATGTGTCAATCATTGATATTACTATTTTTCTTTTTAGATATAATATATTTATATTAATTTTGTAGCACTAATAAATTTTTTTGTGTGGGATCCTATTTAGTAATTATCTTGGGTTGTTAAACTTCTAAAGATATCTCAAAAATAAGATGTATCATATGGTTATTGAAACAACCTTGTTGTATCTGTGCAATTAGTATTGTGAACTTAATTGGCTAGTTTTGTTTTTGGTGTTTGCACCCATTAACCTTTTGGTTTCATTTTTCATTAGTTTTTGGAACCGTTTTGATTAATTTAGAACTTTTAACTGTAAACTTACTTAATTCGATTTTCCACCAAGTACAAATGATTATGTATCCGGTCATTATGTGCGATGATGTTATGAGGTTAAGCATTTAATTGTCTATTCTGTGACATGTGTCTTAATATTAGATGATCCTCTCTCCTAGTTATAAAAAGTTGTAATAATACTTTGAATTAGGGTTCATATGTAGATAGTGTTTAAACATATATTTAATAGGATTATAGCTTTATAACACTAGTTTTGAAATCCAAAACCAGAAAATACACATTTATAGTTTACTAGATTTTTGGATTTTGGATCCAAAAACATATGTATTTCAAATTATAATATTTTAAAATAGTATTGTCATCAAAATAAACTTTAACCTAAAATATGTAATATCTTCATATAATTTTCTCTTTTAACATAAGAAAAATAGATGTGGGCATCATTGTATTTTTATATTTTTGTAATTATATATATTCAAATAAAAATACCAATGGATCACATACTTATTTTGTTATTATGTAGTTGTAAACTTGTAATCATATCATGTAATATAAATAATACAAAATACTTGAAATTATTAATATTTTGTTTGTTAAATTGCTTTTTCCTTGTTCTTTTGCTTTAATTAAAAATTTATGGTTGTTCATTTATTTAAAAAGGTATAGTTAATAAACATTTGTAGCTGTTCATCTATTAATAGAATGTTTTTAAAAAAAATCAATTTGGTATTTAAATTATTTATTTCCAATGCAATTGGAGGCAGTCACATCATCCAGAAGTATATTGGTCCAAAATGTGGTTGGGCTTGGACATGAGGTGGTTGAAAATTATAAAACACAAGTAAATGTGGGTAGAGCGGTCCATTAATACTGATACGAAGATCCATCGAAGTAGGCCCATTAAAATGTCAACCACATCTCAATATCCTTCTTCATAGGTTACCATTTACAAATTGTTTTACCTTTAAGGCAACAATTTTAAATCAAACCTAGTTTTGAAAGATATCAATGATAGTTCACATCGATAGTTACCTTCTTTTTCTTTAAATGGTTTTGATTGTACTAAAAATAAAATAGTTACATCTATTAAAACTTTTTGGGTTAATCATAAAAGGTAAAAACTAATTAGATTTTATTTTTCAGAAAATAGTTAATATTAAATAAAACCTCACGAACTTTTATGGATTTATCCATTATTTTCTTGGATTTTTTTTTTTGAGTGTTTAAGTCATTGAACAAGTTTTGTCTTATTCAAAACTATGTATTTTAACTTGCTACATGTCTAACAATTAGTTACTTGAATGGTTTAATATTGAAAAAGCCAACTTTCTTTTTCTATTTTTACGATTAAGGCTAGGCATGGCAATGGGGCGGGGATCTCAATTCTCATCCTCATCCCCGCTTCTTAATCCTCTCCCCCATCCCCGTCGGGGAATGAGTTTCTATCCCCATCCCCGTCCCAATCGGGGATCGGGGATCCCCGTCGGTGAATCTGGTTTTTCAAGTTCCTAAAAGATTATTAAGTTTAAACCATAAATAGTAATTTAGTAGAAAAATTTATGTAAATAAACTTTAAAACAAATCAATTCAAACATATTTGACTTATTTACATATATATTTTATAATTTGTAATGAAACTAAAACAAAGAATGTATGCAAAAGATTTATAAAACCACTAAATGAAAAAAAAATAGTATTTTGAACTATAGAAAAGTAATTTACAATGATATTTAATATATTATATAAAATGTAATGAATATAATTTACATTGTAAAGTTAAATATATATAATAATCTATATTTAAACATAATACATTATCGGGATCGGGGATTAAAGTGTCTCCCATCCCCGTCCCATCCCCATTATTTTAAATCGGGGATTCCCCGTCCCCATCCCCATCCCCGGTCAACTCGGGGATTCCCCGGTCAAACCGGGGTCGAGTTACGGGTTCCCCGTCGGGTATGAGTTTTTTTGCCATGCCTAATTAAGGCACTAGATTTTTTATTGTTTAAGTCATTGTACTGTTTATCGGCTAATAATCTTCTAAACAAATTTTATATACAGTTTTAAATAAGACACAAATTGTCCAGAGATTTAAATATTCGGTAAAAAAAGTACAGTAGCTTAATCGATAAATTTATAAAAGTTCGTAGAGTTTATTCAATATTAACCATTCAAAAAAGGAAAAAAAAAAGTCTTAATCATGAAGAATAATTATGTTCTAAAATGTGGTGAGAAGCAAAAAAAAAAAAAAAAAAAAGTTTGTAATGAAATGTTGTTATTAAAAATGATCATGTTATAATTTATAAGGTAAAGTAGAATTATACAGGAAGAAGACATTATTAAAGTTTGTCTGTCAATACATAATTAAATAATAAAAATAAAATTCATTATTATATTTTAAGAACCAAAGTGTCAAAGATTTATATAGAGTTTTGTTCATTCGAAATCCTAAAAAAAGAAAATTTTCTTTATCTGATCAGTCGAGAAAATTTTTAAAGATGATAAACATAAGAGTTATGCATTCGACATATCCTAATTAATTATTTCAATACAACTAATTAAGAAAAGAATCCAGTTTATTGGACATCATGAGTAAACATCCTAAGTACCTATTCTTAACATATATTATATATATAGCCCGGTGGGGTGCTCACTTAAACTTAGTTAATTAATTAATAGAAAGATTATTAATTAGTTTAAAAAGAAAAGAAAAGAAAAGCGATTGCTTAGAGCGTGGGGAGTACCCAAGCCGGGAGCGGGGCGGGGCGGCTTCGCCACATCAGCCGAAGCCGGCGGCTACACCACCCCCACCCCCGCGGCCCCGCTGAAATCGAACCCCGGCCGGCTCCGCGTCCCCGCTGCACCCCGCTCCTTCTCCAACGGTCATGTGACCGTTTCAAATAAAAAAAAAATTTTTTTTATTAAATATTTTTCCCTATAAATATATCTTCACAACACATTTAACTTACATCTTTCCCATTTCTCTCAATCTATACACATTCAAAATTCTCTCTTTCATTTAACCTAAAATTATTTCCAATCAATCACAATTTTATTTTTATTGTGATGGAACCGTATACTACGTCTTCGTCGTCAAACTCATCATCCGAAGACGAAACTCAAGACGAATCTCAAGAGTATTATCAAGAACTTTTTGAAGCTTTTATAAATGCCAGCTCTCCGCAACCTAGACGAAGAATTCCAATTCATAGAGACCGAGCAGCTGCAAATGAACGTCTGATGCGCAATTATTTTACTCAAAATCCTGTATATGGAGATGATATGTTCAGAAGGAGGTTCCGGATGCGCAAAGAACTATTCCTACGAATAGTTTACGATATGGAGCAACACTTTGAATATTTTACCTTGCGATGGGATGCTCGAGGTAGAAGGGGATTTACCGCGTTACAAAAATGCACATCTGCTATTCGGCAACTCGCATATGGCATGGTAGCTGATTCGATTGACGACTGTCTTTTTATGTCTGAAAGAACTTCACGTGAAACCTTGCAAGAATTCTGTAAGGGAATTATTCAGCTATACAAACGCAAATATTTGCGTAGACCGACTGAATCTGATGTTCATCAGTTGTACGCGTTCCATGAAGCAAAACATGGATTTCGTGGAATGCTTGGCAGCATTGACTGTACACATTGGGCATGGAGAAATTGCCCTACAGAATGGCGAGGACAATATATGCGAGGCGATCACCAATATCCGACAATTATGTTGGAAGCCGTTGCGTCACAAGATTTATGGATTTGGCATGCATTTTTTGGCGTCGCGGGTTCCAACAACGACATCAATGTGATTAATCAATCACCAGTATTCAACGACGTTTTAAACGGGATCGCACCGGTTGTTCCTTTTGTTATTAACGGAACAGAATACAAACATGGGTACTATCTAACCGACGGGATATATCCCGAGTGGGCGACTTTTGTGAAAGCTTTTTCGTGTCCAACCGATGACAAACGAAAAAGATTCAAGGCAGCACAAGAGTCGGCAAGAAAAGACATCGAACGAGCTTTTGGTGTACTCAAATCTCGTTTTGCTATATTAAACAACCCCGCACGACCATGGCACCAAAATAAAATTAGACAAATCATGTATGCTTGTGTCATATTACACAATATGATCTTAGAAGACGAAGGGTTCGCGATATGTTCATTTCAAGAAACCGAGCTTCCATCCAGTCAACATTCCGCTTCCAATGAAGTATATCAAAATACGTTACTGGAAATTCGTAATCGGGAAACACACAATAACCTTCGCTCAGATCTTGTGGAACATATTGCGCTTGCCCAAATACCAAATTTAGACGGCTAGTTATGTATTTTTTTTATTTTAATTCGGTATTTTTTAATTTTTAGTTTATGTAATAGTTTTTAAATATTTTATGAAATTAATTATTTTAATTCTAGTATTTGTTTTGTTAGTTAAAATTAATTAAAATGTTAAAAAAATTAAGAAAGATGGAAAAGTTAAGAAAGGTGGGTATTTCCTAGTTAGAAAGGTGGGGAAAGGTGGAGAGAGAAAAGCTGATGTGGCGCTGACGTGTACAGAAAGATGAATTTGGGAGAGATGGGTACTCCCCACACTCTTATATTTGTAGGCAGGCAGGAGGGTGGGTCAACACATAACATAATCCGGGTCAAACTTTTGGCGTTAAAAAAGATACCTCGTATCACAATGAAAAAAGCCTCTAGATTCCTTCCACTTTCGTCAACTCCCTAAAAGGTCAAGGGTACTTTCGTAATTTTATTACATCAACTATCATTGATTACTGTGTAGCAGCGACCATCCATCATTCAAACTCGTTTTATTTTCAGACTTTTAAAATGTAAAACTTGCAATTCTCATTAATTTTTTTCTTCTTCATCCTCGTAATTTTTTTTTAACATTTATACCTCCTATATGGCTATATTTGTATTTATTTTATGTTTTTCATTTTATAAATTTGTTGTTTCAGAATTTAACACTAAAATAAAAAAAAATTATTCCCATGATAATAATTATTCATTAATTTTAACGGTTTCATAAAAAAAAATTTAATTTTTCGATTGAACATAAAATAGACTAAAACCTATGATTCTTATATGGCTGTGGAAACAAATAAAAGAGAAAGCATATTAATATTTAGATGGAAAATGACACGTCATGGTTTTTATTTATGCATGTGTTTGTATTTTTTCTATTGATATCTATATATTTTTTGTTTTTATTTGATAGTTAGATTTTTTATCAATTGGTAATTATTTATATTTTTTTCAATAAATACTTTATTAACTTGCAACCGAATACAACTGATACAATGATTAACTGATGTTAATGTACCTTTTAATTTTGTTCATGTTGATTGAAGTTATGTTTTTTTTTTTGAAAGATAAGTTAGTCCGAAAAAGTTAAAACATGGAAAATTCAAACTGAAAACCTCCTTTAGAGGATCCAAAAGACTCAACCATTACATACACCCTTATGGGGTTAAAATTTATAAAATACTTCTTAGCATTTTTTTCTTAGTAGGGGTGTACATGTAGTGGTACAAAATCATGCTGAATCGAACCAAAAATAAAAAATTAAAAAAAGATAAAATCGAAACTAAACTAAAGTTAGTGATTGTTGATCGTCTTAACTTTCATAATGTACATGTGTTGTTTGAAAAAAGTTGTTTATATTTTGATTGTTTAGATTGAGTAAATTGATTAAAATCCTATTAATTAAGGAATAAGGATGTAGACCGGAGCCCGGCATGTTCGCCCGTTGGGCCGAGTGTTCGCCCACTTCAGAGTCTTCCCCGACTTCCATAGGTCCTTGGTTCGACCTCCTAATGAGAATTGAAGTCCTTGCGCGGGCGTCTCATCCCTAAGACTTGTTTGCTCTGTATGGAGTGCCCCGTGGTTCCTCGAGTGCAATAGTCAATGAAGAGTATGAAATGAAAAAATAACTATACAATAAAAATGAAAAAAAAATATTTTATATTATATTTATGTTTTTTAGTATTTAATTTTTACAGCATTTTAATTATGATAACATCTGTTTGACAATGACGTTTTAAATAACATGTAGCTCAATAAGAACTTTTGTTATAAATCAAATACCAAAGTTTCCTCTCATATACATATAAACAATATATAATGTTATTTAAGGCTGTAAACAATGTTAATATCTTACGATTTAATGGTTGGTTGAAAATAAAAATCTAAAAACTAATGTTGCACTTGTCCTAAATATTTGACTTAGAATAAAATTTAATGGAAAGTTTGAGTGTTTGTTTGTGCATCAAGTTAATTAACTATATTTAAGTTAACAAATACGTTTTTTTTAAGTAATCAGTTATAATTTTGTTTTGATGTCATGAAAACTTATAAAAAAAAATCTACTTTGAATTCGTATTAGAGTGAAAGAAAAGAATATATTAATGACAAAGAGTTGTTAAATGTTTACAATTCATCTTTGAAAGAGTTAATTGTAAAAAAATAAATTGTATTTAATGATGGGTGTAGTCTAGTCAAAACTGAAGCACAATGATGTTAAATATAAGTTATTTTATGTAGTTCATAAATTGATGTTGACAATGCATTATATGCAAGCGAGGACTTATTCTCTGTGTATGTAATGTTTATTTATCCAATAATTTATTTTTATTTTTATATTTAGGGTTTATTATTAAAAAAAAACATGTTTTCATGTTTTTTGTATTTTCGTCTCTTTATGTTATTTTTTTCATAAAAGTCCTAAAGTTAATTTTTTTTTGGTTTAGTGAAATCTGGACATTAGATACCGGTTATAATTACTAAACCGGATTTTTAAAAACTGAAAAATCGGATTTTATTGTCCCAATTTCAATAAACCAAAAAAATAACACAAGGACTTTTACGGGGGAAAAAATAACAAGAAGAAAGGAAAACACAAAAAAACATAAAAACATAAATTTTTTTCGTAAAAAACTCTTATATTCATATTCAAAGTGGAAGTGTAACATTATTATGTTAATGAGGGGTGATAATGAAAAAGTTAGCCGTTGGAGGAGCGCGGCCGTCGGTGGCTGTTGTTATTTTATGATTAAAAAAATTAATTAAATTTGAGATTCATAAAATGGGAAAGTAGCCGTTAGACTCTGAAGCACGTGAGAGAGAGCCTGATCGATCACCAAAATAAAAATAAATAATAGTGCCTTTTCTGACATATTCTTTGTCTCGCCCAAAACTACCACATTTTTTTCTTTTTCTTTTTTCCTTTTCCATATTTCCAAAATCTATTTTCATTCATCACTTTTTCATTTTTTTTTATTTTATAGATTTAAATTTTATTCATTTCACATAAAGATAATTTATTTTAATTATTGATACTAACTTGGTTATTTCTCTGAAAGGGAAATCCGCTGCGGGACCATCTAGCTAGGAAATCTATTGAAGTGATTGAAGATTTCTACCGTTTTCTTTGGTATTTGGATTATGGAATTATTGTTGTAATAAATTTGGGATAATGTAAAATGTTTGAGTATGTAGACTTAGACATGTAACCTTGTAGCACCGTAGGGTGTTAGATTCAGTTGTAATACTTTAAATTTATGTACTTTAATGCTTCCGCGCTATTATTAAGCTATCAGATCATTATGTTATGTGTTTGTTGGTGATTAATCCTGGGTGAATGGTAATTGGTGGTTAATGTGGCAAGGGTGTCACAGCGTATGCAAGTATTTTTAATTATGTGACTAACAATAGACAACTTTACAGGAATATCTATTAGAAAATGATGTTAGTGTCAGACTTCTATTCGAGCTTAATAATGAATGGGCTATTATATGTGTATATTCCTCTTGCTAATCATACATCAATTTTTTTAATGTGAGAGAAGTATTAAGTTTAATCACTAGATTTCATGTCATTAACAAAAAAACATTAGAACGATTTTGTTATGTTGTGTATTTTTCTTGAACTAAAACCTTTAGGTTCGATATAATACTTTTGAACAAAGTTCATACATTGTTAACTTATAAATTAAATAAAACTCTTAACTTTAATTATTTCAGTTTGTCTAAAAATAATGATATTGTAATTTTTAGTTAGCCAATATAAAAGAAAATATAGTACCATCAGCTTATTTTTATAATACAAAGTAAATAAATGCTTTTCGTCTAAAGTATCTCTAAATAAGGGTTAATGTTTTAAAAAGATAAATATTATGACTTATTATTATTTTAGATAATTAATTAATTTTGTCTTTATAAAAAAAGGAATATATAACTTTATACTAATTTAAAAGAGTTGAATTTGATAATTTTATAGTAAATTTTCATCGAACATGTCAGTGTGTGTGTGTGTGTGTATATATATATATATATATATATATATATATATATATATATATATATATATATATATATATATATATATATATATATATTAAAAGTATTGCTAAATTTAAAAAAGTTATTGTATCTACAATATTTTTAAAATATATTACCTTTTATTGTATTAAACTTAGATCGTTATTATATGGAATAATAATTAACCGAAGGTTTGTTATGTAACTATAACCATTTAATAGTTAAAGTATTGCTGAATTTAAAAATTGTCGTATCTAGAATTTATAAAAATATAATACCTTTTTATTGTATGAAACCTAGATCGTTATTATATGAAATAATAATTAACCGTAGGTTTCTTATGTAACTAACCATTTAAATGATATTATAGTTTTACTTAATTAGAGATGTAAAAAGAGTTGCAGTATAAAATAGTATAATTCTTAACAAAATTGAGAAAAATGGCAAATTTAATTTGTTTCTTTAAGCAAATTAATTATCTGTATCTCTCCCTGGATTAGGAGCGTGAGGATCACGTGCACTGTCTGCAAACACCATCTCTTTCACTACAAAACCTTATTCCAAGACTATATCTTCACTGTTTGATTTCAACAACTTCATTCTTTCTTTCTTCTTCTTTCTATCACTCACTATTATGGAGTCAAATTTCAACCAAAAGACTCCTAATTTCTCAATCAAAACAACCCCTTTTGACCAATCCCACACTCCCTTCAACAAAAAGGAAAACTGGAACAACAACAACACACACTATTTCAACTTATTACTTCACACACTACTACTCATTTCCATTTTTACTACTTACCCACTTCCTGTTGCAACAGAATCCTGGGATGGAATCATTGTCACAGAATCAGATTTTGAAGCTCTCCAATCTTTCAAACAACAACTCATTGACCCAAATGGGTTCTTGAAAAGCTGGAATGATAGTGGCTATGGCGCTTGTTCTGGAGGTTGGCAAGGAATCAAATGTGCGCAAGGTCAAGTTATTGTGATTCAATTGCCATGGAGAGGCTTAGGTGGTCGAATCACCTCCAAAATTGGTCAGTTTCAGGCTCTTAGAAAGCTCAGCCTCCATGACAATGCCATTGGAGGTTCAATCCCTAGGGAATTAGGGTTCCTACCAAATCTCAGAGGACTTCAGTTATTCAACAACAAGTTTTCAGGTTCAATCCCACCGACATTGGGTTCATGTCCATTGCTTCAAACTATTGATTTAAGTAATAATTCTTTAGTCGGTACAATCCCGGAAAGCCTTGCTAATTGTACTAAGCTTTATAGGGTCAATTTGACTTTGAATTCTTTGTCTGGTTCAATCCCTGTGTCTATCACAAAATCAAATTCCCTCATGTTTCTTGCTCTCCAGTTCAATAATCTTTCTGGGGTTCTTCCAGATTCTTGGGGAAACGGAAAAAATGGTGGGAAATCCATGGTCACATCCTTGACTTTTGACCATAATTTCTTCTCTGGGACCCTACCCGTTTCTTTAAGCAAGATGACTGGGCTTGAAGAGATTTCATTTAGTCATAATCATTTCAGTGGGAATGTACCAATTGAATTTGGTGGACTTTCTAAGCTTAAAAGTATTGATTTTTCATATAATGCAATTAATGGAAGCATCCCTAGAAGTTTTTCAAATTTGACTTCGCTTAATTCATTAAATTTGGCTCATAACAATCTCACCGGAGAAATCCCAATGTTTTTGGGTGATCAGCTCAATCTTACTTCATTTAATGTCTCCTACAACAATCTTTCTGGTTTAGTCCCAACACGACTTTCTTCCAAATTCGATTCGAGTGCTTTTGTTGGTAATCTTGATCTATGTGGATACAGCCTTTCAACACTGTGTCCCACATCTCCACCACCATCCACCGCTCCATCTCCGCCACCAAACCGCATCAATGGTGGCAATAAGAAATTAAACACCAAAGAAATCATTCTCATTGCAGCAGGTGCTCTAATAGCACTTCTACTGTTGATTTGCTGCATACTTTTGATTTGCTTGTTCAAGAAAAGGGAAGGAGCTAAACAAAAAGACACCGAAGGGGGAGTGACAGCGGCTGCAGCAGCTGGAAAAGGGGCAGCACCGCCGCAGGTGGAGGCAGGTGGAGAGGCAGGAGGGAAGCTTGTACACTTTGAAGGGACAATGGGTTTCACAGCTGATGATTTATTATGTGCAACAGCTGAGATAATGGGGAAAAGCACTTATGGGACTGTATACAAGGCAACATTGGAAGATGGTGATCAAGTTGCAGTGAAAAGATTGAGAGAAAAGATAACTAAGAACCAAAGAGAGTTTGAAATTGAAGTGAATTTGCTTGGGAAAATTAGGCATCCAAATTTATTGGCAATGAGGGCCTATTATTTAGGGCCAAAAGGGGAGAAACTTCTTGTTTTTGATTACATGCCCAAAGGAAGTCTTGCTACTTTTCTCCATGGTAAGTCTTATTTATCCTCCATTATAGTTAACTTTTATTGCAAATCAACCATTTGTTTGCAAGAATGAGTGGCTTTGGAACGTAGAAATACCAGCAGCATACGTGCTATTTTTGTCTAGAATAACTCCGTCTTGAAAATTATATGTTTTTAGCTATGAATTTTGGGTTATTTCATGTTCAAGATTCTTGATTTTGTGGACTTGAATGCAGCTCGAGGACCAGAAACACCGGTAGATTGGCCAACACGAATGCGAATAGTGAAAGGAATGGCTAGAGGTTTGCTTAACCTCCACACCCATCACAATATAATCCATGGAAATCTGACTTCGAGCAATGTCTTGCTCGACGAAAATGTTAACCCCAAGATTGCAGATTTTGGCCTGTCGCGGCTCATGACGGCTGCTGCAAACTCAAACGTGATCGCAACTGCCGGGGCTCTAGGGTACCGAGCTCCGGAACTCTCCAAGCTCAAGAAAGCGAATACAAAGACAGACGTATACAGTCTGGGTGTTATCATGTTAGAACTCCTAACTGGGAAATCACCGGGAGAGGCAATGAACGGTGTCGATTTGCCACAATGGGTGGCTTCAATAGTGAAAGAAGAGTGGACAAACGAGGTTTTCGATCTAGAGTTGATGAAGGATGCCTCTGCGATTGGTGACGAGTTGTTAAACACTTTGAAACTGGCTTTGCATTGTGTTGATCCTTCACCATCAGCTCGGCCAGAGGTTCAGCTGGTTCTGCAGCAGCTTGAGGAGATCAGACCGGAAACCACCACGAGTTCAGGGGACGATGGTGGTGTTGGACCTTCAACAAGTGAGTGAAAGTGAAGAAGCTTATGAGGCTTAGGGTAGGGTACTAGGGTTGATGATGATAATTCTTTCATTCTTGAAGGTCCGTTTTGTTGTAAATATAAGTTGAATCTGCATTAACTTTGTTCTGTGGGGGAGTAGTATTACTATTATTGTTTTGTGTGAAATTTGTTGATTCATTTTGTTCAATGAAGTAGAAAGTTTTGGTACTAATTCATCCTAATATACGATCTTCATCTTTTGTGAGAAAAAAAAAAAGGCATAACACGAGAAACCCATTACAGATTAGATATTAAAACATGGGTTGATTTTAAAATATAAATATTTATATAGATATGTAAGTGATTATAAAAGATTAGATTTTAGTACATCTTAATTAATTAATTATTAGACTAGAAATTTAGAATGGATTTGATTTGATTTTAAATTAGATTTGGTAGCAAATTGAAATGGCAAATTGAAATGATGACATGTAACGTATTAAATGAACAGCCAACACCTAACATATCTAGTGACTCATTTATTAGTATTACAAATACTTTGGTTTTTAGTTTTTTTTTTTAATGTAAAAACTACAAATCATTTTATATTTTAGTTATTCTGAATGATAAACTTCGAACCACTAATTTTAGTTAGTTTTTTAGAACGAAAAAAACTATAAAACATTCTGTTTCTAAGTTTTCTTATTTTCCAAACATAAAAAACTACAAATTATTTTGACTTTTAGTTTTTCTAAATAAAAAAACCTACAAATTATTTCATTTTCTTAGTTTTTTTAACTAAACCATTTCGTTTTATTAGTTTTTTGAAACGAAAAACAATATACAATTTCATTTTCAAGTTTTTACGAACATAAAAAATATGAATTATTTCATTTTTTTAAAGATGGAAAGTGTATTAATATATTGTAAGTAGTGATTTCAATAAAAAAAAACAATCATTAATCATAGTGAAAATATATAAGTACATGCCATAAATTTTAGATTGTTCAAATAATCAATAATTAATTGTTATTCATATATATTTATGAAGCTAGAAAAAAAATAGTTTGACAAATATTTATACTGTTATTTTATTTATTATTAAAAACAATATTTATATATGTAAATGTATAATTTTCGTCAAAACTTTTAAATTACACAGATGATCCATAAAAACAAGCTTTAGTAACATTTTGTTCCTCAAAGAAAGGTTGTCAATATCGAGATCTTAACTAGGATCGTTTTCATTTATGCAATCGTAAGATCAGATCGGGATCGTAAGATCACATCATAAATTAATTATATAACACTTCAAAAAATATTTATACACTAAATAACGAAACAATGTACATTCATGTCTAAAACATTTATGGTCATCCAAAAAAAATCAACTAATCACATATTCTATAATTTGATTCACTATCCTAACGGATAAAATGGTTGGATCTAAGTAAAATGTTGGATCGGATCGATAAATGATCGCACGGGAACCCGATTAAAAGAGTCTGGACCGAGTAAAATGTAGAATCGGATCGGTGACCGATCCTATGAACGATCACACCATCCTACGTTCGATCTTGTTGAAAAGACGATTCTATACCGATCCTGCTTGAAATCACTTGATAGGATCGACCGATCCTGCGATCTTATTCGTGATCTTAACAATCATGCCTCAAAGTAACAACCATTAGTTTAGTGGTTAACTCCAAAATGATTTCATATTTTGCCTTTACAGAGACCATTTATAAAATAATAATTCAATACATTTTTATTTTTGAAATTTCTATTATCATTTATATATTATTTGTTTAATTATTACTAGTTTATTACCCGCGTATTACGCGGATATTTTTAATATATATAAAATATAATGAATTAAAAGTTAAATGTATAAATATTATTATTTTTAAACAAAAAGTATATAAGAATGATATTATTATTTATTATGACCTATTAATTTTATATATTTGTAGATGTATATGAATAGTAATTATTTTCTTATATTTTTTAAAACTTATATTATATTATATTATAATTAATCAGTTAGTAGAGTATTGGATTTTATTTTATTTGATTTGAATTTAAAAGTGGATTATATTAGATTTGGATAGATATAATTTAAATTTATTTATTATTTTTAAGACCTATAAATGCCACGTGTCGATTCATGGTGATGACACGTGGCTTCACCATGATTGAGTATAGTTACTCTTTTAATAGTATAGATAGAGATAGATTATTATTATTGTATTAATAAATCCAAAAACAATACATATAAATATCTAAAAAGCTTTTACCCTCTCTAATTCACGCTAACACAAATTAGTAGAATTAGTAGAAAGTTTAAGTTTAAAATTTTAGAAAAGTTAACTACCTACCTCTTACAATTGTTTTCGTTAACTAGTGTTATTGTTGCCTGCGTGATGCTGCGGGTATCTGTCATGAATATGTAGTTTTTATCGATTAAGATAAACTATGATGTTAAGAAATAAAAAAATGTATAATGATGACGACATCATCAGTGCATTTGTGTATTTAAGCATTAGTGGATTACATGTTTTTTATGAATTTGGTTTGATTCAATCAATAATGTCTAAAGTATATTGTCTTTTAGGGTTTATATGAACAAAACAACATGTTTTCAATTTTTTGTGGTTTCTTGTCCCCATGTTATTTTTTTCCTTAACAAATCTTCATGCTATTGTTTCCTTTCTGGTTTTCGGGAAAATTTTTTTTTTTTCTATAATCAATCCTGTATTTTCAAAAAATAAAAAACATGTTGTCACTTTTTTCCATGAAAAGCCCTCAAACTTAATGATTTTTTGGCAAAAATACAAAAATTCTGAAAATCACAAACAAATAAATAACTTGAGGATTTTATTAGTTAAAAATAACACGGAGAGGCTATACCGCAAAAACATAAAAAAAAACATGTTGGTTTTTTTATTTGAAACCTCTAATTTTACACAAAATGTTTAAGTAACAAAAATTGATTTTTATATGCATATTGTGAGACAAAAGTAAAGACCAAAAAAACAAAATAAAATGAACCACGATAATTTAATTCTTCAAGTTGAGGTGGTAGCAGAATATTTAAATATTTAAATATCAAAGAAGTTGGTGCACAAACCAATACTTTTATTTACAAACATAAAAATATAAAAAATATTGAACTTAATATTTATTAAACTTTAAAGAGGTTCATATGTAAAATAAATTTTATGTATAATTATAAAAATATAAAACTATAAAAATAATTTTATTTACAAACATAAAAATATAAAAAAGGTTAAACTTTAAGGACCTTTTTGTAATTATTAGGAATCTTTTTGTTTACTTATAACTACATGGATTTTATTGTAATTTTCTTGAAAGCAATAAGGCAAAAATAAAAGCATAAAAACTTCAGGGTCCTTTTTGTAATTAACAGGGACCTTTTGGAATTTCTCTTTTAATTACAAGGACTTTATTGTAATTTTAGGCACCAAAACGTTTAAGAATGGTAATTGTTAGTATGTGTAATTTCATTTACTCTACTCTTGAAGATTGTCTATTATCACATTCCGATAATTTTCTTCTTAAAATGTTTCCATCTATATTTATTATGAAACAAAAAACTATAAGAATCAATTTAGAAAATTTACATTTCCAATTAAATTTGGACAGTTTATGTAAACTTTAAAATTATACTTTCATCAAAATTCAATAGTAATAAACAATCAATTGAGAACATTTACATATCAAACTTTATAAATCTATCCACCATTAAAGAATCAAACATTAAACAGACAACGTCAATACCGATAGATAATGACAGGTGGGTAGTGGCTCGCAAGCTCAATCTTTTAATCTCTTTCCCCTCTTGTTCGGTGAGCGATTTGAAATTGCACCTTCTGTCCCTAATGAGTTTCTTTTTGCGTATTCAATGCACTCTTTTTCCCTTAAAAATACAAATTAAGTAGAGAAACAATGAATAAAATAGTGAGTACTCAGTCATATTCTTTGATTGTTGGAGTTGACGGATTCGGTTGTTTAGAGACTCCTAATTACCTAGTACCTTACGCTAGTCCTAAAGCATTGTGATTTGTGGCCTATCAAGTGTAAAATACTATGATGCAGTTAATGTGCATCATGATTCTTTAACCCCTTACACCTTTTTCCAGGTACATGGGTGTTTTTGATTTTGGGATTTAAAATCATCTTTAACAACAAAAAAACGATTCGGGTTTTCAATTTTATTTTTTTTCGATAGAAATTGATTTAGGTAGAAGATGAACATAGAGATGGAGGGATGAAGAGATGAACATGATGTGTAATCAATTTAGGAAGAAGAAGAACATATAAATGTTACACAAATTAAAAATTCACAATAATAATAAATTGTAATAAAAAACATCATATTTGTTTAAAATAAATATACATATTTAGGTTCTACTGTATTATTAGTTACTGATTAGTATATGTACCATATTAATACGTCAATCTGAGTTTTATTACCATAACAATAGTAAATAATATACACATATCATATCAGTACATTTAAAATAAATATATATACACACACGCATATCATTAGTTCCATTCATTATTATAAAGAAATATAACAATAGATTGAAGATCAATATTATTATTTTGTATTAATATTTTTTTGATGTTCAACGGTATATGTAGAATTTAGAAAAGTAAAAAATTAAACCATGTAAACTTAATAATATAAAGATGTAATGAACAAAAACTTACATAATAATTATGATTATTAAAATCAAATCAAAGCAATATATAAATATATTTGATTATAATTAATAAAATACTAAACGACATAGTTTAGCAAACCCTCTTTATTAATAGTAATTCTACAAAGTTTTCTTAATTGCATTTTAACAATATCAAATCATGAATAACATTTTTTTTAGTCTCTCTAGCACACAATGGCTATTAACTCTAATTGTATGATTTTGTGTGAGGTGCAATTTAGCAATACCCACTTATGAATGGATTTAAATTTTTACCTAATGTAAAGAGGAGGAATTCAGATACAACGTTACGATATATGATGAACAAATTTGCAATTAAGCAATGTATAGATAGATACACATACAAAATTAAGCAAAAAAAGAGGTGTGAGAGTATTTAACCAGAAAATCAGGTTGATTTTCATTTAAGTAAAAGTATAAAGGAATTGTGGGATATTCATGTAGAAATGAAAAATAATAAATGGCAGGGGCAATGTAACATATGCATTTTCAGGTATGATTTCTGAAGTTGGTCAAATAGTATCAGGAAAATTAATATGTGTAATAATTTGATGAATTGATCATAACCAACGGTTGTTTGGGTTGTCTACTTTATTAGTCATAATAAATAAAAAGAAAGCCTGTCTGTGGCTATGAATCCAAATCCAAATCAAACTTGGAATGGACTTGACAACTAAACTTTACTTGCCACCGCCTCTTGTACGAAATCATGTTACATTCAGATTTAGTATGCTGCTAACTTTTTTTTTAGTTAACATAATATGTTAACCAAAAAAATTTGATAAAATGACTAGGACCTTTATCAGGTTAGGCCAATCAGCTAACACATTCCATCATTATAAATTTCAAATTTTTGCCAAAAAATAAATATAAACAATTATGTTTCATTACTAAAAAAAAAACTTTTTATCCAATTATTATGGGTTGTCAGTCTAATTAAAATTTTTCTAAATTTCATCAAAATCTATGACTGATAATTTTTACCATGCATAGCCATTAGTCAGAATTGAACATGTTTTCCTTTATTTCATCATACACATTAATGATTTGAATTTGAATTTAAATTTTGAACTTTTTACATATCATCTCGCAATTCATTTAGCTCATTATGTATGTAATAAAGTAGTCGGTCAAATTTTGAGGCAGACTTAAAAAAACCACTAATTGGCACATGATGCTAATGAAACTATCATTGTCAGTTTACTAACTAATTTGTTGTTAAAACAATCCAACAATAACCTCACCTAACTGATTAACGACTTTTTTGACAATATGACTCCGATGCACCCAACCCACGCAGTTTTTTTTTTCTTTCTTTTTTTTTTTATAATGCAAACAAACATATCAATGATGTTTATTTTTTCCATTCTTTTTCTTTTATCCTGTTTGATTTGATTACCTTTAAAGAGAAACTCTTTTTTTTTTTTTTTCCAAAAGACAAGTGCCCCGTTAAGAGAGTAGAACTCGTTAGAATTAATCTGGGTTACAAAAGAAAGGAAACAATCGTGAATGATGATCTTGCAAATCATGATCATCATTTTCCAACAATAGCAATTTGACTAAAACCGGATTTCAAATTTTATTACTGAATAATTCTCGAGAAAAATACACTAGAAAAAGAGTGATAAAATTTATATGTAATGTGTATATATATGTTCTTTTCATATGTTTTTATCTAGTGTAAACATCCAAAATAACAACCAAGAAACTGCCGGAAAGCTATGCACTCGGCGTCTTGAAATTCATCTAGCACATTTGTAAACCATACAGTGGTCAATGATATGAATAAACACTATTTTATCATGTTTGTGTGTTTTGTTTAGAAGTTCAGATTTGATTACCATGTATGAGAAACAACTGATGACCTTTAATGTAAAAACAGAAAAATTAGGAGTCTTGTGACGTAAGCTGCAGCTCCACCAACAAATGTTATCATTTCATCAAACTAACTACATTGTTTAATCAAAGTTTATAATCCTAGTCATAGGTTTCAAGACGTCACTGAATAAATATTAAACACAAAAGCATTTATGGATCAAGATCCAAGTAATTACTAATTAGTATGTATATCCAAAGTGACTTTGATTCTAGTGAAATTATAAAAAAGTCTTCGTCTTTTTTTTTTTTTTTTTTTAAGAAATATATCTTAAACATACCGAATATTTTAATTTTTTGAATAACCATCCTATTTAGTAATATTATAATTGAACATGATTTTAAGAAATTTTATAACACATGTTAGACCCAATTCTAAAACATATCTTATATAACTAAAACAGAGAGAGCGCCACCAACCAATGGGGTTCACGATACAGATTGTTTACTGACCATACAAGATCATCTCCAATGATTTCATTTTGCACTTAATGAATTATATCTTAATTGAACAAAAACATGTAACGAATATCATTGCAAGAATGAAATAAAAATACCATCAAAGTCCAAAAAGGGATCAAGAAAATCAGTGAGGTTGGTAAGTGGTCAACTAGTTGCAGTTAAGAAGGTAATTAAGTTGAATTACTTGCATGTAAAACTTGAAAACACAAGAAAGCAAACTTGGGAAGCAATTAAGCATTGATTAAAAGTGATGTAGGTCATTGGTGCACCAACTTGGGTTGAACAAAATGGTCCTGTAATCTGAGTTATCTCACTGTCACCATCTATGAACCAGAAACCTACTTTGCCTACCTCAAAACAACCCCCTCCCTCCCTTCAGCTTCAGCTTCAGCTTCTCTATATAAGGAACTATCATCCATCTCAATTCTCACAACTCATCTACCTCCTCTTCTCTATTACACTATTACAGGCCACCATTCACACACAATGGCTCGCTCCACCGCCATTCTTAGCAACACGTTCTTGACCTTTTTGCTGCTTTTTTCCTGTTTAGCTTCTTTGGCAAATGCGAAAACTCATTACCATGACTTTGTTGTATGTGATCATTCTTATATTCTTTTCATGTTAAGCTTTTAGACATGCATCCATTTGAGACTTAACTATTTGGCATTGAAATAGGTTCAAGAGACGAAAGTGACAAGACTTTGCAAAACCCGTAATTCTATTACGGTTAATGGGGAGTTACCAGGCCCGACCTTGGAAGTTAACAATGGTGATAGTTTAGTGATAAAGGTCGTCAACAATGCTAGATACAATGTCACCATTCACTGGTATGACAAAATAAATATTCATACGTATATAAATTAGCATATACTTGATAAATGGCTCGATGAATTGTAGTTTATTTTTTGTTTGGGGTAAAATTTCAGGCATGGTGTGAGACAAATTAGGACAGCATGGGCAGATGGACCAGAATTCATCACTCAATGTCCAATTAGACCAGGAGCAAGTTATACCTACAGATTTACAATTTCAGGACAAGAAGGAACATTATGGTGGCATGCACATAGTTCATGGCTGAGAGCAACTGTTTACGGTTCTATTGTTATTCACCCAAAAGATGGAGATTCTTATCCGTTCCCTAAACCAAATCGTGAATCGGTCATTGTTCTTGGTATGCAATTTAACAACTTAAATAGAAATGTACTTGTTGAGAAATTGAGGTACCTGGCGTAATAATATGATGCTGATGATGATCAGGTGAATGGTGGAACGCGAACCCTATTGATGTTATAAGGGAAGCCACAAGAACAGGAGGAGCTCCAAATGTTTCTGATGCATATACCATCAATGGTCAACCTGGTGATCTTTATAACTGCTCCAGCAAAGGTTTGTTTCTCTAAGATTGAAAAACACAAGCACAAAAAAACAGATAACGAATCACGATAACATATAACTATCAGATATTACTGGATTTTGAATATAGTTTTGATTCTGTCAAATAAAATAATATGATGTTTTCTGAATGTAGATACCGTTAAAGTTCCAGTGAGTTCGGGAGAAACAAACCTTGTTCGAGTAATTAATGCAGCATTGAATCAACAGCTATTCTTCTCTATTGCCAACCACAAATTCACTGTTGTGGGAGCCGATGCTTCCTACGTAAAACCCTTCACCACCTCGGTCCTCATGCTTGGACCAGGCCAAACAACAGATGTCCTCATCAAGGGAGATCAGCCACCAGGTCGATACTATATAGCTGCACGTGCTTATGCAAGTGCACAAGGAGCTCCGTTTGACAACACCACCACCACCGCTATTTTGGAATACAAGACAGCCCTTAGTTCAGGAAAGGGCATCTCTTCAAAGCCCGTCATGCCTACTCTCCCAGCTTTTAATGACACAAAAACCGCCACTGCCTTCACCACCAGCTTCAGGAGTCCGGGTAAAACCCTTGTTCCTACCACGATCGATGAGAATCTCTTCATCACCGCTGGCCTTGGAATCAATAAATGTCCACCAAAAGCCAAGGCAAGTAACTGTCAAGCTCCCAACAGGACCCGCTTCACCGCCAGCATGAACAACGTATCTTTTGTGCTCCCGTCCAACTTCTCCTTGCTGCAAGCTCATCACCAGGGGATCCCTGGAGTTTTCACCACTGATTTCCCTGCAAAACCTCCAGTGACGTTTGATTACACTGGTAACGTAAGCAGGTCTCTTTGGCAGCCTATTCGTGGAACCAAGGTGTATAAGTTGAAATACGGAGCAAGCGTGCAGGTGGTGTTGCAAGGAACAAGCATCTTCACAGCCGAGAACCACCCAATCCATCTTCATGGATACGATTTCTATGTAGTTGCAGAAGGATTTGGGAACTTCAACCCAAAAACTGACACTGCTAAATTTAACCTTGTGGATCCACCTCTTAGAAATACAGTTAGTTTACCTGTCAACGGGTGGGCAGTCATTAGATTTGTTGCAGATAATCCAGGTAAAAGAATAGAAAACATAAATATCAAATAAACTCAAAACAGCTAACATTTCTATGATTCATTGATTAAACTTGTTTATTTCCTTTAGGTACATGGATTATGCACTGCCACCTAGACGTCCATATTGGCTGGGGTCTGGCCATGGTGTTCATAGTAGATAACGGGATTGGACATCTGGAAACACTACAGCAACCACCAACAGACTTACCAATCTGTTGATACCATCACCAACAAATTCAAAGTCATCATATAGGCATTCTAGTTGTCTAAACTTATACGATTCTAATGTTGTTTTTCCCCAAATTGTGGATGTATCATTTTTTTTCTTTATCCAATTTGTTTACCCCTTTCCATTTGATTGGAAATTATACCTTGTACTTTAGAATCTGAAATTAAAATGCAATTCAATTTTCGGCTGATTGGCTACATATAAATAACGGAGTACAGAACCCCTCCATCAAAACCACACAAATACAATACATACAGATCGGAAAATGGATATAAAACAGTAATGAACAGACACTACTCCTATCGCGGTCTAAGCATAAACCAACTGTTTAAATTCCTGACGTATGCAGTTCATTTAAGAAACTTGAAATCGCCTTTTGAGATCGTGAAAAGATGAAGACGATACAGAGCATCTACAGTTCATATAGAATAGTTCACCCTAAAGCTCGATACCAGATATTTATTTTTTTTTGGTGCAGAATTTAACGGCATACGCTATCGTGAGTTTCAGCTCTGAACTTGCCATTGTAATGTATTACACCAAATTTATCATATTTTAGGGTAAATTTTCCAAAATAAATAGTCTCGCAGTTCAAAACTGCAATATAAGCCCCTAGCGCAATAATTTACGAGTTTGTTCCTATAAATTATACTCAAATAAATGGATCAACAAATCCTACCTGTAACAGCGTAAGCTTAATTGTTGAAGTAAGACATCGCATTACGGAGTCCTGAATGAAGTTAGGTGCAGCGCCGCGCGGACGAGTATGGCTTTTTCCGACGAGAGTGCACGTGAAGGTTGGCGGTTAAGGTTATCCGGTCATGACTCAGGAGGTCACCCTGCACAGCACCCAATCACCCATGACTCCATGACCATTAACAACGGGACCTATTAAACAAAACTCTCATCCATCAGTTACATAAAAGTCCTCCAAGTATTCCGTATTATGTAAATATGCCCCGTTAATGAAGAAGGCTCGGCAAAAAGAGAGAAAAAAAGACTCGTTCTTTGATCAGAAAATTCTCAAACCCGAGTTAATCGGAGATATAGACGAAGAACACAAACCTGACTCCTGTCTCATTTAATATTATAATATAATTATTAGGTTTATTCAATTTTATAATGTAAATTCACTACAATTTATATAAATTATTAATTTATATATATATATATATAAAATATTTATTAATTTTTAGAGATGCATTGTGGTTCTCTAAAGTTTTTCGATGCATAGAGGTTGTGTGTATATATATATAGGGTGTGTTCAATGGAGAACTTCTATGCATCGAAAAACCCTGGAGAACCACAATGCATCGCTTGAAAATTATAATGCATCACAGGGGAATTGTGATGCATTTTGTGGTGGTGCATGGAGGTTTCTCATCGAACCCACCCCTATATATATATATATATATATATATATATATATATATATATATATATATATATATATATATATATATATATATATATATATATATATATATATATATATATATGTATATATATATAACTTTATTAGTGTTAAATTATTTTATTTAATTTTATGTTTATGTGTTTTATAAATCTTTTGCATAAATTTTTATATTTTAATTATATCATAAACTATTAGTTTATTATGTATATAACTTAAAAATATTAATATAACTGGTTTAATAATTTATACACATATGTTTTCCATAGTAAAGTATAAATTATAGATTTATAGTGTATACTTATTAATTGTTTTATAAATTTAGAAAAGTCTGATTTCCCGATGGAAATCCCTGATACATGGACCTTAAAATCGAGTCGGACCGCTTAATTCGAAATCGACATACCACTAGTGTAACACCCAGAATCCAGCAGCATGTACGTGTAATTTATTTATTGGCTTTAAGAGTTGTCTCGATGAGTTGGTATGTAACACCCGAGATCTAGCAGCAGGTACGTGTAATTTATTTATTGGCTTTAAGAGTTGTTTCAATGAGTTGGTGAATTTTAATTGATTAATTGCACGTGAGTTGGTAAAGTAGATTGCTACTACGTGTAATTTTAATCGGTTGAGATAATAACCGGATTAGTAGTAATTAGAGAATTGGGATTGTTTTAATGAGTTAATTGACATTCAAAACCCGAGTCGTTGATTTAAAGTTAATTGGGTTAACGGGTGCTTGCCTAATGATTATTGTGTATTATACCCGTTTTGATTGGGTGTCAGACCCAAAACGTATATATAGTACGTTTGTGATCCTTATTCCTCACTCCATCATAATCAGCCAAGTATATGTGTGTGTGTTTCAGAAAGAGGTAAAAGAGGAAGCCAAAGAAGAGATTAAAGGCACCCATAATCAAGAGTTTAAGCCCCTTCTCGTTCTTCTTCAAGTAGAAACCGAATTCAAGACCGAAAAGCTTCCCAAGGTTAGTAATTCGTATCAAAACGAGTTGAATTGTTATATTTAGTAGCTAGGGTGAATTGGGGATAGTTTGCAACCCCTGAGATAGATAAAATCTGGATTGGGAAGTGATTCCCGTAGCTGTATAAAAACAGAGCATGAACTGCTCTGTTCGTCGCCGCAGCGCGGCCGCGCTCACCTGGTCGCGCCCGCGATCAGGATGAGGCGGCTAAGGGTGATCGCTGGCGGTGGGATCGCGCCCGCGCTCCCAGACCCCGGCCGCGACCGCGATCGTGGCCGTGCTCCTGGCCGCGCTCGTGAGTCTGAGTTCGTTAGCTGATGTCGAGTCCGTAAATTTAGTAGTATAGTTGTTATGAGTTCAGTAGCTAGTCGTTACAGTATAGTTGTACTTATTGTTGCCAGGAATTCGTAGCTAAGCCTAGGACTTGTAGGGACTGTCATTGATAGCGAGGTTTGCTTCAGGTGAGTTACTTACTTTGTTGTTTATTATCCGGGGTCCGATGTGGATCCTTTTATACGTTGACATTTGTTAGCACAGAGCGGAGCACGTGGATCGCGCGTACTGTTGCTATACGCAGAGTAGAGAGGCCTGTTGGGTCATTCCCAACTCAGTGGACCTGACAACCCACTACTTTGTGGAGTGGGCTATGCAGGCTATGCCGGGTCGCTCCCGATGAGGCGTCAGGCAGTTGAGGCCGGCCGCATGTTGATTACTAGTCGTTATATTGTGCTAACTATTTTATAAACTGTTTTAAAGTTGTTTATAGTAACTCACCAGCTTTCCGCTGACTGTTGTTTTAACTGTGGATCTCAGGTACGAGGACTGAGGCTAGGGATACGACGGGCAGTAGCCGAGACCCGCCACGTGGACAGTAGTTAGTGACTACTTTTGTAAGTAGTCTTGCTATTTTGTGGTTTGGCTTACGAGCCATTGACCTTTAGATGACTGTAACCTATACTTATGTTGTGGTTGACTGACATTACCGATGGGGGTTGGTTCCCGTTTTATGTTACCTTATGCTTGATGTCGATGTTTAGTAGTAATTAGCTGTTTAACCCTTGATGATGTTATCTTCGATCGGATGACGTGGACTATGAGTCCCATGTGGCATTAGTAGTAAAAGTAGGGTGTTACATGGTAAATTATAATTGATTAATTGCACGTAAATAGGTAAAGTAGATTGCTATTACGTGTAACTTTAATCAGTTGAGATAATAGTCGGATTAGTAGTAATTGGAGATTTGGGGTTGTTTTAATGAGTTAATTGACATTCTAAACCCAAGTCATTAATTTGAGATTAATTGGGTTAACGGATGCTTAACCAGTGATTAATGAGTATCGTACCCGTTTTAATTGAGTTCGGGACCGGAAACGTATATATATTCGTTTAGGTTCCCTTTTTCTTCACTTCATCAGAAATCTCAAAGGTGCAAGTGTGTGTAGGTGTGTTGTGTGTAGCTGAAACAAAAAAGGAGAGATCAAGAAGCTGGGATATAGCAACCATAACTGAGAAATCCCCTTCGCCATCACCTTCGCAAGCCAACTCGAATTCGAGAAGGAAAGAAACGTTTTAAGGTTAGTAATTCGTGTTCAATTCAGTTAGAATAGTGTGTTAAGTAGTTAGCAAGTGTTGGGGTTGAATTATAACCCCTAGACGTGCAAAATCGGGATTAAAAGTGAACCCCGTAGCAACCGAAAAACAGAGCATGAACTGCTCTGTTCATCGCCGCAGCGCGGCCACACTCACCTGGTCGCGCCCGCGATCAGGATGAGGCGGCTAAGGGTGATCGCTGGCGGTGGGATCGCGCCCGCGCTCCCAGACCTCGGCCGCGACCGCGATCGTGGCCGTGCTCCTGGCCGCGCTCGTGGGTCTGAGTCCGATAGCTGATGTCGAGTCCGTAAATTTAGTAGTATAGTTGTTATGGGTTCAGTAGCTAGTTGTTACTGTGTAGTTGTATTTATTATTGCCAGGATTTCGTAGCTAAGCCTGGGCTTTGTAGAGACTGAAATTGGTAGCGAGGCTGTAGTCGTGCTTCAGGTGAGTTACTTGCTTTGTTGTTATTATCTGGGTCCGATGTGGATCCTTTTATACGTTGACATTTGTTAGCACAGAGCAGAGCACGTGGATCGCGCGTATTGTTGCTATACGCAGGGTAGAGAGGCCTGTTGGGTCATTCCCAACTCAGTAGACCTGACAACCCACTACTTTGTGGAGTGGGCTATGCAGGCTATGCCGGGTCGCTCCCGATGAGGCGTCAGACAGTTGAGGCCGGCCGCATGTTGATTACTAGTCGTTATATTGTGCTAACTATTTTACAAACTGTTTTAAAGTTGTTTATAGTAACTCACCATCTTTCCGCTGACTGTTGTTTTAACTGTGGATTTCAGGTACGAGGACTGAGGCTAGGGATACAGTGGGCAGTAGCCGAGACCCGCCACGTGGAAAGTAGTTAGTGACTACTTTCGTAAGTAGTCTTGATATTTTGTGGTTTGGCTTACTAGCCAGTGACCTTTGGATGACTGTAATCTATACTTATGTTGTGGTTGACTGGTATTACTGACGGGGGTTGGTTCCCGTCCCGTGTTATTTTATGCTTGATGTTGATGTTTAGTAGTAATTAGCTGTTTAACCCTTGATAATGTTGTCTATGGTTGGATGACGTGGACTATGAGTCCTATGTGCATTAGTCGTAGAAGTAGGGTGTTACAACTAGAGCGGTTTAAGTTCCCGTCTCATCCATCCCCTTCCATTTCTTTCCATTTTCTTTATTCTATAATACAACAAAGTACTATAAAAGTGTATTTGTACGATGAAATCATAAAAAATATAAAAAAGAAATATAAATAGCTTGAAATACTGTATTACATATATATTTTGATATTTATTCATTTGATTCGTAATTTGGAATGCAAATAACACTAAAAGTTTGTTTATGTAATTTCTCTATTAAAATATGAAGAATCGAATGTACGTTATGAGTTTAACAATTGAATGAAATCCGTTCTTTTCGTTAGTGTATTTCCCTTTTTAAGGTCAAGAAAATAAAGTAAATTTTCATGATTCTCATTCTTGCTAATTGTAATATGCATACTAAATGTTAGATTAAGTTGATGAGAGATTGATGGTTAACTAGTTTTTGTGGTTAACTAGTAGATGATAACATTAGTTTTAAGAGAATTAAAAGATGAAATGTTATAATTTTAAGTCAATATTAATTAAAGTATCACATAATAACTAATAGTTGGTAGATAAATTTAGGTTTAAATATTTTTCTACATGCATTTAGACTACAAAAAAAAATGCAAATTGTTTTTTCCAATATTATATATTACTTAATAAACTACATCACATTATTAACATACTTAAACGAAACATAGATTATTGAGCGGTCTAGCCTATTTTTGTTTAACACATATTAATTGTTTGGAATTAATTAATATTCATACAAACTTTCAGAGTAATGTAACTTACATGGCAAATAACTAAACAGGCAATATATATTGGTGAAATGGCCCAAGTTCAAATACTGGGTGTATTATCTTATAATCTTACTAGTTTATCAATCCATGTGAATAATTTTTAATAAATAATTAGTTAAATTCAGAAATATTAAAATGTAATTATTTTTTTAGGTGGAATGTGGTGATGCCATGTGTCAATTTGTTTTCTTTTTTTTATATAAATTTCTATGTATTTTTTTGAACGTTCTATTAAATAAAAATCCATCAAATATTGAATGCATAGTTTCTATTGTTTTTTTGTTTAGTTAACAAAATAGATTAACTTAATTTTTTTAGTGAAATACTTTATAAATTCACATGTTAGTTTTCAACATTTAATAAACATTGTTTTAAAGCAAATATATTCTTATTATGATAATTTATAAAAAAAAAGATATAGGTCATTAAAATTTTAATTGATTTTATGATCAAGATTGTAATTATTTTATATTTTTAAGTATTATAAACACTTTTATCACTTTATAATGGTCATTAACAATCATATTATTAACTACTAGCTACATGCCCGCGCAAAGCGGCGGCGGCGACAAATATTTTTTTCGATTACTTGTTCGTTTAATACATGACGATGATGAATAATATCTTTAAACAACGTAAAAGAAAAATACCTTAAGGGGGCGTTTGGTTTGCAGGAATTTGATATGACAGGATTAGAAAATGACAGGATTATGATATGACAGGATTTGAAAATGTCAGTATTTAAGTTCCGTCATGTGTTTGGTTTGCAACATTTCAAATTCCATTATTTGTAAAATTCAGTTTGATTTACGAAATTGTCAAAGAATTTGAGATGTATATCCTAATAAATGACCAAATTACCCTTTACTAGTTTTTTTAATTTTTTTCTTTTATGGTTACAAATTTTGTAAACATGTTTATTATATAATTTCAAAATCATCCATTTATTAACAAAATGTTTTTCAAATTATTTTATAATACAATCAAAAACAATATTATAATTAACCAAGTAACATAATATTATACAATAATGTTTAAAATAAACATGTAACACATTACAACTTGTAAAAATCAAAATAACCCATGATTTATATACATAAGCATGAGCACAGAGATAACATCATGAGCACAGATACATGAAACCATAAGCAAGATTGGGGAAATATAAGCAAGATTAGGAAACTGCAAGAAAAATTCATCGATATACATAAGAAATACATCGATACATCTGTAAGACTGCAGAAATCGATGAGCCACCAGGATGGTTGAGGGCTGAGGCAGGAATCGACGGGCACAAATAGAATTCAACGAGCAAGGCAGAATCGACGGGCAGAAGTATAAATCGACGAGCAGAGACCGGTCACGCAGAAATCGATTACAGCAAGGGGTGAGAAAGAAACTGACCAGAACAGGGGTGACGGGCACATATAGCCATCGACGAGCAAGGTAGAAATCGACGGGCAAAGGTAGAAATCGAAGAGCAGATATCGGTCAAGTAGAAATCGATTGCAGCAAAGGGTGAGGAAGAAACCGACCACAACAACGGTGACATCATGAGGAAGAAAGTCATCGACATAGAGCGCCTGGTGGAGAAGAAATCGAATTGTCGAATGTGGAGAGAAAGAATAATAAATATCTAATTTGATTCGAGGGGTATTTTTGGCTTTTGGTTTGGGATTCTTGAAACTGATAAGGAGGGAAAATGAAATAATAGGGTGGGAGTGGGGATTGTAATTATCTGATACGTGGGGAATCTAAAATGTATAATATTTTGAAATCCTACCCTTTATTTTCATCCAAACATGACAAGTATGGATTATTAAATGAAAATCCCTCAAAAATTCTTGAAATCCAATAGACCAAACGCAACCTAAGTTTCAATGTCAGTCAAATATCATAAAAACCATATGGTTACAGACAAAAATATGATCAAATATATTTGTGATAAAAAATTTACAAGCATTTTTCATTTTATGCATCCAAAATATCCAAATATGTAATGCTTTGAACGATCCGTTTAATGTACATCCTGCAAATAATAAAAGGTTGATAGTTATCAAAGATAAAGTATTGAAACATATGAGTAATGCGAACTATAGGATTGTACCTTAATAATCACGCAAGACTTCTTGATACACCACATTTGATGTGTAGACTCATCTCGATTGAATTTCTTGACAGGGGTCACCAATACCTTTGTAGTACCACGTGATGTACCTCCTAAAATCATAATCTTTCCCCCAAATGGGAGTGTGACCCCTATGATGTCTTGTAATGTTCTATCAAGCGCTTCCACTGCTTTTTATTAGAATTATTTATGCAAAAAATCTTTAAGTTGGACCATTTTTATGGTTAAAACCTTCAACCAATTTTCATTGCACAAAAAATCCTCAAGCAGCAAAAACTCATGAGATTGAGATATTATCGGTTGTAACCGATTGAAAGTCATAGGTCACCGTCGACGAGTCATCAGGCGACCAACAAACTTTCACCGAGAAATTAAATTCCAACAAAAAAATGTGAATTTGAATAATAAAACACAGACAGATGAGTTTGCTGGAAAGAATGTTCGTCAGAGATCAATGATTGGTGAGCAGATTACAACCGGTTCATCAGGTTGCAAGTCATTTTTCTGAGAGTAAAAACATCATTTGATAAGTTTTAGTTAGTTGAGGTTTTTTATCATCAGGTTGCAAGTCATTTTTAAAACAAAAATATCATTTTGATAAGTTTTTAGATAGTTGGAATTTTTTATAAAATGAAAATTGATTGGAGGTTTTAATCACAAAAAATATTCAACATGATGATGGTTTTTTGCACAAATATCTCTATTATCTATATTTCCTTCTTCAACCTAACTTTCATCTATTAAAATATTTTTACGACAGATTTCAGGTATTTACAAGAATACAAATTCTCTCTCTTTTTTTTTGTTAAAATGGTTGAAGACTTGAAGTTAAACCTTTAATTACAAATAATTGTTTTATTTATCGGTATTCATGGCTACATTCCAATATATAGTAGTGTACCCGCGCAAAGCGGCGGTGAAAAAAAATTATTTTTCATTTGTGTTTGCCGTACAACCCCGACTCTTGTAACTAATCTTTCACTGTGTATTAGCATTATCTCCTCAACTTTATTTGGAGATGAATTTTACAACCATTCAAATTATAGTTAGGCAACATGCAAATTATAGAAGTACCAATAGATTTAGCAAACATAAGTCAGAGCAGAGAGAGAGAGACGACTTTCAGTTCATTGCTTTGTCTTCCCAGTTAGATTCATTATAATTAGCATAAGACAAACCTTTTTGCTGCTCACTCATTGATGTATCTAGGTAATTCATGGTGGGATTTAAACTCATCACCTCTATACATGGCCCAAGTATTCATCTATCACTGTTATTTAGTGTCGGCACCCATGGATGTAAATAGATAACAATGAAAGCTCCATTAAGGATATCAATATAGAAGTCACAGATTTGCTATGAATTTGCACAATGAATTTGTAGATGTAACACTAATAACAGGTTAGAATTAATATGGAAAGAAAAAGTTATGAAATTTAGAAGTATCTATAGCTGCACTCCAATTCAGATGTGTATTTAGCATCTAGCCATTTGTACACAATTAAATAAACATAACAAACCAACAACAACAATATCTAGATTAAAAGAAAAAAGATACAACTAAAACCTCTTTTCGATTTCAAGTTTCAGGTGCTAAAAAGTGTTTTGGTCAAGCATACCCTGTAAAGGTACCAAAATGTTCTATCGCATATAAGAGCTTCAAGGTATGTCTTGTTGGTGGACCACTACACCAGAGATCAAAATGAGGGTTTGAAGTGTCCAAGAGTATGCTTGCAATGAGAATAGCAGAGGTTGGGCAATTTGTAATATGAGCTTCAATTTAAAGCGTAAAATCAATGCTATCAATTCTTTTTATATAGTACCTGAATTCTAGCATCATGAGTAGCCACAAGAACCTCTTTCTTTCCATCACCTTTAAGATCAGACACAATAGGGGGCATAAGACGTTCCCCCTCCCATTTAATAGCATATTCATTCGATATATGGTACCATGCGTCCATAAATGAAAAAAAAATACCTTTGTGCTAAATCTTACCTGCTACGTTGGTTGAGCGAGTGAGAATTTGCCGATTGAGAGCTTAACAATCTGTAGAAAAATAACGTAGACAAAGGATGAGATATAGGTTGTGGACTCATACATGAGAGAGACAGTCTGGAGAGATGAAGAGTTGGCACTGCACCTGATGCATCCAACCAGTTAATTTGAAGGTTGGGAAGCGGAATAGGCTACACATCTCCCAATAAGTTGAGTTTGAAACTTCATGCTCAAGAAAGTTATAAGTTGAGCTTAATTTGTGGTACTAATTAAAATTCAGACATGTGCTTTAAGAACTTGTAGTTTATGCAAAAAAAAAAAAACTTGTTTTAAGATTTTAAACTAAATGCATAATATTGTAGTATAGGTGAGTTGTCTTTTTAAAGTCCATGATGCTAGATGCTTTATTAGTAGTAAAAATATAACCCACAAGCTGATATTCAAAGGTTTAAAAAAACAACTGAACTTAGTACACAAACTTTAACACAAATCATTAAAAACACAAATTTAAAAGTAAATCTGAAACATCATTATAAACATATATACAACTTTGACTGATTACAGAAGGACCAATAGAAATAAAAAAAAGAGAGAGAAATAGAAAAAAGAATTGAATTAAGATGTTGAATAGTTGACGGTGCTAAAGAATTTAATGGTGTGTGAGAAGTGAAAACCCAACAAACACAAGTTTGTCTAGAAATCCAATAGTAAAATATATGTTGTAAATTTACAGGTTTGAGGGGAAGAATTAGATGTTATATAACTGTTTCAAGTGATACCAGCTTCTGCCATTTAGACTAATGAACAGGACTATAAAAACAATTAAAACCATGCTGGTATCAACAATCTTCGATTAAAATCTGAAGCAAATCCCAGCAGTCCTAAACCCATGAAAGTCCATCATTATGACCTTATTATTAAGACCAAGCCTCAGATTCATAGAAACATCAATAAATAACCAGAACCAGTTCCATAAATCAACAGCCCCAAGAACATAAAAAACTATCAGATCACAAAGAAATGCAGCTCAGAAAATATGTATTATTAAGGATTCGAGGTATATGTCATGTATCAAAGACCCTCCCTTTAACCACAAAATGTTGAGCATGCCACCTTCCAATAAACAAGAAGAGTCGATATGCAATAATATAAATATCATCGATATTGATTTGTTGGCATGCAGAACAGTAAATGACACACAAATACTTAAAGGTTGATAATCCTGCAACCTGCACGCGTAAACCTTAATAATCTGAAAGTACCCGTGATTTATTAGTCAGATGGAAGCATATCTAGATCTAGACTTTCCAATCTAGCAGGCATATCATATATCATTTTGATGGAAGATTCAAATCCAAACTGATCACGTGTATGTGATTTCAATAAATTCTGACCTACAAATTGAGTTACAAATTTTTAATAGAAACATTGTTAACAATGAATTATGTAACAGACTGCTTTAAACTTTCTTCTTGACTATCCAAAATATTCTACGAATAAAAAATTGCAATTCAGATAGGCAAGCTTCATTGCCTGTTCTACAGCCCACACAATTTTTTAGCCTGAAATGCTAAGTAAAGACCATCACTTTTAGTTAAACGATGTCCTAGATGATATAAAAGGTAAATTACAAAATCATTCTAATATTTTAAGAAGTATAGATTTTGTCCTTAAACTTCATTTATTTCATGATACACCCTTGTGGTACGATACTTAGCATAATTATTATCTCTGGGTTGATCAACTTAAACCATCACACATGACATCCATGAAAAATTACAATTTTATCATCTTCAGATACATAATTAGTGCAAATATATACTCTAACAGATGGGAAAGAAAACATAAAGAAGAGAACCTTGCACATATGTCTATAAACATTTGAGATAGCCTTTGGAAAGTTGGAGATTTTGGTGTTCACTTACAAGGATTCCAGCAAGTTATGACACCACCCCTGATTATAATATTTATGTGTAGACAAGCAAACTCTGCTTCGGTTCTTTTGTGATGGTTAATTCCTTTTTCGCCATTTAAAGAGGCTATATGTATAGAAACAACAGAAAATTGCTATGAAACAAGCTCCGGCAGCAGCCACAACAATCAGCAAAATCATTCTCTTTCGGCTAGTAGGGGGAGAATGGAGAACTCTTCTGCAGATACTTGCATCGCCATCAGAAAATAACAGTAGTATAGCAGTATAAAATTATAAATAATGAACAACTTATTAAAACATATAAATTGTAAGCTTTTACCCATAAGGGAACCCTTTCATTTGACACTGAAATGTTGTGCAAAATTGCCAGCTTTAGTAACTGTTGGAGAAAGACACAAAAGAGAATCAAACGAGCTGAGGAATCAATACTTGGATAAACTCAAGGATTGTCAATATGAATCACTTTCTGAGAATAACTATGTGACTGAATGGATACACAACCAACAATCAAGATTAAGTATACTTCTGGTGAAAAACATAATAAAAACCCACCAAAATGTGGTTCTTGCACTTGTAACCATGAAAAACATAATTTAAAAATTTTATTAATTAAATTGAATCAATATTTCTAATCAACTAATTACATAATTAATCAATGTTGGTTCCTAGAAATCACTCGGGAGTTGTGTAATTAATTAATGTTGCTTCAATAGGGAGACAGAGCAATAACGGACAATGACAATTTACAAACAGTTCAATTTAGCTTGAATGTTTGCCGAATAATTAGTACAAAGCATCAAAAAATGGAATTTGCAGCAAAATCATGGGTGAAAAAAAAAATAGCCATCATGAAGAAGGCACCCTACAACTTATAAATATAGATCATTTATTGAGGTTAAAGAAAGAAATGGAAGAAAAACCTCCAGATCACCACATCTTGATTCTTGATGTCTCAGAAGCCATTTGGCCTTGAACACAATGCAATTCCTGTAGCAAGTGAAATAATAACCATATGTCAATTTCATAATTGAATATCTGAATTAGCAACCATCAACCAACCATACGTGGATAAGTTAACATGAGAAACATTATGTTCCTCAAGCTTTTCTATCAGAGTAGAATTTTCTGCTGTGACCTCAGCAATGGACAGTTCAAACGCTTTTTTGTCTCCTTTGATCACATCAACTTCAACTGAAAGATCCACTTTGGGTTTTAAATTGATAGTTGTAAAGTCAGAGCTTTCAGATTTGGGTAAGGCATATGCTGCAGTTAAGGAAGCTGCTAGCGACTGAAAAATCTTTGGATACTTAGAATCCTTTAGTTTAGGTCTCATCACGAATACCTTTTTTCATAGAAAGCACATTGACTGTATAAGGCTACAATTTCAAAATATAAACTGAAAGTGAGAAACTTGGTATAGAAAACTGATAAGTTCTTACAAAAATATTAAATTGACAAAAGAGGCATGCAACTTAAGCAAGGTTCAAAGAAATATTTAAACGAAATATCATTTTATTTTTGATAACGCAACAAACGAACATCTAGTGGTTTTTTTAAGAAAACCAATAAAAGCACATAGAAACAACCAATTAACGTTCCAAATGTTTTCTCAGAATATACACATGCTCAGCAAATACACATATGATATAACTGTACAAATACAACATCTCAAGACCTTTCATAAAAGTACAACATCATTTAATCTAGTAAATATGATCATAGTGAATGGAAATCCAACACGAAAACCAAAACGCTAGCATTTAATCTAGTAAAGATGATCATAATAAAAATATAGTTGGGTCAATCATACGAAAAAATTGAACCAATCGGACTCAACATTAAATGGAAACAATATACAAGAAACACATATGTATCACTATACGAAACACTTAAAGAAAAATGTGTAGAAATTTCAAACCAAAATCGTGTAGAAACCCAAGAAATCAATAGGATATTAGAACACCCTTCAACTTACCTTCAAAATCTGATAATTGTTGTCTTCAAGAAAACCCAAATCCAAATCTTCAAGCAAATACTGTATATTCACCACCAAATAGGTTCCTTCAAAAACACACAACAAATAATTTAGTTGGCTATCGATTTCATGTTGGAACGATACGATAAATAGTGAATTACATGGCGTTTCAACAGGCAGTCCGAGACTTGGTCTAAAACTTGAGTCTCAGATTCACAAACAGCACCAATATATATTTCTATTTACTGATTTATTGCAGACAAATGAAGAAATCAGTGGCGATTTATGTGTTTAGTGATCAATTTGACTGTATTGAGACACTAAATAGTGAGAGACAAGGCCAAATGCCAACTCTAGGAGTTAAAAGAAACAGTAAACCAGAGACCAATTAAAGTCTCTGTGGTTAAATTTCAAATTTCTATTTACACATTTAATTTGAATAAATCCCTGTCAATTCATCCATTTGACCATAAAAAGTCACGAGAGGATCTTCACTAAAAGGACAATTGAAAATAGGGAAGCATATTAGATTTTTCAATAACATTCAAATCAGATACGGCTACTAATGCCTAACACTTATAGCGATCAATAAACATCATGATGATTTCTTGCAATATTAAATCAAATTAAATAAAAAAGGGGTTCAGTTAATTAATTGATTATACCATGCTATTGCCATTGCTACAGCTGCTAAAGCATATCTTCTTTATGTAGCACGTCTACTATTGCCATTTCAATAACATGTCGCTTCTTACTCTTCATCGATAAACAACTTTTAAACAAAACCATAATCCTCTGAGATGAAGCTCAGAAGACAAACCCTGAAATCCAATGATCATCCCATTTCTTCTTGAATTTGATGAAGATACAACAGATGTTGAAACACGATTGTGATACTCAGAAGCAGAATCCATAATCCTCTGAGAATCAAGAAACCTTTAATCTTGTTGTTGTTGTTGATAACCAGCGACGCTGCCGCTAGACGGCTGATAGGAGCCAAAGCCAGAACCAACTTCGAGATACCGTCAGGAGGAAACTAACAAGCATAATGAAATGGAGACCGTTATTGAAGAATCGTTGAGTGCCTCACAAGAATCGCAGCTTTTTTGTTTATTTGGAATAAGAATTCTTCTTGCCAAGGACTTCAGAGGAATCAGAGGGTGAAGAGAGAGATCTTCCATGGTAGAAGAGAGACGTTTTAGGGTTTAGGAGAGTAAGCGTGGGGTTGAGTTCCCGAAGAGCACAGAGGAGGCGTGTATTTGATTCCCAATGCGCTCCATTACTCAATAAAATCAATATCCGTGTTTTTTTTCGCTTTAAAAGTTGGCTTTGCAAGTGGGTGTCTTAAAATTCAAGAAACAACTTTAACAACTTGTACCTAATGCATTATAATCAGTACAAAGTTAAATGCTTTATTAGTAGTATAGATTTATGAACTTGTGGTTAATGTTCACTAAATAGCGTCATAGCGAAACAGCCTCAAACCCAGCGCTCGCCAGCTGCTTTTTTTCTTTACAAAACGTCGAAAACATTTTCAGTGTATGTTTTGCAAAATGTCGCCAACATTGTGTTAATATTTTATTTATTTATATTATATAGAATTATTCTGTTTATTTAATAAATGTTATAATAACATTATTTATCGCTTATTATCAATAGAATCAAAATTTATTTTATTATTTACAGTAAAAGTTAAATTTTTTTTTTGCTATAAATGATTAAAAAAAATACAAAATTGATGCTATTAGTTCTGAAAGATATGAAATTTGATTTTATTAATGATAAAAAATAAATAATATAACTATAATTGACAAAAAAATATAATATTGCTGTTATTTTTAGTAATTGGTTCTTGTTATTTACATTCCAATATTTTATATAATCAAATTTTTTACATTGTGTTTTATAATATTGTTTTTCTATGATCAAAATTAGTATATTGTGTTTTATAATATTGAATCTTTTACACATTTAAAAGTATGATTAAAATAAAATATTTTTATTTACCGCAAACAATTAAATTCTTTTGTAGTGAATTAAGGTGTTTGTCGTTAAGTCGATTAAGGGTAGCAAAATAGTTTCATAATTATTATAAAAATATTTTAAATTACTTTATAATATAACTTAAATAATTTATTTATAAATAATGTTGTTAAAACGATTGCGACGCACGGGTGGCAACAAGTCGCTTGATTTAAAGCTTGGATCGCCTAAAAAGGTATATGGCTTCTTAGAACTAGCACTAGCTTGTAGGCAATACAATGGCAAAACTGTAAATATGTAGACGAAAAGGGGTCATTTTACAACCACAGAGGCAATGACAGAATAGACTCTCTTCGGCAGCAAGTAAGGATAGTACTAGAATTGAGCCGCAATCGTAACCCCTCAACTGCCACGTGTCAAAACTTCCGGAGTTCGAAAAGCCACGGATCCATCAATTTATAGAACACGTCATCCACATTACTATCCAGATATTTATTTAATATAAAATTAAAAAGTGTTAACATTTATCAAAATTAAAGAAAAAGTGATTTAGAGGTATCTAGAGAAGGCTATAAATATCTCAAACCTGTTGACTCTTTCTCATTTTATATTTGCGATTCTGCTTTCTGCCCTTCCTAAAAACCAAAGAAAAACATCCAAGATTCTGTGCTATTTATCCCAAAATCTGTACGGGTAACGACGAATTTATTCAACTTTCAACAGAAGAATCTGTTTGTTGTCGGTGAAGAAGCTTTGGATTTACCGCGTATGTTTATCAACAGGTATGTTTGTGCTTGAATGTCATGAAGTTTCTTTGATTTTCAACGACACTGATTTGGTATAATAATTTTCATATTAATTGTTCGAATGTAGAGAGTTTTTTGTTCTATTGGCTTTTGGATCTGAGAATTAGGGTTCTTGTCTCGATCTGTTCGATTATCATCAGATTATGATGATGATTCATGCTTAGTTGTGAGACTATGAGCTCTCGCGTTTCCATTTGGTTGCGAAAACCTAAATTGCATGTCAATTACATATATACAGACGCTTCATTGTAGGTGCTAATTAAACTGGTGGAGAACTTTGTGAGCAAGAAAACTAGCTTTTGCACTAAACGAAATTGTATTTTATTGCTTTTTTGTTACTAATTAATAATAAAACGTAAATTACTTCGGCACCAAGCAATTGAATGTGTTTTGGATTTTTCTTGTCCACTTGTACAATGGATGCTATATTAGATTATATCTGTGCTCAAATTTTGTTGTATTTCGTCCTTTCTCAGAAATACAGAAATGCGTCTTTCTAATCAACCTTCCAACTCGGCTCCTGTATCAAAGGATTGCTCCAAGAAGAGAAGAACGCGAAGCAGACGTGAGGGACCAAAAGGTGTAGCCGAAACTCTTGCGAAATGGAAGGAATACAACAGGAAGATCGATTCATTGGATGAGAAAGCGAAACCGGCAAGAAAAGTTCCGGCAAAAGGGTCGAAAAAAGGTTGTATGAAAGGTAAAGGAGGACCTGAGAACTCGAGGTGCAAGTTTAGAGGCGTGAGACAAAGAACATGGGGTAAATGGGTGGCTGAGATCCGGGAACCTAATAGAGGTAGTCGGTTATGGCTTGGGACTTTCGGTTCTGCGGTTGAAGCTGCCCTGGCTTATGATGAAGCTGCAAGAGTTATGTATGGACCCTGTGCACGCCTTAATTTGCCCAAGTGTAGTTCGGTGAACGAGTGTTCTACTCAGATGACGTCGAATGGTGGGTCGAGTTGTGACTCGACCACAACATGTTGTCACTCTGAGGAGTCGAAATATGATTCGCCAACAGTTGCTTTGAAGAGTGAAGCCAAGGATGAAGGTGAATCGAATAGCACTTGTGATATGTCATCGACTAAGGTTAAGGTGGAAGTCAAAGAGGAACCTGTTGAGGAAGAAGAAGACAATATCAGAGTTGAGGAAGAAGCTGGTGGATTATTGAATGGAGATACGGATTATTTTAATGGTGAAGAGTTGTTTGATATGGAAGAGATTCTTGAAATGATGGAGCAGGGAAGCCCTCACAGTCACAGGGCTGGTGGTTCAAGAATAGGGACAGGGGTGGATCAGAATAATGGTTCTCCAAATTGGTACTTTGGTAATGAGCTACATGATCAAGATAACCAAAGTTGGCCCTGCATGCGGCAACAAACTGCTGCTGGGTGTGGATCTGATATGGCAATGCGAGATCAGGCTACACCAAAACCATGGTTTGATGAGGGACAACAATGCACGAGTGATTACGGATTCGACTTTTTGATGCCAGGGCGACCTGAAGATCGTAATTTTATGTTGGAGGAGTTGGGGTTTGCTTTAGGAGCTGATTTGAGTGTGTAAGCAAAGCATATTGAAATATATATCAATCAAGACAAGTCCAAATTCATTTTAGATTGGATTTTGGTAAATATATATATATATATATATATATATATATATATATATATATATATATATATATATATATATATATATATATGTTAATTACTTCCTTTTAATTAATGTTTTTTAGTGTAATTTTTAGGCTAGCTAATTGTCTGATAGATGATAGAGATATATAAGTGGAAATGGTTTCTTTGTAACTTGTATATATAGTGGGCTTGGAACTAAACGTAAATAACGTTGGTTGAATCAGAAGAAATTGAATGTGCAACGTGTATGACACATATATTCAATTCTATGATATGCCTATGTAGTTATGTACTTTATTTCGAACCATTTTAACTCCAATTTTTTTTTTTAATCTTATAATGTCTTTACATCTTACAATAACTAGGATTTTATGCCTGCAACATGTTGCGGGAATAATTAAGCACCATTTAATCATTAGAAGAGATAGTTTTAAGCATACATATAGGTTTAATGTATTTACATCAAAAAACGTTAACTGAAGTATCGAACAATTGAATGTTGCGTAAAATTCTTCAATTTATTCAGTTCCGGCATTGAAGTATCAAAATATACATCTTCAATCTATTATGTTCCGGTATTGAAGTATTAAGCATTTTGATAGTCAATAAACGAAAAACAAAATTCTTAAAAACCTGAAAACAACAATAACATTAGAAATTATGTTAGTATTTTTTAATTTATTTTAACCATAATGTTTAGAAAATCAGGACAAATTATTATTAAGATAAACAATATTTAAACTTAAAGTAAAATGATCCAAAGTACATCAAACATGTCAGTTATTCGACTTTATAAACAAAAATAAAAATACATCAAAAAACTAAAAACAACAATAACATTGAAGACCTTTTTTTTTTATTATGATACCATAATATTTGGAAGACTCATTGATAACTCACTATGTAAAGAAAATGGAACTAATGAAATCAAACAATGGTCATGGAAAAAGATCGGAAGATATAAAATAAAATAAGGTGAAGGACATTTTTTATTTTTGTTATTTAATGATATTTTCAGATTCAATCCTTTAACTTCTATAATTTCAACCTTCGTCCTTACTTTGCTACTTTTATCCGGTTTTGGTTTCTGAACCGTTGAAAACTGACAATCCTTTAAAATTAACCATTTTATCATTTATATTGTTTCCAACATTTAGTCCATGTGGTTTAAAGATAATTCCATTGATGCTCCTTTGACCAAATATTAAGTTTTTATTTATTTAATTACCTTCTTATTTAATATCGTTTTTATTTATTTACCATTATTTACTTCAATATTGAATAATTAAAATATTATATGATTTTATCTAATTATATAAACAAATATTACGTTGCGTGTAACACTAGGATTAGATGAGTGTGATACTTCCGTTATTTCACAAAAAGTAACTATTACAGATATTATTATTTACTTAATTTTTTTAAAAATCATTGAGAAAAGATTAGTATCAATAACACACACATCTAATCCTAGTTTTAAATCTATATTTTTGTCTACCTGTGAATTGAACCCCTAATCTTATGGTCATCGTCAAAACCTTTAACATTTTAAATAGTTGATATTCAAAGTTGACTTGATTTTAACAGTTGAGATGATAATGTATAACATTTTGTTCTCTGTTCCGCCTAGGGGTGTTCAAAAGAAACCGGAAAACCGAAAAACCGAGCCGGACCGGTCAATCCGAAACCGGAAAAACCGAATCCGAAAAAACCGACATATGACGGACCGGTTACGGTTTTCATTTTAATAAACCGCGGGTAACCGAACCGAACCGAACATAAACATATCACAAATATTTACATATAAATAGATAAATTACAAGCTAAAATATTATATTTATAGTTTCATTTTAATTAAATATTTGTTTCTTTAAGTAGTTTTATGAAACTTTTAATGTAATTGATATATTTATTACGAATAAACTTAATTTTAAGGAACAATCAAAGTTTAAAATTTTATATTTCTATACTTTTATTATTTATAAATAGATAACAACTATCCGAAACTATCCGCAAACCGAACCGCATATAACCGA
This sequence comes from Centrapalus pauciflorus, assembly GCA_020465985.1. NCBI lineage: Eukaryota > Viridiplantae > Streptophyta > Magnoliopsida > Asterales > Asteraceae > Centrapalus > Centrapalus pauciflorus. Next base: position 813,034 of record JAANYP010003966.1, read on the forward strand.
AACCGAAACCGAACCGTAAAGCGGGTAACCGAAACCGAAAATACGGTTCACACTTTTGCTACTAACCGAACCGAACCGGTCCATGAACAGCCCTAGTTCCGCCTACAATATATTTATGTGATTTCTATGTTAAAATATAGTTAAATTAATATAGGAAAAAAATCTATCTATTATTCTGGATTTTTATTTTAAATTTCAGTTTACAACCCATGTCTTTTCTTATTTACCTTATTCAAGCTTCTTAGGTTCTATAAAAATTTTTCTTTTTCGTTATTATATAATTTTCAGGTATGTATACCTTTAGTTACATGCTTAATATATTTTGAATAATATTTTTAGCAGTATAATATTGATATTTTATTTGTTGGTTTTATAATAAAATTTTGAATTTATATACAGTTAAAAAAAACAGTTATTTAACTAGGATTATAAACTAGTCTAAAATTAAATAGGTAGACATCCTATACATAATGAATCAAGTATTCTAGATTTTAAATATTCTATAAATCATTCATATATATATATAGCGGTCACTTTGTTCTCATATGTATTGTAGTTTTTGTTGCTTATCGTTGTTCAAGGTTGTCAGGATCGAGATATTGTTTAAGATTGTTTTTGTTACCGTATGAGGTAAAATAAATTATCGTTTTATATGTGTTATAATTTACATCAAAAATTAAGTTTATGTTAATTTTATGCAATATTTATAATCCAAACATTAAAATGATAGTTTAATACAACTCTTAAAGATTAGATAATTTAATCACATCAGTAAATATTTTTTGAGCATCAAACTCTTGCATTATATGTAAAATGTTGTTATGCACAAATTAGATGATTAAAACATATGTTTGCATTTTTTATTTAACATAATTAACTCATCTGTATTTTTTTTGATTTTTAATTTAAGTAAAAATAGGATGGAATTAGATATATATGATAGGATCCTGTGATATAGATCTTAAGATCTTGATTAAAATCTTATTCATGAGAAATCCTACAAAGGATTAGTTTTGTTTTTGTTGATATCAACATCAAGATCACTGATATCTTACATCTTACAAATAATAGTAAATAATATTTCTTTACAAAAGAGGAAATTACATTGCTTCTTATAAGACCAAAATACATGCATTATGCTTTAGACAATCACAAAGCTTTTGAGGACTAGTTGATACATTTTATATTCTAGCAGTACTAAAATTACGATTATAAAATTATATGGGTACAAACTGAACATTCTTCATAAACCAAGGGATTCCTTTAAATAAACAAAGAACCCAAACCCTTTCCTCCTTTCCTTCTTTCTACGGTCCACCGCCGTTACCTCAAACAGCGATGGCGTCGACGGAGTCTTCGAAACCAAACAGAGCCTTAACTGATACCCGTTTCTCCGACCTCAATCCTCCGCTTTCCGATGAAGTTCTTGACGCACTATCTTGTTCAGGATTTGAATTCTGTACACCCGTGCAGGCGGCCACCATACCATTGCTATGCAGCTACAAGGACGTCGCCGTCGACGCCGCCACTGGTTCGGGTAAAACCCTAGCATTCGTTGTTCCACTTGTCGAGATACTCCGTCGCACGAGTTCTGCTAAACCTCACGAGGTACCTTCTTAACTATAACTCCGTACAGGGAGGCTCACACAAGTATAGCTCCAATCGTTTGTGTTCAATTGTTGGCTTAGTGGTGCTCAGCCCTTTTTACCTATTCATGGTCGAAAAGTTTCAAGGAAAACTGTTAATAATGGAATACTGATAAATGATTGTGAAGTTGATGCTGTCACGATTAAAGTCATTTCGTATCAATGATGCATAACACATGATAGATAGCTGTCTGGCTGTAACTTTCCTGCTAAACAAGTAATGGTTATGGTGATTTCATTTATGATTGTGATATTGAAGTTGAAATAGTGAAGGCAACCTAGGTGCATTATATGATTGTATTACAACTTTGTTGATTAATGTAGGTATTAGATCACTGGTGTAGTGGTGTAGCAGACTCTTTATAGCTGGGTGTAGCTCTAGTTAATTTGTATAATCTGAGAGGTGGAGCTCTTGTTTTAATTTGCTTCTGCGAAACCTTCACATGAGTGTGCATGGTTCTCTTAATAAGCTTGGGTGATGCTAATAAGTGGTAACGTCACGGTCACGGTTCTATACTAGTCTATTTTATTGATGAGACTTTATGCTGCTGATTTAAAATTTCTTAACTTGTATTCCCATGCCTAAATGAAGCTAATATAGGAATAAGCATTTACATACATGATCAATCTTAGTGATGAGTCCAAGCCTATTTGGTTTGCACTGCATCCTTGTACCTTTGTTTGTTTACATTTTTCTTTGTATTTGAATTTTCACCAGCCATATCTGTTAGACAGTTTGACATATTCTCTGTTACCATCTTTGGATGGCTTATGTCTTTCAATGTCTTCAGGTTCTGGGGATTATCATATCTCCAACAAGAGAGTTGTCATCACAAATATTCCATGTTGCACAACCATTTATTTCATCGCTGCCAAATGTTAAGCCAGTGCTCCTTGTTGGAGGAACAGAAGTGAAAGTAGACATGAAGAAAATAGAGGATGAAGGAGCAAATTTGTTAATAGGCACACCTGGTAGACTACATGATATAATGGAACGCTTGGATATCTTGGATTTTCGTAACCTTGAGGTATTTATTTTCTTCTATTCATGATCAATATATATTGAATAAGGATCATTTTGTCTAGTCTTCCCACATCAAGAATGCAATCTTGGTTGCATCAAGGTAGAATAAATAGAATGTAGACTCATTTCTCCATCTATTGTGTTGATTAAGATAATGATGTATATTTTTTATCATATAAACCAATTCAACACTTTATCGCACCCATGACCCATGTATGGCTCTTCAACATCAAGACTTTTCTTGATTTGGAAACAGATAACTTGGCATGAAATATGGGTGTGCTAGGTTCACAAGGATATGTTACTCAATTTTTATTCTTAAAATTACGAGTTATCCATAATCTTCAGCTTATATTTGGTCTTAGGTTCTCTTACTATTTCAATTTTAGTTTTCCCTTTTACATATTTTCAATTGTATTTTTCCATCATGTGTATGCGGACGGCTTCATTTCTAGAGAACTATGCTATATCCTCTTAGGAAAGTGATGTTCGAACTACTTTGTGCTGTGACAGATTTTGATTTTGGATGAGGCTGATAGACTACTGGATATGGGGTTCCAGAAGCAGATAAATTCCATAATATCTCGCCTGCCGAAGCTACGCAGAACTGGTCTATTTTCGGCTACTCAAACCGAGGCTGTTGAAGAACTATCAAAGGCAGGATTGAGGAATCCAGTAAGGGTTGAAGTTCGTGCAGAGACCAAGTCATTAGGCTGTTCTACGTCAGAACACGCAGCCTCTTCAAAAACACCTTCAGGCCTTCATATTGAGGCATGTATGCAGCCAAGTTTCATTTTCTAGAAGTATTTTGATACGGTCTACTCTTCAACTAAAGTTCCTATGGGTGTATGCATGTATTGTGATTATTGAATATCAAAGTGTTGTATTTATTATAGTTTCATATATTGCAGTTTATCAAATGTGAGGCAGATAAAAAATCATCACAGCTTGTGGACTTCTTCATCAAGAACAAGTCTAAAAAGATAATAGTGTGAGTTAATCTTAAATTCTTTCTGAGTGATCAACAGAAAGTCTTATTCATCAATGCAAGGTAATTAAGAATAATATTTTTTTTTTTGCAGCTACTTCATGACTTGTGCTTGTGTGGATTATTGGGGGATTGTACTTCCGCGTCTTGCTGTCCTGAAGGGGTTGTCGTTAATTTCTCTTCATGGGAAGATGAAGCAGGTAAAATCATAGAGCTAAATATGAGTGTCTATGTCTAATATTATAGTTGGAAGAGGTTACTTCTATAATTTGTCATCTAAACGTTCATGTAACTCTGTTAGACAGCAAGGGAGAAATCCTTAGCATCATTTACATCTCTGTCTGCTGGCATCCTTTTGTGCACTGATGTTGCAGCACGTGGACTTGACATTCCAGGCGTTGATTGCATAGTGCAGGTATAATACTTGTTCATTTGTTTTGTCAGTTGTTATGCGCAGGTCTTCATGTAAAGTGTATATGCTTCTTTTGTTTTGTATTTTTCGTGAGCTTAAAATAGGGAATAAGAAATGTGAAACCTTGATGGTGTAATATAATAATTTGATTGGCCGGCTATTTAGGATCTTTTATTGTAGGCCCATTTTTCTGTTGTCTTGTGGGTTTTAGTGACTGAAGGAACTAAACATTCGTCTTCAATTGATTGCCTTATCATTTAAAAACTAAAATAGTTATATGCATTTGTTGCTTGCAGTATGACCCTCCTCAGGATCCTAACGTGTTCATTCATCGAGTTGGTCGGACTGCTAGGTTGGGACGACAAGGAAGTGCTGTTGTATTTCTTTTACCAAAGGTTTGGAGTTTTATTATTATTCATTTCATGTACATGTTGATTTTTTGTTTCGACAATCCAGGCACACACACTTGTAACATGTTTCTTGCTATGGTCACTTAGGAGGAAGCATATGTGGAGTTTTTACGCATTAAAAGGATTCCATTAGAAGAGAAAGTATGCTCTGAAGAGGCACTTGATGTCGTTCCCCATGTAAGTGTCACATCTTACGTCAAAGCTAACCTTCACTTTCACAGCACTTCTTTGGCAAGATGAATTTTGACTAGGCTTTCTCTATAAAACAGAACCTCAAATTTACGGTTCGGTATTGTGTGTGTATATATAATTTAGGATCTTTTACAATATATGTTCACCCCTGGTGTTTTCTAAACACAGTTGTTGTGTTCAGATACGTACTGCTGCAAAGAAGGATCGTGATGTCATGGAAAAAGGACTAAGAGCATTTGTCTCTTACATCCGAGCTTATAAAGAGCATCATTGCAATTACATTCTCAGGTTACATTTGATTCTGTCTGTTCTATAACGTGTGAATGTATGTTCTGTCTGATTGTTACACTCTTTGTATCACCAGATGGAAAGATTTAGAGATTGGAAAGTTAGGTATGGGATATGGCCTATTGCAGTTACCTTCGATGTCAGAGGTAAAGCAAAACTCACTTTCCACCGAGGGTTTTGTTCCGATTGAAGATATTAATCTTGAGGAGATCAAGTTCAAGTAAGCTTTTCTTGATCTTTACATCCTTTTAATATTCATCGATTGATGACAAGTTTGACTCTTATGGTCAACTGATTTTAATTTAACTTCATTATTCAAAATTAGTCTAAATTGATTTTGGACACAAACTTTGATATCATGTCATATCATGAATTTAGACACCATATTATTCTGCTAAAACTAAGGGCACGTTTGATTCACATGTTTTTTTATCTGGGATTTGCATTCTGTCCAAGGATTTGCATTATGTAGCATTTTCATTTGTCAGGATTTTGTCAAAGAAAATGCATTATCTTATAAGGAAAACTTGTTAATCTGAAGAATGCAAGGTAACTGGGATTTAAAATCGTAGAGGGGAGGCTGGGTTTTTAAATAACAAAAAAAGGTTGGGATTTAAGAAATCCTGGGATTTTAAATCCCTACTGAAATATGCGAACCAAACACAAAATTTTAAACGAAAATCCCAGTGAATCACAGGAAATCCACGAACCAAAGGCTTCCTAATGATACTGAGAGAGTTTTGGAACCTCAAATGCGTAATGAGGGACGGGGGAGTAGATTAGCAAGGCAGTTATCAGCTACACATTTTTGGCATCAACAATTGAATTCCAGCACAACTTTACTGCACCAACTAATTTATTCCATCAAGTTTCTTGATGATTAGATGGAAGTTTCTAGTCCATGCCAGATAAAAGTTAGTTCTAGCAGAAAATAGTTGATCCATCTGCAGAATGTGTGTTCCATAGCATGTATATTAGCCCTATTAGATGACTATTATCGAAAATATGTAATGACTAATGATCACTAATGAAAATGAGCACCCGCTGCAATTTAGTGCATCAACAATGTGTAACATATAACATATATATCAAGAACTTAATGCAAGTTTTTTTTGTGGTTGCTATGAAAAACTACAAATTGACAATCAAAAACTAAATGCAGGCGTGTTGAAAATGGTGATGATAGTACAAATTGGGGAGATAGAACATTATAAAATTGTGTAAAAAAGTATCCTAGAGTACTTGCATTATGTATATATGCATATGTTACAGGCCTTTTAAGAAATAAAGTAAGCTGTGTGCACTCATCCAACTTTGTGTCCGCTATATCTGTCACTTTTCTTTCTGATTCAAGACGCAACTGCTTTTCTTCATCTTTCAGGGATAAATCTAGAGAGAAACAAAGAAAGAAAAAGTTGCAATCAAAGAAAGATGTCCAAGAAGAGCACAAAACCCACAAGCCTAAAGCTGGTAAGAATGCCCCTATTGTGATGAAGAAGAAAACAGCGAAGCAGAGACGTGCTGCACGGTCAGCCGAGGATGATGACGAGCTTACCAGAGACTATCGCCTTTTGAAAAAGCTGAAGAAAGGTGCAATTAATGAAAGTGAATTCGCGAAGCTATCTGGGACAGAAGACTTGCTTTGAGTATTGAGACTGTTTTTGGTCAGTTGTACATTGGTCTGGAGAAGACTGTTGATTAGAAGTAAAATGTACAAGCACTCAACTAACTGCAGTAACAGTCTGCAGTCACATATACATACATAATGCAGTTTTGAGAGGGTATTTCGGCTGACATTTTGTTGCAGAGGCATGGGACCAACGCTGAAAAGGTGCCTGCTTATTTTGGCGCTTTAATTTTGTTTGTTTTAAGGATTAGTTTGTATAGTTAAGCGTTGAAACAAGAGAGATTTTCTAGTGATGAATGTGAGGATTTTCTTTTCCAACTGAATGGGATATCTCATATCTTGCATGTATTTTCTTCTTTGACCATCGTTGAAGTTATTAAACCATGGCTTTTATAAATGGTTAATGTTTAAAAAAAAACCTAACGTAATTTCTTCATTTTCATGAATGAGTTTTTGGAATTTTTTCTCATTGTTTAATTTTCGAATGTTTCGTGTCTTATTTAGTAACATATATTTTTAATTTGTTATGTGTTAAGCCGGTAACTAAATTTAGTCCATTAGTACATTCGAAAGGATTAATTTTGAAAAATATCATTTTTATTAAAAAAAAATTGTGACTAAGTTACTAGAACTTTTTGTCGATAGTCACTATATTATTTAATGGTTAATGATATGCTAAACAAATCACATATATACTTTTAAATAATATAAAAATATCTATAACCTGAACAGTTGAAAAAAATACGATGATTTGTTTATAAAAATAGGGTAATTTTTTTAGTACTAACCCTTTATATTATACTATATAAAGTTCTTGTAAATTTAAAGGAAGCCAAAATTAATAACATTGAACAAGAACCAAATATTATATTTCATGCTTAATTTAGTAATATTTAATGAATTTATATATTTTCAGAGATTAATCATATCATATGTTTATGGTAGTACTATACTGGTGTTGTAGTAGTCTAACATTTTAGGTTGTAATATTCTTTTTAAAATATAATGCTGATGTCTCATCAAGTAGTTGGATCCATAATACAAATAAATCTTTGTATAATCACTTTGACAATTTAGTTTTTTTATTCATACTTAACAAACACGGTTGTAATATACATCTTTTCTTGCCACGTCTTTTTATATCCATAGCGTTGTACCTTTTGAACAATCAAAATTTAAAAATAGCTAAAATAGTAAAGAAAATGATATATCGAGGTGCACATCGTGGAGGAGATGTAAATAAAAATTCCCTTGACGAATAAACATGAAGTTTAAAATTTAAAAAAAATAAAATTAAGAAACAACTTAATTTTAATATTAATCAAATCAAGAAATAGTTATGATTGTAGATTAATCACAACAATAAACCACCTGGAAAATGGGAAGGTGGGTCCGTATAGGTTGCGTGTGCAGCGCCACACCAAATTCCAGTTAACTGAAAATAACTCCCACCTAAAATCTGTTGTCCTCGTCGCTCACCCTTCCATTATCATAATTCACATCCTTTTCCGTCCGACAAACCTTGGCTGCGCGTTTTTGTACGAGTGGCGATAATGGAGAAGGGATCAATCTTATGCTTTACGATTTTGCTGTTATGCTGCCACTCATTTGCTGAACAAGCTTTCGATGTTCGTCACTATTTATCTACTGTAACAAGGTAAAATCTTGATTTCATCAGCATTTTCTTTTTCTTTTTGTCTCGGCAATAGGTAGATTATTTTTAAACGATGTTCTTCTCAGTTTCAGCTGGAGTCAATAGGATTGTGTAATTTTGATTTATTAACAAATTTACTTGAAATAAAACAAATTTGAGAACAAAACTATACTATGATGTTGGACTAGCTGTAGTTGCATTGGCCGTGCGCTGTGAATTATTATTATTTTATACACTTATAGTTGAGTTTGTGTTATTAGTAAAGCAAGTGTCAATATTTCTTGAAGCCCCTGACTTCCTAACCAATTTTTGTTTTGTGTAATCTTGATTGATTGATAACTAGCAGAGTGGTCTGTATATTGTCGTTGCAGATATCATATTGTAAAAGAGACTAAGAAGAATTTGTTGGCTTCATCAAGTGATCCTGATCAATGTTCTCCTATCCACATAAATCTTGTGGTATTTTTCATTTACAATCCAGAGTCAATAGCATTAACTTTGTGCTGATTTCTGAGCAGTTTTTTTCTTTTTTTTTTTTTGGGATCCTTATGACTATAATAAAACCGTTTTACCATACGGTTGCAGTGCACATTGTATGTAACTGAGAGTCTGAGACCCAGAAAACTTTGCTTCCAGTTTCACATTTAGTTTACTGTTCATATGCCAGATTCATTGTTGACTTGTATTACCTGGATCAACAGTCTAATCTTTACTGCTCTGCCAATTTTGTCTTATAAAAGGAACTTGATTTCTCTGCTGTGATTTCTTTATTATTTTTTGGTGTTCTGATTTGTATCACGAGTTTACAAGGTTAGTCTCATATTAGGGTGGTATTCTCTGATGTGTCCTTGTTGTTGAAATCTATGAAATTCAGGCACGACATGGAACACGCGCTCCTACCAAGAAAAGGATTAAAGACATGGAAATTTTGTCGACCAAACTTAAAGCACTTGTGCAAAATGCAAAAGAAAGAGGATCATCTTTGGAGAACCTTCCGTCCTGGTTACAGGGATGGAGTTTTCCTTGGAAGGGGAAAGTCAAAGGTGGATATTTAGTACCTGAAGGAGAAGACGAATTATACCATCTTGGAATCAGAATGAGGGAAAGGTTCCCCGAACTGTTTAGTGATGATTATCATCCTGACATATATCAAATTAGGGCAAGCGAGGTTAGCCATGCTTAACTCATAGACGTAGATATGTCAGTGTGTCCTTTGAAGGTTATTGTTTTTGACCATGTCTGGCCAAAGAGATACTTGATGACAAGATCGTATTTCTTTTATCTTTCTGCACATGCAGAAGAGTATCCTAACTGATGGAATCTGATTATATCGCAACATGTTTTAGCTGATCACGGTTAGCACCTGGTTCTTACTTTCTATGCTCCAAAAGCTAATGAAATTGTTGTTTTTTTCTGAGGGTAAATTAGATTCCCCGGGCATCAGCCAGTGCGGTGGCATTTGGCGTAGGGATGTTTAGTGAGCGAGAAGAAGGAAGACATCAAGCTTTTGCAGTTACCACTGAAAGCCGTGGAATGGATATAATATTAAGATTTCATGATTGTTGCAAGAACTACAAGGTACATAAGCAATCGTTTTGTGTTATGTTTTATGCAATATTGTGTGTATTACTAGAAGAAGAAGATCGTTTGCTAATTTTCCAGTATGATAAGATGCATTAAACTTGTCAGTTGTTGATCTCATAAACACCTGTGATACTTTTTGTTCACTTACAATCTTGATCTTCAACTTGTATCTCGCTCCATTATTTTTGTGGTTCCCATAATGAATGTGACGGTGTATCGGTATAAATACCTGGATACCCCTCAATAATGACAAAATAGGCAAAACATGTGAACCCAAATCAACAATGTCAATACTTTGTACAGCATTTGTTTTTGGGCACAGTATCATAATAGCCAAACTACCTCACAAAAATTGTTGATTTTTTTTGGGGGAATTTAGAGTACTAATCATACATATGAAATATTACTAATTATGAACTACAGCATCACATTCCCAAAGTGGCTGCAATAGCATTTTACAAGTCCACAAAAGGTTTGATACAAATGAAATGTAAGTTTGTATTATGGTGCAGCAATTTAATCTTCAATGAGCATAAATCAGAGGCTATAAATCGAAGCTTGTAGCAAACCATTACTATTCTTCTTCATCAGGTACAAGCTTTAAGAAACACTTGTCTTCATTTTGTTATGGGTGCAGGCTTTCACAAAAGATCAGGAATCTGTTGTTCACAAGCTTAAACAACCTGTGTTTGATGAAATTACTCAATCATTATCAACACGTTACGAGCTTAATTTCACAGTAGATGATATTTCTTCACTCTGGTTTCTATGCAAACAGGTAATAGATTTTCCCTGGTACTCGAGATCTTTTGAATATGTTCTTATTTGTTGACTTTGGTAATGTTATATCGTAGGAAGCATCTTTGTTTAACATAGTTGATCAAGGTTGCGGTCTTTTTACTAAAGCTGAGGTACATCAGGACTGTGTTTAAAATGCACCTATTTATGTTTATCATAAGGTTGCCTAATGTGTTTGTCAGATTCTATATACTCAAGTTACTGATGGAGGAAACGGAACTATAGGTACATTTGTTGGAGTGGACAGATGACATGGAGATATTCATATTGAAGGGTTATGGCAATCCCCTAAATTATCAAATGGGAGTGCCATTACTGGAAGATGTTATTTCATCAATGGAGCATGCCATTATAGCAAATGAAGGTACTTAAGTCATATTACTATTTCATTTACATAATATATATGCTCAACACAAAAATTTCAGACCATGAATCCTTTAGCACTTGTTATTTAGAAGCAATTCATACTGTTTTCTTTCTCCATTCAGAAGGACATGCACCTGGGAGTTATGAGAAAGCAAGGCTACGGTTCGCTCATGCAGAGACTTTGGTCCCTTTTACGTGTTTGATTGGTCTTTTTCTTGAAGAATCTGGTGAGTAATCTGACTCTTTGGTGGTTGCATATTTTACGAGAAAGATACCTCTGCTGTTGAATGAGTTATTTGATTTGCATTTATATTATTATTTGCTAAACATGCAGAGTTTGACAAAATACAAAGAGAAGAGCCTGTGGAACTCCCCCCAAAACCTCCTCAGAGAAGAACTTGGCGGGGCAGCATGGTGGCGCCTTTTGGTGGGAATAATGCTTTAGTCTTGCACCACTGTCCCGCAAACAATGCAAGCAAATACTTTGTGCAAGTTCTACACAATGAACAAACAATACGCATGGCTGTAAGATTTTCTTAGATCTTTCCTGAATCTGGTTTATCTTCACATTTCTAAGTAGCATGATTAAATCGCCCGTGTTTTCAAAGTCCTTTGACCAATTTGGATTTGAAGATGATTAAAATCTTGCGAACCTTTTTAAGCTGTGCTTTCTTTGTATTTTCTGTGCTTCTTGTCAACAGGGATGTGGGGAAGCTGATTTCTGTCCCTTTGAAGTTTTCAAGGTACCATTGCTACTCCCTCTGTCTCATAAAAGTGCAAAACTTGACTTCACAGTTCACACGTAGTTTTATCAAAGTGATTGGCTGATCGAAGATTTGTTAACTGCTTAGAATATCATTCAATAATAACAAAATAGGAGGAACTTGACCTTTAATTAACCGTAACAACAGAAATGGAAGAATAAGTTACTTTTAACTTGGGAAATTTTTAGTAACACCAAATGTAAAAGGTTTTTGCCTGATCTAAGTAATGTTAAATATTTGTATAGTGACCATATCTGGCTTTCCATAATAAAATCACATTCTAACGAAATTGTGTATGAAACTCTAATCTAATTAAAGTATGGGTTATTATTCATACATGAGGATTTGCATTCCTCTTCGTTTTCACTTTTCTAATGGTAGTCTGGCAGAGAACTGGAACCAAAATCAAATTTGCTAAACCATATTTTAGGTGATGAAAGTTAAATTCTTTATTAATCTTGTAATATTTTGATTTTTATATTGTTTTGTACCTCTATGGAGCAGGAAAAAATCGTCAATCCACATCTGAAGCATAGCTACAATAACATATGTGAAGACAAGGTGGAACAATTGGAAAATAAATCTTATACCAGTAAGTTATTAGGAATGCTAAATTGGAATTTCTTACGAAGTAGTAAGGATGAAACTAGAAAAAAATCTTGAATTTGTCTCATAGATAATAGATGAATATTATCTTGAATTCGTCTCATAAAGAAGTGGTGAATATGTTTTTTTTTTTCTTTGAAGTTTGAAACACTACCTACATTATCACATAGTTATCCTATACTTGTTGTGATCTTTTAAATTATTATATATCTACTATCCTTGCAAACAGTTACATTTGATTTGCCAAAATGAAAAAAAGCTAAAGAAAAGGAGACAAACAAAGCACAAAAACATGTTAAGAGTTCAAACTATAATGTGAAGTTAAGATAATTTGGATGATTGGATTCACTTATTATGTTCTTTTTTTTTTTTTTTATCATCTTAATAACCTTTAAAAAAAGTGAATAAAACACAATATAATCAGTATCATATATCAATATATTGGACATGGTTTTCCATGATTACATCCATGAAAATCATTTTACACATCATCAATGGATTGACAAGTCAAAAGTCGTTCGACTCTAACTATAATTCGTAGTTAGAGACCAATTAAATTGAACGTGTAGCAGATTTCAATCTAGGTTGTTCATCAACATTTATTTTCTTTTAAAATTATTAATATCTTTTTTACTAAAATATAATTTGTAGCTTAATTATACTCCATTTTAGGTGAGAATCGGGGATGGAGATTCCTATGTGATTGAGACATTATTTTTCACGCGATCAAGGTAGCTTTTGTTATCATAGCAACTTCATGCGATGGCGCCTAAGTATTCAATAAACATTTCTTTCCATACAGTTAACGTCTTATATATAGTTATAAAGACAAAACATTACAAAAACGATATTCTTTGAGCACAGTTTTTTTTTTCTTTGTATGCATTTGAATACACTTTAAGCAATTTAAAACCTATTTATTTATTAATATCTCCTTTTAACTAAAATATATTTTATTAATACTCTTATCTATCTATCTATACTTTTTAATAAATAACTATAGTGTCACGTGTCGACTTATCATTTAGTTTGCCACATGTCGAAACTTCCTTTTGCCACATATTAATTATCAAAATCTAATTTAAATTCAATTTGAAATCAAATCAAATCCAATTCATTCTATTCAATATAATCTAACTAATCAAATAAATAAGTAACCCAATTATAATAAAGTGAAATCGTTTATAATTATTTTATATATTTTTATGAATCTATATCTATAAATACTAGTAAAAGAGTAACTATACGCAATTCTCGTGAAGCCACGTGTCATAATCATGAATTGACACGTGTTATTTATATTTTTTAATAAATAACAAATAATTTAAAATTATATCTATTCAAATCTAATAGTATCTAATTTAAATTCAAATCAAATCCAATAAAATCTAATAATATAATAACTTATTACTTATAATACGATAAAAGTTTAAAAGAATTATCATTTATATATATTTAAAAATGTAGAAAATTTATAAGTCATAATACATAATAATATAATTCTTATATATTTTTGTTATAAAACATAATAATACTATCTTTACCTTTTAGTTTATTGTATTTTATTTAAACGATAATATATTAAAAAATATCCGTGTAATACGCGAGTAATAAACTAGTATTTATAATTTAAATATGTTTTTTTTTTCACCCATGTAATAAATGAGTATATAAACTAGTAAGTCATTATTAATCTATTTCTTGACAAAATGACCTAAAGTGCTACGTTTACGGTCTACGCTAACAAACTTTGTTAGTCTGTTGTATGTTGAGTTGAAATGTTATTAAAATGTCAAATTATTAAAAGTAACTTAAAGAATATTATATGGTTAGGCATAAAACTCATTTCATATGCACATGCGTGTCATATATGTAACTTTATAATGATTTATATTATTATTATTAAAAAATAATAATGATAATAATAACTTGGTCCTATTAACAGTTTCATCGATGTGTTACGAACTTATGGTTGTATGAAAAAACGTCTTTACGAAACTTGGTAATGATTTATTTTAACAAAGTCTATAATGGAATATAAATATAATTTAACTTTTTATCTTTATAATCCAAATTTCCAAACACATTAATTTGAAATTCCTTCAAATATTATTTCAAGAGTCTTAGAAAATTCACATTCAGATAAAGGAACTGACTGTATGATCTAATTTGCTTACGTTTTTTGATGATTAATTATACATAAGAATAAGGTTTGCACCTTGACTGACATCCAGCATGACGTAATAATAGAAGTTGCATTTCATTCATTAATCATAATATCGTTCTAAAACAAAAACAAAAGTAAAGTAAATGTTGTGTGAAAATTACCAACCTGTTAGTCAGTAAAAAAGAAAGCCGAATGTCATAGAAAGTGACCAAAAATTGTAAATCTAACTTTTGCTCAAAAACATCTATTAAATATTGTACAAAATGAATCCCCCAATTAGGCCCATATGTTAACATGATCTTAAGTTAAAGAGGGTGAATATGATTGATTTCTCATCAAAAAAGATGATGGCAGCCCTTACTTAGGTTAGGCCTCAGCTCCACTGGCAATGGACCTCATCAAACAATGCATAGTCAAAGGTATTTACAGGGCGAGTCCCCAAAGCTTCCAGGTTGCCATCACAACTTTTCACCCGTCTCTAATCCGTCATTCCTCCCACCCCCTTTCGTGAGTCACTTGACTCCCTTCAGGGTCGAAAAGACCTTGCCTACGGGGCCACAAAGCATCGCACAATGTCCCCCCATGAATGTCGAGTTTATTTTTGCAATAAGCTATATTGGCACAAGGTGGGGAGGAAAAACCACCAAATACCTCACACCTTTACCAAATGTGCATCAGCAACGGAACAATTAAGGTCTTCTCGAGATTGTGATCGTCTGCTTTGGAGCCGCATTTGCCCTCGGTGAGGGCCAGGGTAGAATGCACTCATGTTAGTGCTACTATCAAATTGTGCCTGTCCCAGACTACTTGAAGAAAAACTATGTGCAACACTGCTAGATGATGGATATAGTGAAGATTCTGCAAGCTGGATATCAGGACCAAATGATCGGTTTTGAGCACTTGCCACTGGGCTAAGCGGCATCTTGACCCTTCCTTCCCCTGAGATGCCATAAATGATAAATTTTAGATAGAGAAACACCCCTCGCCAGACCTACCCCAGATACCGAAAATACATGATGTTGAAGAAAAACAAATGGAGTTCATCAACTTTTGGGTCAAAAACTCCTATAACTTCGCATGCAGAAAGTTAAAAGATATATAGATGAGCATAAGCCCGGTCTTTAAAAGGATAAACCATTAGAGTTACAGTGACCTCCGATGCACAAAGTAACTGACATGGATGAAGCAGAACAAAACAAAGAAAAATATGAAATGCATGGACTGTAAGAATCCTCAACCTAGTTGACACTAGACACTGAACCGTCTGTTTTTAAGTAGCTAAACTTCCATGATTTTGGAATATTAATTTGGATCATACATTGACATCAATCCATGCGATCTTTACTAACTATCATGCGTTGAGGATGTTCTTGTGTTAGAGAATAAAATTAGCCACATCAGATAAGGATCTTAGCAACAAATCATATCCAGGCTACCAAAATCCGGAGTATAGATTCAAGTCTGACCTGGATGATAATCCTAGTCAGTATGAATAGGCTTGTCCAAATGCCAGGTCCCAGAGATGCATATCATTAAATGCTCACCCAATAAGGTGAGACATCCAGTTAGGTCAGGGTGACTACACTAATTAGCCTATGGCCTAAGCGCATATATTATATATTGGAGAATATTATGTATATGCAAAACATATTCAAAGAAATTACCTGAAATGATAGGACTCCATCGCCGAAAACTGAAAGGACTTGATATACTCAGAACAGAAGTCCCTGAGGCGCTATTGTGCCTTAATAGGGGTAGGTATAGCCTGCGAAAGAACCTTGGCACACAATTACCAGCACATGATAAGGCACAGACTACAAGACACAAAGAAAGAAACAAAAGCACATAGATGATAATCGGATTTATCTTCATCTGGAATAATCTGTAGTTATATAGTCTTGCCCTGGTTGATATTGCATTCCCTGCTTCCAATAAGGCAACCCCTGTTGTCCAAGTAATACCCCCAGAACCAATATTGACTTGACGATCAGTTATGTGCAAGCCTTCTCTCAGTAATAACACGATATATGGTGCCCTGAAGCAATATTGCTCTATGAAGGGTTGGGGCGGAACGCTCGTCTTAGCAACATCCCATGCTTTTTCACAAAATTCCCGACCCTTCTCTAAGACATCATCAAGAGCAGCATCAGCACTCAGGTTGAAAAATCGATAAACCACATAAAATCCAGACATTGCATAGAACTGTCCATCCGGACGAGGAAGGTTATTTTGAAGGGCACAAGGGTGCAAATCACAATCAATTCCTGGACTTTTATCTGACCATTCTGATAAATTGACAGTAATTTTTGCCAATGCACTGCATTCATCCCATTTTGGAGCACCAATTAACTGAACTGGAATTCCAGATTTTCCACCTTTAACCAAAACCTTCCGTCGGTTTGGTCTCCCATCAGCTTGAAATACAGATTGACACTGAGAGCAAATGTATTTGTCTTTGTACCCAGACTGCAAACAGGGATGTCGTATTACAGCTTTTCCTTTAAGTAAACTGGCCTTAGTAGATTGGGGACTCTTCTTCAGAAGATGAACCACAGATTTATCAAAAGCATCGTTAAGACCATAACCCGCCAGAGAATATGCACTCAAGTGATGGTTCAGAGGACCAATCCTCAGGTTTAAGCTAGTCTCATTGCTTAGGTAGTCCTTGCTCTCAAACGTGACCTGCAATGATGAGCCACCCAAATCAAGTGCACCAAATGTTTCTTTCTTCGGTCCAGCTCCAAGAACATGAACATGATAGTTCAAAGCTATCCATCCGTAGTACGCTTCCTCCATACCACTAATAATCTTAACCCATTCCCTCCGGCACAAGAAAGATGAATGCTTCATTATGGACCAAGCATTCTTCAGAAGCCAGTCCGAGTCTGATTTGGGCAGCCGACGAACACCAGCTGTAGCATAAAGAAACACCGAAGTAGTCTTATGAGCACGCTTAGGGATCTGCTTCTCTGCCCAATGAAGAAGTGGCTTTATTGCATGCTTCAATCCAGATACATTATGTACCAGTTTGTCAAACCCAGGTTCAGTCTCCATACGATTATAAGCTTTCCCGCTCTGTGAACTAGGTTTGCTTTGAGGATCCTCTGGTATTGATTTCAACAAAATAGGAAGGCTGCCTCTTTTTTTGTGGTTTATGGATGCCTGGTACACATAGACCCGTGTTCCAGTGCTACCACAATCAAGTACAACGTAAAATCTGCCTGATCCTTGAGACCAATTGGAGTACAATAATAGCAACCCATAGATAAGAGAAGCCAACAAGAGCAAGCAGAGAAGAACCATGATTACTCGAACCCACTTTCTTCGTACGATAGTTTGTGATGGTGACTTCTCCTTAGAGAAACTTATCCCACCATTCTCTCTTAACACCTGATGCTGAAGCTGGTTCGAATTTGCTGAACTCTTCTCAACTCCAGTGCTAAGATTTCCATCCTCTGGATCAAGTCGACGATATGTGGAGAAATCTTGAAGGGATGAAGAAAGTCTTAAATGATTCTTTTGTCTAGAACCAGAAAAACCAAAACCATGAACAGGACCCCCCAGCGGTGGTAATCCAGATGATGCATATGAACCACTAGAAGATTTTGGAGCCGAAAAACGGCTTGTCACAGAGAAAAAGATTTCTGCAATTCCAGTAAATGCCATCTTTGGAAAATTTTGGAAATATTAAAGCTGATTAACATGCTGTTCCAAAACTTAATGCCAAAATACACATGAAGACTTGCATCTTCTCTGAATACAGTTTGGCAGAGCTCATAAGACGAAACTCTTCATGTTTCTATGCACTACTAGCATCAACAGTTAAATACATAGGTTCACCTGCAAAAGTTACATTGTGAGTACTAGCTAGCCAGATAATGGCACCACCAAATGAGAGTTACATATGGTCACTTATTAACTAGGCATGCCACCTGAAACATTAGAGTAAAGTAGACGACCATTTGATTCCATGAGCAAACATGCTTAATAGTCAACAATTTCACATGATAGATTCAAATCTTGATTCTCTGATGTGTCAATCTACAGGGCTTAACACATGTGAATGAAATGTCAATACCAGCCTGATTATGTCTGGGGGTTTCTCATTTAAGATTCTATGATTAATAAATAAGACAACTCTATAGTTTGTATGAGGGGGAAACTGGGCATACTCATTCAAGTTCTCAATTTTAACCTATAGTATTGCATATTATGATTCATGACAGACCCTCATTTACACAATTCCCTTATGTTACAAAACTGATAGCTCCTCTCCCTTTCTTGTTCAAGAACAAATGTTCATATCTCACTCCTTAGTAACGAATGTAGCTTGTAAAAAGAGCTTCTAGGCCCAATAAATACAGATTTCTCTGACTCTGAATATGACAACACACAATACTCCCGTACAAGATAAAGTTGGAATCCTAATTCGACTTTGAGTGTCAAATGTTACTCTTTTATATTTCAAAAAAAACTCATATGAACCTAACATAATCTTCAATAGAACATTTTGACTATGATATACACAATAAACACCACAAGTGGAAGATCAATATAAGGAGGTAAAAAGATAAATTTTAACCATAAATTTAAGGAATTTAAGATTCAAAGTCATAGGTCAGTTGTAGCGCTAGTTGTGAATCCAATCTCCTTTGTGTGCCCAAGACCTGTGACCGTTTCTTCTTCATGACGTAGACAAATTAGCGTATGACGGCATGACGCCGACAAACAAAACCTCTACGCGAGGCCAAATCATTCTAACGCTTGAAATTTTTACTCTAGCATCGGCAATCTGAATCTTCTACATTCTATCTACCGCCATTTCAGGTAACCATAACTAAAGTCCTAAATGTCAATAACGTGATGACGACTATCATAATTCAAACATCACAGCCTTAGCCTTCAATCATGAAAATCCAAAGGCATAAAAATTCAGATCTCATAGTAAGAACGAGTAAAGGAAGTAAATTCTAGAAACAAAAACAGATTTGCGAATACTTACAGAATCAAGAGCAATGAGGTTCCTTTGATCATCGAGTACAATAAGACTTCGGATCTCGAGGGATGAGTATGTATGAAGTGACAGTTTTAATCGAATAGATTAAGAGGAAGAAGAATATAATTAATAATAATTTAATAAAAGAAAGTTGGATTTGTTGTTGCGGTTGCCGGAGATCGCAAAGAACCGACGGCCGTCACCGGAGTTTGATTGGATCCAGAAAGGCGATAGAAGTCATATAGGTTAGGCTTTACGCGTTGAACAACCCCGACGCACACATCATACCAAAGTAATTTGAACCTTCTTTTCAATTTTATTTCGCACTTTTACCTTCCTGCCCCTCTAAATACTTTCCCGGTTTCCCCCCTTGAAAAAATCATTTATGAAAATAATAAAAATATAATAATGATAAATTATACTTATAATTTATGATTATCTTATCTTTTATGATGAAATTATAATTACTCATTTATGTATAAAAATTAGTAAATTAACAATTCATATACTAAACCACAATACCACGCATATTATAACACACAATTTCACGGATTCATTTTAATATTATCTTCGTAAAACCATTATTGTTGACAACCATCACCATCTCTTCCATCTTTAGCCACCACCATGGCATACCCCTTCTCTATGAATCATAATCAAAACAAACACTCTCCAGGTATTGGATCCAGAAATCAAACACAAAATAGCTAGAGATAAGTACTAGCAATGGAACCCACTATCGAGAATGAATGTAGATATGTGTATATGTGTTTGTAGTGAGTGTTTGATAGAAACAAAACCAGATCTTAGATTTGGAAATCGAACATGCAAGGTTTAGGTATTTTCACGATTGTTCATGCAGTTTGATTTGAGAGTAATTGACAGTGAGATGGATTAAAAAACACAAGGGGAACTATGAGTTCATACAAACACATTAGTTTGTTCATCCGGTGAACTTTGTGGCGGGTCTTAGATTTTGAGGAAATATAAGAAGAAGAACATGAGAAGTAACCAGATCAAGTGATTGGTACAGTGAGTCTCCATTTCTAGTGTTTTGAAGCCTTAGATCTGTGTGTTGGGAAGGTTGGTCCAAGAACTCGAAGGATTACTGATGGTGGTTGATTTGTTTGTTCCAAACTAAACGGTGGTTGAGTTGGGAAGGTGATGGCAAAAGTAGACAGGTTCTTGATCGGAAAATAATTAGATTTCTTTTATGACGCCTTTGGATGAAAAACAATAACATAAATCCTAAAACTAATAATAATAATGGTATGAGTAAAATCAAATTTGCTTAGCGACAAATAACGTGTGCTTTCAAAACGGTAAAATCAACATTTTAAAAAAGTTGACCGGGTCAACCCGAGGTTCGTACTAGGGACTGAACCTGCAATTTCTACATGAAATTAGGACCGTCTACGTTTAATAGTTGAATGTTGATAAACAATTCAATCGTAACGATGTTTTTTTATTTTTTTATAATATAAAAATATTTTAAATGTTACAATAATAAATGTAATTAAAATTAATAATAAATAATTTCATTGTTTTAAAATTAGTTCAAACGGTGATAAATCTTTATATCAAAATAGTTAAAAAATTAATATAATCAAAATGATATATTCGAATCCTTAATAAACATAATACATCAAATGTTAATGTGTTATTAACTTTTAAAACAATACAATTATATATTGTAAGAACAACAAACAAAATATAATATGTTTAAAATTAATGTTATTGTTATTGTTGATGGTTGAGTTTCCAATCCGTATTTATCCTTTGTATTAATACTGAAAATGAACATTACCGGTGAAACCAATAAACCGAATAGGGACGGGACCGAACTGGTGGTATACCGTTCAGTTCTCGGTTCACGATATTCTCAAAAATTGGTTCGATTCAGTTTGATCAGATTTTACATATTTCAAAATAGAAGTTCGAAAATCATGACCGAACTGATACACTTCGGTCCGGTTCTCGGTTCCATTTTTTTTTTAATATTTTGGTTTCGGTTAGGTCCAGTTTGATTTTGTTCGGGTTTAGCCCACTGCACACCCTTAATTAGTACTTATCTCATTGTATCAATCATCTTATTTTTATTAACTAATGGAAATTTAAACCAACGATGCCAATTTACTGTCCAATTTAGACATAGGTGATAATATTGGTTATATATATGTGGTAGTATAGACTGTTTTAGAAAAAAAAAATCATTTATATATATTTCACTGTATTATTAGGAGAGGTAAATATTATAATTTTCTAACTGTTATCACTAATCTTTATTAGTATGCAAATTAGTTGTAAAATTACAATCTCAGTCTAAATGCAAGGATTAATAGTTCTTTTGCAGTCTATTAACAATGAGAGAAATATTTGGAAAAATGTATTCCACACTCTGAAACAAAGAGGTTACAGTACAATTTATAGAACAAAGGCTAACTAACTAAACAAATTCTAAACTGAAAGTAACTAACTAAACTAACTGTGCCTTCACTATTAATTAACAGAATAAAATAAATTCTTATGCTAAAATGCTCCCCTCAAGATGAATCATTATGAATATCTCGAAGATTCATCTTGGATAAAAGAAACTGAAAATGTGGCCCAAATAATCCTTTTGTGAAGATGTCTACAATTTGCTCTTTTGTTGAAATATGTTGTGGTAAAACGAAGCCAAGCTTGAATTGATCTCTAACAAGGTGACAATCAATGTCAAGGTGCTTAGTTCGTTCATGAAATATAGGATTCTTTGTAATGTGTATCGCTGATTTGTTATCACACCACAAATCTACTGGAATCTTGAACTTGATTTTAAAATCTCTAAGAATGTAACTTATCCAAAGAAGTTCACATACTGTTGATGCAAGACTTCTATACTCAGCTTCACACGATGATCTTGAAACTGTTTTCTGTTTCTTTGTTTTCCAAGAAATGAGAGAAGATCCTAAGAATATGCAGAATCCGGTTAATGATCTCCTTGTATCTTTGCAAGTAGCCCAATCAGAGTCACTATAAGCTGTTAAATTCATAGACGAAGAGTCCTTTGAGAAAAAAATCCCTTTTGATGGACATCCTTTTAAGTACTTTAAGACATGTAATGCAGCTTTCCAATGAACTTCAGAGGGATTATGCAGGAATTGACTTAACTGTTGTACTGCATAGCTAATATCAGGTCTTGTGAAATTCAAGTACAATAATCTTCCCACCAGTCTTCTATACTTCTCTGGATCATATAATTTTTTACCACCTTCTGATGTCAACTGAAGATTTTTGATAACTGGTGTTGGAACTGGCTTAACACCAGTTAGTCCAGCTTCAGAAAGGATATCAAGCACATATTTTCTCTGATTCACATAAAGACCTTCACTTGTTTTGAGTAACTCCACACCAAGAAAAAAACCAGCAGGGCCTAAATCTTTAATTGTGAAGGCATCATGTAGCATCTTCTTTACTTGCATAATGCAATTCTCGTTTGATCCTGTGATCAAAACATCGTCTACATAAACAACTAGAGCAACAAAGTGTTCACCCTCACCTTTAATGAATAGACAATGATCATGTGCAGACTGAGAGAATCCAAAATGTAGTAATTTGTCACAAAATTCAATGTGCCATTGTCGACTAGCTTGTTTTAAGCCATATAAAGACTTATTCAACTTGCATACTTCCTCTTTTCCTGCCTTTGCATACCCCTGAGGTGGAAAAAGATAGACTTCTTCATCTAGATATCCATGCAGAAAAGCATTGTTGATATCTAATTGATGCAAGAACCATCCATTAGTAGTGGATAAAGAAAGCATAATCCGTATAGTAACAGTTTTGGCTACTGGTGAAAAACTGTCAAAGTAATCAATACCAAATCTTTGATTATAACCCTTTGCCACCAAACGAGCCTTGTAACGTTCAACAGTGCCATCAGCCTTCATCTTTATTTTATAAACCCATTTAGTGTCAATAGGCTTCATAGAAGGCATTAGTGGAACAATGGTCCAGGTGTTGTTATCTTCTAATGCTGTGATCTCTGTATTCATGGCTTCAACCCATTCAGGATGTTCACATGCTTGAGCATATGAAGATGGTTCATCTAAAGAAGACACAGAGGAGAGAAAAACTTTATGATGATCAGTTAGGAGAGGAGATTGAATGTATGGGAATGTAGGTGGAATGTGAGGTGAACTGAAACATTTTTGAGGTTTAGATTGAGAGCAATGCATAACATAGTCATTATGCCATGAGGGTTTTCTCCTAACTCTAGAAGAAATTTGTGATTCAGCAATGGGAATAGGATCAGGGACTTCTTCATTTTCAGCTGAATCATATGCTATTTCTTCATCATCAATTTGATCAGGATCATACTCCTCTGATGGGATAAAATCTTGAGCATTTATCTCAAAATTTGAATCTGCAACAACAGAATTAGGCAAAACAGGAGATATGCCATATAAGGAATGCTTTGTAGATTCAAAAGGAAAATGATCTTCATAGAAAACCACATCTCTGGCCATAATAATCTTTTTGTTTTGAAGATCATATAGCTTGTATGCCTTCTGCCCTGGATTGTATCCAATGAAACAACATTGAACTGCTCTTGAATCAAACTTCAGTTTATGTGGAGTTGTATTTGTAGCAAATGCTAAACATCCAAATACTTTCAAATCTGTATATGAAGGAACCTTCTGATATAGCTTCTCATAAGGTGTTTTCCAATCAAGGACTTTAGTTGGAAGTATGTTGATAATGTAAGTAGCCATAAGAACGGCATGTCCCCAGAAACAGATAGGCAAATGAGATTGTGACATTAAGGCCCTAGCAACTTGCAAGATGTGTTGATGTTTTCTTTCAACTCTCCCATTCTGTTGAGGGGTATAAGGAACAGTCTTCTGATGAACAATGCCAAGTGAAGAAAATAACCTTGAACAATTATTGTTGATAAACTCTGATCCATTATCAGTTCTAATCATTTTAACTGATTTGTCAAACTGATTAAGAACATAGGCAAAAAAATTTGACAGAGTTTGATAAGTTTGGGTTTTATCTTGCAACAAGAATGTCCAAGTGGCTCTAGAATGATCATCCACCAAGGTTAAGAAATAAGAACACTCAGTAATTGTTTTGCTTTTGTATGGCCCCCATAAATCCGCATGTACTAGTTTAAAAATTCCATCAGCCATGGATTCACTAATTGGAAATGATAACCTCTGCTGTTTTGCAAAATGACAGGGCAAACATGGTTCATGTTTTTGAGTATTCTTGACAGATAGAAACTGTAGATGACTTAACACATCATAAGAAGAATGACCCAATCTTCTATGCCAAACAGAAGAATTTTCCTTATTATGAACATTATTACACTTCTCAGATGTAACATTTTCTTTTGAACTGTTACATGAAGAAAAATTTTCATCAATGTCCAGAATGTAAAGCTTCCCAATCAACTTTGCTTGAGCCACAACTTCATTAGTGACTAGGTCCTGTAGAAGACAATGTTTCGGCTAAAACTTGAAAACTATCTGTGCAGAATCAGATAATGCCTGAACTGATAACAGATTGCATTGAAAACCCGTGACATGCAATACTTCTTTCAGTATCAGTTTTGGGTTTAATACAGCAGAGCCTTTATGAGTGACTGATTTAATTGATCCATCAGGTAAAAATACAGGAGTGTAGCTATCAAGTTTATAGGATTTTTCAACAGTTGATAGTTCAGCACACATATGGGCAGTGGCTCCAGTGTCAAGAATCCATTTTCTATTTGAAAATTGATTAGTTCTTGATGAGTTGAGTAAGGAAATGTTCATACCTGCAAAATCAAAGTGTGAGAAATTTGCAGAATTTCCTTGTTGATTTGTCTTCATGAAAGTAGCAAACTGTTGTATCAAAAAATCCATAGCCTGTTGATTGTCTTTCTGCCCAATTTCTGAAGGTTGCAATGGATTATCTTCTTGATGGACCATATTTGCATTATGTACCTGTTTCTTTTTATCCTTCAAATCTTTGTACCAATCAGGATAACCATGTATTTTAAAACAAGCATCCTTAGTGTGTCCAGTTGTTTTGCAAAATTCACAAAACCTTTCACCATGTGTTCTGCTCTTTGAATCATATTTCATTTTGTTCTGAGATGGCTTTTTATTATTTTGTGAAGACTTAGCAAACAAAGCAGTTACCTCAGTAGGAGCAGAGAAGTTAATTTGAACTTCTCTTTGTTTTTCCACACTCAGGGCCATCGAGTATGCCTTATGTACAGAAGGTAAAGGATCCAGTACTAATATCTGATTCCTGAAACTATCGTAGTTATCATTCAATCCCATTAAGAATTGCATTAATTTGGTTGAAGAATTCAGATCAGATAATACCTTTGCAGATCCACATGTACACGGTGGTATTGCAGTCATGCAATTTAATTGATCCCATAGTTGTTTAAGCTTCGTATAGTATTTAGACAGAGAAGATTCACCTTGATTTATCGAAGCTATCTGTCTTTGTAGCTGGTATATTAAAGGACCGTTGCTTTCCCCAAAGTGCTCTTCAAGATCAAGCCATAGTTCTCGTGCAGTAGTTGAGAATACAAACGCTCCAACAATTTCTTTCGAAATCGCATTCAGAAGCCATGAACGAACCATGCCATCGTTACTGATCCAGTCATCCAGCTCAGTTCCTTGAATATCAGGTCGTTGTTTGGTGCCGTCGATGAATTCCAATTTCTTTTTTGCTCCTAAAGCGATCTGTATAGAGTACTTCCATTGCATGTAATTCTCATTTCCATTTAATGGATTTGAGATAAGAAACATGTTTGGATCATTTCCTTTCAAGGATGATCCAGAATTATGAGTTTGATCCATGAGAATGAATCAAGGATAAGAAAACAGAGAAGGTAATTGAGAATGAATCGAAGAGAAGGTAATTGCGGAAATCAGGTCTAATGCTCTGATACCATATTAACAATGAGAGAAATATTTGGAAAAATGTATTCCACACTCTGAAACAAAGAGGTTACAGTACAATTTATAGAAGAAAGGCTAACTAACTAAACAAATTCTAAACTGAAAGTAACTAACTAAACTAACTGTGCCTTCACTATTAATTAACAGAATAAAATAAATTCTTATGCTAAAATACGTAATGCTTTGCACATTATGTTTATGTGTTAATAATAATGGTTCGTTATTCTTTAATTAATAAACTTGTAGCATGAAGGGATTGTGTTTAAAACATGAAGATGAATGTTTGAAAGTAGAAAAATGAGAGAATAGAAGGTGAGATGATGATTAATATTGAGAATACAAGTAATTTTATTTTTATAATTATATTTCACCAAAATGTATTATGAATCAATCAAATTATTTGTATAATCAGGGGCAGATCAAATGTATAACTAGATAAATTTTGAGGGTGATATGTAATTTATGAGATAATATTTATAAGGTTTATATAATCATGAAACGAAACCCAAACCCTCAAATACGCAAGCCCTAAGCTTAACCATAATCAATGGCTTAAATCAGTTTCTAAACCTTCAAACGAAATATCGATATCCAAAGCCTAACCCTATAATCTATGGCTTAAATCAATGGTTGATATCAATACACATGCCCTAAGAAGTACTCATTTGGAAATCTCGAACAATTATCATCGTTTAGACTTTAGAGATGAACTAGTCAACATTGAAGCACCGGTGGTTGGAGATGGTGGACGCAGTGGCTGATGGGTTAATAGAAAATTTTGATATTTTTATTATTGTTGTTTGATAATTATTTTTAATTTCAATAATTACAAAATTATGATATGGATGCCACGTGAAAGCCACATATGTTCCAACAAAGCAATATTTTGTCACATGGTGCCAACTATACAAAGCAACTTATTGTAACCGGTTGTTTTTTTAAAGAGTTTTAACCCTGTCAACTTAATTGGTTTATATAAATGATTTATGAGGGTGTTTGTGTGTTTTGTACATGCTTCGTTGCTCACAGACGTCTCAAGTGGTGCATATTTTAATATTTTGTTTCACACTAGTAATCAAGTATTAACAAGGGATGTTTGTGCAAAAAACTATTAAGTTAGACAAATTTTGTGATTAAAACGCCCAACTATTTTTCATTGCGCAAAAAAACTCTCAACCGTCAAAATCTCACAGAACTGGGTTATTACCGATTGTGATCGATTGAAATCATAAACCACCGTTGACAATTCATCAGTGACCACCAAATTTTCATTAAAAAGGTAAATCCCAACATAAAAAAACACATATATAAACAAATAAATCAACAAAAAATGTGAATTTGAATCATAAAACACAAACAAATGAGTTAGCCAGAAAGAAGTTTCTTCGAAGACGAATGGTTGGTCAACAGATTGCAACCGGTTCATTAGGTTGCAAGTCATTTTTTTAAAACCCATTTTGATAACTTTTAGTCAGTTAGAGGTTTTTTGTGCAATGAAAAATGATTTGAGGTTTTATTCACAAAAATAATCTAACTTTAAGGTTTTTTTGCATAAATATCTCTATTAACAAAAATGATAAAATACGTCCTCGGTGTATCATAAAAACTTAATAACAATTAAGTTTTAAAAATTAATGTATAAATTATTTATACCTACTTTAGCATACATATACATACGTACAATAGACATTTTAGTTAAGTATATAGAGCTGAAATTAGATGATATAATGGTACATAAATCAATCAATCAAATTAATAATATAGTTAATTAACATTATTTTTGTAATTTTATTTTTTTAAGCTCAATCTATTCCCAAAAATTGTTTAAAGTAAAATTTGATTATGAGAATAAAATACATCCAAACACATCTTATAGATGAAAAATCTAAAATTTTTCAAAACCATAAGTTCAATTATTCAAAAGCTCTCATAAGCTTGTAAACTGAGTACCAAGCAAGTCGTAATTCATGTTGTTTTTTAAGTTATTGTTTTTATTCTTTTGGACAAAAAAAGAAAATAAATTTATCATCCAAAAACTTTTGGCTATTGTTATGGTGGGAAAGTAAAGAGCATACTACGTATGATATGCATAGATAAACATGATGGGAGTTGTGGTGTCCCAAGAATTTGATGTTAATTGTGTACGTAATTTTATATAAAATTTATATAAGATATATTACAAGGAGCCAATTGTTAAAACTAGTAACAACTTTATGTTTTTTTACCATTTATAGCAACATTATTTATTTTTTTATAAAAGTTGATGCTATTAATTATGAAAAATACAAAAGTTGATACTATTAACAATAAAAAATAACTATAAAAGATAAAAGAGTAAATTACATAAATGGTCCCTGTGGTTTACATAAAACTTTGGATACGGTCCCTGTGGTTTCAATTTTGCATAAACGGTCCTTATATTCACTGTTTACTTGCAAAAATGGTCCCTCTGCCGTTAACTTTAACAATCAAATGGTTAAATATTTTATCATGACAATTTTACCCTTTTGTTTGATAACATTTTGGTCCCTCAAGTTTGTAGTTCATTTTAGTTTTGGTCCCTCAAGTAAATTTTTTTTATTTAACTCATTTATTATTATTATTATTATTATTATTATTATTATTATTATTATTATTATTATTATTATAACTAATATTATTGTTATTATAATTTATTATTAATTTAACTTTTTGCATTTTAATTTATTGTTTATTAAGTTTTCTATATTTTAATATATTTTTAATTTAAATTACAAACTTATTTATTTATTTTATTATAAACAATGGTAACAAATTAGAATCCATTTCGTTTTTAGCTTTTTCGAATGAAAAAAAATACAAAAATTTTATATTGTAGTTTTCCAAACCAAAGAATTTTGAATATTAAGCTTTTATTTGTTTTTACAAACGGAAAAAAGTTACAAATCATTCATGTTTTGAGTTTTCATTTTCTAAACGTAAAAAGCTATGAAAACCAATCTGTTTTTTATTTTTTTTCTGCACCAAAATATTACCCATTACGGTTTTTTGTTTTGGAAAACGAAAATAAATACAAACAATTCTGTTATTAGTTTTTGCAAACGAAAAAACTACGAATAATTCTAATTTTCAATATTTCCAAGCAAAAAAAATCATTTTATTTTTCTAGTTTTTCGAACCAAACAATTACCTTTTATTTTTTTTCTCCGGACGAAAAACTACGAACCATTACGTTTTAAAGTTTTTTTTTCAAAAATGAAATAGTGTGTAGCCTTGTTCGGAAAAACTAAAAAAGATGGAATAATTTGTAGTTTTTTACGATTGGAAAAAGTTAAAAACGTAATGATTAGTATA
The DNA here is from genome assembly GCA_020465985.1 of Centrapalus pauciflorus. Classification (NCBI taxonomy): domain Eukaryota; kingdom Viridiplantae; phylum Streptophyta; class Magnoliopsida; order Asterales; family Asteraceae; genus Centrapalus; species Centrapalus pauciflorus. Next base: position 842,836 of record JAANYP010003966.1, read on the forward strand.
ACATAAAAATCGAACAAAAAAATAGACTATTTCATTTTTTGAAAAAACGTATTTTGTTCGTTTGGAAAAAGCTATAAAATCAAATAATGGCTTGGTTCGAAAAACCAGAAAAATAAAATGATTTTTTTTGTTTGGAAATATTAAAAATCAGAAATATTCGTAGTTTTTTCGTTTGCAATAAAACTAATAACAGAATTGTTTGTATTTATTTTCGTTTTCCAAAACAGAAAATCGGTTAGTAACTTCTTTTCGTTTGAAAAAACAAACAAAAGCTTAATTTTTTGGTTTGGAAAACTACAATATAAAATGTTTGTATTTTTCACTCGAAAAAGCTAAAAAAGTAAATCGATTCTAATTTGATACAATTATGTATAATAAAAAAATTATTAAGTTTGTAATTTAAATTAAAAAATATATTAAAATAAAGGAAACTTAATAAACAAAAAAATTAATACGTAAAAAGTTAAATTATTAATAGTAAATAATAATAATAATAATAATAATAATAATAATAATAATAATAATACTTATTATAATTATAATTATAATTATAATTATAATAATAAAGTTAAATAAAAAATTTAAATTGAGGGACCAAAACTAAAATGAACTACAAACTTGAGGGACCAAAATGTTATCAAACAAAAGGGTAAAATGGTCATTATAAAAGATTTAACCATTTGATTGTTAAAGTTAACGGCAGAGGGACCATTTTTGCAAGTAAACAATGAACATAAGGACCGTTTATGCAAAATTGAAACCACAGGGACCGTATCCAAAGTTTTATGTAAACCACAGGGACCATTTATGTAATTTACTCAAGATAAAAAGGTAAAAAGTTGTTATATCTCTACCAATTGACCCCATATTCCAAATGGGTTATATTGAGATGGGTGTTTCACTTTGGTATTAAAGCCGATGTTCATTGCATGAGTATAGTCGACGATACTTTACTATGAGCTTGACGGTACTCTACTTGTTTATATATCCATACTACCATACTAGGTTGGGTCCCATTGTTGTTGAATCACATGCATGTGTAACTCATTTGAGATACAAAGTACGCATTTAAATTACGTCTATGCAATGCAACCTACTTAATCATATGAATTTTCAATTCCCTTTCCAACTTTATACCTGACATGACTTAAATTTATGTTAAGTTTTTTCTTCCAACCACCAATACAGCAATACTACAATGAGAATATATTGATATTTCGGATCATATCAATTGATACAAAAACAGTATTTTATCAATAAATAATCTAAAGATGTACATTATCATTTTTTGAATATTAATATGATCATTTCAAACGGATCATGTTGCAAATTGATGTTATCTTGAAACAATTTAACAAACGAGCAGTATGCATGATCACACAAAGATATACCATGACACTCAAGTCAATAAATATTCCCAAACGTTTATTTAATATTTTGTTATTATATACAAATGTCAACAAGGAGAACCAAACCACAACCTTTGGTCAAATAAAAAACACCAATTTCATTAACCGAATCATGTACATCCCTCGACTAAATTGTCCTCAAAATGCTACCTTCGGTATATCAAAGATGGAGACATTTTTTTTTATACAAAAGGTATACGATCTTTGCTCATCTAATCCATGGTATTCGAAGCCACCGCCAAAAGGTATCCGATCTTTGTTCTCATTCTTATTAACCATATATCTTTAGAATGGATGTGTTTTTTTTTTTTTTTTGTAGTATTGGTGTCTGACTTGCTTTGCGAACCAAATAATCAAAAAACGACCACCTAATTTAAGGGTAACTCGAAAATAACGTAGGTGAACCTCCATGGCCATAAAAACGTATTTTGTTTGTTGCTCCTAGGCATGTAATTGTTTTAGTTATGTACTTATGTTAGATTGCAAGTAATATCAAAATACCTAAAAAAAAGTTGAACAAACAAACATGCTAGAAAACCCTAGGTCAAGGTCAATCAATCAAAATAATAAACAAGCTAGCCCTCAAAAATTACCAAAAATCAATGACTCTAGAAATTTTTAGAACCAATGATTTAACAAACATAGACAAATCAAAAAAAAAAAAAAAAGAAATGCGAGATTAGACAGATCAAGAAGAAGAAGAAATTTAGGGATCACTATGCCATTGCCAAGGAAGAAGAGTTATTTTTTTATTATAATAGATTTTCATTTCATGGATTTAATTTAATATTAAATAATTGGATTTTACTTATCAATTATAAAATATTTTCATTTCATGAACTTATTAATTACAATATCTAGATGCATGATTTAAGGAAGTTAACCAAAAAATCAGTTTCGAATCACAATATCAAATCAATGAAATCACAAATCACATTCTTTAGTCAAATCTTAATAAAATTTTGAAATGAAATTACCTCATTCATATTTCTTGATAATAACCCATCACCCATCTTAGATACCTGAATATATAGTTATGTGTTATAAACAGTGACGGACCCAGCCATCAAAGGGACCCGTTGCACAATATTTTGTTACGTTCACGTTTCAAATTTTTAAGTGATTATCTTGATTGGGTCGGGTTAATAAATGAATATTTATAATTTAAAATAGAACATATAATCTTAAATAACAAATATTGAATAAAAACACAATTTACTAAGAAATATAAGTTAACAAATTACATCTCCAATATGACATTCGTGACTACCATTTATTGATAACTTTTTTTTGAAAAATTTATCCATCAAAAGATATTATAAAACCTACAATTAACAATTAACAATTAAATATTGAAGAGTAAACTAACTAAATACAAATATTCAATTCTTAAATTTCAATAATTCAATTAAAGAGTAAATTAATTAACTAAATACATTAGACATAAACTTTCAAGATTAACTTTCAATTAAAAAGTAAACTCAACCAATGTAATTGTTCAACTAAAAACAACCGGTCCAATATATAGAAGATGTTGGACTTTAATTTGGGATAAAAATATTATTGAATTTTGGTTTTTATTTGGGATTAAATTATTGAGTTTTATTTTTATTACTAATTAGTTATTTAGGCATTCAATGTTTAATTTTTTTGTTTTATTGGAGTAATAAAATTTTTAAATCAAGTTGCACACTTAGGTTTTCTTTAATAACATAAGTTGCACAATTAAATTTTTACCGGTTGCACATATAAAATTTCAAAAAAATTTACACTGTGAAATAAGGTTATTGGGAAGGGGACCCGTTGCACGGGCTACCCCTCCATTCAACATAGGTCCGCCTATGGTTATAAATCTAAGAGAGAAAACTAGAAAGAAACTATTAATAGAAGAAGCCTATAGAGCAATGTTAGAACATATTGATAGAATCATATGCAAACTAATCTTAGGTGACGTTTGGTTCACAAAAGAATAATCTTAGGCGTCGTTTGGTTAACGGAATGTAATTTGAATGAAATGAAATTTAAATTTGGTTTGTTTAAAACTTATGCTTACAAAGATCAAGAGTTAAATTGTATGTATATTTGACATCAAATTCTTTATTTATAAAAATTTAACATTCATTCCAACTCAAACATAAATTACATTTCAACATACATCCTTAACCAATACTAAAAATTATCTTTTACCATCATCATCAAACACACTAACAACTAAAATTTGAATTCAAATTCCTTCGAATTGCATTTCGTGAATCAAACACCACTTATTCTTGCTTGCCAAAACTATAACTTACTATCATCACAATCCCAAATTAACGATATCACATATCACAGTCTCAAATCAAATGAGTCTTGTACGGTGGACCAGACTGCACAGGATAATCTAAGGCATTGTCGATGGGAACGGTTAGGGCTTCCAGATTTATCGATGGAGGTGAGCACCAGTGGCCTCCTCATCCTCACTCTTCCTCTTGCGCTCTTTCTCTCCCCTCTCTCGCTCTTCCATTGTCTCTCTCATCAATCATTAATAAGAGGTTACAATCAAGTAACTTTCATTGGTTCAACAAAAATAAATATGGATTATACTAGTCAAAATAACATTAAGAGATCAAAATAATCTTCTATAACTACTACTAAAAAAGAGTAACTAAATTGTCATTTGTCTTCTTCTCATGATGCCAAGTGACAACTTCTAATGAGATATGTTAATTATAGTATCTCGAGATTAATTAATAAATTTAAATAAAATTCCGTTTTTAAGATAAGATTATGATTCAATACTTAAATTTCACAAAATCACAATAAACAATATTCACAAGATTTTTTTTGGATTAATAGTTATAATAATAACAATTATACTAATAATTAACTTAAAACTTATTAATGATCATTTTTTTTGTTTATAAATGATTTATACATAAATTAATTATATTAAGATATATTAAATATCATTAGTATTAAAAGTTTGAATATTAAGTTTATATAGTTTTAAAAAAACACATTTATTAAAATTATTCGTGTATTACACGAGTTAATAAACTAGCAAGACATAAAAACATGTTAATTGTTTTTCAATATTTACCTTTAAACAATAGACATGTGATTTTTTTAATTATATTTATATTTAACCTGTAAAAATTTTATAAATTTTTAGTACCTTTATAAATATATCGTTAAATAAAAATACTATAACACGTTAAATATAAAAAGCTAAAGACCTAATTGTAAAAGACCAAACGTAAAAAGAATTAAAAAAAAAAAAAAAAAGGAAGTCCAGTGGTAGCCAAAAATGAGGTTTGAGCTTCAAGGAGGCAGAGTGGTAGCCAGCCAAGCTGGAGGTAGCAATGTGAATTGGTTATTGGATGCCAAACAAAATTTGATATAGCAATTTGTACAATAAACTGTGTTTCAGGTTTATAAATAAGAATATTCTATATTTTAATAAATAGTCAACGTTTAAACCACCAGACTTTCTTTCACCTCCAATAGCTTCTTGAACTTCTTTTTCGAATGATTAATCACTTTTTTTTTTTTCTCAATCTAACCATTTTACATGTTACAAAAGGTTACACATTAACGTGATAAAAACGTGTATTTTTCTGCATGTGACATGTCAAAAATGATATCGTTGTTATTATTGTTTTTAGCTGTTGTGGTTGAACCCAAGACAAATTTTATTTAGTTGCAGATTGTAGTTAAAGAATTTATTTATAAATCCACTTTAAAAAATTAATGGTGGTGGTTTATTTAATTGTTAGTAAGTAATCTAGGTTTATTAATCTAGGTTCTTTTAGTAGGTTGATTAAATTAGGTTAATAGATTTTAATTCTTTAACTTTTAGTAAGTTTTAATAATTAATTCAAAATTTTGAATTTAAGCATCATACTTTAGTAGTATCGGATTAGTTATGGGGTTGTTTTGACTTATTTAGCTAGAACTATGACATTTGGTAATGAATTTTGTATCGTAGGTATAGTTAGTTATCTCAGTGATTAATCTAGATACTGGCTTTGTGTTGGCTGCTTGATGAAATCATTTGTACGGGGTTGTGGGTAATTGGTTTAATTTCATAAACATACGTATGTGATGTGTTTGATTTTGACTCAGTATTGTTTTCAAGTGACGGGTCTAAAGAAGTTGTGAAGGTCGAAGATATTTTCCCAATGATACAAAATATGTGATTGTTATGGATGGAAAGTCGAAATAAGAAAAAAAAAAAGCTCTTGGAATTAGATAGATTGGATTAGAAAGCCATGGACCATAGATAGTATGAAAAGGGTTATGATTGTAATGGTGGGTGACTGTGTGTATATTCGTTTCTTGTTCTTGGTAAGTTGTCTTTTGTAATTAGTCAGATTTAAGAGTTTTGGGCTCCTCAAAGATGATGTTTGTTAATAAAATATTGTTTTTACAAAAAGAAGGTAGAAGATTATCTATAAATTAAAGACATGCATTATCCATGTAAATTGTAATACTTTGCGTATTTGTGTGTCTAGCTTTAAATTTTTATTTTTAAAAAAATAAATTTATTATACTTATATAATACATGGATCTAGAAACTACTAATATATTATGACATATAATAGATCATTAACCTTTAAATAATATAAAAACTTAAATAGTTGAACAAAAAATTCAGTGACTTAATTGTAAAAATATGAAAACAAAGTTGGTTTTTAAAAATTTTAAACCGTTCAGTGATTTATTTATTTTCCTAACTCAACAGATAACTAGTGAAAATATGTATAGTTTTATATAAGAAAGAATTGAAGGACATAAACAGTCTACAAAAAAATTCTTGAGACTGAATAATAATAAAAGTAAATAAAGAAAATTGATTTATTTCAATAATGATGATAGTGGTGGTGGTGGTGGTTGTCGTCGTCATCATCAGCAAAAAAAAAGTTTAAATTAATACGTTTAATAATTCTAGCCAGTATGAAATGACCAGTCATGTTGGTTTATCAATAAAAAAATATGTGATGAAATCAATAAGAACAAAAGTTTAAAGGTTAAACTTAATATAAAGGTAAAAAGATATTTAAAGAGTCGAAAACAGAGGTTTACTGATTCAATCTATAAGGTGATAAAAATGTGTTTGTTTAAATAAATATTAACCCAATTAAAGTTTTAAAAGACTACTAAGTGAAGGACAACCACACATTCAAAACGAATAAGCAAAAAATATGTTTAAACCATGCATTGTCTTTCATTTCACACGATGCATTCATCTCTCTCTTTCTCCACCGTCCATATCCTCCCTCTAACGATGCAATAACCACTGTCACTAGCGATGAGGAGGTAAGAATGATGACGAAAACTTGGCCGTCATTCCATTTCTCGATGGACATGCAAGACTAAAATGACATCGTCTTCCTTCAAATATGAAGATAAGTCTTCAAACTTTTTTATTTTAACCTTAACCGATCACACATGCTTAGAGGTTTTCACATCTAAATGATCAAATTAAATCAAATAGACTTGTGGCAAAGATGTTAAACTGAATATGATGTTTTCGTATTTTTCATTTTAAAAAATGCGAAAAACGAGCTCTCAAATTATAACTTATAATTTCAATAAAATAGTGATAATTATATCTGACTCGTTTAATATTTGTGTTCCTAATAGTTGGGTGACTATACATAACAAAATTCAATGTAAGAGGTTGAAACTTGAAAGTGTCAAATAAATATTTTAAATTTGTCTAGACTTAGTAAGTTTATCCTATTTACTAGGAAGATATGACTTTATTGATATATAGGTTTTACTTGAAGAATATATAATAGATGTGTTTATCGTGCTATTATCGACTAATTGATTTAGATAATTACTTAAAAAACTTTATCCGGATTAAAATGGGAGAGTAGAAGTAATTAGAGAACGATTGCTAATCTAAAAGTTTTATGATTATAACATGATTGATTAATTTTACATTGTTAGCTTGCTAGTTTTAGGGTAGGTTTTGAATTCCACAAATTAACGAAGGGGAGAACAAGCCCGTCTAGCTCAGTCGGTAGAGCGCAAGGCTCTTAACCTTGTGGTCGTGGGTTCGAGCCCCACGGTGGGCGAATGTTTAATTTTGTTAATTTCACATTTTTAACTGTTTTTATGTAAATTTTCTGCGTTCTCAGTTATTTTGTAAAAAAATTTTACCAAGTCAACTAGCCCGTCTAGCTCAGTTTGTAGAGCGCAAGGCTCTTAACCTTGTGGTCGTGGGTTCGAGCCCCACGGTGGGCGAATTAGATTTTTGGTAAAATTACATTTCTACTATTGGTAATTTGTCTACCTTCTCAGTTGAATGGTAAAAATATTATTACAAGTTATCTAGCCTGTCTAGCTCAGTTGGTAGAGCGCAAGGCTCTTAACCGTGTTGTCGTGGGTTCGAGCCCCACGGTGGGCGAATGTTTAGTTTTGTTAATTTCACATTTTTAAGTTTTAACTGTTTTTATGTAAATTGTCTGAGCTCTCAGTTATTTTGTAAAAAGTTTTTACCAAGTCAACTAGCCCGTCTAGCTCAGTTGGTAGAGCGCAAGGCTCTTAACCTTGTGGTCGTGGGTTCGAGCCCCACGGTGGGCGATTTAGATTTTTGGTAAAATTACATTTTTCTGCCAGAGTGCGTGTCATCGTGATCTTTTTTTTTATACGAAATCAAGTCTCAAGTCTACATATTTTTTTCTCAACCCTGAATTTTGTTTGTGGGTTTGAGCTTGTTATTTTCTTGTATTTCTTTGGATCTTCCTAAAACCATGGGTTGATTTCATTACTTCATTTATCTACAGTTTGGTTTGATCTGGTCAGTTTTTTTCTTTGATCATGTTTGTTCATTTGGGTGGGGTTCTTGAGTTTCCATTCATAGACTTGGGTTCATTAAGTTGGGCCGGCATATAGTTTGATTTTCTTGAGTTGGATTTCTTGTTCATGTACAAAATTTCCATCTCTATAGACTACAGATAAATATTGTAGCATTTGATTATGGTTGTGAGTTTGATTCAACATATAACCATTTAATTAGCATAAACGAGAGAAACTTCAGGAATTTGATGATAAACGTCTTGAAATTCAAAACTTACATGTCATCTCTAGTTGTGTAATTTCTCAAAAATGGCAACCGGATATATGCAATTAGATAACCTTAAATTAGAATAATGTTTTTGCTAGGTAAAAACCCTATAGTAACTATGGATTAATGATTTATAAAGCAACAACAGATTTAGATAGTTAAGTCAACAAACAATACACGTAAGCATTTAAAAACACATCAAATGAAGAACAAAACTTTATGCTAGATTTTAATTGGCCACTAACAACTACTTGGATTACATTATTTTTTACATCATACCATGAAAACCACCCCCCCCCCCCCCCCCCTCCTCTGTCGCTCTGTTTGATAGCTTACATGGCCTATGCAGACTTTGTATATATATTCTGATTTTCGTAGATCTAGCCCATTATATTGGGCCCATAAACATACACCAGTTACAATCTAAAGCTTCCTCAGGTATTGGATCTATTGGTTATACTTTATAGTAGGAAATGGTTTGCAACCGGAAAAGGTTGCAATCTGCTGACCATTCTTTCGTCTTTGACAAATAATTTTTTCAGTGACTCACTTGTGTGTTTTTTATGATTCAAATACACATTTTTTTATTGGAATTTACTTTTTCGGTGGAACTCTCGTGGTCACTGGTGTCTTATCGACGGTGACATGTGACTTTCAACCGATTACAATTGATAATATCTCATTTTTGTAAGATTTTATCAATTGTAGGTTTTTATGCAATGAAAAATGATTCGGAGTTTTAATCCAAAAAAGGGGGTCCAATTTGAAGTTTTTATACACAAATATTCCTACACACACATGTATAATTATAATTATATATATAAAACGTACACAAGCATGCATCGTACAAGGCAAAGTAGGAATTGACAGTTGAATTAAAAATAAAATATAATTAAGTAAGTAATAAATAAGATTATAACGTGTTGCTAAAAGTAGTAGGTGTAATTAATTATATAAAAAATGTTGGAGAATCGTAGATAAAATTCGGTCTAATAATTTAATATAAAATAGTGAGAGGAGAGTATAGATTAAGTCATGCATGTTGCACATGATTGATAGATATCCTCCTAATCTTAGGAGAGGAGAGGAGAGGAGAGGAGAGGAGATAAAACAACAGCTCAAAGTGGACTGGACAGACATCCACACTGTGAGATCCGCATAAGTAGCTTCCAATCCACATATATTATTACCTCTTCAAAATCAAAATTATGGATTCTATGTTCAAAAAAATTACCACTATTTTATCTCTCTCTCACACACACCCGTAACAGATCCTTTCAATTCTTAATTAGTACCATACTAGGTTATTACACATGTATTACATGGGTTAATTTTAGAAATTGATATTTATATATATATATATATGTATAATATAATAATTATATGAATAATAAAGTTTGCTTAATTTTAGTTAGTTAGTTATTAATTTAATCCATATTAGATTTACATAGATTTGATTTGCTTTAAAATTTAAAAATAAAATCAGTAAATGACGTGGCAAAAGGAGAGAGCGACATGTGACAAATTAAATTAGAGCATGTCATGTGTCATTTAGTTACTATTTTAATAGTATAGATACATATACAGTGAGGTGTGTAAACTTTATACAACAATTTTTACACGACATTTTTTTCCATACACAACAGTTTCATATAAATTGATTATTTTACCATTAAAGTTGCGTAAAAAACCACTAAGTTGAACCATTTTTACGATTAAAATCGCAACCATTTTAATTGCACAAAAAACCTCCAAACGACTAAAACTCATTAAACTTGGGTTTTTTTTTTAAAAAAAATTACCGGTTCCAACTTAATGCCATGTCAAAAAAAAATTTAAAAAAAAACATTTTTGTGTAAAAAACCCTTCAACTTGTCAGTTTTTTTAATTAAACCCAAACTATTTTCATTACACAAAATACCACCAACCAACAAAAAAATTATTAAAATTGAGTCGCTCTCACCAATTGTATTTTAATGACGTGAAATTTTATTCAAATTTTGTATATTAAACAAAGAACCTTTTCTCCGAAACCATCACCTTCCATCGAACCCTTTGTTCTGGCTGATTATATTCAGAAGCTAAAATTGTACCTAGATAAACGAAATCGACACACAGGGCCGGCCCAGGGGGGGAGGGGAACCGGGCCTCGGCCCAGGGCAGCACTTAAAAGGGGCATAAAAAACTTTAGGTATCTGCATATAGCATTAGGGCCATTTAAAAAAATCAACTCGAGAATTGCAATCGACGAGCGGCATAGCCGCATAGGCGGTGTCACGGTGTGAGGCGGCTGAAAGGCAAAGAGGCGCAAGGGCGTGGGAGGGGAGCATTGAGAATTGCAATCGATTATTGGTGGTTGCGCCTGCCGCTGCGTGAACAACGAAGAGTCGCTGATTGGAGATGGAAAAGAAGCGGCGACTCCACCTGAATGGACAACAACTGGGCGTGTGGATCGACGAGGCTCGAAGTCTCCAATCAGTTGATCTTGGCTCTGTTCATCGATCTTAGCTCTGTTCATTGATCAATTTCCCTGCTCGTTCAAAGTCTTCAGTCTAGTGATCAATTTTCCTTCTCGCTCGATCAACTCTCAATCTCTCATCTTAATCAGATTGGAAAATTCAGCTCTCAAGTCTCAACCAGTTTGTTGTTTCCTGTTTGCCTTTCTCGACTCTCAATCAGATTGCAAATTCCAATTGCTTACGAAATCCGGTTACCGAAACACAAGATTCAAGAACAAGAGGTAATCGATCAATATTAAGTTATTAACATGTATATGTATCTGTCCTCTACTCTTCTACTGCGTGCTAGACTGCTACAGTGCAAGGTTGCTAGCTTTGAGCCTCTGATTGAATGTATGAATATCTCATGTTGCCCTTTAGTTCATTATTCTATTGCAACACTGTAGTGGATTATACTGATATACAAATATACATTCTTTTCCTTCTTTATTTTTAAGATTTCATTCATGGAAAAATGGATTTACTTGAATAATTGAATAATAAGTTTATAATAAGTTAATTTGATTAGTTATAGTTTTATAGGATTTCATGGTCAATTTGATTAGTCATAACCTTATGAGTTTATTTTTACAGGAAAACATGAATTTTTTTATCTCGTTAATTAATAATTGGTTTTTTATTTCTTTAATTTGTAAGAGTTGACTGTTGTCTCTGAATTGATTTGATAAGATGTAGAAGTGGAAAAGAATAAGAAGAATAATAAAAAGACATCTAGGTGCCATTGCGTATAACTATTTTACTTGTTTTAAGTATTATTTCCGTTATAGTGTATACTATTGATTAACAGCTAACCTTGTTTTTGGAAATTTTATTTTTAATAATAATATGCGTGAGGATGAGACGTCTAGACTAACTAAGTTTCAAACTCATTAAAAAACAGTATATTGTGTGTTACAAATTTTTAGAGGGCATTGTTTTTTATTTCTCATTGGGCATGTAAATGCTCAGGACCGGCCCTGTCAACACAAGATGAAACCTAAAGCAACTCATGAACACAAAAACGAAATTGATTCCACCTGCATAGACAAAGTTGAAATTCAAGATTGAGGGGCAAGAGTCAATCGAACCATTTAAAAAAAGGCCACATATGATCTAAAATCGGTTTGAACAAAACCGAAAAACACTTTTAAAAATCAACAATCAAAATCTGGAAATTTTGCATTGAGATAAACCGATCGATGAACACAAAACTATATAGAGTCAGACGCATTAGACACAGACAAAATTTTAAAATTAAATGTTAAGGCGTATGTGAAACTTGGTTGAGGCCTGAGGGCCAATATAAAACACATTAAACTTAAATCGTGTAATTTCGCGGTGGTGAAAGGGGCAGCATCGTACGGAGAGATTGCATGATTAATAAGAAAATTGAAAAAAAAAGAAAGAAAAAGGAACACTTAACAAATTAAACACCCTTTAGAGCGTGGGGAGTACCCAAGCCGGGAGCGGGGCGGCTTCGCCACATCAGCCGAAGCCGGCGGCTACACCACCCCCACCCCCGCGGCCCCGCTGAAATCGAACCCCGGCCGGCTCCGCGTCCCCGCTGCACCCCGCTCCTTCTCCAACGGTCATGTGACCGTTTCAAATAAATAAAAAAATTTTTTTTTTATTAAATATTTTTCCCTATAAATATATCTTCACAACACATTTAACTTACATATTTCCCATTTCTCTCAATCTATACACATTCAAAATTCTCTCTTTCATTTAACCTAAAATTATTTCCAATCAATCACAATTTTATTTTTATTGTGATGGAACCGTATACTACGTCTTCGTCGTCAAACTCATCATCCGAAGACGAAACTCAAGACGAATCTCAAGAGTATTATCAAGAACTTTTTGAAGCTTTTATAAATGCCAGCTCTCCGCAACCTAGACGAAGAATTCCAATTCATAGAGACCGAGCAGCTGCAAATGAACGTCTGATGCGCAATTATTTTACTCAAAATCCTGTATATGGAGATGATATTATCAGAAGGAGGTTCCGGATGCGCAAAGAACTATTCCTACGAATAGTTTACGATATGGAGCAACACTTTGAATATTTTACCTTGCGATGGGATGCTCGAGGTAGAAGGGGATTTACCGCGTTACAAAAATGCACATCTGCTATTCGGCAACTCACATATGGCATGGTAGCTGATTCGATTGACGACTGTCTTTTTATGTCTGAAAGAACTTCACGTGAAACCTTGCAAGAATTCTGTAAGGGAATTATTCAGCTATACAAACGCAAATATTTGCGTAGACCGACTGAATCTGATGTTCATCAGTTGTACGCGTTCCATGAAGCAAAACATGGATTTCGTGGAATGCTTGGCAGCATTGACTGTACACATTGGGCATGGAGAAATTGCCCTATAGAATGGCGAGGACAATATATGCGAGGCGATTACCAATATCCGACAATTATGTTGGAAGTCGTTGCGTCACAAGATTTATGGATTTGGCATGCATTTTTTGGCGTCGCGGGTTCCAACAACGACATCAATGTGATTAATCAATCACCAGTATTCAACGACGTTTTAAACGGGATCGCACCGGTTGTTCCTTTTGTTATTAACGGAACAGAATACAAACATGGGTACTATCTAACCGACGGGATATATCCCGAGTGGGCGACTTTTGTGAAAGCTTTTTCGTGTCCAACCGATGACAAACGAAAAAGATTCAAGGCAGCACAAGAGTCGGCAAGAAAAGACATCGAACGAGCTTTTGGTGTACTCAAATCTCGTTTTGCTATATTAAACAACCCCGCACGACCATGGCACCAAAATAAAATTAGACAAATCATGTATGCTTGTGTCATATTACACAATATGATCTTAGAAGACGAAGGGTTCGCGATATGTTCATTTCAAGAAACCGAGCTTCCATCCAGTCAACATTCCGCTTCCAATGAAGTATATCAAAATACGTTACTGGAAATTCGTAATCGGGAAACACACAATAACCTTCGCTCAGATCTTGTGGAACATATTGCGCTTGCCCAAATACCAAATTTAGACGGCTAGTTATGTATTTTTTTTATTTTAATTCGGTATTTTTTAATTTTTAGTTTATGTAATAGTTTTTAAATATTTTATGAAATTAATTATTTTAATTCTAGTATTTGTTTTGTTAGTTAAAATTAATTAAAATGTTAAAAAAATTAAGAAAGATGGAAAAGTTAAGAAAGGTGGGTATTTCCTAGTTAGAAAGGTGGGGAAAGGTGGAGAGAGAAAAGCTGATGTGGCGCTGACGTGTACAGAAAGATGAATTTGGGAGAGATGGGTACTCCCCACACTCTTACAAAAAGAAGACCATGCATGTATTACATGGGTTAATTTTAGAAATTGATATTTATATATATGTATAATGTAATAATTAAATAAACAATAAAGATTGCTTAATTTTAATTAGTTAGTTATTAAGTTAATCCATATTAGATTATAGATTTGATTTGCTTTAAAACTTAAAAATAAAAATAAGTAAATGACATGACAAAATGAGAGAGCGACATGTGGCAAATTAAATGAAAACATGTCATGTGTTATTTAGTTACTCTTTTAATAGTATAGATAGATTAAGAGAAAATGAAAATAGGGTAGTGTTTATTTAAATAAAGAATATAGAGAGGAAAACATTAGTCTCTCTACAGTCTACTCTAAGGTTTGACTTTACCTGATCGAACGGGAGAAGAGGCCGGGTTGCTCTTCTAATCTAAGTTGACCTTCATTAATGTTCCTTCGCTACTAAAACACAACCCCATCCTCCAAAAGAACAAAGACATGTATGGTTCAAAAAAGTAGTGTAGCGCAACCAAATGTATCATTTTTATCATAAACATATATTAATTAACATTATGAAAATAATATGTAAATTTCACATACATCTTTTAGCTTCTAAAAAATGATGTGAACGTACACTTACATAATTTTACATATATGTGAATTTGTATTTATGTGATGCATGATTTCTTGCTTAGAATGTGTGAATGTGCGTGAATTGTATATATCATCTCTGTTATGTTAAATAAAACATGTTTATGGAAAAAAATTTCTAAAAAATTATTTTTATGAGTGGTATCTTCTGGTGCGCTGAATATATAATATGTATATATATATATATATATATATATATATATATATATATATATATATATATATATATATAAATTTTACGCAAATTCATGCATTATAAGTGTCCGAAATCACGCATTATATAAATGTAAGTCCACATATATGCAAAATTATGTAAGTGTATATATGTTCACATCAATTTTAGCGAGTTAGAAGATATGAATGCATCTGAAATTTACATATCATCTTTCTAATGTTAATTGAAATTATGTAATTGTATGTTCACATCATTTTTAACGCATAATTTTTTTTCAAAAAAAATATATTATGACCGGTTCGTTCGGTCTATATAAATATAACATATATTAAATATTCATATCAAATCTCGAATGAAAAAAGGCAATTCTAGTCACATTTTCTAAATATCTAATGTTAAATAGATTTGCAATACTGAATATATGTTATATATGAAATACAATATTAGTCGTATCTAATATGTAGTGTTAAATGTATGATATAGTGTTAATTCAACATTAAATATTCTCAATATAATATATTGGGTGACTTTTTTAAGTAAAAAATAAACATGTAATTATATATATGGGTTTCGGTAAGAACCCTCATTACCTTGAGAACGTGAAAACCACTCTAAAATTTGTGCATTTGATGTATAAAATTATGCATTTGATGTTAACATTTATACGTTTGATAAATTTATGCATTTGATATAAAATTTTACGCATATCATGATAAATTTGTCCACTTTATACACGAATTCATTCATTTGACAAAATTTGTACATTTAATATTCAAATTTGTGCATTTAGTGTAAAATTTGATGACTTTAATTTTTAAAGATACTTTTAATGTTAGATATTTATTAATATTGAAAACCAATAATGATTTTAAGTTATAAATTTAATTTTTAAATTTGTGTATTTTGAAGGGTTCTCACGGAATTGAAGGGATCTTATGTGATCCCAACTCTCGTATATATATATATATATATATGTGTGTGTGTGTGTGTGTGTGTGTGTGTGTGTGTGTGTGGGTGGGTGGGGGGGTCAATGGAAAACCTATATGCATTGGAAAATCGGGGAACAACTTTATAGCTATTGGATCAGGTAATGCATCACGCGGGAATTTGATGCATCATGTGGAAATAATGATGCATCACGCGAGAATTGTGATGCATTTGTGGTGGTGCATAGAGGTTTTCTAAAGTTTTTCGATACATGTTGGTTTTTCATTGAATCTCCCTATATATATAAAAGATGTGTTTAATTGATTTATATCAATTAAAATTTTAAGTGTAAAATTATATATTATAAAGCAAAATGGGTTGAACTACATATCCAAATTGTTGTAAGCTAGCCACTAATTCCTAAGGAACCACATACCCTAAAAAGGGTTGTAACAAAAGAATCACGAGAATGCTGGATCACAATTCCTTTCCATCCCAAAAGCATTTTTTACACGGTTGGAAAAAGCGTCCAGTATTTTCTACATACGGCTGTGATTTCTTATCTCAAGAACCCCGTGATTTAATTATTATAAAACCAAAACAATAATACTTTAATATTAAATAAGAATTAATATAACACACTTCAATTAATTCCAACGCCACCCCACACGAGCAAGGAATTATTGATTTCAAACTTTATATTCATTAATTAATTAATTTTCCATGCATATACATATAGATATCAATAATAATTAAGAATGTTTATTAATAAATTCCCTATACCAAATTAACAACCCCCAATTTGTTTATTAAAAATCCTATATAAATTTAATAGAGCTAGACCCTAGAGAGTAGAAAGTAGAGATCGATATATGTAATAATAATATTTTTAAATGTAACTTGCACTATATACAAAGACGTATATAATATATATACTAAACGATTATAGTTTTACTGCGACCAAATATGTTTCTCACCAATTATTTTGATTATGCTTTTTCTTTAAACAAATGAACACAAAAACATAAAATATTATATTTGAGTTGAGTTGAGAATGTTTGTAATTATAATTAGTAGCTAGCATGTTTTAACTAGAGTATTATTTTTATAATTTTACCAACTTAATACGAGAGTAATGCGCGCGCGCACACACACATACACACACACACATATATAGAATATGGTTTGAGAGAGTACCACACATTATGCAGCGCACCAAAAGTTGTCATTTTTAAAAAAACTTTTTAAATTTTTTTTATAAACATTTTTAATTAACGTTATAAAAGATCATATGTAAATTTCACATACATTCACATCTCCTAGCTCTTAAAAAGTGATGTGAACGCACACTTACATAAGTTTGATATATGTGAACGTGCATTTATGTGATGCGTGATTTCATGCACTTAGGGTGTTCGAATTTGCGTGAAATTTGTATATCATCTGTGTAACGTTAATTAGAACATGTTAATGGAAAAAATTTCAAAAAAATTACTTTTAAGAGTGGTAACTTCTGGTGCGCTGCATAATGGGTGGTACTCGCTTGAACCTAAATATACGCCATGAAATTTTGTATGGAAAATAGACACACACACGCGCGCGCACACACACACACACACACACACACACACACACACACACACACACACACATATATATATATATATATATATATATATATATATACATATATATATATATATATATATATATAGTATACATGCAATATTGATATACAGAATAACCTTACCAATATATTCACATATATGCCTTGGAATTTTTTAATGGAAAATAGAGACACACACACATATAGGGGTTGGTTCAATGGAAAACCTATATGCATCTGAAATTATACCCGATACCACTTTATAGCCATTGGATCAGGTGATGTATCACGTAGAAAGTCAATGCATCACGTGCGAATTGTGATGCATTTGTAATGGTGCATGAAGGTTTTCCGATACATGTTGATTTTTCAATTAAACCCCCACTCACACACACACACACACACACACTCTCTCTCTCTCTCTCTCTCTCTCTATATATATATATATATATATATATATATATATATATATATATAATAAATTAAGCAGAATGAAGATGTACATAACGCTCATGCATGGCATGATCAATGGTTTGTCAATTTTTCGTATTGGTTTTTCGGTTTCGGAACTTTTTTAACACTCCTACTGATCATCGATATATACGTACATACAAAGAGAGGAAGAGGATGACATAATTAAACAAAGACCATATATGCATCATGATTATATATATTAATTAGGCTCATGCATATAAACACACACACACACACACACACACACACACACACACACACACACACACACACACATATATATATATATATATATATATATATATATATATATATATATATATATACACACATTAATTAATTGGATAATTAACTCTTTTCATCCATCCAAGTGATCGATCATTTAATTAATTATATACTAGTTGGGTTTAATCCATCTGATATGAAGGGTGGTATGCAAGTCAGAGGTCATGGGTTCGACTCCCGTCATAGGCATGTTCGAATCTAATTAGAAGTGGGAGTAGATTAGTTCGCAGTTCAAAATTTTTTTTAATTAATTATATATATGGCAGTCATTAATTAAACTCTTAATTACCATACAATAATAATTAACTAGTTTATTACCCACGTATTACGCGGATATTTTTAATATATGTAAAATATAATGAATTAAAAGATAAAAGTATAAATATTTTTTTTAAAACAAAAAATATAAAAATAATATTATTATTTATAATGACCTATTAATTTTATATATTTCTAAATATATATATGAATAGTAATTATTTTCTTATATTTTTTTTAAAACTTTTATTATATTATATTATAATTAATAAGTTAGTAGAGTATTAGATTTTATTTGAATTCAAAAGTAGATTATATTATATTTTAATAGATATAGTTTAAATTTCTTTATTATTTTTAAAACCTGTAAATGTCACGTGTCGATTCATGGTGATGACACGTGGCTTCACCAGAATTGAGTATAATTACTATTTTAATGGTATAGATAGATAGATAGATTTGAAACGGATAGAATTTAAAAATTACAATCGGGATTATCTTCAAATGCATAAGCTGATAAGGATACAAATCGAAACCCTAGCAACATGTTCAAATTTCGCATATGGAGAGGGATGATAAACCGTCAAATTGATCAAGTAATTACATGGAAAAAAAATTTTTGAATATGGAGAGGGAGGATAAACCCAGTCAACGTGTTCACCTAATTAAATGGAAGAAAATAAATTCGAATATGGAGAGTCAAATTTCACAAATGGAGGAGAGGGAGGATAAAGCGTCAACTTTTTCAACTAATTAAATGGAAAAAAGATAAAGCCGGTCAACATTTTCAACTAATTAAATGGAAAAAAAAATTTAAAATTTTTTTGAAAAAGAATTGCAAGGGACACGTGTCAATTACATGCGAAGCCAATGGGCGCTTTATCTAAGTGCCACACATCTCGTTACTCTTATAATAGAATAGATAGACTAGTCTACTAGTTTATTACCCGCGTATTACGCGGATATTTTTAATATATATAAAATATAATGAATTAAAAGGTAAATGTATAAATATTATTTTTTTTAAACAAAAAGTATATAAGAATGATATTATTATTTAGGGGTAAAGTCATACAATAGCAACCTACTTTTGAAAATGTATCGATATTGTACGTCTACTTTTTTAATTGTCTATATGGTACGTGTACTTTAATTTATAGTATCGATATGGTCATTCTACATAATAGAACCCGGTTTTTACATACGAAACAGGGTTCTAATGGTATGAAAAAACAGGGGTCTATTACAAATATGGTCATATCGGTATGAAAAATTGAAGTACAGGTACCATATCGATATTTAAAAAAGTAGACGTACCATATTGATAAATTTTCAAAAGTAGGATACTATTGTATGGCTTTACCCCTATTATTTATTATTACCTATTAAGTTTATATATTTCTAAATATATATGAATAGTAATTATTTTCTTATATTTTTTTAAAAACTTTTATTATATTATATTATATTATAATTAATAAGTTAGTAAAGTATTAGATTTTATTTAATTTGAGATTTGAATTCAAAAGTAGATTATATTAGATTTGGATAGATATAATTTAAATTTATCTATTATCTAAAAACTATAAATGTCACGTGTCGATTCATGGTGATGACACGTGGCTTCACCAGAATTGAGTATAGTTACTCTTTTAATAGTATAGATAGAGATAGATTACGCAGATATTTTTAATATATATAAAATATGATGAATTAAAAGGTAAATGTATAAATTTTATTTTTTAAACAAAAAGTATATAAGAATGATATTATTATTTATTATTACCTATTAATTTTATATATTTCTAAATATATATGAATAGTAATTATTTTCTTATATATTTTTTAAAACTTTTATTATATTATATTATATTATAATTAATAAGTTAGTAGAGTATTAGATTTTATTTAATTTGATTTGAATTCAAAAGTAGATTATATTAGATTTGGATAGATATAATTTAAATTTCTCTATTATTTTAAAAACTATAAATGTCACGTGTCGATTCATGGTGATGACACGTGGCTTCACCAGAATTGAGTATAGTTACTCTTTTAATAGTATAGATAGATGTCTATCATATCTGACTATATTTGAAGTGTTCAACTTTAATTAATTAATTATATATATATATATATATATATATATATATATATATATATATATATATATATATTAAAAAAAGTTAATATTACTTGTGTGATTCAAACACAATACATGTGATACCAACCACTAAACCTGCCAATGTTATATATAAGTACACCACAAGGAGCTGAGGTAAAGAGTTCTAGAAATACAATAGAGACAATTATATATGTTCTTTGTTTATATTCCAGTTATATATATCCTATCCCTTCTTAAATATATTTGCTTCACCCAATATATTAAGCTATATATATAACAGTTTCAATCATATATATATCTTCCAGATCGAGGATTATCTTCAACTAAATTGTCCATATGTATATGAAAGGAATTTGAAGATCTAGGGAGAGAGAAAAACCTGCGCGCATAGAAATGAAGACAAGTACTGATCATGACGGCATCAATGAAAAAGATCCTGAACAAGAAGAATATGACACCATGAAAAACCCTAGTTTTCCAGGCCTAGAAGAAGATGATGACGATCATACCTCAACTACTACAACTAGACCCAAAAATGGATCAACTTCGAGCAACAGCACAGTGGAAGAGATCGACAAGAAGGCTAACCCATCCACAGCTTCTGTGAGGCCCTATGTTCGCTCTAAGAACCCTAGGCTCCGATGGACACCTGAACTCCATCTCCGATTTATTCACGCCGTTGAAAAGTTGGGAGGTCAAGAAAGTATGTAGCTATCAATCTATCTATCTATTTCAAGTGTTTATGCGTTCTATTTGTTTAAATTTAGGGGGTTAATTTTTATGTGTTTTATATATACAGGAGCAACACCTAAGTTAGTTCTACAAATGATGAACATCAAAGGCCTAAGCATCTCTCATGTCAAGAGCCATCTTCAAGTAATTCTTTTATTTGAATTAATTCATCTAACATTTTTTTTTTCGTTTTGTATTCATCATAATTAAGGTCATGTTTGTTTACTTATTAATAAAATCATTAAGAAGTCATTTTACCTTTGAATGACTTCTTAATGGTTCCTGATCGAAGGAGTTTTGACAATTGTATTATTTTGTTTAATTAGATGTATAGAAGCAAGAAGATAAACGATGATCCAAATCAAGGTACATATATAGCATGTGTGTTATATTTAAAATCAGAAGTAAAATTTCCATTTATATGTAATTAAATTACTTGTGAAAATTGAGCTTTTATTTTCCTGCATGTTGTCTCAGAACAAGGGCTTTATGGAGGTGATGATCACAATATTTACAACCTTAGCCAACTTCCCATGCTCCAAAGTTTTACTCATAAATCAATTCCCAATTTTAGGTATGAAAAATCAAATTATATTTGAACCATTCGATTAATCAATTTCAATTCATGCTCAATAACTAATTTATTTTTCCGTCGATTTTCAGATGTTCAGATGGTTTATGGAATCACAATACGAGTCCTGATTGCAATCCTTTTATCAGTGGACTTAGGCATGGTGCATATGGTTCAAGAACCGATCGATTATTCTTCCATAGGACCAACAATTATAGTTTGAGATGCCTCGAAAGCAATAACATTGAAGAATCATCACCACTGAGATTATTTGGAAATTACGATGGGCTCTCAAGAGATAACCACATTCGAAGCAAAAGTCATATATATGAAGTTGATCCCATGAATAAAGATGTCATCATCAAGGATCAAGAAAAAATGGTACGGAAAAGAAAAGCGGTTGATCAACATCACCCAGAAAGTCTTGATCTTGATCTGAATCTTTCGTTACAGATCAAGTCCGGAGGAGACGATGATACAAGAAGCAAGGAGGTGAATGAGAGCATCTTATCATTATCATTGTTTTCATCAAGTTCGACTAAAAACCCTAGTGGTATAAGACCATCGAAGCATGCAAAAATAATGAGTGGCAGTAGCAGTACAACCCTAGATCTAAGTTTGTGAAAAAAAATATATAGAAGTAGTCCTGTATGTTTAAGTGAGATTCTGAAGGTACATTGATTGATTAATATATAGTGCCAGGAAAAACATATTGAATTATTGATATTGCACATGCTAATAATACATACATACATACATACATACATACATACATACATACATACATACATACATACATACATACATACATATATATATATATATATATATATATATATATATATATATATATATATATATATATATATATATATATATATATATATATAATTGATAATGCACATATGCATGTTATATATGCTAATTTGGAACAATAATATTATTTAAAGTTTGTAATCTATACGTTATATTGTATTTATATATATCTAAAAATAAAATAAATTATTAAATAAAATGTATTACATTTGTCAATTAATCATCAACACATCATGTCATTTACCTAGCTAGTTTTATTACATAAATATAAGGGTAAATTACAAATTTTATCCATAGGAAAATTATATATTTTTAAGCACTTAACTTTAATTAAAGATTACAACGTCATTTTTGTGGTTGAAGTTTAATTCTAGATTTCGTCATTCGACTGGTTTATTTTTTTAAAATGAACATCTTACTCATTTACTTTGTAACATTTTTTGTCCTCAATCAAATTAATTTATTTTAATTTCTTTATATTCTAATATTATTATTAATGTAATATGTTAAATTATTATTATTATAATTATTTAAATAAGCTGTATTATTTTGTTATTTTATATTATGGGTTAAAGCCGTAGAATAGTTGTGTACTTTTTAAAATGTATCGATATGATACGTGTCTATATAGAATGTTATATAATATATTCTATATCTTTTTATGTAGATTAACATTATTATTCATAATCTAAGTAGAATGTTATGTTTTTTTTATATATTTCATATATTTTTATGTTTATTATACACTTCTATATATTTTTACGTAGATTAACATTATTATTCATTGTGTTTTTGGTATATTTTATATCAGTTGCATATCAAGTGTTTGATAAAATGTCTAAATGAAATCTTTTTTTTTTTTGTTTCAATGTGTTTTTGGTATATTTTATCATTTAATCTACGTAGAATATATGATACTTGACATTCTACACGACATTCTACGTAGATTGCATGACATTCTACGTAGATTGTACATAGAATATGTTCGTCGATACTATACATAGAATATGACATATTCTTTTTCCATGTTTTATAATGAAGATTATTTGTAAAATATAAGATTTATAATGATTGTAATAGTTATTAGATATTTTACATGATAATCTACGTAGATTACATGATAATCTACATAGAATATAATACAAGACTACTTGTAAAAAATCAAACATAATCTATGTAGAATGTTATGTTTCTTATATATTTCATATATTTTTATTTTCTTATACAATTCTATAGCTTTTTATGTAGATTAACATTACTATTCAATGTGTTTTTTATATATTTTTATATCAGTTGCATACCAAGTGTTTAATAAAATGTCTAAATGAAATCTTTCTTTTTTTTGTTTCAATGTGTTTTTGGTATATTTTATCATATAATCTGCGTAGAATATATATGATACTTGACATTCTACCTGACATTCTACGTAGATTGCATGACATTCTACGTAGATTGAATGTCATTCTACGTAGATTGTTTTTCATTCTACGTAGATTGCATTTCATTCTACGTATATTGCATAACATTCTATGTAATTTGCATGACATTCTACGTAGATTACATGACATTCTACGTAGATTGTACATAGAATACGTTCGTCGATGCTCTACATAGAATATGATAGATTCATCTTAGATTGTACATAGATTGCATGACATTATAAAAAACTCAAAGATTGTAAGAACTTAGAACCTTTTAGAGACCTTGAATCAAAATTGTATTTTTGGAATTAAAAAATATTACCTTTTTTTCTCCACCTTTTTATTGTATGCATCTATTTTTCACTTTCTCTCTCTTACTTTTTTTTTATTCTCATTTTCTTTTTCTGTAATGAAAATTGATTATAATAGTAAAAAAAACATTTTTTAGAAAAAAAATATTTTTTTATGTATAGAAAATTATTTAATTATTAAAAAATTAATGTATTCTATATAAAAATATTATGTGTCTATATAGAATGTTATATAATTCTATATATTTTTATGTAGATTAACATTACTATTAATAATTTATGTAGAATGTTATGTTTCTTATATATTTCATATATTTTTATATTCATTATACATTTGTATATCTTTTTATGTAGATTAACATTACTACTGAATGCGTTTTTTGTATATTTTATATCAGTTGCATACCAAATGTTTGATATAATGTCTAAATGAAATGTTCTTATTTTGTTTCAATGTGTTTTTGGTATATTTTATCATGTAATCTACGTAGAATATATGATATTTAGCATTCTACACGACTATCTACGTAGATTGCATGTCATTTTACGTAAATTGTACATAGAATATGTTCGTCGATGGTCTACATAGAATATGACTGATTCGTTTTCCATGTTTTATAATGAAGATTATTTGTAATATATATATATATATATATATATATATATATATATATATATATATATATATATATATATATATATATATATATAGGGATGGGATCCATTGTGAACAAGTTATTCGTTGTGAACGTTGTGAATAAATAAAAAAAATACATATAATCATTCATATATATCAACAAGTGTTTGTAATACGATTCATATGATTCAAAAGGTTCATAGAAGTGTCTATTTAAGATTCAGAACATTCAA
The DNA here is from genome assembly GCA_020465985.1 of Centrapalus pauciflorus. Lineage (NCBI taxonomy): Eukaryota > Viridiplantae > Streptophyta > Magnoliopsida > Asterales > Asteraceae > Centrapalus > Centrapalus pauciflorus. The sequence continues at coordinate 868,321 of JAANYP010003966.1, forward strand.
AAGGTTCATAGTACGTAGTTTTTATAACAAGATGCATAAGATTCAACAAGATTCATGAGATTCGATAAATTAATTGGATTCAATAAAATCCATAGGATCCAATAAGATTAATGAGTTAATAGAAGGGTTCGGTAGTATTTTCAACAAGATTCATAAGATTCAAAAGCTATTTTATGGTTGTTCACAATGTTCACAACGAATAAAGTGTTCACAAAAGATCCTTAGTCTATCTATATATATATATATATATATATATATATATATATATATATATATAGGGAGGTTCAATTGAGCACTTTTATGCATCGAGGTACAAAAGTACCTATATCATCCATTAGATCAAAAAATTGTATGGATTAGATTAATGGCAAAAGGGTAAATAGTTGGACAATTTTATGCATCTTGTGCATTATAGAAACAAAGAAAGAAGGGCATTTTGGGGAATGTGCATACCTCATTAAATTTAATATTTCAACAAATAATCAAATAATAAATGTTAAATAAATTCAATTGATACATTTCCAAATTTAAATAAATTACACAAATTCAAAAAAGATGATGGAGATCGATGCATTTCATCGTTAATCGATCGTGTTTATCTATGCATTGTGTTAAAAAACGCATTTAACAAAAAAAAATACACAAATTCATTTATGCATCGTGTTCAACTTGTTCATCATTCTTTTATGCATCGTGTTTGTCGTTCATATTCTTCATTCAGTTATGCATCATGTTCAACTTGTTCATCATTCATCTATGCATCGTCATTGTTCATCATCCATTTATGCATCATCATTTTCCGTTGTTCATCGTTCATCATCCATCTATGCATTGTCATTGTTCATCATCCATCTATGCATTATCATTATTCATCGTTCATCATCCATCTATGCATCATGTTCTTCATAATTATCATCGGTTACCTCTCTTGTTCATGTTCATCATCATCGTTGTTCATCGTTAATCTTCGTCTTCAAATCATCATCATCTAAGAAAAATCATGAAGAACACGATTATAGAGAGAGAGAGAGAGAGAGAGAGAGAAATGAGGATGAAAATGAGGAATGTAGTTAATATGAGATTTTAATTCAAAATGTAACTCCTAATTATCATTTAATGATTTTTAGAAATAAATTAATTCATGTCTTTAGTTTTTCCTAAATGCCCTTTGTGCACCATTGGTGGATTATCCGATGCACAAAAGTGCCTCGAGGTGCCCCGATACATAAAAGTTCTTAATTGAACCTCAATATATATATATATATATATATATATATATATATATATATATATATATATATGTATATGTATATATATATACATATATATATATATATACATATATATATATATACATATATATATATATATAGGGTCAAGTGAGTACCATCTATTACACAGCGCACCCGAAGGTACCACTTTTAAAATTATTTTTTTTAAAATTTTTTTTATCATGAACATGTTTTAATTAACGTTACACAGATGATATATAAATTTCACGCAATTTCGAACACTCTAAGTGAATGAAATCACGCATCACATATATGTACGTTCATATATATTCAAAATTATGTAAGTGTGCGTTTACAACTTTTTTTAGAAGTTATGATATGTGAATGCATGTGAAATTTACATATGATCTTTATAATGTTAATTAAAACATGTTTGTGAAAAAAATTTAAAATAAAATATTTTTAAGCGTGGTAACTTCTGGTGCACTGCGTAACAAGTGGTACTCTCTCGAACCATATTCTATATATATATATATATATATATATATATATATATATATATATATATATATATATATATATATATATATATATATATATATATATATATATAGTAATACTTATAAGTAATTAATAGTAATTGTATAAATTGTAACTAAAAATAGAAAAAAAGATTAATTTGATAAGGGCCTAAAGTGAAACAAAGTAAAAGAGTAAAGTTGTAATTTGAACGGTCAAAGTACGAAATCTGTAGCAAAACATCAATCATGGTGACGACCAGTGTAATTTATATAGTTAAAAGGGCAAATTCATAATTTTTCATGAATTACAGGAACAAAATTTTTAATTTACTGTAAATCTAATTAAATTTGTCTGAAATCAAATTCAATCTATATTTGATTTAATTTAAAGTTGTTTGAAATCAAATTCAATCAATATTTGACATAACTTATTCTAATTTGTTATAGATGCTTTAAAAGCTATGTTAGTTTTGATTTAAGATATTTAAGTTAACTCATGCAATACATAGATTTCTAATTTAGTAAATAAATAACTTAACTGAACAAAAAAAAAATACATAGTTTTATTTAGGAGAATTCAAAATATCCGTAACTAATGATCCAAAATGAATTTATAAGATAATCAAATTTGAAAATTTTATTATTTATGGATTGTTTGAATTTTTTTTAAAGGCAGGATATTATTAAAAGTAAAAGAACAAGAGTTTCAAAAAGAAATTGAGTACACCATAAACAAACTCAATTCAAAACATGGATCTAGGATTAGAGATCCAATCAACTAAACGTCATTTTCGAACATTTATCCCAATATTCATTTTGATAGGAACCCAAGAGTTACATAATTTGTCACCAATGTTATAATTATTCATCAAACGCATTTGCAATAAAGAACATACTTTTGCCACGGAAAACATATCAGACGCATCCAAATGCGACCTCCATTTGTCCGAATCAGACTGCCATGGCCCAATATAGTGTAGCAGAGCCAACTGTTGGTTGCAATCCTCGCCCACACGGCCCCTTGGTTCTGATCTCCAATCCCACGAGAACATCCTTTCCCCGTCCAAACATTTAATCCTCTCTGCAACATAGCAAACGTTGAATTTTTCCACCGCATATAGCCTTGGAACAAAATTGATAACTTATCACCAATATTTCCCCATGGATTCCACCCCCCCCCCCCCCCCCCAATCTCCCAAACGAATCAATTTCTGATTCTGTTAATTTGTTTGATCAACATCACCGGAGCATGTGTAATAAGGAAAAAATATTAGATATTGTCTGAATTAATGAATAATTAACCGCACTAGAATCTTATTTGACATGTTGATCCGCTTGGTTATGATTCATTTTTTTTTATGATAGTAGGCCTACAACTACTATTTTTGGTCTACTAGAGTTACTTTTAACCCGTTCCTAGATGTGTCTAAAACAAAACAACACATCTTTATGTGAAAAACTATCGAATCATTTACGATATTTGAGCATTATTGAATCTTTAATTCTTTTAATATATATAGCTTTGTGGTTTTAGAAATATTATGGAACCTTTCTTGATGTCAAAAATGTCATTAGTTTGTGATATTTACAGGACTTCCTAAATTCATTATGCAAGATATTCATTTGTTGAATTTATAATACTTGATTAGAAAAGGACAAATTACCAACAAAGGTAATAAAAAATTTCAAAATTGACAATAAAGATAATGTAAAATTTTTTAGGTCAAGATAATGTAAAATTCAAATTTGACAAATAACGATAGTAAAGACCAATTAAGAAAGAAAATTTTTAATTTTATGCTCCCTTTTTTGGTAAAAGAATAAGATTTGATTATCTTTCTTGACCTAAAATTTATATTTCATGTCCTTTCTTAGCAAAATTAGAATTTTACATTACCTTTTCGGTTAGAAAAAAAAAAAATTTTACAATACCTTTATTGTAAAATTTTGTATTTTATATTATCTTTTTTAGTAATTTTCCCATTAGAAAAATGTTATTCATTAATCGGATAACCAAATTAAAAAGGAAAAAAAATAATAAATTTGGACATGGTGTCGATTCGAGATTCAGTGATGAAACTATATGTTCGGTTAACATTTTCAAGCATCTTTTTCGTGGTATCCATAAACACATCTAAGTTATTAATCATGCATCGGGATACGTACTGATCATTGTGATTCGAATGCGCAGCAAGATATTTATATGATTTTATTTATATTTAAAAAAAAAGTACATATGTGCGTGATGATCATTTGCATATTGATCGATCAGGTTCTACCTTCTTCAATTTGCATGTTGGGTGATTTAAATATATCATAATCATGTCAGGATGTCTAATTTTCATGTCCACTAAATCAATTGAAAACAAATCGACATTAATTATTGAAATTAACAAACATGCATTGATATATATATATATATATATATATATATATATATATATATATATATATATATATATATATATATATATATATATATATATATATATATATATATATTTAGGTTCAAATTATCACTTATTATACAATGTACCAGAGTACTACTCTTAAAATAACTTTTTTGAAAAAAAATTTTCATAAACATGTTTTAATTAACATTACATGTATGATATATAAATTTTATGAAAAACAAATTAGTGAAAATTACACACATATAATTCAATGCCTTAAAATGTTGATGTAAAAACAGTTTCAGTTAAATAGAATATTTATTTAATATTCTTGTGTTCATAATGATGTACGACATATATGTTTGTTAGGACATAACAACAGACAAACCTTAGGTCTCAAGGAGTGGACATTGGCAAACACCACCCTCTCAACTTGGCAGACATCATGGCAAAATGACATCCAAATGCCAAGAGAGAGGGAGAGAATGCCATGAGTCATGGGTGTGCAAATATGTAAATGATGTCTCTGGTTTTTATGGTATTTGTATTCATTTTGACCTAATAATTCATAACAAAGATCTAACATTGTGTTTTTAACACAACTTAGATGTGAAGGTTGATTCTTGAACGACAACACAACCTGGGTAGAAGCCTCCTGACCATGGATTTGTAGGTATCTAATTATCTATGTGTGTGTTTATGTGATTTTTGCATGCATAATTGAATTTCTTGATTTTTAAACCATAAAAAGAGTAAATTACACAAATGGTCCCTGTGGTTTGGTGCTTTTTGCTCTTTTCGTCCCTCAAACTTTTTTTTTGCACCAATGGTCCCAAAATCCCAAACCTTTAACCCTTTTGGTCCCTCTGACTAACATCAGTTAAGTTTGACCGTTAGTGAAGGGGGCATTTCCGTCTTTTTGTCATTCAGGGACCATTTGTGAAATTTTCTATGAACTTTTAAAAGATTATCATTTTTTGTTTTTCTTTTTTCTTTTCTATTTTCTTTTCTTTTATTTTTTATATAGAAAAATTAAAAAAACCAAAACCTATCTTCATCTCATTCAAGTATCATCCTCCTCCTATCTCCTTCAGACCCATTTTCTTCTTCCTCTCCTCCGACGGTAGTGACCAGCTTCTCCGGTCGTTTCCTCCTCTCCGACAAACATGCTAGTGTCACCGGCTTTTGCCTCGTTGACGAATTGATTGAAAAGGCGCAGCCCTGCCGCCCCCTAGCCGCCTACCTCCTCGTGTTCATAGCTTGATCGGAGGTCAAGACTGTGGTCCGGCGGAAAAACAGAAGTGGTCCGTATCAAGTGTCTTCCATTATCTTCAATCTCTGTTGTTGTTTCTCCGATTACACAACCCGGATCCCCTTGGGCTTTGCGGGTTCCGACGGAGGCACAACCCGGGTCTTATTGGAAATGGATTTAGGGCCTCGTTTCGATTGTTGTTGGATCTGATCGGTTGTTATAATCCTGGCGAAATCTTGAAGCCTTGGTGAAGAAGGAACCGATTTTCCCATAAACATAGAAATAGAAATTGACTTGAAAAAGGTTGTCTTTCCAATTTCAAGTATCAATTTTGCAAGAGAAGTCGGTGAACCTCACCATTACTGCCGCCATGTTTGTTTCCTCATTTCAGCTTCCGCCACCCTCCGATTTCACGAAAAATGCGACTGCGGAGGTATGGTGGTACTACAGTAAACAGAGCAAAACACTTCTACAGAAAGAACTTTTGAACAATTTAGTTCTAGGGTGTGTTTGGTTGCAAAGATAATCAGAAAATTTGAAATAACAAAAATCAGAGGAAGGTGGTTGGTTGCAGATGGCAGGGAGGGAGTCTTCGTCGGAGAGGATGAAACGACCGGAGAAGATGGTCGGACTACCGTCGGAGGAGAGGAAGATAGGTTTTAGTTTTTTTTTTTGATTTTTCTATATAAAAAATAAAATAAAATAGAATAGAAAAGAAAAAAGAAAATTCAAAAATGATAATCTTTTAAAAGTTTATAGAAAATTTCACAAATGGTCCCTGAATGACAAAAAGACAGAAATGCCCCCTTCACTAACGGTCAAACTTAACTGATGTTAGTCAGAGGGACCAAAAGGGTTAAAGGTTTGGGATTTTGGGACCATTGGTGCAAAAAAAAAAGTTTGAGGGACGAAAAGAGCAAAAAGCACCAAAATACAGGGACCATTTGTGTAATTTACTCCCATAAAAATTATGGGTTTGTACTTTGTAAATTATTTGATTTTGTCTTTTGTTGTGTTTGTGTGATAATGTTTGTTGATGGAAAAAGGTGTTACCTTCCCCCTACTGTGATGAAAACAGGAAGGAAAAAAAAAACATTGGGTGTTTTTTATGGTTTCAACTTATTCATGTGTGTTTCTAATTATGTATGATTATGTATGCTTATGTCTTTATCTAAAGAAGAAAACTCTTGTTGAAAACACCTAATACTGTTCATCGTTGCTTTGTGTTCATCGTTGCTTGTGTGTTTGCACTGTTTCCGTACATCAGATTCATCATTAAGGAAGGACAAAAATGATCTCCATGCACATGCCAGATACGTTGGCTGCAACGGCAAAGTTACAACCCTCAGTCGTGAAGTGAAGCAACAGATGGTGCAGAGGGAGAGGAAAAGAGAGTAACAGAGCATGATGCAACACAAACCCGTGGTGCAGACACCAAGAGTTCACAACAAGGGGACCGGTGCGGACAAAAGCTAAACCTTGGACCAAGGTAAAAACATGGCATGTTCTTCTTCCTTAGCAACGGGAGGGAAATCTATAAAAAATTAGCATTTTGCCCAGATTACCTCCACTTCACCATCAGCGGTTAACTACAGCCATCCCCTCCACCATCAGTTAGCTCTCCGGTTTTATATTATTGTTTTTTCCTGATTTTTACATTGAAAAATTACTAAGCCGTACTAGCTCGAACCGAAAATTCCATAAATTAAAATCGAAAACCGAAAAATATGGATCTGATTCCAATTTCGTTTGGTACAATACTTCGGTCTTACGATTGGGTTCCAACTTTTAATTGTTCTATAAAATCTGTTTATAACCATGACTAGTTGTATTTTGAGTAGCTTGCTTGGTGCTTTTCAGGCTTGGTTGTATTTTGTAGGGTTTTTTTTTTTTAAATAAATAAACCAATATATTTTTATTAGTTTAGTCATCGTAATTGTTTTAAATTTTAATTTATTAACCTTTTTTAATATGAGCAAGCTCGCAAGCTTTTTCACAGTTTGAAGATTTTTCGCTTTAAAAGAAAAAAATTTAGGACTTAAAGTCACATATCAATTAAAAATTAGAAATTTCAATCATCAAAAGATTTATATTGATTAAAATGCAAAGAAAACAAAGATGAAAGTAGGTTATCTTGATAAAGCAGTATTTTTAATAGATTACAATCTTATCTATTTTTTATATTGTTTTCTTTCATTTATCCTGTATGATTTACTTGTCCTTGGTTTCATATACAATCCATTTGAGAAATTATTTGGAAATATATTTTATTTAGTTATTAAATTTAAACCACATAAAATGTATTAATATATTATTGTTATTATCCAAAAACATCTAGAACCGGGCTTGGACTACCCACCGAGCCAGGATCCCTCCAATTCTCAAAGTTGATCATCAGGTCTAGCTGACTGAGGGAGGACTGTCATCTTGCCCCTTATTTAGTTATTTCCAAGCCACAGACGGCCCGAAGCGTTCATGCAGTTAAGTAGTTAACAGATATCCAACCGGGCCGACAGTGTCCCCCAGCCAGCCACAATGGCAAGATATCATGAACTCTCTAGTGTTTGAGGTTTGAAAACCCCCGGGCCCTGACGTGTAGTGTCTTTTGCATCCAGCCAGGGGCGAGTTTACATTTTATGTGAGTTTGTTTTGTGCAGCTTTCACGCAATGCTACCATCTTGTTGATGCTAAAACTCATCTAGCTCTAGATAAGCATCTTCACCGATCTTCTGCTTTTAATGGGTTTCACACTAGACAATGAATTAACCAGTATTCACTGGAGACCCTTTTCCATTTCACAATGCACACAAAAGGGAGAGAACTAGATTTGTTTAAGTATTCATCATTACAACTTCATGGGTCAGGTTTTGTAAGATAACACTCATAACAGTCATCAGGCTATGACTGTCAAGGATGACAGGTTTCTTCTTATGAAACAGCATTACTGCTACTTGGAGATTTCAAGAAATGTAATAGAAAAAAGCCAGCAATGATGTGGATGTAGACAAATCCACATGAAGAGCTGACGAGCTGTGGTGGATATTTGTGTGAATATGTGATTATTTGACCCTAAATATTTCATTCATGATCTACTCAAATTGGATCGAAACTGCAAAATGTCAGGCATTGCAATAATCAAACAGGGCCGTAATTCAGAGATCATTCTAACGCATCAGCATAGATAAAGACGACATATGCACTAACATATGAATCGCAGATTAAAGATATTCCAGTATGTAGTATTCGGTAAATAAGATTTACTTAAAAGATTCGACAAACAGGATAACACATGACTACTCGATACAAAGGCGTGAGGAGAAATTATGTACAAGAAAATATGACAACAATCAATTAGCATGCATTATGATGGCTAAATCAACTTTGTTACACAGATGCTATAACTCCTAAATTGAGCAAACATACCCATTTTTGGAGTGAGGTCTTTACATGACTTCTAACAACTGTCATTCATCATAGCTCCGACTTCTTGCCTGTTAAAGATATATTAGCAACTTAACATTAAGTAAAGGATAACATGAGATTGCAAATAACGCACAAATAAAAAGGCACTTAAATGAATCAAAATATCAAGAGGAAGGTAGCCTATAAAAATAATCATGAGTTCTGATCATAGTATCATATTGAGCACTTCAAAGTGGATAACTAATGCACAAATTTGAGCACTTCAAAGTGGAGCATTCATGAAAAAAGAACTACACGAACAAGGTTTGGTTTGGAGACCGGCCCTACTTGGGTATCAATAATGGAGGTGGGTAGGTACAAGCCATGTTAGTGGCAGCTCCCTCCTCCCCAATAAGTATGTACAATGACTATTTGAGAAAGGAAGAACTCAACAAGTAATCTCAACATTATTGAGTGGTACATATGGTAGTCATTCTAATAGATGCTATTCTTCTATGTCATGGTCATAAAGATCCGAAGTGAAGTTCATTTCCTTCAAAATCGACTAGGCCTTCCAAACAAATAAACCCACTGTGACATGCTGCGATAAAACTCTGGCTGAGAAATATCTACTCTATAGGTTGATTATCAGAATCAAATATCAACATTAGAGGGTATATCCCGCACCAGAGAGACATCTGTGTAGCGAGTGCAAAATCCATAAATTAGTTTAAAAAATTTGGGGGTGAAAATTTTTTTTTTATTGTGATTCTATACTAAAAAAATTGAAGCTCGTTATTAACTAGAAAAATCTGAGAGGGGGGGGGGGGGGGGGGGGGGAGGTGTCACCTACTAACCCTCCATTGTTCTGTCATTGGGTATGACAGAGCCATTATTGAAATTGGAAGGTTGACAGGATTTTTCTTAAGTTATCACTAATTTCTATCTGCGACGATTAGCTGTTACTACAGCATAAAGAATTGAAAAAAGAAAAGGAAATCAAGTTCAAGGCTGTGCAAGACGCCTGCTCATCCTCCCAGACTCTCTCATAATATACATTTTCTAGTTTGTTTAGAACTTACAGCAGTTTTTGAACAACAAACCCTTCACTGTCAATTGAAGCTGAACTTATTCTGTGGTTCTCTATCTTCCCGTATATGTTCCCATATTTTAAGGGGCCTTCTGTAGGATGAGAAAGGAGTTTGACAAGTATAACCTTCCAAGTCCAAACAGACCAGTATGAATAATCACAACCCATTTATGACAATTCAAAGCATGAACAACCTATGCAACTTCAGGGGCATGATATAGCATAGCCAGACAACATAAGCAGTTAAGCACAACTAGTTAAGCCAGTAAAATGGCCTGCTAAAGACATAGAAGCGCTTGGATATCATTCAATCCTCAACAGAAATGTATGTGGTCAGCAAGATCTAGAAGCTACAAAGGAAATATTCCCATCTTTTCAACGCTCAAATATATTAGAATCAATATATCTTGCCAAAAATATACAGGTTATTGAAACTTTTGACCTTTTTTTTCCAATGCCAAGTATAATATTAGGTACATGCCTAGCTGAATACAGTACAATTTTAGCCACATAACAAGCTCAAGAGATATATATTTTTGAACCAACAAAACGTGATAGCTACAGTTGTTCCTTAATCTCGATTCTGGAGTACTTGGTTAATCATCCAAATTCCAAGCAGCTAATTAGATGTTTTCATTTGTTTGATCTCATTAGCTATTCGTGGTCATCACTCCATTGGTTTAAAAAAAAAATGATAGAAGTAAACTCCATTATTTCCACAACTTAAATAACCAAGAATTGAAATGCAACAGCAAGTACAAAGATGGCATTTTTATATGAAATTAGCTTCCAATGATTAGTTATCATCAGAGAAAACATAACTTGATATGATAACAATTGTACCTGGACTCGGTGAACCTGTTTCGGATGGCTTCCTTTTCTTCTTCATCTTCTCAAGCTCAAGTTGAGTTTCCATAAACATATTCAACCTCTGAACCTCAACATCCCTGGTGAATTCCATTCTCTGCTTCTCCAACTTCATCATCTCTTCCTGCTTTGAATTCTCTATCCTCTCATAAACCTCCCCAAACCTAAGAATTGCTCTCGCCAATTCCTTATAAGCCGTCGTTTCCTCTGCAAAATCCAGACTCTCCATCCTGCTAAGACTTTCGTCATGAGAAGACGATCCACCAGAGTACGCGGTAGCTTTCAAGTTAGGGTTAGGGTTAAGATTTTGTTTCAGATTCGATTTAACAGTCAGAGTAACAGATGCCGATTTGGGAGTGCTTATTTTCTTCCTGGTAACGCTGTTAGCAGTACCGATCAGATCATCAAGCCGGTGAAAAAACGGCCATTTCGAAGGCGTAGGCTTCGATTTCTCAAGCTTGTACTTCTTCTTCAACGTATCGATTCGGTTCTTACACTGTACATCTGTCCTTGGAGGCTTCAATTCGTCACGATTGGCGTTAACTGCGTCAGCCACATCCTTCCAGTCCTTCTGACGGAGATTTCCACGGTTGAGTTGAAGGTAGCGATCACCCCAGGACTCGATCAAGGTTTCGGTGCCGCCTTCACTCCAGCAGTCTTCTCTTCCTCCGCCTCCACCATGGTGTCGTGAACTGTGCGTGCTCTGGTTGTTACTATCCATTGATCTGACGATGCCGGCGCTGATTGTAAAGTGGGGATTGTCAGGGGAAGGAAGGTACGCCGGAGCCGGAGGTGAAAAGGAGGAGAATATATGAGGTATAAAAAAGCATCGGAGTAATGTGAAAAGTGAGACTGAGAAGTGAGGGGAAGAAGGGAGGATGGCCGTTCATCTGACCGGAGATTTAACGGTCAACGGTTATTGGTGGTTTGGACGGAAAACGGGAAAAAGTGTGGGTTTCACCGTTTATTTCCTAAAACAGGCAGTAGTCAAAAATCAAAATAACCGGTCTTTAAGTTTTAACCCTGTTTTTCAAATCTATAATCTATAAATATTAACAAAATAATTTATAAACATAAATAATTTTTATAGTAATTACTTACACAGCATGTATATAAATTGAAAACTAAAGTATATAAATGTTAATTTTTATTAAAAAAAATAATATAAGTATTTATCTATATTTTCATATATACGTAAATAATAATTAATTACTTCTTTTAACATTCTTTTAACTATTTAATTATATATATAATCTATATAATTAAAATACTTATATTTTTCATAAGACAAAATTTATATATATTTTATAAAAATATTATAATGGGATAATTGCGCAAAAAACCCAAAACTTCTCAGTTTTTTGGGATTAAAACCCCAAACCATTTTTCGTTGCATAGAAAATCCCAAAGTAACTAAAAATCAGTAAATCAAGGTTTTATCAATGGGTAACCGGTTGAAACCGGTCATTAATCCTACGTGGACAGGTAAATAACCTACGTGGAATAGACTTTAATTGTTGAAACCGGTTGCCAAGTATTACACATCATTTAAACCGTCGTTGATGATGAATCCCGTTCAAAAATTACAATTAAAAATTATCAACAGGGGTTATGTGTAATATTTGACAACCAGTTTCAACAACTAAAATTTATTCCATGTATATTAATTACCTGTCCATGTAGGATTAATAAACGGTTTCAACCGATTACCCATTGATAAAACCTTGATTTACTGATTTTTAGTTAGTTCAACGTTTTCTATGCAACGAAAAATGGTTTGGGGTTTTAATCACAAAAAACTAACAAGTTGATGATTTTTTACGCAATTATCCCTATCATAATATGTAACATATCAAATTATAATCCAATTTATTTTCATTTTTTAAGTTTTGCTAATATTTTATAAACACCAAGGTAGTAGGGATTTGAGCAATCATGATTACTGGAGTTAGAAGAATTGTCTTCTGATTCAGGCATGATTGATGATTGAGATGAAGAATGAAGAATGAAGAAAAGAGAAGTTGTAGAAAAAAAATTGGATCAGCTCGATACCATGTTTGTTTGAGAATGAAGAACTGCTTCTATTGATGAAAAAGTAATTACAGAGAATGAGAGGCTACAAATATATACACAGTAGCTAACCAGATCTAAACTAAACTAACTTGTAACAAACTTCAACTTAATAACAATATGAATTATAAAGTCAACACAAAATAAGCTCAATTTATATTTTAATTTCTTTATGAAATTTTATAGTAAAATTTTAGTTCAATTTTACTCTTATTATTTATTTATTTAAAGTTTATATAATTATATTATTCCTATTTTCAGTGATTGTTTTTTAAATTTTATTATAATTATTTATTTATTATTTTTATTATTTCATAGCCCTTTAATAAATTTATAATATGCATTCAGATTATTTATTTAAAATTATACGATATTTAATTATTTATTTACGATTATATATGATATGAACGAAAAAAACTATGATCATTTCGAATTTCATTTTTTTCGAACGAAAAAAATGCAAACCATCTTTTTTATTTTTTTACGAACAAAAGAATACAAACGGTTTCATTTTTAGCTTCAAATCCAAATGGGTCGTAGTTTTATATTTGAAATTTTAAAAATCAAAATGGGTGTTGGTATTTTTCATTTGGAAAAATTATATACTACGATTATTCATAGTTTTTTCATTCATGGAAACTAAGAAGATTAATGATTCGCAAATTTTTCGTTAGCAAAAATTTAAAACTTTGAATGATTCACAGTTTTATTTTGTTCAAAAAATCTAAAAATTGAATGGCTCATAGTTTTCTCATTCAAAAAAACTAAAAAACACGAATGGGTCGTAATACTTTTCATTTATAATAAAAAAAGTTAAAAGTTATTCGGTTTTTTAATCTTTCTAAACAAAAAAGATCATGATCCACTCAGGTATTTAGCTTTTCTGAATGACAAAAGTCACAACCTATTTATTTTTTGGATTTCTTAAATAAAAAAACTATGAACCAATTCAGTTTTTAATTTTTCTTAACAAAACAATTGCAACGCATTAATTTTTTTGTTTTTAACAACGAAAAAAATATGAATCATCCCGGTTTATTGTTTTTCCGACTGAAAAATATTGCAACTCATTTTGATTTTTAGTTTTTCAAATAAAAAATTCTACTCATTTAGATTAGAAAAATTAGAAACTGAAAACATTTAAAAACTAGAACCGTTTGTATTCCAAATGAAAAAATACTGATGTCCATTTTGATTTTTAGTTTTAAAATAAAAAGAACTACGAACAATTTAGAATAAAAAATCTAAAAACTGAAACCGTTTGTATTTTTTTGTTCAGTTAAAATAAAAAAGGATGGTTCACATTTTTTTAGTTTGCAAAAAGTGAAAATAGAATAATATGTATATAACCGTAAATAAATAATCAGAATATATATTTAAAAAATTATAAGTTTTGGAAAAAGAAACCGTAAATTCATAAATTTACTGAAATTTATAAAATAATCACTAAAGACAAGGATAATATAAATAAAAAAAAAGTAAAATTTTACTATAAAATTTCAAAATAAAATTTGAAATATAAATTAGGTTTATTTGGTATTTATAAATTCTTATCCAATCGTAGAAACTATAACACAATATTAGGTTATAGTTTGATACGTTACTGTTATTTTTAAAAAAATAAAACGATATTACTATTTTTTATCACTAAAAAATTGTTAGTGACCTACTAAGAAAGTTTGCAGGTCACCAGTTACCATTATGATATAAAACAAAAAGTTGTTACTATAAACGATAAAATATATAACAGTCAAATTAATGAAAAAATAAATTGTATTAATATTAATTATAAAAATGTCAAAAGTTGTTGATATTTTTGGTCATTTGTCCTTTCCTATAAATATTTAATTTTTTATACCTTACCATATATGTACATATAACGTTTAAATAAATGTTACTAACCATACCACATGTAATATACGAGTACATAAATTAGTAAGCATAATAAACGTATGATATTTGAAATCTATCTATACTATTAAAAGAGTAACTATACTCATTTCTGGTGAAGTCACGTTCGTCACCATGAATCGACACGTGGCAGTTATAGATTTCAAAAAGAATAAAGAAATTTGAATCAAATCTATCCAAATCTAATATAATCCACTTTTAAATTAGAATCAAATCAAACAAAATCTAATACTCTACTAACTTATCAATTAAATCTATCCAAATCTAATATAATCCACTTTTAAATTCAAAATCAAATCAAAGAAAATCTAATACTCTACTAACTTATTAATTATAAGATAATATAATAAAAGTTTAAAAAAATATATAAGAAAACAATTACTCTTCATATATATTTAGAATAAGAGTTAATTGCATAGATGGTCCTTTAACTATCCCCAAATTGCAGTTATCGTCCTTTTTTTCGAAAACGTTGCAAATTGGGGCTTTATGTACCGAAAAGTTGCATTTAAGGTCCTTTCTAACAGAATCCGTTAAGTGTCTCTGTTAAATCAGGGGCAATTTCGTCTTTTTAAGCATAAAGAACATTTTTTGCAATTTTTCTTATTATTATCATTTTCATTATTATTAATAATATTATTATTACACATACAAAATTCAAGCAACCATGATTCTCTGGCCAAACTCTGTCTCCGCCCAAATTCCTTTTTTGATCTCTGTAATACCAAAACACACACATCCAATAATCATCAAATCGGATGCAACCGAAAATGGGTTCAAATCTAAAGAAATAAAACAAAGCTCCAATCGATGAACATAGCCCAGAGAAACGAAGAAGACGAAGTCAACAGAAGAACGAACGCTCAAGCAAAGGATTGCTAAGATTTGGTACAAACGAAGAAGACGAAGCTGGTTACTGAAAAACTCAAGCAAGTAATTACTCAGATTTTGTACAAACTCTTAAATCCAGATTTCTAAGCTTCAAAACGGATCGGCGATGAAGATCTGAAAACCCTAGCATCGGTGCTAACGAATGTGTGATGAAGAAATTAGAAGCAAATCCAAATCACATACACACACAAAATCAAAACCCACTCTCGTACTCCTCTCGAGAAACCCAACATCAAATCGATATCTCTATACTTTATATATTCACACCGACCAACTGTTAAACCCAAAATTAAAATCTTAGGTGGAGTTTTCTCCGAAGATCGAGTCGCTAAAAAAACTCACCGTGGAACTGCTACACTTATCGCCGCCGGCGAGTATAGATGCAAAACAGACTTGTATTTGGCCACTCAACCAGTGGCGTTGGACGAATGAAGGCGAGTTTGGAAACGATTGAAATATTGAAGGCGAGTTTGGAAACGATTCTACTACTGAAATTAGTTTGCTCCGGTTGACCATGACGATGGACGGACGCATTTCTACGTTAAAATTCTCTTACGGATGAGCAGCTCGGAAATCCATGGACAAAAGCAATTGTATTTCTAAAACAATTTTTTTATATCCCTATATTAACTAAAAGTAAAAAAAATTTATTTTTGTTTTATTATTATTATTATTATTATATGTATATATATTATTTTATAAGAAAAAATTGCAAAAAAGGTCCTTTATGCTTAAAAAGACGAAATTGCCCCTGACTTAACAGAGACACTTAACGGATTCTGTTAGAAAGTACCTTAAATGCAACTTTTCGGTACATAAAGCACCCAATTTGCAACGTTTTCGAAAAAAGGACGATAACTGCAATTTGGGGATAGTTAAAGGACCATCTATGCAATTAACTCTTAGAATAATAATATCACCTTATATATACTTTTGTTTAAAAAATAATATTTATATCTTTATTTTTTTATTTATTATATTTTATATATATTAAAAATATACGCGTAAAACGTGGGTAATAAACTAGATTATCAATAATTTAGTAAGTGTGCAAAACCATTAAACCAGTTTAGATAGATCTGCATATCGGGCTGCAGAATTATTATGTTGCCTAGTGTTAAAAACTACACAGGCCCTCGGCCCTCTTAGCCCAACACGAAATTTATTTGCATTCTAAATATAAAACGTTAAAACCGAATATAAGTGAACATTGATGTTACATATACGCTCGCTCCTTATCATTGATTGAATTTTATCAATCATGCATATTTTCACACACAATCTTTTTATTAATAATTTGTTTAAAAATATGAGACACATTAAAATTAAAGACTCATGTTTGATTAACAATCCGCGAAATGCACTAATAACAATTGTCATATTGAGCCCATTTAATGTAACGGTCGAATGAAGGTTGTTGCGTCATGGAAACGAGCTCATTCGATATCGAACTTTTTATGATGCAATTTGAAATAAACATTCAAAAGTCGTATAATTTATTTATACTGTAATTTGTCATCATAAAAATTCTTTAACTTTTCACCCATATGTAAATCCCTTTTTACCATTTCTTCCAATACAAATTTGGCTTCATCCAATTTTTTCCCAGCAATCAAACGAGTGGCCAGTAACCCAAAATTGTGCAAGTCCAATTTTTTGTCTCTGCCTCCATAACTCATCACTAACTCCACTGCCTGCGCACAATAGTCTAACTTCACCAGGTTTCCTATAACATGCGCATACGTGGCGTACATAGCCTCTACTCCATCCTCCAACATCCTCCTCAGAATCGCCATTGCACCATCCATCTTCCCCGCCTTACACGCGCCCAGCACCAGCGCGTCGTAAGTCCTCGCGTCCGCCTTAAGTCCTTCCTCCGATATCTTCTTCAGAACGTCGGCGCACGATCTCAGATCTCCGATGATAGAGTACGACGTTAGAAAAAAGTTGTAACAGGTGACGTCGCGCGCGATGCCTTTCGCTCTCATGATCTCCATCACACGCCACGCCTCGTCGAAATTCTTCTTCCGCGTAAGCAGGCTGAGGATGGGATGAAAAGTTGGGGAGTCGACGCCGATTTTTCCACGGACCGCCTCGTCCGCCACTCGCAGAGCCGCGTCGACGAGCTGTATCTTGCATAGCCAGGCAACGAGCGAGTCATACGCGCTCTTTCTGCCGTATCCTTCGTTGAGATCCGATAGGGTTTTCAAGAGGTCGTCTAGAACAAAAAGGTTCGTTGAAATGAACTTGAATGTCTTGGTGGTGGCGAGGCAACCATCTGCGTAACGTTGATTAAGGAGGTGGCGGACGGTGGCAAAGTCTTGTTGGCTGCCGGCAATGGTGATTAGGTCGTCGTAGGCAGCAGAGGTCGGCGGTTCAGGAAGTTTAACGGTGGCGATTGACCTGTAGACTGTGGTGAAGACAGATGACTGTTTTAGGGTTCTGCGGAGAGAAAACATGATTCAGTATAAAGATTTTGCAGATATGGGCCTCGAGATAACCCAGGTGAAGACGGATGATTGTTTTAGGTTTTCTGAAGACAGTGAAGATAGATGATTGTTTTATTGGGCCTCAAGTAAACCCATAAGCCCAAAACAAAATGGAACATGTCCATTCACTACAAATTACCAAAAAGACTTTCTGCTTTTTCAGTTTTTTCAAGAGATACAACATATGTTTATGTATGAGGAAACCTACCAATTTTGGAATAAAAGATTCAACTCATCACGTAACCAACATTCTAAAAAGTCAGCTCGCTATAAATTTAATATTTTTATTGAACAATATAAAAATAATAGAATATTTATATCAAACAAAATAAACAAAATGCATATTTATGTCCTTGTAAGTTCAATTTGATTTTTTTTTTTTTTTTAAATTTACAAAAAAAATATTAGATCATATTCCAACATACGATGAATAAGCTAAAAATTGTTGGAGCAACTAATGGACTAATTTCGTCTTATGACCACTACTTTTTTTAACTTGGTGTTGTCAAATTAAATGGTTGAAACATAACCATTTAAATCTTACAAACGTCAAATTGAAATATAAAGTATAAAGTATGTTTAATTTTTTTTTTTTAACGTCAAACTATCCTACTCCTACTCCTAAACTTTTTTTGTGTTGTGATAAACTTATCATCAATAGTGTTTACTCATAAAATACATCAATATAAGAATAATAACATTTGGTGTATCTTTAGCAAACTCTAACTAGAGCTAGCAATGAAGCATGCATGCGGACACATACACATAGGGTTGGGTTCCAGTAACAACCCTTTAATTTCGTGAGAACCACTACAAAATACAAAAATTTGTACATCAATTGCACAAAACTTAAAAAACTAAATCTGTAACTTAAAACCATTATTGGTCTTCATTAATAGAATCATAATCTAATATTAAAATTACCATTAAAATTTATTTTCATTAAATTATATACTAAATGTACAAATTTAAACGTTAAATGCATAAATTTTGTCAAATAAACAAATTCGTACATAAAGCGGACAAGTTTATCATGAGTGCGTTAATGTTTACATGAAATGTATTTTTAGGAACAAATGCATAATTTTATACATTAAATGTACAAACTTTAATGTGGTTCTCACGGAATTGATTGATTTTTATCGGAACCCAACCCTATATATGTGTGTAGAGAGAGTCATTTGAGAAACTAAATATTTAAAATACACATCAACATCAAGAAAGCAAATTGATATCTGGTTAATGTATAACTATAAATGACTAACAAATTTTAAAAATCTTAAAAATACACATTAACCATTTTTATAATAAAAGTTTCTTAACCTTTTTAAACAAATTTTGGTTTGTATTTATCAAAAAATTTTATTACTTTTTAGAAAAAATAATACAAAAATATAATTTTAAAATCAATTAATAATAAAGAAAATTAAAAAAAGGCAAAATAAAATGAATGTGTGGTCAAATCAATGGATAAAGTTGATAAACTTTTTCATATTATCTCTTAAAATAAAAAGGTAAATCTTGCTATCAAACAACTAACAATTAGCAATTAGTAACACAAGTAAATAACTAGAGAACATGTGAAGGTGCGAAAACACATGTTATTGAAGTCTTAATTCTTTATAGAATTCTTAAATTACGTTGTTATTTTTCAGTTTTTAGTTTTTCTAGATAACAATAAAAGAAAAAAAAACAAAACTAAGAACATAATAAACTATATAATTAAATAAGATATTAAAAAATTATGAATATAATAGTACCTTTGATTTGGGAATCGGAAATTTTAGATCATCCGATGACTTGAAGCTGTGAAAGACTACAGATTACAAAATGTAGATAACCAGAGATCAAACTATTTCTAGAGTGCAGATACAGGATTCCAACTATTTCCAAAAGATAGAGATTGAGAATTGAGAGTTTAGAGCAGAGACAAAAAAAAAAAAGCCAAAGAGAATTGATAATTGAAGGAGAAGTATGACAAAGAGGAGATGGAAGACAAACAAACCATGAATGAGGAATCAAAGGTTGACACACTCAAGTCTCAATCTCTAATTCTCGGAAATAGCTAGAATCTTGTATCTACGTTCTAGAAATAGTTTGATCTCTGCTTGTCTACATCCTACAGTCTTTCACGAATTCAAGTCATTGGATGATTAAAAATTTCCAATTCCCAAGTCAAAGGTACAGTTGTACTAAAAATTGTCTATCCAAACAATGATGACTCATGGAGAGTTTGAGGAGGTTAAATAGACGTATCAGTATATCATTGTTCAATCTCTTAGGCCAATGTACAAGGATATTTTTAAATGGGTCACTAAGGTTTGATGGGGCTTAAATGGTAGCCCTAGTGCTGGGCCTAGTTACTCATCAGACCGTACACAATCCGATAAATGTTAATCATATTTCATTAAACAACGTTGTCTACAAGTTATAAGTTTTTATATAATTTCACACTTGATCTTGTCTCTCTCTCTTTTTTTCGTCAGAACAAACTTTAAAACATTAATTTTATTAGAAGCTAGGCTCCAAGATGCGTCAATCAAACATACTTATTTCACATTGCAACTTTAATCTTGCTGCTATGAACATAAATGCAACATATTACACATACATCATATCATTATCTTTACTTGTTTAATCGTCTTAGAAAAAATGTTATAACAACTATCTTTTATCTCATTGAAAAAAATTAAAATGAATGACCTCAAATTAAGGCTAGAGATTATTAATTAAAAAAATGAAGAAGAAGAAAGTTTACAATTGTGGGTGGCCTTTTTTGGATAGATAGAAAGAAAATAAGCAAGCAAGCAAAGAGAAGGATGGGAATTTTCACGTGGCAAAAAGCAAGTCATGATTAGCATGCATGGGATGGGAATAGAATCCTCTTTTGAATTCATCATTTCAAACGAATATCTTATCCTTTTTACGTCTATTAATTAAATAAAGTTGCTCGCTCTGCACGTGCTTTTTTTTATTATTAATATTATTATTATTATTATTAACCCCTTCTTATTTATCAAACTGGTTGTTCTTCTTATATATCAAACTAGTTTTCAACAGTATACTGCAGCCGGGTCTTATGATCATGAAGACGTATTTTACTGCAATAGCACGTTATAATGGGGTTTGCGATCAATGATATATTCTGAATATAAAAAAAAAGTTGTAATGTAAATTATTTTGTCATTTTAAAAATAGTTTAAACTGTTTAATTAAAAAATTTCAAATTAAAAATAGTTTGGAAGATATGAAATTTTATATCGCAACGTATGTATAAAGTATAAACAATATAATATATTATAATGATATAATTTTAAATTTTATAAAATATAATATGTTTGAAGTTATAACGAAAAACAAAACAATTACATCATTTCAAAAGTGTACGATTCTTAATAAATTTTATATCAGTATTTAGTTAACGTGGTCAAAATGATGTATTTGAATTTTTATAAAACATAATACATGAATGTTTACAGAAAAAAAAAAAAAAAAACAGAAGTTATACATTTAAAAAGGTAGAGGTGTTTGTTAAAGTATGCGGACTACTAATACCGCACCAAGGATTTGGTCCATGTAGACTCCCTCTTGCTTTGATAGGTTTTCAATACTACTTATAATTTATACGTGGGTAATCTTATATATTTGCATTCTATTGATTTACCACATCACATCACATAACACACAAATTATTCCGTACTCTTTCTAGCTATTTCTTTCTATTTTTCATTCTCTTTCATTCACCATGTCGCATTCTATATCACTCTCTTCTTTTTCTCTCTCTAGGGATGCAACTAGCATCATACTACTTTTTCTTTTTGTTTACACTTTACAACAAGTCTTAGTCAAACTTTATATATTTGTTAATTAATTACGTTTGTACAATAAATATGTTCTTTTTAATTTGTATCAATTAGTATTTATATGGTTGATATGTTCTTTTTATTGATGGAATCAATTCACTGGCAACTCCCGCACAGATGACACTCCGACCATCTCCATTGGTGACACTCTAGCATTTACCAATGATACAAGATTTGGTTCAACCAAGAACACAGGTCAAAATCAATCCATGAATACAAATCAAAATCAAACCAAGAGCACATCCAAAAACACATTCTGATATATTTGGTCGAAAAATAAAAACATACAAAAAAATCAAAATCTAGTCCATTGTAAACTAATCCAACCAAGAACAAAAAGGTAAAAAAAAAAAAAAAACTAAAAACATAGATCCAAATCAAACGAAGAACACAGCTCGAACTAAAAATCCAAAATGAACGCTTTTGTGAATCGGTTGAAAACCTTAAAAAACTAAACACAAATCGAGTAGTTGTTATAGCTTTCAATATATAATGGTCGATTTGGCAGATTGTTGGTCTAGATTTGACAGACCGTTGTTGCTCTTAGTCTCATGTTGCTCTCTATCTGAAGCACATGCAAATTGATCATTTTTAATCCAAAGTCAAACTTGAAGTAGTGAATGGGAGAGAGGAGACGTCCACAGTGAGTGGCATCAGATAGTGAAGAGTATGTCTGAGCTCGAGAGTCTATCAATTAGGAAGTCAGAAACTGGACAAGAGAAGTTTTCTTTTATTATTCTTCAATTGAGTCTTTAAATTACCATATAACTATCAATAAATTCATTAAAATAAAAAATAAAATCCATGCCATATATAATGATGATCGTTTTAATCAAGACAACAAATCGGCTATCATAAGCAAGTTTGCTTGTTTCTAAAATGTTTATTTATTGGAATAGAGACACAAAAAAAATAATAACTTAAATCGACCAATACTCGAATAGGTTGAAATTTATCGACATTTGCCCATAAAATTATGTAATTTTTATCCATTTTATGAAAAAAAATTCTGGTTCTTTTATTACTGATGTATATTTTAACATAATAATCTAGTTTTTCAATCATAGTTTACTTATTTCAAATGACTTTTATGAGATTTGATGGCACGTAAGTGGTCATTTACTTATTGTTGAAAACTAAAGACATATAACGTGTGTAACATTGTCTTACAGTTTTAAGATATTATGCATCGCCTGTTGTATAATTATATAATTGATGATGTTATTTTAAATTTGTAAGTGGTTTAGCTCAAACGTGTTTATTAATCATATGATTGTAATAACCTATGAAGTTTGATAGTCATTCTTGATATCCTCGTTTAATTATATGAAACTAAATGAAACCTTTATAGAATTTTAATAGCCAGAAGATCAATTCAGTCAATGAAAAGAAATTCATTTATTTATTTGATTCTCAAAAATAGGAAAATTTTATTTCCATACTTGGTACAAAAATGTAACACCCCTCCCGATCCCGGAAATGCCACGTCAATTCAATACACAGGTGGCTTATCGCAATAGCTCTATTATGCACACGTCACAGGATAAACTAGAATCCACTATTAATTTAAAACTTTTACATAAACACAATCAACATATAATCCGCTGACTACATAATCCCAAAAGCTGCTAACATAATTAACACTGATTAGATCATTACACAAAACTAACACCAAGCTCCCCAGATGATTCCCGATCCCCGCAATCCCCTGATCAGCAAACCCAGCTACTCATCTCTTCCCCTGATACCCTGAACACGGAAGACTCGAATACGTAAGCTCGAAAGCTCGTGAGTACTCGAGGGTTAGACACTGCACAGAAACACATAACATGCATACACGTAGCACATACACACAACACAAGCTCAATCTCTGTCCCTGGCAATCAACATCTCAATACAGGTATGAACACATAGCATGCTCATGCCACACAAGTCCCTGCTCAGAGACATATGAGATCCAATGCTCAATGAGATACTCATCTCAAATGGGGAAACTCTTCCCCTCCTGCACCCTAGCCATACTCATGGCTAACAGGACTCATAGGCTCAGGAGCGACCTGAGAATAAACACAACCATATATATATGGGGGACCCTACTCAGGGTTGAACAGAGCTACTCAGCTCCCGCGATAACTCATCGCAATCACGGTATCATGGATCTCATACATAATTTATATCCACATATAAAGAAAGGAAGGATCATACCTGGCGCCCACGTCCCTGTCTCATTTACAATACACAATATTCACATATACACATACACGAAACTATCTACACAACCATGACTCTGAAAAACTGTCCCGCGGTTTAGAAAAGAACTCGGGTACTCACCTGATCGATCCACTAATCCCGGAATCTCTGACTCGGCTCGGCTCGTTGACTCGTCCCTGAAATTACACAGATCCCAACTCGTTAACACAAATCCCACTTCCCACAACCACATATAACCGACCCAATATAAACATGAACCCGACTCGAACTCAAAAGCAAACCCAACGGAGCCCCGACTCAAAAACACCCCCAACGGGACCCAAATACCCAAAACCGACCCCAAATCCCACAAGAATCCAGCCCCCAAACCAGAAACCGAACCCAGACCCCAAGCCCCGAACTCGCCCGCGCTGCCTCTCCGGTCACGCCCGCGCCCGACCCAGTCGCGTCGCGGCCACGATCTCCCTGGTCGCGACCGCGCTCCGAGGCGGCTCTTTCTTCTTCCTGTTCGTTGCTCTGTTTCTGCCAGGGGTTAAAACTCCCCCAAAAACTCGATTTCCAGCTCAAAGAAACATATATAACCCATATATAACAGCATATAAATATATCATACCTTCTCCCATAAATTCAGCAGCATATATCTCAATTTTGAAACCAAGATTAGGGACCCTTACCTCAAATCCTCAAGGACACAAAGATGGAGAAGGTAGAATTCAAATTTCCCAGCACTTGAAATACAATTAAGGAAGCTTCCTCCCTTGCTGCAACTACTTCACGTACACACACACTTTCACACACACATACACAACAATTCTAGATAAGGAAGGAAGAAAAGGATGAGAACGTACATAAAATTTTCTATTTTCGGCGGGTTCCGACCCCATAACCCGAACCCGATACCCCAATTTCACAATTAATATCCACTTAACCCAAATATATAATCAATCCACTAGATTATAATCCGGAGACACATAACTCATAGCCCGACACGTATCAATCCACTACTCGGGATCTCATTGGTCCAACACGATATTAATTATTTAAATATCCACTAAAATAATTCCACGCAATTATCACAAAAATGGGATGTTACAAAAAAGTACCAATATGGAAGAAAATAAAAAATCTTGTTAAACTTTTATGGTTTGATTTTAGATAATAAATTTCCATTTGGGAATATTTGTTTTCCATTTCGAATTTATTAGTTATTTATACCCTCTCGAGTCTTGATTACCTACCGATTTCCTTTATTTTGTTCATTTTGCAACCCCCTCACGGCTCACGGGTCTTAATTTTGCATGTTGGCCTCATATTCACCCTTTTTCCCCACATTTGATTCTGTTTTGCAAAGCATAATACTGTATTGCTATAATGCTATGTCACATAAAAGTCTAATTGTTAGAACAATGTGAATAATAGTTACTATTTTTACCTTTTATAATTACTTTACGTGTAAAATTATATTTAATTTGTCAAACTTTGATTTAATTTTAGTATCTTATAATAGTTAACTACTTTATTACCCGCGTATTACGCGGATATTTTTAATACATATAAAATATAATAAATTAAAAGGTAAATATATGAATATTTTTTTAAAGTATATAAGAATGATATTATTATGTATTATGACCGATTAATATATACATTTCTTAATATACGAATAGTAATTATTTTCTTATATATTTTTAAACTTTTATTATAGTATATCATAATTAATAAGTTAGTATAATATTAGATTTTGTTTGATTTGAATTTGACAGTAGATTATATCAGATTTGGATATATATAATTTAAAATTCTTTATTATTTTTAAAACATATAAATGCCACGTGTCGATTAATGGTGATGACACGTGGCTTCACAAGAATTGAGTATAGTTACTCTTTTATTAGTATTTGTAGATTATTTGGAATTCTTCGTTTAAACATATCATTCATAAAATTATAGGCATATTCTAAAAAATATCTTGTAATGGACGGTCAATTGTAACTGAAAAGCAAATCAAATTTTAAACTTCGTCATAATAAAATTTATCGTAAGATAAAGTATAATAAACCTTTTTCTGAATTATCCTTTTAAAAACAATTAAGTTCATTAAAAGAAAATTAAACAATGATGATGATAATAATAAATCATTTATCGATATACTAATTCTAACAAAATGATCATTTTAATCTTTTTTGTAATTCACATATTTGCTTTCTCAAGTTTATTATTAATTTTTTAAAATTAAAAACTACTTATGCTTGGTTAAAATATGGCAGACTCTGTTAAAAATTGGCTAATTGGCCATTGTTTTGAGGGTCAAAATTTTACCTTTTAAAAGACAAAATGATGATTTTAAAAAATTTAATAATAATAATTTGGACTATTTGCAAATTATTGCTAAATTTAATTATGCTAGTAATAACAATTTATAAAGGTATATAATGTATTAATACAAACTTGTTATAATTGCTATTTTTGGAATTTTCATTTCAGTTTACTTTTACTACCGGTAAATTGCTATGTTTGATTAAAGAAAAAAGAGTAAATTACAGAAATGGTCCCTGTGGTTTGCTCAAAATTATGAAAATGATCACTGGTCTTTAGAAATTGCATAAATGGTCGCTCAAAACACTATTTACTTGCAGAAATGGTCCTTCAATCTATTTACTTTTTCTAAATGACGATTTTGCACTTATTCTCAAAATCAATTTTGGTCTCTATAGTAAGTTTTGGTTTTAGTCATTTTTATAATTTTTTGTTTTTGTTTTTGAATTTTAAATATCAATTTAATAAAATGTGATTTAATTATTTAATTAATTTATTTATTTTAAATCTTTTTTATGTATTCAATTTATTTATTTACATATCACTTGTTAAAATATTTATACGTTTATAAATTTTTATACGTTGCCAACTAACTATTTTATTACGTTGTCATATTTTGATTTGATTATAATTTTATAAAAAAATATATAAATCTAGGGTATTATTTGTTTCGTTTAAAATAGTTTGTTATGTTAATACATTTCAATTTGAATTTAGTCTTTTCTTCGTTTTGATTTACATATTTGCTACATTAATCCGTTTAAAACTTAGTATTTTAGTTGTTCTATTCTAATTATATTGTTATATTAATACATTTTGATTTAATTATAAATTTTAATAAAACTATGCCAACTTGACATTTTATTCGTTTTGATTTAAATATATTTTAGTGTTAATGCATTTCAATTAATTATAACTTCAAAAGATAATATATAAATTTAGCGTTTTATTTGTTTTATTTGTTTTTTTGTTTAAATATTTTGTCACGTTATTATCCCATCAATTTAATTGTAAGTTTTATCGTTTTGGTTGTATATTACTTCATATATGTTTTGATTTGTATATTTTGTTTATATGTCTTGAAACACATATATATGTATATGTATATACGTTTTGAATAAAACGTATATATGTTTCGTTACATAAGTTTTGAAACCTATATAATGAAATATACAAACCTAATCGTATAGAAAGAATATACAAACACAAACAGTAAAAATTATAATTAAATCAATAGGTATTAACGTGACAAAATTTTTAAGCAAAAACAAATAAATGCTAAGTTTATATATTGTTTTAAAAATTTATAATTAAAATGAAACGTATTAAAACAACAATAATTATTTAAATCAAAACGAATCAAATGTCAAGTCGACATAGTTTTGTTAAAAGCTACAATTAACTCAAAACGTATTAATGTAACAAAATATTTAGAATGGAACAAATAAAATACTAAGTTTAATTGAAACGGATTAATGTAACAAAATATGTAAATCAAAACGAAAAAATGAAAAAATTTATTTGAAATGTATTAATGCAACAAAATATCTTAATCAAAACACATAAAATCCTAGATTTATATATTTTTTATGAAATTATAATTAAAACAAAATATGTTAGCACAAAGAAATTGTTAGTTGGTAACGCATAAAAAATATAGAAATATATAAATATGCTAAAAGAATAAAATGTAAAATAAATAATTTGAATATATAAAAGAGAATTAAATTAAACTAATTAAATAAAATAATTAAATCATATTTTATTAAATCAACATTTAAAATTCAAAAAAAAAAAAAAAAACAAAAACAAGAAATTATGAAAATGACTAAAACCATAAGGGACCAAAATTGAATTTGAGATAAGGGCAAAATCATCATTTAGAAAAAGTCAAGAAAATGAGGGACCATTTCTGCAAGTAAATAGTGTTTTAAGGGACCATTTATGTAATTTTTAAAAACCAGTGACTATTTCCATAATTTTGAGCAAACCACAGTGACCATTTCTGTAATTTACTCAAGAAAAAATAAAAATGTAATATTATAAAAGATAATTGTTAGGAAAGGTAATAGACATTTACCATTTATTCAAATTGTGATGAAACGTCTTTCTAATTTTGATCCTCTCTCTAGATTGTATCAACAAACAAGAGGTTATCACGAAGGCATTGCTCAATCTACATCATCTTGTTTAATTTTTATGAATCATGTCCATTAATTTACATTACTTTTGTTAATGATGTGAAGCTTGATGATTCTACTTAATCTTCCGCACACATTAAAAGAGGAGATGCATAATTAGCAAAGTGAGAGATGCACGTAATGAATTGTCCAATCACAAAATTACTCAATTTTCTAGGGATGTGAGTGAAAATTCCCTATCCTACCACCCACCTCTAACGCTACACATCTCTTCCCATCCTAATCTACACAACCTAACTATACCCTACCAACCCAACCCCCACCAACCTTTATTTAACCTTGGCCCGCCCCTCCCCCACTCCTCCACATCCCATCTTAGACAATCGCACTCTTATCTATTAACATCGAGCCAGCAAACTCTAAACCCATTATCCACCCACACATGCTACCTTAACTGATTACCTTACATATCCATCCACACCACCCACTTACTCCAACATGCATTATCCATCCACCGTAAACATCTCTACGTAACAAAACTTTTTGAATCATTTGACGTTCTTCTAACTAAGTAGCCTCTCGACTTTACCCACCCAACATACCTAGCTTACCCCTAGGGGTGTCAATCTTGACTCAACGGGCCGAATAGTTAAAGGGACCCATTGTAAAAAACTAATATAGAACATAATTTTTTTTAAAAAAAATGAAAATTTATAAAACGATTTATTAAAAAAATTGTTCTTTGAAAATTTTTTTCAAAATTATGTAAAATATAAGACTTTTGGTCGTCAACCCATTTGACCCATTTGCTTGAATGAGCTGAATTTGCCATCCCTACTTACCCCCCACTAACTTGTCCAACCGTAGCTATCCTCATCCGATGGTGGTGGCAATAGCAACGTTGGCATTGTTGGTGTAGTATAAATATCAACCGAATGGATTAAGTCAGATCAACCATGCATCGATACATTTTTTTTTATTTAATTAAATGAATGATTTATTAAATCATTTAATGGATTAATGAATCGTTTTTTACCCACTGGATATTATAAAATGGAGCAGATCGAATCTGGAAGTCTAGAACAAAATGTGACGCATTGAGTTGCCTCCATAGAGGTAAATAGATTTATATACCTCATCACATGTGATTTATTTAAATAATATATACTATATATGATTCACTGAATTACAGGAAAATAATTCAAACCCTAGCTACAATAGTATGTATATTTTAGTTAACACTTTTAAAAAGGAGTGATTTGTAACACAAAGCATTTTTCAGACACAATAATTTTAATTAAAATAACTATTTTATCCCTAATCATATTTTTATCATATTTGTCTTGTATCTCTAAAAGTAATGATGAATTTGTCATTTTAGATATATTTGTTGTGTATGGCAAAAATGTGTTAGTGTATACATCGCCTCTCTTTTCAAAATAATAAACCAAATTAACCCTTTTATGTGTTTGATTTTGTTCGAATATTTGATTAAAAAGATTTTTAGGAGTGTGTTTTGATATATATATATATATATATATATATATATATATATATATATATATATATATATATATATATATATATATATATATATATATATATAGATTGGGGTTCGATTGAGAACTTTTGTGCATCGAGGCACCATTGAGAACTTTTGTGCATCGAACTATCTACCAATGGTGCACAAAGGGCATTTAGGGAATATTAAATGTATGGAAATTATTTTTGAATTTAAATGTTTTTAAGATAATTAATAGCTAAATTTGGTATGAAAATCACCATTAACTTCTTTCCTAAAATCACTCCCTCTTTCTTATCTCTCTCTCCTCTCTCTTAGCCACCTCTTGATTTTGGAAGAGATGAACGATATGCATGATTTATGTTTGTATTATGATGTATTTTGATTTTGGAGGAGATGAACGACATGCATGATTTATTTTTGGAAGAGATGAACGATATGCATGTATTTTAATGTATTTTGAATTTGTATTATTTTTGTTAATTTTGGAAGTGTATTAATTAAATAAGGATTGCATAATTCCTGTTTTACCCCTCCGTGAATTTCGTTATGTGCACTTGATGCATAGAACTTTCTATTTAATTACCCTTTTGTCATTTGATCTAACCCACACATTCTTTTCATCTAATGGCTAATGGAGGTTCTTTTGTGCCTCGATACACAAAAGTTCTCAATGGAACCTCCCTATATATATATATATATATATATATATATATATATATATATATATATATATATATATATATATATATATATATATATATATATATATATATATATATATATGTTCAAGATCTTTGGAAAACCATCTTTGACTGGAAAACTGGAAAACCATATTAAATGCACATGTTCATTACGGTAAAATGTTAAATTTAATGCACAACTACAATATACATATGTTCAAATGTGCATTATTATTGACTAGTTCACATAATTTACATGTTCATTAGGATAAAATGTTTCATTTCATGCAAAATAACAATATGCACATGTTCAAATGTGCAATATGCATGAACATGTGTATATTACGCATTTTTGCATGAAATTAAACATTTTGTCTTAACGAACATGTAGATGATATAAATTAGTTAATAATAATGCAATTTTGAACATATGTATATTATAATTTTACACGAAATTTAACATTTTATCATAATGAACATGTGTATTTGATATGGTTTTCCAGTTTTCCAGTCTAATATAGTTTTCCATGGATCTCGACCCTATATATATATATATATATATATAAATAAACAGTAGTAAATCTTATGAGTTCCTTTGTGTACTTGAATAAAATAATTCATCAATTATATATTTACCCTATTATAATCATATAAATATAAATCTATTCACTGATTAAACGCCGTAATCTTATTTGTAATATGTTGATTTGAACTACAATTAGAGAAATATAATATATTTGATGTGTTTAAATATGGGATATTTCTGCAAAAAATCTTTTAAGCTACATCATTTTTGTGATTAAAACTCCTAACCATTTTTTATTGCACAAAATACCTCAACCGGAAAAATTTCATAGAATTGAGATATTACCGGTTGTATCCGATTGAAAGTCGTAGGTCTCCGTCAACAACTCATTAGTGACCATCAGAAATTTCGTAGAAAAAGTAAATTCCAACAAAAAAAACACAGAGTTGAACAAAGTAATCAACAAGAAATGTGAATTTGAATCATAAAACACAGACAAGTGAGTTCACTGAAAAAAGATTTGTCGGAGACGAATGATTGGTCAACATATTGCTACTGGTTCATCAGGTTGCAAATCATTCTTTTTGAAAAAAAACCCTCATTTTGATAAGTCTCAGTCAATTTGGGGGTTTTTGTACAATGAAAAATGATTGGGGGTTTTAATCACAAAAATGTCCAACTTAAAGTTTTTTTGCACAAATGTCACTTTAAATATTAATTCAAATGTGTTAGAATATTAAATTGTGATAACAAATTTTTTCCATAAAAAATGAAGAGGCAAAACCAAAAGTAAAATTGTAGGGGGAATATGTGCCTCATTTTACTCAAAATTTGTCTGTCTAGAGGTGGGTACCATTGAAAGCAACAAGGCCTGATTATCCCTTGGTTCGTAGGTCAGGGACTCAGGGATCCGGTCCACGAAAGCCGGTGTAGGCTTAACTTTAACACCAATCCACCACATAACAAATTTGAAGACAAAATTTATTATATATCTCGAGTGCCATATTACAGATTTAAAAGGAGGTCGAATTTTTATATTTTATTTTACGTGAGTTCAACCGAATTGAGCTATTATCAAGTTTGATTTCTAGCCCATGCCGAAAAATGAGCTAAGTTAATGGCTCGGCTCTAATTTTTATCAACATTTTTATATACACACACATATCGAAATCAAGTTTTGATCGAGAAATTTGAAATATTGAGCTGAGTCTTCATATAGTTCATACTTTGATTACCAACAAAATACCTTAAAAAAGCCTTGATTCATTACTTTTTGTTGATTTTGATTCCTATGGTTACTAAATTTTTTTACCTTTTGACATGAAATGGAATAATGTGATTCTAGTAATTCCGTAAAATCTTTAATGTCTACAATATTTTTAATAAATTTAAAAAACTTTACTTAAATTATGTAATATTTTTAAAAAATAACTAAGAATCATATTTTAATTATTTTGACCTTATTGAGGGTTCATACATACATACATACATACATACATACATACATACATACATACATACATACATACATACATACATACGTACGAACATACATACATATATATAGGGGTGGGTTCAATGAAAAACCTATATACATCGGAAAACCCGGGAACCACTTTATAGCTATTGGATCAGGTGATGCATCTTGCAAAAAGTCGATGCATCACACGGGGATTTGATGCATCACGCGGGAATTTGGTGCATCACGCTGGGAATTTGATGCATGACGCGGGAATTGTGGTGCATTTGTAGTGGTGCATGAAGTTTTTCCAAGGTTTTTCGATGCATGTTGGTTGTCCATTGAACCTCCACACATATATATAGATAGATGATCAGGTTTTATGGGGAATCATATGCATCAATAATAAAAAAGAACCAATTATAGCTCTTAGATTAAATGATTGCACGTATTTGATATGCACAAGGCCACAAGGGTGTTTTGAGAAAAATAATATATCTAGTCAAATAAACTCTTAATTTATATTAATTGAAGATTCAATCAAATAATTAAACAATAAAGGCAAATTAAATTAAATTGATACAATTCCTAAATTACAAATTCCAAACAAATTTAAAATTGTAAAATCTAAACATTTCGTGATGCATCTAATATTAATCGCCCATATTCATGATGCATCTTGAACGTGTTCGTCATCATCTCGTTGTGCATCATCATCGTCTTTCTTGAACATGTTCAAATTCATGTTGTGCATCATCTCACTGATGTGCATCATCTTTCTTGAACGTGTTCATCATCATCTTTCTTGTTGTGCATCAAACCTTCAAATCATCATCACCATACATTCAAACCTTCATCTTGTTGGTGTGCATCATCTTTCTTTCTTTCTTCGGCTGCTATGTATCATCTTTCTTTCTTCAAATCTTCAAACCTTCATGGTGGTTGTTGGTGATGGTGCGAGAAAGAGAAAGAGAAGAAGAGTGATATAAGTACGACGGTGGCGTAACCAACAGAAATGACAATGACGGAAGTTGTTGGTGGTGGTGCGACGGCCGAGAAAGAGTCATGGTGTAGGTTAATACCAGTTTAAACATTTTTTTTATAAATATAATAATAGTATACATTTTAATGTTAAACTATATTGAGATTGGGTGGTGGTTAGGATTGATGATTAAAGAATTCCACATCCGTGTCTAATCCTTGGTTTTTTATTTGGAAATTTTTCGTCTTCATGGCCAATCAACTTAGGGATTCGCTGGTTAAACCAAGTCCAACGTTTAGATTTTCCAATGAAAATGAGTATATTTTTGTGATGTCTAAGTTATGTTAATCCAATAATCCATCCATCTCCAATAGTCCGACCCCACCCCAAATCTTTTTCTATCTTTCCCATTGTTTAGCTTAGATTGCCCATTGTTTGACAAGATTTTGAAATTTGGTCATCTATCTATGACTGACTAATAATATAGTCTAATAACATGTTGAATATATTTTGTTGATCTTTTAACTGATGGTTTACCATTTTACTTAACATATAACAATTTTAATGTCGACTAATTAATATTCTAATAATTGAATTAAAAATTGTAATTTTATATAGTAAGGAAAGGTAAGGTTAAAGACACAAAAATGACGTTGTCTCTTCTATGTTTTCAAAATTACACATTTATGGTTCATATGTTATTGCAACTATACTCTCATCCAATTTTAGTATGTGGTTGATATAATTAATTTTATTCTAGCCAATATATTAAAAAAAAACCTTTCTCACAATCAATGTTAATTCTTAATAAATTCATTGCCTATATGTATAAATCACCAACAACTTTAGAATGAAGATACAAGGATCAATATTTTATGAAGACCTCTAAACATTAATTGAATAATAAATGTTTATGTATATTTAAAATATTTATAAATTAACACCGTAATGATTACTTAGTAACTAATTCTTGAGATTATTTTAAAGAAAATCAATAACACTCTTAAAAACATTTGACTTGAAGTCCCAAAGTGTTTAATTAGTTTGTTGGAATAACTTGGCCGGATTTCAGCAAATCAAACGTTCTATTTATGAAGGTTATAAGGTTAATATTGAAATAGAACATCATGTTTTTATAGTTTTATCAATTTAGTCTCACGATGTTATTGTTTATCATTTTAGTTCTTATTTTATTTTTTGATTATTGAAGCTATGAAATTCGTTCCCGGTAACCTGGTGCTCAAGTTACAAAAAATGAAATTGCATTTCAGTTTAAGACTTATATTGAAAAAAACATTATGCTTTCAGTTTTTTTTATCAGTTTGGTTACTGTATGATTTTTTTTTTCATAAGATGTTATTGTTATCAGTTTGGTTACCGTAAATCATTCTCACATTTGATTTTTCTAATGGAAGATACGTATCAGGAACCAAACTGTAAAAATATTGAAAACATAATAGTTTTTTAGAAAAAAACTTAAACAAAAATGTGACATTATCTTTTTAAAAAACTAACATGGATAAAAGTATAATAAATGATATATTTTTTAAATAATAACCCAAAATTATAATGAGAAAGTGAGAAACATATACAATATTATTTTTAAAAAAAACATAATAGAATTAAGAAGAGTTGAAAAAAAGTTAAAAAGAAAAACCATAAAACGTTTATGAACGCATGATTTGGTGAAGGGTGTTATTTCATGCACCATATCTATATCTACAATTGACCTAAAACATGTCTTTTTTTCATAACTGATCATTATATTTTATTTGTTTATACTCTTTTGTTCAATCAAAAGATAAGTATTTATAGGTCAAATGCATAGATGTGATGTATGAGAAATTAGAGGTAGTGCATGAAGAAAAAGCCTTTGGTGAATCTAAAACCATGTGCTGTGCTACGGCGTCGTCCTCGAGAAATCCCCCTGGCCTACTTCTGCGTATATATTAAAGGTCCAAGGTCAACATATTGTTGTACATATATATCTCCAATTTGCTTCGACCTTCGCGATGTTTCGTTGATATTTGGTGGGAGGGTGGTTTTATTGGATATTTTAAGGTGATTTTTGTCTTATTATTTCTTTTAATTAGTACGTTGGATTTATTTAATAAATTACAATTTTCGTCCCTGTGGTTATACACAAATTATGGTTATCGTCCTTTTAATGATTAAATTACGATTACAGTACTTATAGTTGGCAATTTATTATGCATTTGGTCCCTTTGTCCAATATTTTTTTTTAAAATGACGATTTTACCCTTTCATTATTATTTCAGTTTTGGTCCTTGATCAAATTATTTCTTTCTATTTAATTTATTAATAGCTTTTTTATTTTTTACTATTTATTTAATATATTTACTATTTGTTAAACAAAAAATATAGTTTAAAATCAACAAAATATGTAAACTTTACATATTTATATGTATAAATTAATTTAATTTTTTAACTTTATGAAATAATTATATATTTCATTAAGTTATAATTACAACAATTATGGGTTTCCTTAAGTTATATGTATAAGGTTTATCTGACCATTAACTTTATGGTATAACTAAATTAGAATAGAAAACACGTTAAATTATATATTTGGTTAAGATAAAAACAAAATAATAAAATTAATTTGAATAAAAAATTATTAAATATATAAGTATTTATATGAATGTAACATATAATAAAGACAATAGATATATAAATTAAATTCATAAATAGATTCAATTTTTATAAATGAAAAGTAATATACATTTAGAAAAATAAATATATAAATAGTTCAACGTATATCTAAAATCAATATGTATGAACGATAATAATAGTATTTATAACAATAATTAACAAAAATACAACATATTAAATTAAGTCATATACAAGTTATTTTCATTGATTACCACTTAGTCATGTAAATACTTAAATCATAACAAAATAATAATATTAATACTATTAATAATAATATCAAATAAATAAATAAATAAAACATATTGAATAACCTTTATTTCAATTGAATTTTAATAGAAATAACTAGACAATATAATAAAAAAATAGAAAATATATTAAATAAATAGTAAAAGAATAAAAATCTATCAAAAAAATGAAATTAAAGAAATAATTTGATCAAGGACCAAAACTGAAATAAAAGTAAAAGGGTAAAATCGTCATTTAAAAAAAAAATATTGGACAAAGGGACCAAAGTCATAATAAATTGCCAACTATAAGTACTGTAATCGTATATTAATCATTAAAAGGACGATAACCATAATTTGTGTATAACCACAGGGACGAAAATTGTAATTTACCCTTTAATTTATGATTAGGTTTAAAAACGGATACTAATTATTTTGAAACTGAATTGGGGACACTCCCTACCGGCGGAGTTAAGGGACAACAAGCCAACAACCGTTATGGTTTGTAATAGATTTAAAGGTTTACAATGAGTAGCAATTGTTGATAAGGTTTGCAAACTTTATCAGGCAAGCTTAAAGATGCAAGTGTGTTAAACTAATTGTAAGCTATTTTACTCGAGTTAAATGAGCTGGAGCTTGTGTAAATTGGAGCTCCTTGTTTAATAAATGAGCTTAGGCTTTAGACATTAATGTGATATTTATTTATTTACTTATGAAATGAATGATTAAATTGTCATTTAACTTTTTTTTTAAACAATAAAAGGTAGAACTAACCGGAAGCTTCGATATTGTTGTACATATATATCTCCAATTTGCTTCGACCTTCGCGATGTTTCGTTGATATTTGGTGGGAGGGTGGTTTTATTGGATATTTTAAGGTGATTTTTGTCTTATTATTTCTTTTAATTAGTACGTTGGATTTATTTAATAAATTACAATTTTCGTCCCTGTGGTTATACACAAATTATGGTTATCGTCCTTTTAATGATTAAATTACGATTACAGTACTTATAGTTGGCAATTTATTATGCATTTGGTCCCTTTGTCCAATATTTTTTTTTAAAATGACGATTTTACCCTTTCATTATTATTTCAGTTTTGGTCCTTGATCAAATTATTTCTTTCTATTTAATTTATTAATAGCTTTTTTATTTTTTACTATTTATTTAATATATTTACTATTTGTTAAACAAAAAATATAGTTTAAAATCAACAAAATATGTAAACTTTACATATTTATATGTATAAATTAATTTAATTTTTTAACTTTATGAAATAATTATATATTTCATTAAGTTATAATTACAACAATTATGGGTTTCCTTAAGTTATATGTATAAGGTTTATCTGACCATTAACTTTATGGTATAACTAAATTAGAATAGAAAACACGTTAAATTATATATTTGGTTAAGATAAAAACAAAATAATAAAATTAATTTGAATAAAAAATTATTAAATATATAAGTATTTATATGAATGTAACATATAATAAAGACAATAGATATATAAATTAAATTCATAAATAGATTCAATTTTTATAAATGAAAAGTAATATACATTTAGAAAAATAAATATATAAATAGTTCAACGTATATCTAAAATCAATATGTATGAACGATAATAATAGTATTTATAACAATAATTAACAAAAATACAACATATTAAATTAAGTCATATACAAGTTATTTTCATTGATTACCACTTAGTCATGTAAATACTTAAATCATAACAAAATAATAATATTAATACTATTAATAATAATATCAAATAAATAAATAAATAAAACATATTGAATAACCTTTATTTCAATTGAATTTTAATAGAAATAACTAGACAATATAATAAAAAAATAGAAAATATATTAAATAAATAGTAAAAGAATAAAAATCTATCAAAAAAATGAAATTAAAGAAATAATTTGATCAAGGACCAAAACTGAAATAAAAGTAAAAGGGTAAAATCGTCATTTTAAAAAAAAATATTGGACAAAGGGACCAAAGTCATAATAAATTGCCAACTATAAGTACTGTAATCGTATATTAATCATTAAAAGACGATAACCATAATTTGTGTATAACCACAGGGACGAAAATTGTAATTTACCCTTTAATTTATGATTAGGTTTAAAAACGGATACTAATTATTTTGAAACTGAATTGGGGACACTCCCTACCGGCGGAGTTAAGGGACAACAAGCCAACAACCGTTATGGTTTGTAATAGATTTAAAGGTTTACAATGAGTAGCAATTGTTGATAAGGTTTGCAAACTTTATCAGGCAAGCTTAAAGATGCAAGTGTGTTAAACTAATTGTAAGCTATTTTACTCGAGTTAAATGAGCTGGAGCTTGTGTAAATTGGAGCTCCTTGTTTAATAAATGAGCTTAGGCTTTAGACATTAATGTGATATTTATTTATTTACTTATGAAATGAATGATTAAATTGTCATTTAACTTTTTTTTTAAACAATAAAAGGTAGAACTAACCGGAAGCTTCGATATTGTCATCACCCCCGCTTAAAACACCCGATAGCATTTAAACATCAATCCACACAAACCAACAACTAGCAAGGTAGCAAGAATACAACAAGTTAAAAAAAAAACGAAGAATGACAATCAATTCATAACGACCAAATTAAAGAATTACAATTCGTCCTAAACTTTAACTAAGAAAATACGTTAACAAGAAACTCATCCTTTATCATTGAAGCTGTGACTTTTCCTTTGTTAATTACCACAACATTTCTTGCTTTCCACGCCGACCAGATTAATCCACCCACTATTGTTTTTAAAAACCGACGTCTTCTTTTCGATATTCCAAACTTTAGAATCAACTCAATTAATTCTTTCAATGAATGATGTTGCTGGCCGATAGACACTTCACTCCAAGATAGAACCCATTTCCATAATTCCTTGCTAAATGAACACGTAGGTGTTGTTTGTTTTTTAAGAGGCTAATGTATGTGGTCTGCGAACTTAGCTGTAGAAATTTGCGGTCAGAAGAGATGGCCTAAAGATCTTCAGACGTGGGAAGACGTCCGCAGATGCGGGAAGATGTCCGCAGACAATGCGGCAGACGCGGGAAGACGTCTGCAGACACGGGCAGACAAAAAAAAAACAAACGCACTTCCATATAAAACGTCTTCTCGCGTCTTCGAGTTCGCAGACATAAGATGTTCGAAGATCTTTCAATAAAAACAAACAAGGCCTTATAGAACAAATGTTCTTCGGATTCCTCATCCATCACACAAAGTGGACGTCTCATAGAACCAGAGATGATATTTCTAGAAGCCAAATTCATTATTGTATGAATTCTTTCTAACATAACTCTCCAAAGCCGTAAAAGTTAATTCTAGCCGAAGTCAACGACTTCAAAAACATTAATGCTTATAATTGGCGAAGATAAACCTTCAAAAATTGCCCTTAAAGATCTTACCGAAAAATCACCCGAAGAATCTCCATTCCATCTCCATATATCATTTCCAGTATTCAAAACAACATTACTCTACAAGCTTTCCAACTTAATTATTTCAACACTTAATCTACTGGCAGCAAAGTTGTTGGACCAATCCCACTTATAACTTAGTAAACCATTGTTGTAAGCAAGCCTCCTATCAACTGTGCAAGCTTTCTCAATTTCAATCTCAAACAATGAAGGAAATGCAAAGTCTAGTGAACAATTTCCAATCCACCGATCAGTCATATTAATAATTTATCAAGAAGTAAGTAAATAACGCTTAAGCTCATTTAGACTAGTAATACTAAATAAGATTTTATTAGCCCTTATATAAGTTATCTGATATCGTAAATATAATTTAAATTAAATTTAAATATTATATTTTATGTAAATATTAATATAGCTTATTAAAAAATATTTATTTGTCCCGCGGCTCTTTCTCGACACACCATACGTTTTATTACTTGTATTTTTTTATCATTAGATTAATCTAAAATTAAATCTTATTTTCACTCATTCGTGTGTATATATATAGTTAGACAGTATTTTATATGTTTATAAATTTATGAAAATACAAATTATCTAAAAAATATTAAGTACAAGAAAAAATAATACAATATTTTATACAGTATGTTTAAATGCATATTTAAACCATATAATTATTCTAAAGATTTAATTTTTTTCAACTATAATGTTTTAAATTTGTAATATATATTCAAACTTATATTAAAATAAAGTATAAATAAATTTATTATGTAATTATCCCCATATTTGATGATTATATGCTAACAATTATTATCACAATATTAGTAACTACAAACAAATTATACAATTATATTGATTCTTTTACGACATTTGTGGTATAATTGGTTTGAAATGTGTGTACACTTTATAAACAAATCCAAGCCCAAGATCATAATAACTTATTAAATAAAAATATTATCGAGCATTCAAACGCTATGTTTGGCAAAACTAGCTGTAGCTTTGTGTTTTTAATAGAGGTAGAGCTTTTAGTACCTGAAGCTTTTGAGAGCTGAAACTTCTCAAAAGAGCTAGAGCTTTTAGTTTTATAAATGTGTTTGGTAAAAGTAGCTGTAGCTGTAGTTTTTAGTATTAAATTACTTAAAAGGGCATTAATATTAATTAAAGGTGATAGTTTATTATTAATAGAAGGGTAAAAAGGTAATATGTTTGACTAAAAGCTCCGGAGCTTTTGAAAAGCTACTTCTACTAGCTTTTTAAAAAAGAGCTTATTTTTGATAAAATGAAAGCTCTATGTATCCTTCCAAACAAAGCTTTTATTTTTTAGTAGAGCTTATTCAAAATAAAAGCTTCTAAAAGCTCTTAAAAGCTCTTAGAAGCTCTCTACCAAATATGACCAAAATATTGTTCTCATTTGGACAAAAAATAAGTGTAAGAAGGCTTCGTTGCAACGTCAAATTGGCATACAAGTTTATAGGTGTTTAAGATGTTTTCTTTGTCGTTTTTGGTCTGATTTTTATACATGCTTGTTCTTTGTTAAACTTTTCTTCAAGGCTTAGATATGCTTGGTAAAGTTAGCTGAAGCTTTAGGTTTTTAAAAAAAAGTAGAACTTTTATCTAGAGCTTTTGAAAGCTAAGTTTTTTTTAAAGAGTTGTAACTTTAAAATTTATAAATGTGTTTGGTAGAAGTAGTTGTAGTTGTAGCTTCTAGTATTAAATTGCACAAAAGGACATTAATATTAATTGAATGTAGTAGTTTATAATTAACTAGTTTATTACCCGCGTATTACGCGGATCTTTTAATATATAGTTGTTTATATTAAATACATGCTACAAGCTAAAAATTAAAACATAAAAATATTAATTTTATTATAAAAATATAAGAATTATTATTATTTGACATAAACTATAATTTTTTTAGAATTCTAAATATATATGAATAATAATATGTTTTTTTTTAATTTTTAAACTTTCTATTATGTTGTAGTTATCAAATATTTAAATATGAATATTTGGTTTGAATTGATTTTAAATCTTATTATATTAGATGTAAATTTAGAAAGATATGATTCATATATTATTTGTTATTCTAGAATATGATATGCATGTGATGACACATGATATCACGAGAAATAAGTAAAGTTATTAATTTATTATTAGGGTTTATTATGAAAAAAATAACATGTTTTTACGTTTTCGTACACCCATGTTATTTTTTTCCATAAAAACCTCAAGTTAATTTTTACTTTTTGGACTTTTATGTAAAAAAAAATAACATGAAGGGACGAAAACGCAAAAAAAAAAAAAAACATGAAAACATTTTGATTTTTTTTATAATAAACACTTATTATTTTATAAATTAGAATTAGAAATAAAACATGTAACCTATAATTAAAGTTTGAAAATAAAAAAATAATCATTTTATAAATCAATTAAATAATTCTTGATAAAAATTAAAGGTTAAATTAGGAAGTATTTAAATCATTAATTATATTAGTAATATTTTAGTTTATTTATAATCAATTAGTTTCTTTAAAATCAATGAAGTAAATTAATTGAAAAGGTTATATTAAGCAAAATGAGCGGGAAAACAAAAATTAGGATAGCGGAGAAAGTGACAAGTGTCACGAATTGTTTTGTTTTATTAATAGACTAGTTTATTACCCGCGTATTACGCGGATATTTTTAATATATATAAAACACAATAAATTAAAAGGTAAATGTATAAATATTATTTTTTTAAACAAAAGTATATAAAAATGATATTATTATCTATTATGATCTATTAATTTTATATAAGTCTAAATATATATAAGAAGAGTAATTATTTTTTTTATATATTTTTAAACCTTTATTATATTATATGATAATTAATAAGTTAGTAGAGTATAATTCGATTTTGTTTGATTTGATTTGAATTTAAAAGTAGATTATATTAGATTTGGATAGATATAATTTAAATTTTTTTTATAATTTTTAAAACCTATAAATGTCACGTGTCGATCCATGGTGATGACACGTGGCTTCACGAGAATGAATATAGATACTTTGTTATTATTATGTATTTATGTATAGATTGGAAAAAATAAATTTTAAAACAAATTACATGCCAAAATTGTAATGTACACGTGGCAATCTTAGGTGAAGCCAAGTGGCGCTCTATCTAGGTGCCATGTGGCATCTAGTTACTCTTTTAATAGAATAGATAGATATAGATAGAAGTGTAAAAATGTAATTATGTTTGAACTTTTAACAAAAGCTCCAAAGCTTTTCAAATGTTACATCTATTAGCGTTTTTTAAAATAACTTTTTTTAGAAAATGAAAGTAATACATGTTACTTCCAAACATAGCTTTTAGTTTTTAGTAAAACTTTTTACTTCAAGTAGTTTCTTGTGTAAAAAACTTTTGAGAGCTTTCAAATTCGAATCAAAAGTTTAAGCTGCTATCAACCAAACAAAGCTTTTGAGCTTGAGTTTTCAAAAATCAAAAACTAAAGTTCCTAAAAGCTAGTTGCCAAACACAACATTAATATTTCAGCCTTCCTATAATTTTTTTTAAAGCTTTTACAAATCATGTACAAGATTTTTATAAAATTGGACCATTTGGGAATTAATTTCAACCATACGTAAGATTAAAATCAATATCTAGTGGACCATATCATATCATATATTATCTTATCTTTATATAAATAAAGTGTATATTGTTTCTATAATGAGGCTAACCGTACAAGGTTATTTATATGGTTAAGTGTAACGAACACCCAACCCAAGAAGTATGAAAATCACCTTATTTGGTCAATAGATATTAAAGATTACCATTTTAATTATATATTTTAGACGTTGAACGAAATGATGGAGACGTTTACGTCACACCCTTGTTAAATTTGTAGAGACATCAGATCAGATCACCCACTACTACTCCATTTAAAAAGTTGGGGGCATTTCAATGGCATGGTTTTCATTAGGTAACTCATGAATAAAGACGTTTGTTTCTTTATATTCCATATCTTATCAAACATCATAAAAAGTGGCATCTCAATTAATATAATTTACTTATACAATTAATGAATTTTATTTTTCTTAATAACACAAATTTCATCATCAAAAAGATTAAATTTAAAACCTAGCTTGCATAAATCAAAATAATATATAACTAGTTTATGTATCCAAGTATTACGTGGATAAATTTTAATAAATAATTTGTTATATAAAATTAAAGCATATAAATCTTAAATGTTATTTAAAAAAAAAAAAACAATAATAGTATTGTATTTCATATTTGTTATAATTAAATTTAAAACCTAGTTTGCTTAAATCAAAATAAAATTTAATTGTTATTAATTGGTAATTACAAGGAGGAATCTAATTTTGACCATTAGTT
Organism: Centrapalus pauciflorus; assembly: GCA_020465985.1. NCBI lineage: Eukaryota > Viridiplantae > Streptophyta > Magnoliopsida > Asterales > Asteraceae > Centrapalus > Centrapalus pauciflorus. The sequence continues at coordinate 912,859 of JAANYP010003966.1, forward strand.
TTATGTATAAATTTGACTTGATAAACAAATCTAGGATTGGAAAATTAAGAAATACATGTTCACGTCCAAGATTTTAAAAGTGCTCACACGTTAGTTATTATCCAAATTTCAGAATAATTACAACTCTTCCACTCCTCAAATAAACTAAATATATAAATAATTTAATTTATAATTCAAAGTCAATATCGACTAATACGTAAACATTAGTACAGAATATTTCATTGTCATCAGATGCCTTGTCACATTGCAACCTTTTCAAGCATTTTTTTTAAAAAAATCTAGATGCGGAACAATTTAATATAATTAGGTTCGAGGAGGAGCCCAATACAGCCGAAACAAAACAAAAACGAGGACTATGCTTAGCTAAAAACACAATACAAAGAAGCACCCAACATAACAACTGAATCTGAAACGTTATAACAAACTATCTATGATCCATGACATTCTATGAACTTGCAGCATTTTAGAGCATGCGTCCTTAATTATAAATTTTATGAATTATTAATTAATTTTAGTATAAATGTTAATAATAGAGTAGAACCACATCAATCGTTAGTTTAACCTTTCCGATTGATGGTAAAATGCTAACAAAAAATGATCAACCGGGGATTGAACTAAGTTGAACAGAATACAATAATGATTGGGTGATATATGATCAACGACCAAGAAGGATATAAATTTCAATCAAATTATAAACACTGACATATAAGTGATTTATTTAAATGGTTCCGGCAAATGTATAGAATTAACACATGTACGTATAGTAGTCATAACTCATAAGTATTATTGTACGTTTGAAGCCTATAAGGTTGAAGGAGGAAAACCCCACATCAAGGGAGGAGTGGGCAGCCCTGTCGTGATGGGCGGTGTTCTTGCAAAGGAAAATGAGGTGGCAAGGCTGCGAACTCGTCGGCTCGTCCATCCTCTTTCACCTAGGTGGTGAAAATGATCTGGAATGCAATTTATAAATGTGCATAATTAATTAATTGTCTACATTGAAAGAACCAAGTTAGAAAAAGATGGAGATCGTAGATTAAAGAGCTTGCCAATTTTGTATATCTAAAAGCTCTCTTGATTAGGGTTTTCCTCAAAGTTATCTTCACTTTTTAAAAGAATATTTTTTTTTTTTGTCTATCTAGGAACGGTTTACTATATAAGTTATGCTTAGGTAAAATAATTGTCAGTTAGTTATTGATCATTCTATCAGCCTATTAATTATGTTAGATTTTGTAAATCTTCTTGTATAATAATTTAAAAAAATAAATGTTAAAAACAAATAATATTAGCATCAATTAAAAAAAACATATTGTAATTTAAATATTTAAATTAAATATATAAATAATATTAGCATTACTTATGAAAGATTAAAAGATACTTAAAATTTTATATAAATAATATTGTTATAGTTTAGTGGTAAGAAAAGTATATTATGACCATGAAGAACATTGTCTCAAACCCTAGTGACCTACATTTTTTTTTATAAATTTAAGGTGTTGCTTACTTTATAAGAGGTTATATGTTTTAAGTTTGAAAACCGAATCTGAAATTTAAAAGATGGTATTAGTATCTGAAATTTAGAGCATCTTAATTTTTTTTCAAACTACTTTCTTCATATTAAAATTTAGAGAAAAATTCAGAAGATAAAAACTTTTTATTGTGAATTTAAACAAACAGTCTAAAGTAAGATTATGTCTGAAATTCAGATTTCAAACCATTTTTGGAGGCTCTTAATTGCCAACAAGCACACCCTAGATTTTAGTAGGACTTGTACCATATGCATTGCAATAAGTATCCCCTTGTTAAAGGTCTACAATTAAAGCTTCACGATCTAACGGCTAAGATCTTCCTTCCTTATTCGCCGACAACAATCTATAATATTAATCAATCAGTCTATTTGAAACTAGTATCAAATATGAAAACTATTGTTTAAAATTTAATATTTAGTCGATGTACAAATAAATTAACAACACACACATACATATGTGTGTGTGTGTTTGTTTGTGTGTATGTGTATATATTGACGATGATGGTGATCATAGTAGTACAAATAATAAATAACAATAATAGTGAAGGTAATTATAAATCAGTAAAAATCAATGACATCTTGTCTTTTCATATTAACTCAGTGAGTCCAGATTAAATTATAGAGAAATAATCACTAATAGCTTATTGAGTTTCGTCAGTTTTACATTAATTAAATTTGAACACGAAAAATCAATATGTCATTAGGCCCATCACATATATCTCACCACGAGTTTACAATGTCACACTTTCACGTTTTGTAGATATGTCTAAAAAGTTAATTTATCATCTAGTGTTGTAATATAAACATAATCTAAAAGTCACTTAATGCCGACAACAAATGAAAAATACTAAAAGATAACAAGATATATATACTCAATTGAAGAACCCTAAATATACTTAAAAAGATGCTTTAATAATGATTCAAAAGACCATGGACTTGAAAAATAACGGGCCCTCTTTAGTTGAAAATTTTTAAACAAATTATATTTAATTATAATTTAATTAAATTAAAATAGAGGGAAGAACCGAAGAAGGGCCACCATAGCTCATATACCTAATTAAGTAATTAACCGTATCATTTAAAAGAGAATTCAAAATAATTTAATTCCTAATTTGATCGCATTGACACGGTTTCTTAGAATTCTACAATTGATTACAAGTTTAAATTATTAATTAAGTTTCAACCTGTCTATCTGTTTTGAAAAAATTATGTAAAAACTAACATATTTTTGTTATATTTAGATTAATTTTTATGTAACAAAACGTACATTTGTCTACATAATTTTTTTTAAATGATTTACGTTCTCTATGAGATATTTTAAAAGATTTTATATAATATTTTACAAAGTATAAAAACCTTTATAAGATATTATGTGCATGGATATTAAGAAAGCGATTTTAAGTTTTTTTTTAATGACAAACTATCATACTTCTACTTCTAAACTAGTCTTTTGCCTCAAATGGAAACTTTAGAAGTTATTTTCTCCACTTAAATTTCAACTTGTCTCCAATAGGAATCAAACCCGTAACCTCTCACTTACATATCAACATCATACCAAATGAGCTAAATTTGATTGTTTAAAGGATTTTAAGTGGATGGATGTTTATGAAAAAAGTTAGACTTAATTGAAAAAAAACAGAAAGTAAATTGATTGTTCACATAATTTCCAATCTTTTTTTAAAACTTTACACAAAAAGACAGAAAGATGTTTGTGTGTATGTATAAGCTTAGCTGTGCCTGTGATCGGTTCTGTTCAATTACTTATTTCCTTAAAAGCTATCCCCGGAGAATCTTTCGCAAATCTTCAACAGTTGATACATTTTGTAAAGCTAACCCCACACCCACACCCACATTCACATCCCCTATAGTTATATATATATATATATATATATATATATATGCACCCATCTTATACACTCACTATAGCTGCCTATATATGTATGTATACGTACAACTCTATAAAGCATCGACCCAGCTTTCGATTCTCATAAACTAACCATGACTAACAACATGGGAGGCTTTGGCTCAGGCTCAGGCTCTGGTGCTGATGTACAAGTAAAGGAAGCAGTATTGATAGCTCCTGCTGACCCAACTCCTTCTCCTGTTCTCAAGCTCTCTGCTCTTGATTCCCAGCTCTTTTTACGCTTCACCATCGAATACTTATTCATCTACCGCCCCCATGGCCTGCCTGATCGGAGTGCCGTCACCGCTCGTCTTAAGGATGCCCTGGCTCGAGCTCTTGTCCCTTACTATCCTTTGGCTGGCCGAGTCAGGGCTCGCTCAGATGGATCCTGTCTTGAAGTTGTTTGTCGTGGTCAAGGTGCAGTCTTCATCGAGTCAACTGGTGAATATACGGTCTCTGATTTCGACCGGGCCCCACGGTACGTGACGGAGTGGCGGAAACTTTTGGCGTTAGAGGTGACCGACGTTCTCAAAGGGGCTCCACCCTTGGTTGTACAGCTGACTTGGCTTTCCGATGGCTCCGCCGCTCTCGGTGTCGGTTTTAGCCACTGTATATGCGACGGTATCGGCAGCCTCCAGTTCTTAAAATACTTTGCCCAGTTAGCCACCTGCCGCCGGAACAGTGCGTCGGTGGAATTTAAACCGAAACCCGTTTGGGAAAGACACCTTCTGGATCCTACGCCGTATAGGATACGAACTAGTCACCACCCTGAGTTTAACCGGGCCTCTGACCTTTGCAAGTTCTTGACTCGGTTCAACCCGGATCAACTAACACCCACTTCTACCACATTTCACGAATGGAGAATAAACGAGTTAAAGACTGTCGTCGCCTCAACGAGTCAACTCAGTAAATCGTCACTCACAGTGTTCGAAGTCTTGTCTGCCCATATTTGGAGAAGTTGGGCTCGTGCATTGAACTTCCCACCTCAACAAACCCTAAAACTTTTGTTCAGCATTAACGTACGTAATCGAGTCAAACCGAGTCTACCAAGTGAGTACTATGGCAATGCAATAGTTCTTGGTTGCGCTCAAACGACAGCAAGAGCATTAACAGAGAGTGGATTAGGGTATGCCTCCGAGTTAATAAGGGAAGCAAAGAACCAGGTCGACGACAGTTTCGTCCGAGAAGTGGTTGAGTCAGTGAGTTTGAATCGGGCGAGTCAGGTACCCGACTTGGTGGGTGTACTCATTTTATCTGAATGGTCAAAGGTAGGGATGGAAAATGTTGACATTGGGTTGGGTAGGCCTGTTCAGATGGCACCCGTGTGCACCGATAAGTACTGCATACTTCTTCCCGTACAGGATCACAGCCGTTCAGTGAAATCGGTGCTGGCCGTGCCGTCTGAAGCCGTTGACAAATACGAGAATCTGATCAGAGCCGTTGAATAAAATCGTTGACTTTAGTTTTTAATTTCCTGATATTTTTCTTTTAAATTGTTTGATTCTGATTCTTGTCAACGTGGTTTTCCGAGTCAATCCTTTTTTTTTTAAATTAAGATGGAATGAAATCGTCATGTGAAGTCTTGGAGACGTGTCATGTGGTTGTGACACGTGGAACTGATGACGAGGAGGAAAGAAATATGTACAAAGAAATGTTCACCACTAAGCAAACATCGGACCAATGTTTTGGGCCTTGTTTCATGGGTATAGTACCTTTGCATTATTAACATATATTAATATCGCCAAATAATTATAAAGTGTGATTTTAGAGGGGAAAATAAAGGAAGAATGTATTAATTTACACATAAAACGGTGTATGTTAGAATTTATCGTTCGTTTCATTTTCCATGAAAGAAAAATAATCTGTTAAAAGTAATCAAGTTTATAACCAGACCTAGACAGAAGTGTGCAAAAATCAGTTGTTCCCGATAAGACCATCGAATCAAAGTTAGACCTTACCTAAACATTTTTTTTTTAATCTGACTCTTACTTTTATAATTAACAAACAGTTTTTATTCGGTTCTAAATTCTACATTTTCTAAAAATCTGATTTGTTCAGTCCAATAAACTAGAACAAAGCCTTTTTCTTTGAAAAACATATTTTTTCTTATGTTTGCATACTTATAACGGTCAATATGGAATATTGTATCTTTTATTCGGTTCATAATAGTGTTTGGGACTTTACCCACTATAAGAGAGAACCCGACTTGTTTTTTTTTTAAATTATTTTAATTTTTAATTTCGTGGGCCTGATTTGGTCTTGAATATGTCCTGTCCGAAGTCGATCCAATTCACACCATTAGAAGAAAGACACTTGTAGGTTTCTTATAGTTTATGTACAAATAAAAGTCATGGATCTACATGATAACCAAACATGATTTTTCTTCCACATCTCAAACACTATGATGGTTTTAGTTATATTGTTGAATAGATTCTTCATGATGAAATTACTACTCACTAGCTTCTTACAGGAATTATCATATTTTTTTAATCAATTTTATTTTGGTTACTACTTTTTATGCATCCTAAGTAATTGTAACTATAAAAAATCTCATCTTAGTCAGCATAATTCAAACATTATTTTCCTTAGATTATTTTATATGATAAAGCATTACTAAAAATGTGTTATTAAAATGTTAAAAAAAGTGTTTTGTTATAGACAAAAAAAATATGAAAAAGCATACACGGACAACTAAAAAGATACGATTGTATTTATTCATTTGATCCCGAATAATAATTAGCTCTTAGAAAAAAATTACGTAGAACTAAACTAAACATATTGGGCTAAACTAATAAGACCAATAATGGTCCATTGGGCTACTAGTTTCCATCTTTTGAATATCGGGCATGTACTTGAAGAGTTGAAGGACGACTGTTATTTTAATTTTGTAATTTGTATTGGGTAGCTTATGAGAGAGTCCAAGAGCATAAAGGGATATCACACTATTGCAATTTTATATTATCACTAGTTTTTCTACCCATGTAATACATGTGTATATTTATAAGTATTTATGGTTTTAAAATAAACATAATCATAACATATTGCTATAAGTTTTATAATGATGGTAATGAAAAAAATTGTAACTTTTATAATCATTAAAATTATAAAACTTCTATATGATAATCCTTTTATGTTATTATTTTAGTAAAATTAGTTTTCTTACATAGTAATCCTTTTGTGTTATTATTTTAGGACAATTACATATATAATTATTAATTTTATAACCGTACAATTTTCTTTATAAATCAATGAGATGACAATTTTTATTAAATAGTTCATAATGAGGCATCCAATCTATAGATTTGTTAAAAGACAATGCATGTAGAATAAATCCATGTATGATTTTTTTAAAAATAAAAATAAAAAAATTATGAATGTATGAATATACCTTAAACCATATTTTAAACAATTATTGATAAACTTTTATCAATGCCTATTATTAGTTGTGCTTTGAAATTGTATAATATATAAGAATTAATCCAACTATTTAATAAAACAATTCAAAAGAAATCATTTTGAATAAGATTATGTGTTAAATCAGGAAGTTGTTAAAAGTATTTGGTTAGATTTCTTTCTAATGGTACTTTCACGATGATTAAATTTAATTAGATGGTAATTAAAATTAATTATTTACAAATCAATTAAAAATAAAACTGGATTAAATATATATGGAGGCTTTTTAGGCGGGAAAATAAAATTTTCATGAGCTAATAAAATAACACGTGACACAAAATATTTTCTTTTATTAATAAATATAGATATAGATTGTCTGTATAATATGGAAACATGCTCGGTTACCATTTTCATATTAATAATCAAATATTTAGTGGGTCCCATTAATAATCTTGAAGTGTATTATTAGAAATGTATTATTGTTGTGAGAAATAGTGTTATAATATAAGAGATTTTTTTTTTTTTTTTTTTTTTTTTTTTTTATAGAAAGGCAAATTTTATAAACCAAACATTCAATACAAACAAGAATTTTATAAGAGATTTATAGATTAAAAATGTCACATGTCTGTAATGTTAGAATGATATCACAATATACACATCACAATGTTACATCATCTTCAACCTAGACTTCTTTGGCCTTTACAAAAGTCGATGCATGTTATAAAAACTGAACCATTTGGACGGGAGATGATTTATAAATCATAAATTTTTGGCATAGGTAATAATCTAATATAAAAATTAATTACTCACTCTTTTTTTTTTTTTAATATTATCATTCTTATATTGTTTTAATGATAGAATAATCAGTCATTTTTTAAAATTGTTGTGTACGAAAGTATCAAAGTATAGAACCATGGGATTTAGTGGGTAGAGTAAACTTGCTAATAGAACAAACAAATCGAAGTTGATAAAAGTTACTAGTCAAGACCTCTAGTGCAGATTAGATCGGTGGTGGTCGACATATTTTTTTTTTTTTTCTTTCCATTTTTAACATATCTAAAACAGTTAATGTATTATATATGACTATAAAAAACTGTATGTAAAAATGATATCATTGTTTTTTTTTTTTCAAAATAAAATGATTTGAGATTTAAACTCACTTCTTTAATTATGATAAAACGGAGTTACATAAGAAAATTAGTTTCCAAATTAATCCAGTCAACAATACTCTACCTATAAATGATTGAATGTGATCTCTTTTATGAGCAAGATTCATCATATTGCCTTTTTTTTTTTTTTTTTTTTTTTTTTAATAAATATCAATTGTCTAATTTCGCTCAAACCATCAACCTATCTCTTGTAGTCTTCTTAAGATGATATTAGGATCCATGCATGCCTTAGAACCCTCTCATACTAATTTGCTCAAGTCAGTCTCGTTTTATAGTTTAAACATTTATCATTGCATAACTTTTTATATATCATTAAAATTCCTATTATCTATTATCGAAAGTTTTATATAAGAAGTAGTAGGTTTTATTTACGGAAAATGTACGATTATGTTCAATTTATATTCTTTGCTTTTACAAAATCAACATTCGAGGCCAGTGCTTGGTGTGGAAGATCTTGAGGGCTTGTGGGAAAAATTTATCGATCAATTGGGGGTTTTTATAGCACAACGACCACCACACCAACACACTATACCAAGGTTTAAAGAGAGCATATTGAGATCTTAAAGAGAGAGAGAGAGAGAGGGGTTGAAAACGAGAGGCCATATATATATAGATTGAGTAACTATGGGGCACCATATGCATCGGGAACCAAATGGGAACCAAAAATGCATTGCTTGTTTACAAATAATGCAATAAGGGTAATATTGGAATACTTTATTTGAAAAAATTAATTATTCTTTTAATTAATAGATTAGGATTAAAATAGGAAACTAAATCAATCTCATTAACCATTCTCCATATATTATTCCCTCTCTCACTTTCTCTCTCTCTCTCTCTCTCTCTCTCTCACACACACACACACACACACAATCGACCGACGAGTTTGAGAAGACGATGATGAGATGAAGATGAAAATGATGCATCACGTTGAACTCATGAACCTATGAACGTATACGATGTGAAGAAGACGAATACGAAGATGCACAGTATGAACACGATGATGCATAACCTGATGCTCCATATGAACACGATAATGCATAACCCGAGAAAGATAAATACGAAGATGCACAGTCAATGAAGATGATGAAGCATCATGTTGGATTTTTGTTCAATTGGAATTTTTTAATAGTAGAAGTGCATTTTATAAATTTATTAGCATTTAATACTTGATTATTGAATTAAATATTCAATTAATATAAATTTAATCTTGAGTTGACTTGATATATTATTTTTTTCCGAAAATATCCTTGTGCACATCTAATATATAAATCGTGCATCATAATCCGTTCACAAATTTCATCTTTATTACCCTTTTGCCATTGTAATCTTAGCCATTCATTTTCTAGAATTAACGGTGTATATGTGTTCCTAAGTTTCACGATGCACACAGGTGCCCCATAGAACCTAACCCTATATATATATATATATATATATATATATATATATATATATATATATATATATATATATATATATATATATATATATGTTCTAATTTCTCAATATTGACTTTAGAAAAATGTATATTAAAACTGTATTCATATTGGGTTTTTTTTTTTTGGGACGGGGGAGTTATGTTTGAGATGCTTGAACGTTTTATGTCTATCCTTTGTTCTTTGGTTGTTAGTAGTTTGTTTTGTATATTGAATGTTTGGTTTCTTTAGTTTATATACTAAACCAAACCAAACCGAATTTGGTTTGATTTACATAGCTTTGAATTTGTTTGGTTTAGCTTTTAATTTTATAGAGCTACTCAAGTAGTAATCGAGTCGAGTCCGAGTATAAATATGACCTACTCGAGCTTGGTGATTCTCGAGTTTTAGTGTCGAGTTCGAGCTCGAGTTTAGTGATTCTCTACTCGATTCGGCTCGTTTACAACCCTAGACGGATCCACAAAGGGTGGATGGGGCCATGGGGTCAAACAACCTCGTTGGGAATTTTTTTACGTATTATATATATAGCCGAAAAAATTTCGACCCCGATATCTTTGTTATCTTAGGAACGAGAAATCAAGAATTAGGGTGAATGTTTCATCTTTCTCTTATGCTTCATATATATTATAATGTTCAAGTTTTATAATATACAGTATTACATAGTTACTTTGTTAGTTGTTTAAGTTTAACATTAAGTATTTTGTGAAATCAGATTTATACAATTCAATTGGTGAATAATTTTTGAACGATTGTTGCATTTGCACCGTAAAAAAAAAGTTAATTGTCAATATTACAGATAATAATGATATAATAACTCATTCTTAAAAGATTAAAACACATAGAATGTAGTTGTAGGATGTAATTTATGAATTCGGATCATCAAACGTACCACGAAAAATCTAGAATCTGGGTGAAAATCAATTATAATATTTAGGTGGGCAATATTAAGGCCCTGTTTGATAGCACTTATCAACCTCTTATCGGAGCTAACCTCTTATTCGGTAAGAGGAAAACCCGATAAGTGCGTTTGATTTGCATAATACATAAGAGGCAAAATCCTCTTATTTTGTCTTACCATGATAAGATTTTTTTTTCCTCTCATCACCTCTTATCAAAACCCTCTAAAGAAAAACAAAACCCTCTCTTCTCCTTGCTGAAACCCCACCCCACCCATACCTTTACCCCATACCTTACCTCACCCACCCTACCCCTACCCTACCCTATCCTAAACTCCCTACCCCTACCCCTACCCTACCCTACCCCACCCCACCCCACCCTTACCTTTACCCCATACCTTACCTCACTCACCCTACCCCTACCCTACCCCTACCCTACCCTACCCTATCCTACCCCACCCCACCCTAAACATACCCTACCCTCAACCACCTAATCTCACCCTACCCTAATACCCTTAACTTACTTATACCACCCCGTCCCCATCTCCACCCTTAACCCTACCCACCCCACTCCCATACTTACCCTATCCCACTCTACCCCACCACTACACTAACCCATCAAACCTACCCACCCCACCTCACCCCTCCTTATCCCACCCCACCCTACCCCTATCTCTTCCTACCCCTACCCCTCAAACCTACCCACCTCACTCCTACCGTATCCCTCAAATCTACCCATCCCCACCCACCTTACCCCTCAACCTACCCACCCTACCCCTACACCATTACCCTACCCTATTTACCCCACCCTCAACCTACCTCACCCCTACCCTACCTCTTACCATATTTATTATAACGAGAAATATTCCAACACTTTTTGATAAAATTTATTATTTTTCAATAACATATCTATATAACTTATAAACTTAAGTTATTTGGAAGTTAATAAACATAACCTTATAAACTTGATTATAACTTATAAACTTTAATTGTTATTTGATTCTTGAAAGCATGTTGGTTATATGTTTATTGAATGCATTTATGTTACTTGATTATAACTTATAAACTTGATTTGGTTTTTTACTTAAATCTTGTTAATGTTATTTGAATGATATTAAATGTTTACATAGATCACTTTGATTCAATGATATTATTCTTACTTGATATTTGACTTTAATCAATGATATCTATTTGGTTTTGGGAATTAATATGTAAAATTAATAAAAATAACAGGATCAGATAATTTATAAAACAAACAGACTTATTGAATTCTCTTATCAGATCTTAGTATCTTATCAGGACCACCTCTCATCAATCAGAATTGGAATCAGACATCAGACAATTAACCTCTTATGCAATCAAACAGCACCTAAGTTTGGTTTCTGAACTGGTTTCAAACACCCCTCTGCAAACAAACTGCAAAGAATCAGAAGATGTTTAAAATCGATAAAAATAAGAAAAGAAAAGTAGCTTATGATGAAAGCAAACTCCTTTTTTAAAATATAAATCGTAAACTTAACAAAAGAAAACACTCGAAAATTGTGGCTGAACTGGACGGACACCTGCCACAACAAGCATATATATATACAGGCAAATGGATAAACTAATTTAAATATATAGGCTTCAAATCTGATATATGAGCACAATTCACACCTATTGCTGCACCTTCATTTTTAATATTCTTTTGTTTTTTCCTTCTATTTTAAGTATTATCTCTCGAAAATCCATCCAACGCCTTATTTTAACAAACATACGTACATAATACACACCCACGTAAAGATTCTGTGTATCTTATGAAAATCTTCATTTCAGTTATATCATTTTTACACTCATCCTGAACATGTGCAACGATTACACACCATAAATATTGGTTTCTCACCAAAATGGAACCCATTAACTATACACACCATATACCACGATTGAACATTTTCAATACCGTCAATATTGGTTTATCACCAAAAGGGTTAAGAACGATTAAAAACACAATAAACCCTGATTGCACATGTTCAATAACGTGTATATGAAATTGAACTTTCACGAACGGTTTGATGAAAAGAATAAATAACTTTATTTGACACCTCCGGTTGAACATGTTCACTAAAACCCATTGTCGAATACGATTGAGCATGCTCACTAAACCCATTTTGAAATTTATAAAGATATTGTTATGGAAGTAAATCTCTATAATTAATCGATTTATTATTTCATTAGTTGTCATCTATTAATTAAGATCAACCTATTTGATTATATATTACCCTCATTTACTTATAACCAAATATGGGTGGACTTCGGTTCTCCAGTCAAACATCGTACCCCATAAATCCCGACCCTATATATATTCATGAGATTCCAGTGTACACCGTTGTGAATGATCATTCATTTGGATGACCATTCACATAAATATATATGAACATTTACATAATTTTTAACGGCACAAAAAGGATGATTGTATGTGAAATTTATATATCATGTGTATCGTATTTTTGGTTGAAATTCATATATAATTACACATAGTTGGTATTTACATATTTTTTGTTGTTAATGTAATCGTTTCTTTAACCTTTATTTATATTAACGCAAATGTATCGTTATTTAGTTTCATTTGGTTACATTGAAATTTAAAATAATCTTTTATTGTTGAAAATAAAGTATGTCTTGGGATCTTCTGAATCACTATTAGTTTTAATTTTGGGTTCGGGTTTTGATATATAAGCAAGAAACAAAAGAAACTAACGGATAATGAAGTCTTAATGGATAACCATAGGAGCACTGAAAGTCTGCAGGGACCCAATGAGATCCCCAATAAGAAACCTGACGGGGATGGTTTTGGGTTTCGTGGACGGAGATGGAGGGACCAATTTTCGTCCCAAATCCGCCCCGTTGTCATTCATAATGGAAAGACATTTAAATCTTCCTGCACCCACCTAACTTTCACGACATATTCAAGAAAAATTAGGAAGCTTTTCTTCTTTCCTCTTCTGCTTGGTCGTGAAGTATCCGAAAACCATGAGAGTAGGCTACAGTCAGTTGGGGTTTGAAGGTTACGACTGCCACCGTCTTGTATTACCTGCTGCTCCTTCATTATTTTTTTCTTTATGGGATATACGGTTTTCGATTTTAAAACTGATATCAATTTTTTTTTTCTTTCTGGATACAAAGTTTCATGGTTAAGGAAATTAAATGTGAATCGTCGCTGGTGAACCACAGGACTGATCTTCTTCCATTTTGATCACCGGCCATGAAATCAATCATGAATCTTATTTTCTTGTGGTGAACCACCAATGTAGAAAAAGTTGACATAAGCCATTTGTGAATCGATGTATGTGGCCTTGGTCAATTTTGAATAATATGATAATGTATTGATTAATCATCTATTTGTATCGTAGGTATGTAACCATGTTTGAATATGAGCAATAATATATATATATATATATATATATATATATATATATATATATATATATATATATATATATATATATATATATATATATATATATATATATATATATATATATATATATATATATATATATATACGTAGTAGGCTGGACCAACATCCAACCGAGAGAGGGCAGTCTTTAGAAGCAACAGGTTGGGAAAAAGTACTCTCCCACTTTTGTTGAGGTTCTGGCACTTCTTCCTCCGGACCTCTATTTACATAGCGAAGAAAGGCAAAGGCGAATGCGTGACTTATGTCTCTTTTTCCATTTATAGATGGGATCATTGCAGAACCTAAATTTAGTGTAGAACTGTATAACCAATATCGTCCATAGATTAGAATAATCTAATGGTCTTGATTAAAAGAGTTAAGTTTGGAATTGGTGAAAAAAAAGATTGGTAATAGTGATATTTTAATTCTTGGAGGGGTAAAAAAGGAAAATATTGGAAATAGCAAAAAGATTGACATTAGCAAAATAAATATCTTTTTTCTTTAAATTAAAATAACATTAATATTATTAATTTTTAAATCAAAAAAATTATACCATAAAAACGAGAATTTTATACTCTTTAAAACGAGACCGGTCATGATATATTTTTTTCGAAAAAATTTTACGTGTTTATTTTTTGTAAAAAAAAATTACCCAGACCACGATGCAATATATCATGGTGAGATAATGAGATCATTCGATATCGAATGAACACTTTGATATCGTATATTTAACGTCAATGCAACACAGCATATACATTCATTATTAATAGAGCTAAAATAATAGTCACAATTAGTAGTCAAAGTTGGTGGATTTAACGAGAACGGTTATGATATATATTTTTTATTTTTCGTAAAAAAAATTTTTACCAAGACCACGATGCAATATATCATGGTGAGATCATGAGATCATTCGATATTGAATGAACACTTTGATATCGTATATTTAACGTCAATGCAACATTGCATATACGTTCATTACTAACAGAGCCAAAATAATAGTCACAATTAGTAGTCAAAGTTGGTGGATTTAACGAGAACGGTTATGATATATACTTTTTTATTTTTCGTAAAAAAATTTTACCCAGACCACGATGCAATATATCATGGTGAGATCATGAGATCATTCGATATCGAATGAACACTTGATACCGTATATTGAACGTCGATGCAACACTGCATATACGTTCATAATTAACAGAGATAAATAATAGTCAAAATTAGTAGTCAAAGTTGGTGGATTTAACGAGAACGGTCATGAATATATTTTTTTGAAAAAAAATTTACGTGTTTATTTTTCGTAAATTTTTTTTACACATACGACCATTCGATGTCGAATGAATACTTTGATATCGTATATTTAACGTCGATTCAACACTGCATGTCCATTATATATTAAAAGAGTAAAAAAAAAGTCAAAGTGGACAGTCAAACTTGGTAGGCTGCTATTAATTCAATGTTAATTGTATAATTACCATTTTATCCCTAGTGTTATATTATAATCTAATGGTTTAGATTGGTTCTATGGTTCTGCACTAAATTAAGGTTCTGCAATAATCCCAACCCTATATATATATATATATATATATATATATATATATATATATATATATATATATATATATATATATATATATATATATATATATATATAGAGAGAGAGAGAGAGAGAGAGGTGGGTTCAATGGAGAACCTCAATGCATCGAAGAACTTTGAAGAACCTCCATGCACCACCACAAATGCATCACATTATTTCCATGTGATGCATCATATTCCAGCGTGATGCATCAATTTCTACGTGATGCATTTCAATTTTCTAGCGATGCTCCATGCACCACCACAAATGCATCACAATTCCCCCGTAATGCATCATTATTTCCATGTGATGCAACAAATTCCAGCGTGATGCATCGATTTCTACGTGATGCATTTCAATTTTCTAGCGATGTACAAGGTTCTTCGATGCATAAGGTTCTCCATTGAATCCACCCCTATATATATATATATATATATATATATATATATATATATATATATATATATATATATATATATATATATATATAAAATTGAGCTATAATAAATAATAAGGGGTCGTTTGGTTCGTAGATTTTTTTCATGTTATTTGCATTCTGACAAGGGATTTATTATGCAGCATTTTCATTTATCAGTATTTTGTCAAAGATTTTGCGTTATATTTTAGAAAAAGTTTGGTAATCTAAAAAATGCAAGGTAATTGAGATTTAAAATTTTAGGAGTAGACTGAGATTTTAAATAACAAAGAATGGTGAGATTTATGAAATCTTGGGATTTAAATACTTACTGAAATTTGTAAACGAAACATATGATTTTAAATACAAATTCTAATGAATAATAAAAAATCCGTGAACCAAACGCATCCAAGTATTCATCAGGTAGATAATAAAATATACGATGAAAATATTAATTGCGGCTAAAAAAGAAACATATAAATGTTATTGGATGTCTTTCTTCGCTAGGTCAACAATCCTGTTTCAAGTTTTTCCACCCAGTGCTAAGAAAAGCGTGGCAGAGTGGCTGACTATTTAAACCCCACCGCCCTCCTCCACCATTTACCACCTCCGTCACCTTCATTTCCCCCACTTAGTTTTTATCGCCATCAATTCTCTTTTCTTTAAAGTAATAACTCCATTAATATTATGGACGATACTGCTCACCTTCCCCAAGACCATAATGACACCAATTCTCCTCCTCCTCCTCCTTCCACCACCTGCTCCGGCGAACTTGACATTCGACCGTCTCTTAACCGAAAAGGTAAAGGCAAAGGAGGACCAGATAACAGCAAGTTTAAGTATAGAGGAGTTAGACAACGTAGCTGGGGCAAATGGGTAGCCGAGATCCGCGAGCCACGTAAGCGCACGCGCCGCTGGCTTGGCACTTTCTCCACGGCTGAAGATGCTGCTCGCGCCTACGACCGTGCCGCCGTTATCCTCTACGGATCTAGAGCTCAACTCAACCTCCAACAACCCTCCTCCATTGACGCCAACACCACCACCTCAACTTCCTCTTCACACTCTTCTTCCTCCTCCTCTTCCCGCGGCGGCAATGGTAGCTCCTCCTCCGCCACTCAAACTCTCCGACCAATACTCCCACGCCCCGCCGGTTTCAACCTCACCTTCTCCAATTCTCAATCCACGTTGCCAGGTTTTGGTAATTACTTACCTTATGGGTTTATCTACCCTACCGCACACCATGGTACGATTGCGAAAGGCAACGATATTAGTAGTAACACCTGTAATATAGTACAATATCCGTCGCAAATTGCACAACAACCGCAGCAGTACTGGCCTTTCAACAACATCAATGTTGGGAAGAGTGAGTATCCCACCTTTCCAACGTTAACTTCCTATGATCCAAACCCTAACCCTAACCCTAAAAGCAATTGTCAACCGTCACCAGAGCCGCAACAATGTCAAGATTATCAAGGAAATAGTCACGAGAAAGATGATGATGAGATTAAAGCGTTGGTGGGTTCGGTGGGATCGAGTCTTTCTCTGGTATCGAGTTCTTCGCCGCCGATGGCTGTGACAGAAGCAGTGTCAGATCCGACGGTGGTCGGTGGCCCTGCCTCCCCATCTTTATGGTCGTATACAAACGACGATGAATACCCACCACCTAGTATTTGGGATTACGGCGATCCATCGTTTGATTTTTGAAAGGAATATAATATACAATTGATCGATCCATCCATCATATATATTGCATGCATGAGAGAACAAGAGATGAATCTTGAATTTGAGGCTTGAGAATCAAGAACTGTGAAGGAAAAAATTGAAGCGGAAGAGTTTTTAGGATAATTTGATTGATATGAAAGATTTTTACATGTTTACGTGATTTGATTTGCAAGAGTGATCATATATCATTTGGAGAGGTAAGGTAAGTTAGATTGCATTAAGTACCAATTAAGTTAATTTATAGATTTTTAGCTAGGTTTATTTTTATTGATACTAATATATCTAATTAAAGTATTTTAAATTTCCTATAAACTTTAATTTTTGTCTTTGTTAGAATTAAGATATATCTATTTTTTGTTCGTCCGTATATATGCATTCGGCTTAATTAATTTAAAGTTTAAATGTCCGGACGTATCACTATTTTAGAACAAATTGACCTATCTTGAGTTCATTGAATCATTAATTAGTAACGCCAAATATATGTTTATAGTTGCAGCTGTTACAATATATGATATGCATGAATCATGATTAACAAAATGCGCTGTGTCTATAGTCCATTTTTAGTGATCGAGAAGCTAGGTCGGAATGTGGGATACAAATTAAAGATAGACCGGTCGGTTACATGATCATCATATCCAAAATGCCTCCGAACAAACAAGACTAAGAGGTTGTTTGTTTACTTCTTAATGGAACCGCTAAGAGGCTCATTCAAGGTTAAACGACCTCTTAATGGTTCCATTAAGAGACAAACAAACATAACCTAATCTGGGATCGACGTATCAACTCATAATCTTTGTGCCAAAATTCTTGAAGACTAGAACATGCTTTAATAAGTGTTAATTAGTAGAGGATCACAATTCTCATTCTTTTCCAACCTGATCGAGATCATCCTTTTCATCATTTTCTCCACTAGAGGACTAAAAAATTGAGTCGTTACTATCAACTGGTAGTTTTTGGATACTAAAAAATTGTTTCGTTTTAGACTCCAAATCAACCGCATAGAAGTAGTATATATATAATGGCTGATCGACTGAAAAGCATTTTTCTTGGTTCTTGACTAGTTAGCTCGATCATGCAACATGCAGTAAGGCTCTAAGCACTTGTACCACATTGTGTTACACTGAAACTAAACTTGCTGATTATTTGCTTCTTCTTGCTTATTGTTTTAAAATTCTATCGGGTGTTTTTTTCTTTTAAAAGTTTATGATTAAAAATCAGTAATATTTCAATAAATTTGGATAATAAAAACAACAAATACAAATTATATATGTATATAATAATTTTATATATTTTCGTAGGTGTCACTCCAAAAAAAATCTTAGGTGTCACTAAAATTTTGATACATACGTAACTCAGTATATTAAAATTTTATCGGTGTCAAGTGACACCCATGGAATTATATTAGATCCGCCCCTGCGCAATTTAGCTATATTATATAAATTCAGAAAATGAAATTTCACATCTACCATTGATAGGTTACCCAAGCGTTTATAACTTCCAAATAGATCGACCTCACTCATTGGTATATATATGTTTGAATATGTGAATCCTAATTAATCGTACGTGATCAACCTTTCAATGTTCCATTTAATCCTCTAGCAAGTGTAAAAGCTATCGGTCTTGCTAAGAAAATACGACTAATTTTTGGTTTTGGACTTGCTTATTATTAAGGAAGCCTAAATCATATTGGCTAAAAAAATTCATGGCTCGATCTGTGATCAACAATAGTTAAGCTGAAGAGAATGTTACGGTCGATACATCCACTGTAGGAATATGCGTGACTTTAATGCTAAATTACTTTGTTTAATCATAGTATAGAATTATATATGTTTGGTTAAATGAGTAAGTTGTGTAAGAATTATAAGAAAGCATCATTAAAAATGATTCTTAATTAACTTAAGGGAGTTAAGTGATGGTGAAAAAATCTTATGAGGCAAAAATTGATGTGAAATTTTGTGATTGCTAATATCAGTAATTAAAATCTTGGTCTTTAAGAGTATGAGGTATTTCGGAGCCGAAGGGCTCCTGGCCTTGCCACGTACGTCGGGTGGAAGCTGGCGGCCACCACCCCCTCCCCCTCCCCCCCACCCCTCTTAGTCCCGGCTTTGCTCACCCTCTCTTCGGCCACCCACCCATTCAACGACCTTCCCTTTTCCCCCTCAAACGGTTAAATATTTTCACTTTATAAATATTATACTCACATTCATTACATTCTCACATTTTTCAATCTATAAAAACTCTCAACTTTTTCTATTTCAATCTATACATTTCACTTTACTTTCACACATTTTAATCTTTCCAAATATGGATCGAAATACCGGCAAACAACCCGCTTCGAGTCGGCAACGCGATAATAACAGATCTCGAATAACATCTTCATTTCGTCCACCGCAACAACAAAATTATCCACCACGTTTAAGGTGTTCATGACGAACAAGACGAGGACGACGATATTCAAGATCTTGAAATACCACGCCGCTAAGGGAAAAAAAACCATCATCGACATCAAGCGACCCAGAGATCTTCAAACAATTCGAAATGTTTTCAACTTCTCACGTCAACGATGTTCAAGATAAGAAACGCAACCGACGACGACTTGAAGCCCTACAAGAAAAACATTTGGACTACTAAAAAGAAATAAAAAATATCAATCGTACTTATCGGCACAGAATGAACAACAACAAAATAGAGGATTAGGATTTTTCATTCGGCCACACGACCATTTGCAAAATGACGTTTTACAAACCGTACTACAACGCAAACAAAGAATAGCGAAGCGTTGGAGATGTCAATGGTAGTTTCTTAATTTATTTTAATTTTTAGTTTCGTAATTTTTAATTTTTAGTTTTGTAATTTTTAATTTCGTAATTTTTTATGTATTCATTTTAAATATTTATAAAATTAATTATTTTAGATTTAATTATTTATTTAATAATGAATTTCTTTTAATAAAAAATTAAGAATGATGGAAATGTTAGAAAAATGTGAACTTAGAAATATGAGAAAGATGGATAAAAAATATCAAACCTAACGGCAAGTTGTACAGAATGGTGAAATTTGGTGATTCACCCAAATGACAAGACTTAAAAAGTTTTATTTGGGACATAATTTTTTGTCCAATTGGTTGGGTGAGGTGGGGGAGGGGTGGTAGAAGGGGTATCCCTATAAAGATGTACACATGTTTGTCATGTCAAGAAGTTATGTGTTGTCATAAAATCCTTTTTTATTTACGAGATGCTTTAGTGGTTATGTCTTGAGTTTTTTTTTTAAAGGAGATTTCGAGTTTGACTCATGCAGATTTCAATTTCTTAAGTTACTTGTCTTTCAAATACATATATCCTAATTTTTAGTGTTTCTGTTTAAAAAAAAAATTGTTAATGACATTGCATGTTTACAAAATGAGGAGGTGCTTGTTTGGAGGTAAGTTGGGAATGGGGTAGTGAAAGCACCTAAAGTAGACAACAAGCAATATCTACCTTACCCCTTATTCTATTCAAGTTTTAACGTTACACTTTTAAATGATTGTAATTAAGCATCTTCAATAACAGGTTTTCTCTAACTGGTTCTTGATGACATGACACTCACTTGACAATCCTCTATGCATCCTCGTTCGATGTGATTTTTTAAATATTTAAATATTTTCTTTAAATTATGATTGATTATTAGGCTTAATATGACATAGAATAGGTGCACTTAGTAAAAGTGAGGCGCAAATAGCAACCCTCTATAACAAAAAATTTGAAAGTTAAATGCTTTTCACAAAATGTTTTTTATATCCATATCTATCTCTTTCGTCAACCTACCTTAATAGCTTTTTGTTATTTACCAACTGGTTTTTACTTTATCCAATATAAGCCCTTAAAAGGTTTGATGCAGTTAGCACCTTACTGTCTTGAGGATAGGAATGAAATTCATTTACTTGCATTCTTGCTAGTACTTCTGGTGCAACCTTCCCTCGGGTTCCTAAAGTCTAGTTTCCTGATTGCCCAAGGCTAATAAGGAGAATCTTGACTAGGCAATCGACCACGAGTCATAACACGCTATGCATTCCTGCTAGTACAACAAAAAGCACTAGCATACATGCCCTTGCCATTATGGTGAGGAGCTGCCTAATCAGGCAGACAATCACAAGTGATAACACACTCTTTGCTCAAGAAACTACACTTTAAAGTAACTTATTCTCTTTACCAATCGTTATGTGATACCATAAACACTTAATATCTCAGAAGCATGTTTGTGTAAAGCTTCAAATTACACTTCATATTAGAACATACATGAATGATCTCCCTAGGAAGTCATCAAATACTTGATCAAAGACCAACAATTATCAAAGAAGATATATATTCGATTTCAAAAGTACTTGGTTGAAAGGTCATTGGAATCGATCCCCTACTAGAATTACATTATATGCAACGGAATGACTTGAAGTGCTAAATAGAATACGTTTTAGTTTAAAAATCGTTTGAGCAACAATCTGGATTCTATTAGAATCTCATTTTTTGGTAGTATGAAGCGGGAATTAGCCCAAAATTTTAATGGGGTTGAAGACACTATCGATCGGGTGTTGGCCAACTAACGTATTACATGGCTCTCTATGCAAGCAACATTGTCAGCTAGTGCAAGACTGCAAGGGCCTTGGATGAGAGAGCTTATGCAAATAACTTATTTAAGCACTCTTGGATTTGTAAATAACAATGAAAATAATTATGTTGCTAAAGTAGAAGTAGAATAGATGTTAGTTCAAAACTAGATTTCTTTAAACCTCTAAGGCTGATCACAAATATAAATTATTTAGAAGACATTCTGTTATTTTTGTTTATTTGGATTTTTGAATTACGTTATTTAGGTCTTCTTATGTTTTGGGCCAAACTAGGCTTGTTAGTTGATATAGGCTTTTTCCAGTCCTTTTTATGAGCCCATCTTGTGCTACTTTCAGGTATATTTTGTGTTGTACTAGAAAGTGAGTATCATTCGTTAATCCTTATGATCAAGTCTCTTGAAACTTTTTTTTAAAACTTATCAAGAAACTTTGTGTGGCGTTTATGCAAGCTAACTCAAAACTCTAAAGAACCCTTAACAACTTAACAAATTTAATAAATATGACAATATTTTAAATATCAACATTGTAAATTCAATATTCCTTATGTATTCGACCACAAAATAGATTTGCTATCATAATTATCTACTTATAATAAAACTTTTCAACATCATATTTAATAAAAATCGTCTTGTACGTATATATATATAGAGGGAGGTTCCATTGAGAACTTTTGTGCATCGAGGCACAAAAGAACCTTCACTGGCCATTGGATGAAAAGAATGTGTGGGTTAGATCATATGGCAAAATGGTAATTAAATAGAAAGTTTTATGCATCAAGTGCACATAATGAAATTCGCGGAGGGGTAAAACAGGAATTATGCAATCCTTATTTAATTATTACACTTCCAAATTTAACAAAAATAATACAAATTCAAAATACATCAAAATACATGCATATCGTTCATTACTTCATTACTTCATGCATATCGTTCATCTCTTCCAAAAATAAATCATGCATATCGTTCATTTTTTCCAAAATCAAAATACATCATAATACAAACATGAATCGTTCATACAAACATAAATCATGCATATCGTTCATCTCTTCCAAAATCAAGAGAGGGCTAAGAGAGAGGAGAGAGATAGAGAGAAAGAGGGAGTGGTTTTAGGAAAGAAGTTAATGATGATTTTCACACCAAATTTAGCTATTAATTATCTTAAAAACATTTGAATTCAAAAATAGTTTCCATACATTTAATATCCCCTAAATGCCCTTTGTGCACCCTTGGTAGATAGTTCGATGCACAAAAGTTCTCAATGGTGCCTCGATACACAAAAGTTCTCAATCGAACCCCAATCTATATATATATATATATATTAAAAAAACAAAAATAAAAAAAAACATTTGAACCCCGGTTCCTTACAAAACAACCAGGGTCTATTTGTATTTTTTAGTTCCATATAAGCCTTGGAACCCCGGTTATTTTGAATAAAACAGGGGTCTATATACATATGTACCCCGGTTGAACGACCGGGGTCCTTTATATTCGAAACAGACCTCCCCCCTTATCAACCCCGGTGCTACAACCGGGGTTTATTATCATTTTTGACCGGGATCCATTATGCTTTTTGTAGTAGTGAATTCCACTAGGGTGCGCCCCTGATCCTCGATCCCTCCAAATGATCTGTGTAAATTTAATTTGATGATGGTCGCATTTTGATCTAGAGACGCCCAAAGGGGTATTCTAACTAGTAATTAGCAGCATGCGGCCATGTGGGTGTCCACTGTTGTCACTTGGATTTATATTCAATTCTGCAAGCTTTGATACACATACTATGTATAATATTGTTATTATAATATCTCTAGGAGACCGATTTCTAATGTGTTGACTACTTGAGTTTTTAACATTGTAGATTTGTAGACGACGATCACAATATGATAGTCATATCATATATATTACAAAAGATTTTACCGAAACATCACCTCAACTTTACATAATTTTATGGATGCTTAACGCAAGATTATTAGTATCGATATTTTATCTAGAATTATTTTGCATTCACAAAATCAAATCGTAAGATCAATATCTATCAATATTAAAATTTTCATTTTATGTGTTATAGTTAAATAAAATTTTTAACTTTACATCAAATTGATGAAAATTTTAATCCAAACAGTATAATGATGGTTAAAACAAAAGCTCAAATTACTTTTAAAAGCCACTTCAAGTAACCTCACGTGGAATAGCGTTTAGGAGATTTCATTATTGAATCAAAAACTTAAGAATGTATCAACCAAACGAAGCTTTTGAGCTTAAACTTCAAACAATCAAAAGTTGAAGCTTTCAAAAGCTTATTGTCAAACACGTCCTATCAAAGATTTTTTGAAACAATTAATACTAAACATTAAATACCATTATAACAGAAATAATATTCCCCGCGATGGTAGCCTAGTAGTTGGGGACATTGGATCTATAATGGAGGTTCAGGGTTCAAAACTTGCACATTTCCCTTAAACATGGGTTACGCGATTTACCTCATCCACGTTGGTCGTAGGATCGGTCGGTGGGGCCCCCCAAAGGGTGGGTTACCCTTTTTTGATAACATAAATAATCATGGTACAACAACAACCTAATTAAACCAATTAAAGTATTACACAATTATAGGTTTTCTAATATGACTCACAAATACATCGTCATCACAATAAATTCATATAAATTAACCAAACAAAATAGATTTATATGCGTCGAACTAATCATTAACACATAACCACAACACTTGTGATTACTACTAGGACCCTTTTTCATTTATATAACATGGAATGCACCCGCAATAATATTTAAAGCCAATTCTTAATGAGCTAGCTTGTAAGTTTGGAATAGATAACTACAAATTAAAATTAAACGTTCGTCTTACAGAATAAAAACAAAAATTATGTATCAGTATCAAGGCAAAAATTCTCATCTGTTACAAAGCGACACTAATCACACATGGACAAATCATAAGTAGGAAACTGAAGGAAGACCCACGATCATTATGATGGAGATGGAAAACCACACAAAGTAGGTTACCTATCAAATTTAACGGTCACACCAGATACCATACATTGATAAATCATACCAAACATGTCGAGTGGAGCGAATAAAAGAACTACCAAAGACATCCTTTTCGGCAATCCAATTGATGGGATGTATAAAGAAGAAAATACAATAACAATTTTTTTTATCAATTAAACATGCAAAGATATGGAGTTAAACTTGATAAATAGACATATAGGTAGGGAACATTTAGCTTTTTTTTATGATATAAACTACTTTTATTTGGTTTATTAATGCTTGTACATTATTACACTTTTGGTGTGAAATTGTATTTTTAGAAAGCACTTTCAGTTATCTCATTTCATCGATTTAGTTTCTTAACTAGTTTTTGTCTATAAATATTCTAACTAACTAAAATTCATTAATATTATTATTTTTTATTTTTTTTGCCTTTAACCGATTGTGCCCACGTAAAAGTTCTACGTGATATATATATATATATATATATATATATATATATATATATATATATGTATGTATGTATGTATGTATGTATGTATGCATGTATGTATGTATGTATGGTTCGATAGAGTACCACTCATTATGCAGCGCATCAGAAGGTACCATCTTTAAAAAAAACATTAAAATTTTTTTTTCATAAACATGTTTTAATTAACATTACGAAGATCATATGTAAATTTCACATATATTCACATCTCCTAGCTCATAAAAAATGATGTGAACACACACTTATATAATTTTGAATGTATGTGAACGTATATTTATGTGATGTGTGTTTTCATGCACTTAAAGTGTTCGGATTTGCGTGAAATTCACATATGATCTGTGTAATGTTAATTAAAACATGTTCATGAAATTTTTTTTCAAAGCATTACTTTTAAGGGTGGTACCTTCTGGTGCATTGCATAATGGGTGGTACTCAGTTGAACATATATATATATATATATATATATATATATATATATATATATATATATATATATATATATATATATATATATATATATATATATATATATTGAGGTTCAATTGAGAACTTTTGTGCACCGAGGCACCTCGAGGCACTTTTGTGCATAAGATAATCTAACAATGGTGCACAAAGGGCATTTAGGGAAAACTAAAGATATGGTAATTAATTTATTTTTAAAAATCATTAAAAGATAATTAGGAGTTACATTTTGAATTAAAATCATAGTAACTAAATTCCTCATTTTCCTCCCCATTTCTCTCTCTCTCTCTCTCTCTCTCTCTCTCTCTCTCTCCCCCCTCTCCTTTTCTCTCTAATCGTGTTCTTCATGATTTTGATGGTGATGATGATTTGAAGACGAAGATTAACGATGAACAACGATGATGATGAACATGAACAAGAGATACAACCGATGATGATTATGAAGAACACGATGCATAGATGGATGATGAACGATTAATAATGATGATGTATAGATGAATGCTGAACAATGACGATGCATAGATGAATGATGAACGATGAACAACGAAAAATGATGATGCATAAATGGATGATGAACAATGACGATGCATAGATGAATGATGAACAAGTTGAACACGATGCATACATGAATGAAAAAATATGAACGACGAACACGATGCATAGATGAATGATGAACAAGTTGAACACGATGCATAATGAATTTGTGTATTTTTATTTGTTAAATGCTTCTTTTTTGAACACGATGCATAAATAAACACGATTACGATGAAATGCATCGATCTCCATCATCTTTTTTTGAATTTGTGTAATTTTTATTAAATTTGGAAATGTATCAATTGAATTTATTTAGCATTTATTATTTGATTATTTGTTGAAATATTAAATTTAATGAGGTGTGCACATTCCCCAAAATGCCCTTCTTTGTTTTATTCTATAATGCACAAGATGCATCAAATTGTCCAACTATTTACCCTTTTGCCATTAATCTAATCCATACAATTTTTTGATCTAATGGATGATTTGAGTTCTTTTGTACCTCGGTGCATAAAAGTTCTCAATTGAACCTCCCTATATATATATATATATATATATATAAAACAGAATAGCCAGTTAGTAGTCTTGCTTGGCATATATGTTAAACATTTATTTGCATTTGAACGATGATAATGATGTTGTGTCTAAGTTTAATGTAGATGTCACATAAAAAAACTGGTTATTTTGTTTAACGTAGATGTGACATTGAACTTTTATCTAATGTCAACCAGCCAAATGCTTACTGTCAAACACAACATAAACATTTTAATTTTAACTGTTTATTAAATAATGTGTTCCTTTTATAATTAAATATATATAAAAATGAGTATAACATGTATTTTGAAATATAAAATGGTGGAAGAAGTGAAGAGAGAATAACTAATATGATGTTAACGTGTAAAAAAGATGGAGAGAGTACCACTCACACTAAAGATCACACGAGAGGCCAAAACTGTGATTGTTAAATGGTATACATGCATGAAATCAAGTTTGAAGGATGATGCTTTTAGAATTATCCTAAATAAATCAGAATGATTAAACGTCCGGTGGCGGTGGACAAACATAAAACCCGATAATTAAAATTTTTTGGCAAGTACAATCATCGTCCTTGTTATGGATCTTCAAAGGGTATAAAACAATATGAATTAAGTTGGAGATGTTAGATTACAAATCCAAAGAGTATGATTATATATATTTGATAGTCTAGATCATGATTAGTTTCATCTTTTCCTTGATGCCCTGTTATTCATTATTTCTTTTTAGTCATTTGGTTGTGTTATGTCTATTGGGACAATATGGTAATGATAGATTCATTCTTTGCTTTTAGGAAAATTTATTATTACTAAAAAAATGATTTACCAAATGATAAGAATTAAGTTAATAGATTTTTGGGTGACAACAATTTATTAAACAAAAAGCTTCTAACAAAATGCTAGCAGAATAAAAACTACATGTAACATTAGAAAACACAACACTAACAAGAAACGTCTGAAAAAAGTATCACATAATTATCTACCTCAAAACAATTTTCTAACAAGCTTTTATCTTGAATTTATCCAGAAAAACGAGTAGCTCTAGGATAATCACATACATGTCAAGTACTTAGGGGCGTTTGGTTTGTTGAAGGGTTTAGAAATTGGTACGTGTATGAATATGAGTTTTTCGTAATCATTTCTAAATATTTGGTAATCATTTTTTAAATAAACAATATCGATAAACTCAAATTCATTCCTCGTGTTAAAAACCACAAAAAAAAAAAACACACCCTGATAGTTATATAATCACATTCATGTTGACGTGTCTATATGTCATCAATAGTTTAATTTTAACATACTATAAGTCGAATGAAAACAAATTAAAAGCCATATTAAATTCATAACTCTTTATATAACGTGTAAACTAATTTAATTAGGGATTATTTTACTAAAAAATAGAGAAATCAAATCCATATTAAAAAAATAAAAATAAAAATAAAAATAGAGACGCTAGCTACATATGGGGAATGCGACTTTCCTCAAATAAAACAATCTCCAAGTATATATTCTCCAAAAGTCCAAAGCTTGCTTCTTCTTATTATAGATCTGGATCACACACAACTTCCGATCGTCATGCCAACTCCGTCAACATACCCGCCGGATCCACCCTTCTAACTCCCTTCAATGGCTACCGAAGGTTCTCAAACTTTCCGCTGGGAAGACGACGACCTCGATGACGATAACTTCAATATCCACGGCCACACTCTCCTCTACATCGTCCTTATCTTTTCCATCATACTCCTCATAACTTTCTTCTATATCATCTACGCTCGCTTTGTCGCTCGCTCCCCCGAAGCCACCAACTTCCCGACACCGCCTCCGTCATCTCAACCACAAGGCCTCGATGCCGCCACCATCAACAGCTTTCCGATCACTATTCACCAGCGGAGTCCGATGAGCTCGTCGGAATGCAGCATTTGTCTTGGAGTTTTCGAGGAAGGTGAGAAAGTAAAGGTGTTGCCGAGTTGCTGCCATTGTTATCATTGCGAGTGCGTGGATAAGTGGTTACTTACTCATTCCACTTGTCCTATGTGCAGAACTTCTGTACGAGTCGAGTCGCCTGTTTGACTCGCTCTTCGGGTTTTTAAGGGTTTTTGTATCTTCAATTCGTTTTTTAACTATTTTTGTTCACCCTAGATAATTGCAAAAAAAGATTCGAGCACGTGAAACTGAAACATAATCTGAATTGTTTAGCTTCACAATTGTAAAATATTATATTATCCTCACAGTCTGACCAGAATTTATTATATAGCATTATACTCCATCTACAGCTGTTATTTTATGAGTAAATGTTGTCACTTTTTTTTAACTTGATATTGTAATTGGTAAAAGAAATTTGCATCAATAGATAATTTACAACTGTGAATGCTAGTTACATGCCTTCATCATAGTTAAATATATTCCTATATTTGGCAGCAATTTGGTATAGGATTCAAAGGTAATCATACCCATATAAATTGTTAATTTGTTATTATTATTATATGTTTTAGAAGCTAAATTTGCAAGGGAAGAGATAAAGAATGCAAGGCGTGCGAGGAGGAATTTAAAGAGATAAAAACAGTAGGATTATCGGTTAATAATCAAGTCTGGGTGGGTATCAAACTCAGGAATTTTTGCTTTAATGATGATAATGGATCATTAGTTGATGATTAGCCACGATTAAAAGTAAATTTGGTTGATATTTAAAGTAAATATAACTAAAACATAGATAAATGAGTTCATTGGAGAGAAGATTCGTCAGATACAAAAGGTTGGTTAGTAGATTGCAACCGGTTTATCAGCTTGCAAGTCATTTTTTTTTCAATATGAGTTAGTAAAAATGTCAAAATTTTATAAACAAATAATTTGATGAAAGATAGATAAACTTTAACTTTTATGGTGTCATCAGAAATTTCAGATAAGTTAAACTTTAACTTTAATCTTTGTCATCAATAGCTAAATTGAAATTTTTAATTTCAACAACCAAACAAAATATAGAGATTTATATGTAATTTGACTGGTGAAAGTCAAACACACGAGAACGTGGCCACGCGGGGTTATATCGTTAATAAATTTTTTACAGGGAAGGTATGAAGCTAATATGGAGTTTTGGGTTTCATTGGTATTTGGGCCCATATTTATGAAGCTCAAAGCAGAATTATTGTAACTACTGGATTTTGAGCTGTTGGGCTTCTGACTTTTCTTATTTCAGCAACGAGTCAAAGGTTTTGGAGCCTTTTATGTTTGGGCTATAGTTAGGGATTCTTTTCTGTATGTGTATTTCTTTTCCATTCAGTTTTTTATTTCAAATCGAAAGATTCTGAAAATATAAATATGTTTGATCGGTCTTACTCTTTCAGTCAGACTTTTGTTTTGTGTTGGCTGTTTGCCGTTAGCACTTCTTAAAATTTAAAATTTACTGGATTGATATGGAATATTCCGACTGTTCAACTTTAATCATTTACTTATTCTATAAATATAATCAATATTGCTTTAATATTCAAAACTTATATTAACTGAAAATTAAGGTGATTTTTTTTATAAGAGCTTAAATGTCTGAATTCTGAAATCAAATATGATATTTAAGGGGTGACCATAAAATCTAAAATCTAACAACATGTCTGTCAATTAAGAGGTGGTCTTAACATCTGTTTTCTGAAAATTTAAGACTATTAATTAAATTTTATGTTATAAATTTTTTTTATATTATATTTATTTATTTTATATAACTAGCATATTAAATAATTTAATATTTAATTAAGTAAGTTTAATAAATATTTTTCATTATATATATTAAATAATTATTTTTAATTAACTAAACTAATTTAATATTTTAACTAAATAAAATATTGATTTAATTTTAGAAAATATTCAGACCTTAATTTCATATTTCAGACAGAAATTCACCTCTTAACTCTCAGACCTAATTTTAGGTCGTTTAAAAGTCTTAATTCAAAAATATAACAAACAGTCTGAAATCACTTAAAATTTGAATTCCACTTAATTGAAATGTAACAAAGTCTTAAATTACTTAAAATCTGAATTTTAAAATTAAGGTCTGAAATTGTCAAAAACAAAAAGTGCCTAAGACATAATACATTAGATATTTTTTTTTAAAAAAAAATTATAATCCGCCAAAAACATGGTATTTCGGAGAAAGAGAATACTCAACCACTTTCTACTCCTATTTTCCACCCAAATTACATTATTGAAAAAACCTATGAAACTATGGATCGTTTGATTTCCTTAAAGATCAAAGCTTAAACTGAAAATTTTGGTTTTTAAATTTTAAACCAAACTTTTTGATTTTTTTCGGTTTTTGTTTTTTAATTTCATTATTTTTTTCCTCAACTTTTTTTATTTTAAATTGAACGAAAACTAAGTATCGTGCTACAAAAAATGATAACCCACCTTCTAGGGGTGCCAACTGACCAGTCTTACGTCTACCATGAAAGAGTTAAATCGTGTAACTTATAGTTAATACATGTGTACAGTGTTTAAACAAAAAAATTAAAGAACAAAACGCTTAAAAATTCCTTAGGAAAGTAATCATAATTCAAAATAATAAGTTGAAATGCTTATAAAATTTTCGATTGGATTTGATTTTTTTATGCTGTTTTATACGCCAAAAACAAAAAAAAACGAAGTCTGAAATTCAAACTGAACGATTTAGCTTTGATGTTTTTTTTTCCCGGTTTCATCTGATTTTGGGTTTTTTACACACCCTTAGGTACATTAACTAAAGAATAAAACACCCGAAAGTCTCAAACCTAAATGAATTAGTTAATTTCTTATATGAAACTAAAAATTAAAATATTTGATGTGTATAATAAAAGGGTAATTAATATTATTGATTGAAGAGTTGTCTTTTTAGTTTAGAATTAAGAATAGGATTGGAGATGATTAAGGATCACATACCATTTTCACCTCCATCTCCCTCTTCGATGCTTATAGTCACTCCATTCATATCCCGTTTTTATAAATTAGAGATTTTCTATCTTGCCGTCCACTCCTCATCCCTAGTCGACCTAGAATTTTCTGGTCAATTGAGTTTGAGTTTCATCTTTCAAGTTCCTATACAAGATTGAGTTTTTTTTTCTAGAAAACGCACAACACAGTCTAATCCAAATAAGTTGAAACGTAGATGTGCACAAAAAATCAGAATTTCCGATTTCGTTTTGAAAGATTTTTTGAATTTGGTTCAATTTTTATTTAATCCGTATTCTGAATTGTTTGGTGGAACGGATTTTTATCCGGTTTAAAAAAATTGGGTTTTTCAATTTTTTATATAAATAGGTTGGTAATATTTTGGGTTCATCACACATTTTGCCACCAAATTTTTGTAGTTTTTAACTTTTTTGTATTAATAATAAAAAAATATTTGGTTGGAGCAAAAATATATTTGTTTGTAAACTTTGTAAAAAACATGATGGTGTAAATTTATAATTATATTTATAAAGATGGAGTCCAAAACCTTACCAAAAGAACAAAATACAACTTCATTAGTCTACAAAAAAGATAAAAGTCCAAGCCCAAAAAAAAAAAACATTTCTAAAAGTTTGGATTAAAAAACTGGTTTTAAAAAAATTCGGATATAGTATTATTTGAACCGGTTATTCATTTTTGGGTACAAAACCGAACCAAATTTTTTGAAAACCGGTTTTTTTAAAACAAAAAAAGGGATCGGATTAAAAATCGGAGTTGTGCACTTATACAGTACATCTTGACCAAAATTTCAGGCCCAATCTTCATGGGCTTTAATTTAAAACTTCTATCTCTACCTTGTTTTTATATATCTTAAACTTAAATGATATGAAATAATAAGATTCCATCAATCATTTATATTGAAATTGTAGTCGAACTCGTAAACGTTAATGTTACGTAAAATCATCAATAAGAATCACATTTATTTGTGTTTGAATATATTATGCTGAAATATAAAAAATTCTCTAAAACCATTCCATTCATCCATTTCATGATGTATGGTTTAACCGGTCGTTAATGATAAAAAACAGCCATCGAATCAAATAACTGAATGGGAAAATCACGTAAAAAAACAAACGTACTTTCAGTATTTTTCGAATAACTCATTGCACCAAAAACGTTTCTATAAAAGTCTCCCAACTTAAAAACGTTTTCGTAAAAATCATTACACATAAAATGTTTCCATAAAACAACAGAATTCGTAAAAAATTTCAAGTTGACGGACTTTTATGGAAATGTTTTTAGTATAGAAACTTAATCGAAAAATATCAAAAGTGTGTTGGTTTTATCTAAAATTTTCCCAAACTGAATGGGTAAGTTATTTAAGGATTAATCTCTTTCTTATAATTAATTGCATTTTTTGACAGATTGATCAACCGTCACAAAAAGTGTCTCACCCATTTGATAAACCTTTGGGGAAACAAAGAAGACATGAAATAATAAACTCAAAACACTTGTCCACCTCAAAACTGAAAAGATTATTTGTCACAACTTCTTAATTAATTATGATTTATTTTGTGATGCGTCTTCAATCATATCGACCATCATTGGTGTTGTAGTTAGAAGAACAGAAGAACCTTTGCCGCTTGCTTTTAATCCGATAATTTGTTGACGTCGTCCAAGAACACGATGATACGATTCTGCCGAATAATAGTTTTAGCGACTGCTTCAACGTCGTCATTTCATTCTCACTCGTATTATTCGTGACACAAAGGACGAAGCTGCATTTAATTCGGCCACCCAAACAAGTCATGTCGGCTTGGACCATGGTTAACCGTAGGCTTTTGAGAGCATGCTTGATCTCCGAGAATACTTCGGGTCGATCTTCACAACAAACACAAACCTTGATGAACACATCGTCGCTAGAGTCCGCCGCTCTATTTAAGTCAAGTTCGATGTTTACTTCGTCTAAATCCGTCGGAAGTGTAAACACTTTGCTTAATTCCTTTGTTTCCGACTTCAATTGTTTTACGTGTTCAACAACCTTACCTAGTAATGTTGCCTTGTCCATCTGCGTACGTACACAAACATCGATCACTTAGCAACGGAAAATGGGAATTAATTAGTGATGCCCAAATTATTATGCGTTTACAAATTATCAATTAATGATGCCATAAAACAGGACATTAGCATTTAGCAAGAGGGCGGGTCACAAGAAACTCGTTTGACCCATCTGCATGACGTAATATCTTTAGCAATAAAAATGGGGAATTTTTAGCAACCATCATATCATATCATTTTCTGGCCAAATTCAAAAACCCTTTTTTGCATAAATATATTTAGAACTGGGTAACTGCCGACAACTTTGGCGGTAGAAATATTGGGTTAAAAATGTAGTATTTCATGAATTCGGGTTACGTGCGTACCTTATCGGAATTGGATACGAGTTTCCTTAGAGTAGCAAGCTGTGCATTGATCCGATCTCTACGCCGCTTCTCGGCTTCGCTATGGTTTTTGGAAGCGCTTCCGCCCTTACCGCTGCTGCTGCCGCCGTCACCACCACCACCATGATCAGAAGCAGGTGGTGGTAGAAAAGCATCATGGTTGGTAGATTGATCAAAATTAAGAGCATCGTGATCTTGTTGTGTACTCCAAGAAGACCAAACAAAATCCTCCATTTTGGAAGAAATTAAAGTTAGAAGAGGTGGATGAATGAAGAAGAATGAATTAGAGATATTTGAAGGTGAATGGTGAGGGTTTGTTCTCCAATGGAAAACCATAGTTTTCTTTGGGGTTATCCACAAGTCACCTCACCACACACCACTTTGATAAAATGGCATCATTTCTATTTCTATTTTTCTATTTTTCTATTTTCCAAAGAAATAATAATTGAATAAGTCCCCAGCCGCAAAGCAACTTAAATGATTATTATATCTCATGCCATACAAAACAACAGTCAGTCCATGGATCCAAGAAACCTGCTTTTTAGTTTTTATCCTTTTAAACAATAAAAAATAAGGAGAGTTGCTCAAAATAATAAAAAAAAAAATTTTTTCTTAATGCATCAATCTCGTAAATTTTGTCTCAAATAAAAAAAAACAAGTTTTATGTTTCATTCACGATTATAACATTTAACCGGTAAACAACAAAAATTAACCGGTAAAAAAGAGTTATACATAGGGTTTTTATTGTTTGAAATTACAATCTATTTTTTTTATTTTTTTCCTTATCATGACAATTAGTTTTAATTTTAACCATTTAATATATTGTTTG
The DNA here is from genome assembly GCA_020465985.1 of Centrapalus pauciflorus. NCBI lineage: Eukaryota > Viridiplantae > Streptophyta > Magnoliopsida > Asterales > Asteraceae > Centrapalus > Centrapalus pauciflorus. The sequence goes on from JAANYP010003966.1 coordinate 948,114, forward strand.
AAATAACAACCTACTTATTGTTTACCGGTTAAATGCTATAATCGAAAATGAACCAAGAGTTAATTCCAATATTTGGGATAAAATTTACGAAATTGTTATAATTTAAAAAAAAATAAAAAAATTGTTTGCTATTTTAAACAAGGGTGCTACTTCATGCACCATACTCTATAACATATAATATTTAAGTCAATTAACCTATATTACTTTCAATGAAAAAGAGAAACTATACACCCAATCATAAACAACAATTTAGTTAAATTATAGGTCAAAATTATAGAGTATGGTGTATGAGAAACTAGAGTATGGTGCAGGAAGAAATTGCCTTTAAACAATTCCCCTTCAAAAAAAAATTATGTCTTTATTCCACATCATTTTACTGCACCCCTACTATACATAGCATCTAATCTAAATAAGTAATACTTCAAATCATCATTTGATATTGAACATATATATTATTGATGACAAAAATTTCAATTAATAATAGAGGATAAAAATGAATTAAGGGGTATGATTACACATGTGTATAGTTAGTGTTTTAATATATATATATATATATAGAGAGAGAGAGAGAGAGAAAGAGGTGGGTTCAATGGAGAACCTCCATGCATCGAAGAACCTTGAAGAACCTCCATGCACCACCATAAATGCATCACAATTCCCCCGTAATGCGTCATTATTTCCACGTGATGCATCAAATTCTCGCGTGATGCATCGATTTTTACGTGATGCATTTCAATTTTTATAGCGATGCATTGTGGTTCTCCAAGGTTCTTCGATGCATAAAGTTCTCCATTGAACCCACCCCTTTATATATATATATGATGAGAACGATGCATATATGAATAGAATATGGTTCGAGAGAGTACTACCCATTATACAGCGCACCAGAAGGTACCACCTTTAAAAAAAACTTTTTTAACTTTTTTTCATAAACATGTTTTAAATAACATTACGAAGATCAATATAAATTTCACATACATTCACATCTCCTAGCTTCTAAAAAATGATGTGAACGCACACTTACATAATTTTGAAGACATGTGAACTTGCATTTATGTGATGCGTGATTTCATGCCCTTACAGTGTTCGGATTTGCGTGAAATTCACATATGATCTGTGTAATGTTAATTAAAACATTTCCATGAAAAATTTTTTCAAAAAAATTACTTTTAAAGGTAGAACCTTCTGGTGCGCTGCATAATGGGTGATACTCACTTGAACTTAAATCTATACGAATATATGATGGTGGGTTAAAAAGAAGAGAAGAGAAATTAAGGTGGGGACATAGGAGTATAGTATTGGCACATCAAATTTCATTTTCAACATTATGATTGTTATACCACTTACATGGGTGGACCTTCACCATCAATGCCTATTCGATCCATCTTGCTTTTGCAAATCCAAATTAATCTAGGTGGAGTCGTATCCCATCTCATCAAATCATCTCATCTCATCTGATTTTTTTTAAAACCATATTAACATAAAATTCCTTTTAAATTATTATATATAAATTAATTATTTCTATTATCATGTTGGATATAACAATTACATACAAGATTGTTTGTCAAAAGTAGTTGTAGTTATAGCCCTGTTGGAATCTATATATAACTTTAATCGATACATGTGTTTAGTGTTTACACTACAATTATTAATGTATTGTCCACGTTTATTCAAGTAATGTATATGTTCATACTTAAAAATGTGTAAATATATGAGTATATTGTATACGTGAATGAATATAGCATCACTAGAAAGTTATATATCTTCACATTTAAAATAGTGTATAGATTGATTAAAACTTCACATTTAAATACATGAGCAAATTGTCTTAAAATACAAATCCAATGTAACAAAGTAGAATTTAGAGCGACTCTAATATCTAAGTATTAACTTTTTGACTTTGTTAATTAATTGTATTTTTTTTTCGTAATCTTTTACTTTAATAAATATGGTAGGATTATTTATACTACTTTAAATTAATTGTTATCATTTGTTGGTTCAACCTGATCAATCTAATCAATTGATTATCAAATTGGTAAAACTTTCAAAACCGTGCAACCAGTTGTCTCAGAATCTGGGTCCAAATTAAAACTAATACCAATATGTTCTTTCATCGTGTTTATCAAATAAACTTATTAAAACTAGCTAATTGGTAAATGATGACATGTTTATGGTTTACATAATCAATCATGTGGCATTTTCTTATTGATGTGATGTTTCGTTGTTGACATCCACATAATCAACAAAGTGAATATCTTATATTGATTAGAGCATCTCCAAAGATACAATTAAATGGGTTTTTTTTTTTTTGCAGGATTTGTATGATGTGACAAAGGATTGTGTTTGTATTTTTAATAATGTTGCTCCTATTTGGTAAATTTGTTAATGAAAATGTTTGAATTTTAGAAGTGAATTTAGATGGGATTTGAATATTTGTGTCTATCTTTCTACTCTTTCTTACTTTTCTAATTTAAAGGAGGGTTTTACATGTTGCATTCAAACTCATTTCTTAAACCCCTTGTTTGGGTGCCCTTAGTAATTAGTAGATAGACGAGGTAAAAAAAACATAAAGCATATATATAGTAGAAAATAAAGATTTAAATGGGCGCATTTAGATTAGCCTAATTTTATATTAGTAAATAGAGTAAATTACGTAATTGGTCTCTATGGTTTGATCTAGCTTACGGATATTGTTTCTAGATTTCATTTACTTCATCAATTGTCATGCTTTCACCGTTTGCTTTCGTTTTTTGTCTCTCATATGTTAAACTTATTAGACCTACCCTTAAACATGTAAAAACGATCATTTTATCTTTTTGTTTTTGGCCTTCAAGTTTTTAAATAATTTTATTTTGGTCTTTAAAGCAAATTTATTTTTTTTAGATTTAATTTGTTAAAGTTTTTTAATCAAATATATTCATAATTATGAATTTAATTTTTCACTTAATTATTAACTATGAACATTCAAATACATATTCAAGATGATTTTAAGAACAATCACATCCAATCACCGACCACCACCACCAGAGCAATAGCTTTGCACCTCCAACAATCACCACTGTAAACGAAAAAATTAGGTTTAAATTCATAAATCTGATGAATTCACCAAGAACAGGATGAAAAATTCCCTTTACAATTCTGAAAATTCAAATATAAGATCTAAAACCTAGAATTCAAACTCATTGTGGAGGAGGAGGAAAAACACAACACAACATTCATAACATCAACGACCATTTGTTCATAACATTATTCCAATCCATATTCTAATCAAGATCAAAAACCATGAACTCGGAACTCTGAATCAAAGAACACGTTAAACACGGTAGTAGGGCTTTTAACGCATTTTAGTTTTTTATAGTATAGATGCACTAAAAGTAGTTAAACATGAGTTATAAGGCATGCTAGGCCCGTCTCAGCCAGTATAAAAGGCCCCGCTGACGGAAACAATAATGAACTCGATACCCAAATCTGGATGAGTTCATATGAAAACGCAAGAATGAACAAGATATACAAATATGATTTTCATACAAATTGCAAGATTTCATACAACACAATGTATATGTGTTGGTACATATGATATCACAAAATTGAACAACATATAAAATTTGATACTTTATCCTCCGATACATAAAAAGAAACAAATCAAATAGAAAATTGATACACAAATCGACTGGTTTAGAACACTAAGAACACTAACATAAGAGCCTAATTTGATTAAGAACCCTAAGAACCTAAATTGGAAACATTCATTTGACGGTGTCCATATCTGAATCTGAAACCTCTGATGATTTTCAAATCGAAACCTAACCCTAAAACATCCGTTGATTTGGAACCCTCACCATTCATGGGCCTTCACCTTAGCGACACAAAGCAGCTATGAAGTCGATATCAAGAGTCCAAAGCAGCGTTAATCAGTTAAAATAGATATACAAGTAAGTACAATTATTGATTAACACCATGTTCTTTAATTTTAGATGAAAGAAAAGAATGAGAAAGAAACATAGAGGAAAGAAAGAGAAAGTAAAAAAATAGGTTTTTAAAAGAAAACACAAATTTTTTATTCATTTGTTTCTTTATCTTTCTTCTCACTTTTTGAGAGAAAGTTTTTCGCCCTTCTTTTCTTCTAATTCTTTTCTTTTTCTTCATTTAAAAGTTCAAAGAACACAATAAGTTTTTTAGTTTCTTTCCATTTTCTCTTTTTTTACTTAACTTTCTCTTGTTAAGTTGTGTTTAAGAACACAGTGTAAATTCGAGATCAGTGAGTTGATAAAAACTTAAACTCTCGTTGGCACTAACAAGTCTTAGCAACTAGACACCTTTTCTATCATTTTCTTACGTATAAAAACAGGAACTCAACAATAATGTATAAATAGAATAATTAAACGGGTAAAAATGTCCTTTTATTAAGTTTAATAGTGGTCTATTAAATCTAACGGCAAAGGGACCGAAAACGAAAACAAAGAGCGATACCAGATATTGTTATCATGCTAGTATAATAAATAAAGTCTAGGATTGATATCTTTGTGTTGGATCAAGCCATAACGACCATTTATATATTTTACTCTAGTTAATATCTTATTGGAACAAGAAAATGTCACAAACTTTTATAAATTCTAATAAATACATTTATTGGGAGCAAACCATAATCGAGGGTCTGATCAGTTTTTAGATTTAAAAGTTTTTTAGGTATATCTTGTGATATTAGAATGGAATAAGAAAAACTAGAAGCGAAAAACGAGTCATTTGACTTTCAAACTCATCCCCCATGTGCTTAGTAGGGTCCATTTGGAGAAATATTAACCATGGTTTATTACGAAAAAGTTCAATATTGTTTTTACGTTTTTTTTATGTTTTTGTCACTACATGTTATTTTTTCTTTTCCTAAAAGTCATCAATTTAATTTTTAATTTTTAATTTTTGATTTAGTGAAATTTAGACACATCAGGTGATTGATATGTAAGAGAGAGAGACAAATAGTATTATAAACAAATATATGGTAGCTAATAGAAAAGTAAGAGAGAGTATGAAAAATGATATTTTAAAAAGTTAAATGAAAAATTATGAAATCGTTGTTAAGTAAACACGTTTTCATTTTCTTTAAAAAGTAAAATGGAACTTTGGAAATTCTCATAAACTAAACGCAACCTTATTTCATACAAAATTGCAATATGAACATCTTCAAATGTAAATTAATATTTACTAGTTCATATCATTTACATGTTTATTATGTTAAAATTTAATAATCTCAAGCAAAATCGGCTGGTTGCCAAAACTAAGTAAAAAGTTATGATTTCATTTATATTAGGGTTAATATTGAAAAAACCCCACGGACTTTCATGTTATTATCGATTAAGTTAGTGAACTTTTTTTCCGGGTATTTAAGTCTCTAAACAATGTTTGTCTTATTCAAAACTATATATTTTTGACCTGCTACCTGCTTAACAAGTAAACCAATCAGTTCTTTGAATAATTTATTGTTAAAAAAAAACCAACTATCTTTTCCAATTTTCACAATTAAGTCACTGGACTTTCTTTTTTTCTTGTTTAGGTCACTGTACCGTTACCGGTTAGTGACATGCTAAACAATTCAAATATATAGTTTTGAATAGGGTTAATATTGAAAAAACCCCACGGACTTTCATGTAATTATCGATTAAGTCACTGAACTTTTTTTCCGAGTGTTTAAGTCCCTAAACAAATTTTGTCTTATTCAAAACTATATATTTTTAACCTGCTACCTGCTTAACAGGTAAAACAGTTAGTTTCCCGAATAATTTATTATCAAAAAAACCAACTTTCTTTTCCAATTTTCACGATTAAGTCACTGGACTTTCTTTTTTTGGTATAGTGACCTGCTAAACAGGTCAAATATATAGTTTTGAATAAGACAAAAATTGTCTAGGGACTTAAACACTCGTAAAAAAAGTACAGTGACTTAATCGATAAATTCATGAAAGTTCGTAGGGTTTTTTCAATATTAACCCTTTTGAATAAGACAAAAATTGTCTAGCGAATTAAACACTCGGGAAAAAAGTACAGTGATTTAATCGATAAATTCATAAAAGTCCGTAGAGTTTTTTCAATATTAACCCTTTATATTATTATTATATATATGTATTTAAAATTTATTTTTAAATTATTAAAAGTCATAAACTTCATTTCTATTTTATAAAAGTAAGTCTTATTTGTAAGGACAAATAGCAAATTCGTTTTTAATCATTTTCTCGTGTTTGGATACTTGATTTTGAAGTTCTTTATTGACACATAAAAGAGATTTTATGCCTAGGAAAAAATATATATAATAAAAATATATATTACCTTTGCCCAAAAGTCACGGACGTACAGGCCCCTCCCTTCAATAAATTAACAGTACAAATCATGTCCAATAATTTAGTAATTATATTAGTTATTTACTTAACAGTTAACATACAAAAAGGTAACTTTATTTATTTATTTTTTTTCTTTTTTAAAAGGTTGATCGCATTTTTTATCAACAAATAAAGTAACATGCGGATTAAAGCAATATATCATAGTTTGAACCTAAACCGATTGTAGTAATAATGTTATGGATATCAATAATAAATATAAAAACATAAACTAAAATAACAATTCTAGAAATTAAATTACAACACAAAAATAAAAGACTTAATTTAAATTATAACGAAATTAAAACAATAAATTAAAAATAAAATTACAGTACGAAAAGAAAAGGAAAAATTAAGGCTCGTGTTTGACATGATTATTTTAAAACAGATTTGAGTCTGTTTTTCAGGGTACAACAACTTAAGCAAATGCTCTCAAAGTGTGTATGTATTTTACGGACAAATGATCATATATTCATGTCTTTTGGTGTTTGCATGTTCATCTGTTTTATAGGAGAAGAGTTGTAACAATAAATTAATCATCTTTTATCTGCTAATTGTAATCAAAGATTTAATAATATGAATATTATACAATCTTTATTATCAATCGAAGAGAATAATTGCTATAAAACCAAGAAGGACAACTCATTAAATCAGTGAGTTGCTAATTAATTAATAGCTGCAGATATTGGAGTAAGACCAATAAACAAGTGATCAATCTTGTTAAGGATCCTCATTATAAACCATTTTGGTTTGATCTTATTCATCTTAGCTATGTTTTAGACGTTTTTTATGTTGTTGTAAAACTCTTTAAGAACGCAAACTCATTTTATATATATATATATATATATATATATATATATATATATATATATATATATATATATATATATATATATATATATATATATATATATATATAGGGTCAGGTTCTATGGGGCACCATATGCATCGGGAACCAAAAAAGGAACCAACCACAACCCTTAGATTAAATGATCATTGATGCATCACGCGATGCATGTATTTGGTATGCATAGGGGTATTTTTGGAAGAATAAATATAACTAGTCAAATAAAATTTAATGTTATATTAATTAAATATTCAATCAATATTTAAACAATAAATGCTAATTAATATTAATTGATACACTTCCAAAATTACAAAATCTAAACAAATTCAAAAAAAAAAAAAGATTTGATGCCGATGCATATAATATTTATCCTTCAATTCGTAATGCATCTCGGTTTCTTCATCCTCATTTTCGGTCATATTCAACATCTTCTTCGTCCCACCATCATGCATCACCAAAATGGTGATGCATTTTCATCGGATTTATCTTCAAAACACGATGCATCTTCATTTGATTCATCAAAAATACGATGCATCTTCATTTGATTCATAAAATACATGATGCATCTTCATCGTATTGCATCTCGGCCATAAAAAACACGATGCATCTTCATCAGATTCATCAAAAATCATCTTCTTCAGATTCATCTTCCATAAATATCGGATAAACACGATTAATCTTTCAAAAATTTCCATAAAGAATCGTTGCCGTTCAAAAAAAAACCGTAATTTAAAAAAATAAAATCCTAGAAAATGATGTATTAAACAATTTGTTTTTTTTTTTGAAAAAAATTTCAATATTGCGTAAGAATTTTATCTTTTGATCATCGGTCTGTTTGGCCGGTTTGCTTGAATGAGCATGAATCGGCCGCGACATAAGGTTTGCAAGTTGTAGATGATGGCCAAGTTGGATCGGCTTTGTTGTATTATTTTACCTATTGAGTAATATCTATTAAATGTTGTGTTTTAAAAATATAAAATCAAGAAAATTTTATGAAGAAAAGTAACTGCTATTTATATTTAATTTATATAACTAGAAAAATAATACTATATTTATATCTATCATATAATTAATATATTTATGTTTTATTTTTTTTTTTATATATATACATTTATGTAACTAATTTGTATTAAAAATATCTACGTAATACGTTGATCAATAAATTATTATTTAATAACGATGAACATCATTATACATTAAATAAAATAGTAAGACGAAAGAATGAACAATTCAAAAGAATCTTTTACTTAAAATTCAAATTAAGGTTACAAAATAAACTTTTTATATAGGGAATGTTTGGCACACAATTTATAATAGTTCATGGTCTTATAAAAGTTTGAACTTATGACTTTTGAAAGTTCTGGTTCTTTTTTATCCATAAATTGCGTTTAGAACTTTAGATGATTTTCATTCCAAATGCTTATTTAAACTATAAACTCCAGCCATCATATGTACGTTTCAGCTCCGGCAATAGTAGTATAGACCAAATAATATTTTTTTTTAAACTAATGCAAATGAAAAAGAACACATGAAATTGATTACATGAAAATGATTACAGGATGATGTATCATGCATGATTATGTAAGATGTTGAAGGAAAATTACTTTTTGAAAGTAATCTATTGAGATTTGAATGTGGACCAAATGTTCATAGGTAGGGTTAATTCTCATGGACTTTAATGTGATGGAAATATAGGCCATGCCATGTTTTGATTTGTTTTTATTCTACTTTTATTGTCGTGTATTTAAATTTGTTTATCTAATTATTATCCAAGATTGCATCAAGAGTTAATGCTGATTTACTGATTTTATAATTATTAAACTTTAGTAAGTGTAAAAGAACCATAAATTAAATAACGTTCAATCCTTTTTTCTTTTCTTTTTCTCGCAAAATTCCCCTCACAAGGTTCCATAGTCAAATAATTTTTATTCTATTGACAAAAAATATATATATATTATTCTATAATACAAATCATGAATGGTATTTTTTTTTTCACATACTTAAAAGCTTTGTTGATGAACTCACCGTAAAAATCTAATAAAAATAATGGGTGGAAATGAAACTGACATAAAACGTTGATAAGAATTCCTTTGAGTGGATAAAAGATACCGATTTGTTTTGAGAAGTTTGACTCTTTGAATATTCAATAACGTTGTACTAGTAACTTTCACAATAATTAGTTCTTATAACATTTATTAAAAGCTAAATGTCATAAAATTTCAACGTATTTTGAATGTTGGTTTGTATTAAATGTTATATATATGTATTGTTTTTTTAATAATTAAACTTTTTGAAACATACTAGTTTGATGATTATTATTACAAGTTACCGGTCAAACTGATCAATATGTTGATGCTACTTTGTTTCAATTTTTTTAGGGTTTAAGCATAAAACCATGTGGATATTTTAGAAAGAGAAAATAGCTCTAGTCATTCCACGTGAAAAGCATTTATGTTGTGCTGTCGATATTCTAGCTTTAAGGTCGATGAGCCCTAATCGATAACCAGATTTGATTTCATCTATGTTTTTATTAAATTTGTGTTTGTCTATGGCTCTCAACAAGTCAATCCAATAGGTTTCGATTAGGGTTGCAATTTTTTGTTTTGGTTTTTGATTTGAGTTCCGATGTGGTTGTATGTTTCGATTTAAATCAATTTGCAAGTTTTAGGTTTCAATTTGGTTTACGATTTTTGTTTTGCTTTCTAATTTTGGTTACAATTTAAAGCTTTTCATATTGCTTTTGTTTTGGTTTCTGAATTAGTTTATAGATAATTGAAGGATGTGATGGTAATGGTGGCTAGAATGGAATAAAATGGTGAAGGTGGTGGTGGTCGCCTCGTCGAAAATGTAACTAGACTTGAAATCGTTGGAGAAGAATCCCTCGATCTACTCTGAATAATCATGATTATGATGATGATGATGATGATGATATGTAATCAGCCACATCATCATTTTTAAACACGTAGCAGCCCACATAATCAATTATGCAACAACAAAAATGCCACATAATCAGTCACATAAGCAATATACAAGTTACTGATCATCATAATTATCAAATTAATTTGTTTCAAAAAGTTTAATTACTGAAAAGAAAGAAAATATAATGACAAATTTTAATAAATGATGGACAAAATTTAATCAGTCACGTTTACTCTTTCTGAAATTATAAAAAATATAGTTGATGTTCCGCCAAAGGAAATTAATTAATAAATTAATAAATGATGGACAAATAAATCTATCTATAAATAGATATAAATAATAAATACTGATAAAATTCTCGTAGAGTCACATGTTATCACCATGAATTGACACGTGACATTTATTGTTTTTAAAGATAACAAATAATATTTAAACTAAATCTACCCAAATCTAATATAATATGCTTTTAAAGTTAAATCAAATCAAATCCAATAAATCTAATACTCTAATTATAATGTAATAAAAAATTATTATGTCATAACAAATACTAAGGAGACGTTTGGTTCGCAGAATGTTTATTCCTGGAATGAAATCTGTCAAGGAATGGAATTCTGGAAGGAATGGAATCTGTCGGAATAGAATGGAGGCGAGTGAAGATGAAGTCTAAGATTTGGTTTTAAAACTGATAAAATATTTGGAATGTAATTTAAATTCCATGGCACTAACCCAAGGAAAATAGATTCCTTCAAAAGTGGTGTTTTTTTTTAAAGAAATCTTCATTCCATTCCTTTTTACTACCAAACAGCACATCGGAATGGAATTTTCATTCCAATTCCTTCAAATTCCATCAGATTCTGTGAACCAAACGCCCCCTAATATCATTTTTGTTTTAAAAAAATAATAATTCTATCATTCTTGTACATTTTTGTTTTATAAAAAAGTAATATTTTTATCTTTAAGTTTTAATTTTTAATATAAACAAGTAAACAACAATATATTTGTGAATTGTGATCGATATATATTCAATTTCAACAAGGACTATTTAGGCACCAAAGATCTGTTTCATACACATTAGATTTTAGATAGGAGCATGATATCATGGACCCATATCGTGTCTTTTTCGTTGATGCCGTTCTGCTACGTTTGTGCCACTTTAATCTATTAGGATTTTTGGCCAATCTAATTCTAATTCTAATTCTAATTCTAATATATATTATATTTGGACAAATTTTACGGATTAGGTTTCCTATGTCTAGCTTCTTAAAATATGGTTGATTATTGCTTATTTGGAAACCAACCGCTAACGATATTTTGTTGTAACCTCTCAATACTATTTTTACTTGTTTATGTCCACTGACTATCATTGTTGTTAACCTTAATAATTGTTTTAATTATATTTGTTTGGGGCATTTTCGGTAAAAACCAATCAAAGTTGATTGCTAGAACTTTTGTTAATATAAATATTTGTTAAAATAGTTTGAGTTGGAACTGAAAATATATAATGACATAAAAGCAAATATATGTTAACAAAACTAATTAGAATCATAACTAATTCTGATTATTTTAATAATTTTATTTTTCATAAGCTTAAACTACTTGTAAAAATTATTTGAAGTAGCTAATTGTTCAAATAAGCTCATGAAAAAATTCATTCAAATGCTGATTGTGGATAAAACATAGATGGAATTTTTAAAAACGATACATATAATTTTCATGAGTTTTTAAAAAACTTAGTTTACCAGTTATAATCGGGTTTTAATACTCAAATTTCACAAAACTATATAAGAAATTTTAAATTGAGGACTTTACTGAGAGACAAAAACGTAAAAATTATAAAAACATGTTGATTTTTTTCGATCTTAAAATATTTAAAACATCTTTAAGATCATTCCAAATACACGAGTTTGAATTATACATTTATGGATAACCCCAATGGTTAATATTGTGTTTAGTTACTGAAAAATTCCAAAATTTTCATCTCACATTTCAAAAAAAAAAAAAGAAAAATTGTTTACTTAATAACAATTCCTTAAAATTTTCATTTCACTTTTTAAAATAACATTTTTCATACTCTCTTTCTTACTTTTCTATTGCTTACCATATATTTCTTTATAATACACTTTATCTCTCTTAATTTTGTATCACTTATCATATTTTTAAATATTTTATGATTACCCATCTTATTTTATAAAAAACTAAAACTTCATCATCTAAACAAGTTTTCACTTTTTATAGAAACTCTTGTTTTTTTTTCCGGAAAAATATAACTTGAAAACTGAAATTTAAAAATGACTAGTTTCGTTAACTAAACACAGAAATTTCTCAAACACTTCTTGTTTGGGACAAATAAGATAAACTTAGTATTTGTTTGAAAGATAAAACATGTTATTGTACAAAATATTGTGTGAATAATTGATCTTTCATATAAATTTAATGTAAATAATCGATCATTAATAACAATCTCACATATTTTCAAAGTGTATTATTTGTGATTTCTTTACAAGAAACATTATATTGTTAACTTAAAAAGTATTAGAAAAAAAATTATTTTTTTTAAAGGTGATATCTTCGTGACACTGAATTTTCAGATGAACTCTTTTGAATACACACACATATAATCAGGATGAAATAGTTACTATAACTTTCACAGCCTACAGGAAGTAACATTTCAAACAATAAAATTTTAAACTTTTTTACATAACATCGTATGAAATAACATTATAAGAGTATATAATTTTGTTTTTTAAGTTTTTATCAAGTAAAATAACAAAAAAAAAAACATATGAATCAATGAGAAATCATGTGAATGTGATTAAACAGTCATTCATACGTTCACATGATTGTTTTTGTATTTTTACTTGATTAAAACTCATGACATCAACATGCATTAACTTATAATGTTTATATAATTTTATGTAAATTCTTTTTGAAAATATTTTATTTTAATTGATATTTCCAGTATTCTACGATAAAGTAGTTCTTCATATATATATATATATATATATATATATATATATATATATATATATATATATATATATATATATATATATATATATATATATATATATATATATATATGGATGATATCCATTGTGAACAAGTTATCGTTGTGAACAAATAAAAAAATAATTTAACTATTCATATATATCAACAACTGTTTGTAACATGATTCATATAATTCAAATGGTTCATAAAAGTGTCTACAACAATATTTAGAACATTCAAAACGTTCATAGTAGTTTTTATAACAAGATTCATAGAATTCAACAATATTAATAAGATTCGACAAATTTATAAGATTCAATAAAAATTCATAGTACCTAATAAGATTAATAGAAGGGTTTGGTGGTGTTTTTAACAAGATTCATAATATTCAAAACTATTTTATGGTTGTTCATAATGTTCACAATGATAACTTGTTCACAAAAGATATTTATTCTATATATATATATATGGACACACACACAAACACTAAAACTTAAAAAAAAAAAATTTGAAAATATAACCTATAATACCATTCAATCCTATACTACCATCAACGTCTTTAACCGAGAATTGAACTCGTAACCTACAAGTTAGGAGATACTGCCAACCTATAAGTATGTCCTACCCTGAAACCTCTACTAAAATTGAAAGTCTCGACTTAAATCTACTTGAGAGTTTTGATTCTTGCTTACGCCTAGTACAACTTTCTCTTTGAATGTAACGCCCATAAACTTTGTAAATTCATTTTTTGCTATTTTATAAATTCAAAACTATGAAATTTCGTTATCATATTTGGAAAGAGCACGAAAAATCGTAAATAATGACTATAATACTGAAAATTTCATTTTTTGAAGTATCGGATGAAAATACTAACTGTATACGAAATACCTGATTTAAAGGAAAAGAGAGCTGACCAAAAAAGTCAGGCCCCTCTTACATGTCTCCTCACCTCTTCCCCCCATACTTTGAAATTCCAAAAATCAATTTTGTTTCTATCGAGAGGGTGTCGTAGTCACTACACCACGTCATGATCATGACCATGTTGTAGTCACGACTCCTTGTTGTGGTCATGACCTACCTAAAAACCCACAAACTCCATTTCAATGTGATGATCATTTTCAGCTTTTGTAGTGGTCACAACCCTTGTCTAAACAGAATTCTCAGATTTATTTTTTAAGTCAAGAAGTACAATTATTTATGTTTTCAGGTCTGTGAGTGTATTTTGTGGGGTGTGACTAGCTGTTTGAGTTTGGAGCTCAAGGATTTTTTATAGCACTGTGAGTAACATGATTGCTAAACTCTAGCTCCAAGACCCATCTGAACTTTTAAAAATTCATGCAATTTAGTAATTCACCTCAGCAACAAATAACAAGGAAGATCTATCATTGGTCTGAATCCAGAATTGAAAAAAGCGCATCACTTTCCATTTGACTACTATTTTCCTCGGTTGTATTCAGCAGTGTAGAGAATCAAACTAAACGTACCATTCACACAAAAGGAAAGTTGTCATAAAACTATAAAAGAGGGTACAATTTAACTAAAGGAAGGCAACTAAACAAAAAAAAAAATCCAAAAACAAAGAAATACATGTTGAAATCAATATAACAAGTTGCATCATATCCACCCTCCTATCAGCCCGATGTTTTGGTACACATTACACAATTCATCATTATACTCATTTTGCTGCCCTACCCAGTTGCAAAAAATGCCTCAGTCTATCCAAAAGAATATTACAAGGAAAACATATATCCACACACTAGAAAAGCACCATTAGTCTCCCACTATAATAAATTCACTCCATCTTCCCTCCAAAACAAGTAAACTATCGCCTTTTTCCTCAAAAAAGAGACCCATGTAGATTCTTCCAGCACCACAACTATTCACTAAAGACGCCTCAATCAATAAGAGCCCATAGACGGCATCCCAAATGGGGGCATTGGTGGCATGCCCATTCCACCCATAGGTGGTGGTGGAGCAAACCCTCCACCCATACCTGGTGGAGCAGGTAGTGCAAGAGGGAGTAGTTGAGCATACATATTCTGCAAGAAAAAAAGAAAAGAAAGCATGAGCTTCAGTATAGCTGCTCTTAGTCCTAACTTTGCACATGAGTAAAAGATAAAGAGTGATATGAGCAAGTACCTGCTGCTTAATGACATCCTGCTCCTCATTCTCCTTCGCCTTACTTTCCTTGATTGATTCTATCTTGTCCTTGATTAGTTCATCAACCTTACCAGTGTATTCACGGATAAACTGCAAGAAAAACAAATAACCATAGAGATCTTGAGACCACTAAATCAATAATTCAAAGTAAGCTCATTCGTCAAGTGCAGGAAGAGACGAGGACAGTTCACCTGAAGCAGATATGGGAAGGCAAAATCAATCATGTTGTTCAACCAGGCTAGCTCAAGAGCAACATCTGGACGAATCAGATCATAACATACAAAGAGACAGGAAGCAAAGCATTCTTTCTTTCCCTGCAGAAGCAATACAAGAGATTGTTACCAAATGAAAGCTGAAATGCTATAAATCTATCTCATGCAATAAAAAGAAAAACATGAAGATTTTTCAAAAAAAAAAAAAGGTTGCAACAACCAAAAGATAATCATGATTATGTGAAAAGAGATCATCCCCAAAAAAGAGAGAAGGAATTCAGCTGTACTAGCCCATCACATAGAAGATGTAATAAAAAGCATAGCATGCAAGTATTAAATATAAAATCGATTGAATTATTCGAATGACTCCCAATATAATGAGATAAATTTTCATACCTGCTCAATGAAATAAACTAGTAACTCTTCAGCAAGCTCACGATCACCAGATTGTGAAGCAGTCTCCATTGCATCTTTGTAAACTTTGTCTTTCTTAGACAATGCAATAGATTGTTTCCATCTACCAGCCTTCTTGTAAATATATGCAGCCACACGCCTCATTTCAAGAAGCTCATGTTTCTCAATCTGCCAGAACATACACAGCATATGAAATGAAATTTTTTAGATGAGAAGAAACAACCCCCTCCCCCAACCCACCCTGATTTAAAAAAATGCAAAAAAAAAAAAAAAAAAACACGCAATTAACGTCACCTTCTGTGCAAGGCCAATCTGGTCAAAGTTATCATGCAAATCAATAGATACACGCAATCTATCATAGTCTTCCTCCTCGACATATATTTCATTTAATGCCTCGTTAACAGCAGATACATTATTGCTCTGAACTGCAACCATGTATGGTTTCACAAGAGGGAGTTGGCCTGCCTGTAGTTTGTAAAGGCAGAATAGAATACATAATCAACATCAAGTTTGCATGGGAAACTGAATGCTAAATATAATAAAATATCCCTAGGTCTGGCACAAACCTTTCGCATTATGTCCACCACACGTGTGTGGTCAACACGTAGTGCAAGGACATTAAGAACATCATTAATAAGGTCCGGATGTTCTTGCAAATAGAAGTGAACTGCCTTGTAATAGAGCTCAACATTTGCCACTTTAACTGCAATATCCTTAAATTGCATATGATCCCAAGCATCTGGCGAATGATTCATGACGGTTGTGGCAGCATTGTCAAACTCATCATATTGAATATACAAATAGGTAAGTTCCTTCCAGTGTTGTTGCTCATCACAAGCACGGATTAGCTTTGGAATGTTAAGACGGGTTGAGAAGAGTTTAATATGCTCCATCAGCTTCTCATGGCGGTATCTAGCATAGAGCACACCCAACTCGGTGAAGATGCCCATATGAGCCCGTTCCAACCCTAAGCCGCTCTCCATAAGGGATATCAGCTCATTGAAACATCCTCTATTTTGGTAGTACTCACTAACCTCTTCTAGATCATCCACCTACAAATATCAGAAAAACCTTTAAACACTATCCAAAAAACATAAAAAGATCACATCCAGCATTTATAAAAAATCCTAACCAAAATAATAGAAACAGATCACAGCCACCATTGATAAAAGAAAAATTCCAGATATTGCGTTCTAAAGTTGAGATACAAATATTCAGAACATAGAACTTGCAGAATGATATCCAATATCAGCAGACACTAGAAGGTCTAGAATCGTCACCTGCACAATAATATTCAGCCCACATATCTGAGCCAAGCGGAACTCCTCGGCATCAACACAAGCAAAGCAAACTTCTTTCCATGTCTTTGCGCTATTTGCTTTACGAGCTGCGTCAACAGCACCTTGAAACTGTTGCAGCCTCACAAGTGTGACAGCCAGCTTAGCCCAGTTGGAGATGAAGGCGTATATTATCTTGGCAGCTTCATACAAGACTTCATCAAACAAACGATCACCAACATTTTGGAGGTTGGCAACATTTGGCATGAGGATAAATTCCTCAATGTCGCTTAACCTGTCAATCTTTGCATATGCATAAATGAGCTCACTATCAACCTTTGGCTCCTTGATCTTTTCTCTCACCATCAGAAGATACTTCACCAGATCATGGTAACATTCTGTATCCTCAGAAGCACGAATAACATCCAAGAACTGGGTAGCATCATCCGCGCGGATGAATGATTCTATGGCATCGCTCACTAGTCCCTCTCTGAGTTGCGCTTTCGCCACCTGACTCCATACAGCATCTTCTTCAACACGGAATGCAAACTCAACAGCCCGTGGAATACTTTGGATATTATCTAGCAACACATTGACTGCTTGAACATTTAAGTTGAACTTCTTGAAAATTGCAAATGCCTCTTCATAAAGTTGTGCTTCTACAGCCACCTCTCCAACAGCAGGTCCATCAAAGTTGTCTAATCTATTGACGTAGTCCATAACTCGTGGTGGGTCTGCCTTGATGGCTGTCAAGATAAGAAGGTTTTGCAGATTGAAATTCCCACTGAAAGCAGAGTTTTGAAGGACAATTTTCTCAAGGAGCTCAATTAGTTCATGGGGAAGATCAGCCGTCATGAAAGCTTTAACAGCAGCAGAAACCTGCTCAGGGCTCTTGCTCTCAGGCAAAGCAGTGGAAACAACTTGATCGATGAGCTGCCTTCTATATTCATTGTCAGGGTTAAGAACCTTCTCCCAAAGATCACCATCCATCCTCTCCACAACATATCTAGCACAAAACAAGATAATATATTAGCTGGCATTATCAATATATATGTAATACTCCCTCCATCCCAGTAAATTTGAACAATATTTGACCCCACATGACTTAACTAGATGTTTGACAGTTTATCAAATAGGTATATGCCGCTGGATAAAGAAACATAACTTGTGGATAAAAAAAACTTTCCCAAAAAAAAAAAGTTGAATTTTTAGGGACGAAGGGAGCAAATATAATAAACCGCAAATGAGTTATGTACCTGGATTGCAACTTAAACAGAGAGTTCTTATTTGTTACATTGATAAGTTCATCATCACATTGCCCTCTGCGGTATGCGACAACAGCAAGAGTGGGATCTCGCTTCTCACAGTATTTCCCCACAACACGCGAATCGTAATACGGATTGGTGGTGAGGAAGTGCTCTGGATTATTATTGCTGTCGATAATAATCTTACCCAAAGCATTATGGACATGGACATCTTGGCTTCCTTCACTCACAAGATGCTCCAAAAACTGAGTTAGTAACCGCAATCGATTCCTGCAAGCAACAAGTAAATAATATAAAGATGCAAACTAACAGAACAAACATAACAGTGGACCTAAGCGAAAAGAGAACCAACCTCTTTTCACACTCATCCACAAGAGGCTCAACAGGAAGCAGAGATCGAACTGAAAGGATCAAACCTTTGATGAAATCCTCTGGGCACTCGTCGTCTAAAAGCTGTCCTACGACTAGCGGAGCATTCCCTGGGTTGACCTACACACACACCACATGAGCCCTCAGATATACCAGCCTTTCCAAACCCTAATAACTGAACTGTAAAAAACTCTTTGTAAAGTATCATACCTTCTGAACATAACCTTCAATATACCTAAGCATGTTGTTGGTATAGAGGTAGTGAGTGAGATCTGGAACAAAGCCAAAGCGGTCACACACATTAATCAATGGCCTTGCATCTGGAAGCTTGGCTTCCATCAGAAAATTTTTGGTCTTTTCAGCATCATAGAAATTTGATTCCCTTGTCACGCGTTCAACCTCCTTAATTTGTCCCGTCTTTGCAGCCGCCTCAATGTACTTGAAGTGTATGTCTGGATCCTCACTGGTTTTGAGTGTTGGTAAATGAAAGTAGGCAGCATAAAACGACACATCCAAAAATTAAAAGTAAAATCTTTGCATACACTGCAACATTTAAACACATTACCTGGAGCTCAAATACGACCCCAAAAAGAAGTAAAGGCCTTCATATGATTTAAAGTTCTCAAAAAGTTTAATACATGCTTCAACGCCCAGCTGCTCACAATATTCCTTGGCAACCTACAATCCACACATAGTATCAGTAGCTAGCAGAATGGAATATGATAATTGTAAAGAGTTAATGAACTTCCACCTAAATTAGTTCGACCCTGGAGTTTAGCCAGTCACATCGAAAAACGAGTCATCGTTACCTGAACAATTATCTGAAGGTTTCCTCTCAAATTGACCAGTAAAAGATCCTTCATGCACTCCAGCGCCCATTCCCGTGATAGGGTTCCAAAAAATTCTACAAGGGACTTTAAAGAGAAAGCTAGTTGGGTACAATTCCAGCTAAAAGTTACAAAGTAAACAAGCCCAGAAAGACAAACCTGTGGCTCAATTGCATGAGTGTTCACAATAACACGTTTGATATCAGGTAATTCACTGTAATGCTGCAGAAAGAAGCAAGTATATCAATCAAGCAGGTGATATAGCTTCAAAGGGAACGCATACAACATTCTGGACGTTAGCCAACCTGAAGGGCTCGGACATAAAGACCAGCTTTCTCGCAAAGTTGAGCAATACGTGGTCGATCATAGTGACTGAACATACCATTGGCTAATATGGCATCAGCAACATTAGGGAATGTTACAAGGTTGATTTCAAGGACCTGCATAAATAATGGATATGTGAGTCTGCAGATATCCTAGGTTACTAAATAGTAACTCGTTAGCATCAACAAGATGTAACCTTAGTTTGGAGGTGAGCATGTTCTGGCAAATTGGGCTTGAGGACATCCAAGAGGAAAGCCGTCGCCTCCCTAATCAAGTTCCTCTGAAGAGATGGCAGAAATCCATTTAACATTAGTTTACTTACTAATCATCCCTTTCATTTTACTTGGATCATAAAACCAGTCAAGATTGAGTAAAGGTAATTTATCTTGACATTATAGATTCTTTAGAGTTTACGAGGATGACATGTTAGAAATATAGCGAACATGCCTGAAGAAAAAGATCTGTAATGGTGTTGTAATCAACAGGACAACCTCCTTCCATTTGGGCCATCATTAAAGCAAAATTAACAGCTCCCTGCAAATAGCAACAATGTTAACATCCATGCACTTAAACTTATGGCATCCCAAGTGAGATTCTTTAAGTTTCAGAGAACACTTTTTGAGAAAATTGATGTCTGGATCACCAAAAAAATGAACCAAGGAAAAACATGATCATATCTGCCTCCGCCAGTTGTTCAATCATATCACAAACATACCTGTGGGTCCGATCGAAGAATTGTTTGCAGAAGAAACAAATAATCAGGTGAATACCCAACCTGCATCAATCATGACAAACTTTATGAGGTTTATGGCAAGATGAAAAATATTGAAACTCTATTTACAAGGGATGTATTTTATTTGACGGGTTGTTTCAGTGTAAATCAGTATTTTGTCAATCTACTGCATCAAGAGTGATGTTTACCTGCTTGGAGTAAATCAGTATTTTGTCAAACTCCCTTCGCTCAGCAAAAGCTGCAACAACTTTTGGGGTTGCTCTCGCTTTGATGTAAATTTTCAGTGCAAGATCATTGTCCACAGTCTACAAGGCAAGGAAGATAAACGGTAAACAAAATGACAACATTTTGCTGATGTGAGTAAACACAAAAAATTGTAAACATTTATCCTTATACCTTAACAAGGTCTCCAAGTTCCTCACTACATTCCAGCTTGTCTTCAGCTAACCAGTTCTCTAGAAGATTCTTCTTGTTCTGATTGACAACTAGGCGGGAAAGCTCCAATGATTCAAATGCATTCAGTTTTCCTTTCGTCAGAAGGGTCCCAAAGTACTGCAGTAATGGTGGTGTTTGTCCAGCTTGCACAGGTACACTCTGCAATGAAATACACAAAGGTTAAACAAAGAAAAATAATTCAAGTAAAATAGCAAGCCATCTTCAGGTCTGAATAGTGGATAAAGAGGTTCTATCATAATTGGAGAAGTAGATACCTGAAATTTTGCAACTGTATCTGGGGTACGGAGAATGCCTTGAGGAGATTCTGCTGCAAGCTCAGCAGCTTCTTTGTACTTGGTTTGAGCAAACAGTTCTTGGAAACGCTGAACAACCTGAAATGCCCAGATGTCAATTAGTCAATAATAATCCATGAAGAAAGATGGCTGCATATAACTAGTATATACTCATTGATTCGTCACCAGTAGATAATATGGGAGAACTCGTTATGTTATGTAAAAAAGGCTTGACATGGTTTCTAATATATTTTTGCTTAGACCAATTACAAGGGTAACACATAACACCGATACATATCCGTGTGAAAGCCCATCAGGTCCAATCCTTGGTTTTAAAAGGCGCGAGGCGCACCGATGCGAAAAAGGTTCTAGAGCCTGAGGCGCGAGGCGCAAGGCGAAGCGATGGCATCACGTACGCGAGGCGCACCTTATAAGCAAAAATATCTAATTTATTTTGATGATACATTTCACTAATAAAAACACAATAATAGCATATTTTAGCAACTAAAAGTCGAGAACACCATTTATATTATGGGATCTGAAGATTTTACGTTCTCCAGGTACATATCTTACCCTGTTTTAGGCAGGATAAGGAATAAATAGCTGGCTGACAGAAAGAAAAAAAAGAATAAAGCCTGGCCTGATTAAAAAAAGAAACAGTTTGTATAAAATTATGAAGGCTCAATCGACGTGTGCAGGATGCGACTGAGGCGTCGCCTGCGCGCCTGTGCTGTTGCCACTGTGATGCGCGCGCCTCTGAGCGCCTCCTGCGATCGACTCGCATCAGACCTAGGATGCCACAGGACCCTCGCCTGGCCTCGCCTTGCGCCTAGGCGCGCCTCAGGCGCGCTTTTTAAAACCAAGGTCCAATCAGACAAAATAAAGGTGCTATTTGTTTTTTAAGAGGTTAAATGTCTGAAGTCTGAAAACCACATCTGAAATTAAGAGGTGGTCTTAAGATCTGAAATGTAAAAATAAGAGGTGATCTTAATATTGTTTGTTTCGTAATATGAAACATCTAAAAAATATTATATCCAAGTAATTATATTATAATTAATTAATTTATATAACAAAATTAAATTATAATAAATAATATGATACAATTTTTAAATTATAATTAACTGAACTTGTATTTTAATCAACACCTCAAAAAAGATAACTGAAATTATAATAATTAATATGATAAATAGTTTTAGGTTTGTAAACTAAAGAAAAAAAGACCTCTTAATTTTTGTTTCAGACCCAAGCCTCCCTCTTAAAAATTAAGAGCTAATTCAGAGGTTGCAACATCTAACACTGAAACTAAACAAACAATCTTAATTTATTCTAGATCTGAAGTTTAGACTTCAGACCCTTTTAAAAGCCTCTTAATGAAAAACAAACAAGGCCAAAATGTTCCCATTACACAGATTGTTAATTGATCCAGCTTGGAACAAGCCACAGCTACTCCATGAGAGAGTACAGAACCTGGCTAATGTACCACTCCTATCTCCCTTTATTATATCGCTTTAACATCCCTTGCTATTATATCTCATTGCAGCCTGTCTACAGGTTAGCATCACAAGTAACAACCATCAATCTTCTTCCCTCTTTCAGACCCATTAGTTCAGCAACAAAACACTAAGGGGTTGTTTGTTTAGTTCTTAATGGAATCATTAAGAAGTCATTCAAAGGTAAAATGACCTCTTAATGATTCCATGAGAGGTAAACAAACATGGCCTAAGTAATGATTCTACGAGCTCTGGTGAATGCAAAAGGCAATAAGAAGATAATTTTCCATGTATCTACGGATCTACCGGATTCAATACGACAATAACAATCACAAACTTGTACAAAATGCCTACAGTATGATTCAGATTAATGTGTGTGCCTAAAACAGTCTAAGATACAAAACCAATAAACAATTGCTGGGTTTCACATTTATGATATGCTTACAGGATTTTTATCTGACTCGCAAGTCACAACCATCTTCATCGGAATTAGTTTTCATGAAGCAATGGGAAATACCAGTCATCAAACCCCTGATAATAATTTAGGCCATTATGTTTATGTGTTTCAGATACATTATCCAAAATAAAATATCAATGTTTCTGAGTTAACTTCTGTAACATCCCGATTTTGAGATAGGTACGTGGAATTATTTCATTGGATTAATTATTTAATTTGGGATCCGGGGATATAAAGTTTGTATTTTGTGATAGCGGGTTCGGATATTGGGTGTCGGACCGAGTTTAACCGAAAACGTATATATTTGTGAGCTCCCTTCTTGCTTGCTTCATTTCTATCCTCCCAAATCTGAGATTTAGAGTGTGCTTTGTGTGTGTTTTGAATTCCAGCCTCTGGTTCAGCAGGAATTCGTGGATTTGAGCTGTGATTCAAGTTACAAATCAGTCATCATCTTCCTTCTTAATATTGAGGTAAATTCGAGCTTTAATTCGCGGATTAATTGTTGTTAGTAGTATATAATCAAAGGAATTATGTTTGTTTATGTTTCTGGGTAAATTCGAGATGAATTAGCTGCTTAAAATTGAGCTGGAATCGGGTTTGGGGATTAAATCCCCTGGCTGTGAAAAACAGAGCATGAACTGGTTCTGTTCGTCCGTGAGCGCGACCGCGATCCCTTGATCGCGGGCCGCGATGTTCTTGAGATGATCGCAGGCGGTTTGAGCCCGAGCTCGGACCGCGATGTGAGCTCGGCCGAGTTTGAGGTCAGCGCGGCCGAGACCGTGATAGAGTCAGTGCGGTCGCGATGGGTTGAGTTCGGCCGCGATGAGGCTAGGGTTTCGGGTCGGGTTTTTGGGTTCTGTGAGTCGTGTATTTGGATCCTTGGGGTCTCGAGATTTGTTGAGAATTGTGTATAGAGTTGTTGGGCTGAGTTTGTGATATTGAGATTGTGTTATTGTGCTTTCAGGGTCTCGTGTTGACAGGGTAGGGAAAGGGCAGGGAACCGAGACTTAGTTTATCTAGCTGAGCAGGTGAGTTTGCATGTTTTTGTTGAGATACTCGTACGATTATTTATTAATACTTGCATGATCTTTTACTGAGCTTTTTATGAGATATTACGAGTTTTCTTACGAGTTTTTATTGAGATACTATCATGCACGTATTATTGTGTTATATCGAGAACTGTGTTTTATATATGAGATTTGGGACACTTGAGCTGTTGAGATACTAAACCGTACGGCTGGGCAGGGGTCGGGTCGCTCCCGATTCCCTTTTGAGTCCTGACGACTGCTTTGTGCGGTCTAGGGATTTGGGTACGTGGATTCGTCCACACGAGTTGAGTACCTATTTGAGTATCATGTGGGATCTCATATACTTGTTCAGTAGAGAACGCTGAACGTTTTATTATTGAGCTTACTTTTTATTGAGATTTACAATCGTACACTAACCCTTGCACTCTCACCAGCTTTAGCTGACCTGTGTGTGTTGTTGTGTGTAATCCAGGTGACCGGACTGCTAGTAGGCCTGCTGCACCAAAGTAGGTTTACATTACTTGTGATCGAGGAGTTAGCTACCTTTCATAGAGGTAGTTATATTTTGGGGATTGTTTTATATACTTCGGATAGGTTGTGTAATATTCAGGGACTCCCGTGACTGTTTCTTATGTAAAATAATGTTTTAAATTATCGGGTTTCTGCGTGTATGTTTGGGAATAGTGTAGAGATTATTATAATATATCATTGCTGATGTGGTATTACGTGGCATTATGGGTTAGTTTGAGGGTGTTACAAGCTTGGTATCAGAGCCAAGTTTAAGAGATTAAGTATCTAGTGGATGCTTAAGCTTAAACCCTAGAGTCTAGATCCTTGGATTGTAATCCGAAGTAGAGTATTAGGTATGAACGAGTAGTGTGTAGAGTTTTGTAGAGTTGATTTGTGTATTTTCTATTTGTGCAGGTTGTTATGGACCGTCAGGGCAGCGGGCCTCAGGGGGATGACCATAGGGATGATGAGCCTGTGCGTAGATCTGACTTGTATTCTGTGATAGGTCAGATTCTAGATGAGCGTTTTCCGGGTCAGAGTATGGGTAGGGGTCGAGGTGCGGTGCCTCCGCCCGAGGGAGGCCAGAGTTCTGGAGCTGGTGCTTCTTCTTCTAGCCAGCCATCGCGAGGGTCCTTTAAGGACTTCATGACGGGTCGCCCTTCCGAGTTCTTTGGTGGAGTTGGTGCCTCGAAGGCACTGGATTGGTTGAGAGAGGTCGAGGCAGCATTTCGTATAGCTCATGTGGATAGGGCAGATAGAGTGAGTTATGCTTCCTACCTTCTGAAGGGAGGGGCATTGAGATGGTGGAGTTCAGTTGTCAGTGCTCGTGGAGTCGATGAGGCCTATTTGATGTCTTGGGAGGAGTTCCGTACAGAGTTCGAGCTGCAGTATTGTCCGTTGGACACGAGGAGAGAGTTGGAGCGAGAGTTCATTCATCTGCAGCAGGGATCTAGATCCGTCCAGGAGTATATTGATGTGTTTAATGATAGAGCTCAGTTCGCGCCGCATCAGGTAGCCACAGAGGACCGAAAGGTCAATATGTTCATCGAAGGTTTGAGGCCAGACATTAGAGAGTTTGTGGGGATGTTGCGTGACCCCACCTTTTCATCAGCGATGGAGTATGCCCGCCGCCGAGAGCGGGAGGTGGAGAGACAGCGGGAGCAGTCGGCTCCCCAGAGACAGCGTATCGAGCCATTGGGTCAGGGCCAGAGTTCTGGATCTTCGAGATTTTATAGAGAGAGCCGTCAGGGTGGGTATTCTGAGCAGCAGGGACAGAGTTCAGGAGCGCAGCGAGATCAGAGACGGGATGATAGGCAGTTGGGGGTTGGTCAGAGTCAGGGACAGGGTCGGGGTGGTCAGAGGCAGCAGGGACAGAGTCAGAGGCAGTCACAGAGTCAGGGTCAGAGTAGTGGTGGTAGAGGTTCCAGAGATTCGGGGAGTAGGGTTGGGAGTTCAGCCGATGTCGAGAGAGATTGCCAGCGATGTCATCATCGCCATGCTGGGCCATGCGCCCCCGAGCATCTTCGATGTTTCCGATGTGGCCAGTATGGTCACACAGCTGTTGCATGTACCTCCCAGGAGTCTCTTTGCTTCCGATGCGGGAAGCCGGGTCATATGTCTCGGGATTGTCCGAACCCGAGCGCGGGGTTTCCAGGGTCGAGTTCGAGTGGAGCAGGGCCATCTGGGTCATCTTCGGCACCTCGGGGAGGAGGAGCACCGAGGGCTCGTGGCAGAGTTTTTCAGGCTACTGCTGAGGAGGCGCGCGAGTCGCCTGATGTTGTGTCTGGTACGTTTATCCTTAACGGACTGCGTGCCTTTATTTTATTTGATTCGGGATCTGATCGTTCATATGTATCTGCCTCCTTCTGTGATTATTTTGCTATCCCTTCATCTGAGTTATCTGTGCCTGTTATTGTTGAGCGTGTTGATGGTAGTACTGTGTTAGTGAGCCGCATTTATAGAGATTGTGCATTAGAGATAGATGGCCATCGGTTTTCCATAGACTTGATGCCTATGGAGATTAGTAGTTTTGATGCCATTGTTGGCATGGATTGGCTGACAGCGCGTCAGGCGGATATCTTCTGTTCTAAGAAGATGATTCGTATTCCTGTTTCTGAGTCAGAGTTAGCAGTCGTGTATGGCGAAAGGCGTAGGGGAGAGATGAGTATTGTGTCGATGGCGCAGGCGCAGAGATATGTGGCGAAGGGATGTGCCACTTATTTGGCTTATGTAGTAGATTCGAAGAAAGAGAAGAGGGAGGTCAGTGATGTGCCGGTGGTTAGAGATTTCCCCGATGTGTTCCCAGATGAGCTGCCTGGTCTGCCGCCGGACCGGCAGGTTGAGTTTAGGATCGACCTAGTTCCCGGGGCCGTTCCTATTGCGCGTACGCCGTATCGGTTAGCTCCTACTGAGATGCGCGAGATGATGACGCAGCTGCAGGATCTGTTAGATCGAGGGTTCATTCGCCCCAGTTCTTCGCCGTGGGGAGCCCCAGTATTGTTCGTGAAGAAGAAGGACGGGACGATGCGCATGTGTATCGATTATAGAGAGCTTAATAGGGTAACGGTGAGAAACCGTTATCCTTTGCCGAGGATTGATGATCTTTTTGATCAGTTGCAGGGAGCGAGCTTCTTTTCGAAGATTGATCTGCGTTCCGGATATCATCAGCTACGAGTTAAAGATGAGGACGTGCCTAAGACTGCGTTTAGGACCAGATATGGTCATTATGAGTTTTTAGTCATGCCGTTTGGGCTGACTAATGCCCCAGCAGCATTTATGGACCTGATGAATAGGGTCTGCAGGCCGATGCTCGATCGTTTCGTGATTGTGTTTATTGATGATATTCTGATCTACTCGAGGAGCAGCGAGGAGCATGGCCAGCATCTGAGAGAGGTCTTGAGTACTTTGCAGCGAGAGAGGCTATACGCCAAGTTTTCGAAGTGCGAGTTCTGGCTTCGAGAGGTGCAGTTCTTAGGGCACGTGGTGACGAGCGAGGGCGTTAAAGTGGATCCAGCAAAGGTCGAGGCGATCATGAGTTGGGGCCAGCCCACGTCTGTATCTGAGGTTCGTAGTTTCTTGGGTTTGGCTGGATATTATCGGCGGTTTATAGAGAATTTTTCGCGGATCGCTGTGCCGTTGACGATGTTAACTAGGCAGTCAGTGCCGTTTGTGTGGACTGAGGAGCAGGAGAGTGCCTTTTTAGAGTTGAAGAATCGGTTGTGTAGGGCCCCGATTCTAGCATTGCCAGAGGGTTCTGAGGATTTTGCGGTGTATTGCGATGCTTCCTTCACTGGGTTGGGATGTGTGTTGATGCAGAGAGGCAAGGTGATTGCTTATGCCTCGAGACAGCTTCGGAGTTATGAGTTGAGTCGGCCGGTGCATGATCTAGAGTTGGACGCCATAGTCTTTGCCTTGAAGATATGGCGGCATTATCTATATGGGACGAGATTTACAGTGTTTACCGACCATAAGAGTTTGCAATATTTGTTCAGTCAGAAGGAGCTGAACATGAGACAAAGACGTAGCATGGAGCTCTTGAAGGATTATGATTGTGACATCCAGTACCACCCGGGGAAAGCTAACGTGGTGGCAGACGCTTTGAGCAGGAGATCCTATGAGCAGACGGTTGTATCCAGAGCTTCTCGATTAGAGGTCACATCGACCTTGATTGATAGTCTGCGGTTAGCTCAGGAGGAGGGTTTGAGAGGTGAGAATGTGCAGAGAGAGAGATTAGCTGGTCAGCTGGAGTTATTGAGCAGAGACGATAGAGGTTTGATGACTCTCCGTGGTCGAGTATGGGTCCCCAGAGTAGGTGGTTTGAGACAGCTGATTCTAGATGATTCCCATAAGTCTAGCTGTCGATCCATCCGGGTAGCACGAAGATGTACAGAGATCTGCGAGTTCATTATTGGTGGCCAGGGATGAAGAGGGATGTAGGGAAGTATGTGGAGGCGTGTATGACGTGTTTGAGAGTTAAGAGTGAGCATCAGAAGCCGCATGGCAGACTTCAGCCGCTAGAGATTCCAGAGTGGAAGTGGTATGATATCACCATGGACTTCATAGTGAGACTCCCGCGGACTGTTCGTGGGAATGATATGATCTGGGTTATTGTTGATCGGCTTACGAAGAGTGCCCACTTCTTGGCCGTTCGTGGGACTATTACGATGGATCAGTTGGCGCGCCTCTACATCAGCGAGATTGTTGCGAGACATGGAGTTCCGAGATCTATTACGTCTGACCGAGATAGCCGATTTGTATCGCGATTCTGGCAGAGCTTCCAGAGAGAGTTGGGCACCCGAGTTCAGTTGAGTACGGCTTATCATCCGCAGACAGGGGGTCAGACGGAGCGAACTAATCAGACTCTGGAGGATATGCTGCGGGCTTGTGTGATTGATTTTGGAGGCAGCTGGGATCTTCATTTGCCGCTTGTTGAGTTTGCATATAATAACAGCTACCATGCATCCATCGGCATGCCTCCATTCGAGGCTCTCTATGGGCGTAAGTGTTTGACTCCGGTGTGTTGGGGAGAGGTTGGGGAGCGTCCTATCGGCGGACCAGAGATTCTTCAGGAGACTAGCGACAAGGTCGCTATGATTCAGCAGCGGATTAGGACAGCTCAGAGTCGCCAGAAGAGTTATGCAGATCGCCGGATGTCCGAGTTAGAGTTTCAGGTCGGAGACTCCGTGATGCTTAAAGTCTCACCCTGGAAGGGTATTATTCGATTTCGTAGGCGAGGTAAGTTGGGACCGCGTTATATTGGGCCATTCGAGGTTATTATCGAGAGGATCGGGGATCAGGCTTGTCGTCTAGATTTGCCTTCAGAGTTGTCGGGAGTGCATAATGCTTTTCATGTTAGTCACCTTCGTAAGTGTTTAGCCCGTGATGATCAGCGAGTACCGTTGTCTAAGATTGAGGTCGATGATAGACTTCAATATGTTGAGCAGCCTGAGGCAGTAACAGATCGGAAAGTGAAGAGGTTGCGTAATAAAATGATGGGCGTGGCGCTTAGTGGTTAAGGGGTTGCAGTGGAAGCAGCCTACGAGGGAGAGAGTCGACGGGAGAGGAGAAAAAGAAAAAAAAAAAAAGGTAGCTCAGCGCCAACGAAACGGGGGAGCCAGAGTCAGAGATGCGCAGCCGTTATCCTCACCTCTTCGTTTCGAGCTAGATTCTGAGGACAGAATCTTTATAAGGAGGGAGGACTTGTAACATCCCAATTTTGAGATAGGTACGTGGAATTAATTCATTGGATTAATTATTTAATTTGGGACCCGGGGATATAAATTTGTATTTTGGGGTATCGGGATCGGATTTTTGGGTGTCGGACCGAGTTAAACCCAAAACGTATATATATGTTGCTTCCTTTGTTCTTGGATTCATTTCAAAATCCAGAGCTAAGATATATGTGTGTGTGCCTATGAATTCCAGCAGTCTTATTCAGAGATTGAAGCTCCAATTCGTGATCCAAGCCTCCAATTCCTTCATCAACTTCCTAGTTACATATTGAGGTAAATTTTGAGCTCCAATTCTTGGGATTTGATGTTAGTAATTGTGAAAAACAGTTGAATTGAGTTTAATCATGTTTCTGAGTAAATTCGAGCTGATAATTGCGATTAAAATTGAGCAGAAAATGATTTTGGGGAGAAATCCCTGGTCTGTTGAGAAACAGAGCATGAACTGCTACTGTTCGTCCGTGAGCGCGACCGCGATCCCTTGATCGCGGGCCGCGATGTTCTTGAGATGATCGCAGGCGGTTTGAGCCCGAGCTCGGACCGCGATGTGAGCTCGGCCGAGTTTGAGCTCAGCGCGGCCGAGACCGCGATAGAGTCAGTGCGGCCGCGATTGTTTGAGTTCGGCCGCGATGAGGCTAGGGTTTCGGGTCGGGTTTTTGGGTTCTGTGAGTCGTGTATTTGGATCCTTGGGGGTCTCGAGATTTGTTGAGAATTGTGTATAGAGTTGTTGGGCTGAGTTTGTGATATTGAGATTGTGTTATTGTGCTTTCAGGGTCTCGTGTTGACAGGGTAGGGAAAGGGCAGGGAACCGAGACTTAGTTTATCTAGCTGAGCAGGTGAGTTTGCATGTTTTTGTTGAGATACTTGTACGATTAATTATTAATACTTGCATGATCTTTTACTGAGCTTTTATAATCGTACATTAACCCTTGCACTCTCACCAGCTTTAGCTGACCTGTGTGTGTTGTTGCGTGTAATCCAGGTGACCGGACTGCTAGTAGGCCTGCTGCACCAAAGTAGGTTTACATTACTTGTGATCGAGGAGTTAGCTACCTTTCATAGAGGTAGTTATATTTTGGGGATTGTTTTATATACTTCGGATAGGTTGTGTGATATTCAGGGACTCCCGTGACTGTTTCTTATGTAAAATAATGTTTTAAATTATCGGGTTTTCTGCGTGTATGTTTGGGAATAGTGTAGAGATTATTATAATATATCATTGCTGATGTGGTATTACGTGGCATTATGGGTTAGTTTGAGGGTGTTACATAAAGTTGATTAAAAAATATAACAGACAATTAAACCATACATAATTGAGTCTTTGATATATCATCATTCATAGATGTTTTATACACTCTTGGTTTATAAAGTTGCTACTTTTAGATTGAGTGAAGTTTATGATATGAAAAAATTCCATAAAATTATATTGTTATTTTTTATTAACGACATTTAGGTCATAATTCTATCATCAAAACTCTTAACTTGATAAAATATTTTAAATATATATTTAAATTAAAAGAAATTAACTTGTAACTCAATGATCAAATGTTTATTTTCTATAATAACCCAATAACTCACAGGGCCGGCCTAGAGCACATGGGCAAACGCACCAGGGCCCAATTCACTATAGGGGGCCCAAAAAAATTTATATATTAATTTAGCACAGCTGTCCAGTATTAACTTATATGTTTTTTGCGCGATAAAAGAAATAAAAATGTGTTGGTTCAGCTGACAATGATAATATCTTGGAATTCCAATGACGTGGGATCGATTCCCATTGTGTGTATTTTTTTTAATATCCCATCACTACCATTTGAATTTTCATCCACAGTTATCGTCTATTTATTTTATATCAATAAACTATCCATCAAATTCAATATTTATACTTTTGTTTTTCAACGAGTTTGATTTTCTTTTTATTTTTGCTTATCACATGTGTTATGTTTTTTATTATACGACTATTAAAAATACTAATGAGACATGTATTTATTTCTTGGGATGTCATTTATTTTTGACACATATGTTTACTATTTATATTATGAATCATTTAAAATTTAAACTTTTTTTCTTAATTTACTAAGAAAAATATAATTTAATATTGTATGTAATTTTTGCCCAATTTATAATCATACGAATATAAAGAATAGCGTTTTTTTCTCAATATTATTTAATTGTAACTTTTTTATACGAATTTTGCTTATATATATAGAGTGTCATTTTTAAACCTATGCTCCGGGTCTCAAAAATGATAGAACCGGCACTGATAACTCGTCATAGTTTAATTTTTTCTTCATTAATATAAAGTCATTTAACATGTTAAAACACTCTAAAGTGAATGCGGTACTATGGACATTTTAGTCATAAAGACATTCGTGTACGATTAGCAAGTGTCAAAAAAACTAAAAGCAGGCTTAAAAATCAAAATTAAGGCAAAGTTCAGTCAAATTGGAATTTATTTAAGTTTAGGGGTTCTTTTTTGTAATAAATCTTGAGTTTAAGGGGTATGGATGACTGAAAAAGTTATCAGTTGTCCTAAAACATAAATAAATCATAAAACAAAAACTGAAAAAGCGTTAACACTCCCGCGAAAGACCCGTTCCTTGCTTACTCCAAAATAACAACAGTCGTCCGATTCAATTTTTCTCAATTCGTGTTTAATTTGAGGAACACACAGTAACAACGTGTTAATGTGTGTATGAATTTTATGAACGTTCTTCTTATTCTTGGTTGATTCTGTGTGGTAATTGTGTAGAATCGACGATGGATGTGGAGTATGATGTCATCGTTCTCGGCACCGGCCTCAAAGAATGCATTCTCAGCGGTCTACTTTCTGTCGACGGTCTGAAAGTAATTTCCTGCATTTCTATTTTTCTTAAAGTCAAAATCTAATAATCTGTATGTAACATACAAATCTGACGTTTATAGCTGATCGTTATATATATATTTCTACTCTAACGAGTCGTTGCCTCGTTGGATACCCTAAATTTGAACAATGAAGGAGCTATTATGTTTCATCTATGATTAGAGGATTTACGTATCATTTCCGTTCATATAGTGAGATAATTATGCTTCATGCTTTGTCTGATTCAATTATTGGTATGCTTCTTACGAAAATGAAAATTCCAGAAATTATATTTTAACCGGAAACAATCATGGACCGTTAATTTAGATAAATATGAATGAATACGGCATTGTTTATAATTCATATTGTGTCACATTTTTACTCTTCAAGTGCACATTTCACTTTTAACGTCTAATCAATCCTTCATCTTTGTTATTTGTTGATGAAAAGTCTTACTATCTGCAAGTACCATCAACATGATCTTGATGTTGTTATCTCTTTGAAATTTAGTTTAAATCTTAATACTCAGATCTATATATATATTCTGATGGAAATGATTTGAAATTTAATATATTAGGGAGCATCATTATAAGAAAATATTTTTTCTTTGCTCGATAGTTACTTAGACAAGTAGGTTCTCCCCCCTCAAGAGTTCAGGAAGGTCCATGATAAGGTAGATCAACCCTTGTTGGCAAGCTAGTTTGGTGCAGATGAACCAGCTCCTAGCTATTTGTTGAAAGCTTATCAGCTTAACCCTGTTTCTCCACCTCTTGTCTTCCAAAGCAACTTGATTATGCACTTAATGATATTAATTGTATGGTGTTAAAAGTCAAATTCACTGGATAACTGGAACTCATAGAGGACATCAGCTTTTACTTTGTTTGAGGAAGCTAAACTGTGGGCAAATCTTTTGATTAAAAGGATTGTGAAATTCCCTGAACAACATATAAAACTTGACAGGGGTTATAGTCTTAGCAGTGATATAAATTTAGTTTCATGGATTATAATTATTACTGGAAGTGTTTAAAAATCAAATTATCAATACACATCCAATTCTCTATATTATTAGATTGGATGACCATTTCTACAGGTACTGCATATGGATAGAAACGATCATTATGGAGGAGAATCAAGCTCTCTCACTTTGAATCAGGTAACGTGCGTATAAATATAATTTGTATATTTCATACATTCTATTAAAACATATGATGTGTTTTACATTAACTTCCAAGTGATACCTCATCATATCAATACGTTTTTGAGTAGTGAAAGTGAGCTTTAAGAGTTAAATGAGGTTTAAAGTGAATGTTGAGATTGCCACTTATTCATGAACAACGTTACCTGGTTGTCATGAGTACTAACTCTGATCAGTTATATTTTCCCCTTGGTTATAGCTTTGGAAGCGTTTTAAAGGGGATGCCACCCCTCCAGAAAGTTTGGGCAGTAGCAAGGAGTATAATGTTGATATGATTCCAAAGGTACATTTATAGCTGCAGTTCTTTTCTTCTGTTTCTTCCTTATTTATTGATTATAATTTCATCAGTTATAATAAAATTGGGCTTCTATGTCTTTTCGGTAGTTCATGATGGCAAATGGTATTTTGGTACGTGCTTTGATCCACACCAACGTTACAAAGTATCTAAATTTTAAGGCGGTAGATGGTAGCTTTGTATACAATAAAGGGAAGGTAAGTTGACTACCATGTTTCTCCTTTTTTTTTTTATTATTCTATCCTTCCATTTATCAAAATCAAATTATAATAATTTTTTCATTTTCATATGCTAAACATATAATTTGATATGCAGATCTACAAAGTTCCTGCAACTGATGTCGAAGCATTGAAATCTACCCTTATGGGTCTTTTTGAAAAGAGGCGAGCACGGAAATTCTTTATATATGTCCAAGACTACGATGAAAACGATCCTAAATCTCATGAAGGATTAGATTTGAACAAAATTCCAGCAAAAGAGCTCATTGGGTATGCACCTTTTTCTCTTTGTTCTAGACAAGCATGTCACGATGTATAGTTGTAAGTACAATCTCTCAGGTTTTATTTTCCTTGTTCATCTAAACTTAAAGAGAGATTCCAAACATCAATATGCACAAACAAGTAGCTAAAGGAAATTAAAATTGGGTCTTTAGAAACCTCTTCTACTGTTATAGCTTGTTTTGTTAGTTCGATTATTTATTTTAACTGTATATTTAAGCTGGTTTAAACTCCAAATGTCATTCTGCATCATCCACAGACAGAAAAAAAAAAAGTTAAATTACGTCTTCCACGATCAAGCTGCAGACTATCTTACAGCTTCCTCTCCATTAACACCAACTACCAAAATTTTATTCTGTTGGTCCTTGAAACAATCTTCCTGTTTGCTGAAATAAAGATAAATGATAAATGTTCAAATTGAGATCTGTTGTATTTTTTATTGAATTTTTGCTTAGATATAAACTAGAAAGTGGTCTATGATCTGTAACTCTAATATTCACATACGATAATGATGCCTTTTGGATACCTTGTGATCATCATTAAAATTGGGTACCATATAGAGTTTAACTCATAAAAAGAAATGTGTACCATGAAGTCAGTTGTCTACCTTTTGGTCAACGACTGTATATATAGATCCCCACATTCCTTTTGATGCAGGAAATATGGTCTTGAAGATGACACAATTGATTTTATCAGTCACGCGTTGGCACTCTATACAAGCGATGATTATTTGGAACTGCCGGCAATAGATTTTGTGAAGAGAATCCGGGTGCAACTTTATACTTATCGTTAATTATTTGTGCTTAATGATATTGTCTGTTAGAATTGTGCACTTGTGCTTCACTTATTTTAAGTCTGAATTCAATCTTTTGCTCATTTTACCAGGATTCCTGGAGAGTTCTATATATAAGACGTATTCATGATATATTAATTTGAACATTAAAATTGTATAATATATTGAAAGATTGTATCCATACTTAAAAAGGTGAAGAATGGTATCAGTTTTTTGCTCTAGCAGGATACATTACCTTAAGAGGAGGGGCTAGCAATCTTTAGAATATAACGTTATTAGTAATCACACAAATTCAATCTTTCTTATGACTTGGGACTTGATGATGTGAAGTTGTACAGTCATCCAGATGCAACAAATAGGTCAAGGAAGTTCGTAAACTTGGAAACTCTCTAAGATTAATTAAATTATATATGAGAGCTAATACATGAATTTTATAGACAACTTCTCATTGAATAACTAAAAATATCACCATCAAGAACTTCTGTAAAAATAACTTGTGGCCCCTGAATTTTTCCATTCGAGTTATTTGAATAAAAGTTAAGATTTTCTTCGCCAATAATATGAACTTGTGGCCACTGTAGTTACTACATCAAATTGGGTGAAGTATTCTATTTTATTCTACCTAATCTTAGAAAACCTTGATAATAACTAGTGTCTATTACCTTCCCTGAAAGTTATCAACTGATTAATTTGGTATTATCTCTGGTGATTGCTTCCACAAAGCTCTATGCAGAATCTTTGGCACGTTTTGACTCAGGATCTCCTTACATTTATCCAATGTACGGTCTTGGAGAGTTGCCACAGGTTAGACTGCATATCTCAGTTTCTTGCAAAATTTCTGAAGCTTGCCATGTACATTCTTTGAGATCGTCAATCGTACAGGCATTTGCTCGATTAAGTGCAGTTTATGGGGGGACTTACATGCTTAACAAGCCACAATGTAAGGTACCTTATCAATTCATTGCACCCAGTGAAATTTGCATATATAGGTGAAGCATGTTAGCCTCATCATGTTGGAGCATGTATAGTTTCTCAATCCCATTATTTTTTGTCTAATAATTTATTTCGTGAAAGAGAGCCTTAATAGCTTTTCCCATCGTATTCGTATAGATACGATAATAATATGTTGGATCAGGCATTATAGTTTCAAATCTTCAGTTAAAAGTATCTTTTCTCAAAGATTTCCTCATTGGTGAAAGTAAAGTTGTTTCCCCTGCATTGGAAATCAACTTTCTGTGATTAATTCTGAAATTCTCTTCTACTTACATTAGTTATGTTTTGAAGTGCATCCCATGACTATTCCTGTAAAATTTGGTTGAATGCAGCTTTTATCACAATCACTGTATATGTTAGCAGAACTGATCTTGGAACCGATTTGGACTTTTCGTGTAATGGTTAATTTCATATTGAAAACATAACCGCATATAACAAGGTTTTTTTAAGGATATTTTATGATTATTCTTCCCTTCAGGACGTATTCATGTATTATGGTGGTGAGTGAAACATGGTGCTTAATAATTGTTTCTTGAAGAACTAAATCCATAATTCCTGGAATCACAGGTAGAATTCGATGACAGTGGGAAGGCTATTGGTGTGACCTCTGAAGGAGAAACTGCTAAATGCAAAAAAGTTGTATGTGATCCATCATATGTGCCCGATAAGGTAATTAAGTACCTCTAAGGCACACATTCCGACTACTTTTGTTTATTGTAGCTACAAATATGTTCTTTTTGGCTTTAACTCTTGACAGGTCAAAAAGGTTGGGAAAGTTGCTCGAGCCATATGCATAATGAGTCATCCTATCCCAGACACCAATGATTCTCACTCAGCGCAAGTCATTCTGCCACAGAAACAACTTAATCGAAAATCGGACATGTATGTTTGATGTGGTGGATTATTCTCTAACTTTTTAACATCATAATGATATAACACTATATCTGTGGCATAACCTGCTTAAGGACTTTATCTGTGGCATAGTTCATGAATCTTTTTTACAACAAATGAAATTCATGAGTTTCAAGCCACCATTTCTTTAAAAACTTTGATCATTTCCGGACTTGTGAAAGCCAGTTGCTTTTACAAAGTCAACAATTGTACTATTTCTTTTACAAGCTTTATGATTGTTTAACAAAATATTTTAATTTTTATTATTTCAGGTATCTATTTTGTTGTTCTTATTCACACAATGTGGCTCCACAAGGCAAATTTATTTCTTTTGTCACAACAGAAGCAGAGACTGACAACCCTGAGAGCGAATTAAAGCCTGGCATAGACCTTCTGGGACCTGTGGATGAGATCTTTTATGAAACTTATGAAAGATTCGAGCCAACAAATAATGGCGATGCTGACAGCTGCTTTGTATCAACTGTAAGTAGGCATGTGGTTTTTTTAGTAAATATTTGCATTGACATCATTCATGTTAGTTACCTAGCTACTCCATTCATCCCATTATCTTCAATCCATTTTATGATGACAAAGAGCAAACAAGTCAATATAGGATTAAAAGCTTACCCCCAAATAAGGAAAAAAAAGGAAAGAAAAAAGAAGTTTGCGCTTTTCATGAGGCATCACAAAAACAAAAGTTTTGCTGTTTTAATAGGATGGAATGGGTTTGTGATTATATATGTTCCCATAAAATCTTTTCGCAAACATTATTTTCTTGTCACGATGAAAACAGATTCCTATTTTTTTAATGCTAAAAGTCTTACTTTGCACTTTCCCATTGTTTGGAAATACTTTGGGATATGGTTTCTTGAGTTAGACAATGATTATACCGTAGTAGCACCTAACTCAAAGTTGGTTTACAGCACACAGCCTTTCTTTTATGATTTCAAAACTTTCAAATATTATTGGTACAACTTATCTCTTGCAGAGTTATGATGCAACAACACACTTTGAGACAACAATGAAAGATGTTCTCGCCATGTACACCAGGATAACCGGAAAGGTTTGCTTTTGAATTTGTGTACCTTAACTAAGAAACATGTTTTTGTAGACTATATATGTACATTCAGGAGACTTGAGACATAATTTGAGTCAAACATGATTACATCTTGCATACTACAAATGACACACTTGCTAAGGAAAATCATCTTATAAATATATTTGATACTCTACATTTGTTCGATTTAATATTTAGTTAAAACATTCTAAATCATCATTTTCGTTGTGCTCCTCCAGGAACTTGACCTTTCAGTGGACCTGAGCGCTGCTAGTGCTGGTGGTGGTGAAGAATAAGTTCTTTACGTCACAGCCAAACACCGTTTCTTGGAGAACTACACTACGGTCACAATATTTTCCTTATTTTTGACATATACAGGACTTGATCTATAAATCATGTTTATTTCTCATTCTAATATCACAAAGAAAATAATGGTTCTATATGTTTTGTAATACCTTTCCTTCCACATGCCTTTGTACTTTGTAGTGAAAAGAAGTAATAATCAATTGTTTCTTCCGTTTCTTCTTCCCATTCAATACAAATTACGTATTTTGTAGACATATAGTGTAAACTGATTGGTTTAATACTTCGAAATCAGGGGTCCAAATCCATATTGTTATCATTTCCTTGGATAAAAAAAGTGATACAATAGAGCGTAGAGAGATTCAGGAGAGATTGGTCCAAAGTCCATTAATTTGGGATCAGTTCATCTAAACGTTATATACATATGTGTGTGCGTTGTTGTTATTTTAATATAATTTCTTGACCAAATTTATTGACTTTGGTTGAAACTAGAACGAGTTTGGCAGATGCAGAGTATAGACTCGTATAAATTTTGGTCAAAGTCAAGACCCGGACAGTAAAACAGGGGTCAAGGGGGTTGCATTCCCTTGCGGGGTGTTCAGGGGCAACACTCCTAGCGGGGTCCAAGAGACGGAGCTCCTGGCAGTGGTTTCGCTGACCGGTCAGCAGACGGGATCAAAGGGGCGCTGCCCCTTACGGGGCTCGGGACAGCGCCCCGAAAGAAATCCTTGTCTTCTAGTTATATACTATCTTTCAAGAAATTAGTTTAGTAAATATGTTGATTTAATTTCCTATATATTAGTTAAGAATTGCTAATTAACAAATGTCAAAATGATAAATTATAAATATTTTTAATCCGTTAATATTTATTATGTTCTACAAATTAAATTGGGAGCAAATTGGTATAGTGCGATTTTAGAGGATCCAAATGCTCAATCCCTCTTTTCTAATTATATACTTCATCCGTTCTAATTTAAATTTTCACATTTCTATTTAACATTGTCTTAAAATAAATGTCCACTTACAAAAATAGATTATAATAATTCATTAAATTCCATAATAACCCTATGTTTACAATTAGCCATCTTTTTCAGAAAATGATTAAATAAACAAGGGTAAAGTTGTCATTTAAGTATAAAGAGAAGCAATAATTATTCGCTTTTCTTAAATTATGTGTTTTTGTTCAATGAACATTTAAACTGGGATGTATGGAATATTATATTTTAAGAATTTAGTTTAAAAAAGTAACCGACTTAGTTTCTATATATTAGTTAAGGATTGGTAATTGACAAATGTCAAAATTACAAGAGGTTGATTGACATTAGAGCATGGAAAGTGGTCATATAGTTATTTATTAAATAGTTTATGAACTCACGTATTATAAGGATAATTTATAATAAATAAATGGTTTGATAAAATGTATATAAACTTAAAATTAAACCATATAATGTTAATTTTTATAAATAAAAAAAAATAAAACAAAAGTACAGTTTGTGCAATTATCTTTTTAGGTTAAACGTGGTAATGTCATGTGACAATTTGTGTTCTTTTTTATTATATAGATTAGTATTGTATTTATATTTTATTTAAATAATTATAGTAGTAATAATAATAATAACAATAATATTATTATTATTACTAGATTAATACACATGTCTACATGAGTTGACTTAATAATAATATTCAAAAATAAATAAATAAATAAATAATAATAATAATAATAATAAATTAGAGTTTGTATAATTTTAGTTAAATATCATTAAATTAGTTAAGTTAAAATGGAGTGAATTTTATTTGATTTAAATTTAAATTGAATTGTAGTAAATGACAAATTGAGAAAATTCAATTGTAGTAAATTGAATTATTATAAAAAAGATTATATCATTGATTATGGGGTGAGAAAGTAACCCTCGTAAAACTTGAAGGGTTAATTGGCATCAACCGGATTAACTTAAAAGGGAAGAATGCAAAAGAGATTTTGGTTTGCCAAAGGGGGAGTTCCGTGTGGCCCGTACAAAGTTGCCGTTACATGGGTTCTTATTACCCCTGACTCAGAGTCTTCACAAGCTTCTACTCTCGGTGATCAGACCCTTTCTAGGGTTATATTACGATGGGGACGATTTCTTCCTTTAAAGCTACGAAGAAGAAGTCTCGTTTCGATGGTTCCTCCGTCGTCGACAATTATAAGTTGTTGGAATCATGTAAGTATTGCCTAGCTTTTTCAATCTGCAGTACCAGTTCACACACGTACACCTATTTATTCTACGCATTTTGATGTTCAGGAATCACGGGAATATTGGTTTGTAACAGTTCTGGATAAAATTTCGTTCCTAAATTGATGCGAATTTTTATTAAGTTTTTGAGATAGTTTACGTTTGATGTCTTAACAGTTAGTACAAGTATGTACGAGATTTGACCTTGAGACTCCTGATGTAGTAGCAGGATTGATGACTAGGATTACTCTCTAGTCCATATCAATTTTGAAATAATGATTGCTGAGATAGTTAATGTAATGGTCAGGACCAGCGGTTAGGGTTAGTGTCTGGTTTATGTTGAGGTGATCAATGGTGGATCCAAGAATTCTCTTTTCATGGTAGCACAATGTTAGGGTATCCTTCGATTGCCTTTTTTTTGGGCCTTTTCTCCACAGTCGGCCAGATCAAGATAAGTAATATAATATACAAAAATCTTTGATAAGAAAGTGTATTACATCAGGACCGAAAACAATTACATCCTATAATTTTTCTCCGTGGTTTTTATTATATTATACTCTAATCAATTGTCGTATTATTGGTAAAAAAACATCTCACCTTACTCCCAACCTTTTTTGGGAAAGTCATGGCCACATGGTTGACAAGGACCTCTAATCAAAATATTTTCATTTAATATCTATTAAAATATCTGATTGTTGCCTGAGGGACCTAGCCGCCTCTAGGAAGTGGAAACCTGACTGTCTGAGGGCACAATGCCTCAGCAAGAGAGGCCGCGCTTGTGGGTTGGGGGCAACACCTATGAAGAAATTTCAGAACATGGATAGATTGTCTGACTGTTGATAGAAAATAAGCTCGTATATCATCTGCAAATGACTGAAAAATGGCAGTTGCAGGATGAAAATAATGACAACTGAAAATTTTTTGTGAAAGACAAACGTTACATGGAAATGGGGAGCGTGTACTTGTTACGTCTTGCGGCATTGTAAAACAGGCGATAGACCATTTCGTTCGACACAGTCCATGACAATTCTGTAGTCATTCCAAGATGGTTTTCACTTGGAGTTGCAATTTGAAATGCAATGTTGATTACTTCTGATAGCGTTTTATATTGTATGACTATGTCATAAGATGAGCAATAGATGGACTGTCTTTTGCAACCTGGCTTATTAGCTCACTTTATAATCCGGACCTTATGTTGACCCTACCTTGACAACACTCCTTTCTTCGGGTACATGTTTTGATCTTTTCATATTGTGGTGTTTTGTTACACACATACATCTATAAGCTTCTAAATCCAATTTATTAAATTTACTGTCTCCCCCTAACATATCTTTGATTTGCTACACCCCATGCATCCTAAATATTAAGTGGATCATAATATATAGAAGAGAGTGAGATGATTACTTCTGATAGCGTTTTATATTGTACGACTATGTCATAAGATGAGCAATCTCTATGTCTCTCTGTTTGCTTTCATTTTACATGGACTGTCTTTTGCA
Organism: Centrapalus pauciflorus; assembly: GCA_020465985.1. Taxonomy (NCBI): domain Eukaryota; kingdom Viridiplantae; phylum Streptophyta; class Magnoliopsida; order Asterales; family Asteraceae; genus Centrapalus; species Centrapalus pauciflorus. The sequence continues at coordinate 990,833 of JAANYP010003966.1, forward strand.
ACCTGGCTTATTAGCTCACTTTATAACTCTGACTCTTATGTTGACCCTACCTTGATAACACTCCTTTCTTCGGTTACATGTTTTGATCTTTCCATATTGTGGTGTTTTGTTACTCATATACATTCATAAGCTCCTAAATCCAATTATTAAATTTACGGACTCCCCCCTAACGTCTCTTTGATTTGCTACACCCCAGGCATCCTAAATATTAAATGGATCGTAATATATAGAAGAGAGTGAGATTTAGATAAAGTTTAAGTTTAAATCAATCTAAATTGAGGTGGAAGATAACCGGTGCACATTTTGTCCTGAATCAAATTATCAAGTCTGAATTGGTCATAGTCTATTGCATAAATATATGTTGATTGTTAATCATATATCCATTTTACAGTCAACCACTTTTCTTGAGGTTGACGAGATAGTTTCAACTGCCTACTTCCTATTTACCCACAGTAGCAGGAGGAATGGAGCCTAAAAGACCGGAACTTTCAGTAATTCTTGATGAAGCGGTTAAAGAAAGGATCTTTCAGTCAGATGCTGCGTTTCAATCTAGTTCTTCAAACTACGACTCAAAAATGTTATCCGGATCCAAGTTTTCTGATCTCTGCCCTGGAGAAAGTTTCAATCCTTCTATTCCTATGTCCTCTAAAGCTGCCACTGAAAGAAAGGTAACACACTGCACCCAACGGCTTGTCTTGGCTGATGTATTTCAGCATCTGAATTTCACTCATCGATTTCATTTAATGCACAACAAATTGTAGTATTGGTGTGGAACAACCTAACTGTTATTCAATTCGGTTACTTCAGAATGAACCAATTTCTATAATCTTAGACGAGGACAATGATTGTTCATGGGCAATGGTGACTAATGAGATTGCAGATGCTGAAGGTATAAAGTACATCTAAAATCATCTTAGTACTTTAGTAGTAATGTAGTATCATGTCTATAATTGGAGAGCAATGTGTTCTTAAATACTGTGTTCATTACCTCTTCAGGTTCATCAGGAGATCAGATCCATGAGCACGAGATTACTTCGCAGAAGAAGGTTAGTGTGCTTGTGATCCTTCTTAAAGTTGATAAGGGAAGTAATAGGAGGATCTGATAAAAAATTCATGCTTTGCTGGACTTTTCCAAATTGTTTTGCCAGCATCATTGCCTGCTGTGTCGTCATGTTCACAGCTCTAAGTCTGTTATTCATACCAACAATTTAGTCATACTAACCTACTACGATGTATGATCGATACTAGAGAGCATGAATAGTGACATGGCAAAATGAGCACGTCAAATGAGTTGGGTAATGGCTGAACAAAGGGGTTTGGTTGGCCCACAAATTTTTGTTCTTTTTAATATTATTTTTATAAAAAATCAGCGCAGTATATGTATCGCTAAGTAGTTATTTGAACACTTTTGTCAGCCTCATGGTCATGTTCATCTATGTATCATCATTTCCCTCAACCCTGTAATAGTTTAAACTTGATTTTATCATGTTTGAAGATGAGGAAGTAAGAAACAGAGAAAATTTTAACTGTATGAGGTTTCAGAGATATTCTAGCTTCATAAATGTATAGAAGATTAGGCTGTGCTCGTTAGAAGTACTGACTGCATAATATTGGCTGCTTCATCAGAATGGAAATAATGGTTTTAGCTTGTTTTTTGCTGGGACATACAGGAATCTGTTGTTGTTCACCCAGAATATCTTACATATGGAAGAAACTGTTATCGGAAAGCAAAGTTGATTTTTTTAAGCGGTTCCATTAAGCTCAGTGTTTCAGAGGAAGAAGAGCCCATGGGTTCTCGTAGTTCGGAATGGAAAACTATGGATCTTATTAGTATTGAGTCACGCTGGTTGGATCCTGTGAGCTTAAAATTTTCAATCTAGTATATATACATGCTCTAAGTTTGCTTTTTTATATGTTGAACTTCTTAGTTATACTTTTTGCATATTCAGCTTAATAGGGCTGATGTCTGCCTGTATATCAAGCCAGAGCACCCAAAACTAGCCACCAGTGGTCAAAAGTCAGGTATTTGCATTTCCAAGATAATTTTTGTGCATGTGCATTTTTAGATATTGCTTCAATACCCTATCTACATATTCACGTCAGTTTTAGAAAAAGCCTAACAAATCAGCCTGATTATACGTAAAAAGTAGTATCAAGTGTTTGTCGTCTCACATATTGCTTCTTACCTTTCAAAGTTAATGATAGAGTTTGAAATTGAATTGGTAAAGTGCTGTATTTTTTTAATTTAATAATGATTTTACATATTCAGGGCTTAGGTAATGGGATAATGTCACAAAATAGCTGTGTACTGTCAGGTTTGGTATGTTTTGGGTATTATAGTTTTTTTTTTGGTTTGTTTTAAGTATTAAACTTTTCACAGTGATCCATTTTAGTAATTAAACTATTTGTATTGGTTCAATTTGGTAATTAAGCTTTCTGTATTGGTTCATTTTGTTAATCGGAGTTTTAGTAGTGTATTGTTTTTGTAACTTTTTTATGGTTTTTTTGTGTGTGTAATGCCTAAAACGACTAGTGCAAAAAGTTTAATACCTAAAATAGACCGAAAAAACTATAATACCCAAAATGCAGCATATCCAAAAGTTTATAGCTATTTTATGACATTACCCCTTAGGTAATCAATTCAATGGTATTTGTTTACTATATCTATATATTTAGTTAGATAAAGACTTGAATCCAACATTAGAAGGGTAGTTGACCTTCTAGTTATTACTATTTTCAGTTGGTAGTTTGTACTTTTGTTAGTATAATAGATGAAAGTGGGGCTGTTGTTAGAATTGAACAGAAAATAATGTAGACTATAATTCAGTTTTAAGTACATTTCTTGAACTATCTGTTTTGTTAATAGAATTTCTGAATTCTTGTATCAATCTATGATTGTGTTTCTGGAGTGCATTTTTGCTTGGTCCAAATATGTAGTTGATCGGAAACTCAACATATTTCAGTGGTTTATCAGTCTCCTCTGATGAAATCCTCTTTCTTCATCTGGCTATGCACTTTAGGATGTAATACAACAAGCATTTACAAATTAACTAGTAAACAGAGTTTGTTACGTTCCTTTTCCTTTCATGGGTTGCTTGGAAGTGTAAATACCTCTAAGAGCCAAGAGGTTGGAGTAGTTGTACCTACTGAATCAACTACAATTGGGGACCTTCAGACAAATTCTACTTAGTTTGCTGCTTTATAGGTCTGGGGAAACCCAAGACACACTCAGGACCCATGTAGGAATGTCCAAGTTACGTAGATGATACTTTCAGCTTATGATATAGAATGTGGGTTTAAATGTGGTTTAAAATTTTGTTGTTAGATTTCAGAACATGCAAGATACTAGTGTGAGGTAGATAGGATATCCATAATTAACTTCAGGGTTGTGAACTTGTGACTTTGCTTAAATATCTTGCAATGCATATGTGTCAACTCTTCTGCTTTTGACATATATGGGTTTAACTTCTTACAAATGCATGCATGATTAAATATAGTCCTAAGTCGTAACTTCATTTTGGAAGCAATATCGCAGGCATTTTGGAGGTTAAATTCACTGTTTGTGACCCTTGTTGGAGTTGGACGCAAGAGTGTATTAAATCTCTGGATGAGCAATACAAGGAAAATTGGGATGTTGATCTTGAGTGAGTTATTTACTTCTCTAGTATGCTGCTCGTATACTCAACTTAATGTTTCTTACTAGGATAATTCAAGTATGCACTTCCCTTTTTGTGTTTTTATCCTTTTTCAGAGTTTAAAAACAAAATATTCCTTCACAAGTTAAGAAAATGTCAGACTATGGTGTCATACTGTCATGTGTGACATAGCATTGATCATACATTTTTTTCTTCTGGTCTTCGTGCTAGGTGGCTTATGAATTATAGAATATCTTGAAAAGGTAGATGATTTACTGTTTGATCAAACTTGTGAAAGTGTCCGGAAAAAAACTTGTCTGCATCAAGATTCCCAACGTGGCACATCTGTCATCTCTTGTGTGCTCGTCTGGACAATGTTTTACATAGTAAGAAACTAAGAACTAAAAGTGTCATCTGATGTCCCTAAGATTAGCAAACAAACAAATGTGAGGAACAATTTTTGTCATTTCATGATTTATGATCTGTATCAAATGAATCAACCTGATTCATGAACCAGACAATGTGACTTGTCAACAAATTGGACCCTGTTTACCCTGTTGTGTAGAAATCAAGTCACATTATACATATATACATTATTCACTAATGAATTACTATTCATAGATGAGTTTTGCTAATATACACTATTTAATATATTAATTAATGGAGATTTGCTAAATTGCACCATTTGACTATTAATAATTAATTATCATAAACATTTTGTAACTTTTCTATAAATTAATTAATATATATACATGAGAAAATTTATCTTTAATATAGTTTTGAAATATCAAATTATATCAATTTATAAATATAAACAAAAAATTAAAAAATGTAAAAGAATGATAAAAATAGCTATTATTCATATATATTTCAAAAGCTAAATGAATAATGCTTATAAAAAATAAAAATAACATCTAATTACATTTTTTTGTATATTTAATTTCAAGTTTATATATATTTTAAATAAGTAATATTTGTTAATAATATCTACATAATACGATTTAATTTACATAATAATATTACATTAGTCAAATTTAATAATATTTAATAATATACATAGTTCATATGTTTATAGCATTTTAACTTGGGTTAATTGCACCAAAAGGTAACCTACTGTCACAGTTTTTTCAATTGGGTAACATACTTATTTTTTTCTAATTAAGGTAACATACTTTCCAAATCAAGTAAATCCAGGTAACCATAACGGATTGAAAGGTAGAAATTACTGACATGACAGTTTTTTTGTCCAATCAAAATTTTTTTAAACAGAAATGACAGTTTAAATGTTATATGATGTGCACTATTTTGTGCAATTTAAAAGAAATGATGTTTTTATAATTTAACCCTATAAATAAATACTTTGTATGATTTTTTTACAAAATCCTTATCCTTATATATTAATGAAAGAAAATCTTATATGTCACATGTTACCATCTCCTAAAATCATTTTTCTATGTCACCTGTCACCATCTTATAAAATCATTAACTCCTTCAATCTTTTATTTAGTTTGATTTTAAAAAATTAATGAAATTAAAATAAGTTAATATATAGTTAAACCACAACTTATGAAAGTAAGTCTAATTTAATTACTTTCTAAATTAACTACTACATTTATCTAAATGATTTATTTTGAATTATGTTGTATAATTCAAATAACTTCTTTACTCTATGAAGTAACCCTTATTTCATGTTTTGATCTTAACTATTTATTAATTTTATATTACTATAATATAATTATTTAATTTTAGGTATGAGATAATTTAATAATTTATTTTTACCAATTTAATATCTATATTTTATTATATTTAGAATATTTCAAGTTATATGTATTTATAAAATATTTATATTTTAATTACACCCATGTACTAAGTTATATTTATTAAAACACAATAGTGTGTATGACTATTATACACAAACATGTCACTATCTGTGTTTTACTATTTTAATTATACTTCATAATTTTGTATGATTTTGTATAAATTTATATGTATGTAGGTATATTATTTAATACTAATTTTACAATACATCATGTATTCTATTGATTTTTTTTAATTTTAAATTAAAAAAAATCAAGTAGAAAAGTATATCAAACCTAATCTTTAGGATCTAAAATAAGATAGATACGAAATAATAAGTTTTCAAATATTTATATAAGAGTTATAACATATACAATAGGCAACTATAGTTTAATCATAAATATATAATTATAAATAAATTGTGTAACACAAAGTGATTTTTAAATATGACTCTGTGTTTCTCGAAAATGAAATTTTTATAACTTTCAAGATTTAAATAGTTTAAAAATGAAATATTTATTCATTTAATATGTGTCTTGATTTGCTAATAATTAAATTAATATATTATAAAACTATAGGTTATTTTAAGTTCTAACTTATTATAAAATTTAATATATTATTATTATTTTTTATGTTTTACTAAAGTTTGTAATTGTTTTAAAAGTATATTATTTTATTTTATTATATTTTTAATCTATTAATAAAAATGGATATAAATACAAATCCTGTTACAACGTACGGGCACCACATACCTTGTTATATACAATTCTATAAAATTTATCATGTATTTATGACCTCTCTTGTGTTTTATTTTTGTATTATGAAAATTATATTCTAGAAAAAAGTTTAAGTGAATCAGTAATTCATTTCATGTCAAAGGAAAAGTAGTCTTAATTACTTCATTTCACTAATTAATTATGTTAGATGCACATGTTACGTAACTTATTAAAGCAATAAAAGGTTGATCTATGTGTATTCAATGACATGTCTACTCAACTGTTGTACAGTTCATACGGTTCATTTGAAGATGTTCCTTATGTGGAAGGGAGTTGTGGTTCTATTTCTATTTCTAAGAGCGACTTGCAGGTGCTGCAGCCGGTGAGGTTTATCAATGATACCATTGTTGACTTCTATATCGAGTTGAGTTTTTTTTTTTTTTTTGCTCAACTTCATATATAACTACTTGATTCATGCATGTATCAGATTAGATTAGATAATAAATTACCTTGCTTAGTTACGCGATCTAGTTTTCATAACTTTTTGCTATGCGCTAGATCCTTTATAGTACACTGTCATTGCAAATCAATGCTGTAAAATGTAGTTTGCCAGCAATTATGTGGTATTTTTATTATTAAATGAAATAGAACATGCACAACTACCAAGCTTTAGAGGTTTTATTCACGTAGTTTGAGTTTCTGGCAGATACCTAAAGAAGAAGATGAAACCTACTGATGAAAGAATCCATTTCTTCAATAGCTTTTTCTTTAGAAAGCTGGCGGATTTTGGTGAAAATCAATTACGAACTTCTGACACCAAGGAAGCTTTTCAACAAGTTCGTAAGTGGACGAAGAAAGTGAATATATTTCAAAAGGATTACATTTTTATTCCTGTAAACTTCAGGTGAGATCTTAGACAGCATTCAAGTATAGCAGCCATCATTACGTTGACTTATTTTAACTATATTCATGGCAGTTTGCATTGGAGTTTGATTGTTATTTGTCATCCTGGGGAAGTAGTCGATTTCGAAGGTTACTATTTTATTGTGAACACTTGGTTTTTTGGGGAATATGTGGCCCATTTGTTAAAATGTCACCACTTGTGCAGACGAGGAACTGGCGACTTCGCTCAAAGTACCCTGTATTTTGCATATGGACTCGGTTAAAGGAAGCCACAGAGGTCTTGAATATATTATTAGATGGTAAGCTACATAAAATATATGCATGAGTTACGGACTGCTTTATACAAGGATTCAGTTGGTGCTACCTTTTTTTTGTATGCTAAGAGGACCTTATTGCACCAAGTTACTTGACTATACCTTTGTTTGTGGAACGCCCCCCCGGCAAAAACAAAACAAGTTAACTGGTCACTCACCCCCCACCCCCCAAATTTTTTGCAATAAAATATTACAATAATATAACTTCCAACAAATGGGATAAACAACGAATCACATCCAAAATCAAGGCAATCATTAACAACCTTAATATAATCTAGAAGATCAACAAATTCTAGCTTACAATGAGTGTTATGTGTACAGTCAGTCTATGTATGCTCATATACAACAAGAGTCCGAAGGCTGGGTTCTACCCCATCCCATATATTATAAGTAGAGCAGTACTCTTGCCATACCAGCAGGAGCCCTCTTCATCTGCACATGGAATACTCATCACTCACAAACATATGCTTTAGCTTAATGGGTTGAAGAGTGTTGCCACCAAAACTAAAACCTTGCACAGTAAAGAAGGTAATGTAATAATATTGCTACACATATGCAAATGATAATTGAATCAAGTATATCTATCAAGACTTCCTTCCTAATGTATTTTTTTGCTAGACACCGACATCAACAACCCTTAAATCTCCATTAAGGTTTTCCAACACTGAAGGTTCCCTTGCCCCTCTAAACTCATCCCATCCAATAGGTATGTGGGGGAGACCTACGTATATGACTATATGGTATACCAAACTGTGGGACTATGCAAATTAGATAACCAATCGGGCCTTTCAACACAGCAAGTCACTGGCAACCCTCCCACAATATTATGAGGCATGAGATATGAATGAGTTTTCCTGCACCCTTTAAGTTTTCACCCCACTCGTAAGTCAAACAAGGAAAGCATACAACATTTATGCCATGCCATGTCCACGTCTAGTGATTATAGTGGAGTAATTCAATTTTTCAATAGTGTAAGAAAAGTAATAAATAATCCACCCCATGCTACATTCGTCTGACCTGAACAAACAACAAAATAATGTACTGTTACATATTGCTCGATACTGGCAAGTATATGTAAGCTAGCAATCCACCCTCAAATAACTTTGAATGTCTAACCGTCTATTAGGCAGGATCAGGAAACCTCCCAAGTGTACAGGAGTAGATAAAACATCAAATGGAAGCATCAAAAATTCGCTGGGGCAGTTGGTTCCACCCCCATGAGAAAATACAAACCCATGGTTGTGGCATTCTTCAGATCAACAATGTTTGTTCCTTGCTCCATCCAGGCAACATATCAACCTAATGTTGTGTTCCACAACCCTAATTAACAAGGGAAAAGGATGGATTTGAATAGAAATGTAAAATTAGTTGTGTTCCACAACCTTATTCAATATTCAATGAGAGAAAAGGATGGAAATATGACTGATTTTGGCTAGCTTTTCTTCCTTCTTAAAGTGGGAGGAAAATGATGAAAATCATTTATTATTCTTTCCAATCTTTTTTCTTAACCTCTCATTCGGTCATTCCTATCCTTTTCTTTCATTCGATAGGAACATAGCTTAAATGCTTATTGAGCGCATGTTTACACATCCAATGCATTACCTAGTAGTCTAAATGCACATTTAGGACACTTAAATGCATCTAACCATGACAAATGCATCCATTTACAATTCCTTTCGGTTTTGGGTAAAATTGCCATTAATGGCATATTGGCATCAACCAACCTAACACTACCGTAAATGATTAAAAAATCAAATTATCACTATAAATATGTTTTCCCACACAATGCGACTACATTCTACCATTTATTTCACTTGCCATGGATCCACATGAATGCACTAAAACACGCATTACTTTTGTAGGTCAAAAATGTTCATACCTTGGTATTATTAAAAATGTTACTTTAATAATATAAAATCCGGTTTGCCTTTTTTTTTTCCTCGGGTTTGGCTATCGATAGAGTCTTTTAATCTTTGAAGTTTTAACCACAAGGGTGGTGACCTAGTGGTGAAGGCTTGGCCTACATTGGTGAAAATGTCTAGAGGTCCCAAGTTCGAACCCTAGGTTAAAAAAAATACCCCCTTGTGGCCCGAAGGTTCACCGTGATGACTCTGGGCTACCCGCAAAGCAGTGGTCAGCCCGGGATAAGTCGGCTCGCAAAGCAGGTCGGCCACTCATGTTAATTAAAAAAGAACTTCTTTTCTTGGCTCCAATACTTGATTTCTTTGCTATCTCCCTCGATCTACATGAATGCACTAGAACACACATTTTACTTTTTTAGGTAAAGAATGTTCATACCTTGGTATTTTACAAACTAATTTCTTTTATTGGTTCCAAGACTTCGAGTTCTTCTCTATCTCCCTCGATCAAGATTTCCAGTTTATGCTTAAAAGTGAAACGGGTTATCTTTTTCAAATCCCACTTTATACATCCGTTGCCATTGCACTAAAATACCCTTCAATCTCTGTCATACTATTTAATTGAAAATTGCACGTAATAGCAACAAGCCTTCCCTTGTTGCCCTAATCATCACAAATTCACTCATCTCCAACCATGTAGTTTCTCAAATATAAATTGAGCATACTTATAATCAGGGTTTTACAAAGCTGTACCAATACAAGCCGAATTATGTTTACTTAAAATAAAATGGCAGAAGTTATGTTTTAGTCAATAAACTTTTAAAAGGAAGGTTGACTAATGGTGGATGGAGGAGTTTTTGTGTGTGTTCCAACTATATTAAGATGATTGTTCAGTGACATATATATCAAGGTTTTGTTTCTTTTAGGCATCATAACCTTTTTGATTTTTTAAGAGGGACTAGAGTACTAGACATTCTGTCTGAAGTTTGTAGCACATCAGCTTTGTAAACAATCTGTACTATTGCTCATTGCAAGAAGTCCAGAATTTTTTTTCTTAAATTTCTTGAATCCCTTGGCGAATTTGCAAATCTGGGATGAAGATGAACCTATGTGGTAGTCTTTCTTCAGTTGTTAAGGGGTGCAATTATGCAAGTTCTTTTTTGTCAGCTTCCAAATTTATATTTTACAATTGATGGTGGATGGAACCTTGAACTTAAGAGGGGGATTCACTGATCCACATGACTTTCGAAGTTCATATTTTAAGACCCTTATTGGACGCATGGGTGGAAAATTGATTGTGTGTGAAAGGCAGGTTATTGGCCATTTTACTGAGGAAATGTAAAGGAATAAGTACATTTTACGTTATTCCTGCCACTAATGATGTGGATAGCATTGAAATACTGCTCATGGATAGTTGTTCCCAGATATGGCCAGTGTTTATTAGGGATCAATGATCAATGTTGGGCTATGGTTGTAATCAAGCTGAGTCTAGTCAATATAGTGCCAAGATCGAGCTCACCATCAAAATCAAAGCTGAAACTCGACTTAAGCTCAATCAAACCTTTATTTTGTATCATGAGCTTGAGCTCAAGTTTGATGAATTAATCAACATTTTTGAGCTTGTCTCAGCTCAACAGCATTTTATATTATAAAGAGAATTTATCATAAGCTCGACTGAATTTTGTATTAAAGAGGAATAATTGTGTGTGTGTGTGTGTGCATAAAGGGAAGACATGCAATTAAAAATAAGCTCAATAAGGCTGGTGAGGTTCATGGGTTGAAGGTTATAATACTCATACTCGATTCCAGAGCTTACTTAAGCAGTTCCACTTGATTTAAATTGACTCAAATTTTTAGTATTTTCTCTACTCAGTCTTGTGTAGCTTGTGAGTTGGCCTGCTTGACTCTATTATGCCCTTAGGTTGGACATGCATATATATTATCAGATGTTAAAAGTAAAACCAGTATGTGATGAACCACAAACTCCCACTTAAGTCAATTTTTGGACTTAGAAAGTTGTTTGTTGCTTTTCTCTCTCTCAACAATGAATTCATTTCAAGTTCATGACCCTTTCCAGTAGAAAGCAACTGTTTAATTTCTAAAGGTGAGTTGTAAGCCATCTTTTCTTTGTGGTACTAAAAGTTGTGAACGATAAGAACACCGTTTGGTGTACAACATTGCATGATGAATATAGCGCCAATGATGGGTAGAATCAGAATTGTGGGTGTTGGAAAAGAAAGAGAATGCATGTTTATCATTTATATGCCCAAAGCTTGAACACTAGTTTCCTGTGCTGCACAAGTTGTGCATGCATAATTATTTACTTGAACAACTAGATTCAGAAGTTGAGATGCAGTTATCTCAATGTGCAAGAAACTAGCTGTTCAGCTGTATGCTCTAATGCTCAATATGGTTACTGATTAAAATAGGAGGTACGGGGAAAAGTGTGGTTGTCATGCCCGATATGTATGTTATGCTTCTGTACTAACATTCTTCAAATAATAGTTATATTGTATGGAGCTAGTTTAATAATGTGTGTTTATGTACAATACTATCACCATTGTGATTTCGGTCTCTGTAATAACAACCATAGTCCTACAGCTATCTTTGGGAAGAGTGGAAAGAGAGGAGCGGTGACACAGCAGAAGATATTTTTACGAAGTTCATGAATTTGCGGTTTCTTCGACTTGAGGTAATTACTCTATACGACCATACCCCATGCCAAACGAAAGGAAGCATACAGAATAGGGGTGTGCAAAAGTCGTACCAACAAAACTGAAGAACTGAATTGGAACCAGATATATTAGGTTTGATTACTGGTTCTAAAGTTCTTTAAACAACTTCTTTCGGTTGGGTTATTTTCAAATTTTGGTGCTGTCTGGTATCAGAACAAAATAGATTTGTATAAAGATTTTGGATTTTCAATTTGAAATGACAGTTCAATATTTATATTGTTCAAAACTGTAGTACGCCTAGGTTTTTTGTGAAATGTGGTCCGGTGTGGGACAAGCTGGTTTAGTTTTGTCTGATATCCCTTTTTATTATTTCCTATTTTCTTATATTTTGGCTCCACCTGATCCGGTTTTGTCATATTAAACACCCCAAATACATGTGCTGAAGATGAATATTAATTTACATATAAGGAAATCATATCTTTATACCTGTCTGTATATATCCTGCTTTTGTAGAAATTTGAAGAGATTTTAGATATATCCATCATAAATGGCTATTTTGTGGTTGTTCCCTTGACTTGATCATTGTTTTCTCAGGTGGTTTTAAGTTGATAGGGGTTATTGGATTCTTGCAGGTTTAATTTTCTTTTGACTTTCTACCTTGCACTAATTCAGGTACCCCAGCAGCAAAACTCATATGATTGTGGGCTCTTCATGCTCCATTACATAGAACTTTTTGTGAAACAGGCTCCCATTAACTTCAATCCAGTGAGAAGCTTTGTAAGTCATTTATGATCTGTTATTATTTATTGAGTTTGTCAATGTTCAGATATGTCCTTCTGGTTAATCAGTTTACGATCCGACAAAAGTTGTGTGTGCTATCTAAAACGTATGATTTTTTTTACCTAGATACCATGAATATCTTTTTTCTAAACAACAATGATGGAATGAAAAGTAGCAATTTTTAAAACAAGTAACATTTCAGTGCCTTGCATTGAATTAGATTTTTTTCGCTGTTTTTAATTTATTTTGTCAGAACTTTTTGATAAAAGGCAATTTAGGATGTTGTGAACACTTGAATAAACTCCGGGCAACTTTATGCCGTTTGACCCATTTTTTGAAGGCATGAAGCTACCCCCGGCAGGTGGGTGCGCACTGGTAGACTATAAGGCTTTATAGTATGATCCAATTTGACCTGTTTTTACATGTATGATGTATGGGTTGAATTTTCCCTCTAGTTATAGCAGTAGCATAACAATTGAAGAATTATAAGGCTTTATTCGCCAGTGCGTTGCCACAGGATGAAAATGAATTCACATGTATGTTATAAAACTTTTAAACAATTATAACTTAATTGATAATTTGTTTAAGTAATGGTTTCCTTGAATCAAATATGATTATCACAAATATCTATGTTCATAAGTTATAGTTAGGCGTGTTATTTGAATGGTTAATTTATTTTTCTAAATGTTATCTAGACTAACCGAAAAATGAATCATTAATAATCTGGTTTTAAACAGAACATAAATTATTTTACTTTTCAAATCCAAAACACATATCAAGTATATTTAAGTATTTGTGATAATTACATCAATATGTTAATGTTTATGATATGTTAGATATATATATATAATAGGTTAAGACTGTACAATACTGACTTACTTTTCCAAATGTATCAATATGGTACATGAACTTTTTTCTTATCCATATGGAACATGTACTTAAGTTTTTCATTCCAATATGGTATATTTTTACATAGAATCCGGTTGAAAAACCAGGTTCTATTTGTATAGATTACCGGGTTTATGTAGAGTTGAACCATATTGAAATAGAAAACTAAAATACATGTATTATATGGGTAAAATTTAAGTTCATGCACCATATCCATACATTTAAAAAGTACGTTGGTAATGTGCGACCTTAACCCTATATAATATCATAAAAAAGTGTTGCATTCTATATATAAATTATTATATAATTATAGCTTTGTTAAGAATATAAATTTTCAATACAAATAAAATAAGTATATTACATTTTTATATAAAGAAGTAGAATAAGTAAAATTATCAATTATTACCACTTTAATAATATACAATTTTAGTATTATTTATAATTTTATTAAAGTTTACTCTCTAATCTATTTAAAATAAAAATGTAATATATTGATAAAATTTTAATATTAAAGAGAAATCAATTAGGAGAGTGTTTCATGTAATGATTTTTCATGATTGTATGATATAAAGATTTGATATTTTGTGAAATTCTCATGAGAAATTGCACATTGAATAATGTTCACTTTGTTTGCGAATTGATATTAAGGTAAAACATCATCTCCTTGTTAGGGTATAGTATCGGAATACTAGCATATGCACTCTATTGCCTGCTCTTACAATCGTTTTGGGTCCTTAGTCCTCCTTACAAAGAAGCTTCCACTTCAATTGTTGAATGGTTGAATTTCTGGAAAAGTGTAAATCCATGTCATGCAATGACTGCAAATAACAAATATACCTCTCTTTTCGCAGATCAGTCAAGATTGGTTCTATCCTACTGAAGCTTCTTTGAAACGTACTCGTATCAAAAGACTGATCTTTGAACTTACTGAAAGTCAACAAGTTTCATCACCCAGCTGCAGTGACAAGCGGTCTTCTGAGGTCAAGGATGTAAATGAAGAAGCTGAAGTAGAGTTTCTCCATGAGACATACAACTCAAAGGAAACCTGTTGCGGAAGTAACTGTGATACTTGTGTGAATAAATCCGGAGATGTTACACCAACAATGGCAAAGCCTCTGAGAAGTGAACCGTATTTGCGTTCTGAGATCCCTTGCGTGAATGATGAACCCATGGACATAAATCTTTTGAATGAAGACACCACGTCATCTTCACTGGAGATTCAACCTCATCATGAGTCCCCTGAGACAGGAGATAATGAACAATCGTCGATTGCTGACATTGAGCAGAATCATAGACAGTTGGTTCTGCATGATCCTTCTAACATTGTCTCATCACCAATAAAGGTAATTGTATATTTTGGGGGTGGCAAAATGGATGTATTTGGTAACGGGTCAAAATGGGTCATTTACGTACATGTCAGGATTGGGTTTAATGCTTAGTGTGTAAACTATGATTACCAAAACTATATTGTTAATAATCAAATTTTATAACAAATAAATTTAGGAGGTGGTTGTATGCATTAAAAATACATTTTGAATGGCTTTCAACCCATTTGACATGTTCCTGTATAGCGTTTTTTCTACTTTACCCGTTTGACCTGTTAAGTCAAAACACTACCCGCCTCTAGTATATTTGATATATTTACAAGTATTTAAATTACATCAGGACTGGTTACTCTATGCAATTATATTTTGTTTTGTTAGTTTCTATTATACTCAAATGATCTATTAATCAAATGGCCATTGCTGTCTGCTGACCAGAAAAATGGCATCTTACGGAATTAGTGCAAAATTAATTGCTGAACTTGGGAAAGAGAGAAGTATATAGTCCATTACATGCCAAAATTATTTTCTAGATATTCCGATATATGCCAGAATTATTTTCTGATAAAGAACTAAGTATATGCTTTCCATTTTGCACAACTTACTGTTTCCAATGTCTTTTCTATTTACAGGGAAGTGATGAAATAGAAGATGTTCTTGGCAACCAAGTAGCGGTAACTGGACGACCTCTGATAGATGCTGAGACTAAGAAGATAGACTCTTCTGTGACTTGTATTGATAAATCCTTGAATTGCTTACAGCTGAAGGAATATGACGCATCTGAACGTGTATCGGGATGTTCATCGTCATCACGTGAAGCTCTTGTTGTTGAAGACTCTGATGAATGTTCTTCGTCTTCAAGTGATGATGTGTTTGAAACTTGTGTTGTCGAGGACTCCGATTCAGATGAAGTTGGCGAATATGCTGCTTGTTACAGAGAGAAGTTTGCTTCTTGTGAGCAAAAGGCTAGTTCTTCTATTAAAGAGGATCATTTGAATGTGCAGGCTTCAAAGAGAAGGCAGCCTGTGGCTTCCAAATCACGAAAAAGGCTTAGGAGAAACTCATCGGATGATTTGCAGGTTATATCTCTATGTGAATAAATGATATTCAGCTGTGTGGGTTTTAGTTTCTGAAGGATACAGAAAAGGGTTCATAAGCATGCAAATGGAACCCTAGATGTCCCCTTTTTTTAATGATATTTTGGTATCATAGAAGCTGCGGGTTATTCTGAAACTCTCATTTCTTCAGTTTAACTTAAAGTTTTGAACTTTGCTGCCAAAGAAGTTTGCCTCATGGTCTGGCCTTGTAAAGTTTGGCATGACTTGAGCTTCACTGAAGCTCCAGTTCAGGTCACTGGTACTTTGGTTCACCGGTTCTAGGTTTGTTTGTTTTCTTGACATTGAAGGTGTGGTTTAATCAATCCATGTTTTGATATGTATATAGTTACAATGGAAAACTGTATAGATCCGTTTTGCTTTGATGTCTTAAGTTCGCCTTTTGATCGTATGGTTTTGCAAATATCTTCTTAGACGTATCAGAGAATGTCTGCATTTTGTTTTTATAACACATTGATTTTCGGGTTATTTTTATAAAAAAAGTTATAAAGTTTATGGTTTTTCTCGTTTAAAGTAACCAACTTTAATTTTGTCATTATAAGTTAACAAACTTATAATTTTTCCAATGTTGGGTAAATGATACTCTCTCCGTCCCATTTTAAATGTCCACTGTACAAAAACACACAGTTTAAGAAAAGTGGGTAATTATTATTAAACTTTATACTTCAATGATAACTTCACCCTTATTTATTTATTTAATTACTTTTAAAAAAAAAGATAAATATACTATAAACATAATGTTATTATTGGAATTTGATACATTGTTATAATCCATTTTTGGAAGTGGAAATTTATTTTGAGACAATTTAAAAATAGAAATATGAACATTTAAATTGGGACAGAAGAAGTATTATTTACTTGTGTATGTGTTGAGACAGCCACTTTTGGTATTTGGCACTGCTAAATAGATAAAATTTAAATAGATAAAATTTAAAGCTTGTTACCTTGATTGGAAATTTTGAAAGTTTGATTTCTTTTATTAGGACAAAAAAGGGTTTATTATCAAAAAAAACATGTTTTCACGTTATTTGTGTTTTTGTATTTCTATAAAAGTTCTCAAGTTAATTTTTTTCAGTGAAATTTGGGTCTTAGAACCTCCGGTTTACTAATTATAACCTGACTCTAGTCAAATTTCACCAAACTAAAAAAAAATAATTTAAGGATTTTTCTAGAAAAAAATAACTTGAGAGACGAAAACGCAAACACTGTGAAAAAATGTTTTTTCATAATAAATCCGACAAGAAAATGTTAGTTGCCTGAAATTGGAACGATAAAATAATCTCTTTCAATGAAATTAACCCTTGATTATCCCCCTCCCCTCTTTTGGGATGGTTGTTTTTACATAGAGGGTTGGTTAGAAGCAATTACGGCTTCTACTATTTAGGCTACATGGAGTGGTTGGTGAGAATGTCAAATAAATCTGCAGTCATGTTAGCGCTACATCAACTTTGTCATCCTTTGCCATTTTGATGCCACTTTGAGGGTGTGGATGCCAACTTGCCATTTTTATATTTTCATTTTAAAATTAAATAAAAATATTGAAATAAAAAGTAAATTAATAGTATTAAAATTAAACATAAAATAAGAACATTAAATTTTAAAATTAAAATAAAAACATTAAATTAAAAAAATAAAATAAGAAGATTAAAATATAAAATTAAAATAAAAACATTAAAATGAAAACTAAACTACGTGAAGTCTTGGTTCGAATATTCGTTTTCAAAATTATCAAATGGATTAACGTTGAGATCAATTTTTTGAACACCCCAAATGTATTCAATGTTTTTGTTTTGAGAATTTCAAATGATAAAAATGAAATAATTTATATAATATTTTGGTTGTGTTAAGTTGAGAAAAATGAAATAATATGTATGTATATATAAAAAGTAATGATATATATATATATATATATATATATATATATATATGTGAGAGAGAGAGAGAGAGAGAGAGAGAAATGGAGAATGTTGCTCGGCATTTGAATGTCGATGCTAAGCTCCTCAATGCCAATACCATGGGGAGGGGGTAGTGTGCCAAGAATCCCAAGCTCAGTACCAAGCCAATGTCATGCCCACTCCTTGTGGCCTTAGATGAAACAACTACGCCCAGTCAAAAGTTGTTAGCTAAATATGGTTAAAGCTAAAAAGATTATTTTTGTATTAAAAATTAACAGAAACTTTGTGTGTGTCTATATATTTGTATATAAAACTAATTACATTAAAAAATATTGTTGTATAATGAAAATAAATACACAAAAGAAATTAAATATAAATAAAACTATATAAATTAAAACTAATTCAATTATCATTTATATTTTAACTAATTAAGTCCTCATTATTAATTAACTAATTAAATTGAAAACCAAAAAGAAAACTTTTATTAGAAAGGAAAAAATAAGTACAATGTTGAGGTAAAAGGCGTTATTTTAAAAAGTTAACCGAATTAGAATCAACTTTAAAAAATTAAAACTTTTTTAATCAAACCATAAACATAATGATCGTTATACAAAATTATATTCAAGGACTGTATTTATAGTTCAGGGCAAAACACAAGAACAAATTATGTAATTTACTCCAAATAGGTTAATTTTTGACACGATGATTCCTTTGATGAATTCGACAAAAAATTTTAGTGCATGAAAAATCTATTTCCCAGACGTTTCTTTCCTCACGTTTTTAGTGTTTATAAAAGATTTTTAAACTATTGTATTCATCGGTATCATTTTCTCTTAATTTTTCTTGGAAGATTTACAAACCTACCAACAATGCTTTTGTTTTATACCGTCCTTTTAAATGTGAGAAGAAAATAAAATAAATAAAGTTTTTCTGACAACAATACCCTCTAAGAAAAACATTATAATTGCATAATAATAAAAATACACATTTTTATCCTTTCCCTCATGTTCATGAACAAAAAAAACTTTATTTTCTTCATTTTCTTTCGTTCCTATTCAAGCGAACAAATATAAATATCAGTTTCCCATTTTTTTTCCTATCTTTGTTTTTCAATCCTTTCCTTGTAAATTTGAGAACGCAACGTAAATAATGAAAGGAAATGAAGGGGAAGGTTGAAAAGGTCAATAAAGGAAAAAAGGAATTATGTACTGAGAACATCGTTTCAAAGATTTAAAGTTTTTTTTTCTCATTAAATGTTTAAGCAACAGTTTTATCTATTTCATTTTTTTTAATGATTGAAGTATATAATCATATTTTTGTGTATAAATATTTATGTCGGTTTTCTTCACTTTCTTTCTATTTCTATAGTTTAAAAACATTTTTTACTATATGGTACCAAGGACTTTAACTGCGTGAAACAAATAGCTTTGGAGGGTGTTTAGCAATGAGTTTTTGAAAACTTTTATGGACTTCATCTTTTAATTTTTAAAAAGTTCAAACTCAAAAGCTCTTTTTGTTTAGTAGTAGCTTGAGCTTTTTATCTAGAAATAAAAGCTTTCAAAAGCTCTTTCACGATAATCTACTTGAAGTATCTTCTAAATGAACTAAAGCCGTTGGTAGAACAAACTTACATTTTTACCCTCTTAATTACAAACTATAATTTTAATTGGGCCAATTGCTAAAAATGAAAACAACTTTATGCATTTTTAACATTTGTAACAATATTATTTATTTTTTATCATTAATAACATCACCTTTTATATTTTTTATCATTTGTAGCAAAACACAAAAAAGTTGTTGCTATAAATACTAAAAATAATACAAAAGTCAATGTTATTTATATGAAAAATACAAAAGTTAATGTTGTTAGGCTGCAGGGAGTGGGGTTGGCAAGCCTCGGCAATGCCCACGGTACCGAGTTGGTACACCGCCCCCTTGCCATGGCAACGACAATGTTTTGCTCGGCAACGGCATCCAAATGCCGAGCTCTTTCTCTTTCATTTTTAATATATTAATATTTAATATATATATAATTATTATTGTTATTATTATTATATAATTATTTATATTTCATTTACTCTCTATATATAAAAAAATACATCATTTCATTTATCTCATATCTATTCTCTCATTACTCTCTTTATATATATAATTATTTATATTTCATTACTTTTTATATATACATACATATTATTTCATTTTTCTCAACTTAACACAACCAGAATATTATATAAATTCTTTCATTTTTATCATTTCAAATTCTCAAAAAAGAAAAAACATTGAACATATTTGGAGTGTTTAAAACATTGATCTCAACATTAATCCGGTTGATGTTTTTGAAAACGAATATTCAGACCAAGACTTCAGGTAGTTTAGTTTTTATTTTAATGTTTAAATTTAATGTTCTTATTTTATTTTTTAAATTTAATGTTCTTCATTTATGTTTAATTTTAATAATATTACGTTTTAATGTCTTAATTATTAAGTTGAATGTTTTAAGTATTTTTAAGTATGTTTTTGAATTTTTTTAGTTTTAATGTCTTAATTATGTTATGTTTAATTTTAATATTATTAATTAAATGTTATTTTTTATTTCAATATTTTTTTATGAATTTTAAATGCAAAAAAAAAAAAAAATCGAATGGCAACGAGTACCTCAGAATGGCATCAAAATGGCAAAGAATGGCAAACTGACGTGGCGCTGACGTGGCGGCAATTTTGGGTGGCATCGGTGGCATCCACTCCCTGTGGCCTTAGTGATTGGAAAAATAAATAATGTTGTTATAAATGATAAAAATCAAAAAATTGTTATTATTTTTAGTAATTGACCATTTTTAATTAATATTAATGTCATTTAATACTAAAGTTAGGGTGGTGGGAGTACCAACCCCTCCAAAATCTCATCTTTCTTACCACGTCAATGTCACATCAAATTTTCTCTTTTCGCCTTAATTTAGAATTACATCTTTCTATCTCAATACTCGTTTTTATATAAAATTTGGAGAGAGAGAGAGAGAGAGAGAGAGAGAGAGAGGAGAAGTGGATCAGTGTGGAGAAGCCGCTACGGGGTGAATTTTGATCAGAACGGAGGTGAATGGATGGTATGGCCGATAGCATGGTCCTAGGTGGCAACCCCGTAATTTTATTCGGGGAGAATATACTGATCCTTCTTACGACTACAATTATTTTTACCAAATATATTTATATAACTTAATGATTTCAGCTCTTTTAAAAAATTATAACTTTTAAAGACTTCAACTTCTAACAACTCTGGCTAACAATTTCATCTCGAATTTATAATTAGTTATGTCAAATATACCTCGTACTTGTATCTACTAAGTTGAAGGACTGTTTCTGTCACTTATAGTTACTTAAAAGGAAGAAGAACAAAAGTTGGGAAAGCAAAATAATAAAATATATCTGGATTCGGAAACAAAGCCGGGAAAATTCAAAAATTTTCAACAAGCAAAAGATACGACACTCCTTCTGTAACTTCGATTAGCACTTCCGAGATCTGATTTATCGCTCTTCTAACTTCCGGAGAAAACCAGGTCGATCGAGTTTCTCGTACCAGCAAGGTAAGATTAGGTTAAAAATTCGTGATTTTCAAAGTGCAACTTCTCCTTTATTTTGCAATTCGTTAGATCCAGGTTGAATGGTTTGGTTCTGCCTTGTTTATCAGATCCTGTGGTTCATTTTACTTGCATTGTTTTTTTTTAATCGGGTCTTAATTCTGAGTTGCATTCATCTTTTAAATACTCCTCTCCTAAAAGATGCAAAACTTAGACGCTTGATTTAAATTTACCAGTTTTCAACGATATGAGATTAATTGTTAAAAATAAATAGTGACCATATTAAATTTGATTGCATATACTTCAATTAGACTTCAGTTATAATGTTATTTTTTTGCAGAACTAATCTGTAAAATCATTAACTGATTTAACTTCAGTATTGCTCTTTTTATTTTATATTATATAAAGGATCATAGTCCCTTAAGAAAACGGTTAGCCCCCATTTGACTTGTGAAATGAGATTTAAGGGATTTGGAATTTTATTGACGGTACATAGTATGTTTAACTATTGAGGCATGGAAAGTTGTTTAAGGTTAGCTAAGGGCATGATTGTTAGATGTTATGAATCTAAATTCTATTAAAAATAGCTAGTAATGATAATCCTTCCATCATAGATTTAGATGAAATTTAAACAAAATTTTATCCATTATCGTTGTAATCCAAATTTCTAAACACACTTTTAATAATTCCAATTTCTTTCAAATTTCATTCTGTGAGCCATCAGGATCTTAACGAGTTAACGTGTAAGATTAGGACTCCTATAAGATAAATAGGTGGTAGAGGGTTTGGGTTTTAGTGACAGAGGAACAAGATTCTTTGAGATCATGAGAGGTCATCTCTGTGGTGAACATGTTCTTGTTTTGTTGGAAGGAATAAATAATTTAATTTAATATGTGGTTATCTTGGTAAATAACTTCATCCTTCTGTTTCTGTCAAACAGGTAAACTGGATATTCCTTGCATACACCATGGCAAATGTGAAGACAATGGATGTTCATGAAGCATTAGACGACATTAGAGCACAGAAGGAAAGGTTTGAGGAAGAACTTCGTGTTAAGACAGATTTATGTGATAAACTGAAGAAAGCTCAAAATGAACTGGAAACTAAATTACAGGAAGCAAAGTTGCAATCTGAAAAGCAAGCTCAAGAACTGAGTGTGAAATCTGAGGAGTTATTCACATTGAATCAACTCCATCAAGATCTCAAATCAAGTTTGCAAGAAAAACAATCGTCTCTTAGGCATCTTAATTCTGCAGTTGAAAAGCTTCAGTGTGAATATGGAGAGAAACTTCAAAAGTTGGAGGGAGAAAACAAAAGGCTCATCTTGGCTTTAGATGAAGCAACTGCGACTTCCCAATTACAGCAGTCAAAAGTTGATGGTAGCAACATGGAAATTGAAGATCTCAAGAGAATTTTGTTACTTAAAGATAAAAAAATACTAGAACTTTCTGACAAAGCGCAGACAGCTAAGGATCTGATACAGAGGGATGAGGTGATAAGTAAAATGGAAGAGAAGCATAGAGATGTTCAAGATCAACTGAAATGGAAGAATGAGCAGTTTCAACATCTTGAAGAAGCACATCTAAGGCTTCAAGATACTTTTCGATCTAGTAAAGCAGAGTGGGAGACAGAAAAGTCATTGCTGCTGGAGGAGGTTGGATCTCTTCAAACAAGCCTGGATTCCCAAACTAGAATATCTGATAACCTTCAGATCCAATTGAAGATGTGCAACCAAGCTTTAGCACATGAAGAAAGCACCAGGAAGATGTTGGAAGTTGAGGTTTCCGAGTTCAAATCACGTTTGGAGAGTGCATTTTCCGAGTGCCATGAAGCAAAGACAATGTTCCAGAAGTTGTCTCACGAGAGAGATGAAGAGGTTGCAGAACTACGTGATACTTTGGCCACAAAAGATTCCATTTCCAAAGAGATGGCATATAAAATAGCACACTTGGAACAAGAGAATCAGGACCTCAATGCATCTCTCAAAGAATTCCAAGAGTCTCAAATTGCTAACAGTGGAACTACAAGCTCGTTGATGAAACTTCAAAAGAAATGTCAAGGTTTGGAAAAACTGCACAAGAAGTGTAGTGAGACTTTGAAAGAAAAAGAATTTGAGTGGAAATCTCAAATAGACAAGGCAAGAAAAGAGATGGACGGGTATCTATCAAAACTGAAAGTTCAATATGAACAAGTTAAGCAACTACAAGAGGAGTTGGAATCATATCAGTGCTTGTCTGAAGTTCACAGTGAAGAAATGTCTTTGGTGGTTCTTGTGTTGAAATCAGAATTTACATCAGCTTATTCGGAGCTGTTTACAACAGTATCCAAACTAGAGTCACACAAGGAAAGCAAAGAGATTATCCAAGATCTAACTGAGCAATTGGAGATTAAGAACAATGCCCTTTGTGAAGTAAATGTGAATCTAACTAAAAAATGTGTGGAAGTGGCATCGTTGAAGAAGAGGGTTGGGTCAATTGAAGATATGAATCATCTTCTCTCAGGAGAACTAAGATTGCACAAGAATATGCTTGCTGAATCATCCAAAAATCTAATTTCACTGGAAGAACAAATTCGGCTAATGGAAAGTTTTCATATTGAAGTCAAAGACGGTTCCGATGTTTTATCACAGAAAGTTGTTGAGCTGGAGAAACAGAGACAGTTGTCCGAAAGCCATAATATGCAACTTGAAACAAGCCTGGAAGCCTGTAAGATAGAGAATCAAATCCTTCTATCTAAAGCAATTGAGCAAAATGAAAAGATTATTGATATGCAGCAACAACTTGTCGTACTAGAAACATTGGTTACAGAAAGTAAGCAGACGATAGAATCACAAAAGCAGGAAAAAGACGAGTATTTTGAGACTATCATGGATAAGGAAAGCAGCATGCATAACCTGCTCATTGTATCCGAGATAGAGAAAAGGAGTCTTTTACAGATCATAGAAGAGAGAAACTTGAAGATAGAAGAGCTTGCGGAAGAATCTAAAGCCTTTGACACAGCGTTGGAAATCGCTTTAACGAGCTCTGAAGAAAAACAGATAAAGCTGGATGTTATGCATCAGGCTTTATGCAAATTGGAGATTGATGTTTCTGTTTTACATGATAAACTAAAGGTTAAAGATGAATCGTTGTTGCAGTCCTCCCAACGTGCAGAAGAACTAGAACTCTTGCTGGGAATCAACGAACTAGAAACCAGAAAGCAGAAAGAACAATTTGGAGATGAGAATATGCGTTTGGAGAGTCTAGTGAAGAAGCTCGAGGTTCAAAATCAAGCTTTACATGAAGAGATTACTAAACTATCATCAGTTAAAGAGAATTTGCTACTTCAGATGGAAACAACATCCCAACAGATTGCCGAATACGCTAATGATGTCAAGTTAACAGCAATGCTGGAAAACATTTTGCAGAGGTCCAACGTTAAAGAGGGTGTGAAGGGCAAGGACATGACCGTCGATGCACGGCTGCCACTGGTTGATTTGAACAAGTAGGACGTTCATAGTACATGTTATGTGGTTTTCGGGTTTCGTAACATTGTTTAAACCGTCTGATTTTTTCAGGTTGTAACATCATTTAAACTGCCCCTAAACCGAACGTATAAAGTTCAGGTTATTCGAGCGGAATTGGTTAAACCACTTTTCTAGAATCGGTTGAACAATTTGTGTTCTTTTTTCTTTTTCTGTTGAGTTTTTTTTATGATCGATTGTTTTAACTTAACATTTCAATAGTAACATAAAGTCGAGTTTTGGTTTTAGTTAGATCTCTGATCTCAGGTACACAGTGCACTCAGTTTTAGTTTTATAATTTTTAGATTTATATGTCAAGGTCTGTACAACCACAATCGTAATATGTTAGGCAGTTGTTATATAAGTGATAAGTGACTAATTATTAATTGCGATAAGTGATGACGTTGATTATTGAATATTGAATCAATAAGTCTGTTCTTTTTTATGTTGAATCTATATTCAATTTTTTCCTTTATAAAATACCGATCCATATTATTTCAAAAACATATAAACGTGTATTTTAACTTTTTTCAACATATAAACAAGAAAATATTTAAAATATCAAGGATCTTAACATATAAACATGGATTTCGACTTTCTTTATCATATAAACAAGAATAGATTTGAATAATCAAGTTTGTAAAAAATATAAACATGTATTTAAGAAAAAAATAAAGAAAAAATTGAGTTATAACATATAAACATAAATAAATCTGAATAATCAACTTTCTGAGCAATAATTGAAATATTTTAAAGTAATAACAATAAAAAAGGAAAATGTAGTACCAATAGGGTTTTGTGAGAGCAAGATGGGTGGCCAACGGAGATAGGCGGCGGCAACGACTAGGGGGTGACTGGTGAGCGGGGCTAGGGTTTGGCCTATTATCGGGTGGGAGGTGACTGGTGAGCGGTGCTAATGAGAAAGGAGAGGAGGGTTGTGTTTAGGTTTAAGATAATTGACAATAAATGAGTAAAATATGTTGATTGAATAAATGATGATTTACCACTTGTTATATATGCAAGAAGAACACACTTGTTAGCCAAAATCACTTACCGAATAAGTGAAATAAGCCAATAAGCGTTGCTTGGGGAAAAAAGTGACACCTAAGGTTTGTATGGTTTTCATGGTTAAAAGTATACATTGAACTCTCTAAGGTGTCGTTTGGTTTGGAAGCTTTGAACAAACTTATTTGGGATTTGGATTTATAAATATTCTCATGTAATGTTTGGATAAAAAATAAAAAGAAATGATTTAGCTTCATTTAGCATTTCATATTCTCATTTCTCTACCTTTTATAATCCACTCATCCTCTTAAACATTTTTAAATTCTTTCATTTTAGAATCTATTATTTTAAATTCATGTAATTCAAACGGCACACTTGGAAACCACATATTCTCATCTCCAAATTGCTATTGATCTCCAAACAAACATGTATCTATCTCCAAAATGTTTTCTAGCATACTCATTAACTCGACATTGTTAGCATATTCAGCTATTTGTTCGCATGTTATTTCCTTGTAAATCCATTTTAATCGATGATAGTTTATTAATGAGATATGTTTTAAAAATTATTATTTTTAAACACATGTAACGTTGAAATATTAAAATATAATAAACAAATTATTAATGTTAAAATGATGTTGAAATCATATAAAATATGAAATATTTAGTTATGCTATGAAGATAAATATAATTAACTTTCGAGAACTTGATAAACTTATTCACATTCCCTTCTACACTCTATCATGTTCGTTGTTTTATTATCATCATCCCATATGAAACTAATTAAATCAATTTTTTGATTGCTAATCATCTTTAATTTTATTGGTTTTGTAAATGTTATAATTATTAATTAACTGTTACATAATTTGAATTTCATAAATCTTAATAGACAATCATAAAATAACAATAACAATGTAAAATCATTAGATTAAAAGTGATTGAATGTTAATTGGTTAATTTAAATGAAAAAAAAGTGGAACGAAAAAGTTCATGTAATCTTAGTAATACATAAAGTTAGGTAATAATTAATTTTATTTGTTTTAGCAGTGAAATTAGGTTAACAGTTAATTTTAGTTTAAAGTCATTAGGTAAAATATAAACAACAATCGTGATAGATTTTATGAAATTTGGTGGTTTAAAATCATTATATTAAATAATAGACAATAACAATGAAAGATTTTATAAATTTTGATTAAATGTGAAAATGTTATTATTATTTTTTTTATCAATCATAATGTATTCATGTAAAACATACTTATTTTGAAACTTGAACCACTAAAGAAATTTCTTTGTTGTGAACTTCAGACCAAACAATGATACGATTCCAACTCCTCATGTAGCTGCTTAACTTGTTCACTTTAATATCTACCTTTGATACATACCCTTCGATACCTTTTCTAGCTTTTTTTTTTTGTCTATTTGAGATTTCCACGTGACTTTTTTTCATTTTGATTTTTTTAAATTTCTTACTGTTTTTCAAACCTTGATTTTGAAGTTTCTTTAACGAGTCAGTAGTGACTCGATTTGCAAATTGAGAAATGTTGTGAGTCCTGACTCTCTTGTTGCAAGTACGGTATTTTTTATATGCTCTATCTTTAGTTACAGAATCTTTTGTGGTCGAAGGCATCTCATAGTTCTTTAACTCCTTCGTTTTGAAACTATTCATTCTTCAGCTTCAGCTGATCTTAAACATCTCCATGTTTCTTCTCTAATTTATTTAGCACCTCATCCCCCTAAATCAAATTCTTAGCTATTTGTGCTTTGTTAGAACATTATAGTTATAACGAAATATAAAATCCAATATCAAAATTCATGAAAGTCCAATCTTGACCGACAAGACCTACAATATAACAAAATTGAAATCTAAGGAAAGCTAATCACAAATCTAATGAGTTCGAAACTCTTAGGTATAGCGTTTGAATGTTTATAAAGAAATTGGTCTTTAGAGGGATGCTCGTGTAGATTTCCATACATTTCAAGTGGTTTTCCTCATTTGTAGCTTCTAGAGAATTTTTTACAAGGAGGGTTCTCTTTAAAGATTTAGAATATTTTATGCCCGAGATAAAGTCTTTTGAGTTTTATCTTTTGAATTTTGAAAGGTTAAGCTTAATAGGTCCAATCGGATGATAAGAATTTGAGCTTTTGATTCGAAATAAAAGCTCTAATAACCTTTTCCACCAGATGCTTAGCCTTCATAAATAGTATTGATTATTTCAAAAAACTTCCATCAACGATGAACATGTTTCAATTAGTTTTTTGAAGTAATTTATAACTTCACTGCATGACCAACTTTAAAATCAAATAAAATAAGAATTATTAATATTTAAAACAAAAAACATATATATCATAAAAATAAAAATTTTATCTTTTTTTAAAACAACCCAATCATTTTATAGTTCTTTTTTAAAAAAATTGAACTTTCAATATTGAATATTCACCATTGAATCAACTGGATTTTATATATTCAACATTGAATAAACGTTAGAAATTTGAATATTCAACATCAAATATTGGTTCTACAAATCTGCACCAAATTTAGATACTGTAACGATCCTTACACCAAATCTAGCTACTACAATGATCCTTACACACACACACATATATATACATAGCTTAGGTTGATGATTCTCACCCTGTAAGTATATATATGAGTGGTAAAATTAAAGCATGTTGATATAAACAGTAAAGAGAAAAGACCTTTCAAAATGTTCATATAATAAACCCGATCCTTTGCATAATTAAATTGGTCAAATGCTTGAAAGTTGAAAATGCATAGATGGACATGATCATATGGAAATGTCAACATCCAAATCATTAGGAGTAATCATAGTTTTACTCAAAACATGAATTATAAGATCAGATTGTGCAATGAATGGAGGAAAAAACAAAAAAGACAGATTTCATTCTATTGAGATTAGCTTTTGATTCATGTATCTAAACCTGCATATATCCTCAAAAAAATCATCTGCACCGCTGTGGCCACTTTTCATCCGAAGAATCTTGATCCTCATCTTCTTTAAATTCTTCCCAAACTTCACCAAAGACTCGAGTGTGCTCATTTTCTGTTCAGCGTTCAATGGCGATCTCACAGTGATCACTACCTCTTCAAGGCAAGGAATCATGAAACTCGAATCAACCTAATAAACCGCCAAAAAGATGCTTAATGCTTCATGAATTAAGATTCTTGTTTTAGCAAGTAATTGTGTTGCTTTTAAACTCACATTCTTTAGACTGTTCTTTTGACATAGGGCAGCAAACATTGCTCCATGGATGTCGAATGTTTTGAGCTTGGGGTGACTTTTGAAGAAGTCAACAAAATCAACCTCTGGAAAGGGGAGAAGAGCTTCAAAATCTCCAGTGAATTCAACTTTCATAAAGAGATGCTTCACTTCACTTGCAAGTTGAAGCATTTTGTTTATTGAATCCCAACACCATTGTACACCTCTAATGGATAGTGATTCAAGTGCCACAAGCTTACCAAAGTCCACCATGTAAACCCTCCCTGCAAGCAATAAGACCCACAATCACATCTCGATATGTTGGCATCCCATGAAATGAAATTATTAATCAATAATCATGAAATAGCATAAGCAAATTGTGAATATGAAATCTTTAAGGATGATCTTGAACTTTACCAGCATTATTCGCAATAGAAAGATTCTTTAAGCAATTGGTCTCGCGAACTCTTATCCAACTACATCCTTGAACCTCAAGGTATTCAATCTTTGGAGACGTGAGAGTGAGCGAGCAACTGCCCAAACCGTAAAAATCAAGTTTGCAGTGTTCAAGCTGGAGAAGTTCGATCCAGACGGTCGTCAAACCCTCACAACCAAGAAGTACAAGATGAGTCAGGTTAGGAGTGGTTCGAAGAGCCTCAGCCAAGGCCGAATCCTCCAATTTTGCTCCAACGATTTCAAGATTCTTCAGTTTTTTAAATATATCCCATTTCGGAGCACGGACCATTAGCACGCCCCAAAGTCTCAAGGTCTCTAAGTTCCTCGCAGCTTGAATGCAATCAAGTTTAGACGGACTGTCGTTTAAAGCATTCTGATCAACAAGGTTATCCATTCGAAGCTCAAGAGTTTTTAAGGAAGATCCAACAAGTGTCAGCCATGAAGCCAGCCCTGCACTGCTGAAGGGGCAGTAAACTACAAGTTCTTCCAGTAGAAAAATCGACGAGACTATCTGCAAGACAATGCAGTCAGGAGTTTGACCACCTTTTAGGTGGTCAAAGATGCTACGAGGGAAGTAAAGGCTCCTAATATAAGGCATCGAGTCTTTCCACTTCTTGGATACACAATTACAAGATGCCACATCCTTGGCATTGCTCATATTTGACAAAATATATTGAACAACAGCATCAGGCAATGAATCCATTCTCTGAGAACAATGATCAAACATGTGGTGGTCAGTTAAAATTCAAGATGCCATAAGGACTTCAATGTAGACTTGAATATCACTTCAAGAAATCTAGTGGATAAAGAGGGCAAAGACCACTTAAATATACAGAAAAGGATCATCTGAAGTACACTAAACTAATATTTAATAAAGCACCATGCCAAATAAAATGCTTAAGCATCTATTACCAACAACATCTAGTATAGAACCAAAGTGCTTGTTAAAAATGTTTATTTGGTGACCCTGGGCGTGTAGTCTAGCTGGTTTAGGTGGATTTGCCCTAGATTTAATAAAAAAAGGCAAATTACCAAGAAATGTAATATAAAATTCAAAATTGGCCAATAAAGGTAACGTAAAATTTTTTAGGCCAAGAAAAATAACATAAAATTAAATCTGACAAAGAGGGTATTGATGACAAATTAAAAAGGTAAAATTTTCATTTTATGCTCCTTTTTTTGGTAAGAGAATAATATTTGATTATCTTTCTTGGCCTCAAATTTGAATTTCATGTTCTTTCTCGGCCAAAATAGAATTTTATATTACCTTTTTTGGCAAAAAAATTTACAATACCTTTATTGTCAAATTTTGTATTTTATATTACCTTTTTTGGTAATTTTCCCTAATAAAAAACCACCCCAGGTTCGAACCTCTTCGGAGGCAAACTATCAGTGAAGCCCCTCTATGGGCCGCTATGTCAGTCCCCAAATGCCCCCACCTTTAATCATGGGACGGGTTGTTGGCGGGCTGGTTATCCGCATTTTGTGCTAAAATGTTTATCTGGTGACAGTGGCATCCAAAAATGAAGACCCCAGCAACATACAAGGAACTTATTAAGCTTTAAATAGCTTAATACCGGATGAAATACACTAGCAAAGTAGCAATGAATCCAGAGATGAATCTAGATGATAAAAGTTCACACTTTTTGTATCGCGTGACACTTGACAATACATACCATCTGATTAGAAACATCTAGAAGGCAACTTTAATGGTAAAACTTGAAGATATCTCATGTAAATCTCCAAGATAAATGCAACAATATGGGTAAAACTTGAAGATATCTCATGTAAATCTCCAAGATAAATGCAACAATATGATTAATCTGGCCTCTCTCCATAAATCTTTATTGAAAAAGCAAACTTACATGGATGAAACCCAATCAATAAATCAGATGTAGATATTCAAATTTGAAACATTAATGCCGCTCATGTATTTATTTGACCGAAACCATAAGTTTGAGGTTAAACACAAGCCAATTAACATCAAGCTCAAGCTTGACACCTTTCGTATAGAATGCGTAATTATAAGCAAAAATGCAACTAATAAACCCATAAAAATCCTACGTTTCAAAGTAACACAATATGCAAATACAATCGATCACATAAGCATAACTATACAATCTATTTTAAACCTGGATCCAGATATATTGCACAAAAGTGAAAAATTAAAACCAAAAAACCTTCTACAGAAATCAGATGCGAAACTAGTTTGAAGTTTGAACATTCAAAATTACAAAGCATGAATCAAATCGTACCTTGGTCGTACGAGGAATTGGATCAGCGAAATTGTATCCGGAAGTTTAGAATCGGTGATGGAAGCTGGAATCTAAAGCTACAAGAGGAGTGTATGAGATTTAGTTGGGGAATTTCAATTTTTGCTTTGCAATTAAAATTTTGAATTTCGCCCGCCTTTGTATCCTCATTTCTTCAGTCTCCTCTCCTCTGCTCACACCCATGACCCATATATATAATAGTAGCATTAATTAATATTATTATACCCCTTGCTTTTTAATAAATTCTACAATATTTTGAATAATAAATAATTTTCCTGTTTTATTAATATAATTAAGTATATGATCAATATCGAAACCCTAGCATTCATTTTCGTCTTTTCAAAATCAATATCTTAAAATAGATATAGATGAAAATATCCAATTAAATAACATTGTTTTTTATATGTGTCGTAATTGACATAAAATATTAGTTTACATCAAACTAATGAAATATTTAAAATTCAAACAATATGATTATAGTTTAATAAAATTTAGGGTTCTAATAATTTGATAACATTATTATAAATTTCAGTTTTAAACTTTAGGACTCTATAAGAAGTGTTTTTTGAAACATATTATATAAATAATTCATATGTTTACCTATTTTTTAACAAAAACAAAATTGAATCGAGATCAATATCTTAATATCCCATGGTAGATCGTAAGATCCTACCTTTAAGCATTCATATTAGGGATCGATTTATTTTTATTGATAAAATCCTGAAATTGTAAGATCATAAGGTTAAGATTGAGATCTTAACAATCATGTCAATTATCTACTTTTAATATACTTTTATGCCATTTTGATCTTTTTTTTATAAACCCATTTAACTTCTTTCTTTCTTAACTATTACACTCTAAGCTATGCAAACTAGTTAAATATTATTATTTTAGGACCATAAACTAAAATATGTATAATGATTCAAAGTTTTTTAAAATTGAAATGCATGATCAAACCGAATGTTAGGTTCGGTTCAATACTTTTACAATGAAAAAATATTAGCTTGTACCAAACTAATCCGAAATAAGGAAATTTTAAAATAGAAATCGGGTCCGGACTATTTGAACCTAATTGAGTTCAGTACGATTCATCGATTTTATGGTTCAAACGCAAGTTCTCAAATCAGTAATCCCCTAGTAAGCATATAAATAGATTAAAGTGTTTATGTCATTAAATGGAAATATATCTTTTCATTTGTCTCATTCAAGTCGTCGTACTTTTTTTGGTATCGATTAGGTAGTTATACTTTAAAATTTATCACAATTTGATATTTATCGGAATAATGTATCACTAAAAGGGTATATTTGTCACTAAGAATTGGGTTAAAGCCCATTTCTAAAATGACTCCAATGATTCACTTTCCTGTTTTGTGATTTGGATTGTACATATACTCAATTGTGCTTGTCAATATGATATTTTTGGTGACCGGTGATCGATTCTATCGGTTAACAATGCCAATATGACATTTTCTCTTAAATCAAAATGCTAACGTGAAATTTCATGGAAGTTAAAGGTCATGAAATAACTACACACTTTATTTAGTGTTTCGATATAGTACTCATGCTTTTCTGATTTGGAGTTCAATATCATTCGAGTGAAAAAATACGATAAAATGGGTAAAATGAAAAAGTTCATTGTATTTACACAGCCTAAGCGGCTAAGCCCTTGCCACGTATGCATATGAACTGCAACCAATTGTGACATGTTAACAGAAACATCCTGATCATCATAATAACTACTTACAAGTACCATAATAACAAGTAATATTCTAATATAAGTATCATCCCGATAAAAAAAAAAAGTAAATTAATAAACTCATATAAATGTATTGCATTTGTATTACTTTGATTAAGTCTTAAAAACTTAAGTAATTAGAAACATGTCATGAAAATCCTCTTCAACTATCAAATTGGGACGTGTTTTAAAAGTAGGACTACCTAATCGATACAGTAAGACATAAAACGACCAAAATGGGACAAATGAAAACGTATGTTACTGTTTAATGACATAAACCCTAGATTAAATTACAAATTCTTCCTTATGTGGTCTGCTAAATATTTTAGACATCGCATCTATCTCTAAATAATTGGATAGACAAACCATATCTTTATAACTATAAACAAACCCACATTAATGTTTTATCTCAATAGTATATATATATATAACTATATAAGCCCACAGTAAGAAACTTTCCAGCAACAACAATGCTAATTACATCAAACAATCAACACAAGTTGAGAAAGAGCATATCAAAACCCATTTTCCATAAAAATAAGCAAAACTAAAGAATTGGCTTCTTCTTAGGTCTTATGGTCAAGGAAACAACAAAGTTGGTATGCAGAGGGAACAATTACAGTACGTCACGTTGAGCACTGACAACAGTTTCACTAACTTTACTGCATTGTAGTTGTTGCATATTAGCAAGACAACTTGCGGATCGATTTTTTGCTTCATGGAGTGTCGACAATCAGCATTGCTTCGAGTTCTGCTCGACGGCGCTCAAGATCCTACAATGTTAAGATCAAAAAAGCTTGTTTCATATCAACAAAACATCGTTTCACCATTATCAATATGAGAAACTTGCAACGTTTAGGGTAATTAGAATTGGATGAACGAATAATTGTGGCTAATTTGTCAAGCTCACCTCCAGATCTTTTATGGCTTGTTGTGTTGAAACTTCTTTGCTTTGGCGAGCTCGCTTGAGAAAACCAATGCAGAGGACTCCCTAAAAATTTCCCAGTTTTAGAACAAGTCATCAACCAGCTTAGTTACTAGTTGGTGTGATGGGGAAAACATTAAAATGGAAATTTTTTTGGTCAACAAAATATGAAATTGAAAACAAAGCAGGTGAGATTGTAACAATGTATGTCAATGAGTGCAAGTATTAAATCTACATATCAAAAACCATAAGAAAAATGAGTTTGCTGGAGATGGAGCATGATTTGGACTGTAAACATGTTTATGACGTAACAGATCAAACTATAATCTGGGCAAAGCAGCACGAGTTAGTAAAAAATCAGTTACCACAGTTAATGATGACAAACTTTGTCCATGTTTATATCGTCTGATTTCTTCTTATGAAGGGATTGCCTATTTTTCTTCTTATCATGGGTATGCCTTCCTGCAATTCATACTTAGCACCAGAGTGTACAATATACAATAAAGTCCTAGCAACTCCCATAGATGTAGGCAATTTGCTAAACTATATCGAAACCATGTTTGATTATTTTCATTTCCTGCAACTACTATCGTGTTGTATGTATGTATACCAATCCTAACCGAGTCAATATTGGAATAATTCTAGGATCCTTTTTTACCAAAAATAATCATTCCACATTATTTAGAACTCTGCTTAATACTGTTAA
Organism: Centrapalus pauciflorus; assembly: GCA_020465985.1. NCBI lineage: Eukaryota > Viridiplantae > Streptophyta > Magnoliopsida > Asterales > Asteraceae > Centrapalus > Centrapalus pauciflorus. Next base: position 1,026,123 of record JAANYP010003966.1, read on the forward strand.
GTTGTCTTACCGAAACAACATAGATCAGACCACAAGCAAGGAGTGTGTAACTTGCTATGTCCCGGAGAAGGAGAACCTCATGCCGCTCCCCATATATATCAGGATAAGCTCTAGTCATAACAGCAACACTGTAGTGAAATAGGACCACATAACTTTCATTAGATGTTTTAGGTAGCAGAAATCAAAAATGCATCTTGTACTGCTTTAGATGCTAATAAATTAATACGTCTGAAAGCCCTTTTGAAGAAGGGTAAAATGGTTAAGAAATAAAATGACCATACAAAATATTTAACCAAGGCACTCATACATACATTCATATACATATACATATATACATACATACATACATATATATATATATATATGTGTGTGTGTGTATACATACATATATAAATCTTCAAATACAGTTATATATACATACATACATATACACACACACACGTATAAATTGATAGACGAAGAAAATGTTGCTAGTTTAAGATAAATATAAAAACAAAATAAAATATATAAATAATATCCAGTATTGGTATCATCCTTGTTATATTGATGAGATTTATCTTTACAATAATGAATATAAGTGGTGAATGATAATACATATATTATTGTTAGACTTGCCTAAAAACGAATTTAATGCATAAAATTGGATAGTGTGGTAAACAATATAGTAATAACTTAATAATTGAAAAGGGTTAAGTAAAAATTTAAAAATGATATCATAGATAGCGGGTGTTTATCATGGTTGGTCATCCCAAACAACGTTTTTTTTTCCTTCATTTTCTACAGCATAGGACACCTGTATGTTATGCAACAAAACAAATTTACGATTTTATGCAGCTATGATAAAAAGTTGGTAATACCGGATGGTAAGTATTTATCTCTTCAATGGTAAACGTCAATAATATAAATATAATATGATATGTCAAAAGTTCAAAAACCTGGAGACTGATTTTTCTAGCAATTTAGGAAAATAGAATGTATGTCACAAAGAGAACAATCATGAGGGCAGGGGCAAATCAAGAAAATTTTTTCGTCGGTGTCATTTTGTCAAAATATAAATATAATAGGTGTCAGTTACGTATATTTGTGAATTTTACGGGAATTTTCTTGTATATTACATATTGTCGACAGAATTTACCGGTGTCTCGCGTGACACTGTAACTGACAACCTAGATCCGCCCATGATGAGGAAACGTCCATTAAATAAATAAGCATACATGCATAGGGTACTCTGTTTTGATATGTGTAAGTGTAACAAATTGTTTTGGAAAGAAAACATGCTACCTGCATTTACAGAAACTGAAGTCTGAAACTGGTTAATGAGTAATGACAACAATGAAATGACCCTGATTGGGCAACAAAAGTGAAACTTGTTTTCAGTTGTGTGTTGTGAGTTGTAACCAACAAATTGTGTAGGCATCCTTTCTTTGAGCATCCATAAAGTAATTCCGGTTTTTATAACTATCAGATTACAGATATGCAGTCATAGGTGTGTAACCGAGCCAAGCTACACATGAGCTCGAGTCTAACCCAAGCTGAGATCAAGCCTGTAAATTAATAACTTATTTCAGTTAATAAAATACTAACTTATCTAGCAAGTCTAGCCCAAGCCGAGCTCGAGCCTATAAAACCAGTCACGAGCCAGGCTTGAGCTTTATCATTTACACCAGAGTCAGAAGATCAAGCTTTTAACATGGTTATCTGGATCAGATTGAGTACCCAGACTTGGAAGGCATAAAATATAATACATCAGATAACTTCCTACTGTTCTATAGGGTGGACAACATTGTCAGGCTATTGATCAGGTGAAAGAATAACCTATTAAGCAATGTGGAGCTTTAAGAGTATGTAAATGGCTAAATGCATCAAAACGTAAACTACATGTAAAAATGGGCTTACAATATTTGCAGCATGCCCCTACCAGCCCAATACTCGAGTACCTGAAACACATTAATTGAAGCTTTGAATCAGCAAATTCAATTACTCTTCGTGAGTAATACTCCAAGATGCCAGTACTATATCTGCAAATAATTAATTCAAATTTAAATGTGTTTGGCTGCTAGGCACCGAACTGATATATGGTTTAGCAACATAAATTGATAAAATAAGTCATTAGACATGGGTGTTAACTATTCATTTAATGATTCTTCAACCCTGTTGTGACATGAGAACAAAAGGCATAACCAGCAGGTTTCAAGCAATGTGGCCCCTTCTGTTAATTAAAAACTAGCATCAGATAGACAATTCAGCATCAATGTTGCATGAAAACACCACCTAAAATACATACTTCCCTACCCGTTTAAAACAGTACATAAATTATATTCACTGCAGCAACCTCAAAATACATGAATATCACCAATGCTTCCAACAATAACTTAATTGGACCCTATTTTCTTTCATACTTCATTTGTTTGTATAGAATCCCATTTCACACATAGAAAATTTTCAAGTGAAGAAATGTGCAATAATTAAGAAATATCCCAGTAAAACTATCAAACTGCATTCAGACTCTATAGGGAAAGAGAAACTGCATTTTTCGCTTGAACTTTCCTTTATAATTACCACACTGTTCACCCAAAGAGGCATGTAAGAACATTCCATCGACCTCCATGAATTTCTGGATTTTTCTTGGTTGAAGTTCTATTATTACATTAACACGTACACTAATCCTCCCCTGAGTGAGTATAATTTTTTAAACAAGTAACACTAAACTCAATTACTTGTTACATAAAACAAGAGAGAGAACCTTCCAGAACTTGATGATGAACGACCATTCTGTCTCGGCAATAATCACAAAAACCGCAATCACCACCGCATAACATCGAAATATGCCGTCAAATATCTACAAAAACACATGAAGTCACAACGATATTTAGGAAGGAAATGTATCGCGATATGTATATAGAAAGAGAAATAGATCAATGGCGTACATCTGATACGTTTCTGAAAGATCGAACAGCAGAGATGACATTAGCGACAATGCATAGAATAGAAGCAATGACGGTGACGAAACTGAAACATCGACAGGTCGCCAGTACCGGGTCGGGTTTGGCCCTGACTCTGGGGTTGTTGGCGGTGGTGTTTGATGAACTGGTGGTAGCAGTATTAGCTAGCGGTTGTGAGGTATCTGCTTCCTCGATGTCTCTCGCCATATCTTCCGGCGAACTTCTCCGGCTCCTGGACTCCTGGACCGGCGCTAAACAATTACGAAAAAACTTTTGGTTCTGTTTCCTCCGGTGGGAGTGTGGGACTTCCGTTGGATGGTAACGGATCGACGTTAGTTAGTTTGGTAAATTGCAATTATAGACCCATCAACTTACGGTTTGATCGAAATTAATATTGGAGCATATAAAATCTAAAAATATATATACTCCGTTTATTGTTGACATATGAATTTCAATTTATCTTTATGTTCATACTTTTTTATTAATTTTGACATGTGTTTTAAGCATATAAATCAGATTTTCATTTCATTAACATGATAATATAACATCTGATATTAAATAAATGTATCCCAACCGAACGTTGGATCATCCAATTTTAGTCACACATTATAAATAAAATAAAGGTTACCAATCATGATACACAAGTGTGTAACTATATAGTAGTTTTTGAACAGTGATAACCCGAGCAATTATTGATAAACAAAGTGTCTTGTATTTGCATGTATGATAAATATATTAGACTTTACCTTTTAGGGGTCGTTTGATTCGCAGATTTTTTTCTCTGGGATATACATTTTTTCAAAGGATTTGCATTATGCAGGATTTGCATTTGTCAGGATTTTGTCAAATAACATTATCTTATAGAAAAAATTTGTTAGTCTGAATAATACAAGGTAACGGTGATTTAAAATCCAATAGGGGAGGCTGGGTTTTAAAATTACAAAGAATGAATGGATTTATGAAATCCTGGGATTTTAAATCCTTGCTGAAAATATGTGAACCAAACACAGGATTTTACATGCAAATCCCAGTAAATCCCAAGAAATCCGCAAACCAAACGCCCCATTAGATTATTGTATTATGTATATACATAAAAACAAAATTAAAAATATTTGCGTAATACACTGATAAATAAACTAGTAATCAACTAAAATATGAAAATCTAATTTGTTATAATTAGTTTACAGATATTTATAGATACAATATTTGTTTTTTTATATATTTATTTAAATAAATTCGTATAATAAATATCCAACCAATCCAATAAAAAAATCAATAAAATACGCGGATATTATTAATACAATAAACTAGCCATTTAAAATGTTTGGTTATAGATAATTAATTTTCCAAATAAGCATGCACGAATTTCTTTTATGATTTTAAAAGTAATGGATAGCTGACAAATGAAGTAGTCGACTTGAGTATAAATCTTTATAAAACATATTTAAAAGCATAAATTGTTTTTAAATGAAATTGATACAAAAACTACTACCTCGTTATATAGAAAATCCATTGAAAAACTATGTGAAAATATTATGTAATGTTTTAACTTTTAATTTAACAAAGAAATCAGATGACGTGTTCAACAGGAAGATACAGTAAAGTCATAAAAGGAAATCAACATATCAAGTCAAATTAAATGTTTTCTAAATTACAGACTTTTTTTACCTTAACCGGGAAATGTCTATAACGACGCCTTTTCAAAAATGATGATTTCAAAGTTACAAGATCAAATAATCGTCCTAAGAGTCCCGGAAAAGATTAACTCAATACAACTAAAACTTACATAAATCACCATTATATATAAATGAATAATGTGTGGTTTGTTCACCAAATAAAAAACAAAACAAAACATAATTCAAATATAAAAATAAAAATGTAAAATTTTTAAAAAGTTAATAATAGTAACAACTACTTTTCTTATTATCAATTATGAGGTCAATAAAAGCTATCATTGATACTGAAATGAAAGTGTTGTTATTATTGATAAGTTTTAAAACATGTTGATATTATCGATAAAAAATATAAACTTGTATCTATTTTTTATGGTTAGCCCGACAAATATATATGTATAAACAATATGGTTCGAGAACACTCATTAGCAGCCCACCAACAGGTACCACATTTATACAAACTTTTTTAATTGGTTTTTCATAAAATGTTTTAATTAACATTATGAATATGATATGAAAATTTTAAATCATTCGCATTTTCCAATTTCTTAAAAATGATGTCACTTGTACTTACATAATTTGCATATATGTGAATTTATATTTATGTTATGCATGATTTCATATACTAAAATACAGTGCATGAAATTTATATTTCATGTTTATGACGCAAACTAAAACACTTTTATAAAAAATATTTCAAATTTTTTTAGAGTTAATTGCATAGATAATCCTTTAACTAACCCCAAATTGTAGTTATGGTCTTTTTTTCAAAAAAGTTGCAATTTGGGTGCTTTATGTATCAAAAAGTTGCAAAAATGGTCATTTCTAACGGATTCCGTTAGAAATTGACGTTAAGTCAATGGCATTTCAGTATTTTAAGGATAAAGGACCTTTTTTGCAATTTTTTCATATTATTATTATTATTATTATTATTATTATATTCAACTTAATAAATAATAAAGTGATAGAATATCATAGACACCTGCACCTTTTTCAAAATCAAAGTTCTTACACCTCTTCAAAATCCAAGTTCGTTATCTGTTTTTTGCATTCCAGATCTCGAATGGGGTTTCAAAATCCAAAGGTTTCGGGATCTTTTATTCGAAGTCGTTGCTTGTTTGGATTTGGGTTTCGAAAACCTTTGTTATTCTGGGTTGGTTCTCTATCTCTCTCTCTGTGTTGGCGGCAGTGGCGGTGGTTGTGGTTTCAGTGGCAGTGGTGGCGGTGGTTGTGGTTTCAGTGGCAGTGGTGGTGGATCTCTTTTTGATCTAGCCTATGTAGCTGAGTTTATAGAAGGTCGGCAAAGCATTCGACGGTGGTGGCCGACAGACCATCATCGTCTACGCTGCCTATCTTCGTCTATTTCACTGACTACTTTGGCTCCAAAATGCTCCACCATGTCACCAAAGGCTCAACTTCCAAAGGCTTCGGTTGCGGCTCCAGTGTAATCGAGAAAGGTTTTCAAACACGGGTGTGTTTTAGACGGGATAATGATTTCTCTATGAACAAATCCTTTATTAATATTTTCCAAAACTTCAATAAATGTTGCAAAATTTATATTTTAAAATAACTTAATTTCGAATAATCTTAATTAATTTTTATTTATTAAGTTGACGCTAAAATTGTTGTATCAAGTTTTAATCAGTTAGGCAATAAATATGTATTATTAATTAAAACATCTTCAATAAGAAAACTTGCATATGGTTTAATTTAAGGTCTTTAACGAGTTTATACAATTCAAAAAAAATATACTGTATACAAACTAAAAATATAAAATAATCATCATTTAAAATTTAATTATTTGATTTCTATGAGATTATTGATGATAACACAATAACAAACAAAACAGAGTAAAGATTCAACACTATTATTTAAATAATACGAAGGTAATAATTGAAATGAATCGCATATGTAAAAGTCATAAAGTAGTATATTTAAATAAATAATTTAAATATTTTTGAATATTATTTTAACCGTATTTTTTGATTTAAACATGACGTAGAGTCATCATCTTTTACCATCGACTCAATAATTTTGCCTGTATTTCATCTTTTTATTGGTTTTTTATTGTATATTACTTAAAAAAATTACGGGTTCTTAAGGAATTCCATCTTTTTATAAATATTTAATATATAACAAATTTTTAATCTATCAATCCATGTAATACATAGGTTTTAACCTAGTAATAATAATAAAACAAATAATAAGAAAAAATTGAAAAAAATGTCATTTATCCTTAAAAATACTAAAATGTCATTGACTTAACAGAGACATTTAACGAATTCTGTTAGAATAGACATTCTTACAACTTTTCGGTTTTTAAAAAATGAACATAGTCAAAGTACTTCTATGCAATTAAATTTTTTTTAAGTGATTCGTTTTGGTTCGCAAACGTTTCCATATATATAATATATATTTGTTGGTGTGCCAGACGACAGACGTAATCGGTGGCACTCTTACTCGTTCACGAGAGAGTTTCAACACGAATCCATAACAAAAAATGGAGACGAAGGAAGAAGTTGTAAAAGAAAATGGAAAATCAGAAGAAGTATCTCGAACCCAAACAGATGGTTCGATTTGTGGATTCGAATCTCTTCATCGCCTCCTCGAATCGTCTCTCTCCCCCCCAGTTTTCAAGGTAACGATTGACTGAGTTTATGTTTACTGAATTCAAAAGTTTTCTTTTGTTTATTTATATCACTGATTAATTTTAATCCATTTACCGTGACATTAATTGGATGGATTATTGCTTGCATATGATTCAGTTTTGGTGTATAAAATCTTCCCCTCTTTAGAAGCTTGATTTGATGAGGCCAAATAAATCACTTTTGATCTGTTTAAAAGTTGATGATAAGTACTTCTTCGTTTTTTGAAATTTCAACTGGTATTTGTTGAATTAGAGGTTGATATAATCTGTTATTAATTTTTTTTTTTCTTAAACTAATTAGCTCTACTAGTGATAGACTGATAGTATACTTGATCTGTTGTCTCTCCTTAAAAATTGCTGCACGTTGACTTTTGAAGTGAACTGAGTTGCTTTTCACCTTCAAAATTGATATGCATCTTTAACTTATTCTGGAAAGAGTTATGTTACTAATTAAATTTCATAGCCATTATTGAAATTTAAGTAGGACTGGTTCGAAGTTCACAGAAAATTTTGTTGACTGACATAGGGACATAACAAATCAATGCTTAGACCTTGAGCAATGATATAAGTTCAGATGGTTAATCGGTTATCAGTTTTTGCTATTTAAAACTTTGTACGCCCATGTCAATATTTAAAAGTTGAAAACTAGTCAAATTTTCTGAGGAGTTACTTGTTGACTTCTATCTTATCAACACCATCTGTGTGCGTTCTAGTGTGATAGTTCTGGGCCTGATGGTTATTCTCTCTACCACTTTGGTTCAATTGTTATAGTTGAACAGAACTTTATGTTACTTGTGATTTGTGAATATGAGAAATGATAAATTTGACCTTGAAAGTAAACCACATATATGATATATATTTGTGGGATCTAGGTAGTATGAAATTTTGATATGGTATTTATGGCTAATCAATTGAAAACTCACAATTACCAAAAGTCACCTGGATGATCTTGAAAAGGTGCAATATGTACAGGGACCACTAACACTACAAGTCTAACGATTGAGAATTCTTTATAACATACCAAACGACCATGAATGTTGGAGAAGTTTTGTAACTTGATGCTATTTGTATAGATTTGGGAAACCCGATCCGAAACCATTGATTGTGGCATCATGCTTGCAACTTGGGCATTTTTGAGTCAGTATGTTAAAAGAGGCTGAAACCTGCTGGTTACTTGGTTATACTCTCTCCATTCTAGTATAACAAAACCAATTTCCATTTTGGGATGTTCATTAATGAAACATTTCCCTTTTTGATAGAACTCCCATCAAAGCTACTACTTTACCCATCAATAACCATTACAAACTATATCTAGCATGATTTAATCCATAAGATTCTCATTTAGCTAAACAATCTATTCTTATAGTGAAACAACTTTTAATGATTGATTTCTGGAGCATGTTGTTTTATTGATTATGTAAATCATAACTCTTTTGCAGGAAGTCAGTCGCTTGCTTATTGGACTGAATTGTGGAAGAGCACTTGAGCCCTTGACAATAGCAGAAACTGCCAAAGGGTTGTCCTCACAACATGATTTTGATATTCAGGTAGACAGTTATCTCCTAAGTCATTACTTTACCATGTGAACAGTGGCAGAACCAGAAAATATATTGGTCATTCCCCCTTGCAAAAATTTTCTTGCACCAGTTATATAATTTTCTATTTTTGTTAACTATATAAGAACAAATCATCCAAGTATTTTCCTGAAAAACTTATAAATGTGATTGGGAAGAATTAACTTTAGAAAGAGGCAATGCGTCAACCAAAGTTCATTGCACTGATACACACACCATTCCTCATGATCATTCTAATAATTTACTTGTGACCTGCTCTAGTGATTGCTTGGAATGACATCTATGTTCAACGATGATTCACAATTACTAGTGACAATTTATGATGGTTTTACCGACATTTCAAGATAATCATATACCAAGAAAACCATTATATTTATATAAAATAAAAAAAATTATAAATGAGCACCCATCATAACTATATCTAAGCATATTCTTCGTGGCTTCAAATAACATATGCACTTTCACAAGTTGTTGATGCTTCGTCTTGTTCTTGCTGATGATATTAATTGTTTGTTGTTTAATATCATGTGGCTTTAATGGTGATGGTGGCGGAAGGGTTGTAGATGTTGGCAGAGAGATTGTTCCTAAAGGCCCCATCTTATTGTTGTATGATCATGGAGAATGTGATGATGAAATTGGTAATCACACAAAGTTTAACATATAGCGACATATATTAATTAATGTCAATACGTACGTTTAGATACTACGGCTCATAATTCTAAGTTTCTAATCATAACACATAATGATTAAAGATGCTGAAACATCACATCATTAACTGCGCCAATCAATATTTGACTCTAGTTACATTATGCCTAGTTTCGCAACACTTTAACATGCATGTGTTAGGGTATTATGGTCATGAAAACAACAATGTTGATATGCAAAAGGAACAATTTCAGTATGTCATTTTGAGAACTCAGAAACAGTTTCTTTGACTTTCCTGCATTGCAGTTGTTGCATATTAGCACGACAACTTGCAGATTGACATTTGTATCATGGAGTGTCAACAATCAACATTGCTTCAAGTTCTGCTTGGCAGAGTGCAAGATTTCTATGACGTTAAGAAAAAAATTTGTTTCATACCACCGGTTCATTATTTCACATTATAATGCGAATACCTTGAAAAGATTAGGGTAATTAGAAGTGGAAGAATAATTCTAGTGGTTTACCTGCAGGTCTTTTATGGCTTGCTGTGTTGAAACTTATTTGCTTTAGTGAGCTCATTTGAGAAAACCAATGATGGTCAATGACTAGAACTAAGTTGGTAGATGGCTCGTTCTGAATTTGGGAGATGTTCAGGGAGTCCTCTACATTGGTTTTGTCAAGCCAGCTCACCAAAGCAAAGAAGTTTAAACACAGCAAGCCATAAAAGATCTGCAGGTAAGTTATTAGAATGATTCCTTCACTTCTAATTACTCTAACCATTGTAAGTTATTCACATTGATAATGGTGAAATAATGTTTCGATATAAAACAAGCATTTTTCATCTTAACATCGTAGGATCTTGAGCGCCACCTAGCAGAAAACAATGTTAATTATTGACACAACATGATACAATGACGATGTCAATTTGTAAGTTCCGTGGTAATATGCAACATCTGTGGTGCACGGAAGTGAATGCAACTGTTTCTGAGTTCTTAAAATGACATACTGAGTTTGTTTGTTTTTTCTGCAATATCGTTGTTATCTTGACCATAACACCCTAGAAGAAGCCAATTAGTTTTGTTTGCTTGTATAAAAAATGGGTTATGATATGTCCTTTTTCCACTTGTAATGATTGTCGGATGTAATTAGCATCGTCGATGACGATGTTGGATGTGTCGTATTAACAAGCCTTTGAAGATAATTGTGTTAAATTGTTAAAAGGTTTCACAAGGTCATGACGAATGTTATCGACAAGTTATGTGGTGTCTTCACGTTGCAATGGATATATAGCTATGTATTTATTATTAATAAAGTAAAAAATAAAGTAAAATCATATTAAATTAAATTATACTTTTAAAAAAGTTTAAAAACTCCAATAAATCATAAATTATAATGAACTGAAAAAATAAACCTAAAATTTTAATGTGCGTTGATCTAAAACACTACACTTGTGTTGTAAATGCAACTTATATATCTAAAAAAAAATTTAAGAAATTTTTTTTAATCTTATTTTGTTATCAAATTTTAGTTACATGCTGTTTTCATTACTAATTCATATAAAGATATATGAAAATTTATTAATTCAAATAATTCTCTTTCATGTTTTCAAGTTTAGGTTTAATATATTTTTTACTTGGGGTTTTTTAGTTTGATTTAATTAAAAAATAAATCAATAGAATGGATATATAATACTTTGTTACTAACCCCTGTATGGATCCTTTAAAATTATTAATTTGATCGTTCTTTCGTTGGTAGATTTTTATATTTTAGTTTAGTAAAAAAACAAATTAATATATTTTTTGATTTGATTGTATTTTGAGTATATTAATATTTTCATGTTAGAAAAAAGTACAAAAGTTTCTATGTAAAATAGACACACACTTACAATCATAGTTATAATAAATAAATATTATAAAAACTGATGTAAAATGTAAATTTGTGGTGTTAAATTATGATGTATTCAATATTAATTTTCTCTTGTGAGTTGTGACATACATCACATAGTAAGATAATTTTAAAAAATACCATAAACATAAATATTTTTTTATTGATTACTATAAAATAAATTTAATGTTATAACAATTTAATACATGTAATATTCTCATATGCAAGAAAAATATCATTGACGATATATGGATCACATGTTATATTATATGTAGAAAAATTTTATTAATAAAATATTAATGATAAATTAATTACTTAATACTTGATAGAATACTTAACTAATAAAATAACTACTTATACATGATAATAGAAATTAGTTGATGGTGCATGTTAGAAACCCTTGTTAAATTATAGTTAAATGATGCATTTAGAAAAAAACCCCACTTTATGAATAGTAATTTTATTAGTAAATAATGTATATATGTATAATGAAGAATAATAATATATTATGATGGATTGATTGGTAAAGATAGCAGTAGTAAGTACATCATCAAATCGAGGTTGTAATTATGATATCATTGTGAAACATTATTGATGTTCTTAACATCCATGGTAAAGTATCGTGAAACCAGGCATCCTGTAACATAGAGTAAAAAATTGGTTGGTTGGACATTTCGGCATCTTTAATCATTATGGTGTTGTGATTAGAGATTTAGAACTTTGAGTCCGGTTACCGATGCAACATATTGCAGTATCTAAACCTAAGGCTTGTCGTTCCCATACAGAAGCCCACAATCGGCGATCCAAATGTTTCATACCTCGTTTCGCATCAAGCTCCAGATCAAAATTCAATTCGCGATTGGGACGAACCCAATTGGAAGAAAATGTTGGGTCATGTTATACCTATGAGTCGAAGATCAATTCGTGATTGGGACGGATGTGGGTACACATTCGACTCATAGGTAGGACATGATTTTTTGGTACCCAATAAGGTAACGGGTACGTGCACTTATGATATGTGAGCATAGCCATAGAATTGAAAAGAACTTTTAACCAGTCTTTTGATTTCAAACAAGATTACACAAGACCATAAATCCAATAGAAAACCATCATGATAAAGTTAATCAACAGTACCAAAACATGGCAAAGTAACTTGCAAGTGAGATTTGTAGAATATTTTTAAAAGATAACAATAGCTAAATTACAGGATAATGTAAATACTATTAAATATGATCCACTTATGATTTAGTTTTTATTTTACCTAAACCTATCGAGGGTACAATATATGATGATAATTAATAAAATAGAAAAAACACATGGCCATGACTAGCTGGTATAAACTGGTTGAACTCTAAGGTGTTAATAGTTTGTGGTTGCTCAAAATGATTACTGTGGATGCCAATCCCTCAGTGGCAAATTCTGATGTGTGGAAATGAACAGATGAAAGAATAGAACCTGTAAAATGATGAACGAAAATATACGAGCAAGTAACATATAATATTTTTTCTATTGTGAATGGAAATTGAACTGTTTATCATTGTACTTTTTCAGAAACAGATCTCTTATTAATATCTAAGTATACATGTATGATACACACCTGGTTTCAATTCATGTTGCAGGCATTCAGCTTTCGTGCTGACACCGAAGTACTGAGAGAACCTCGTATAGTGCGAGTTGGACTCATTCAAAACACCATTGCTCTACCAACAACTGCACCCTTTCTTGAGCAGAAGAAAGCCATCTTTCAGAAACTGAAGCCCATCATCGATGCAGCAGGTGCTTCAGGGGTCAACATATTATGCCTACAAGTGAGCTTCAAAGTTACACTTAACTCTTGTTGATAATCGGTTTACCTTGTTCTCTGAATTAAAGTGTCAATGTATGACTGAAATACAGGAGGCATGGATGATGCCTTTTGCATTTTGCACCCGTGAGAAAAGATGGTGTGAATTTGCTGAGCCCACAGATGGAGAATCAACACAATTTCTTCAAGCTTTTGCGAGGAAATATAACATGGTCATCGTAAGCCCAATACTAGAGAGAGATTTGAAACATGGGGAGACTATCTGGAATACTGCAGTTATAATTGGGAATAACGGTAACATAATTGGCAAGCATCGGAAGGTAACTTGTTTTTTAAAATTCATTCCATTTCTCAACATGTGATTAACATTTCCAATTATCATACTTACTGCAACCAAACCATTGCCCTTGTGGAAACTGGAAAGCAAATAGAAAACTACACACCAATACCATATACCATTTAATGTCCAAAATGGCTCATTCTTTGGCAAGTGGCAACATAGTGGTTGTGTACTTGTGTTTGTTGTATTCACCATCTTACACGAATGATGGTTTTATGCGATGAAAACCCCGAGTTCGATCATGTTAATTATTAAAAAGTTCTTGCAACTCAATTGGCAGAATCATATACCCCGGGTTGGGGATTTCAATGAGAGTACATATTATATGGAGGGCAATACCGGGCACCCTGTGTTTGAGACGGCCTATGGAAAGATTGGTGTCAACATATGCTATGGAAGGCATCATCCTTTAAACTGGTTAGCCTTTGGGTTAAATGGTGCAGAAATTGTTTTCAATCCATCTGCCACAGTTGGTGAACTCAGTGAGCCAATGTGGCCCATCGAGGTACCCCCTGTATTCTGAGCAGTTGCCTTTTCCTTACAAATACACATTCTTTAATTCTACGGTTTGTCGAAAATGTTTATTCTTCCAAACTAATAGTTCTTTCTGGCATGTTAGCCAATGGAAAGGGTAGGACAGTGGTTCAAAAAGTTAGTTTTAATCTGAACAATTCTTGTTAGGCACGGAATGCTGCGATAGCAAATAGTTACTTTGTGGGGTCCATCAATCGAGTGGGGACTGAGGTTTTCCCAAACCCGTTCACATCAGGCGACGGAAAGCCACAACATGCAGATTTTGGTCATTTCTATGGTTCAAGTCATGTTTCAGCTCCAGATGCTTCATGTACGCCATCGCTTTCAAGGAACAAAGATGGGCTGTTGATATCAGACTTGGATCTTAACCTCTGCAGGCAGTTAAAGGACAAATGGGGATTCCGAATGACGGCTAGATACGAGTTATACGCCGACATGCTTTCACGATACGTGAAGCCTGACTTTGAACCACAGGTCATTTCTGATCCTTTGTTACATAAGGATCACCCTTAAAGATTGAAAGTTTTTCTACTCATGCAGAGTAGATTGTCAATTCAAACGCTTTGTTCACTGTGTATTGTTTCTATGCTCTTGTTAAGAAAAAATAATTATCATGTATTTTTAATTTTTATATTAATATGAGGGGAAAGAACAAATAGGTTTTATTTTTAGGGTTAATATAGAAAAAACCCTATCAACTTTCTTAATTTTCGCGATTAAGTCCCTAAATTTTTTTATTGTTTAAGTCCGTAAACTATTTTTGTCTTATTCGAAAGTGTATATTTAACTTGTTTGGTCGGTTACCATATTTTAGCGATTAGGTCCCTAAACCTTTTGTTTTATCAGTTGTATTTTAGTGGTTAATCTGGTAGCCGGTCAAAAATATATAATTTTGAATAAGACAAACATAGTTTAGAGACTTAAACAATTGGAAAAAAATATTTAGGAACTTAATTGAGAAAATGAGAAAGGTTGATTGAGTTTTTTCAATATTAACCATTATTTTTATGTACAATGTAGCTTATTGTTGCTTTGATAATAATTGGTTGCTTTATTGGTTTAAGAGGCGTGACGAGCTTCCAAATACCACCTTAATGTCACATCTCATTTTTATCGATTCAATAATGTGTACAATGTAATCATATTCTAATGTATTACTTAACTGCAACGTTGTAACCGATATTTTTTCAATTAAAATCTTTAACCATTTTTTCAGTACTTTTAACCGGCGACCGCATTCATCTTCCTTCTTCTCTACCTCCGACGACTTTGATGACTCCGTCCTCTCATCTACGACTTCGTCTTGATTACCATACACTTTCTTTTCCATCGACTGTCTCCAAGATGAAACTTCTTCGTCGTCGACCCTCTTCAAATAGGTTTTGATTCAAGATTCTTTTGGAAAAGGTTACGATTGGAAATAATATTTCAAATCTATTTTTGTTCCTTTGCTTGTGTTTTGCTTTTTGTTTTTTAAAGGTTTTCTTGTCATTCATCAGTTCATTTTGATGCAAAAGTTTCAAGTTTTAATTTTGGTTTTCTTGTCATTCATCAGTAAACAAAAATTTAATAAAAATCTAAGGTATCAAAATGCAACCAGTGAAATCAATTGCAGGTTAAAAAAGTCCAATTTTAATGATTTTTTGTTTGATGATGTTTGGAAGTTTAATAAAAAAAAGCTGACAAGTTGAAAGTTTTTTTTGGTACAAAATCCCTTTAAAATACTAAAATGGTAAATAAGTAATTTTCCAACCGAAGTGCAAACTCCCTTTGATTTTAAAGCTTAACATTTAACAAAGAAAAGGGCCTAGCATTACTTACCTGACGAAACTTTTGAATTTTGATTCAGTATGAGTTTTTTATTTAAATTTGAAAACTTAACCCTTAAAAGCATACCAAACAAGTCCTTAGGCTAATAAAGGAGTGTCTGGTTTATAACGGAAACCATAACAAATGAAAATAAAAATAATAATGAATCATTCTTGATTATTTATACCGAATAGTTCATTACCTATTATGGGATGTTCGATTATGGGTTATTCTCCATAAGGAATGATAATGGCGATGAAAAATAATGGTTTATTTCATATAATGCAACTATTTGTTACTTCCTAACATGTACAATTTCAATTCTCAACAAATTCGATTAATATAATTTATTATTTACGTCAATTGATTTTGACTTTCAAATGATCAACTGTATATCTCATCTCTACACTACCCAACCATCCATCCCACCACATCTTATAATAACCTACCCATCCCAACCCAACTCATCCTAGCCTCTCCATTACCCTACCTACCCTACCCCAACCCTATCTTACCCATCCATCCACCCATCATATCTTACGTCACCCCATACACCCCTATCCTCATACCTATCCCTACCGCACCCACCTTTATCTTAGATGTCCATCCTAGTCTAACATACATTGATTTTACGTTATCCCTACCCCACCTATCATACACTGCGATGATGGTGGCGCAAACATAGGCACGATGGCCTATGTGCTACAACCATGTTGATTTCTTAGTTTTAATCAAACAAAATCAATACAAAGATAATATCCATTATCATTTTTTAACATCTTCATTACCATTCGATTTCTCATTCTCCAAATTCAACCAAACGCCCAAAAACTAGTTCTACAGAGGAGCAATTGCAACAAATAAGCAATTAAGCCAATATCAAATGCTGGCACAACTAATACAAATCACCTAGCTACTTACATTTCAAGGCCCAAGGTTTTTTAATCAAATCCTTTCACTTTCAATGTCTTTTCTTGCTACGATTTTCCAACCAGAATAGCCCCATTTTTTGAATACAAGGAAAGATATCATTATTCATGGCTTCATCTAAATCCAAATCAGATGAAAAATGAAATTGATTTTTCTATTTCCAAATGTTTCACATAGCTACATATCTGATGAAATATAACCAAATTTATTATATTAAAGCCTACCAAAAATAGATTGTTTGCATCTCATACCAGGGTTCGTTTGATTAATGAAATAAAAGTTCTAAGAGAATTGAATAATTACTTTTTATGTTTGGGAATGCTGTTCATTTTAATAAAATGAAAATGCATCATTATTATTAACTTTCATAATATGTTATAATCATCAATTTAAAAAAAACATGATGTTAATTTTTTTTACAATTACCGGCTTTAATTTTTTTCAACCTTAAAATTAGAGTAGAATGTATTTTTATATATTTTTAATCAAATATATATATTGAATTTCCAATAATAATATTTGTATATTACTATATTTTTGCTAAATCTTATGTATCCATTTTTGGACATTTATGACATACAAATCATCCATTAATGCACTAAAAACTGGATTTGGTTTCTATTTCTACGAAAAGTGGGGGAGCATCGCCTTCCCGGAAGGAGCAGAAGAAAATTCTCAATTTCCATAATTACGTCTTTTTTTGAACTCAAATCAATCAAAGATTTCAACTTTTATGGCATTCTACCTCTGATTGAGCTCCAACCGTTAAAGATTTCAGAACAGAATCAGTTGATGTAGTAGAGTGATGAACGAACTATCGTTCATTTCTCATCCAATCGCCACCGCCGCTGCAGCACCCAGAATGTTCGAACCTACAAACAATTCTTCTGCCACCGTCAACGGTGGTCCCAAACGCTATAAAAACAAACAGCTGCCTCTCACCGTCCCCGCCGGCAGCATCTGCTTCCGTCTCCTCTGTCATGCCTCCCGCATTGGCGGAGTCATTGGGAAATCCGGTGCCATCATCAAACAGTTGCAGCGGGAAACCTCAGCTAAAATCCGGGTCGAGGATCCGCCTCCTGGCTCCGATGACCGTGTGATCACCGTCATCGCCAATAGCTCAGTGAATAGAACAATATCGTTCGTTGAACAAAATAATCAAAACAAAGATTGTGATGAAGGTAGTGAATCTATTGAAGTTTCGGCTGCACAAGAGGCGTTGGTTAGGGTTTTTGAGAGGATTTTGCTTGTTGCTGCGGAGGCCGATGGAGTTTATTTTGCACCCGGAGGTGTGGTTTCGTGTCGATTGTTAGCAGATAAGAGTGTTATTGGGTCTGTGATTGGAAAAGGGGGGAAAGTGATCGAGAAGATCAGAAAGGATACTGGATGTAAGATCAAAGTTTTAGCTCAGGATAAGATGCCGTCTAGTGCACAGCAAACAATTGAAACCGTGGAGGTTAGCATTTTGTTTTGATTGTCTACAAAACTGTTTGATTTTATGCCCCTGTCAGAAGTAATCTTGTAGATGCTAATAAGTAATAACCATTCTTGCAGTATTTCGTTGATGTAATGCTTTGCATATTCTTTGTGATTGATGAAATGGCTTTTAGTTGTGGATCTACTAATGCAGTTTTGCTAAGAATAATCATTTGTTGGTGCAATGATAACCAAGTACAATTTCTGGAAAGTTATTCACTCGTAAATAATCTGTGGTTCTTCAACATATGAATCCCTATAATGTCCGGAGACTCGTGCTTCTGGGATTTGTCTCCGTCTCTCTCCATTTCTTTTCAATTACTTGTATATTTGTTGTGGTATTTTCTAGTTATACAATCCGAATTAAATTCTATAATGTTCAATTTTCTGAGGGATGTAAATCGTATGGTTGTTGCAGATTGAGGGTGATATGTTGGCAGTTAAGAAGGCGCTTGTATCTGTCTCTCGTTGCCTTCAAGATTGTCCCTATGCTCACAAGACAAGGGTGGTTTTAGGTCATTCAGTTCCTCAGGAAACTGTGCCTAATGGGCAAATGGATTTCCCTCCACCACAAACTCAAGTGTTTCATCCAACACCAACCACATCTGCCAATCATGATGTTAGCTATCCCCCTGTATCATTAGATGGTGACTCCGTTCCTACCACGGACTCTCAAACTCCTCAGCAGGAAGTAGTTTTTAGGATGCTATGTTCTGGAGATAGGGTGGGCCTCGTGATAGGCAAGGCAGGGACAATCATCCAATCCATTCAAAAAGAATCAGGTGCTACTATAAGCGTTGGAGCTCCAGTTTATGATTGTGATGAACGATTAATCACTATTGCTGCTAAGGAGGTTTGCTAGTCTGTTCATAAAAAAAGGAATCATATTACAATTTATAGTTTTAACTCGTCTCTCGTTGTTATTGTAGAGCCCAGAGTCACATAACTCGCCTGCACAAAATGCAGTCATTCTTGTTTTCAATAGATCTGTGGAGGCTGGCTTTCCGAAGGGTCTGGATCCATCATCAACTGGCACATCGGTTTCTGCTAGACTTTTGATTTCGCCAAATCAAATTGGTTGTCTGTTGGGTAAAGGTGGGTCCATAATAGCAGATATGAGAAAGGTGACTTGTGCCGGAATAAAGATAGTTGGCGACCGTCAAGTTCCAAAGTGTGCTTCAGAGACTGATCGAGTAGTGGTGGTGAGATCTTCATGCCTTCGTTTACAATTGCACATTTTATACAATTTTTTGCCTTTCCTAATTGTATTTTGAATGAACTGTCTTTGTCCAAAGATGACAGGAGAGTTTGTAAATGTACGGGATGCTTTATACAGTGTTACTGGCAGGCTGCGAAACAATCTATTCTCTAGTAAAATGTCAAATGGCCCTGGAACCAGGGGCACGCATGCACGAGCGAATGGTTTATCTTCTGTCGCCACATCAAATTATTCTAATCAACATATAACTATAACTCAAAGTATGGATAGTCTCAAACTGTCAAGTAGCATGGACTGTCCTCCAACACCCGCATATTGGCAATCTCCGGTAACATTCTCTTCCTTCTATTATTTCCGTATCTAGGCATTTCAAGTCATCAGTTGTTATGGATTAATTGCAGATGGGAACGAGTAATCCTGGAATGGGACAGGATGTTCTCATGGGATCAACTTCTGTTAAAGGTGGAAATGAGCTTGGCAGGTATACCTCCTCTGCATATCCGCATACGTTCTAAAAAACAGATCTTTTGTTTTTTTTTGTTTTTTTTTTTTTGTTGTTTTTTTTTTTTGCGTTTGAAGTCAACCCTTTGACATATCAGCATAAGTAAAGATGAAAAGTAGTCACTGTATGAATTTTTGCAGCCACGGGTACTCATATATGTATTCACTCATCCAGGTGTGTAAATATGTGTGTACTAATATAGATATTTTCTGAGCTGGTTCGTAAGTAAAACTATTTCACACGGTTGCTTGCCAAAAACAAACTATCTCACATAGTAAGAAAACAATTTTTCATCAAACATAATCATCCGGCGATGTTGTGTTTATTCCCGAACTCCAAACCTATGCTGAAACCGTATGATATGTTTCTTGGTCATAAGTCATGTCATCATAAATGAATGGTTTATCCACTGGGGCAATTACTAATGCCCTCTGATATTATATAAGCACGTTATTTTATATCTTCATCTAACCAACTTTTCTTGATAATTTGCAGTGGAGGTAGATCTGCCTTAGCGACTAATATGTGTGTGGAAATCAAGGTACCTCAAAATGTCATTGGTTCGGTGTATGGGGAGAATGGAAGCAATCTAACTCGCTTAAGAGAGGTAACTACTACTTCCATTTGTTGGCCTAGACTATCGAGCGGATAACATTTATAACCATTTTACTTGGCACCTATGTGTTAGCCAGCCTTTATACTTTCAAAAATGAAGAAAGTTAGGGGTGAGCAAAAGAAAAACCGTGAAAAAAAAAACCAAACTGCAAAAAAAAAAAAAAACCCAGGTTTGGTTTTTTGTTTTAAAAAAACCATAAGATTCAGTTTTATTTGGATTTTCCCGTAAAATTGAACCGAACTGAATGTCAAACAACCTACCTCTCGTTTTTTATCTTTTATTTGTACATATTCCTTACACGTATACTGATGGGATTCTACTAATAGAGTATTCTAGAAAGTTTATATTAGTAATAATTAGTAGGAGTTAGTTAGTATTGCAATCTATAAATAAGAGATGGAGAGGTAAGATACGTAGGCAGAAATATTGTTAGACTCATTGCTTGGCTTTGAGGGGTCTCCAATCTTGTGATTGTGAGAAAGGGATTTCCCTGGAATTGTAATTGTTTTTCTGTTCTATATTTTCAGCTTATCAATATCAGAATTATTAGACCTATTACTCTGTTTTCATCAATATAAGTTTCTGTTTCGTATCATATACCAACACTTTGACTCATTTTTTAATTCTTTTAGTTGACCGTTGATATCAAATTCAACGTTTGTGCTTTATTATTGGAATATACAAATTACATTACATCAGCTTAATTATTTAGTTTAACATCAGTAGACTTTAAGTTAAAAGAACACAAGTTTAAGGTTTTCACCTTTAAATTTATAAAGTTTAGGAAAAAAAATCCCGAAAAACCAAACCACAAAAAACCGCACAAACTAGGTTTTAAGGTTTTAAAATTGCACATTTCGGTTTCGGTTTTATACAAAAACCGCACTATGCACAACTCGTATATGGTAAAAATGCTTAAATTAGACAAGCTAGTGAGTATGATGGTTATTTATGCCTTGTTTCCATCTATAATGGTTATTTTCATGCATTATAGCACATCCAATAATGCATTGTTTTTTTTATTGTATAATGATTGATTATTGGTATACATTTTGGGCAGAATACACTAGTATTCGCTCTTAGAATATCTATCCATTTTATGATAGTTATCATGATATTTACTTACATTTATATTGTGATTTAACGAATTGAATTTCCATTGTGAAGGTTTTACTTCCAAGTTATTTGGATGTGCTAAACGTAGTACAAAGGTTATGTTAACTAATTTGAGGCAATGTGGCGAAAACACATATTCACTTTATGCATTGATCTTTTCTTTTATTCATTTTTTTGAATCTTGTAACAATAGCCTAATTCACATCTAGATTTTAGAGGCAGTTTGGAACATCTTATAACGATTGCAAAACGGGCAATCGTCTAATTTCAATCTTACTAAAAAGAGGAACTGTCTGCACTTTTTTTCCGGAGAACCCAAAATGGAAAGTGTGCTTTCAGGAGGTTGGAACACACCTTTTTCATACCCATTTTTCCTTTTCCTTGATAACTAGTAATCACATTATAGTGTGCATCTCTCTAATGACAAAAAGACGAATATGGTAGACCAGAAGAAATATTGCCAGCAGATTTCTAATGATGGCCATGGATAAATTAGATAAGTTAGCTTCAGTTATGCCAAAACAAGATACCATAGGCTTGCACATTTATGTGTGATAGATACTGAAATTCTTTAGTAGCAGGATTACCATTTGATCGTATGATGCAAAATGTTCGATATGTTCTAGCCATTTCTTTCTCTTTGTTATAAAATCTTTTAGCATTTTTATGCACAATAATTCTCTAGCATCTGCCCAAGTAATGCCAAAGCTTGTTCAAATTTGTCTTTTTTTTTTTTTGTGTAAAACCAGATTTCGGGCGCAAAGGTTGTAGTGCACGAACCACTTTCAGGAACACCCGAGCACATTGTTGTTGTGTCTGGTACTCCTGATGAAATAAAGTCGGCTCAAAGCCTCCTTCAAGCATTCATACTTGCTGGCCAGTCATGACAAAGAACTCGCCACTCTACAAAGCTTCGCTGGAGTTCTCAACCGTTGTAGTCAGAGTTGACAAGGTTTTTTCGAGTTACGAGATGAAGATAGGCAGCAGTTGCAGTTAGCACCATCAATACTCGCAACAAGTGCCAACTTCTGCTTCTCTTCCTCTTGTAAAATTCACGGTAAGTTAAAAAATAGATTTCATTAGGTTGGTCATTATTTTAGTATCGTCTCTACACTAAGCCCGAATGAATTCAGCATAACTGTGAAATGCAGCAAACTTTCAATGTACAAACAACCAACTTCTTGTAACATATTGTATCATAAGCATACTGCTTAATGGTTTTTAGATGTCGGTCTTCAAACTATACAAGAAAGTAAATCATGGTTTAGCATTAAAAGGACTCGAAAACTTGTGAAACAGATTATGGTCGGGTCAATCATGCTGGTTTGAGTACAATTTCAACATGATCATGAACGCCTTGTAGTAGTAGTTCACCGTCATAAGTCAAGACTTTGCGTTTCTTAGCTGCCCTTAGAGTCCCGACTAGTGCTTCAAAAATGTTTGCGCATCTGTCATCGTTGAACATCACACCGAATGTCACCTTCATGGTCCATTAATCAGACTTGAAATTAGTAATGAGGAAGAAAGATTCAAATTTCATCGACAATGTGCTCTAGGACTAACATCAAGCGAATTTCATCGACAATGTGCTGCAAATTTCATATAATTTGTATGATAAATATGTATTTTGACAACCTGATACGGATGAAAGAAATTGTAGATCTGCCACCGACTGGTTGGTATGGTTGTACTTGGTTTAATCATACAAAAGTTGATTGTTTGATATCAAAGGTTCAGATTCAATATTACCAACAGAAGTCGTAAATTGGTGAAGATGCATGAACAAAACTCAAACTTTTGAACGGAATAATTTCAATCTTGAATACACAAATTAAACATAAATATACAGAAAAACATAGCATTATCACATCAGACCATGGAAATCCGAAGAAACTAGGGTGAAATCAAATCATTTATTTAAATCTGAAGGAATTAAACAAAATGATTTGATTGATTGATTGATTGATTGACTGATTTACCTTGTAAGATCCATCGTTTTGACGGTGGCCAAGACGTTTGATCTCTTCTTTAAGTTGCGCTATCTCTTCGTCTACGTTCATCGTTTTTTTTTTCTTTAGGGGATTCAATCTCTCCTTCAATTCATTTCTCTCTTTCTCCCTCAATACATACATACATGCATCTCTTTCTCTCTATTTATATGTTAGTTTTTCTTTTTAATTAATTTAATATTATGAAAATAAAATATAAATACAGATAAATTAATAATACGATTAATTAATGTCGTATGATCTTAAATATTGGACATCGGTCTTTATAAATCCTTCTTTTAGACATGAGATTGTTATTAATTCGTTCGGGTTCTTATTTTGTAATGAAAAATCAACCAATAATTTTAGTGGATTCAAACCACCCAAAAACACACACACAAGTGTATATATACACGTATGTATTACATACCAGTTGGGTTTAACCCATCTGGTGTGAGGGATGATATGCAAGTGCGAGGTCACGGTTCGACTTCTATCGGAGTCAAGTTTTAATTTAGGTGGTGAAAGTAGTTTCTGACGTCTCTATTTGGGGCAAATGAGTAGCTCAGGAGTAGAAGTAGGTTAGTTTGTCGTTAAAAAAAAAAAACAAACGTATGTATTACATGTATATATAATTAGGTTCAAATGAGTCATATATCTTTTGCAGGGTACTGGAGGTATCTTCATTCAAAATGAAAAACTTTTAAAATTTTTTGGCATAAGATGTACAAAATAATATTATAAGTTAATATAAATTGATATTATAATAAGTGTTTATCAAGTAAAATTACAAAAAAATAAAATAAAATCTTGTAAATGAATGACTTTTTATCATTATTCACATAGTTTTTTATTTATTCACATGATTGTTTTTGTAATTTTACTTGATAAAAACTCATGATACAATTTTATATTAACTTATAGTATTATTTTACATATTTTTATGAAAAAATTTTAATAAAGAAAAATCATCTTGAGTGATACTTCTGGTACCTTGCGAAAAAATGATACTCCCAGGAACCTGAACCTATACACATATATACGCACGTATTAAAGGTTTGAATAATAATAAATATAACATAGCATAATGGTTTCGCTTTCCAAGGTGACTTTCGCTATGCTTTGGCTTGAAGCTATGTGGGGTTTTGTCATCACAATCATACGATTGATTATGTTTGTTGTCCCTGCAATTATGGTTTCTGATTAATCCACTTATCCTTTATTTATGGTTTAATTCCCTTTATGATTTACACAAAGTTGCATCAAGAATGCGGTATCACTTAGATGCTTAATACTACAAATAGTATTTTGGACCACAATTATCGGTCCTAACTTTTGTTGGATATACGATGACATTTGCGGTAATCTCGTTGCCAACCATCGCCATCAAGGCCTAACGACTAGTCATAACTTGATCTATTTTATTTAGACATTTGTTCTAAAATTTTCTATTACTTGTCATTATTATCGATCAAATTCAACCATTTTTTTCTTAAATAAATCTAGGTAATCCTGTAATAAAAAATATCATCAAACCTACCAAACATTTGTCTGTTTGACATGCAATTTGTAAGAACTTATAGCAACTTATATGGTTTTAAAAAGTACAGCTTTTTTTACATAAAGTTTTATTTGGATGCTTTATTAATTTATTAAACCTTAAATTATTTCAGATAACTTTTAAAGGTAGTTTATTTATAAGAAACATAAAATTATAAAAATAACTTTCTAATTTAATTTATTTAATTGTATTTCTAATTTGATTTATTTATGTATGTGTCCTTTTGTGTCGAGCTCTAGCTGTAAGTATTTTATCAAACAAAGTTTAAAAAGTTATTTTATGTTTTTATTAATGAATTTGATACTTTTTACAAGTGAATAAAATATTAAATTAATGGGTTCTAATATATATATATATATATATATATATATATATATATATATATATATATATATATATATATATATATATATATATATATATATATATATATATATATATATATATATATATTTCATGAAAATTAATAAACACAGTTATAAATAAATATATACCAAAAAAATAAAAGGATGATGCACAAGGTACAACTGATGAAGCAAGCAATAGCAATAGCATACATGATGACCAGATGATGTTATTGTTTTCAAGTAGTCGTTGCCGTTGCTGCACCGTTGTAAACTCCTCCCACCCAAGACCCAATTAGGGCTTTTAGTTTTTGCCCCTTTCTTTGAATTCTGATTCGATTGAATCTCATACCGTTAGACTTGTTTCAATTTTGTTCCTTTTTTCGTGAAAGAATGTCCAAGTCTAATAATATTAACAATCAACAACACCATCATCAACCATCCGTTTACGAGACTGTCAATTTGCAGCCTGTCAATTTGCGACATCATCAGCAACAAGGAATTAGTATCGATAATAACGATAATCAACATCACATGGTTGAAGATGTGGGTGTACAGGAAGACGATGATGTTGCTGGTGGTGAAGAGGAGTCTATAGACAACCCTAGTCAGATCCGTTACGACCACCATAATCCTCATCATCATCATACTTTACAGAACACCGGCACTCTCGAAGGTGGTATGGAGGAAATGAGCGTTCAACCGCAGCATGCTTTGTATGTACCGGACGCTGAAATTCAGCCCGTTAGTGGTGGGGGTGCACCTGGAGGTGCGGATCAGCTTACGTTGTCGTTTCAGGGCGAAGTTTATGTATTTGATGCTGTTTCGCCCGAAAAGGTATTCATTCACAATTTCTTTATATGGAGTTAGCGTTTTGTTTTTCTTCATTATGCATTAAACACTTGACCTAATTGATCAAGCTTCATGTAATTACGAAATACCACTGCATGTTTGGATTTTTCAATGGATAAGTTGCATTTGATGCTTCTCTGTTGATTTAAAATAAATGGATCCAATCAGATTTTGTTGTTTATGGAATGACTCAAGGAAACATGTTGTCATGTCTATGATTGATTTATTTCTTGATTTGCCGCTTATTGATGGAGGCCTTTCATTAATTTGGGATTTTACAGGTGCAAGCTGTGTTATTACTCTTGGGTGGATATGAAGTACCAACTGGTGCCCCTACTTTGGGGATCCCTCCTCAAAATCAAAGGGTATGGCTTATGAGTAAAGCAAATTGTTCATGCAAGTTATGAGTTCAATATAGTTTAACTGGGTGTTTTGTGTAAATGTATAGGGTTTAACCGAATTTCCTGGAAGGTCAAGTCAACCACAGAGGGCTGCTTCATTGAGTCGGTTTAGGGAGAAAAGAAAAGAAAGATGCTTTGATAAGAAAATACGTTACAGCGTACGGAAGGAAGTTGCTCTTAGGTAGTAGATTTACTAATTTATTTGTTTACCGTGTTGTGTGTATTCTTTCTTCATGTTTCCATCATTAGTTCTTTGCTCATGATATGAATCAGAATTGATGCAGAATCTTTTTTTTTTCCTCTTTTAGTTGTGCATGGTTAGAATGTCCATTATTACTGGAATGTGTTATTAGTTGCTCTTTTGATGATTCTTGACACATTTTTCTACAAAGGATAATTCTGAGTAGGTCAGTTTGCTATTGGCTGGAATCTTGATTACGAAAGGCTTTCTCTTAAAAGCTATTACACGATTTACATGGTGTAGTTATTGATGTATTGCACTTCAATTATATTGAGCTCAATTTTCAATATGATGCAGTGATATGAAACCATTAATCTGTCCATAGATTTATGCATTCATCAGTGTATGCAGCATTAAATTTTGTTACATGAATAGCTTAGTCTGTAATTTTATCAGGAAGACATTTCAGTTATTTGTGAAGCATAGTACGAGTCTCAGGGCTGAAGCTATCTTTTTAAGGTTCGATCAAAAAGAATTTTAAAAACCAGTGTAAAAATGTAAGCAAATGAATAGATAAATTAAAGAGTAGGTTTAATTTAATGCACGTACGGGATTACAAACTTATCAATAGTCAGGGAAAATATAAATTTATTTAAGATAAGGTAACGAAAACATACAAGATTATATTGATGATAGTAGGGTTTACGTAAAAAATTTAAGTTCGTGCAAAGACTGTAACAACAAAATTCTTCAATCTTTATATCCCATGACAGATTCAGCGGACAGCAGTTTTTTTTCCTAACTGAATACAAACAAAAAGGGGCTGTCTTAAAAGTTACAATGCTTTGTTGGAATTAGAATATGGAAAAAATATTTGCATTTATTGAAAGTTTTTTGCCAAAATTTTACCTCTGTATTACCTACGGCACAACGAAGATAAAAAAGTCGATAGAAATAATTTCAACTTAATGGTTAATAGTTGCACTAGAAATCAACCTATTAGGATACGAAGCTTGTTATATTTTATAACAATACCTTTAATTATATTACCATGTGTACTTGAGTATAATGTTTTTGTTAATTTATAAATTTAACATAAGCTTCTTACATTTGTTTAAACTGTTCTTTTTAAATAAACTTAACACCTGAATAGACAAAAGTTGCCTTTCGAATTATAAGTTTTATATTGCTCAAAAATGCAAAAAGGAAAAACATAATTGAAGTAAGTGAAACTAAAGAGGTCTAATTGTCATTGTACATACTTACGTGTTCTGGGGCCACCATGACCCTAACAATCTCCTGTTCTGAGTGTTCTGGAACTAAAGTATCAAGTTCTTGCACCTACATCACAAATACAGATGCCACTGATATTGTTAAACGTGAATATTGAAGTAGGGGGAGGATGGAATTTATTTGTTGACCATATCACAATCTGGTAGAAAGTGTCTTTTTTTTTTTTGTGCATTCCAGGCCTTGTTTGATTTCCTTGACTTTGATATCTGATTTGTATTTATACTCCCAGAATGCAGCGTAAAAAGGGTCAGTTTACATCATCCAAGGCAGTCTCCGATGAAGCAGGGTCAGCTTCCTCAGATTGGAATGGTGGTCCTGGCCAGGATGAAGAAACAATGTGAGTAGCCTTTCTTCCATGTTCATTTCTGGAGATTTTGTATCTGTTCTTTTAGGTTGTTTTTTTTAAGATCTTTTTGAGCCTGTGTATTGCTTTTAATTATATTATTAATGAACAGATTGAAACATTCCTGCTAATAATCAGGATTAGGCTTCACCTAGGAATATAATATTAGCATTAACCACAATTCATAACATAGGATAGGTTCAATACATAAAGTACTACAAGCAAATTCCTGCACTAAAAGTGCTACACAGGTTATGTCTAAGCATGACTATTACATCAGAGTTTTACAAATGTTGCTACCCACACCCAAGGACATTAATTCATCAGCTAGTTACCACAAACTTCAAGTAGTTGTCTAATGCTCAAGCTTTAAGTGAACCTAATATGAAGGTCACGCTGTATGCCTGCCTTTGCCTGAAAAAGATAAAATCAACAAAATGCTTAGCGAGTTAGCATATTAATACTGTTACAAGTAAATATGTGTGCAGTAATGCTTTGTTGTATATGCTTTTTAGGCTGTCATGCTATGTGTGTCTTTCTTACAACAGTTAAGATTGTTTATTGCTATCGAGACATTTAGCTAAAAATGAAAATGTTAAACCACAGAATCAACCACATACGGGGCTAGCTACCCGTATTTTCGCTTAAAATGGTGGTTCACATCAGAGTATGCTGCTAGTGCTTATGTCATCATGTAAATATAGCACATAAGGCATGCAAAATGGAAATGTTAATTGCTATTGAGATTTTTGGTAAAAATGGAAATGTTAAACGGCATGCATATAACTGGGAATCAACCACATACGGGGCTAACTACCTGTATTTTGCTTAAAATGGTGGTTAACATCAGAGTATGATACTGCTTGTGTCATCATGTAAATATAACACATAAGTCATGTAATGTCAATGTTGTCATCTTAATGCTCCGCTTAAGCAAACAGATATCATTAACGCAAACAATTAGGCATAATGTATCAAAGAAAGTCATCTGAATGCTAGTAATAGCAAATAGGTATCTAATAAAGGCTGTATATAATCAAGGAGGCCAAAGAAGTGATAAATTGCAAATAATGTATCAATTACATAGATAACATGCAACAAGTATAATCTACTACGCACAGTGTCTTTCGGTTTAGAAGTTATGCTCAGGTGTTGTGCTATACGGCTAAATGCTTGCCACTTCCCTGGAAAATTCCAGGGGTGTCTTTTGCTGTGGTAAAATGTCAAATTATATGTTACCGCTGGTAGAATATGCCTAAACTCGTGTTAATAATATTGAAATGCTTTAAACGTGCTCAACTTGTGCTTTACTAGGCTTTAACGAACTTGCTTTGACTTGGAATGCTTTAAAACGCTCAAACCAAGTCCTTAGGCCCAATATTAAGACCTAACGATACTTTCATAGTTCCAATATGCCCATTAGATACCTGCAATATGATAACATGAATGCTGCATAAACATCCTATACAGGTTAGACAAAAGAATGCATGCTGAAAACGTTAAATAGGATGGTTGATAGAACAATTTCTAATCTTGGAAATTTAGTGCAAACTTATCATAGCTTTGATAGAGCTCTGAATTGCAAATTCATGTAAAGAAATGTCTGCTAAAAACGGAGCTAAAATGACCTCAAATAAAGCAAAAAAGTGGAGGTGTGCGATCAGCCGAGTCAACCCAGAATTTCATTGACAGAATGTTCAGGTTCACTTAACTTGTCAAGTCAATACTTGCAGGTCCATTTTAGTCCGAAAATCATCATTTTTACCCCAAACTGATTTGTAAACTCTATTTGCATCATCATTTTGACCAAATACAAGTTACAAAACATCTACAAACATCAAATCTTACACATTGGGTGTAATCACATAACGTATAAAATTCTTAGAAAACATCATTAACGTATTTGTGTGGCACATAACGTTGCTAGATTAGAATTTGATTATTTGAAGTCTTTAAATGCAACTTTTGACCTTCGAAGTCAAACTTTTAAGCAAAATGCCAAGTTTTTCATTGAAGACAAGTCAAGATACAATGTTTAAGGCACAAAATCACAATTATGACTTAAGCTCAAATATAGGATGTCAAACAAATGCTACTTTTTTTTGTTAATCTGCTGCTACTCAAATTGCTAGTTCTTATAGTTTATTGCTTGTTTGTGTTACTTTCTGCAGATGTAGACATTGTGGGATCAGTTCAAAGTCCACCCCGATGATGCGTCGTGGACCTTCTGGCCCAAGGACATTGTGCAATGCATGTGGACTCAAATGGGCCAACAAGGTCTGCATCCAGATTACTCATTATGTTTCACTTTTTCTTTTTTGGCATGTACTAAATCAACTTGGAAACTTGCCAACTATTTTTTAAGCGTTGAACTTTTAGATTTCCTTTTCTATCAACATTCTCTTTTTTCTTGTGGGACTGACCTAACATATTTAAACTTAGATTTAAGTTTAACATGGGCTATTTTAATATTATCATTTTCGTGCTTAGGCACATGAACAGTTTATCTCCATACAAAGAAATTCATCGAGTTGAGGCCGATGATGATTGATTTCTCATTTTGATATCAACTTCCGCAGGGAGTTTTACGAGACCTTAACAAGGTTTCAGCATCAGGGGCTCCGGACCCTTCGGGAAAGACTATTGAGCAGGCAAACACTTCTTTTGTTTTAAACTGAAAAGTAGCTTCTTCATCTCCTTGGTCCCATCAGTCTTGATGCCTCTTGGCTTTCTTTGCAGAGTGATGGGGAAGCAAATGACACTGATGGTGTAAATGTGAATGCTATTATGGCTAATGGAGGAGACAATTCAGCTGTGACTGCTGAAAGGTGAGGAGTTTCTTTCCTTTTCTTGTTGCAGCCAATCCCATTATTGAAGGTGGTGTAAAATAAGACAGTGTTCGTTGATAAAACTCACAGCAGTTGTTCCAGAGATTGTAGATATTTGTTAACTTCTTGAGGTACATGAGATTGCATTCATAGCATTTTTAGTCGCTTTTATAGGTTGTCAATGTAATTTACGAATAGTTGATATGTATCTTTGGAGGTTCGCCTCATTGAAACATGAAATACATTGGTCTTCTCCCTTTCTCATTGATTGTTTTTCTGGTCTGGTTGAAGCCTTTGTAAAGTCAAGCAGGTAGTCCTTCGCCCATGTCAGTCCCAGGACCTCCTTGACTTTGAAAGTTCCATGATTTTTGTGGATTTAAGCAGAGGGAAAAATATGGTTTCTTGGGTGATTGTTCAATGGCTCATCTGACTTGTGGTAAAGCGGAGGCCTTAAAGCTCTTACCAAATCCTTGGTATACTATAACATTAAAATACAGTAGCAGGGGACCATGTTTAAGATGCAGGTTTTCAGTTAAGTCTGCGATGAAGTCTCAAGCATCAAGAAAATGTAGATGCTCAGAGCCCCATTTGGTCCATACAGGCGAGGCTGGTATCTCATAGTACTCCCTTTATTATTTTTAAACAACTGGTTAACTCAACAATCCCATGGTGAAGATGCATGCTGTAATGTTTTTATTCTCTTTAATGAAGTGAAATTTGAAACTCTAAAGTGATGTTTGGTTTGTGAAATGATTTTCGAAGGAAACAGAATTTAAAGTTTAGTTATCAGTATTGTTGATAGTGAAAGAGAAAAAGAAATGAGTGTCTAGTATTTATTAAGGATGTAGGTTGGAATTCAATTCATGTATGGATTGGAATCTAATTTATGGATAAATTGGTAAGAATTTTTATAAATAAAGAATTTGATTTCCATTTGTTTTTAAAAGTTCAAAACAAGCTAAATCTAAATTTGAGTTTCTTTGAATTCCATTACATGTAAAAAATGTGTCTTAACCAAAAAAAAAAAAAAAAAACCTAAACCCTTTGCTTTATTATTCAAATTGAAGCATTGTGTTTGGAGGACCTGGTCCCCACTTCACTGCTTCAATATCTAGCTAGACCAAGAACAGATTTTTACATCATTAGATACTCTTGCATTGGAAGTTTAGGATCAATATGGTTATGGTTCAGCAAGTTTGTAGGGTTTTCAATCAGTGTAGTTATGTCATTTTATTGCCATCAATCCATGACTTCATTTTACTGTAAGCCTTTTGTATGCTTCTTACATACCCCAAAAAAAGTATGTGCAAACCATACAATAAATCCTAGTTAGCTGATCAATAGCATTTTTTCCAAATTCTTGCTCCATTTGTTTTCTTAATTGTATTTTTCTTTTTCTACAATTATCATATCTGGTCAACTGGTGTGCTCTATAACACACGATTAACTTAAAGCCATAACAAATTCAAAATAAACATGAATACCAGTATGTTCCAAAAGCAACTCTTGGCAAATGTCCCAAACACTTGTTATTCCTGATGCTATGGTTACTTCGATGGTCAAAAAAATATGGAACTTAATAGGGTTCCGGATGTGATACCCTACTATCCTGTCAGAAAAGGTTGAAAAACAATGCACTTATGTTGATCTATATATCGTAATATGCAAGGAGCAGCGAGTTTGTGGCTCCCAGAAGGTGACTTTCAAGATTTATAGGCATCTGCAATTGAAATGCTGCAACCACCCATGTGTATTTCGACTTGTCTTGTGGCATGACCAAATGAATTATGTATTTCACTTTAGGGAGCTTACTGATCGATGCTAGGGTAGAGACCAAGAAGTGAACTGCGACCATTTCCATTGGATTCTACGTTGCCATAGAAAGGTGGCTGCAACTCTCCTGAATGAGAAAATTTGCGCGACCTTTGGTTCTTTGGAGAAGCGGTGTAGGAGTCTGCTGATCCGCTACTTGAAGAATAAAATGACGATGTGGGAAGCCCATGAATCTTTGGAAGACCCGTTGTATCATTATTAGTCAAGCTGTAACCCCTCTCCACAGTTTCAGCTTCAAGCGGTAGTTCATCCAATGTCTAGAACCAAAAAAAAAAAAGAAAAAAAAAAAAAAAGGCAATGAGAACAAACTAGGGGAGAAGTTGATAACTATGCGGAATTATGACTTGATATAAACTAGCCTTTGATAATGTCCATGATTTATGCATGTTGAAATGGAAACTTTAGAAGTACGAATAAATGATGAGTGTTTTCTTCTTACTCACAAAGGCATTAGAGAATAGAGGGGTGAAATATGGCAGTTATAAGAATAAAATCTGTTTGTTTGCTTTTCTCCAAAATGCTTGCTTAGTGATCACTTGAAAAACGAACTACACCAAGTGACATTTACTGTGGGATCAAAGATGAGCATAAACTGACCCGAAAAGCTTGCTGAAGAACACGTAGTAATTCACGAGTACGTTTTCTCTTAGTAGCAACTTCGTCGGGTTCTTGTAACATTTGTTCGAACAAATCGTCCCTGTACAAATCAAGTAGCCAATGTTTAATTGTCACACGTTAGAAGATATCTAACCAAACCATTAGAAAATTGATGGCAGAAATCAGAATAACACCAATAATGATTCACTCTTATACGAAAGAAGTTAGATACGTTACTCTTAAGATGAGAATCAGTCGGTCTATAGTGGCTAATTACAAGATCATGAAAGCAATATTCGCCCTTTTTACCTGTACAACTTCTTAATGAAGACATTGTGCAACTCTCTTTTGGTATGGTTGACCTGATAATGCATCAAACAAAAAACAGCTCGTTAGACGGCCTTTCTAACAATATTAGCAAGATAGAATCTATTTACACCCAAAAACCATCTACAGGACTTTGCGAGCCTATGGGCCTATGGCAATGGGATATACTTACAATTAACCGAAATTATCATTTCCAATGAGAACTTTAGATTTAAAATATCCGAAGCCGCCACTCATCAATTAATTATTAGTAGTAGTAGTAGTAGTAAAATTCAGGATCCACATTTTTCTTCTGTTCCCACAAACTACATTCCAACCCTCTATGTCCAGTAAATACTTCTAGCAACTGGCAAATCAGAAGCAGATTTTCAGTTGGCTGTAAAACTACAAGAACCACTAGAACTATCCTTGGATGAAAATTTGTCATTTCCTCCATCCTAACAGAATCATTGATCTGCATGTAGTTTAATTCCTGTCTTCGACTTAATGATCAAACGCCTACAATGCCCACTTAATAAGATAACAGTGAGAGTTATAATCAATCTGACCAATATAAGGTAATTGGTGATGGGTGGACAGACTTGAGAACCATAATTAATAGTGCTGAGCCCGCTATGATAATTACCAGGAAGTGCATGATTGCCTTAGGCACAGAGTCCTCGATGTTCTTTCTGACAATGTCATAATATGACCTTAGCAACAACTTAGTAACATGAATCTCAATGGCCTCCTGATCTGAATGTGCATCTGAGGGCCTCAAAACCATTGGGGGCTGTATTGTCAGATAAACAGCTATTATTATTTTTATTTTAATTATTGGATTCTTTAAAACCACTAAAATGTTTTAAACACACACCTCCCTCAGATGGATCATAGAAAATGCATGATCCATAGCGGGAACAGGTTCATTAAACAGCTTGTTTGCAGGATTCTCTTTGACAGAAGTTCGACTTTCTGACCCACCAAAAATTGACGAGATTCCCCAACTTGTGCTTCCTGGAAAAAATACAGCCACCAAATATACAAGTGTGTCACCCAATAAGTTAATATAGTGCAGTCAAGGACATTTATACTATATTAGTCAAAGGCTGTTTTTAATATGATCCCTAGCCCCTAGGTTTAAAGCAAAAGCCTTACCAGATGTCGGCTTCTCAACCTCACCAACTGCCCGAGACCCAGGCTGATTATGCTGTAAAGATGAAATAATACAGAAGTGATGGTTGATATAGAACAAGAATCAAGAACACCTGGTTCTCTAAAATGCTTCTAACACTACTTAAATGGGTACAACATTGCACATGCTATCCAAGTAGACACTACATAAAAAGAACCTGTTCTGTGACAATCCCGTTGACAGGCCGGGCAAGAATTGCTCGTGACTTGATACCTCTTTCAGAGGGTGGAGCCTTTTCAGGTTCCACTCCATCCTACCATCAACCAAAATAATGTAAGGAAAGATGTCAAACTACAGAACTTACAGCAATTAGCATCAGTTTATAATTACACCTTTTGCCTAGGTATTGTTGTTGGAATCCTAGATGATTTGACGTGTTGCATTGCAATCTCTACTGCTTTACTCCCACCAACAAAATTCGGGTGTGAAGTGTTTATGTAGTCCATCTGTCAGGGAAAAAAAGAAACATCTAACATAAGAATAAACTTTGGAGCAAATAGTACATTTTTTTCTTTCTGCAATGACTAATGATGATGCATCCATGCCTCTTAATAGGTAAGAGGTAGTATACCTCCATTTCAACGATGTGCCCAATCATAGTCTCTGAAGGTTGAAGTCCATCTCGTAAGAAATTTCCTATAACATCATCCATTCGCTTCCTGAGAACAGGAAACCTCTGTAGCTCATTCACCATACAATGATGGCTCATCTAAAACACAACAGACGAGTCAGCATCCCATTGGAATATTTCACCATTGGAAGATTGACTGTAAGGAAAACTTTACCTTTATCAACTCATCATAAATAAATCTTGCACACTGAAGGCTTGGGTCTAGCAACCGAGCAATTTGTCGTCTAATAAGAACTTCAAATGGAACCTGCATATGCATGTTAAGAATCAAACCATAATCACATCACAAGCAAATATTATCTCATAAGAATCTATAAAAGCAAAAACAGATGCAAGCAGTCAAAGAAATACAAAGAACAGATAAGTAAAGAGTAAGACCTACTTCAGGCACAAATAACGCAGATCTGGGGCCTGTTGCATTCTGTATGGCAGTTCGGATGTCGTCATCAGTCAAGTCCTCACAAGGATCAACCTCCTGCAGAAGTAACTCAATTAATATCAGCTATTCTACATGAAAAATGGTTATACCAAGAATCACGTTCTTTTTACATCATGGGGATTAGGAAATTCTAGACTATTTTATAAGCAATTAGATTTAGGTTCTTAATACTCCTAAATTTATGTGCTTTCTTACTCTGTCATCCACTATTTTCGGATCGGTCTAAGCTCTAAGCCACCCAAGTGACATCAGGTGTGCGCACATTTCCCTCAAATCTCAATCACAACCCACCTTATACAACTTCCACCACCGTCCCTACTTTCCTCCACAACTTCAACACCACTAGTTACTGACTCTTCTATTCTACCATAGAATGTATATTTTTCTAACAGGTAAGCAGCAACACAGCCAATTTTTTGTTTCATGCTGTAATTTGAAAAATTCTTGAGTTTCACCTTTTTTTTTGCAATATATATATGTGTATATACAAATTCACATAATTTTGTGTTTTGTTAGGCTATAAAATGACATTGTGCATAAATGGAGAATTTTTATATAGGGTTAATTATGTCAAAAGGTAATCTATTATCACTATTTTTTCAATTTGGGCTGTATTTTTTTCTATTTGAGGTAACATACTTTCCAAATCAAGTCAATCAAGGTAACCGTATCGGATTGAAAGGTAAAATTACTGACATGACAGTTTCTCTATCCGGTCATCAGTTTTTTAATTTCTAATATTGCTTAATTATTTTTAAATTTGCTCAAAATAACAAGGTATTATCAAAAAGTACTTTAAATTGCACAAAATAGTGCACATCATATAACAATTAGACTGTTATTTCTATAAAAAAAATTTCTGACTGGACAAAGAAACTATCATGTCAGTAATTTTTACCTTTCAATCCGATAGGGTTATCTTGTTTGACTTTATTTGGAAAGTATGTTACCTTAATTTGAAAAAAAATTAGTATGTTACCCAAATTGAGAAAACTGTGACAATAGGTTACCTTTTGACGCAATTAACCCTTTTATATATTCGTTCATTCCTAGTGTCAATTTATGAACTTACAAAACACAAAAGTATGTGAATTTATATACATACAATAATAATGTCATATATACATTGCAATGCCAATAAAAAAAGTCAAAAAATCCATTTAAAGAGGTACCTCGAGGTATCCTGTGAAAAGATGGCAATTTCTTCATCATTCTCACTAGATCCTACTGATTCATTATTTTATAAAATCTGAAAATAGTGAATCAATGTGCTTGTCACACTTCTCAATATATATTTAGCTTCTGATTTAACCCTGAATACACACACACATATATGCATGTATGTAGTTCTGTATTTTACAAATAGCATTTATATTGATAAATTGCATATATACTGTTTCCAGAACAGTGTCCCAAGTAACACATGGCTATTACAATCAAACATACATTTTGGACTTCATGTTTGATTACTTGCATAAATTCCTAGTATCATTTTACAATAAAATCTTATATTTTGCTGCCCAGCATGGTACCCGTGTAGTCAAAAACCAATACACGCCTCACAATTAAATATATATTCATGTGCAAACTAAGGGTGGTATGCTTTGACATCCAAATTGATTAGATTGGAATGTTGGATGGACACACACATTTATGTACATACACACATACATATATAAATATATATGTACACACACACACACACATATATATATAGAGGTGGGTTCAATGGAGAACCTCCATGCATCGAAGAACCTTGAAGAACCTCCATGCACCACCACAAATGCATCACAATTCCCCTGTAATGCATCATTATTTCCACGTGATGCATCAAATTCTCGCATGATGCATCGATTTCTACATTATTTCCACGTGATGCATCAAATTCCCGTGTGATGCATCAATTTCTACGTGATGCATTTCAGTTTTTCTAGCGATGCATTGTGGTTCTCCAAGGTTCTTCGATGCATAAGGTTCTCCATTGAACCCACCCCTATATATATATATATATATATATATATATATATATATATATATATATAATGTATAAACTCAACAAAAGATGTACCTCCAAACTCTTCACGAATATTGACTGGAAAATATAGTGTATTCTTGCTCCTCCTGACAACTCAGAAGTTGACATCTCTTCGTTCTTCCCCTCGATCATTGAAGAGTAAGCTGTTTAAAAAATCAACAAGATCTTCTATGAGATATACAGAAACATACATGAGTATCAAACCTAAAACAAGAATAGCAGCATCACCTTCTGAATACTTCGAAAGAATATTTAAAAGAAGTGCTCCCATGCCAGCCTATAAAACATAAACAAGAAAAACTAAA
Organism: Centrapalus pauciflorus; assembly: GCA_020465985.1. NCBI lineage: Eukaryota > Viridiplantae > Streptophyta > Magnoliopsida > Asterales > Asteraceae > Centrapalus > Centrapalus pauciflorus. The sequence continues at coordinate 1,064,966 of JAANYP010003966.1, forward strand.
AAAGGCCAAAACCTATCTGACCAATACAAAAAGATGCCTATCTTCAACATATATTGCCATAAACAGAAATGCAAAGTCATACAATAACAAATCAACAATCATGGAAAACAACATAGAACTTAAAAAATAATAAGAAATAATAATTAGAACTTCCGGTTCTAGTCACAGGTTGTATACTTCATGGGGTGCAGAGACAAATTCATAATAATATGAGCAGAATGAGTTAGATACCTTGGATTCTGTAATCTCACCATAACTAGCATGTTCTTTTGCTACAGAAACTAATGCAGCACTAATACGTGACTTTAACCCTGGTAACACTGTTTTGATATGTTGCACCAAGATCTGCAAAGCAAACGTAATTTAATATGACATATGATTCAAACATCTGAATGTATTTTCCCCATGAAGAAGAATATTAGGTAATCACATGAGACATGCATTTTGTTGTGCAGTACATACTTCAGATGAGATCAATCAAACAGTGTGGTTTTACCTGGTTTAACTTTTTTGCCAGTTGTGGCACACCACAACGATCTGCAAGCTCACTATACACCTATATGATAAGAATTTATTAAACTGAAGAAAAATGTAGATAAATTGTTAAATGCAGAAGATAACATTGTCATACTGGACGACTGCGAAAGAATTTCTCCTCAGCCGCTAGTGCATCTTTAATGGTTCGGTTGAGCATGATGTCCTGTTTTAAATTTGTAACCGTATAATTAGTGACCTTGATACTGGCAAAATAAGTACACAAAACTAAAAACCAAGGAACTTCCCAAGGATCACCACTACATAGAATAGAATAAAATAACCAACTTGTATCACCTCTTGACTACGATTTACAACACCAACATAGCCAAGTCGAAGGGGAATCACTTTTCCAAGCAAAAAGTTGCGAGCATCTGTACCTCTGTCCATAATATCCAACTAAAGCACCAAAAACGATAAAATACACTAAATAACGGCAGAAAAATGAAGGAAACAACTATGACCAATCAAGAATAATATGCACCTTTGTGATCACACCAATTGTCCGGTAACCTGACAAGCACAAAAAGAAAAGAAGCCATGTTAAAGAGACGAACTTAATCGACAAGAAATAGTTCTACTGAACTCACTTATTGATGAAATCAATACCAACCATCAGGATCAGCATTTCCAGCAATCTGAAGTGCATCTGAGTTGGCAAGGTCAGAATTTGCAGGTGTGACAGCTAGTATTAAACAGCTGGGAAGCTTAATGTATGACATTATCATTGTCCTAATACGAGCTTCAATGTCTGACGGCTGGTCACCAACAGGAACCTTTGTTATACCCGGTAAATCCACCAGGGTGATGTCAAGAACATTAGGTGAAAAAATCTTTAAACGGATTTGCTTGTCAGAGACTCCCTTGTTTCCTCCTGCTTCCCTATCTGTTTCAGCCTAATGTATTAGACAACCAAGGAGTCAGTGACTGAACTTTGCTTGATTTCATAGAAGGGTTAACACTTAACACAAAAGGGTTCTTAAAGAGGACAATAAGAACTCGATATAGAAGATGGTAGCAATGGCCAATGGCAACAAATTATACTTATTTAAGCCATGAAGCAGTTCGACTGTGGATTGTCAAACACCATTAATCCCAAATATCATTTATAAGCTAATGTGGATAAGCATGCACCTGAATTCAACTAATGTGTCGTAAACAGGTGAGAGTTTTGGCCCTGAGCTTTTCCGATAAGCAAATCTATGAATTCAATTTATATATGCATAACCAATGGGTTTTAAATCATCAGAAATGAGAATACACCAACCAAAAATTGAATTTCATCCTCTTTTGCTATTAACTAGAGAATTAAGGGAAGAAGCGTAAAAGTCCCATCTGGATGGAAGTGCTAAAAGTAAAAAAGTTTTTTTATTAACTAGTGAATTATTCTTCTTTTTCTTTAAATAGTAAAAGTAAATTTTACCTACTTGTTCATACAAGAAAATTATACCACTGAACATAAATTAAATAACACACAATATTACGTGGTTCATACAAGAAAATTATAATCTCATGTCCTTGTATTCTCTAAGCAAGTGACTAAACTTTTCTAACCTGTCTCTCATACCAGTTGTTAGGTTTATCTCGTCACACACACACAAACATAAAGTAAATAACACGCGATATTACGTGGTTCGGTCAATGATCTGACCTACGTCCATAGGGACATTTAGGGTTTTCTTATTATTGAGGTGATAATGAGTGAATACAAGTACATGAGATTATATAGAAAATAACTAGGCAGTGTTTCCTAATTCACTTCATGGGCTGGGCCTCCTAAAGATATTAGGCCTGGTTGCCCTTTTCTTTTATCAGAAGCCTACACCACAACAAGTATATCACAAGAATTGAAAGAACTTATAAATCTGATTGTTGACACGCGTTATTTTTCATATCAAACCAAATTGATATCTTAATCCTATAAGTGTAAAGTAAGGGAAAACGAGTCATGACATGTACTTTATATTGGATGGCTGTCATGCATCTGATGCTTCTAATTTTTACAAATACTTAAATCATGTAATCATCTCAAATAAATTCTTAATAGGTAATTTGAGAATTTAGCCACATTTCAAGTTAGGGTCCATCACTCCATCATCAGCTATGGCCTATGGATGATAAGTTGTCTAGAAACCGTAGTTATCTGTTCCTAGCAATTAAAAATATGTTGTCACTTGCTTAGAGCTAATAAGCAGCAAGCTTCTGGCAGCAGGTAATATTTTTTATATGTTTGTTATCTTCAAAATGTCTTGTCTAAGTGGCAATGTGTTTATAAGGATATCATTTACTAACAAAAACATATATCTCAAGGAGTAAACAATTTAAGAAATATCAGGTCAGACGTTGTATGGGTGGCATAATAGAATGTGAAGTTAATAATACAAGTGGTAGATGGTTTTACATTTACTCCTAATTAATCCTCATACACAAGCAGGCAATTAATACCGCTGTCAGTATGTCAGTGACTCACTGTCATCAAACTCTTGAGTAATTTGAGAACCTACCTGATGTAGCATAAGAGTATATGCAGATGACATACTGCCACTCCAGCGATGTCAAATACAGACTGCATGTAAGCAATTACACTGCAAACTAGTATGGAAAAGCATGCAACTTGAGAGGCTATTAGACTAAGATGATGTTATCACAACTGTTTTGCAGTAAAACTATTTAAAACTTGAGCGGCTATAGATCCTTGGTTGGCTTGAAAGACTCTGCTGCCAGGACTAACAAGCATTTTCCACTTTAAGACTTTCATCTAAGATACCAAAATTTATTGAAAATAAAAATATCAAGGGAAGAAATTCCTATATATGTAACCAACCCTCTTCAAATTCTACTACATCATCGAGGCCATGAATAAAAGCAAGGTCATCACCTACTTGAAGTATGGTTCAGATTCTAAACATTGCATTAGCCCTCCATGAATTCCTTCTAGGAATTGTTGAGTACTTTTTATGGATTATGTCATACTAAAGCCAATGGATGTTTAGATCTTGTTCCTGTGATTAAGTAAAAAAAAACAATATGGATGTTTAGATCTTGTTCCTGTGATTAAGTAAAAAAAACAATCTTTATAAATTCTTCCAATTTTTATGTATAGTAAATTACTAATCCTTTTCTGTTTCTTTTTCTTAGTTATAGAAGAGAGTTTCCATGTTTTATTTCACTTCAATAGTAAATTTGCACCAAATTCCGAAAATTCACCCATATGAAGAGAACTCGCTTGCTTTCGAACTCTGGTACAAAAAATACAGCAGGTGCCACCAGTAATATAAATCGAATTCCCAGAAGTTCAATGAATCTCATCCATTGTCATTTTAAGCTTCTTAGGTAAAACTGGTTTTGGACTAGTATTCAATCAGCTTATTTTGGAGGTGGAATAAATCTCAAATATGAATTTCTCATGATCATTGACATCAAATTATCCTTTTGACCAACAAACAGTACGTCCCTCAATTTTTCTGCACTAGCAATGCTTATTAAAATATCTGAGAAAACTCTTGAATATTTGTTCTAGCAGGCCATGGTAAAAAAAACAGTAGTAACATAAAATTGTAGTTACTGTAACAGAACGTAACGAATCCGTTCTTGTAAAAAGTACCTGAATTTCCTTACGAATTTCATTGAAATTATAGAACCTCTTCCCCGGCACGTGTAAGAACTCACCGTACTCTTCATCCGTTCCGTCAGGCTTCCGCTTCGTCTGAAGGAGCTGAAGCACGAGCGGTCGGCGAGTGCAGATGTCTGATCCCCTGGGCAAGAAGTCACGGCCAACGAGAGCTTCAAGCACACTAGACTTACCGCTGCTCTGGCTACCAACAACGGCGACTTGAGGAAGCTCGATCGTAGAGGAACTTCCAAGCTGAGCAAAAATGTCTTGGAGCTTGTTGACGATAGGGATGACGTTGTGGCCAAGAGGAGCGGCGTTGGAGTTGGAGGATGATGAAGATGGCGGTTGCTGAGGGGACAAAGGGACGACTGGTTCGTCCGCCATTGAAGTTGATTTGGAGGTGGGATCGAAATCCAGAGTGTGAAACCCTAGAGATACAAGGGAGATGGAGACAGTAATTTGTGTTGCAAATGGTTTGAGAGAGTGTGTGTGTGTGTGGGAGAGGTTCTCGTGCCGCCCAAGCAGAAAGCAAGAAAATTCTCGATTTTCGAAGGCTTAAAAGTTGTTTATTAGACTTTACAAAAAAAAACTCAAATAATGGGGACGGGTAATACCCAAATTATAAAACCGGGGACGAATGTAGGGGTGGGATTACCCCTCGTGCATTCGTACTCGTATCCGTACCCGAAACATAATAAAAGTATAAATTATATATATCATATATAAATTTCATATAATCTATCTATCTATTATAATAAAAGAGAACATGTCTTGCCACATGTCAATCTCTAAGTGCATCATTTATTCATTTTCCTGCTCTTTTTTCATAATTTAAAACCACATAAGAATACATTTAATTAATGAAAGAATAAATAAATAGTTTTTTATAGCTTCCTTTCTTAATTTACTTCCTTAAATTAATCACTTCCATTAATTATATTAAAAACAATTAAACTAATAACTTACTAATAATTAAAAGGGTTAATATTGAAAAAACCCTACAAACTTTTCTCAATTTCACGATTAAGTCCCTAAACTTTTTTTCCGATTATTTAAGTCCCTATGTAATTTTTGTATCATTCAAAAGGATATATTTTTTACTGGCTACCGGATGAGTATGTAAAACACAACCAATAAAATACAAAGTTTAGTGACTTAATCGCTAAAACATGTAAATATAATGGGTTTTTTTGAATAAGACAAAAATAGTTAAGGGACTTAAACAATCAGAAAAAAAGTTTAGGGACTTAATCACAAAAATAAAGAAAGTTTATGGGGTTTTTTCGATATTAACCCTAATTAAAATATATATATTTCTTCATATTTATAACTTGTATGTTAATTGTTTTTTATTTTTTGTTGATTGCTTAATTGATATATTAAAACATGTTTCTATCATTAATATTTATTTATTAATATAGTATTACAAAATTTATTTTTTTGTTAAATCATACTCAGTATAACATGTTAACAAATTAGGTACAATTTTTCGTTCTTATATTTTATATGTTTTCTTTCATAAAAATTCTACAAATTTATTGTTTTTTAAAATTTAAATTAAGTGTTACATGTTTCAATCTATCTATATATTATAATAATTGAGAACAAATCCTGTCATATGTCAACTTTCTAATACCCCAATTTTTCGTTTTCCGGCTCTTTTTCCAAAAAATAAAAAAGTAACATTAATTTAAGTAATATTCTTATCATTTAATTGATTTAATTTAAACTTTATTGTTGAAACGTATTATTTTTGTTACCTAGAATAATTCAAACTACAATTAATATTCATTAAAAGTTTTCAAGATTAACAAGCTAAAATAATTTTTTTTAAATCAATAAAATAATAAATTTCATGTTTAAATGTCCTAAAGAGTAAATAATTTTAATAATTGGTAAAATAAAAAATTTAGTTATAATAAAGTTTTTTAAAAGATTGACTTAGAGTCATCATTTTTTACCATTAAATCAACAATTCAAATATTTTGAATCATATTTTAGTTGCCTTCTTTGACTTAAACGTTGACTTGGAGTCATAATTTTATACCACTGACTCAATGATTTTGCATGTATGTCATCTTTTTGTTGGTTTTTATTGTATCGTAATTTTAAAATTTTTTTGAAGGTTTTTAAGGGATTCCACCTCTTTATTAATATTTAATTTATAACCAATATTTTGCATCAATCCATGTAATACATGGGTATTAATCTAGTTTCATATAAAAGTATAAGTTGTTTATTAGACTTTACCAAAAAAACTCGAACCAAATAATGGGGACGGGTAATACCCAAATATTTGAATATTCCATATGAATATCATAGTTAAACATATATGTAAGTAGTTAAACTATAAATAGTTAAATGCTTAAATATTATAAACTTTGTTTAATCGTTAGCAGTCCTAAGTATATAACAAATTTTTAATAATGAGCCTCTATGATTAATAAGCCATAAGCAGTTGTTTGTGTTGACCTTGCTCTTGATCTGACCTGGACTTGAGCTTTTACAAATTATATTTTTTACTAAATCATAGTAGTTTTAAAAATTATTTACTAAAACATAGTATTTCTATTTTTTTATCAAGATGTGTATGTTTTATATTTTAAATGTTTCCTTTAATCATTAAATCACTATGATGTTCAAAAAAATAAAATTGAGTTTCTAGTTTTATATAAACTATTTATTATATGATCATGTAAATTCGTTTTGTATTTTTATAAGATTAATATGCATTATTTGATTTTATGTTACAGTTTCATGAGCGTTAGATTTTTCAATATAATTTGAATTGGGAAAGTGTTAAGTGCATGAAAAAAAGTTGGAAATAGATTATCTGGAAAATAAAATTGAGTGAAAATAACAATAAAGTCATTATCAAAAATTAAAAATATATTGTAAAAATCTGATTTCAGACTTCAATTTTTGTATTTTGAAATTAAGAAAATATGTATTCAAAATATAGGTGAAATATTGTAATTGGTAAATTTATTGAAAGTACATTGCCATATTTTGATTAGATCTTTTTTTCTGATGAATGAAAGTTTTGGTGGTAAAAATGAGAAATTAGAAACTTGTCTTAAATTGGAAGAAAATGGAGAGACCAAAGTGGTCATTATCTAAAACATTTGGAAGACTTGTTTTAATCTTCAAAATTAAGATTTGTGTTCATTTTGTCGGACATAATATGTTTCTTCATATCCATTCTCTATATATATCCAAATTTGATCAAATTGAAGGTCAATGATTGAAGATTTGATCCTGCTAAAGTGATTGTGGTTGGATTCTAAAAGAATCAAAGTGAGATTTAAGGTAAGATTAGTGTTCTTGTAGATTTTGAGTTAGAGTTTCTACCCTTTTTGCGAAAAAATGCTTAGAATGTGTTTGTTTTGATGAACGATACATAATTGGGGTCATATATATAAGCAATATCTTGTAAGAATTCGAATTTTGGAAGCAAGGATCAACCAAGGTAATCCATGTATGAGTTTTGATGAAATTGAGATTATATGAACCATTGTTTTGATTCTTGTGCTTTGATGATGTTTAGGGTTTAAAAGTTGTTATAATTGGCTTATAAATATTGTATATGTGTTCACAATTTGTTTTATGAAGCGTATCAAATATATGTTTCAGTTTTTTTGGTAAAATGATACTTTTCAGGCTAAAATGTACTTGTAGGTGTTGACTCGGTGAGTCATATTGTTCTGAAAAGTTATGTAATGCATTTTTTGGTCGACTCGACGAGTCAAACCCTGTTGTTTGTACCCTGCACTATTTGCTTCATTTGAACTCATTTGAACTATGTTTTTAGCGTCGCTTTTTATGGCTTCGTATTTCAATCATCTATCTAAATATGAAAACATTGCATTAATCTAAGAGATTTAAATGGGTGGGAACCCCTTTGTTTAAAACTATTTTTGATGAGTTTCCGTCAAGCATTCTAATGGGGTTTAGCCCATTTGGTAAGAGGGGTGTGATACAAGTGTGAGATCACAGGTTCGACTCCCGTAAAAAACAAGTTGGAATTTAGGTGATGGAAGTAAATTCTTAAGTCCCCATTTGGGGCAAAGGAGTAGTTTAAGACTATAAGTAGCTTAGTTTGCCGTTCAAAAAAAAATTCTATAACAGATTGCTTACAAAGTCATTATATTGCTATGGTACATGTTCTAATGGATATGTTGGAACATAATGAGGCATTAATGAGACTTGAGGAGCGTACTTAAGTAATTATATTGGTTGACATCAAGATTTGGATTGTGACTTAAGTCATTATTGCTATGAGTACCCTTTAATTAATTATTTATCTAATGGTAATGTGCATATATCATTTAAATTGTTGCAATAGTATTTGTTGAATCACATTTGTACATTGCCTATCATACATTAAATTGTGAAAATGTGGGATTATGTGGATTTACAATCATTTATACATTGTTTATCATACACAGGATTGTGAAATTTAGGCGAATATGTGGTTATGTGATTGATTGTGGATTGAGAAGGGAAACGAGCAGGTTTCTCAACTTCGTGGTGAGAGTTCTGGGTCGTCCAATTGAGGTGTTGAGAATGGACAATGGGCAGGTTCGCTCGACTTCATGGTGAAAGTTTCGGGTCGTCCGATTGTTGAATAATTATGATCACAATTTTAGCACTGGTCGTGTGACTGAGGCTCCTTAAATGCATGCCAAGATGAGACTAGAAAGGATCATGTGATTGAGTCTCATTAAATGGAGGCCTAGGTGAGACTAATGTGGTATTTGTTTTTTAAGAGGTTAAATGTCTGAAGTCTGAAAACCATGTCTGAAATTAAGATGAGGCCTTAAAGTCTGAAATTAAGAGGCTCTGAATTTTAATTCAGACTAATCTATTTCTCTTAAAATTCAGAAGGAAATTCAGAGGTTGTAACCTCTTAAGTCTGAATTTAAACAAACAATACAAATTATGTTAAGATCTGAAATTCAAACTTCAGACCTAATTCAGACCATCTTAATTGAAACAAACACACCCTAAGAAGGAACGTGTGACTGAGTCTCCTTAAATGGAGCCGATGTAAGGCCAGAATGGATCGTGTTACTAAGTTTTTTTAGATGAGGGTTAAGATGAACATCTAAGTGTGATTTGTTGTGAATGATGCATCATATCATTTTGTGCATAAAGTTAACTGATATATACAAGAATTCAAATGTCATATCAATTAGAATTATTTTAATACACGACTAACATGTTTGCCTAACTTAACCATTAATTGGGACTCACTAAACTCCTGTAGCTTATCTTATTAGTTGGAAATGTTTTTTAAGATTGGATAAGGGAAAGATCGTTACCAAATCTTCAAACAAATAGAAGTGAGATTTGAGAATAAGAAGTGAATAAAATTTTTTGTTTGTTGGTAAGTACTCCATAAAGAAGTTGATTAAAGTTTAATTAGATAATGTTTTGGTTATGTTTGGGTATAGTATTGAAATTTAGTTAGAGACTATGAAGATTATGTTTGTTTTGTAAAATTTTTGATCTTATGGATTGTAGTGCATCCCATATGTTGTAGTGTTTTATGAAATATATGTTTTGTGAAAATTTGGTTGAGGTGTTTTCATTAACCAACATAAAAAAGACTTGTTTAAGAATTTAATTGTCTAAAACTTTATATTAATTTAATGCAATGAGTCAATAAAAAAAATAAGTATATTGGTTGTTTACAAAAAGTTCACTTTATTTTTATATTAATCATAAATAAATTTGGTTTGACATAAGTTGTTGGTCAAACTAATAACATAACTCAAAATATGTTTACTAAATTTGTAAAACTAATAACACAACTCAAAATACGTTAACTAAATATGTAAAAACTATAACGAACAACATATCATATTTGGTTATCGGGAAAGTTATTTTCAATGGAGAATAATGGGTCCATCAAGATTATGCAAGGAGTTTGTTATGTAGCTTTGTGGATAATTTAGAGTTAAAAAAACCAGGTATCATTTACTTTGTATGCTACAATATGATGAGTCCATTAAATTTGATGATTTTTTCAGCTAAATCAAAATCCTAACCTTTTATGGATTAAAAACCAAAGTAAGAATAAAGATTGGTGTTGGAATTATTGGATCAATAATCCTTGTGTTATTGAACCCTTTGATTGTTAGTTTTTCTTTTGGGTCAAAATGATGTTTCGAGCTATGTTTTTTAAGCTCTCTGATGGAGTGTTTTTTTTTTTTTTTTGCCTTGTTATGTTCTTTTTTCAATCCTTTTTTATAAAGTTTTTGCCTTCCTTAAAAATAAAAAAAATTATAGGAGTTTTAAAAGGGTTAAGTATCATTTTGACCATTCACTTTTAGATTTGTCCTATTTAGCCACTAAACTATTTTTTGTCCTGATTCAGACACTAAACTTTAGTTTATTGTTCTACTTTAGAGAAATTGAATAAAACTAATGATTAAATCGACGCAAGATATGATAGTTTAGTGATCAAATCGAGACAATTTTCATTAATAAAATTAATAAAAAGACCGTTTAATGGCTAAATATGTATAGAAATAGCTAAGTTGGATGTAAGAAGGATATATGATATTGCTAGATCCGGATAAGCTGCAAGTCTCGTCCATTCGATGTAAATTAGACGCTTCCAGAAGAAACACACAATCAATCGTCATTGCCCAACCAGCCAAGTCAACCGTGATCCGCTAAACGCAAACGTACAACTTTACAAGCGTATCAAACAACCAAGAAAAGCCACACCTTTCCTTATAAAGAGCCCACCCACACAGCCACACGATTATAGGGTTTTTGATTCTTTCTGGTGAATTGCTCAATACTCTATTTTCGTTCTTTGGTTCTTGCCTATCTTTCTTTCTCTCACGGGTTTTCGCCGCCTCTCTCCCTAGGAATCAACATGCCTCGCAGAAGTTCCGGTGGTAAGTTTCCTAACGGATTATCAGCTCTTGCAGCGTTTTGTGTTACAATCATGTGTGTTTCCACCGGTTGTTTTCCATCCATTTGGGAAAATCACGATTCTATTTTACATTAGCATTACCATTACCATTTCCATTTCCATTTTTTAGGGTTATTGAAAGTGCTGTTTTTGATATGAATCGAAAGATTTTAACTGTAAATTTGCGATGTGTAATCGTGTTCTTACCTACACGGGCTTCGTGAAAATGATGAGTTTTAGGGTTTTAGATATTGGGGGTGTTGCTTTGTAAGAATTAGGGACGTTTGCCACACGTTGTCTCGTTCCCTTTCTATAGATGTTTGTGGCTGTATTTTATCTGGTTGTGCAGCTGCTTAAACACACCAATTTTTATGGCGATACAATCCATGTATTATTATATTCTCTTGATTACTTGAAAGAACTCCTAAATTGCCATGGCTTGTTGGGCAAGTAAAATCAAACTTGCCTTGCCTTGCATATCATTATGATTACAGATTGGTCTATAAGATTGAGAGCAAAGTTTTCAAGCTGCAAAATGAATCATATACTGGCCTTTTGTTTTATGAGCAATTTCGTTTCCGTACTTCATTGTGAAAGTTGTAAACTGTGAAAATCATTATTCTCTTTTGTCTATGGTTCGGTGGTTTCTGTTTTTGCTTGTTGTCTTGTTAGGTTTCTGAATTTGGATTGTCGTCTGCCATAACTGCCTTTACCCCTGACCCCTATAATTGGTAGCTTGTGTGGTTACGTTAAGGCCCATATGTATTTGTGCTTGCAAAAGAGTGAACTTTTACTAGTTGCAGTGTTTGTTTGCATCGAAGTTATTGGACTAATTCTCAGAACTGATGTTATATATCAGCCTCCTAATTGAAAATAAAACAAGGTTCAAGTTGATTGGAAATCAGTGGCCAAAAAGGTTGAACTTAGGAAAGAGGGAACCAGAAGTTGCTGGATTACTAGATTGTTTAAGTTGGTTCTCTAGCCAGGAATGGAACTACAGCGCACAAATGGCTATGCATATACTTGAATTGTACCTTTTTATTTGTCATGTGGCACATGTTACATATCTCTTGTGGCTGCTATGTTAATGAAGCATCACATTCTAAATTATTTGTGCTGTTTTTAATTTTATATGGCCATGTATGTGGATTCCACTGCTAACAACGTAAAATGCAGGAAGGTCAGCTCGTGCACCTGCTCGTGCTCCAGCACGCAACCCCCCAGCACCAGGTAAAGGTTCTACTGCTTATGCTTATATGTTGTCCATTATGGTCATTATTTTCTGAAAGTAGCTGACTTGAGATAAATGATTACCAGCTTCTGTTCCATCTAACATTTAGAATCCTGCTTCTGCAGTTAACCATGCACCCCCTCCTGCCCCTGTTCAGAGTAGCAGTGGTGGATCAATGCTTGGAGGCATTGGTTCAACCATAGCCCAAGGTAATTAATATAGTTGCTTAAGTATGATTTAACTTTTGCTGTTTTGCATGCCATTATCTCTGTTCTCCCTCATTACATATTTACATCTTTCCATTTTTCCATAGGCATGGCATTTGGTACTGGAAGTGCTGTTGCTCACAGGGCTGTGGATGCTATAATGGGTCCTCGTACGATTCAGCATGAGACTGTTGCTTCTGCTGCTCCAGAGGCTGCCACAAACAGCTCTTTCTCTGATGCCTGTGGCATGCAGTCCAAGGCATTCCAAGATGTACGTCTCTGTTCTCTTATATGCATGTGTGTTTTTTAATCTTCCGTATGACATGTGACAACTTCATAGAACATCAATTTCATTGCCGAGAAAGCAAAGACAACAGGGATACCATACAAGTAGACATTACATGGGTGTGATTTGTAAGAAATTATGGTTTATTGTGTAAGATTATAACAGAATTCTAGTTGACAATTGCCATGGGCAAGAGTAATAAACTGGTGTAGTTTTAAACTGTTAGTGGGATGATAATCATGATGTAGAGTTAAGGGAGAAGATAGACAAGGGGTAGCATGGTTAAAGAAAGTCGCATACATTTGTAAATGTTTTCAGACATGGAACACATGAAGTTACAAATATGAATTCTGATGCATGCTTGTTAAACCTGGATGTTAGTTGGATTTGTTTAAAGATGAAACAGTTGTTTGATGTAAATATGCTCTTCATGCAGTGCCTGAACAGCTCTGGAAATGACATCAGTAAGTGCCAGTTTTACATGGATATGCTCTCCGAGTGCAGGAGGGGCTCGGGTCTCTCAGCTTAAGTTTAACTGTTCTCACCACATTACAGTATGTTGAAACTCTTATTAATTGATTTTGTTGGGTATTGGTGGGTCGGTACCTGGTGCTGTGCATTCAGTGCCTATGATTTTATGGTGATTGTCTGCTAGTTGGGGTTATAAACAAAAAATGGGACTGCGCATTCAGTGCCTATGATTTTTATGGTGATTGTTTGCTAGTTGGGGTTATAAACTAAAAATATTTTGTTGGCCAATAAATGACATGGATGTTTGTTGATCATCACATCTGTTTGTTGGGCGCATGTTGCGCAGTATGTTCCAAAGCATAGACGTGTTATCATCCCCATTGATTTTGTTATGCCTTTCACTTGTGCTTGGCGGGAGGTTTTATGAAGTGGTACAACAGATCTTTTAAGGAGGTCAAGTTGAGCTTGAGCCTTCGACTTGTTTGAATGCATTGGGCTCGTTTCGAGCTACATGTCTAAAGCTCAAGTTTGGTTCATGAATGATTTTATATGTTTGGATTGAGTTGGGGTTCGGGTTTGTCTTTATGTATAAACTTTCGTGAATAAAGATAAAAGTTTATATATAGATAAAATCTCGTGTTTATGTATCAATTATATTTCTATAAAAAAATATCAATGAAAAATTAAATTTATTAAATAATAATATAGACGAGTCTAGGGCTCTAGGCATAGGTATTTTAAGTGATAAATACTAATAGAAATGAGTGTAGGGTGTTTGATAAGATGCCTTGGTTTAGGTGGTGGTGCTTGGAGTGAGTTATGTTATGGAGGATTTTAAAGGCACTGGTACTTCTTCACCAGCCTTGGTTTTTTTAATACTTGTCCAACCATTAATGATCATGTTTCTCCATTAATTGTTTTTTTTATTACTTCTCCATTAAGGGTGTGTTTGGTTTAAGGGTTTAGGGGGAAAAAAAAAAAAAATCAGAACGAAGATGGTAATGGAACCCATTAAATTTATTCATTTTAATAAAAATTGGTTTTACATTTAACAATTGGAATCTAAAACCAAATATTAGGATGCTTGAAACTTGAAACCTACCAAAGGGCTTGGGTTTACAAAATCCCTCGTCTCACTTACAGTTACAAATAGCCCCTGCCATTTTGCCAAACGCTCACAATTCTTCTATACTATTATTTCCGTTTACTCGTTTGATTCTTTGTCCTCTTGATGTTATAATCCTTATCGGCTTATCACTAATTTGGTAGAGAGAATTGAAGAGAAAAGAAATGTAGATAAAATCCATTTTTTTAAACTATAAAATTTAAAAATACAATAACCATATGGTTGTTGTAACTCTCTTTCTTCAATTTTAGCTAACACTTAATCTCTACAGTTGCTAAAGAATTGAATTTTAATCTATACATTGATACAACTTGAGAATTCATAGATAATTTATATATACAATTCAGGCCTCCTAAATAATAATTTGTCATCATTTTATTATTTATTTATTCTTTCTACCAAACACAACCTAAAGGTTGTTAAGAAGATGTTTTAAGACTTTTTCCTTCTGGCAAAACATAGTGTCTTTGAAGGCTTGAGCAAATGTTTTTCTTTTTCACTTAGGCCTTGTTTGTTTACCTCTTAATGAAATCATTAAGAAGTCATTTTACCTTTGAATGATTTCTTAATGATTCCATTAAGAAGTAAATAAACAACCTCTTAATAAGCAAGTCCCTCGCTATTGTTCATTGGTCTCAAAATCTTTATTCATCATGATACTACAAGTACAATATCTCATTTTGGGGACATAGCGAATCGTCTAGTGGTTCACCATGACATTCTAACACTTGTTTATAGCTTTTTTAATGTCAGCACATTTAAAATGCACAAGCAAAGTAGCCTTTGAGAAGGTAGAAGCTTTAGTCTATATGTTTTCTGGAGAGGTTTTTAAATTACATATATGACCACCCATGGCCATCATCTAAAAGTGCAAGGGAAGATACCGAGATAAATTCATCTAGTTCGGGTAATGTGATCCTAAAATTGGTATTGGGGCTTCTGATATATAGCTAACTTTTTTTGATTTATCTTATACTATTACATTTGTCTTAAATGAAACTTGAATTCACAATTAATAGGTTGGAGGATTTAGAAACTTATTGGTACTCTCGGGCTAAAGCGCTTTAGTAATATAAAGCCGATTTGACACCACCTGCAAGTAGATAAGCATTTACTCGGCACATGGGTTATAAAAAACGAGTCTATGACATGTTCAAAATTCGAAGGCTAGCCTAAAAGTGAACATGAAAAACTTTAACAAATTTCAAGTAACAACAATGATCGAGGTGGTTTTTGGCCTAGTTTATCCTCTTCAGTTGAATATGTTATTTCTCAACTGCTCATTTAACTACAAAGAAGTACCAATGGGGTTTAGTCCATTTGGTAAGAGGGGTAATATGTAAGTGAGAGGTCACAAGTTCGACTCCCATCGGAAGCAAGTTGAAATTTAGGTGGAGAACATAATTCTTGGAGCAAATGAGTAATTTAAGAGTAGGAGTAGGATAGATTGCCGTTAAAAAAAAAAACTACAAAGAAGTGATTGACAAGTTCTTGTGTAATAAGATCTTCCTTTCTTTTTTCTTGTTTGCGTTCTCTTTAATAATGTGATATTAAAAATGCACCGATAATCATATATAAACAAACCCTTAAATATGAAAATAACCTTGGGTCATAATTTTTTTAAGATCTCATGTAGCTATTTGTGGATATAAGTATAACATAATCCTTTTAAAATTGTATCCCTCAATGTCTACCCTTGAGAAAGGTGGTGCACAGCTCCTTCCATGGCTCTCTATCTGGCCCCATCTGCTCTAGGTTAGTTTTGGCCTCCACAGCATATGAATCCTGCAAACATTTATGAACACAAATACAAATTACTAAAAAGGGTATGTAATCTTCTTTTTGTTTGTTTTTATTTAGGGGTTATTATGAAAAAAACCAACATGTTTTCAGTTTTTTTTTTGCGTTTTCGTCCCTTCATGTTATTTTTTCCCATAAAAAACCTCAAGTTATTCTTTTCTTTTTGGTTTAGTGAAATTTGGACATTAGACCTCGGTTATAATTTGTGAACCGGGTTTTTTAAAACTGAAAAACCGGGTTTTATTTGTTATGAGAATGAATGAATAATCAAAGTGATATGATACAATTGAACGGTTGTAACACCTCAAGTAGATTGCATTGGAGAAGGCGGTCGATGAGCTGCAAAACAATGTCGTTGGTGTATTCCGGGTGACCTTGAATGCCCATGATGTGATTACCGTACCTAAACATCTCCACTCGAGTCTTATCTGACCATGCTAACACCTCCACATCCGATGGGAGTTCTTGAACCTGTTCAAACAACGTTGGTTCCTATATATGTTCGTAATAACTTATAGCAATTAAAGAGATTTTTATTATTATATATGTACCTCATCACGGTGACATTCTATCAAGGAGAGTGTAGTTGGCATTTCCAATTTGGCAAATATGTTCTTGATAGATGATGAGAAGTTGATCGAACGAACCCCTATGTCCCATCCTGAAATCGCACGATCGACTTTACCTCCCAAGGCACGAGCAAGTATCTGATGCAAGACGATTTACATTTCGTGCATTGAAAATTAATATAAATAAATTGGTTAATAAAACACATCCAGGATATAGTCTAGTGGCTCGTGAGTCATGACATAGAACATATGGTAGTGGTTCAGTATGGAATAGTTGGCAATTCCGACTTATTTAAACAAAGGGTTGAACGAGTTGACGATAAAAATACAAAAGATTTAGGTAATAATGATTTTCTTTTTCAGAAAACAATTTGTTTGATGCTCCATTTTCTAGAATTTCATTTTTAAAACAATTATGTTCGCATTTACCTTTTTACTATCCTTCCATCCACTTGACCAATTAAGTCAAATTTGCACATCTAATTTTAGTTATGGCTGCGTGATTCAAGAAATTGGTTTTTTTTTTTTTGAAGACAAGTTATATTACCACAAATTTATCTTATACCATAATTTAACGTTTCAAAATGATATTTTAACCCACAATCATTTAGTTGAAAAAAGGTCTAGTACAGTTATGACAATGGCTCTGTGGCTTTTGAAAGAATCTGGTTTATTGCACATATTTTTTTTTTTTTAATGAATTGAATGCTTTGATCATGTAAAACATTTTATTAGCAATCAAACATTATAACTTATTGCCCCGGGCACAAAATTTAGGGGTGAGATCGGTCATGTATCGATACCGTACTAGTACCGAATTTTTTGAGACATAATTTTAGTTTCGAATACCGAACCGATTATAAAATTTTGGTACTAGTACGGTATCGTGATCGGTACCAAATTTTCGGTATTGGACTGCTTAGACCGATTTTTTTAATTTATCACATAAAACTAATATAAAAAATAATACCAAAACTAATAAACAAATTTAATATCAAAATAAATAAATGAAGTTAAAATGAAAACAAAAAAATAAAGTTAATATCTAAACCAACAATAAATCTTACCATCAAAATCAATACACAAAGTTAATATTAGACCGATTAGTTAACCATCCGTGTGTGTGTGTGTGTATCGGTGAAAGTTCAAAATATATTTAAATGTCAATGTAAATACACACACATATATATGTAAATTGGTAATAAAAATAACAAATGTCAATCTTAAATATATATTTTTTGAAAGGTCATGTACCGGTACCAAACCGGATAATACCAGATTTTTCAAAGATATAGTATTAGTAATGAGTATTGAACTGATTATATAGTTTCGGTACCAATACGGTACCGGTTTTCGGTAAATCGGTAAAAGATCTCACCCCTACCAAAAATGATAAGAATGAACTTGACTTTATGAAACAAGAAAAAAAGTTTGAATAATTTGAATTGATGCGCACGGAAATAATGTGCGAAAGGATGAATGGTGCCATAGTCACATCTATGTCCAACTTACCTACAAAATTAAAGACAAATATTTATTCCATATCTCAATGCCTCACTTGCAAACAATGACAATGATACCACGTTAACTCTTGATTTATAAATTTGTGGCCTAAGTTTGCCTTCACTTGTTTGGTGTTTCAAAGTGATTATTGTTTTTCGAACAAACTTTACACTCTGTTCTCCTATTCAAAAAGAACAGAAAAGAAAGAAAGACAGATCGAAAAAAGAAAGGTGAAAGAAAGAGAATACAAGAGAAAATAATATTTGTATTTGTGTTTTTAAATCAAAAGGAATGAAAGAAAATTTATGTTTTAAAAACATTTGTTTCTTTATAATTTACATAAACAAATCTTCATTAACATTATATTTATTTTCTCCACTTTCTTCCCATGTTTTGGAAAAAACTTTTGGAAAGAAAACCTCTTATACTTTTTTTTTTCTTTTCTTGCTTTCCATTCTTAAAAGGGTCGATTACTAAAAATAGTAACAACATTTTGATTTTTTATCATTTATAGTAATATTATTTATTTTTTGTCACTAATAGTATCAACTTTTGTATTTTTTCATATGAATAATATCAACTTTTGTATTTTGTATCATTAATAGCAATAACTTTTGTATTTTTTTATTATTTATAGCAACAACTGTTTTAAGTTTTGCTATAAATGATAAAAAATGTAAAAGTTGATGCTATTAATGATAAAAATTAATAATATTGCTATAAATGTTAAAAATGCACAAAGTTGTTTCGATTTTTAGCAATTAGCCCTTCTTAAAAATAATACAAGAACACAATTTTTTTTTGTTTCCCGACTTCCTCACTCTTTTTCTACTTTCCTTTTATTTCGTCCACTTAAATTGATTCGAGAACTCGGGTTAAAGTCTACATGAACCAGCCTTATTTCATAATATATTAAGTTTGTATGAAATAGCAGGATTGTTCAATATATAGAAAACAAAATGATAATAAATTCCCATTTCTCTTAAATTTTGTCGTTTTATTTTCATATTCTTAGAAAATAATGATATACTACAAATATTACAAAAAAACAAACGTACATATAACCATGCATCAATTAATAAAAAGGATAAATAGAATAAGTTGTCACATTTATTTTGCATCTGGTTGTAATTGTATACTAGTTTATTACCCGCATATTACGCGGATATTTTTAATATATATAAATTATAATAAATAAAAAGATAAAGATATAAATATTATTTTTTAAACAAAAGTATATAAGATGCTATTATTATTTATTATGACCTATTAATTTTGTATATTTCTAAATATATATGATGAGTAATTATTTTCTTATATGTTTTTTAAACTTTTATTATATTATCTTATAATTAATAAGTTAGTAGATTATTAGATTTTGTTTGATTTGATTTGTTTGAATTTAAAAGTGGATTATATTAGATTTGGATAGATTTAATTAATAAGTTAGTAGACTATTAGATTTTGTTTGACTTGATTTGATTTGAATTTAAAAGTGGATTATATTAGATTTGGATAGATTTCATTTAAATTTCTTTATTATTTTTAAAATTTATAGATGTCACGTGTCGATTCATGGTGACGACACATGGCTTCACCAGAAATAAGCATAGTTACTCTTTTAATAGTATAGATAGAGATAGATCTGATATGAGACCTTTTCCATAGATATACAGAGAACCATGTATTTCCCATATGATATTTCATAAATATTCTATGATTTGGTGGAATTTTTATTTTACAGAAGATTTCATACGCTCATCTAATCCTACTTTTAAATCTACACATTTGTCCACAATGAGACTCAAACCTTCAACCTTGGGGTCTCGTTTAACACTTTGGTACCGCTAGGTTACAAGCCTTTTGGTGGAAATTAACCACAATGACTTGTAGGAAATTAACCACCCATTCTGCATAAAAGAACTTTTTTCTACATCATTTAAACCGTTATTATTCATTGTGTTACCCAATATTAGACATAAATTTTGATACTTTGTAAGTTATTAAAACTATTTCTGAATTCTATCGATCACTTCAATAAGTCAAGGTTGTATATCTTTTTCACAGGGGGGAAAACCAAAAAGGACCAATATTTCGTAGATGAGAAAGATTGTCGAGATAACCAAGACTCAAGATCGAAGTGTAATATCTTCTAAGATGATCTCATCCACTATATATAATGGAGAACTTATATGCATCGAAGAACTATGAAGAACATCTATGCACCACCACAAATGCATCACAATTTCCGTGTGATGCATCATTATTTCTACATGATGCATCAAATTCCCGTGTGATGCATCGACTTTCACGTGATGCATTACGATTTTCTAGCGATGCATTGTGGTTCTCTAAGGTTATTTGATGCATAGAGGTTCTCCATAGACACCCATATATATATAGTCTACTTAAGTACTTATAAAAATGTAATTCATATGACATCTGCCTATGGCAAGATTAGAGGTTTTTTTTTAATTACCACTTAATATATAACCATTATTACAAGGTAATTATGTAACTTCAACGATATTTAACATAATCTATTATGAATTGTATAAAAATTTTAGAATATGGTTAATAAAATATTAGCAAGCCACTTTAAGTTAGTTTTATTTGAAAAATAAAAGTTAAGTAAATTACTTTGAAATTGAATACAACAAACCCGATTAAATAGGTGCGCAACTCACCAGAGGCGACTCGCCGAGTCGACTTGCAGATGTTGCAGGTTTTTATGTGTATGTATACATTAATTAGAATTGAAAAATCTGGGAATGGGTCGGATACCAATGAAAGATTACCATTCCTTTCTCACATTCACTTTTTTCTTTTTCTAGATACAAAAAATGGTTAGTGGGGAATTGTTCAGATAGAAAGATGATCATCACTCTTATGATTTAAATGAGATAGAAAGATGAAAGAGACCGAGATTTAAAGAAAAATTGATTGAGCAAGAGAAATATTGGAAGGATGGAAGTTAAGACTTCCACACACCCTTGATCCATTCTTAGCATATGAACACTAAAAACTTAATTGGAACTTGGGAGTTCATGATGGAGCTACAACTTTTATATTGAAAAAAAGTTAAAATAACAAACATTATAATTTTTTTAGCAAAAAAAAACCTACTATATACCTTCTTCAAAATTGTTACTATTGATCATTCCAATTACATAAAGTGATCTGGATATTTGATTTTGATTAATTAAAAAAATACATAAAATATGATCAAATTACATAAATAAATAAATGATGTGTTAAAATATGTGATCAATCATGTTTCCATTAATTCCGCGAGTTCTTAAAAGAAAAATCTTAATTATTTGAAATTGAATTTCTTTAATCATGATAAGGTTTAAGTTTTAACAGATTACTCAAAATTTGAATTGAAATTAGAATGTATTGATGGAGATACCTTAATTTAGTTGAAGAGGTGGAGGTTCAGAGAATGAAGTTTGCAGAAACACAGATATATATTAAAAGTAATATCATATATTCATATCGATGGAGGCATGGAGCAGATCGAGTTGAAGGAAATTAAAACTCACCTGGTGACCAAAGCAAATGCCGAGAAGTTTTTTGTTCATAGATTTCAATTTGTTGACCAAAATCAGAAGGTTGCAGATCCAAGCATCATTGCCATGTGCGTCGTTACAACTCCCGGTGATCACAAAACCGTCGTAAAGTCCTATCTCTTCATCCTCAGGAAATTGTCCGCCGGAGACATGGAAAACGTCCCAGATCTCACCTTCCTCCGCCAGCATTCTCAGGAAAACTCCAAAATAACCTCCAAATTTCTTCTTCACGTAATCAGTGTCCTCCGCGCACAGAAGAACGGCGAATCTCATCATCCTTCCTTCGTTCTCCGATCAAATTCACGGTGTTTTTGTCTTTGCTTCCTTTTTTCTCTCTACGTACGTACGTGAGTATATATCACTAGAATTGCATCGGATGAGAGAGAGAGAGATTCTTGTTTCGCATATACAGAAAGAATCTGGTTGATTTTATCGTGACATTACTCAACAACAAGTGTTGATAAACTCTTTACTCCGTGGAAGCCCGGACTCATTATGCAGCGCAACAGAATATATTATCTTTAAAAAAACTTTTTAACTTTTTTTCCATAAATATGTTTTAATTAACATTATAAAGATCATATGTAAATATTCACATCACTTTAACTCCTTAAAATTGTTGTGAACTTACACTTACATAAATTTGCATGTATGTAAACGTACATTTATGTAATGCATGATTTCATGCACTTAGAATGTTTGAATGCTTGTGAATATTATATATCATATTTCTAATGTTAATTAAAACATGTTTATGAAAATTTTCAATGAATTACTTTTAAAAGTGATACATTCTGGTGCGCTGCATAATAAGTGGTACTCATTTAAACCTAAATCTTACAACAAATCCCTCTCAATAACAATCATTATTAAGTTTACAAATTTTGGTTCTATTTTTACACGAATGTGATATACTGATACAAACTAAAACTTCTTTTAAGAAAGACGAATTAATTTGATAATTTTAATAACCAATAACCTCAAGTCCTTAATTTATGCTTATCTGGTAAACAGATTACATGACATTTTCTTGCTAACATGTTATCTCCATGTTATCATTACGTATAAATATAAAAAATTACACATCATCGTCATATTAGCATGCTGACATGTTTTTGTTTTTATTTTTTCGATCGGTAAAAATAATGAATTCTTCCAATTTCATTATTCGATCGTAAAAAATTAGTTATAGGTATTTTTGTTCAGGAAAAGCAGAACGAAGTAAAGTTTTTTTTTGTTTGAAAAAAAAAAAAATTAGATAGGCTTGTCGTTTTCTCGTTCACTTAAATGGAATATATAAAAAATTTTGAAACCATTCTACTTAAGTTGAAAATTGTAATCAAACTATTTAAAAGAAAGGAAAAAACAATGAGCTATACTGATCTTTAATATTTCAGAATAAAAGAGCTTTACTTGTTTTTTTATTTCCGAATGAACAATTATGACCAATAGATTTTCAAATTGTCCGAATGGATAAATCTACACCGTTTCATTTTTCTAAACGAAAATAACAACTATTTATTTATGATTAGAAATTGGAATTAGTTAGGGAGCGTCTCTTAATCCGATAAGAGAAAATAAAAATAAGAATGGTCCGTTTTTTTTTTTTAAATTATCAAAAAGTTAAAAATAAAAAAATTTCAATTAATAATCATAAGTAAACAACGATATAATATATAAATATAAAAGCAGACGGAGTACCTCCCCCCGCACAACGGGGTGGAGGCTCCATGTATGTGTACACTGGCGGGAGCACCATTCCCAACTCTCTGACACGTATAAAATGAAGCCGCAACGGCATTCCCACACCGTCTCGGTGTATTTCTTTTTCTCTTCATCCCTCTCTATCTCTTTATGTTTTTATATTAAATGAGTATTATGGTAGAAATATTGAAAAAGAAAAACTGACCCATATAAAATTATCCGTTTTGATCTGTCATTTATATCCCAATCATCTTGAAAAATAGAGTCGATGTGACAATTTTAATCGAAACGGACCGGCTTTTAAAATCAAATTTACGTAAAAATTAAAACATGGTCATATTTGAAAAGAAATTGAAGAAGTTTTTCATTCAGATAAAAGCAAATTGGGTGGGTTGGACCGGTTACCGTCGTGGCCTAGTGGGCTGGCTAATCAGCAAAAGAGAGAAGGCGATTAGATTAGATTAGATTAGATTAGATGGCGCAAGCATAGGTTGTCTGCCATTTCACATTTCACAACCCAAATTAGGCCAATCACCAAAACATTTGATTATGGATTTATGGACATGGCCCATGCCTAAACTAACACGTTACACCTACAACACCCTTTTCTACATGTAATGTAAGCTTACTAGATTACGAAACCTTTCAATCTCTTCTCTTTTAATAAAGTTTAAGTTGCGCTTTTTTCTTTTTTCCTTTTTTTTTTTTTTAATTTTTTATGTCGGGATAAAAATAAGGATTCTACTTAATACATCACATCTATTTATAATCATGACTAATATATAATAGGGTCAACTTATTAACACTACTTTCTTCTCTAAATGTCTTTTTTTACCATTATATTATAGGTCAAAATAGTAAGGATCGTGCATAACGAAATAGCCTAAAAATATAAGTTCTTGTTATAAAACATATTTCTAACACAATTTAATAACTAGTTTTGAAGTATTATTACGTATATATCATTCTAAACCTTTAAATCTCACATATATATCCAAATGATTATTTTGAATTTAACTATATCATTTAAAAAAATATAAATTATCATCTTTTAATTAATTTATTATTGATAAATTAAAAAATGATATTTCTTTATTTTTTAAATTTAATTTTGTTGGGATTTAAGATATAGTTTAGGTTTTCAAAAAAAAATTTAAATGATAAAATAAATTTAAAATAGTCATTTGGATATATACGTAAGATTTAAAATTTTGAAAAGATATACATGTAATAAGGAATTTTGCAAGGTTATATGCGTAATATTTAAAGTTTACAAGGATATATATAAAATTCTCTCTATAAATTATAATAAAATATATAAAAAAAACATATTAAATTGTGTTTTTTTTTTTGGTAAAATTTTCTTTTGACATGCTGTGTATTCATCAAATATCATGAAATGGAGAAGATAAATTGTTTTTTTTTTTTTTATATAGTTAAGTGCTTAAAATAACTCCTTAACAATAAAAATACTATTAAATTTAATCTATATTTTTAAGTAAATCTTAATTTGTTGGATTTATTGAAATAAACACACGAGACATTGTTAGATTTATTTTAACTTACAAAGTGATATTATAAACTAGTATTATTGTAGACATAAGTTTTATGGAGTTTCAAGGTGGTAAATGAAGAAGTTGGTGAAGATGTGTTCCAGCCAACCAACCCTTTCAACCCTTGTTTTTGTGTGGTTGTCTAGCAGCTCCAGAATTACTCACACATGTTTGAAAATTGAAATGGATAAAACGAAACGATGCTTAAGAAACATGATATATATACGTTAGGATTCCAATAACCCGATACCGTTATCGATCATTACACGTTTATATCGTTGAGATTCCATTTAATTAACGTTTAATAACTTTATATTCTTTTATTAAATTTTTTTTAACCCAAACACCCGAACTCACGTGATTACTTCACGTGTCCGATTATACGTGTTAAACCGTAAATGACCCAACGCAATAATATTAGAATAATTAGCTATTAGAAAATTTACATATACTAGTCTCAAATCAAGGATGTTATAATGGTTGAAAGAATTAAATTTATTTTTTCAAACTACTTGTAATAGAATTTGGATTCTTAACATTTCACAATTCATATCCTTAGAACTTCAAGCATCATTCTATAAATCAACCAACAAATAAACTATGCACTACAAACTTTGTTCATTCTGAAGGGACGCTATAGAATTTTTTTTTAAAATACCAAACGCACATCCACTAATTAAACTTTATTTCTAAACCTACACATTTTGTCTACTAAGAGACTCGTAAAATATCTTGAGTTTAATTCTTATGGTCAACACCTATCTTATTTAATGGACAGCCAGACAGTTCAACATTGTTTGCGCATGGTCATTGGGGAAGGGTCCTAGTATTTGAGGATTTCTGGTTAGGATTTTCAGACATCCCAACATTTTTTCTAAATAGCAAACCACATACAAACATCCATCATTATCATCGTCGTCATCATCATTACCATCATCGTCATCGGTAAGCATTGTCATCATCATCCTCATCGTCATAATAATAATAATGGTAATAGTAATAATATAATAGCAATAATAGTAGTAGCAGCAGCAACAAGTAAATAAGTAATAACATTACATCGTGCATCATATAATCCTAAGTTAAGTAAAGAAGGAAATATACTTCTTTCGTCGTGCGCTGTTTCATCAAAAGAAAGAAAAATAAAAAGGAAAGAAGAGAGACAATGAAAAACACATACGAAGGCTTTATAGAGTAATCTCCTCCGTCATTTCAAAATTGGAAGGATCGAAATTATGGTAGTTTTCTTTCTTTTCGTTTCTGTTTCCTCTTTATTTTCATATCCTTTCATTTCTTCCTCTGATTCCTCTCCCATTCCATTACTCTTTTCCGAAAACACAATGTTGTTATTTGGCCGAATGAAAATTTGCGTCTTTAACCCTAAGTTTCAACAATTAGCAAATTTAACCCTTCAATATAACTTTTTTTTAATTTGATTTGATTCTCAACACAATCATATATATGATGTATATTTATTATTAAACAAAGTCAACTACTTAGTGACATAATCAAGAAAAAATAAAAAGAGGATCTTGTACAGAAATATATAACATCAAATAATACGAAACAAGATCACATGGCATCTTAAATTAATACCATGACTAGTTGTCTAGTTTATAGACCGAATGATACACGAGTTTTCATTAATAAAAATCATTTGTTTTATGTGTCATTATTAGTAATAATAAATAGATTATTTGTAAATCTTTGTAGGAAGTAATACAAAATTAAATAAATGTATCAAAATTTGATAAACTTACAAAAACATTGAAAAACAAAACATAGAAGAAATAATATAATGTAATTTTACGCACTTAACGGAAATGCAAATATTATAAATTAGCTAGCATATGTTTATTTAAGTTGTTTGTCGTATAAGGACCATAATTAATATCTTAAACCATAAGCTACTTCAATTAACTTAAGCTTACGAAAACAAAAATTATTAACATAACATTAAGGTGTCGTTTAGGGGTGACAGTTGATCCAACGGTGCGGACAGTTAAATTAACTCATTGTAAAAAGAAAGCTAAAACATAACTTTTTTTAAAAGGGCTAAAGTCATACAATAGCAGTATACTTCTTAAGGTGTATCAATATAGTACATATACTTTTTATATTGTTAATATGATACCTTTACTTTTTATGACCGATTATTTCGTCTAGCTTTGCGCAGTTGTGGGAGAATCATTGGTACGAACTTGTTCACCGTTGGATCTGCATGAAATTTGAGGAGAAGCTTCTCAACACATAGTTCTTCGATCTGGACGGTGGAGATCGTTATTGGAGATTTCTACAGAGGTCTATAGGTGTTTGAAGTTGGTTGTGTTGTGTGATTTCTCCTATTAGGTTATCACAAGGACGAGAGAGTGTATTTGATGTTTCAATTATGGAAATTTGAACATTAATAAAAAGAAAAATTTCACTCTCAAAAAGGTATAGCCAGTAATCGGTTACCAAAGATATCATATTGGTATGAAAAAATGTAGTACGCGTATCAAATTTGAACGATTCAGAAAGTACACGTATAATATGAAAAATTAAAATAGTACACGTACCATATCGATACATTTTAAAAAGTACACAACTATTCTACGGCTTTAACCCTTTTTAAAAATAAAAAATTGATAAAAATTATATAAAAAATTTATTACTTTTGGTCGTCAGCCCGTTTGACCCATTTGCTTGAACATGCTGAAATTGCCACCCCTGGTGCCGTTTGATTTGAAAGATTTAAACAACTTATTTAGGATTTGGATTTAAAATTACTCTCATGTAATGTTTGGATAAAAAATAAAAAAGAGATGATTTAACTTCATTTAACATTTCATATTCTTACTTTTCTACCTTTTATAATCCACTCATCCTTTTAAACATTTTAAAATTCTGTCATTTTAGAATCTATTCTTTTAAATTCATACAATTCAAAAGACACCTAAGTTTTTGACTTTCTTCTTCGTCTTTTTTCCCTTGTATATTAGATATTCATTTTGATTTGTGTTCCACCCTGCAATTTTGTATGTAGATAGTTTAAATAATAAAGTAGATCAATTTATATTAATTTTGAATAACTGAATGAATACAACATTTTACCCTTTTCTTTTGTGTTATGATTTGCTTTGGTTCAGCAGTATCTTTGATCTGTAAAGAAAAAAATAATTACATGATTTAGTTGAAAAACAAATTTGATGAAAAATTAAAATAGTTATATTGTTTTTGCAATATAGAGGGTGTTTGGATTTGCGTTTGTAAAAGTGTTGTAGCGTTTTAGAAACTAATAACCAGATAATAGTTGTAACCAAAAGTGCTGCCGAAAATGTAGTGTCTGTTTTTGCTTCTGCTGTTTGCTATCATAATTATCAAATAATCAAATTTTTAAATTGCTTGGATTTGCATTTTCACTTGTAAAATGACCAAATAATCACTTATTAAGCAAATAAGCTACATTTTTTAACTTATGAAAACGTGTGGTACGACTAACGCTAACGCAAATAATCACTTATTAACGTATGCAATCCAAACACTTTAAAACAATTGTTTGCGTTATTGTAACGTAATAAGCTAATAATCTCATCTATAACGCAAAACCAAACAACCTCATAATGTGATGACGCCATTGCTTGCGTGAACCGATAATAAGAGTTAAGTGTCATTTTGACCATCCAACTTTCAGATTTTTTTAGCCATTAAACTATTTTTTGTCCTGATTTAGCCACTGAATTATATTTTCTATATATATTTAGCCACTAAACTTTCTTTTTACCGATTTAACCACTGAAAATTGTTATGATTTGCCACCAAACTATCATATTTTGTACCGATTTAGCCATCAGTTTTATTTTATTTTTTCCAAAATAGGACACTAAACTAAAGTTTAGTGGCTACATCGGAACAAAAAGTAGTTTAGTGGGTAAATTAGACAAATTTAAAAGTTAAATGGTTGAAATGAAACTTATCCCCCGATAATAATTGTTGTCTAACCATGTTAAAGAGGATCGAGTTCTATAAAAAGGAATGAGTTCGTTAGTGGCTATATTATAAATTATGGGAGTGGTTACTGGTTAATGGACATGAAGCAACCGTTAATTACATTGCAGTTTAATTAATACGAGTCATTAATGGCTAAATTGCAACATAAAAACAATGACATTGTTGGATATATGATTGGTTTTTCCGTACCATTTTAATCGATTTTCCCGTAGGATCAGTTACCGATTAAATCCAACATTTTACCTATATCTAATCATTTCATTTATCAATTAGGATAGTGAGTCAAATTTTAAAATGTATGATTAGTTGACTTTTTTAAATGGTCATAAAAATTGAAAACATGAATGTATGTTGTTTCCTAATTAATAATATTTTGATGTGTTATATAACTGATTTATAATATGAAATTATAAATTATAGTACCTAGAAAAAAAATAAAAAAGTGATGATTTTATGGTAGGATGTTGTGTTTCTAATCCGATTATATGATCCCAATTTTACAAAATTGAAAACGATGATATGTAAAATCTCGATCTTGATAACCTTGCAAGAAATAACCAGTTACCAAGGTTTTATAATTAAAGTTGTAAGATCCAACGATTGAGATTTGGAACCTTTTCTCTCTTTCACAAATAATAAATTATTATTATTAATTTGATGAATGGACAAATTTTGATTGGAATTTATAGTTATAAAATCACGATTTTCAATGGATGCAGACTCAATACTCATAAACTAGTTGAATACCCGTGCGTTGCCCGGGTGATTTGCGACGAAATTATTATTTTTAAATAAGTAATGACATAAAAATGGATTTTATTTAAGAAAACTATACATTAATACATGTGAGTTGATCGAAAGACTAATTATGCGTTAAAAGATTGTTCTATCAGTATTAAATATACAGAAAAAAAGTTAATAATAGTTTATGATAAAATGAAAACCCATCATTTTCCCATAAAATTATACACAAACATGTAGTTTTAAAGTATAACTACGAATATAGTCTAACATAATTTTATAATAAAAATTTATTCAGACTAATAAAAATTAAATATTATTGTAGTAATAGTTTTTTGATTGTATTTGAACTCACTAATTATTCATAAAAATTGGAAAACTTGGACAAAAATGTTTCATGCCAACCCAACCCAAACCATTCAAAAATTACTCATAAACCAACTTGCCCATGCGTTGCTCGAGTGATGCATGACGAAATTAATATTTTTAAATAGGGAAAATGGCGTCAAATAGTTGTGTACTTTTGAGTTTCTACTCATTTATGTAGTGTACTTTTTTTTGTGCACATTTGGTAGTTAAACTTTCAAAAATGTTTCAATTAGGTAGTTGGGTGACTTGGAAACCGGCACCAACCGGTCACCATGCTTACGTGGACGGGTTTTTCAAGAAAAATGACATCAAATAGCTATGTACTTTTAAGTTTGTACACAATTATGTTGTGTACTTTTTTTGTGCACATTTAGTAGTCAAACTTTTAAAAGTGTTTCAATTAAGTAGTTGGGTTACCTAAAAATCGATACCAACCGATTACTTTGCTTATGTGGACATATTTTTTACAATTTTAAATTAAAAAAACTTAAGATGATTTATTTTTTCTATAAAACTATAAAAAGATTTATAAACCGAATATGTATCAAATTGATGAAACATGCTTTCATTTTATAACAATATAATAGAGCATTAATTTTCAACTCCTAAACATGATATCTATCAAATGGAAATGATATGTTTTGAATTTGATAAACATCGTGTTTAAGAGTCATTAATTCTAAGGAGAATTTCATATATATCTTTGTAAACTTCCAACACTACGTATATATCCTTACAAACATTCTTATTACATATATATCATTCTAAACCTTTAAATCTTACATATATATCCAAATGACTATTTTAAATTTAATTACATCATTTAAAAAATATTAAATATCATTTTTTAATTAATTTATTATTGAATTAAATTAGAAAACGATATTTCTTTATTTTTCTAATTTATTTTTGTGGGAATTTAAGAAGGTAGTTTAGGTATTCAAAATTTTTTTAAATGATAAAATAAATTTATAATAGTCATTTGGATATATACGTGAGATTTAAAGATCTAGAAGGATATAATGTAATAAGAAATTTTGCAAGCATATATGCGTAATAATTAAAGTTTAGAAGGATATATATAAAATTCTCTCATTCTTCTATGTCATAAAATATGTCAACATAAGTATCATAATCGATTTGTATCAATTTTTAGGTAACGTAATTAACTACTTAATTGAAACACTTTTAAAAGTTTGACTACTGAATGTGCACAAAATAAAGTACACAACATAAATGTGTACAAACTTAAAAGTTCATAGCTATTTGATGCCATTTTTCTTGAAAAAACAGTCCACGTAGGCATGATGACCGGTTGTTGCCGGTTTCCAAGTCACCCAACTACCTAATTGAAACATTTTTGAAAGTTTGATACCAAATGTGCACAAAAAAAAGTACACTACATAAATGAGTACAAACTCAAAAGTACACAACTATTTGACGCCATTTTCCCTTTAAAATAAATAATACCACAAATTTTTTTCAAAGAGAACTATACATTGTTCATGAAGAAAAAATTACTTATTTTAATCCTGAATATTAATTAGGACCAATTGCTATAAACATAAACAACTTTATGTATTTTTAGCATTTACAGCAACATTATTTTTTTATCATTAATAACATCAACTTTTATATTTTTTTTATCATTCATAGCAAAACTTAAAAAAATTGTTGCTAGTTGAATACCCGTGCGTAAAAATTACCCATAAACCAACTTGCCCGTGTGTTGCTCGAGTGATGCGTGACGAAATTAATATTTTTAAATAAATAATAACACAAAAAAATATTTTTAAGAGAACTATACATTGTTTATGAATAAAAAATTATTTATTTTAATCGTGAATATTAATTAGGACCAATTGCTAAAAACATAAACAACTTTATGTATTTTCAGCATTTATAACAACATTATTTATTCTTTATCATTAATAACATCAACTTTTTTTTATCATTCATAGCAAAACTTAAAAAATTATTGCTAGACCAATTTTTCTCATAATAAACCCAAAATATAATTATATAAATATGCTCATAATAATTATAAGAATAAATCCAAGCGAGACGAAGGTGTTAACATAATTCCAGATCATTTTTGAAATTTTAAATAAACCATGTAGACCATTTTTGTAAATTATTCTTATATTAATTATCTAATTAAATAATAAATAAATATAAAATGTAATATATTATAATTCTTTTAAAACCATGAAAGTTTATTACACAAAAATACACATAGGTATCCCATTACATGAGATCAGTGTTGCCCTTGGTTTCCTTCTTCACGCACTCCCCTTTTAGAAACCCTAGCCCCATCGTTTTCCTTTTCTCCCCCTGCTCCGCCATTCTCCCCCCGCTTCGCCGTTCTCCCCTTGTTTGGCCGTCGGTTGGTGATCAGCTGGCCCTCCGATGCATGTCGAGAGGTATTCAAGTTTCCCTCCGTTTGTAACTAAAAGCAAGTTACTTTAAAATCATAGTTTTGACTAAACTCAATTTTTTTTGTTCCTTTTTATGATTTAGGTTTGTATTTGTGGTTCAAAGTTTAGTGACACTCACTAATGCTTCTCGTATTGGACAAACACATGGTAAACAAACCCTCTTGATATTGAAATTGTATTTTTTGCAATTCATTTTGATGCAGTAAGGATTTTACTATCTGTTTCTATTATATTGGTTGATGTTATTTTAACATTCTCAGATATCGACAATGTGTGATTGTTTGAGTATGTTGAACTTTTTGCGAGGATTTGAATTGTCTTGTATATTATAAAATTGATAGAGAAAGGGCAATCCGTGAAGATTATAACATAAATGCATATCAGCCTTTTTCTTTTTTACAATTTTAAAGTAGTACTATCTATGTTCAAAACATGTTTATTTTAACTTCTAGAACTTAACAGAATTAAAAATCTGTATACTTTGATTTTTTTCTACTTGTTTTTATTTACGTGGTTGACATTATGCTTAATGTTATGATACTTATTGTCTTTTTCCTCCTAAACAGCTAAAAACTCTCATTTGTATGAAAAAATAGGTTGATATTAGTCAACTCAATTGAAACAAATAAATAAGAATATTTTGACTGTGAGATCTAATGATCACGGAAGTTTACCTTGCATATTGGGGTGTGTGTGTGTGTGTAAAATATGGAGTGTCTTTCATCTCGTAGTTTGTATTAGTATTATTACTAACCTTTTTCCTTTCTGCAGACACTTCATCTGGTTGGACCTGACATTCATCTTCATAATGGTACAAAATTTTTTCAATCTTGTGATGCAGTTTTCACTAATATTTTGAATATAGCTTATGTTAAAAATGAATAGTCCATGTATATATAGTTGAAAATATTAACCAAACAGGATTCAATATCCCTTATTTTCCTGATTTTTTGTTATATAAGTAGCCACATTTTATTTCATATATTATCTCACAGTTAGTTATTTAACTGACGATGATATATATCCTTTTTATACGTTTTTTCTGCTTTGATATTATCCAGAATTTCAGCTGCAAATATTAATAAAACGGGATGTAATATCCCATATTTCTGATTGTTTGTTATATCCAACAACCCCTATTTTGAATGTATCAAGATGCAGTTTTTCAGCACATATTATCTAGATTTTTTTGATTTTTTTGCGGTTCTAATGTCTATATTCATTGTTGTCACCTTTATTGCCTAAATTTTTTTATCCCCTATTATTCTGCAATTTGTTATGCAGTATTTTTACAACCTCTTTAATAGATGTTATCCCTTTTTCAAATGCAGTTTAAATTTCTGTTGTGATCCAACCTTATTTATAGCAGTGATTTAGGCATTAAAATCTGAATTATAGCCAATGATATGTTGCCAAATCAGTATTAAATATAGGAATTTCTACCAATTATTGAATGCCACGTGAGCAGATTTCTCTCTGCTCCGTCGGCAATATATATATATATAATGACCAAGTAAATGGGAAAATGTATTCTAAAGTTAATTAAAATATATATGCACGGGGATTTGGGTACAGCTATACTCAAGATGTGATACTTATTTTAGGCTGCAATATATATGCAATTGATAACGTATAATCACAAGTCAACCAATGTGGATCTTGTTTTCCAAAATAATCACATATATATGGCCTTGAGTTTCGGTAAAAAGCCTCAATTCCATGAAAACGTGAGAACTACTCTAAAATTTGTGCATGTAATGTAGAAAATTATGCATTTGATGCTAAAATTTATACATTTTGATAAATATATGCATTTGATATAAATATTTATGCATCTCATGATAGATTTTGTACGAATTTGTGAATTTGACAAAATTTGTGCATTTAGTAAAAATTTGATGAATTTAAAATGTATAGGTAATTTTGATTTTAAATTATGATATTTATTAACATTGAAAATCAATATCGGTTTTAATAGTTATAAATTTAATTTTTAAATTTATGCATTTGATGTATAAATTTGTGCATTTTAGAGGGTTCTTACGTTCTCACAGAATTGAATGGTTCTTATATATATATATATATATATATATATATATATATATAGGGATGAGATCCATTGTGAACAAGTTATTCGTTGTGAACAAATAAAAAAATACATATAATCATTCATATATATCAACAAGTGTTTGTAATATGATTCATATGATTCAAAAGGTTCATAGAAGTGTTTATTTAAGATTCAGAACATTCAAAAGGTTCATAGTACGTAGTTTTTATAACAAGATGCACAAGATACATAAGATTCAACAAGATTCATGAGATTCGACAAATTAATTGGATTCAATAAAATCCATATGATCCAATAAGATTAATGAGTTTATAGAAGGGTTCGGTAGTATTTTCAACAAGATTTATAAGATTCAAAAGCTATTTTATGGTTGTTCACAATGTTAACAACGAATAAAGTGTTCACAAAAGATCCTTAGTGTATATATATATATATATATATATATATATATATATATATATATATATATATATATATATATATATATATATATATATATATATATATATATATATATATATAGACACACACACACACACACACACACAGGGGTAGATTCAATGGAAAACCTATATGCATCAGAAAACCCGGGAACCACTTTAAAGTTATTGGATCAGGTGATGCATCACGCAGAAAATTGATGCATCACGCGGGAATTGTGAGACATTTGTGGTGGTGCATGGAGGTTTTCCAAGGTTTTCTGATGCATGTTTGTTTTGCATTGTGATGCATTTGTGATGCATTTGTGGTGGTGCATGGTGGGTTCAATGGAGTTTCTCTATATATCGAAAAACCTTGGGGAATCACATTGCATCGTTAGAAAATCGTAGTGCATCACATGGAAGTCGATGCACCACACGGGGATTTGATGCATCACGTGGAAATAATGATGCATCACGCGGGAATTGTGATGCATGGAAGGATTTCGATACATGAAGGTTCTCCATACCCCATATATATATCACATAAGATTCAAGATCAATAAGATACCATGTTAGATTAGGGTACCGGAAAACCATTTATAGCCAATAATTTATCATTAAAATCATTAAAAATAAAATATAAATTTCGTTTCAAATTCTTTCTCAGGTTAATTAGTGTTGGAAGTAAAATTGGTATTGAAAATTTTAAATTAGAATCAAAGATTGTATCACATGAAAATCTCCATTTTAGTTAGTATCATTCCTTATACCCATACTGAAAATGTGCAACAATGACACACCATAAATCTTGGTTTATCACCAAAATGGAATCCATCGACTACACACACCATAAACCACGATTAAACATGTTCAATATCGACAATATTGGTTTATCACCAAAAGGATTAGCAGCGATTAAAACACAATTAATCCCGATTGCACATGTTTAATAACGTGTATATGATTTTGAACTTTCACGAACGGTTTGATGTACAGAATAAATACCTTTATTTGACGCATTTGGTTGAACATTTTCATTAAAACTTATTGTCGAATCTGATTAAACATGTTCACTAAAACTCATTTTGAAATTTATTAAAGATGTTGTTATGAAAATAAATCCTTATAATTAAGAGATTTATTAATTCATTAGTTGTCATCTATTAATTACTCCATCCGTCCCAAGTTAAATGTCCATATTTCTTTTTTAAATTATACCAAAATAAATGTCAACTTCTAAAAGAAGATTATAATAATAATGTATTAAATTTCAATAATAGCCTTACAAACATAGTTATCTTTTTCAAAATATGGTTAAATACATAAATAAGGGTAAAGTTGTCATTTAAGTATAAAGAAGAACAATAATTACATAACTTTTTTTAAACTGTGTGTTTTTGTCCCGTGGACATTTAAATTGGAAGGAAGGAAGTAAGATAAACCTAATTGACTAATAATAACAGGATCACGTAAATAATAAATATATATAACATATAAATAATACCAAACAAAATCACATGGCCGGTCACTTAACATGATTCACAAGTTATATCCGCATCTCATCTTGTTTTATCAATATAAATATCACTCTCATTTTCACCATTGCAGTCGCAGATCGAGAAGTTAATTAGTCCGAGTTAACTTACAAGGTTTGATCAGATCGATCGATGGCTCATCAGATAGACGGTTCGATTAAGCGAGCCCCGTCGAAGAAACCACCCTTTACGCTTAGCGACCTAAAAAAGGCCATACCACCACACTGTTTCCATCGTTCCCTTCTCCGATCTTTCGCTTACCTTTTCTTCGATCTCACGCTATCGTTCTTCTTTTACTATGTCGCCGCTCATTGCATCCCTCTCCTCCCAGCTGATCCCTCTTTTCGCTACGTAGCGTGGCCCGTTTATTGGCTTCTTCAAGGTTGTGTCTTGTTGGGTGCGTGGATCATCGGTCACGACTGCGGACACCATGCGTTTAGCGAACACGCATGGCTTAACGACACCGTCGGTTTCCTTCTACACACGCTTATGCTTGCCCCGTATTTCTCGTGGAAATTCAGTCACAGTCGTCATCATTCTCACACGGCTTCACTCGAGCACGACGAGTCGTTTGTCCCCCGAAGCAAGTCGTCCAGCCAAACTTCTTTCTCGAAACTTCTCAACACACCACCCGGCCGACTCTTCAGGCTTGTGATTTTATGTACAGTAGGCTGGCATTTGTATGTATGGTTTAACGTCTCAGGCAAAAACTACAAAAAATTCGCTAACCATTTCGACCCCTTAAGTCCTATTTTTAGGGACCGCGAGCGCCTACGAATCTTCATCACGGATATCGGACTTGTTGCAACGTGTTACGGAGTCTATCGACTAGTCTTGACGTATGGTTTTAGTTGGATATTCTGCATCTACTTGGCTCCGTTGGTTGTGGTGTATGCTTTCTTGGCTGTGATCACGTGGCTGCACCATACGCACCGGTCGCTGCCACATTACGACTCGAGGGAGTGGGACTGGTTGAGGGGAGCTTTGTCGACGATAGATCGAGATTACGGGATCTTGAACTGGGTTCTGAACCACATCACGGACACGCACGTAGCACACCATTTGTTCACAACAATTCCTCATTATCATGCACTTGAGGCCACAAGAGCAATCAAACCCGTATTAGGTGAATATTATCAATACGACGACACTCCGATTATTAAAGCAATGTGGAGAGAAGCTACTGAATGTTTCTTTGTGGAGACAGATGAAATCAACAATAATGGTGTTTTTTGGTTCAACAATAACTTATGAATTTTCTAATTTTATTTCACACATAATTAGTACCAATTTATATATATTATTATTCGGGCCTGTTTAATTAGCTTGATTGTATCTGTACTGGGCTAATAAAATGGGCTTGTATTGCCGCGTTGGGCCTTCTTGACAAGTATAATTTGTGATTAAAATCGTTAAGAAGAAAAAAAAAAAAAGTAAAACATGGATTCAAGCTTTACTTAATAACAAGGGAAAATCATGTAAACAACCAACGTACTTTCAGTATTTTTCGAACAAGTCATTGCACCATGAACACTTCTAAAAAAGTCCCTCAACTTAAAAACGTTTTTTGTAAAAACCACTAGAAATAAAATGTTTTCATTTATAGTCCTTTAAGTTAACGAAATTTTATGAAAAACATCTGAAAAATCCTTAAAAAATCTCATAAAACAAGACAATTCGTAAAAAATTCAAGTTGAAAGAGTTTTATGAAAGCGTTTTTGGTACAGATCGAAAAATATCAGAAGTGTGTTGGTATTTTGTATAATTTTCCCTAATAATAATATGTTAAAAGGTTTTTTTTAATGATAACACGATCTTTTAA
The DNA here is from genome assembly GCA_020465985.1 of Centrapalus pauciflorus. Classification (NCBI taxonomy): domain Eukaryota; kingdom Viridiplantae; phylum Streptophyta; class Magnoliopsida; order Asterales; family Asteraceae; genus Centrapalus; species Centrapalus pauciflorus. The sequence goes on from JAANYP010003966.1 coordinate 1,103,453, forward strand.
TAATTCCATCAATATAAATGTAAACAAGGGAATAACACCTAAAAAATCATAAATTGAATGTCTAGGAAAGTGCTAAAAACGACTTCACTCGTATACTTTGAACATGTCACGATCGTCCGAAAGTTTGTAACAGTAAATTTAGCAGTTGAACATATGATTATATGTGACGATTTTATAGTTTAACTTGAGGTAGCGATTCTGGCTCATTCAAATAAATGGACCAGCGACTAAATGATCAAATTCGTACATACTTTTGAATTTAGAATAAACATTGTTTATTATATCATTTTCTAATATATTATTATTATTTTTTTTTTCTGAAAAACAAGGTTTAAATTAGATTTTTAGCACGAGGCATTTGGGTCTACCTAGCCCGTTTAGGCAACAGGAACGAAATTACCACCTTCTAGTTTAGATATATTTCTACATTAAACATTTAAACTATATTAGTTGGATTTGATTAATTCCTATTTTAAGTAACAATTTTTTATACTAAAATTTAATATCCTTTTTAACAAAGAAGAAGAATTCTAACTGATTAACCATCACATCATGATATAATACGATAATTAAAATAAATTAATAATTATCAATGATTGAAAAGTATTATTATTTTTATTTTAAGTTTCATATAATTTAAATAAACTATTGTATTGCAAGTAAAGTATCTAAAATAAAATTTTAACCAATCTAAAAGTTATTTTTAATTAGGGTGTTATTCGACCGGTTAAATGAGTATCAGGTTATTTGGTTTGAGTTATTTGAGTTTGAGGGTGTGCGTTATCTGGCTGAATCCCTACCAAATAAGGAGACGGGTTAATCGTTTCGGGTTAAATGAGTATCAAGTTACTCGGTTTGGGTTAAACGGATTATTCGGTTTTTGTATAAAAAATAAAATCCTCTGCAAAATAGTTTAAAAAGTTTAAATGATTTGAGTAATTTGTGTAAAACAGATTAAATGTTTTGAGTATTTAGATTTATACATTGTATGTATAAACAATTCCAATTCTAATTAAAATTGAGTATATAAAAATTAAACAGATTATTCATATATCCGAATGAACATGAATCCCACCGAAACCCTGAACTGACATTATTATTCAGATACCATTTAACCCAACTAATAATATAAAAAACCAAAATAACAACCCAATTAGCCCATTAAAAATAGTATTTTTTTATGAGTAATTAACTTTCCTTCTTCTTTTTTATACAAGGCTTCAAGTATTAAAACATTAGCACAGCCCGTTAAACTGTTAAAGTATGATCCTGAAAAAAGCCCATTAGACCCAATTGAAATTTATGAAATAGAGATCACCTTCATCTATCTAGGGTTAACTTCTGCGTCCGCCCATTATTCTCCATTCGCTCTGTGCCTCCGCCACTCAAAAGCTCGTATTTCTTTAACAATGGCTGAACAGGTTACATATTTTAATTCACCGCCAGCTTTTATGCACATTTTTTTACGTATAGATCTTGAAATTTTACTGATCTTATACGTTTTCTGTGTGTATTGAATATCGATAGACGGAGAAGGCGTTTTTGAAGCAACCCAAGGTCTTTCTGTGGTGAGAAGCATGCGAATTTTTTTTTAATGTTCATGTCATGATTCGTTTATTATGGAAGAAGATGACGGCATTTTTTTATTGTGTATCAGCTCGAAGAAAAGTGGGAAAGGAAAGAGGCCTGGGAAGGGTGGAAACAGATTCTGGAAGAGTATTGGTCTTGGATTTAAGACACCACGTGAAGCTATTGAAGGTAATGTTTACCGGATACATCTGTACACACTGTCTGTCTTTTAATCTAGTTTGTTTTTCTGAACTGATATTGGAGCTGTTTTTTTTTTGCTGTTCAACACTATGTATCTGAATAGGTTGCCAATGAAGAACATTCTTTTAGGGGTAATCTGTAAAAGAAAGTAATTGTCAACCACTATGATTAATGTTTCCCTACAAATGTTTTTTGATTCATTGAAAGAAGTATGCTACACCCATTTATATTGTATTTGTAGAATTATAATGATTTCAAATCACATTGCTGAAATGGGCTAGTTTGGTGCACTTTCTTTAATGTTGCATGTTTGTTGGCGAACTGCTATAATTCTGATGCAACTATGCAAGCATATGGACAATACGTCTTTGTGCTACAAGGAATGTGTACCTGTTTTGTTTAAGGGGGTTAGGTTTTGTAACATCATCTGATGTGGGGAGAATTTTGCTTTAAGCTTGTAACTTGGTTATTGCATTTAGAAGTTATGATCCTGGTGACGAGTTGTTTAAAAAGATTAATTAGGTTTAACAAGGTAAATGACCTGATGAGTTTGGATTTCAGAAAATGTTAGGATGATTTACAAAAAGTTACACTCTTTTTGGCACTGAGGAACTTTACCGCTGTGTAATCAAGTCAATTTTCTAATGATGGTTTTTTCTTATTGTTGAGCTTGTGGGTATGTTTGACAAAACCAGCTGTAGCTTTGAGTTTTTGAAAGTGCTAGAGGTTTTAGTTGCCTGAGATTGTGTTTTCTTATTGTTGAGCTTGAGGGTATGTTTGACAAACCAGCTGTAGCTTTGAGTTTTTGAAAGTGCTAGAGCTTTTGGTTGCCGGAACTTTTGGGAGCTGGTTTTTTTAAAAGAACAAGAGCTTTTAGTTTTATAAATATGTTTGGTAAATGTAGCTGTAGCTGTATCTTTTTGTATTAAATTACATAAAAGAATTGTAGTTTATAATTAATAGGAGGGTAAAAAAGTAATTATGTTTGGCCAAATGCTACCTCTAGCGTTATGTAAAGAGCCTGTTTTTGGGAAATTAAAAGCTCTATTTTTTCCTTTCAAACATTGCTTTTAGTTTTTAGTAGAGCTTTTTAAAAACAAAAGCTCCTAAAAGCTCTTAAAAACTGTGTCAAACATAGCTTGTGTGTATGATGCACACATTGATTTTTGTTTTTTCCTCAAATATCTTCAAATAAGTAATCTGTAAGTATATATTTTAGTTTTGGGAGTTTCTATGCCTTGGTTTAAATCTTTGTACCTATTGTGGTTAGATGTGATGTTTAAAGTCATCAATAACTTTTCTGTATTTCAGATATTTGAATTTGATTGCACAATTTATTCAACAATTATCACACAACCTTTGATTAGGCACTTGTCTACTTGATTTTTTCAGGAACTTACATCGACAAGAAGTGCCCTTTCACCGGTGATGTCTCCATCAGAGGCCGTATTCTTGCTGGAACATGCCACAGTGCCAAAATGGTGAGGACCATCATCGTTCGCAGGAATTACCTTCATTTTGTCAAGAAATACCAAAGGCAGGACTCAAAACCCATGATGCGTTTTATCAGTACCCTTCTCATACACTCTTCGGTCCATCATTTTAATTCATGTCAAAACATTCTCTTTCTGATACAGATATGAAAAGAGGCATTCAAACATTCCAGCTCACATTTCTCCATGTTTTCGTGTGAAAGAAGGCGATCATGTCACCATTGGACAGTGCAGGTTTATTCATCTACCCAAATGTTTCTTTAGTATCTTAAAATTTCAGCTCTATTTTTGTTTGTTGTTTGTTTCTCTTATCTGATTGGATTATCTGGTAATTTCTATTTGTTCAGGCCATTGTCTAAGACGGTGAGGTTCAACGTGTTGAAGGTGATTCCAGCTGGATCTTCCGGTGGTGGGAAGAAGGCATTTACAGGCATATAAGAAGCTTTATCTTTGGTTTGTTAGGTGGATTTTGAAGTGAAATGTGTTTGAATTACGAACTTGGTTAAATGTTCCCTAGACTTGATGTTTGCTGGAGTCTTCTGTTTTCGGCGTTTAAGGGTATGATATGATAGTTGCATTAAATTCAATTTTTAGTTTGGCATGGACTAGAACTTTTCTCATTTAAAAAAAAGTATGCACATCGAAACAAAGGTTAAGGTGAAGATGTCAAAAGCCATATGTCCAGCTAGGTCTATACTTTAAAATTGTTTGTTTTTTGCCTTTTAATATTAGCATCTGCAACCATTGTTTTTTTGGCCCTTTACCACCGCTAGGGGATCTACCCCTACGACCTTGCACTTGCAAGGAGGCTGCTCCCTCTTAGTTCTGATTTTGACCAAAATTACACGAATGTACACTTCGCACCTCTTAAACTTGTTTTAGTTTCAACCAAAACCAATATAGCCTGTTCAATGAATTACACTAAAATAACAACAGAAATTTCATCATATCAAGATCAGGGCTTTCAGTTTTTTTTTTTTTAATAAAATATGGTAACTGTTACGCCGGGTGGAACTCAGATCGATGAGGGGTGTAGGAATTGCCCTTGACTGTTCGGAAGGTTGAAATAGTGTATTCTCTTGGTATCATCTCCACAACAGTTTTTGTAATCATGATAATATGGATTTGGTACTTGGAATGGGTTATATGACACCTAGGATATGATATGATATGGGGGAGATAATCCCCAAATGTAGATGTTGTTAGCGAGTGAGCACTTACATTTAGAAGTTCTTAGTGGAAGTGAGCTTTACATGATTTTAATTAGGACCCGTTTATTTGGCACACAATACAAACTCAGTCAAACAAACAAACGTTGTGCAATATGATAGTGAATCATTGTTTCTGTTTTAAAAATCATTATTTTAAACTATTTTTTTTTTTTGAAAATGAAGTTATAATATGTATTCCGTCATGAATTATATTAATTACACTAAAATTGTTTGACAAAATAACTAAAGTTATACGAACTTTTATTATTATTCCATCTTTTTGAATCAACTAAAAACTGTAAATAAAAGGATTTTAAACTTAATTTATGTTATTATGTTCAGTTACATGTGGTTTTCTAAGAATGGAAACCAAAACCGCCCCATCATATATTGATTTTTTTAGTTTAGTCTTTCAGCCTCTAAGAAAAACCCTTATGATTTGCTTTTTATCGAATTTATTTTTGACTGAGAGAACATCATTACTAAATGTAATACTAATTTAGGGTACCTGAACCTCCTTCGGATCCAAATCACGGACGTGAAGACAAAAGAAATCATAAGAATTATCCTAAATCCGTCCATTCATTCATTTAACACCAACAATCACATATAACACCAATCTCGCTACATATAAGAACTAGACAAAACTAAACTAAATCGAACTCCCATGAATTGTTACAACTATAAGAACCTAACTCAAGCTTAATATATGACAATTGACTAAAGCATGAGGCTCAAACCATCCATGAGCTTCGTCTGTTACTTCACATGACACCATAGCCAGTCACATCTTCAGACTAGAAGTTAAGGGTGACCGGAAAGCTGAAATTGCAACCAACTCCAACGGCTTCCCCTGAAGCTCGTCATATTGACCTCTGCCCGAAAGCTATTGTGCGTTCCGACTCCTGAAAAGCAAAAAAATGGTTGGATACAGAGTCACAACCAAGATCCTTAAATGAAGAAGACCATTTACAGTCATGTCATGCTTTAACTTGTGGGAAGAGCGTTTAACCGTAACTCAAACCCCGAACATTTAAAGGTTGGCAATCTCTACAAAATTACCTCTAAAGAGGCTGATTTATGTTTTTATTTCATCTCTTGTGGATCAAATGGATAAAATGAGTATCTAGAGCCGAGAGCCGACAGAAACAGTACAAATGGGTTGAAAGTCATTCAAACAATATTCAAATGCATAAAAAATTTTAAAATCAGTTTATACCAAAAAAGTTAGGTTAAAACTATTGTTATAATATAGTTGTCATGGTACTTAACATAATATATATCTATAGAATTTAAAAGAAGTGTATGCAGGTCAACCCAACCTGATCTGCCTCACACTAAAACATTTAAGCATTTGACCCTGTACAATCCTGCCATATGGGCTGCACTTTGTGAAATACCGCTGTACCCTGTGTGTGACACAATTTAATGTGTACAGACTACAGAGTACCAACCCACTATAGCAGAGGACATATATCCAATTTCATTGAAATTTTTGATGACAAGGAGATTTACCAGTTCAGAAAATGGCTCAAGAACTTCGGGTCCTGTGATCCATCAGACATAAGCAACGCAGGAGATACCCCATCACTATTTTGGAAATCTCTCAGCTGCAAACCTAGAGACACCGCTTCACCAGTTTGGAAATCCTTATGTGGAATAGTGAAGGATGGTCCATTGTCACATTGAAGATTATCTGATGGGGAAGCCAGGGGTCCTCTATCAGCATCTGGGAAATTGTGGGTTGGTAATAATAAAGACGTTCCATCACTACTCTGGAAATTTGTCAGAGGCATTTCCAAGGGTATTTCATCATTACTCCTGAAGTCCTTCCATTGTTGAGTCACAGTCTTATATTGTGTATAGAAGTGAACACCAGACTTGCCTAAGGTAACAAATTTCAACTTCAAGATTTCAGTACAAGCAACAATTGATAAGAAAATAAAAAAAAAAAAATTGATTTCAGGTGCATTTACCATGGAAGTTCAGGTCTCCAGAGAAAGATGCCTCTGTTCCAGTAAATGAGAAGAACGGCAGTGGGGCAGGGACAGGGACATTTACACCAACCTGTGGCATTCCGAGCGTAAGTTTTGAAAACTAACCGTAAAATAAATAAAATTATTCTGAACTTGATAATTAAAATAAGGGTAAAAGTAAAGATCAATAAGAAGAGCTCTTTAATATGTCTGACATGTATAGGGTCGGCTCTACATAGCATGTTTTGATCACTTCTATTTTGCAGGTAGAAGGGAGTCAGGGACAAAATAGTTGACCCCCCTACAATGTATTCAATTTATGATCAATATTTACATCTGGCCCTTCAATATAACATCCCATGCTCAGCCACTATTGGGATACAATCAACCAGATGGGAAATCATTACCAAGTGTTTTATATTTTGTCCTAAAACCAGAGTGCCATATAATTCTCTTGTGAATGGTTAATCATGTAGACAGTTTGTATCTAGTTTGCTTAAATAATGATGTTACTTCCTCAGAGTTTTGTCCTAAATACGAGATATGGTTAATAAAAGCCAAACTTCTGAATGATTTGTCGGATTCTGACTGCAAATGATAGGTACATGTTACCTGCCCAGCTTCTATCTCAGTTTGAAATTTCCTTGCTGATGCACCATTTTTGGTGAATATTGAAGCCCCAAAGCCATACCTGATATGAAGAAAATTTAGGATGCAAGACAACATAGGAAGCATTTTTTTTTTTTTTTTGGTTTATACAGAATTTATGAAGTTCGAGAAATGACCTGTTTCTGTTGACAATAAATATGGCTTGCTCTAAGCTCTCAGCCTGAAAAAATACGAGGGAAAATAATTTTGTCGACTAGTTTTTAAAATTATGAAACCAACAATCTAGTACATATGGCAGTGATGATAGATAGTAAGACAACCTGCATACAGAGAAGAAGTGGGCCAGTAATCTCCTCCTGAGCACACACAGATGATAACGTTAGAATTAAAATGTCTTCTTCTGTTATATATGCAGTTTTAGAAAAATAAGATAAGATACCTTGTAACACTCCATGCCATCAGTAACATCCGATAAGATGGTGGGACCAACAAAATTGCCCATCTCATACTTTGGAACCTATGACAAGCCCCCACAATTTTCATTATGATACAAGACTTGGAGAAGGATATATCTCATGAAAGCATCCACGTTCTTAAAAATTAAGTTGGTTAATCAAGTAATACATATTTAAGTTCATCCCGCAATGGCTCTGCTGGTTTTAAGAACTATTTATATGAAATAAAAGAACTTAAGAGTGGCAAAAGTATTTTTAATTTCGACATAGAATATTATAGATCATTTAAGAGAAAGGAAGATGAAGGATATACCTCGATATGTCTTCCATCAAGAATTAATCTAGCACCAGCATCAATACCAGTTTGAATTAATCTATTTACTTTCTCCTTTGCCTGTCAATGGAACACAATTTCAAAATACAAAGTAATAACAAAAACCAATAGCCAAAAAACGTTGATGTGTGTACCATTTTATTGATAACAGGGCCAAGGTCTGCATCAGGGTCGGTCCCAACATTTACTTTCAATGTTTTTGCACGCTCCACTAGTTTTTCTTCCCTGCAGGAGATCAAAACAGGGTATTTTTTAACACTACAAACTCCAACCACGAAAATCCAGTGACACAAGAATAATTGCACATAAACAAAGAGAAATATTAACATTGCCGGCTTCTAAAAATACAGATGAAAAATAGTATTCTGAAACACCAGATATAATTGGAGCATAACTAAATAGAAAGCGATACCATATTTTTGAACTTCCAACAAATACAACCGTACTCAGTGTGGTACACCTTTGTCCTGCACCACCAAATCCGGCACCAGCAAGAGCATCCAACGTAGCACCCATATTTGCATCGGGCATGACAATTGCATGGTTTTTTGCCCCAATATTTGACTGATAAAAATACCCCGGCCAGGGGGGGGGGAGCCGAAAACAGTAATGTTATGCAGAATTTTATATTGCAATTTGACATGAAAATAGTGCATTTTCTTGCAAAAACTCAACTGAAATTTCAGAAATGAGATGATAAAAATATGATACCTGAACACGTTTGCCATTAGAAGATGCTCTTGCATGAATATGTGAACCAGACTACATAAAAAATAAATAAATCACAAACTAGGCTGAACTAACTAATTGAATAAAAAAATCAACACCCATTCGATCAGCTGGCGCCTGGCGGAATACTATGTATCATCAAAGATTATAACTGGATCACTGCATTATTTAATGCAATCATTAGCATGCACTTATTTTTTGTTGGAATCAATAATATATTTCAACATTAAGTATCGATGAAAACCTGCTGGATATCTCATACACTTACAGGAATTGAACAAGAATTTACAGATAAGGTGACTCATTTTATTAACGTTCTAAATGACTTCATTGTACAAATTCAAATTTATCACAAAGGAAAAATATAGCTCTTGTAAATACAACAGTTAGAGATTCATTTTTTGCTCCAAGCCTTCAACAAGTGCTAAAAATAGTATATTTTGATGCAATTATTGATGATGGCAAACACAAGTATAACTTCGTACTTCACCAACACACAAATCAAAGAAAACACAACATTTTAAAAGTGACTGAATCAATAGAAATAAATCAGTCAACTACGTTTTAAAAGTGACTGAATCAATTTTTAATTTCAAATCAACCAAGTGAAGTTTTAGTTTAGAAATTCCTTATATCATTGGATAATTTGATGCATTAGGCATACAACTATTTAAGGCCTAACAAAAAAAATTACAACAGTAAGATAACGGAAGATATTGGTAGAGTGAAACTTACAGAATCTGGACCAACAAAAGTTATAGCCTTGATATCATCATCATCACAGATGGCATTCACAATATCCTGGCCGATCAAGCACGGAACAATTCAATCAAATCAATTCTCAAAACTAGAACTAAGACGTTCAAGTTTGTTTAGAAGCAGATTCTGTAAAATGTTAACGAATAAAGGAACACTGCAACATACTAGGAGCAATATAAAAGATCAGTTATTATTTGGAAATAGCATGAACTCTCGTATAAAGATAAAATTTGTTTGTTAGCCAAAAGGTTATACTTACGTTGGTTCCATGAACAATATTTAGTACGCCATTTGGCAAGCCAGCCTCCATTGCTAACTCTGCAAGTATCATACATGCCCCTGTATTTTTTTTTTCAGAGGTTAGGCAATCCCTTAATGACCATGGAAGGAACAACTTATGTTATATACGATCCAGGTACTCCATATGTAATTTCAGAAACATATAAAAGAACAATTATAGTTTATAGGTATGCAGAGTTGCAGAATAGCCGTAACAAAAGATCATTTTGAATGGTTAACATTGCTACAATTTATAAAAAGATCTTTAAGAAATTTGTACACTATAGCAGCATGATGAAACAAACTACCTGGATCTTTCTCAGATGGCTTGAGAATAAATGTATTACCACATGCCACTGCAATCGGAAACATCTGCATTACATTATATAGAAATAGAGTGAATGAAACCATCTTATAAATAAATAAATAAATAATTCAAACACTAACAATATGTCAATACGTGGAAGTGTAAAAAGCTAATAAAATTTGTTTTTAATCCATGCAACCATAAAAATGATATCATACACATCCTCACAAGTGGCGAACATAACACATTATATTTAGCCCTAGACAAGAGAGAAATAATTTCTTGGAAGGGAGAAGAAAAAAATTTTAAACTTCGAATGTATGACAGGCTTACCGACAATGGAACTAATGCTGGAAAGTTAGAAGGACAGATTCCAGCACAAACACCAAGTGGTTCCCTCAGGCTGTAGCTATCAACCCCACTTCTTACGTTTGAAACAAATTCCCCCATTTGGAGAGTCATCATCCCACAAGCATGTTCAACCACCTCTATAGGTAAATACTAGTTACCATAAGATTTAAGTTCAACAAAATACATAAACATAAAAGACACCAGGGATGAAAGATCCACCCAGCCCGCGGAACACTTCATTACGTGCATCCCTCAATGTTTTTCCCTGCTCAGAAGTTATATTTTGAGCAATCTTGTCCTGCAAAACAATGAAGACTTTTATTGATAAGAAACTAGAAGATGGGCACATATTGATGTGAATAAACTCGGACACATACAATGTCTCTACGAATAAGTTCCTGAAACTTGAACATGATACGTTGACGGGTCATAACAGGTGTGTTTCGCCATGAGGGAAGAGAACATTTTGCTGCAAATACGGCTGCCCTGAACTCTTCACCAGTGGTTAGGGGAACTTGAGAGACCACTTGTTGGGTTGCCTATATTAAATAATATTGTATTTAATGATTCACAATGTTGGGATAAAAAGAACAAGAATAAATAAACTTACAGGGTTTATGACATCAATTGACGTTCTCGATTGCGAGTCTATAAACATACCACCTATGAAATTTGGTACCCTCTGAAAAAAAAATAAACAGCCGCCTCAAATAATGACAAGTTTAAAATGTATGATACTTATTGTAACTACCATTCACCCATCCCACATACCTACTCTTCAAATCCACTAGCAAGTCTCTTTTATTGATTACAGATTAGTGTTTACAATTGCATTAGAGAAAACGAAAACACAGTATATATGTGGCTCGGGCAATTTCAGAATCCCACTCAGCAGAGACAGATTGACTATACAGTAACAATCAGACACCACAACAGTAGGCTAGTGGTCATGGTGTCGGTGTCATATTTTAGTTAATTCTTATTTGCCTTAAATACTAAGGCCTCATTTTTTACACCTCACAAATCTTATTTTTGTCTAAAATCTTAAAGTGTTAATGTTTGATTTTAAGTTGTTACTTGTTCTCTTTTTTAAGAGCTCCACCAACTTTTTAGTATCTCTTAAATTATAAAATTTGATTTAAAACTTCTTAAAATCCTATTTCTAGATTAAAATGAATTAAATATTTTAATTACAATTGTCTTACTACGTTATATTTAACGATTAATATTTAACTACAGATTTAGACATTTCAGGCTACAAGACAAACAGTCATAAATGATCTGATTTTAGACTTCAGTGCAGCCAGCTCTTATATTTGAGTAGTGTAAATCAAACTAAAGACATATAACCTCTAGTAAAAACAAACTCCCCCTAAGACTTTATAATTGGAAGAGAGAATAGAGGATTCAAACCTCCGACCTCCAAATTATTGCCATCTAGGGTGGCTAGTTATCATTACAACTACGCACTATAGGAACATCTAATACTGATAAATTACTTTCTGTACGAGTTCTTAATTAGCAAAAAAGTAACAAAGGATTCCAACCCACAACCTCCAAGCAATTGCTATCTAGAGGGCGGCCCAGTTGCCGTTGAAGCTAAGCACTTGCTGTTAAAATTAATATTAATGAATCAAACATCCCATCAATCATAATTCTTGTATACACTCACATTTTAACCCGCATATTAAAGCGATTAATTAATTGACTTAATAAAGACATAACATTTTTCATACAATCAGGTAATATAAACAATTAATTGATACAAATAACCACTACTTGCAGCAATTGGGAAATTACCCTAGTCATTTAGGTGTTGGTTGCTTTCTAAGAGATAAAAAGACTGAAGTCGGATTTCCACTTTTGATAGATAAAAGGTGGTGTTGATGCCTGAAACTCTGAAAGTAGAATTACAAAGTTTGTTCCATTAATGGTGGGGATTTTATACTAAAGAACATAAATATGAGGATGACTCGTGCCTGGCGGGGATTCTGGCATACTTTCAATATGTTACGGGGATTTACATGTTTGTTTCATGGATCAAGAGAAATGGTGAGGATTTAGATGTTTACTAATTTACAAAAAAGAACCCTATATATGGCTTTGTGTGACAGCAATAAATAAAAGGGTGAGAGACGAGGGAGAGCAGATTTAGGGTTTTTTATTTTAATTTGACAAGATTCCGATAAGAAGTGGTGATCATGGTGATTGGTGAGAGGCTATAACATCCGTTATTTTTAGGTAACTGATTATATTATTGAACTAAATTAGTATCCTAATTATTGTTATCTTAAATATTATCTTTATTTATAATATTTTTATATCTTCTTAAATTTGAAACATTAAATAACTAAAGGTTACATAAACTTTATGGTGCTTTAGTTGCTTGTACTTTGTGTTTAATGAGAGGTATTATGAGAAGGTAATGGAAATGTCATATATAAGATATATAAGGGTGCAAAGAATTAAAGCTATATTGTGCAAGGTGCTTAGGTGTTAAGGGCTTGAATGTATCAGGGCAGCTAAATGAAAATTTTCTAAATAAAAATCTGAACTTTTACTCACCAATTGGGAGTTTCCAGAAAAATCTTCCTCTTGCCATATATTTGTTTTTCTAAAACTTGGAACTTCACTTAGGAGGAGTTGTGTGGAAGGCTACAACAAAAATGTGAGTTTCTTATTGATGCTATTGAGGGTCCAAGATAGGTATCTTCTACTTCTTCTTCTATTCTCCTTCTTGTTCATCCATGGAGGTTGTCATTCGTATAATTTGGGTGTTAGAGGAATGATTCGTGGGATTTCAATAGCTTACATATTTCAAAGATCATAAACGATTTCTAGTAATCTAAAGTATATCTTGTGAGTTTGATTGATAACTTATAGCCTTGAACAATACCTAATCTTAAAATTTATTAGGAACCAAAAATCGAGGGTTCATGATGATAAACATGTTGTAGGCAGTGAAATAACCAAAAAGGGTATATGATTTGAAGTAGTTATGTAAATGTAATCATGTTATTAACTTGTCCTTTACAATGTTGTGTATTGATTTCCTCTTGAAATTTATTTTAGCCCCATTTTGGGTTATGTCTTGAACTTGTAAGTTGTAATATCATGGATGGATGATGGAAATCGATATGATTAAAAGTGTTAAAATGATGTTATAGTGGTCCATCATGGCTTAAAAGTTCAATAGTAAGTTTATTACAAGAAGCCTTGAACATGAAAGGTGATAATGGTACGATTTGAGAATTTCCAATAGGAAGAACAAGGATTATAGATAACATAATACTGAAATTGATAAGCAGGAAAATAGATCACAATCACAGATTGTTCCAGGGAGGACTCCATCTCTCTAAGCCAAAGGCAAATAGCCTCTCAAAGCTATAAAGCTAAGAGCCTAACAAATCTAACAATATTAATTCACCCCTCGCATCCCTCTGCCTTCTCTTATTTATAGAACGCAATACTAACTAACTACTACAAAAATCCTTGTTTACCCCCTTACTAGAATATACTAATTCCTATCAATACTCCCTCCTTATGAAAGTCTTGACCTCAAGACTTGTTGACTGTGTATATCATTCTTCCACTTCCACTTTCACCTCACCAACCACTTTGTCACAACTTCATATTTGTTCTTGATTAGCAATCGTTTTTGCCCATATGCAGCCAACCGTTCAGCATGAATGTAGATTCCTTTAAGAGCTTCCACTATGATGAACCCTTTAATTATCTTCATAAATCCATAAAAAAAATCAATCATGTTGTCTAGAGGAGTTGACCAACGTTGCAAACTCGAAATCCAGCCATAAAATGATAAGATTGGTCAGATCATTACTCGGTTGTCCCACGCTCTTGCAGTTGTTTAAAGCATACCCATCAACATGTACTTCATCGAAAGTATTTTCATCAAAGTATCTTGTAGGCATTTCATCAAACACCTTGTTAGCAACAACTTCTCTTATAACTACATCTTTTCCACCCACAATATTCACTGCCTCACAGTCAGATCATGGAACAATGTTTTCCCCTTGATTGATTGGCGAAATTGATGAGAATCTGAACTTGAGGAATTCGGCCAACATCATCGCCACCACCAAAATAGTTACCGTTCTCGTCACCAAACTCGAAGACAATTCCAGACTCGAAGACAATTCCAGATCTCATTCATCCTCCTGAATCATGGTGTTTCCCCTGTAGCTTCATATAATTCAGCATCTCCTTACAAAACTCCGCGTTCTCAATTTGATCAGCGGCCAGGGACTTCAACGTAGACATGATTTCAGTGACATCCAATTGCAATTGACGAATTTGCTCCTCATTTTGCTCCAAATGAGACGGAATAGATCTGGTCTCCATTGAAAACAAAACAGAACGAAATGTAGAGGCAGAAAAACAGAAGGATCGGTAGAGACAGACAGAATCGAGCATGTCAGACCAATGACACGAATTAAGAATTTCAAATAGGAAGAACAAGGATTATAGATAACACAATACTGAAATTGATAAGCAGGAAATATATCACGATCACAGATTGTTCTAGGAGGACTCCCTCTCTCTAAGCCAAAGGCAAAGAGCCTCTCAAAGCTACAAAGCTAAGAGCCTAACAAATCTAACAATATTCATTCACCCCTCACATCCCTCTCCTTTCTCTTATCTATAGAATGCAATACTAACTACCACAAAATTCCTAGTTTACCCCTTTCTAGAATATGGATTTTGGGGTGTTTGTGGGTGTTGACAGCAGGAAAAAGAACCCAGACTCTGTCTGGTAGCAGTAGTCACAGCGCGACCACTTTTGCTAAGGTCTTAAACCATGTTACAAGAGTTGAGATGTATTGCTAAGGTCTTAAACCATATAAACACGAACTTAACTTGATAACTAGCTACTATAACCTCTAAATGTGATCGAAAGGGTCCTAAGTTATATTATGAGACTTAAAGTCTCACTTCGGAACTTATAAAATTGTAAGTACGCATAGGTAAAGGGTTATTGATGCTAATGTCCTATGTTAACATGTTTATTAATAACTATGTGTTATAAATAGGTAACTTGTAAGTGTCAATTGCGATTGGATCTTCGAGAAAAAAGCTTTGGCTACTTACATCTCTCACCATTGGGATGACTTGATTATAGCTATATATATACACATTTCCAATCTGTGAGTACTAGATTTAATACGTGTCATTCAAACATGTTAACAAGTTGATTGCTCATCATGATTCTTGATTACTTATACTAAACTAATGCACTTGCATCATTCATCCATGATTATTGTTCTTACACGATTACCGTATTGAAATCTTATTGATATTCATGACATGTACATGTTAATAATGATATGATTATATTATAGTACATTATTGTGTGTGATGTACATTGTATCCAGACTTTCCTATAATCTTGGGGTATGATGTCGTACTTCATTGTTGGCGCGAGTACGATCTCAAGTACTGCATGCCCTGATGATTTTTGGTGTTACTAAGTTCCCTCGACGTACTCATAATGTGATAATGTTGACGTGGCATTGTTAAGAGTCTCCCTCTTGAAATGTCTCATCTTCTTTGATGTTACTCATCTTATGTTATCATATTGTGGTCCCTTATTGGGAACTTATAATATTTAATTGGTGGTTAGAAAGGTAAGATAAGTGAAAAAGCCATTCATGTGACCCGTTCCCATCTGTTTGGGTAACAAAACCCCATTAGATCACAAATACAAAACATTGGACCTTATATTGCCAGTATGGAGTACAAAGCAACTTACACTCGAGAGTTCCTAAAAAAGGTAAGCAAAGGGATAACAAAAGGATGAGAAGGGAAATAAGGTGAGATAGGTGAATGACGCTTAAATTGTTCCTCTTGCTTGTGAGTATAGGAGACATCCTTTTTGGTCACAGGGATTCCGATGTGGATTTTTGCCTAAATTGAGAATCTCATCCCCCCCCCCTCTCTTTTCCTCTCCCCTCTGGACGACTGGACTTTGGCAAATAGTTCTCCAAACTGCTCTCCTCCCTCCACCGAATAACTTAAAAGCATGAGCCAAGTGGATTTCACACAACAATACTTTTGTTCTCTCTTTCTCGTCTGGTAACACTTGTTTCTGATTTATTTATCTATTTGTAATGTTTGTAGCCATTGCATGTGGTGCATGGCATTTAATGTGTGTGCATGAGGATTCACATATGCAAAATTTTCATAATAAATTTGTATGAGTTATGCATTCTTACAGGAGGATAGCGTTGTCTCCAAGATGGCTCTGAAGTTGTTGATGAATTAGAGTTCCCTTGAGCTGAAGTCTGAGTTCTCAATGTTTTATATCTCTTAACTGAGTATGACAGTATAATAATAGTGAGCAGGGAATAAGAATATTATTTGCCTTGTTAAATGTCTAATGTACAAAAAAAAAAAAAGATAAATATTTCAGATATCCACAATTTTTATAGTTACTAAACCGCGATCAAAGTCAAATGAAGTTTACCATCAACGTATCATCTTGTCATGCATGTGATATGTGTTTCTATTGCTCTAGTCTTAAACAATCACCAGAAATTGCTCTAATAAGATTATCTTAACCTAGAAACCTCTTAGGCGGTTAGGCCTCCACTCGTTACTATTATCAATTTTTATTCAGCGTACACCGGTCTTTCAAAAACGAATCAAATGACTCAACCTTTTCTTATTAACCATGAAGAATCATATGTTGCTTACGTTTGGCAAGGAGGGAATACTTGAGAGTATAGACAAATTACTCCTAGTAACAAGCATTTATGAGCATAAAATACAAGCCACAAATTGCAACAAGAATATTAACAGAAAAACAGAATTATTTGGCACAGAACATTTACAAACAGGAGTACAGGGATCGGATAGGCAGAGTCTCGGTATGAATATGTCACAGCTAGAAAACTAATAATGTTTGAATTCTTAAGGTGTGTTTGGTTTGAAGGATTTGAAGACCTTATTTAGGATTTGGATTTCCAAATACTTGCACATCATATTTGGTTAAAAAAGAGGGAGGAATCTAATTTCATTTAGCATTTGGTATTCCCCCAGGCCCCAACCTTCTCTTTTTATCATCCTCCCTCTACCCCAATTATTATATAATCCCTATAACTAAGATTTTTATAATCCTTTCATTATTTAGTTCTAACATTTTCAAATCATGTCATATCAAAATCATGTCATAATCTAATCTTGTCATATCAAATTCCTTCGATCCAAACAATGATCATGGTAGGCAAATCAAAATCACCATATTTGAAAGATCGCCACATGGAAAAAAAAAACTTTTTTTTCAGGGTGGGGGTGGCGGATTGATCAATTCAAGACATAGAAAAAGGTATTTCAGGAGAAAAACCTTAAAATAATATTATATATTACAATACTTACTGAAACCCAGTTCATAATCACCTTCCTAAGTTTATCATCTGTAACGATGGTACTAAAGGGCTCAATGAAAATCCAAGATTGTATGTATTGATTTACATGCAACTCAAGCTTCAAAAGTGATATGTAAACAAACCAAAATATGTTTCGTTGGGAAAACATATTACAGTTAGACACTTCAATGGAATACCTATAATTGTACAATGATGTTGACGGCATAAGAAAACTGGAACACGAATTAAATTTAGCCTGTGAAAACAACATATGAAATCACACGAGAATCTATTGTTTCTTTTGATTTCCCTAGGGCAAGATGTATGGAAGGAGGAGAACAACTGTTCCCCAGTATGTGTAACAGCCAACACACGGGGAGAACAAAGAAGAAAAAAGATACAAAACAAGATTAGGATACCACTGAAAGTAAATAAAAAGAGCTGAGAAAGATGCAAGCACACGAATTAAATTCAGCCTGTGAAAAACAGCATATGAAACACGAGAATTTATTTATTCTTTCCATTTCCCTCGGGCAAGATGCATGGAAGGAGGAGAACAACTGTTCCCCAGTATGTGTAACAGCCAACTCACGGGGAAAACAAAGAAGAAAAAAGATACAAAACAAGATTAGGATACCACTGAAAGTATATAAAAAATCTGAGAAAGATGCAAGCAATATATTACAGATTTAAAAAAGGGCAAACAACAACAGGTGATTACTAAAATCAAGAATAATATTATTAATGCTGAATTTAAATCTTTTCGAGTGAGGAGCTCTACCTGTAAGATTTCCTTGACGGAGCTTTGTTTTAATATTGTAAACATGCTTCGGAGTTGATAAAAGCTCTGGATTGTGCTGTCTCAGTCTCTTTAGAATTTGACGCGGTTTTAAGCCAGCTTCAGTCATCTCCTTGATGAGCAAAACCTCATTTTCTGTAAAGCGGCGAGCGGATGGATGCTGTGTGATATCACTCAAAGGTTCGTGGTTGTGGGAACCATTCTTAACTGTAAGAACCCAAAAACCATCATCCTTTTTACCCACTAGTTCAAAAGGACAATTTGTTAGCCGGGAACCAGATTTTCTTTTGCGAACAAGTTCACCCGTCCCATCATCAACCGTTTTACGTCTGTTCCTATAAACACCTCCTCTTTGGCATCCAAGAACTACAACTTTCTCTTTCTTAGATTGCTTAATAGTCACAACATATCCCTGAGAGACGCCAAACTCCCCAACATGCTGGATAAGTTCTTCACGATCAAGAAAACTGCCAGGGGGAGGTGGAAGCATCTGCGGAGTTTCTGAAACGATTGCATAATCGTCCATCACCAAACAGGCACCTGCATAAACAAAGATGGAACTAATGAGATCATTAAGAGCATTATACCACAACGTTCCGTTAAGGTGTTTAACAAGTTAGTGGAACTTTTCACCATTATGAAGGCAATCCATCGTAATCATGAGAAACTAATTTTCATGTTTTTCTTCTTATCAATCTAGGAGCTACTTCAGGCATAGGAGTAATGGTGTGCTTTTGTACTTGTTCATTCTAGTGGTTACTTAGGTTGAATTTCTAGAGTTCAATGGAGCTACATACAAGAAGCTCATGCTGATTTTTCTCAAATTTACCGCACAAAGATAATTTACTTGTTGAATTTCAAATTACAAGTATCGGTTTTTATTTGTTACCATGTAGAGGCATAGAATCAACATTGTACGGGCCACCTCCAACTAGTGTTTATTTTTACCCTCAATCATGTTATTTTGTTTAAATGGTGTAACCAGGCGATGATAAAGATGGTGAGAACTATATGGGTGCATCAAGTCCATTCATTACAAAGTTACATACATTATTTTGGGGTTGGAAATTATCAGACTATGAAATATCATAACTGTAATTGTCTTTTGACAATCTAACCTATGTGACTTTACTGATTTTTACGGTTAAAAAGTTAGTTCTTTCTGTTCAACATCAGGTTCGGATATGGGGTGAATAAACTTATGTACTTGTATTTGGATAAATTTTTCCATTTCAAATTCCCATACCATTCAAATTCAGATAACACCCAACGACTTTGAATCTGGATGTCAAGTTTTTCTTTTTAACATCCATCAGATTCGAGTTGAGTTTTACCATACGAGTAAAGATTAATATATATATTCACTTATCCACAGTTGATTTAATTAACATCCTTTTACAGGCTTAATTGATTCATGGACACGTTTCTCATCAGTTTTGGGGATGTAGTTTTCACTGCAAGTTACTTGATACCAGCGATTTTAAAGGGGTAAACACCTTGCCATTCTTATGTGTAATTGTCTTTTCAATTTGACTAGAAAAAAATAAATTGTCTGCTATGCACACAGCTTGCACCCCAATTCAACCAAATTTGGCGCCAGATCAAAGCACTACCTGTTTGTTAGGTGGTCTTGGTTTCAAAACAGGCAACAATTCATAGTCCCTGCCATATAAAATAATTGTTGATTTTTGTTTTCCGAAGACAATCTTTTTCCTTCCTACTAACACTAGAAGGATTGACTCTTCTAGTTTTGATGTTGTTCTTGAGTACCCAAACACCGCGGTAAAGTCATTAATAATGAATCCAACACAGCAACACACTAGAAAGATTTTATGATTTTTTTAAATCCTGAACAATTCACTTTTTCTCCAATTTAACGCCCTCTATAATCCTCTACGTGATAACTCCTCTTAGCTCATATCCTTGACATAATATGACATAACATAAGGCACTAGGAAAAAGGCAAAACAATTTGCAATAGTGGTCCAGTTTTTAATCCTAAAATCATTGCAAACTGAAGTGATTGTGAGATTTATTAGTTTGAACATTATCTGGGAGGAATGTAGGTCTTTACTAGTGGCTGCAATTTTGGCTCGGAAAAAGGTGGCTGACTTGAGCAATAAAAGAGTTACGTTTCCGTCTGTTAGGCTGCCTGTTTTTGTGAACGGGGCAAACGAGCCGAAACTAAATTCTTGGTTTTTTATCACGGGCCCAAATGGGCCCAAAGAGCAGTTAAGAAAGGGGACAGGTAATGGGCATGAAAACCAAACGGAGCAAATCCTAACCCCCCCCCCCCCCGGCGCTCTCTCTCTCTCACCCCCTCTATCTCCTGTTACCAACAACCTACCAACATGAAAAACTCACTGGAGCACCCGGTAACACCACCCGCGTCCACCCAACTCGCCAGATCTCGATGCAAGAGCACGAAACCAGACACAGATGGTGGTACCTGGTCAGGTTAGATACATATGCTTTCATCGGAACAGAAATCTTCATTCTCACCAGACCCGAAGCTTGAGAGGATGCTGACCCAATGGTTGCATTGACTCTGGTGCCTCCGTGCTTATGACTGTGTTTTGCCACACCAAGTTCGCCTACATGTTGCAGGTTTCCTGTAACTCTACTTTCAATTTCTTTATTGAATCATTGCTAACAATGAAAATATCATGATTCGAATCAACTCAGTTTGTTACCATACCATAACTAGAAATATTAATTACACAGTAACACATACTTAACATTTAATTGATGATTTCTGTAACGATTAGTGCAACAGGTGATTGTCACTACCAACTATAAGATATCAAAACTATCTTGCAGATCTTCAATCTGGATATTATAATTCTTCTTAAATGCACCACAACAAGTTCTCAAGAAAAAGAATCCTGGACACATGTAAAAAACTAGAAACCGGTTATAAACTTAGGCAATTTAGCCATTTTATATCTTTTTTCATTTACTATTTAGTTATTATAAAGAAACTTTGAGAAATTGCTGTGAAAATTTAAAAGTTAGCAAGTCAGCCTGACCCATGGCCAGTCTTTAACACAGGTCGTTTTGGCTCATTACAAGCATGACTAAGCAAACATTTTGCCACCTCAAGTCATTCCAACTTCCATCGCTTTTGTGCATCATATGTTGTACATAAGCATCATTAGCCTCATATATAAATAATCAGCAACATAATTGAAGGTTTAACATTCAACAATATTTTCATTTAAACAGTAAACTAGTGACAAGCAAACAGACAAGAGAAGAAGCCATCCAAAGTTTATTGTCACAAACAGCTTTGGGAGCAAATTGACAAAAAAAATATACTTACAAGAATGCAAAACTTAGGCGTTGTTCTTTTTTGTAAAAGTGATAAGTGACTGAAACCAATTGCAGTACTTATAAGTTGGAGCTGAAACTAAAAACTAAAGTATTAAACCATTTATTTTGTATATATAATCAATATTAATTTTTTTCTTTACAAAATGTCACTATGTGTAAGTTATATAAGAATAAAATTAAAAAAAGATAAAATAATATTTAAAACAACAATTGTTTCAATTCAAGAACTAAAACCTGAAATATGAATTAGATTAGTTGAAAGTTGATATAACAAAAAATAAATGTAGTTGCTCTAAACTTCAAACTATTCATCTTACTTCAAAGCATCCAAAAAGAGAGCACTATATTAGTATATTTTTATAAAATGTGTACCATTATGAAATCTAGTAATCAAGCTTTTATGAAGTTTGTAATTTTGTACCACAAACTAACCAATATATAGCAAAGTTTGATCTAGTTGTGCTTCACAAAATGCTACCGAAAAAAATTGAAAGATTAAAGCATCAACATCTATTTATTAAGATTTTTACCTATAGGAGGTGAGTGAGTGCCAGACTGCCAGGCAAGCAAGTAACCGGATCTTGTGGTTACAATTTACAAGCCTAGGTACATGTATAGTTGGATAGTGGTATGGAGGTGTTTAGGTCCAGCCTTAAAAAGGTAAAAATGAAATCAGGTTTTATCCCTAATGATTATATCATTATATTCAGCCTCTAGATCGAATGCAATTATTAGAGCTTATATGGAGATTCAAATAACTATTTCCATGTGCTTTCTTTTAGTAGCAATAGAATCATAAGGAAAAAAAAAACAGACAAGATACTTGAGACGGGCAATATCATAAATTAATTGTGTCATGAGTAATCAAGTTGGTTTTTACAATATTTCTCTCCGTCTCCCTCTCCCTGTCCGTGGCTACCCCTCCTATAGAAAAGCCTCTTCATGATGCCACCAAGGAAGGCCGCCCAGTATGTCCTATCCAAGCAAGGCAACTGACGGCTCGATTCGCCTTATGAATCAAAACCACATAAACTGTTTACCGTTTTTCACTCCTTCGTCTATCAGCCTGAATGCCGAATCAGGTCCGTCAAAATCTACTACAAAGTTAGCATTTTCATGGTTACTATCACAGTAAAAACCTAACCGCATATTCTAAAAATAACCCACCCACCTAAAACCCTCTTCCTTATGGTAGTAAAGATAATTAGTGATTTATGGATGGAGGGATGTGAATATTCAATGCTGCCAATGCTTTAATGTCAACGAGAAGGAGTTCGTTGCAATATCTGATTCTGATTTTCAAATTTCAACCCAACCCAGATTATCTTAACATAATTTATGTCAAGAGGATTACCTTCGGAGATGAGAAGTAAAATGTGGCTGTTAAAAAGTGATCATTGGCGACCACTTCCCAGTCTTCACTGGGAGCAGGGACGTGGATTGCGACCGAGGGGCTAAGGTTGGAGATCGAAGAGGGTGAGAGATGGACTGAGATCAGAGGGGCTGTGCCGCTCCATGATTGAACGAAGAGGGAGAGAGGCAGAGACGAAGTGTTTGAGCAAACAGAGATGAGGGGTAGGGAAGGGTGCGGGTGTGAGGGATTTGAGCGACAATCATAAATGATAAAACACTGATGCTACTGACCGAATAAGCAGATGATAAGGGAAAACTTATCACATAATATATATATAAACACACTTGTAGACCAATATCACTTACCTGGTCAGTAATTTAGTCATAATAAGTGATAATTAAAGTAGGAAAAAAGAGCACCCCTTAATTAACTGACAAGAAAAAATACGAATTCTAAGCCACAGAGCCAGCATTTATTGTTGCAATCCATTCATCCCACTGTAGCTATTTTCATAAAAGAGCAAAATTTGAAAACATTCTCACGTATCACGTATGATTTATTAGGTATTACATCATCTGAATTAGGCAAATCACTATCATAATGTGCATGGATCAATCACTAATCATATCTTTTGAGCAACACTTCCTAGTTGCAAAATGGCAAACAGATATAGTCATAGAGACAGGTGGAGAGAGTGGATTCACTGAACGTAGACTGATCCACATAAAAGATCGGCAGATTAGGGTTCCAATAGCCCTTAGATGATGTTAATCCAGCCCGCACTGGATATCAAACCAGTAGGCTCTTGGAATTATCAATTTGCCTCATTCATTATATGACCAAGTTTCCAGCACAAGAGTCATGTACTGTGATGCTCTACTGCCAATTCACTAAAACATGGTAGCAATTTTTTAACTCCATTTTAGTTAAGAATCCACCAAGCATGAAATGAACATCAACTATGCCGTAAAAAAGATCCACAATTTGAACATAGTAAATAGCATATAACGCGTCTAAACCCTAAAGTCGTTATTCTTACATGTTTAACAACAAATGAATCACATAAACAAGCCATGCCACATTGTATCTGTACATAAATGATGAAAATCCCATAAATAAATTAACATAATAATAATAATAATACTTACTATACCAGTAAATTGAGCTCACACAAAGAAGCCTACCTTCTTGATTTTCAACCTACAAAACCTTTTATCGATCACTGGATAATCAAACTAGGTTTATCCTACCAATTTGGGGGAAGATACTTAGGAATTGCTTCAAAAACTTTTCACATGAATACCCAATAGTTTATTATATTTACCTGCTCACCGAGTCACCGGACGACGAAGAGACGTAGATCGGAGAGTTCATAAGACGAGCGGACGACGTCACGACGATGTTGTTTTTAATTTTTATTTCATTTCAACCTTTTTTTTATTTTCGTCATCGATAAATTTGTTTTTGATTTTTTAAACTAAAAAAGTTTATCTTCTAAAAGATAGATAAATGGTACATGGAAATTATTTTTTAAACTAAAAAAATATCTAACCTCGAATCGGATTTTTCTTAATCATATTATAATAACCCGATTTTTTTTAACAGTAACAATTTTAATAAAATAAAAATGCTAATGCTAATAATAAAATCTTAATAATGGTTAATTTAAGGTTAATAAAGCAGTAGTTTGATTAAATTAAAAACATTGGAACTAAACTGTATAATATTACAAAGTCAGTTGAATTAAACTAAAATAAATGAGCTTTAATTATTAACTAACCTAAATCTGGCCAATTAAACTAGAAGTGTTATTCGGACGGGTTAATTGGGTGTTGGGCTATTCAGGTTTGAGTGTGTGGGTTAGCTAGTCGAACCCGAACCAAATAAGGGGACGAGTTAATCGGTTTCGGGTTAAATGAGTATCGGGTTATTCGGTTTGGGTTAAATGGATTATTCGGTTTTGGTATAAAAAATGTAATCATTTACAAAGTATTTTAAACATGTTAAATGAGTTGGGTAATTTTGGTAAAACGGATTAAATTGTTTAAGTACCAAAATTGGTATTTACATATTTACTCTATATATAAACAAATCAAAAAATGACAAATATATATTAAACGAGTTATTCAGATTATTTGAGGACCCGAATAAGCATCAATACATTTTTACGTTTTTTTAGGTTTCATCTCTTCGTATTATTTTAGTCTAAAAAAAATCCTCAAGTTATTATTTTCTTTCGGGATTTAGTAAACAGTGACAAATTCAGGATCTAAACCAAAAGGAGTCCAAAATGTAGTACGTATTTAATAATAATTGTTAAATTTTATACAGTTATTTTCATTTATTTTTTTGTAAATCAATTTTCTAAAATTCATTGCATTAGTAAACATTATTTAACATATTTTCTCAAAGACTATACCACGCCTGCCTGATAAACTTGTGATCATTTACATTCATTTCGATTGTAGGTTAGTAACATTCATTTCATTAACGGATCATAAAATTAATCAACTATGATTAATCATATAAACAAATTAGATAAAAATCTATAATTTTATCATATTGTAGGTTAGTTTTAAATTGTTTAAAATTTTGGTTTTTTTTTAGTTCCATTCAATTTTGATTTTTCGATTTAACTATTTATTCGAATTACAAATAATAAATTTCAACTGGATTAATTTAAAATTTGAATTCAAATAACTTCTTTAATTGGATTTTAGACTTTTGATGGTGTCCATGACCATCCCTTTGAAAGGGTAGGTTCCCCTTGCTCGTAAAAGTTCTGATTTTTTCATATAAAAACTAAAATGTTTTTTTTTTTTCTAGAGAAATCCTCAATCTAGATGTTTTATTGGGGAAATCTTTTTTTTTTTTTCCGGAAAACCAAGAAAAAAAAACAACTTGTAACATCCCAAAACCAATAGGTAGTACGTGGAATTTATCAATTGGTTGCTACATGTGTGTCGTATGAGTCGTTTAATTATAGTTGACTTGACAAAGTACATTGTTATTACATGTTAATTATAATCACTTGATATAATAATCGAATTAACTTTAGTTGAGGATTTGAAATTGTTTTAATGAATTAAATAACTTTTAGAACTTGAATTATTAAATTGGAGATAAATGAATAAATATTGATTAAATTAGTGGGTAATAAGCATTATACTTGTTTTGATTTGGATCAACTTAAACCTATATAATATGGAGTTGCTTGCTTGTTTCATTACAACTTCAATTTTGTGTCTGTGAATTAGCAGAAGGAATTGAGATGGAGAAATTTAAACTGAACAAAGAATTAGAAGATGAAGCTATCAATTGAAATTGCGTTGATTTCCACCATCTCCTTCATTGCTTTAGCAACCAATTTATGAGAAGATCGTTATAAAGGTAAGTTAGTTGTTGTTAAATTATTTAAATTGTTATACAAAGTAGTAGGGTTTTGGATAGGTTTAATCCTCATGTGGTCGATTGGGAAATAAATTGGAGATGATATGTCCTAGAACAGAGCAAAACAGAGATGTTATAGCATGTTCGTCGCGACCGCGACCAGAGTGAAGCGGTTAAGGTTGGTCGCTAGCGGTGAAGCTCAACCGCATTGAGATACTCACGGTTGGAATGAGTTCGACCACGATCATATAACCATGACTCGGATCTGAAGAACATCACATGGCCATCATGATTGTACTAGCCAGCCCGCAATCCAAGGATCGGGATCGCGTGTCTACACCGTTGACTTACATTGAGCTTGTTGGGTTATTAAAGTAGTTATTATATATTAGTTGAGTGGTCATTACATTGTAGTTATATTATGTATTGCCAAGAGCTATAGTCGAGCATGGAACCTGTTAAGACGGTAGTCGATATTATTAGTTGTAGCAACACTCTCGGTGAGTCGCTGAGTTACTAATCCTTCTTTTAGAAGATGTACATACGTTGACAATGGAGTTTTAAAATTAATAAATTTTTTTACCATTCAGGTCCATTGAGGATCTCTTTTACACCTTGATTAACTGTTACACATAGTTGAGCACGTTGAACACATGTTGAGTTGTGATACATTGAGTATAGACTTGTTGGGTCATTCCCAACCCAGAGTACCTAGCCTAGCCACTACTTCGTGAAGTGGTCTACGCAGACTATTCTGGTCATCCTCATGAGGTGTCATGCCATCGATGTCGGCCTCACGTAGAACTTATCATTATGTTGATTATAATGTGCTAATTTTTTTAAAAGAAAACTTTACATTGTTGTTAGTGTTGTTTATTAGTATAATGTTATTTATTAGTATAATGCTGATTATAATGTGCTAATTTATTAGTATAATGTTGTTTTTTTACAGAAAACTTTACATGATTATAATGTTGTTTATTAGTTAATTTTTTTCTTTTTGGTTTAGTGAAATTAGGACATTAGTTATGAAGCTGGTGAGTTTTCATAACTAATGTCCAAATTTCACTAAACCAAAAAGAAAAAAAAAATTAACTTGAGAACTTTTATGGAAAAAAATAACATAGAGAGACAAAAACGTAAAAAAAACTTGAAAACATGTTGGTTTTTTTCCATAATAAACACTAAATCTTAATTTAAAATGTCACGTTATTTTTCTTAATTTGAACAACTGGTTGCCGGTAATAAAATTTACAGTTTCAATAAAAAAAATTATAATGACTAAAATGATAAGTAATAATGATAAGTACCAAACCAATAAATATATAAAAGGATGTTGCATTCTTTTTTCAAATTAAAGCCTTATTTTATGTTTTTTACTATGCAAATCATTCTACCGAAAATATGCATATATATAACCAGAAAAATATAGGACCACATTGACAAAATCATAACCCAAGTGCAAAAAGAGTTGAAGTTTACCGTTTATGTTTGTAATTATCTAATTGGAGGGTTTTAGGACCACATCCATCTTTCACATTTGACTTGTTAATACATATTTTTCCACCTATGGGTTTTTAATTCAAATTATAAAAACATATTCATTGGTCTGAAAGCTTAAAATGCACGTAACACAAATAGATATATGTTGTGTTATGTAAAATATATGAATAAATATTTGCAGGGCCGTCACTTATATTTTGGAGGCCCTGAGCAATAATAATAAAAAAAAGGTCATTTATATATATTTATAAAGTTCATTAGGCGCACTTAGATTTTGAAGGTCGTGGCCCCGTGGTCAATAATCATAAAAAATGTCATTTATATGTATTTATAAAAGTTCACTAACATTACAAAGATTACTATAGATTTTGGGTTGGGTCAAACTAATATATATACATAGGTTAAATTTTTTGAGGCCCTACAAAAATTTGGGCCCTGTGCCATAACCCATCTTGCCATTGACAAGAATTGGGCCTTAATATATGATTCTTTTTTAATCTTATACGAATTCAGAATGCTAAAAGTGTTAAAATGTGTACCATGCTGAATTCACATGCTCGTTTTATGAGATATTTGATGTGTTGATTTTCTAATAAACAAAACAAATATGTAAAAAGGTTAAATTGTTTACTTGAGTTAATACTTGAAAAGAAAAAAGTAATGAAAGTTGGAAACTTGGAATAGTATATTGATACTATGTTTTATTTGTATATTTCCTGTAAAAAGTTTATTTCAATTCAACAAAATTGTTGTGAATTGAATTTGATGCCATTAGGCACATGCTATTGAAAGAGTTTATAAACACAAGGAGATCAATTCTTTTAAGGTGAAATCCAACTCCTTAAATACATTCCCAACAAAGGGTGTTTTTGCGTTATTAGGATGTATATTCATAAGTTGGTAATGTATAAGGTCACATCAATATGATAACAAAATATTATATGAATATGTACGTGTAGGGGACCTAGGTGTGATAATTTTGGTCCATTCAAGCAAACAGTTCAAAAAGGTCGATGATCAAAAAATAAAAATGTAACATAAAATTGATTTTTTTTCGAAATACAATTTGTTTAATGCATCATTTTCTAGAATTTTGGTTTTTTTAAAAAATTATGTTTTAGCTTTAGTTTTTTAGTACGAGTCATTCTGACCATCCCGTCCGTTTGGCCTATTGGGTCGAAATTGTTACCCCTAATTATGTGTTACACTGTAATAGAAAAGGAGATTATATTCATATGTATTATAAATTATTTGAACAATTATTAACGATATGTGTATATACTTAGTTAATGGATCAACATAAAATGATCATTTAAAATATTTATGTTCGTAAGTGAGTACATCATCTAATGTTTTCATGTTTAAACTTGATTAATTTTTAAAAAAACTATACCAATGAAGCTGTAAATTTTTATCATTTGAAATAAATAAGACAACCTTTTATTGTTATGTTTCATCCAATCATGATATTAACTATAGGGGAAATTGCGCAAAAAACCTCTAAGTTGGACCATTTTTGCGATTAAAACCCCCAATCATTTTTCATTGCACAAAAAACCTCCAACTGGTTAAAACTTTGTAAATTTGGGTTTTCTTCAAAAAAACTGACTTGCAACCGGTTTAGCCGGTTGCAACTTGATGATGCGTAAAACTTTTAAATAGATTTTTGCGTAAAAAACCTCCAACTTGTTTAGTTTTTTCAATTAAAACCCCAAATCATTTTTAATTTGATAAAAAACCTCCAACCAACAAAGATAATTAAAATTGAGTCTTTACTGATTACATTTTGATGACATGGTTATTTACTAAACTTTTATTTATCAAACAAAGAATTCGTTTCTCAATGTAACCTCCACCCTCTAGGCTAGCGAACCTCACTGCGGCTTATCATATTCAGATGCTATAATAGAATATAAATAAATGAAATTGAACATAAAGCTGAACCTAAAAATGCAACTCGTGAACACAAAATGAAATTGATTCCATCGGCACAATTGAAGTTAAAATTCAAGATTAAACGACAAAAGTTAATCGAACATACATACATAAAATAAACAGCACTGAACATAAAGAGGAGATAGAGTTATCAGAGTTGCCGGAGGTAGAGAAAAAAAGAAAAGGTAAATATTACTTTTGATTAGAGGTGAGAAAAATATAGTTAAGGGTTTTAATCGAAAAAGTCATCAG
Source organism: Centrapalus pauciflorus (assembly GCA_020465985.1). Taxonomy (NCBI): domain Eukaryota; kingdom Viridiplantae; phylum Streptophyta; class Magnoliopsida; order Asterales; family Asteraceae; genus Centrapalus; species Centrapalus pauciflorus. Next base: position 1,133,677 of record JAANYP010003966.1, read on the forward strand.
AGGTTTTTTATGCAAAAATTCAATTTAGGAATTATACATGTAGTGCCACGTAGGCGCCACGTAAGTCGGGTTTGTCATGTGGACGCCACGTGTGTGCCATGTAAGCATAGCAACCTATTATAACCGGTCAAGTCCTAATTTCAAAAGATTTTACCGGTTAGAGGTTTTTTGTGCAACAAAAATTGGTTAGGGGTTTTAATCACAAAAATGGTCCAACTTTAAGGTTTTTTACGCAATTATCCCTTAACTATAATATCTAACAGAATTTGTTGAGTTCTTTGTCATTAATAACATACAAAAATTTTAAATTATGGTTTGAAATTTTAATTTGTGTATTCTTTATCATTTTAGATTTTTAATTTTATATATATAATAGTGACATATTCGTGCTTTAATGTTTGTAAACTTGTTTAATATCTTATAAAGATTAATTAGAAAATTAATCAACAAACGAAAAATTCAATTTTGAAAAACACAAATCAAACTTTTAAACCAGAAAAAAAAAAAATTCAAACGTAGGGTTATAACACAAAACTAAACCTTAAACGTTAAAAAGATCTAGTTACTATGATTGATAAATAGAAGTCTAATTTAATATTACCATTGACAAAATAGGAAAATAAATGCCATAAATTAAAAATATCATTAATTGATTGCCCATATAGTAAAAGTATATATGTTACGATTAATGTAAAAGTACCATATTCGTTAATATAATAATTAAAAAAACTTAATTGGTTGATACTATTAAAAATATGAATTTATTTTTTGTCTTTTACAATCTATTGATCGATATAATCATATAAATTATTAGTTGTTGCTGATGCATTAAAGTTTATTTTTTAAATATTTATAAATTACGCGTGCAAGATATTAATTAAAAAGGTAAAAACCATTAATATTACAAAATTTTAATAGTAAGGCATAAGTCTGTTAATTTAATGGTTGCGGGTTAACAATCCTAACCTCAAAAACTTGGTTGACGTAGGATGCAAGCATGTGTTATATTCAAGAAGGAAAATGATAAAAATAAATTTTATAGTAATGAATTAAACACATTGGTTAATTATTATAAGTTAGAAACTTAGAATCTTATTCAACCTTTAATTAAAAAAATAAGTAAATTATGATGTTGTTTCACATATTTAGATATCAATAACACAATACATATAATCTCAAAGATACAAATTGAAGACCTACCATGGTGATAAACCCAAGTCAAGAGAGCTAACAAGCCCTTCATCAAGAGCATCAAGACACCTTAAAGATCCATTAATCCTTTCACATCCATCCTCACCATCGTAATTCATATAAAGCTTCAGTCTTTGCTTGCATAATGACAAACGATCTTCCAATAAGCTTCTTTCAGATTCATGTTTCATTACAATCCACCTCAACGATTGAATCACCTCTTGATCATGAAGTTGTTTTTCACGACTCAGTCTTTGGAGTTGTTGGGCTTCCATTTGAAGCACACTTTTTTGATTCTGAAGGCGTAAAATCATTGCCATTGCCTCCTCTGCTGCAGTTGTAGATGACATTCGCTCTTTCTCAAGCTCTAAGCAAGCATCATGCGCTCGCTGCCTCTTTATCTTAACCAATCTTCTTAGGGTCATCAAATCAAAAACTTCATCTTCGTAAAAATGATCTTGTTTAGCAAAATCCTGATCTTCATCAACACGATCACTTTTGTTGGTATTTATAGTTTCTTTAACTACTTTCCATTTCTCAATCATGTGCGGGCTTGATATATTCCAAAAGTTTATCAATTCACACTTCAAACTTGAGATTTTCGAATTAAGGTTTGCATCAAAACAATTTCCTAATGTAAAACATTTTATGAATTGCGTAAAACCACTAAATTTGGCAATACAAAAATGTAAAATCTTTGAACCAAAATAAAACAAAATTAATATACTCAAAAGATGCATAAGCTTTTGAAACACCCAACAATCAAACCCCAAAACCAAAATCTCCATCAAAATCCCAAAAAGTAAGAACCGAATCAAATTTATAACAAAAGTTTCTATGTAATATTAAAATATATCTTCGTATACAAATAATACCAATTTAAAACTATAATCAATTACCAAAAACACAAAAAAAAATGCATGTGTTTTATAGCATTTGTAATGAAAAGAGTTAAGAAGGTTTAAACTCACAAAGTCACAATAATACAAATTATTATTCGTTTATATAGAACATTTGTGGTGCTATAAACGAGATATATAATGTAATATTGTAAATTGGTATCTAACAAAAAGACAAATGGAAGTGGATTTATTCATTTCATATTCATAACTAATTGGAAATTGTGTGAAAGTTGAGGTAGATGGTTAAAATGAATGACCATTTTTTATGAAAAAATTTTCATAATAATGTTTAAATTAACAATATAAGGCTACTTGCATAAAATCAAACATAAACACACATTAAAACTATGTGAAACGTGCATCTTCACATGAACGATACTGTTATGAATGTATGTTCACACTAAGCATATTCACATTAGATTTTACACGTTCACAAAACTTTTAAGATGCTAGAAGGTGTGAATGTTTGTAATTTTTTACAAATAGTGTTATATTATTTGTATCTCGTGAATATGAGAAAGGTTTTTTTTTTGCAGCGTGTTCATAAATACGCACAGTACTCTGTATATTTTAGGTATTCACATGAACCATATTCTATGTGTGTATCAATTTTATTGTCTTCGTAAAATATGATCATTTCATCTCAAAATTATATTTGGTTATTTATCGTGAAGCATTTCTAAACACCCAATTAGAAGCAATTTTTACAGTTTTACTACAAATTATGCTTAAAAAATTATATAGTATGAATGTGTATAAATTCAAAATTATATATATGACTTTCTTTTGCATAATTATTTAATCTTCTAAAATATAGTAATATGATTAAATATAAGTATATATGATTGATATTTATTTCTTCTAAAATGGGTAATTTGTAAAAGAAAATCATTTTATGTTTTGAGACCCTTCCAGGTACCATAAAAAGCATACAGATTAATTAATATATGATTGAAATAAATTGGGACCACATTGACAAAATCATAACCAAATACAAAAAGGGTTTAGATTATGTAAATCTCAATTGTGTAAGTTTTGTAAATTTCATAATTTGGAGGATTTTATAATAATGTTTAAATTAACAATATAAGGCTACTTGCATAAAATCAAACATAAACACACATTAAAACTATGTGAAACGTGCATCTTCACATGAACGATACTGTTATGAATGTATGTTCACACTAAGCATATTCACATTAGATTTTGGACCACATCCTTCTTTCTTTGACATAATAATGTCTTGCAATTTGTTAAAAAAATATTCCTATATATTGTTAATATAAACACACATGACACACAATATTATCTAACATTATTTTAGAACAATAAAACGTTTGAAAAATTATTATGACTTCAACTCTCATTTGAAACACTGATATTATATAATTAGGTGACAATGTAGATCGATTAGTTTTAAAAAAAACTATTGTATATGGTAATAATTTAAGAGTTATTATAATAATCAGATTTTGTAATTATACTAAAAAGTCATGTTTACATCTGTTAAGCTGTTGAAAGTTGTTGAAGGTGTGCAGCTATCAAGTGATGTTGTTGAGGAGTTGTTATTTAATTAATTAGTTATTAGTTAAGTTTGTTAGTAGTTAGTTACCTACAGCCAGAGTTTTTATTTCTTCTATTGTATTGTGTATAAATACAGAGCTAATCTACAATGATAGTTCACTCTCTCAAATACAATTCTTCACATTATCATTTCAATTTCATCATACTGAAATGGTATCAGAGCCTAAACCCGATCTTTCGTAAACCTAACTCCAAATTTTCATAAACCTTCATCATGAATCCTGAAATTAATTCCAATATCCATTCCAATCACTCTGGTTCCAATATTTACATACCAAAAGCAATGATCCGAATATGTTTTTGATTTCAAATCCGTTAAACGGAAACGAAAATTACATGCAATGGAAATATTCCATTCAAATCGCATTAGGAGCAAAGAAGAAAGCTGGATTTATCGATGGCACACAACAGAAGCCAACTAATGACGGTACCGAATTAGATGATTGGATCAGCAATGATTGCATGGTTCGTTCTTGGTTACTCAATGCAATTTCTAAAGAAATTGTTGGAGCTTTTGTATTCTCAACTACTGCTCGAGAGCTTTGGTTGGATCTGGAAGAACACTTCGGAGAAAGAAACGGACCTTTGATATATCAGCTACAGAGACAAATTACCTCAATCAATCAAGGTGATTCATCTCTATCCAAATACTATACTAAACTCAAACAGTTATGGGATCAATTGAACTGCATTATTGAACTACCTGTTTGTACCTGTGGATCTGGAAAAGCTTTATCAGATCTGAGTTCTTCAACTCGTTTAATGCAATTTTTGATGGGACTCAATGATAACTATGATAATTTGAGAAATCAAATCTTAGTTCTGGATCCGTTACCTTCTGTACACAAAGCATATTCGATGGCTTTGAGTGTTGAAAAACAACGGGAAGTCCAGGTTAATTTCTCAAATTCTATTGAAGTTACTGCACTTCTTGCAAAATCGTCTATACAAAATCACAGTAACAAAAGATCATTTCAAAAATCGAAGTATGATCCAAAAGGAAAATCAAACAATGATCGTTACTGTGATTTCTGCAAAGTCAATGGACATACTAGAGATGTATGTTTTAAAATCCATGGATATCCTGATTGGTACAAGATCTTAAAGAGAAAAGGAAAGCGAATCACTCTGCCAATCTAATGATTCAAGCTGATAATCCTCTGCAAGTTTCTGATCAGCTTCAACCTACACAAAGTGATAGTTCAATGGATATATTACTTCAACAATTTGGTCAGTTCATAAAGGCAAATCAGAAGACTGAGCATTTCGCAAATTTTTCTCAATTTGGAGACTTTGCAGGTATGAACATCTCTATGATGAATTCATTACGAAATAATGAATTTAATAAAAACACTTGGATTATTGATACTGGAGCTACAGCACACATGTGTGCTAGTTTAGAATGCATTGAGAAGATTTACAAAATAGAGAAGTATACTCCTATCTTCTTACCTGATGGGTCAATAAAATCTGTTACTCACAAAGGCTTGGTCACATTAAGCCCCAAATTGATTTTAAGAGATATTCTACATGTACCAGAGTTTAAGTGCAATTTATTATCGGTACAAGCCCTATCTGATTCTGCACAGATTGTGTTCAAATTTTTCCCTAAGTACTGCATTTTGCAGGACCTGGGTACTGATAAAGTGCTGGCAGTAGGAAAAGTGGTGGGAAATCTCTACATACTGGAAAATAGTAGTATTACTCATTTTCTTTCTTGTAACAATTCTGTTTCAGAAAGATGTAATGTAGTAAAGAATAAAGAGGACATACATGTCTGGCATCAAAGGCTAGGACATTCATCTTTTGATGTATTGAATCATCTGGATTTTATCTCAACAAAAGAGGTTTCTTGTAAAGAACCATGTATGCCTTGTCATCATGCTAAACAACAGAGACTACCTTTTCCTGCAAGTGAGTCAACTGCTAATGGAATTTTTCAGTTAATTCATGCAGATCTTTGGGGACCTTATAAAAGCAAAACTATCACAGGTTGTTCTTATTTCTTAACAATCGTTGATGATTTTTCAAGAGCAACATGGACATTCTTGTTGAGTGATAAAACTCAAACCTTTCATACCCTATCCAATTTTTTTGCTTATGCTTCAAATCTATTCAACACTTCAGTGAAAATTATCAGAACTGATAATGGATCTGAATTTGTTAATCAAAATTGTTTTAAGCTCTTCTCTTCTTTGGGAATTCTTCATCAGAAGTCAGCACCTTACAGTCCTCAACAGAATGGTCGAGTTGAAAGGAAACATCAGCATCTCTTGCAGATTGCAAGAGCCTTAATGTCTCAGTCAGAGTTGCCAATTATTTTATGGGGACATGCTATCTTAATGGCCACTTACATCGTCAATATTCTTCCAACAAAGATTCTCAATTGGAAGACTCCTTATGAAAGGTTGCATAAAGAATGTCCATCATATTCTAATCTCAAGGTTTTTGGTTGTTTGGTTTTTGCAACAAATGTCAGGCCTCACAAAACAAAATTTGATTCAAGGGCAACTATGTGTTGTTTTATTGGCTACAATCCAGGTCAAAAGGCATATAAACTCTATGACTTGTATGACAAAAAGATAATCATGTCAAGAGATGTGGTTTTTTATGAGAATTTTTTTCCTTTTAAAGGAAAAGCTGGTGTTCCAATTTCCCCAACTGTTATTCCAGAAGCTCATGTTGAAGAGATGAATTTTGAGATACAATCTCATGATTTTATACATTCAAATGATTATAATCCTGATCTGCTTGATATAGATGAATCTGATAATGAAGAAAGCATTCTAGAAGACCAGCAGACTACAAATCAAGCTCATGATGTTCAGGATAATATTCGAGTTGGAACAAGAATTCGAAAGACTCCCTCTTGGCACAATGATTATGTTATGCATTGTGGTGCAAAAGTTGATGCTACTGGAGAAAAATCAAAAGTACACACCTCACCACACTTTCCTCCTACTTTTCCATACATTCAATCTCCTTTTCTTACAGATCATCACAAGAGTTTTCTTACATCAATATCTTCCTTGAATGAACCCTCTTCTTATGAGCAAGCTTGTGAAGATCTTGAATGGGTTAAAGCAATGGATAAGGAACTTACTGCTTTGGAAGAAAATAATACATGGACCATAGTACCATTGCCAGAAAATAAAAAACCCATTGGTTCAAAATGGGTTTACAAGGTGAAATTACATCCTAATGGGACAGTAGAAAGGTACAAGGCACGATTAGTTGCAAAGGGGTACAATCAAAAATATGGTGTTGATTATCTTGATAATTTTCCCCAGTTGCAAAGATTGTTACTATCAGGATTCTGCTCTCCTTATCTACTTCTAACAATTGGTTTTTACATCAATTGGACATTAATAATGCTTTCTTGCATGGTTATTTGGATGAAGAAGTTTATCTTATTCCCCCACAAGGCTACAACAAGGTGAAGCAAGGAGAAGTTTGTAAACTAAACAAGTCTCTCTATGGCTTGAAACAAGCTAGTCGACAATGGCATATTGAATTCTGCAATAATCTTCTCAAATATGGTTTCTTGCAGTCTTCTCATGATCACTGTCTGTTTACTAAAGGTGCAGGAGAAAATTTTGTTGCATTAGTGGTTTATGTGGATGATATTCTGCTCACAAGTCCAAGTGAGGATTGCATTAAAGAAGTCAAACAGATGTTGCATAAGGCTTTTACAATCAAGGATCTAGGCCAAGCTAGTTATTTTCTTGGAATTGAATTGCTAAAAACAGAGGAAGGGCTGTATGTAAATCAAAGAAAATATACCCTTGACATTATTTCAGAAGCAGGTCTTACAGGAGCAAAACCAGTTTCTACACCAGTGATTAAAAATGTTCAATTGTCTTCTGAACAAGGAAAACTGCTTGCTGATCCAGGAAAATACAGAAGATTAGTAGGACGCTTACTTTACTTAAACTTTACAAGACCTGACATTAGTTATGCAGTTCAACAACTAAGTCAGTTTCTTCATTGTCCTACTACAATTCATTGGAAGGCTGCTATTCATGTGTTAAAGTACTTGAAGGGTTGTCCGTCAAAGGGAATTTTCTTTAACAAAGATTCTTCACCAATAACACTTACAGCCTATAGTGATTCTGATTGGGCAGCCTGTAAGGATACTAGGAGGTCACTCACTGGTTATTGTATCTTCTTGGGTTCTTCTCTTATTTCATGGAAAACAAAGAAACAAAAAACGGTTTCAAAATCCTCCTGTGAAGCTGAATATAGGAGTCTTGCAGCAACTGTATGTGAGCTCTTATGGATTAGTTATATTCTTAGAGATTTGAAGATCAAATTCCAAATACCAGTTGCTTTATGGTGTGATAACAAATCAGCAATTCATATAACCGAAAATCCGATCTTTCATGAGAGAACAAAACATTTGGATATAGATTGTCATCTAGTTCGTGAGCAATTCAAGCTGGGATTTGTTTTACCAAAACATATCTCAACAGATAAGCAAGTAGCAGACCTCTTCACTAAGGGATTATATGGACCTCAGTTTCAATTTCTTCTGTCCAAGATGAACCTTCGAGATATTCATCAGGATCCATCTTGAGGGGGGGATGTTAAGCTGTTGAAAGTTGTTGAAGGTGTGCAGCTGTCAAGTGATGTTGTTGAGGAGTTGTTATTTAATTAATTAGTTATTAGTTAAGTTTGTTAGTAGTTAGTTACCTACAACCAGAGTTTTTCTTTCTTCTATTGTATTGTGTATAAATACAGAGCTAATCTACGATGATAGTTCACTCTCTCAAATACAATTCTTCACATTATCATTTCAATTTCATCATACTGAAAACATCCAGTTGATCTGTACACATGGTATGTTTTTTTCTTAGAATCTTATATTTTTTCATACAAAACTTTCAAATGTTTTTATGATGATTATGAATATTGGTTTGATAAATTATATCCGATTTAATACAGGTAATTAATAGTTGTATGTTTAAATAATTAATAGTTGTATGTTTTTCTGATGATTATGAATATTGGTTTGAAAACAAAATTTCTCAAGAAGGTAAGTAAATAGATTAAAAGGTAAATAAATAAATAAAAATATAGTTTTGCGTGCTAATCTTTAATAAATTAATTTAAAATTAGAGGGACTAAAACTAAACAATACAAAAGGTAAAATAGTCATTTTTTCAGACTTAATGGATGGTCAGTTACTGAACCAAAATTTAATAAATTTAGCCAAATATGAATGAAATCTGTAATTATTAAGGTTTAAAGACTGAAAATGAAAATTTTGTTATCTTTGTATATATAATAGAAGAAGTTGTGACTACTCAAATGCAACTAGGCACATAAAATTGAGAGGTTTGTAAACACAAGGAGATAAATTCAATTCTTTTGAGGTGAAATTGAGATATTGTAGCCTTCAAATACACCCCAAATCACGGTTCATTTTTCAATATATATATCGTCTGACTAATTTTAAATAGAGTAAATTACATAAATGGTCCCTGTGGTTTATAGCAAATTACAGGTTTCGTCCCTAACTTTTAAAAATTACACTGATAGTTTATATTCTTAAACTTTGTCACGCTTTCAATCCCTAAACAAATCAATTTTTTTAAAATACCAATTTTGCCCTTACAAATAAATTTCACATATGGTCCTTAATCAATTAATTTAGTTTTTGTTTTGTAAATTATTATTTGTATTTTTATAATGTCATTCTTTTTTATGGAGATATTTATTTCGTTTATCAATTTTTGTTTTATAATTTTTTTTTTCATCCATCTATATATTTAATTAATTTATTCTTCTTATTTTCGCATACTAATTTTTAAATGTTATTCATTTTTTGAAATTTTATATATGTAAAATATGTACGTTCATTTATAAATTTTACAAATCTTCCCTTCTTATTTCATAATTATATATTAGTAAGCATTATCAATTCTGCATATGAAATGATGTTAGTAAAAATATATTATTTTCAATAATCTTTAACAAGTTTGTAATTTTTTAGCATTCTAAATTTTTTTATGAGTATATCATATCATTTTTTTCTAATGTTTCAATAGTATAAAATATATGTTCATTATTAAATACTTTACTTTTTTTTATTTTTTATTTTTATTTCATAAACAAAAAAAAAATGAGAAACTTCTTAAATTATTTCTAAAAACCTTTGATGATTTTAAATAATATTTTAACATATCTTTAATGTCATAAAATATAATGTTTTGTTTTTTAATATTAAAATAGTGTTTTATTCCTTAATTTTAAAATAGTCTTTTTTTAAAAAAATAATTTAAAATCATCAATAGATTTTTTGAAATAAGTTAAAAGTTTCTTACATTTTGTTATTTGTGATACAAAAATAAAAAATAGAAAAAAATTCAAAGAATGATCCATATTAAATAATTGAACCAGTATTTTGTACTCTTCAAACATTTGAAAAAATGAAATGTTACACCCATAAAAAATTTAAAAATGCTAAAAGATTACAATCCTATTAAGTTTATTAGGAATAATAATACAATTTTACTAACACTATTTTATATGTAAAATATACAATATTCTACCAATAAAAATATATAATACTAGGAATAATTTTTTTTTTATAATTTATAAATGATTGTACATATTTACATGTTTAGAATTTCAATAACACCTTTAATATCATTTAAAAATTAACATATGAAGATAAGAATGATAAATTAATTAAATAGATAAATAGATTGGAAAATATTTTATAAAACAAAAACTAATAAAAAAATAAGTATTTTTCTTCAAAACGAATGAATGTAGAAATAACTAAATATATATATTTAAAATTAGTAGGTGTTACACTTATTAATATATAGGTAAAGTACATAAATAAATTGTAGATAAATTCTTATAATAATAAATAAAATATAACTTATTAATTAAACATTTATGAATATACAAATAATTAAATATATCGTAAAAAGTTAGATAATTCATTAAGGACCATAAGTGAAATTAGTTTCCAAAGGCAAAATTGGAATTTTCAAAAAATTGAGTTGCTTAGGGACTGAAAACGTAACAAAGTTTCAAAATATGGACTACCAGTGTAATTTTTTAAAGTTAGGGACGAAACATGTAATTTGCTATAAACCACAGGGACCATTTATGTAATTTACTCTTTTAAATATTATATTTATACATATATATACACACAAGTTTTAGTGTATTACAATAGACGTAGGTGTATATAAGTATTTCTTTGATTTTATCAAAAAAATTGGACGTAAATAAAGTCAAGTTGGATGTATTTGGTACAAATGAAGGAGAAGAATAAAATTGTTTGGGTTTACGACCATTTTTTACTAGAGAAAATGATACATAGATTAAGAATTCACGTAGAAATGTAAAAGTATTAAAATTCATTTTTTTTCTAAGTTTTTAATTGATTCTTCTAATTTTGGCTCAATACAAAGAAATGAAATTGCAGTAAAATTAATTCTACATTCCATTCAAATTTCAATAGAAAAATGAAATTGCAGTAAAATTAATTCTACATTCCATTCAAATTTCAATAGAAAAATAAAAGGGTGTTTGATAGAAAAGAAAGTATATTAAAAAAAGAAAATGATAGTAAATAAATGGCTAGCTATGTATTTCCATAAAGAAATAAATAAAAAAAATAAAATACCATTCTCCCAGATGATGGAGAATTAGAGCAAGATTAATTTTAGAAAAAAATTAGAAACAATTGATATCATTATTGTTTTATGACTGATTTTATCCGGTCTATAAAAATTGTTTCTCATGTTTATTTATTAAGTTGCTAGTTTCTTCTTTTGATGTTTACTTTTATGACTAGTCATTCTTTCGTAAAACATAACTGTCAATCCGTTAAAAAAATCATTTTACCGTTTTTACAATAACCATTTTGGTCCCTACTTTTAATTATAATCATATTTAATAGTTATAAGTATTAAAGAATAACAACAAATGAATTTATGAGATAAATAAATAACAATAAAAGATATATTTATAAGTAAATATTACCATATAAACAAATCCGTGAGAAGAACTCATGCAATGCGATGAAACCCTGCATTGGTCCATTCGCAAATGTCCAAGGTTTCAAATTGAATTAATCAACATTTTTTTCGTTCATCGTTATTCATATAAAATGAGTTTACATAATTAATTACTTATGACTTCAATTTGTAAGGCAAGCTAACTCGCCTTTTTGAAGGTGTGCAAACTCTGAAGACTGAAGATATGCACACGCATAACACGCATTACGTAATTTATTAGAATACTAGGTTATATACCATGTATTACATGGGTTGAGTATAAAAAATTAAGAATAAATATCTATAAGAACACACGAATAATTTATAAAATAACTGAGTTTATTGGATTTTAGTTAATTATATAATAGATTAGTTAGATTAAATTATAATAGATTGAATTGGATTTGATTTTATTTCAAATTTAGTTTTAGTAATGACATGTGGCAGATTGAAGTTATGACACGTGGCGAGTTGAATGAGAAGTCGACACGTGACAAATTAGTTACTCATATAATAGTATTTATTTATAAATATAGATTATAGATGTACTCATCTAACATGAAGTAAATTACAATATCCTATAAAACATATAAGAGGAAAGTGAGTGAAAACGTAAATTTAAAGAGGAAACTGATGAGGATTTAGACGATAATTAAGTTAATTTATGTGTTTAAGGTTTTTATGTATACAATTGTTTAAATCGAAAAGACTAATCCGCATGAACAGCTAGTAGCGTTGCAGATTTGGTGTCAAAATCTAATTCGATCACATAAAACAACCATTACAAACAATGATGAGAAATTATGTCCGGTGACATTCAATCACAGAATCCGTTGATCGCTGTATATATCACCAAAAATTTCTCGAGCCCATTTGCCTTATCCAACAAATATATAAGGGCGCTATATCGTCCCCCTTGAGTCGTGCGATGCAAAATAATCTCAAAGATTTTTTCCCCTAAAATTCCCGTTTGGTGCATTTAAATCATAATCATACGTTGTAGCGTATGGTGGGGCCGGGATGGTTGCGCCTGCAGCTAGCACCAAGGTGGGAATCCATTCGAAGGGGAGGTAATGGTGTATAGAAGAACAAATTAATTAAATGGATCAAAAAATGTTTTTGGGGTTTTGCTATATATGTTACGGTTTGAAATATTTGGAGATGGATAAATCAGATTGCATTATTTGCGTCTATGGAGGAGTGTTTAAGCATTCTAGAAGAAGATATTTTTGTGAAGATTTCAACGGTGGACTCGAATCGAAAACAGGTGTAAAAAGCATGACTGATGTTGGAAAGATTGGATTTCTGGTCTATGGATAATATTTGTCAGGCCCGACGAAGAAAGAGGGCAAAATGGGCCTCTGCCCAGTGACCCAAAATCTAGAGAGCCACAAAAAAAAAGTTTAGGGTATGTCCATATGTATAATGTATCTATGAAGTGAAGCCAAAGCCCAATGAGTCAATCCCTCATCAAAGTCCAACCCTCGCTCCTCCAGTTCTCCGCTGGCGCCCTCGTCTTGGTCCTCTGCGGAATCACCGAATCACGCTCACACTGGAAAATGTAGCGTCGGTTGTCGGTTGAGTTCCACAACGGGCCTCTCACCTTTGCGTCTGCTCCTCGCCTCCTCGTCTCGCAGACTCGCTCGATGCCTCGATGCTCGTCCATGGTAACAGTTCTTTTAAGTTTCAATTTCATTTTTAAGTTTATAGGGCCTCTTTCATAGTTATTGCACAGAGCCTTTGAAATCTAAGAGACGACCATGATATTTGTACAACGATGATTGATGGTTTTGGAAGATCTACTTCTCCCTTATTACTGGTGGCTTAAAAGTTGTGTTGTTGGGCATTCTGTATTTTGGGTTTCTTCTCCTCATGGTCTGTTTTGTTGTTGTATTAATTAAAAGAATTGGCTCCTTTTGTGGATTTCTTTTCTAGGCTTGTGGAGGTTAATTGGTGTCCTCCATCCTTTGTTGGTTTCTACTCATTGCCAATTAATGTCTGTGTATGTTCTTTTAAGGTTATAAGTATAAATCTCTGCTTTTCTAGAAAAAAAATCATAATCATACCTTCCACTCAATGAATATTTGTTTCAGATTGGTCATCGAATCTCTGAATCTTAACTATATTAATTCGGAGTCGTAATTTGACGATAGAATGTGAGATTAAATTAAAAAATGTTCTGTATATAGAATGATTCTCTCTCTTTCAGTTGATTTTATTCAACGATTGATCAAATGAAAATATTACTAAATAATAAATTTTATGATTTTAGATCAATTAAATTAATTTTTTATGGAATAGCTAGACGAATCAAATTAAATATCAATTTATACAAGTACGTGAACACACATGCAGTCATTGTAGGTCATCTTTATTCTTCAGTTTTGTAATGAACTCCATGCACAATTCCTTGCTTCTAAACCAATGATTGAAAAGTCACCGTAAGGTTTAAGGGCAATAGAGGCGACACAAGTCGCCCCTAATACCTCAAGATTCGTCTCAAAAAGACCGCCTCTAATACTTCGTCCCTAATGCTCCGTTGTCGGCTTCATCGTATCGCCCCTAAAAGTGTCGCCCCTAATGGCTAATGCTCCATTGTCGCCTCTATTGTGTCGTCTCTAACGCCTCAATTTTGTTTAAAACAAATTCCCATTTTCAGCATCCAATTTTTTTTTTAATACAAAACCTGCGATATAAATTCTCATTTTCAGCATCCATTTCCAACAATATCATAGACCCAAAAGTTATACATATACAGCGTATGTCGCCTCTAATGATCGACTCGCCCCTATTGCCTAATGCCACTTGTTCTAGCTTTACACTCATAAGAATTATAGGATATAATGAATGGTACGTGAACCAAAAGTACATATATAGTTAGAGGTGGGCAAAAAACCCGAAACCGAACCCGAAAAAACTTGAAACCGAACCCGGTCAAACCTGGGTTTGACCAAAACCGGTTAGGGTTTTCCAATACCCGGCGGGTTGTACCCGGTTCTCCATTCTAGCCGTTGAAACCGGGTCGGGTTGAGAAACCGGTTTAAAAACTAGCCGTTTTTTCCTTTTTTTGCCCTTCAAGCTCACTATAAATATGTCTAATTGATTTGGTTTACTCACATTGCTCACACTCTCTCAAAACACATTATTATTACCGAAAATTCGCAAAAACGCTCGAAAAATGGCAACTCAAAGTACTACCGCTTCCACCGGTATTGGTTCTACAGCAACGATTATTGAAGTGTTACAAACCAGCCAAAACCCAAAAGTTTGGTGTAATTACAATATGGTGAAGATGTCGGATGGGTCGGTGAAGGCGCAATGTAAACATTGCGGTCATTTGTTGAAACCCGAATCCAACACGACGTTGAAGTTGCATACCGAAAAATATTGTCAAGGACTCAAACCCATTCCGGAAGAGGGTCAAGCATCGATGTCACGGGATGGACTACTCGGCGGAGAAGTGTCGTCACGAATTTGCATGCTTCGTGATTCAAGAAGGTTTGCCGTTCAATCACTTTGACAACCCGCGATTGACTAAGGTGATCCAAAACACTCTTCAACTGCGATACAATCAAGTAAGCCGTGCTACTCTTAAACGCGATTGTTTGAAATTATGGAAAAAAGCTAAAATAGAACTACAAAAAGGATTTTAAAATTTAAATACAAGCGTAAACTTAACAACCGATGTTTGGTCGGCTCCTCATGGTTTGTCCGGCTCATACCTTTGTGTTACCGCACATTGGGTTGATCCCGTAACATGGAAAATGATGAAACGTACGATTGTTTTTGAAAGCTTTGAGTATCCTCACATGGGTCAAAATTTATTTTTAATTTTACGTTATGCAATAAATTTTTTTAATCTACAATAAAAAGTTTTTTCAATATCATTTGATAACGCGAGTAATAATACTAGCGCCGTAAAAAAAACTAATACTAAAATTTCAACTCCCTTTGAAAGGTATTTTTTATCATAGTCGATGTGTTGCACATATAATAAATTTGGTTGTGCAAGACGGACTAGCGACAACCCAAATGAGTGCTATAAAAGATAGTTTTAAACAAATGTTACAAGATATATTTTGTTCCCACAAAATTAGATATAAAGAATATATGAAATTGTGTAAGGACACAAATTCCATTTTCTTGGGCCCTAATTGGGATGTTCCCACAAGATGGAATTCGACTTATCATATGTTTTTTATGTGGTTTACGTCAAAAAGATACATTACAAATGTTTCATGATAATCTTGCCGCTAAGGGACTAGTTACACCATTTTTGGTTGATAATTGGAATACAATTAAACAAATGACCGATATGCTCGAAATTTTTAAAAATACAACAACTTTATTATCGGGTGTTTATTATCCTACGGTCATTTGATACGTAATCAAATCTTTTTAATGTGTTCAACTTTAGGCACATACGAATTTATGGGTGGAGTATTTCAAAGTATTATTGCGCCAATGAAAGAAAAACTTAGAAAATATTTTAAAGAAATGCCACCTATAATTACTTGTGCCGCCGCATTAAACCCATGTTTGAATATTAGTGGGGTGGAACTACTTATGGATAAAATTTATTTGAATTTGGATTTGAATGACGATGATGTATTATTTTCGCATAATACAAAAACAAATTTTAACAAATGTTTTAAAGAGTTATTTGGAGTTTATTTTAATAAATATGGTTCAACAAATGTTTCTTCAACTTCGGATTCATCATCATATTTTACTTTTAATAGTTCGGATCCGATGTTGAACTTATATAATAGTTTAAGACAAGAAAACAATAAACGATCTAGGGGTGAGGGTGGCAGACAATCAAGTAGCGAATTTGGGAGATATACGGGAACCGATTTTTTGGCTACTATGGGACCCCAACAATTCTCACAATTTGATATATTGGCTTGGTGGCAAGGAAGGGAATCTCAATTTCCGTTCTAAGCGCTATGGCCCGAGATTTACTAACCGTCCAAACTTCTACGGTAGCTTCGGAATCTGCTTTTTCTGTTAGTGGCAGGGTATTATCTATACAAAGAACAAAACTCACACCGGCATCATTAGAGATGTGTATTTGCTTGAAGGATTACTTAGACGCGGCCGAACGTATACAACACACAGCAAGACTCGAAGGTGAACTAGACTATGAAGAACAAATACATGAAATCGAGGTGGAAGAAGGTCATGCAATCTCACTTTCCGATGAAGAAATTTCTCTCGACAAAGCTTCGCGCGAGGCTACCTCCGAAGAAGATACCAATGACGAAGTTGGGAATATATGACTTAAGTTTATGTTTCAACTTTATTTTTGATGCTTTTAATTAATAAAATTTGATGTTTTTTTTAGTATGTTTACGTTTCAATAGAAATTATATATTGATTACGAGATTTTTAGTAGTTAATATAAAAAATGTAACTTTGATGTTTTTAATTAATGAAATTTGATGTTTTTAGTAAATTTAGTTTATTTAATAAATTTTGAAGTTTTTAATTATGTTTGAATAAGTTTTTAAATATGTTTGGATAAATTTTTAGTAAAATATAATGTTTGAATAATTTTTTTAATATGTTAGAATAAGTTTTTAGTAAAATAAAATGTTGGAATAAGTTTTTTAGTTAAAAAAAAGTGTTTGATAAAATTTTTAAAAAATATATATAAAAAACCGGTTCAACCCGGTTTGACCGGGTTTTTCAACCCGGACCCAACCGGTTAGAATTGGGTTGGGTTTCCCCACCTCCCAAATCGGGTTCAACCCGAACCGGTTTCTTTGCCAACCCGGTTTTTGACTCAACCCGGTTCGGTGGTCAAACCCGATTTTGCCCACCTCTATATATAGTCACTTAAGCATAAAAGTTCTTGCAAAATGGGTATAGATTGGGTTGGATTGATATCAGGCAATATATGTTCGAAACTAATTAATGGGTCAGCATCAGGCAATTAATGAGTTAGGCTCTGAGATCGGGGCGGGTCCAATGTATAAATAGTCAAACAAGTTAACAAGGTTGTTATTGTTGTTTTTGGGCCAAAAACTTAAAAAGAAGTCTCTAAATATGTATGTATATATATGACAGTTAAAAACTAAAGGAAATAACCATGTAAATATGACAATCAAACAACTAGTAAAACAATTAAACTACTAGTATTAGTTTAGGTGTTATAGGAAAAAAAAATTTTGAGGCTCCTTTGGCTGTTGGGCCCTGGGACAGTAGTACAACTTGCACACCCTAATGCACCGGCCCTGCAAGTTAATATCCCAAGTTTTAACCATCATGTCATACCTACGGGGATTGTTAAAAGAATAAAAAGGAAGTGATTTGTACATAACATTTTTTTCCGTACATAACAATTCCATATAACTAGATTAGTTTATCCTTACTATAAGGAGATAAAATGTATAAGTTGATAAAACTGATATTAAGGATAAAATAGTCTTATTATATAGAATTGGTATATATAAAGAAAAAATATTGTCTACAAATCACCTACCTTGTTAATAACATTTTTACCCTGGAGATCTAATTAGATCAACCTTAAAAAGCCTTACGGATGTAGAACTTCATGTATATAGATTGATCTAGCTCCGTATGATACTATGATCAATTCCCTTTCACTCGACAACCGTCCTTTAAAGACGTGGTCAATACTAGGGGTGAGCTTGGTACCCGGACCGGTACCGAAACCGAAATAAGAGATGTGGAAGAACCGAATACGGAACCAATTAAATTTATATGGTACTGGTTCGGTATAAATATTAGGGGTGTTCAAACAAAACCAGAAAACCGAGCCGAACCGCTTAAACCGCTTGATCCGAAACCGAAACCAAAACATCACGGAGCGGTTTTTGTTTTCATTTTTAGAAAACCGTGGATAACCGAACCGATTATATATATACAAGTTAGTAGCTTCCGTGTATAATTTTATTCAGACATTCTAATACATTAAATATTATATTTTTTAATAATTTTTTATTTTAATTATTTTATTAAATAAATTTAGTGTAACTTTTAAGATTTATAATCAGATAGTTTACTATAAAGTTGAACTTGAAAACAATTTGTGCTTAAAAAAGATATTTTTTTATTTGCTTTTTAAGCATATAACTGGTAATCGTGGACCAAACCGCGGGTAACCAGCTTCTAACGGGTAACCGAAACCGAAAACATGGTTCACTTGTTAACTACTAACCGAACCGTGCACACCCCTAATAAATATGGTATCGAAACCAAAATAAGAGATTTGAGATAAATATGGTACCGAAACCGTGAGTACCGAAAACGAATTTTTAACTAATTCAAAACCCGAGTACCGGACCGAATATATTAATTCTGTATCGATCGGTACCGGTCTCGGTTTGTTACTGGGCCCGGTTCGAGAAATCGGTTCTGTGACTCACCCCTGGTCAATACACCACAAGTCCACAATAATAAATTTCAAGATACATGCAGTTGCATGCATGTTGTTATCTCCTTTTCAAGTGTTCTAAGGTTGTTTTCAATGCTAATTATATTTGAAATGACATCTAGTCTCTTGATCCTTTGACCATATATAATTTTATTTCAATCTCTTTGATGTCCGTTTCAATATAATTTATTTAAGGGTTAATTACGAAAAAATCCAACATGTTTTCATGTTTTTTACGTTTTCGTCTCTTTATGTTATTTTTTTCCCATAAAAGTCCACATGTTAATTTTTTCTTTTTGGTTTAATGAAATTTAGACATTACAACCCGGTTTCCAGTTTTTAAAAACCCGGTTCACTAATTATAACCGGGGTCTAATGTCCAAATTTCACTAAACCAAAAAAAAAAATTTTACATGAGGACTTTTTGAAAAAAATAACATGAAGGGACGAAAACGCAAAAAACGTGAAAGTATATTGTTTTTTTTTTTTCATAATAATTATGATAAATGATTGTAAAAAATATATATATTTTTTAGTCGATCGTTGTTTTTGTTTCGTTTTATCTGACCAACCACAATATCTAATATCTTTTACCGTTTGTTATGAGATATCATATTTAGCTTATTTTTTAGTTCTTGATTTTTTTACGTTTTTGATAAAGAAAAGAAATAATAGCACAATCCATAAGCCTTTTCCTTCTTCTACCCCATCTCCTTCCCTTTCATCAAGCCTTTTCCTTTAATGGTTGCGGAAAAGCAGGGACAGCCCTGAGAGGAGGGCCACATGGGCTACCACCCAGGGCATCATACTAAGAAGGGATATTATTTTTTTGTCCGATCAGTAATATATTAGACTTATACATGTATTTTTTAATTTTTCAGCCCAATAAATGAAACACCCTTTAAAAATAGAATGCCATATTGTTAAAAGATATTAGTTTTCTATCTTGGTTAAACTCATTTAAAAAAAATAGTATGTTGCATTTTTATAATAAAAAAAATTTTCTTCAATCTCGCATTAAGCACGAAAATACTCACGACTGACTCTAGTGGAAAGCATACCTTTTTATTGTTATTGGAACTTGGTGTGCATGTATTCTTTCTAGCCTTACTCGTATAAGAGGTATGTTTGTTTGGTTTGAAGTTTGATAATTTGAACATAGGCTCAAACACTATATATTTGAAAGGTTATATATTGGTATCCTATGCGTTCAACGCAAATATAGAAAGGAAATCAACATGAATTACAAAAGGAGTTTTCTGATATGATAAAAGATGAGGGTGTTGTATGATTAACAAAGTGAAAAGTGTATGTTACTCATGTAGAATTGCAGGGCCGTCTCATGGATTTCGGAGGCTCTGTGCGTGTGGTTACAACATAGTCCATTAAATATTTTAAATAATAAATTAATCAGTTTAAGACTCAATTTTAATGGGTACCGTGGAGATCGTGAATAACAAAAAAACTTATTACTGAAAAATTAAAATAAATAATACGAATCAAATTGAATTTGACATGAATTCCATTTTAACGTACCGATCTACAACGTATGCATGTCAAATATTATTAAATTTTTATCGGCCTCAATTTAGATCTATATTATGACCGTGACTCTGTGAGGACCTACGAAATTGAAGGGCATGTGCGGTCGAGACTTCCGCACACCCTAAAAGACGTCCCTGCAGAATTGTTAAAAAAAAGAAAAAAAAAAAAAAGAAAGAGAGTTTATATATGTTGGTCAAAATTAACCTAAAGTAGGAGCATTGAATGATGGAAGAAGGGAGTTAATTGGGTTGGGTGCAGTTGCAACCGTACGTATATTAAAAGCTGTCATGCCATGGCTGAAAAACATATCTAAAATTAGTTAGGAACCCAATTTATTATATATGCTGACGTGGTTTTAAATAATATTACTTGAAACCAATCAAAACCAAGTGATACTACGATTCTCATTTGTGCACCACATAATGACACCAACTATACATTTAACTAACAACCGAATGAATTTTAATACGAATTAAAATCTAAAATTCACTTCATTAAACACCACATAATGACAACAACGGTAGGTTCAGCTCACCCATCAAATGAATTTTAAAGGAACTAAAATTTAAAATTCACTTTTTTTTTTTTTTATTATGTTAAGTTTAATGGAGAGAGATGCAATGAGATGTTTATAAATGACTAATAATATAAGTTAGATGACCTTAAATCTAAATTACTTTACAAACGACTACCAATTATAATTTTACTTAAACTTTTTGTAGAATTCAAATAAAATTTTTTTATACATTCTTTATAATCCAAACTTTCAAATACACTAAAAATACTCGAAATCCTTTGGAAGGAGCGTTTGGTTTGCGAATTTCATGAGCATTTAAAATTATATGTTTGGTTAGTAGATTTCAGTAAGGACTTAAATCTCATCTTTCTTTGTTATTTAAAAACACAACCTCCGCTGTAAGATTTTAAATCCCAATTACCTTCCAACTTCATATTAAAAATTTTTTTCCTAAAAGATAATGCAAATATTTTGACAAAATCCTGACAAATAAAAATGCTGCATAATGCAAATCTTTTGATAGAATACAAATATCAGGAAGAAAAATCTACGAACCAAACGTTTTATAAAATTTCATTTCACAAGCCAAACACACATCAATGGTTGCCTGCTGGTATATTGACCGAACCCGAATAACCCACCCGAACCGAATCTTAATCGGGTTAAATAGGTCGGTTATTCAATTTTCGAGTTTCTTATTTGGTTTAAATGATACCCGAATAAGTATTTTGGTTTGGTTTACGGGTAGGATTCGTGCTTATTTAGGTAACCAAATAATCCAAATAACCCGTTTAATATATTTTGATTTGTTTATAATTATAACTAGAATTGTTTATATGTAGAATGTAAATATGTAAATACCCAATTTTGATACCCAAACCATTTAACCCGTTTTACCCAAATTACCCAACTCATTTAACCCGTTTAAACTACTTTATACCCAACTCATTCCTTTCCTGTCAAATTTCTTCACTTTGCATTTTGCAAGCCAAACAAAACCTAATCGTTCTTGCACATTTTTTATGTAGTTCGTACCCAACATAAAAACTGATATAAAGTATGTCACTTTCTTTGTAAATTTTCCAAAAGAAATGATCTAACATAAAAATTGCAACCAATATTTTATTAAACCCACTTCAAAAGTAGCCCCACCCCCACCTAAATAGCAGTTATAGACATTATTAATGGAGTTGTAAAAGAACACATTGGAGGACTTTTGTTGTTACTTGACATCCTAGCATATTACCATTTACCAGGGTGTTCTATAAACGTTTGTTTACATTTCATTTCTTAAATGACGTTTTTTACTGTTGAAAATGGTCTGTATATGCCATTGCAATGATATAAAATACAAAGACATAACTAAATTACATTTTAATAAACAATTCTTTTATTGGAAGATCAATGATATGATCAAACCGGATGAAATTTGAAGCTCAAACATCAAGCAACACGAGGAGCTTTGTAGTATGCAGGAACTGTTATGGGGAAAAACATTTGCCTAACTCCTTCCGACTTGATGATTGGGAAGATGATCCCAGATGCACCCTGCAACAATATTTCGATTTTCTAATGTTAAAAAGATGACGATGAATGATTTAAGACAATTAGGTGCTGTAGTGTGTGGAGAAGCTAACCGAGATCAGTCTAGCACCGAGCCATAACCGTTTCGGTGACGGGAATGGAATGAGCAAACGCCCAACACCGTAGATAGCCACAGCAAAGAAATGAAGAAACAGGACGAGTGGACGTGGGTTGAGTCCGGAAAGTAAAGATATTGGTCCTTCTGAGCATGTGCCTCCAAGGCTTAGATAATCGAAGCAAGCCTTGCGCATTTCTTTCCGGGCTGGATCAGGCGATGCACAAAATACCTTGTAGAGTGCACCAGCCAATGTGTTTATTGTAGATGATACCGGCTGCAGGAATAGAAGACCAAAAAACCCATTCGTTGGTTCTGTTCATTCCATGGAAAAAGTTCATATTTAATTTGCGAACAAATCTACTCATAACTTGCCTTTCGAAGAGTGTAGAAGCACTCGAGATAATTGCAAAGTGTAGGTGCATCATTGAGATTGCGTAAAGGTCTAAGAAGGTCACGAAGTAACACGATATCTGATAAAGCGACCGTCATTCCTCCTCCGGTTAACGGGTGTCGCATATTAAACGCGTCTCCCATTAGAAGTGCACCCGGAGTGGGCTGAGGATCAGCTGGCATGCTTCTGTTTGGCATTGTCCTGATGTTTCCTTTATCAACTGCTGCTACAAAAGCATCATATAACTCAGGTGGAATCTGAAAATTACCATATACAGAGTGGTTAAATCAGATATTAGCAGATGTATAGAAATTAGAAAATAGACCAAGGAAATAGGGATGGTGAATACCTGTGGTGCTACCACAGTTTTTAGATAGTTGGCCATTTCACCATTGGAAATGGAAGGCACCTTTTGTCCAGGGACATCGACCAAACAGCGAACCTCTGTGTTACTAATTGGATAAAACAAGATGGGTGAAGGATCTGCAAGGATAACGTGTCCATGGTTTGCATATGGAAGGTCAATGTTCTCCAACACCAGACCAACAAAGCAAGAAGGCACTTCTACCTGTTATATAAACAAATTCAAGTTCGTTTCAAGAAACATATACGATATTTAAAATCATGTAAAACTCAAGAGAATTACGGTTCAATGGGTTGAAGTTGCAACAAAAATGATTTGCATGAATACCTTCGGCTTGCAGAGAGAACGGCGTAGATTGGAAAAGCAACCATCACAAACAATCGTAAGAGGAGCGTATGCAGTCATCACTTGCCCATCCTTGGTTTTGTAGTAAACCCCTTGGACTGTTCCGTTTTTCTCAAGCAATGAAGTTACAGTCCCTTGTTCTAGTTTAACACTGACAAGTTAAATTAAGAAAGGCCTTTCATCAGTAACAAGAATATGAGTATGTATCGTTAGAGTCCTACTTGCTTTAAGACTTGACACAATAGTCAATTGGTGATCAAAATTAAGAATGAATATGGGGACATTGCAGTTAGCAGAGAGCTTGGATCAACATATCCTAGCCTCGACTCTAATCCTTCAGCTCACTGTACAATAAGACTGTCCAATTTTCAACAGGTCTAAAGTATCAGTATAAGAATTTGGTAAGTTTTCTTTCTGATTCCCTCATTACAGAAGCAATAGCTGTTTAAGGGATTGAGCTAATTTTCTACACTTTCCGTTACCTGTAGATTTCTCAATGTAAAACTTTTAAGTTTTGTTTTATGCTTCCACCTAAAACATCTGTGTTCAATTGTCTAATAGTTTCTCGTTCAACTAATATGATCTGCCTTGACACATGAATTTAGATAACATATATTCATGGAGGGAAAGAAACTATACTTAGGAAGAGATGCAGCTTTCTCCCTCATTCTTTGAATAAAACGTCCGTTGTGAAAGCTTCTTCCAGATATATCTGACTCGAACTTCTCCAAAGGATAAGAGAGTTTCGTGTTTCTACCATCCATGTAAATGGCATACCCAAAAACTTGTTGAGCCTCAATTCCGACCATACAATCTGCAACAAGTTGATAGTATTAGAAAAAAAAATAAGCAACTGACATCTGATCCCAAATTTTTATAGCTAGACAAGACATTATCAAATTTAAGATTGCAGAAGTTCCATAAGGCTTAGGAAAACAAATTGAAATATTACCCTGAAGACCTAACTCGATCAGCTTTAGATAGCCTCCTGGTTGTAGAAGTTCACCCACAATTCTGTCAGGCTCAGTCAAGTCCCTTTCAATCACATGCACTCGACGTCCATCCTGTTTAAGTCATGTCATGCAGTAGCATAAACGTCAACCCTGGTTTCAAGGTACACTGAAGCACTAACATACAGTCCTTCAATAGGCTGATTATAAAAACTCAACTATCACTTGAACAACGGTCAATTCAGGAAACTTTTGCAGAGTTGATTACTATAACCAGGCATTTTTGGATGTTGAAATTACCCAAACAAAAAGATTGTTATGTCAAGTACAATTTCTATATCATAATTAATTATACAGGATTAAGCACTTTCGTATGAATTGAAACTGGTAATTATTCTTTGCTTCTACCAAGTTTAGTCTTGTTGTCATCATGAGCTAACTATTGAGAAAAAACATATACACCTTTGAATCTTATCCTTCATTCGTGTATATGTGCTCTACTATTTTCCTTATGAAATTTGATAAAAGGTACTGTGAAAACACAATTAATGAAGGGACACATTTCTTAGGGCATTATTTGACGTGGACTTTTTGAATCTGTATTTTATTAGTTGACACGTCTTCTTATCAGATTGAGTGTCTAGCGAGAATTTACAGCCAAGCGTAATCCAGTGAGACAAATTGAAACAAAACTTAATATTTACGTATAGTAGTCCTCAATTGTAACGATGTATCTGTGTGGAGTTGTATCCAGATGCTAGTGCTGTACCGATTCTAAATATCATTCCAGGTAGAATATGAACGTGCAATAGTAACAAAACTATATTCCAAAAATACTCGGATTCAACACTCCAAAGTAAGAATCTAAAGAATAGCAAGTCGTAAAGTAAATGAAACTGAAGAATATGCATGATTTGTTGAAAATACAATAGTTATGGTTGAAACCACAAATTTCGAGCGACATATACCTAACGAGAAGCGTACGTAGAAGCAAAGATGTTTCTGTTAGAGCAAATGACGATTAGAAATGCGCGCACCTTTGCAAGAGTACAAGCGAGAGCAGCACCGGCAACACCGGCACCAACAATAATAACGTCAGTGCTTCCATCACTTTCCGGCATCTGAAATCCATCGTTACCGGAGTTGGCACCAGATTTCAACCCAATATCCTTGGATTTACGACGCGCTTTCACATTCGACCTTAAAATGTACAAGGAAACGAAGCCTAATAACAAGGCGGCGACAGCGGAAACAAGAAGATGATAATTCTGATGAATCAGTGTCGTCGGGAATCCAAGCTCCATGAAAGGTAAAGCTGAAGATGAAGAAAATCACAGGGGTTGTGAGCTCGCAGACGAGCTCTTGTGTTTCTCTCTCTAGATGCCTCTTTCACGTGTGGTACCTGTTGAGTTGGCGTTGGGTAGAGCATTTAACCAACTCGGCCAGCTTATATAGTGTGCTTTTAAGCCTTGAAAACAATTTCATAAGTTTACACTTTTTTTAAAGGAAAATTGCACTAAAAACCTCAAAATTGTTAGTTTTTTGTGATTAAAACTTCAAACCATTTTTTATTGCATAGAAAACCAAAAACTAACTAAAAATCAGTAAATCAAGGTTTTATCAATAAGTAACCGGTTGAAACCGATTATTAATCCTACGTGGACTGATAAATAATCTACGTAGAGTAAATATTAGTTGTTGAAATCGCTTTCTAAGTATTACACATTCATTTAAACCCCCGTTGATGATGTAATCCCGCTAAAAATTACAATTAAAAATTATCAACGAGGGTTTAAATGATATGTAATACTTGACATCCGGTTTTAATAATTAAAATTTATTCCCCATAGGTTATTTACCGGTCCACGTATGATTAATAACTGATTTCAACCGGTTACCCATTGATAAAACCTTGATAAACTGATTTTTAGTTAGTTCGGGGTTTAATAATGCAACGAAAAATGGTTTGAGGTTTTAATCACAAAAACTGAAAAATTTAGGGTTTTTTTTGCACAGTTATCTTTTTTTTTCAAAGCTTTTTACTGTTTATCTTTTTACCTAGTTTATCAACCACGTTAAATATTTTTAATATAAATTAATATAATATAAATAATATTTTTTTAATTTATTGATATAAATTAATATTTTAAGTTATATATGATATATATTTTATTATAAATTGATATTTATAGATTAAAAAAATAATAGAATGTATTTATCTAGCTAAAAATAATAAATTGTATTTATCATTTATTATTTATAAATTAGAAAATAACATAGTGTGTATATATCTTTTAAAAATAATAAATTGCATTTATCTTCTTTTATTTATGATAATAATCAACGTTACCTTTTTTAATGTTTAAGGTAACCAAATTTAATTTTAATAGAAAAAAGATCAAACTTTTATTTTTTATCATTTATTGTAATTGGTTTATTTTTATATGTTGAAAAAACAAATGCTCGGTTACCTTTATTGTTAAAAAAATAAAAGTTTGATTTTTTTTTAAAAAAAATGAAACTTTTGAAAATTTTTTTGTTGCAAATATACTTGGTTACCTAAAACAGTAAAAAAAAAGTTAGTTACCTTTTTTGGCAATTAACCCTTGTAAATATAATACCTTTTTATGTAATTTGTCTTTTGTAAAAGAAGTGAAATATTTTCTTTAATACATTATTTAATAAAACATTCATCGATTAAAAAGTAAAAAAAAAAAAAAAAACGTTAGTTGGCAAGAATAACAAAATCATATAGCTATACCAAAATCACACCAATCTGTAAAAAGTAAAACTATAAATTCTCACATGTCCAAGGATCCACGCTATATTAATTAATAGTCAAAAGAGCTTATTTGAAGTCTTGAAGATTAAAATATTGCTACATTTGTTGTTAGATTTTGATCAAACTTAACGTATATAATCTATGGAGTCAGTCCAATCATTCTTGGAGTCTCGGACAAAAACTTAAAGAGGGTCCTAAAAATATATATGTATATTCAAAATAAGCAAAATTCAAGTAAAAATGATAAATAGACAATAAAAAAACTTATACTTGTATAATGTTAAAACTAAAAAATTTGCTAGTCAATGATCTTGTTTAACGTTTATAGACCTAAGTATATAATCATAATTTTTTTGAGAATGGACCCATATGATTAATAGGCATTAAGCGGTTACCCGTGTTAACATTGCTTAGAACAGACCTTGATATAATTTATACAAATAGCAAATGTTAAAAAAACATTAGTGATAGTAACACGGACAAATCTATATGTTAGTGTACCAGTTTAAACATGTAATAACACTGCTATAACTTCTTGATTTCATGACCGTGTAATAAATGTCTTTTAATTCTTTGCTTATTAGGTAAGAAAATATATTCCAATAAATGAAAGAAAGTTTTACGTCAAAAAAATTATTTCTTTTTTCTTTAGCCAACTAAACATGCAAAATAATGAAATTTTGATTCAAATTTTACAGTGAAACAAACAAGCCCTTTAAGATTTGATAATTAGTTAAAAAAAAAAAAGTAACTATATATAAAAGCTATTGTGTTTTCCCTTTTAGGAACGAAGGAAGTCTTCTTTACGCTAATTTTAGTTATTTGCTTATTAATCAAATCTTTTTTTTAGTTGTAAAGTAAAACATTATCTAAACAAATAAAGTAAGCCAAAAAACATGCATACACATATATTTACTAATTAAATGTCATAAATTTTTGTACGCATATAACAAAGATAAAAGATAAGAAATAACATGAAAGACGAAAATTAAATTACAATTGGAATAAAAGACTCAAGGTTATTGTCTAATATGATTCCCTTAAAACATATTCAGATCTATTTCTCTAGATACAACAACTAAAACAATGTGTACTGTCAGAATTACAAACTTGCTTGAAACTTTTGTCGTAATTTTTTCTGTACTTCAATCTGGAAATTTGCGACAAGACTCTTAAAGTGTGTAGGAGTTTTCGTAACTTTTTGTTATTTTTGTATGATGATTCTTTTCCTATTTTT
Source organism: Centrapalus pauciflorus (assembly GCA_020465985.1). NCBI lineage: Eukaryota > Viridiplantae > Streptophyta > Magnoliopsida > Asterales > Asteraceae > Centrapalus > Centrapalus pauciflorus. Next base: position 1,162,550 of record JAANYP010003966.1, read on the forward strand.
TTATAGGAGATGATTAGAATCAAACTTAAAACAACAAATTATTTTTTTTTAATTCTAATAAAAAGATTTAAAAATATAATATTCTTATAACCTTATAAACAATTAAACATTAATAATTCTGTCATCAAAAGGGGTGGCAATTCTGACCTATCAAACAAACGGATCAAACGAGTTGACGACCAGAATATAAAAATATACATAATATTGATTTTTTTTTCTCAAAAAAGAACTTGATTAATACCTCAATTTTTTGAATTTCATTTTTTTTTTAAATTTACATTCAAGCTTAACTTTTTACCATTGGTTATTTTGACACTCCCATCCATTTAACCAATTGTGTCAAAATTGTCACTTCTAATCAAACCATATACTTGTAACAAAACAGTCATATGTTGTCCAGCTACGAGTCACTGACCAGCTTCAACATGCAACGCTGATCAGTGCCAGCAACCAACCTTGCACGAACCTAAATTTTCAAAGCTGCATTCGTGTTCACAGATGAGAATACTTACAAGTTCAACGGAAAGATCTTATTGATCAAACCCAAATAACATTTTTAAGTGCTTGGAAATTTTTTAATACGTCAACTTATAATAAATCCATCGTTTTAATTTATAGAGTCGGTATAAAACAATGAATTGATGGAATCTAAAAATTTAAAACAATATAATTTCTTTTTTGTGGAAGGGAATGCAGATTACGAGGGATCTCAACATTTTCCATATGTATATAGTGTTATGTGGTGGGACGGTACACACGTTTTCTTTACGTATGATGGTATGGATGTGTCTATATATGAATCTATGATATTTTTTCAAAGATTAATTTTTGTGTGTAGAAATATTTAGACTTTTTGGATCGTTAAAATAAAATTGGTTTATATAAGTCAAAAATAAATTCTCATGAATTTATTAGTTGTTTGTATTTTTTCGATTAATTATGAAGGAAGTGAATGTGACCGTACGTCTTGTAACTTCAAGTTGAGAATTTAGGTGTGGAAAGAACACATACAATAATTGTATATTGTTTAATAAAGGATAATTCGATATGCAAACCCCCTCAATTGCTAATCACATCCCCTTCTTAATGTGAGAGGAGATTAACTTTTAATCATTGGGTCTCACGTTATTAACAAAAATCATGTGAGTAAGAGGGTGTAAGATTAGTAAAAATTAAGAAGATGAGGTGTACATATACCAATACGCTTACTGTATAGGTTCTTGTATGTTCTATTAATTTACGCACATGCATTAGGCATCGGGTTAGGTATACTAATTATGAACATTCTAATATAAAAGCTAAAAAAAATTCATTGGTGATCGATAGGGATATTGATTGACCAATAGTTATCATTTTCCTTAGATGAGTAAATTACAAAATGGTCCCTGTAGTTTGCTAAGAGTTATGAAATGATCTCTCAACTAATTAATTACTTTTAATTTTAGTACTCTTAATAATTTTTAGGGTAAATTACAATTTTCGTCCCTGTGGTTATATATAAATTATGGTTATGATCCTTTTCACGTCGAAATTACAATTTCAGTATATATGGTTGCCGTTTTGTTATGCTTTTAGTCCTTTGACCAATCATTTTTTTATAAATGACCATTTTGCCCTTTAAACTTTGTTTCACTTTTGGTCCCTAACTAATTACTTTTTTATATATATTATTTTAATTACTTTTATCCTATTATTATTTATTTGATATTTAGTTTTTTTTTTATTGTTACAAATTTACTAAAGTATTATTTTTTAATATGTTTTCTTTTACTATTATTATTATTTATTTATTTATATGATATGTTTTTTATTAATTATTACAAGAATTTAATTAAAATACTTTTACACATATGGATTTGTATAGTAATAAGTTGAATTATTATTAATATTACAATTAAGTTCAATTATTTATTCAACTATATATACATCTATTTTTAAAAAAAATTATTAAATTTTTATAGAACTAATAATTATTTATATATATATTTTATTTGTCTTTTCCTATATTATATATTACTCATAAAAATACTTACTTATCTTTAATTTATTTATTTTGTTAAGTGAATCTAATTTAATTTAACTTAGAATACATACATACATACATACATGTGTGTGTGCACGCATATATATAACGTTTTAATTAAATATATAATTTTTTAAACTAAAAATTTTTATATGTATATAAACTGCATATGTTTAAAGGTATTTAAACTTAACAAAATATATAAGAACCCAACATATTATATGTATAAATTTAATTAATTTGTTAAATTTTGTAATAAATTCATATGTAATTTTTGTTATGCTTAATGGATTAATACGTTGAACATTTGTTATTTATATGAATATTAACTTTATAAAATGAATAAATTAGAATGGATAACACATCAAATAATATATTTTGTTAAGTGAAATTACATTGAACATATAATGTTTATAAAAATATAAAAAATTTAAATTAAAATGTATAAATTAATACATATATGTATAAATTTGGACAAAAATATGAACAAAATTGTAAGTATTTATATAACGTAATATAAAGTAGAGACAAAAGATAAATAAATTAAATGATAAATAGTCAAAACTTTATAAATGAAAAGTAATAAAATAACTAAATACCTTTTAAAAACTAAATATATAAATAGTTCAATGTATGTTAAAAAAAATTTTATATGTAATAACAATATTAATAATATTAATAACAATAATTAACAACAATACAATATATTAAATTTAGTCACATAAACATTATTTTCAATTAACACTACTTATTCATGTAAATACTTAAACTATAATAAAATAATAATAATACTAGTATTACTAATGTCAAATAAATAATGAAAATAAGACATGTCCAATAATTTATTACTTTATTTAAAATTTAATTTAATAGTAATAATAAGAAATATATATTAAATAAATTAATAAAAAAGAATAATAAATCATTAAGAAAAATGAAATATAAAAGAAATATTTTTGAGGGACCAAAAGTGAAATAAAATGAAGGGGTAAAATTGTCATTTTTATAAAAATTCTGGATAAAGGGACCAAAAGCATAACAAAACACCAACTATAAGTACTGAAATTGTAATTTTATCGTGAAAAGGACGGTAACCATAATTTTTATATAAGAACAGGGACGAAAATTATAATTTACCCTAATTTTTATTTTTGGATTTAAAGCTAATTAGTTAATAACAAATTATGATTTTAATTAGATATACTTAAACCTAATATGGATATATTAATTAGTATATTTGGTTTTAACTATTTCTGTTTTAATATATTAATTAGTTTTTTGGTTTTAAATTTAATTTGTTAATCAAATAAATTACTCTTATCATTTAACTAGTTAAGTAATGGATTATGATTAAAATATTTAATTATTTAATGAATTTATACTAACTCAATCAATCTATTAATTAAAAATTGAGTAGCTTAATTAGTAACCTAACCCAAATCGTCAAATTGGTTTTAAACACATACAAATTAGACATTAAACACTTATAAATTAGAGTTTGAGCACGGATGGTAGCGCAACCATGTAGAAGAAAACGCGACAGTCTGACAATGGCGCAACCATGTAGAAGGTGTCCTCAGAGAAATATAGGCAATAGATGTCGTAGCGAATGAGAAGAATCAAATATTCATAGTTATCGATCAAAGATTGAGATGCTCTAAAACAAACCAAAACATGTGCTAGACCTTGAACCCACACATGATACCCGATTTAGGGTTTTCAAACCCTTTAAAGAAGGAAATAAGGTAAGTGGCTTGTGTCTGCGGAAGGAGAAGCAGTGGTGGCTGATTGGTCTGGTCAATTTGAATCAAGCTTGTTCCTTGGTGCTTGATCTGGAACCCATATCTAACCTAATCAATTTAGGGTTTTCATAACCTTTTAAAATAGGAAAAAAGAACTGATGCTCGTGAGCATTGTTGGCAGTTGTTGAAGCTAGCAGATGACAAAGTAGGGTTGGTAGCTAGTTGTCGTTACGGTAAAGGAGTGGTGGTGGTGGTAGAGAGAGATATAAGGATGAAGATGGTGTTGTTCATGGTGGGTTGGAGTTCGAGAGTAGAGGAGGTGTTTGTGTGTAATTGCCGGAGATGGTGGTGGTTGTGCGGAAGAAATCTAGAGTTATCAAAAGGAAAGAGAGTGTTAAAAGTATATGAAAAATTCGAGATGGTGAGTTAGAGAGAAGGAAAAGAAACTACGAATGAAAAATAATATAATTAAATGTTTAGGGATTAAATTTGTAATTTAAAAAGGGGTAAATTGGTCATTGTAAAATATTTAATGGAATGAATGTTAAAGCTAATGGGCGAAGAACCATTTATGCAAGCAAAAAATGTTTTAAGGGATCGTTTATGCAACTTTAGAAGTTGAATGACCATTTTTCGTAATTTTGACAAACCACATGAATCAATTCTGTAATTTACTCTTTCCTCTAAATCTTTAATAAGTTTTGGTAACAAATTATTATTGATGTAATAACTGAATATTATTATTGACTACAATATGTTATATTAGATCTCAATAATTTAAGTGCTTAGACAATTGAATGATAGATTATGAACTTATGATGGACCATATTGAATCTCAACAACTTCTGATTGTTTACATACACATACACATACACATACACATACACATACACATACATATACATATAGATATATATATATATATATATATATATATATATATATATATATATATATATATATATATATATATATATATATATATATATATATATATATATATATATATATATAGGGGTTCAATGGAGAACCTCCATGCATCGAAAAACATCAAAGAACCTTCATGCACCACCACAAATGCATCACAATTTCCGCGTGATGTATCATTATTTCCACGTGATACATCAAATTCCCACGTGATGCATCGACTTCCACGTGATGCATTACGATTTTCTAACGATGCATTGTGGTTCTCCAAGGTTCTTCGACGCATAAACACTATAATGTTTATATATATAAGACATCAACTTTACTTGTTCAAGATTTCAGCATGACATGTGTCTACAGATTGCGTAGATGCATACAAGTCTTATGATTTTTACCTCTAGGATCCATGATTTATACAAGCTAGGCCGGGTAGGAGTCAGACTAAAAGTATGAAAGCATGCATGCTTTTCATTCCATCCTTGAAGAGATGAAGCTATTTTTTTTGTAAACCTACTTTTGGATCCGATCTTCCATGCTATATGAGACGGTACTTTATGTTTGTTTTTAAAAAAATTAAATGTTTAAATTCATTTTCATGTCTGCAGTTAGAATAAAATATCATTCTACTTGAAAATATAAATGCTCTAAAAGAAATTATTGCAAAAAACAAACAAAGCTTAAGTTCACTTCTAATTTTCATCCTATATGTTTATTTTGGATACAATTTAACTGGTTGTAAATTAAGGTTCTTCAAGAAGAATGCAAATCCTTATAAGATTGTTAAATTTTCAATCACATGCGTACAAAGCCAATAATAAACTATTTTTATCAAAAATTCCAACAAGATCAATGGCTTAAGATTAAAATTTTTATAAAAAAATAAAGTTGATAAACAACGTTGAGTTAAACGAAATCGTTAATTTATTCATTTATTAGTCTGACAAAGCTACAATGCAAAAGAATGTATGCATGCATAATTTGAGGGAAAAAAAAACAGTAACTGTGGAGGTAATCTATCTATAGATACCATCAAAAGAGTAACTAAATGTCACATTACATACTCTCATTTAATTTGCCACATGTCGCTCTCTCCTTTTGCCACGTCAGTTACTGATTTTACTTTTAAGATTTAAAGCAAATCAAATCTATGTAAATCTAATATAGATTAATCTAATAACTAACTAACTAAAATTAAGAAAACTTTATTATTCATATAATTATTATATAACTAAAATTAAGCAAACTTTATTATTAATATAATTATTATATTATACATATAAATATCAATTTCTAAAAGGGTTCTGTTAAACGCACACCTCCCATTTTTTTAATCTAATTACACACCCACCCCCTTAGTTAATTAACTTAATTATTACTTAATGATGTGGGACCCATCAATATCTAAAATCTTATTATTTTTTTTGAATTTAATAATGGTGGGACCCAAAAATTTATAAACAACACAGCCCCCCATTTGTCAATTCTATATAATTATTTTTGTTTTTTAGTGGGTGGGACCCACAATTTCTTGATAACACCCCCCCCCATTGTCAATTTTACATAATTTTTTTTATTTTTTTATACTTTATGAATTATTATGTCGGGGTTTAAATTATAAATTTTGAAAGAGTTTAGGGGTATAAAATGTAAATATCAATTCTATATATATGTATACTCGAACGATTGATTCATTTATTCATATAAGTGATACCGTTGAGAGTTTAAGTGTAAATTTACATTTTCAATTTCGTACATTCGTAGTATGGCGAGCAGTGAATGTTATGTTGTGGATAATACTGAAGCATTCTCGACTGTCGAGGTTTGTTTTTTAACTGCATTGTAAATATATTATTACGCAATTAAATGTTTTAAAATAGATATTATCATCTTTACCATGAGCATTTGACTAAACTACATTATAAAATAGGTTTTAACCATGTTTATATATTGAAACAGATGATGGCTAATGGTACGTAGCTTAGAATTTGTAACCACTTTTGCTTATGTTTATAAATCGTTAGTTTATTAAATTTTTGGATACAGATTTTAACAACGTTAGACTTGTTTTCATAATTGTTTTTAGATAATTTGTATTTTACCATTTGACCTATTAAATATATTACGTGAACAAAGTCACCAACTAATAGTAAAATGCTATTATTATTTATTGGATTCTTTCAACATTGAAGAGTGGAGTTATTTTCACCACTTATGAGATAAGTTGGTAAAATCTCCAACACATGCTGGCTACATACAAAATTATATGGATCTCGAATTGTTTTTAAAAAATAAACCAGGTATCATTCTGTACGTTAATGCGTTAATTAAATTAATAAATTTCTTTCATTTGTGGTTTTAATATATTTTCTTATTATTTCAGGTGTACTTGTTTATCTAAATGACACCTGGCTGAAGCCCTATAAAGAAATGTTTGTATCAGCATGGATTGACAATTATCTCACATACGGTAACGATACAACTAATAGGGTAGAGAGTCAACATGCTTCTTTAAAAAGACTGTTGAACTCAGCACAAAATAAGTTAGACCAAATTGTCAAAAAAATAGAAGATATAGTAAAGTTGCAAAACACTGCAATAAAAGAGAAATTAGAAAAGTGCAAAACAAGACAGGTACATAAGATGAATTATCGTAAGATGCAACAATTTAAATTTTTGATTGGAAATGTTTCTATAGATGCTCTAGAAAAAATTTATACCGAAGTACAGTGACTTAACAGTATTGAAGATTTAACTATCGATAATTGTGGGTGCCAATTGCGTAGAAGTCATGGGTTACCATGTGCACATGAGTTAGCATTTTATGGGAATGCCAACATTCTCATTCCACTTGATGCACTGGACGTATTCTGGAGAACTTTGGCACTTGACACACCCATAACCACAGAAACAGATGAAGTCACGTGCGATGCTGAAGTTGAAACTTTTAAAACGACCTTTGCGGAACAACCAACAAGAGAAAAGAAGTTAGGGATGCTGCAAAAACTAAAGTCAATTTTTGAGTATGCACCTGTTGGCGAACCTTCATTCCAAAAAAGCACTCGTGGTCGGCCAACATTAAAATCCAAAAAAAACAAACAAGGTATACCACCGCAGGCTCCTATACCGCAAGAAAGTCGTAGACATAGTTGCTCTACCTATCGACCAATGTCATTTGAACCGAATGAGCAACAAATGTCTACCAAAGGGAAACAAGTTCAGCAGGAGCATGATGTTCCACCTTTAGAGGCTCGGAGACACAGTTGCTCAACATATACGCCAGATCCATTTGACTTGAACGAACAACCAACGATGTATGAGGTTCCGAATCTATTTGACTTGAACGAGCAACCAACAATGTATGAGCATCTGAATCCAAAATACGGTGAATACGGAATTTTTCCTCAAGATCCATTTTGGAATAGTTTAATTAGTGACTACCAACCACCGTCGCACAGTCAATACTTTAATCATGAGCAACCATTCCAGGTAATATTTATAAATAATTTATTTATTTAGTTTCTATAGTATCTATTAAATTAATCTTATTTTTTTTTGTAAATGTTAGGATCCAGCAGCCTCAATGTATGGTCAACATATTCATGGCGATCCACCACAACACGGAAATTCTTATACACATCCCGACCTTTGTGAAATTCCATCATTTTTTCAACCGTATGTCACTGGAATAGAAGATGTTGTTGGTGATGGAAATTGTGGTTTTCGATCAATAGTTGTTGCTCTTGGTCGACCTCAAGATGAATGGCGGGATATTCGTCGTGAATTATTGGAGGAGTTGCGTAGCAATCCAAATGGATATCAAATTTCTATGGGTGATAGCTACGCTGTTGTGGAACGTTCTCTCGATTATTACCGTAACGGTTTTGCACCAATACATCACTGGATGAAAATGCCTGACACTGGTGTCTTGATTGCAAACACATACAACTGCATTGTTGCTTTTTAACAAATCCAATTAGTTACACATTTTCTCCGATTTGGAAAAAGCCACGGGCGCCAGAACTAAATCAATCGATAGCAATTGCATTTGTTCATGGAAATCATTTTATAAAAGTGGATTTGCAAGAGGGACATCCAATGCCAACACTTGCGGGACATTGCAGATCTGCAAAAGAATGGAAAAAAATGTACAAGAATCAACTATTGCCATAATATTTTATGTAATAAATTCATTTGTACAAAGTTGGTTAATTTTTATTTTTTTTTTGCAGTTATCGCTAAATTTTAATGTATTTTAATATTAAGATTTTTTTAAAAAAAATTAAATTCTAATCATAGGGGGGTGTATAATTAGAAGGGGGTGTGTGTGTGTGTTTATAAAAGTCAAATCAATCTATAATTATATAATTATTATATCATCATTATTACATTTATATATTAAAATTAATTTAAATAAATCAAATCATGCAATGATTTGCTAATGATTAATGTAATTAGAGGGGGGTGTATAATTAGAAAATGTGGGGGTGTATATTTATCATCACCCTTTCTAAAATTAACTCATGTAATACATAGGTAATAACCTAGTTGTAATACAAAAACAAACAAATAATATTGAAATTCTGAGATATATGGTTACTGATTTCACGTAATAGGGATATATCTCCATTTTTATGATGTTATCATGATAAAAACACCAAGCACGTTTTCTTTGTGATCGACGTTCTTCTTGAAAATGTTGAGGAAATAGCTTTTTCCATTGCAAAAATTTTTTACTTATAAAGTAATTACAAAAATCGTCCTTACGATTTTAATCGAAATTAAGAAACTAGGCCTACGTACGATTTATTTATTCCACTTTTGGTTCTTATTTTCCTTGTTTTGTTGTCATATTGGTCTCTCTATCGCTAGACGTCCATTATACTTAATTGTTTACTCACCCGTGTATTACGTAGATAATTTTAACACATAATTATTCATATAAAAATATATACTAACTAAAACTTAAAACATAAAGATATTAAATTTTATTTAAAAAAAATACAAGAATGGTATTAATTTTATTTGTCATTAAGTATAATTTTTCTACGTTTCTAAAAATATATGAACAGTAATTGTTATTTTGATGATTCTTTTAAACTTCGAATTGTATTGTAATTATTAATTATTCAAATATTTAGATTTAATTTTATTACAATTTAAATTAGATTTAGATGAACATGGTATTTTCTTAAATATGAATGTAATGTGTTAATTGATGGTGATAACACATAGATTCACGAGAAATAGATAGAGTTGTCTCTTTATTAGTATTTACTAGTTTATATACCTGTGTATTATGTAGACTTAGTATATAGTTGTTTATATAAAATTTATATGAATAAAAATCTATAATATACAAATATTATTTTTTTAAAAGATGTAATATAATATATTTATTTTTCAAAAACTATTGTTCTATAGCATATCGAATAAAATATGTGTGTGTATAAGTATGTGTGTGTGTAGTATGTATGTATAATAATTGCTTTTTTATCATCCTTATAATTTTTTTTATTATATTATAATTACTACTATATTAACCCATGTATTAAATGGGTTAATCCAAAAATGTAATCTATAAAATTTTATTATACTTTTAATATGGTTAATAATAATATAATAAACAGTCACAATGATAAATGTTATACATTTAGGTTTAAAATTACACGGTCATGTATTCAGATTTGAATAAAATAAACTTAAAGATTAATTTAATATAATATTCTATATATAAACGTTTGTTTACGTTAATAACTAAATAAGAAACATATATAATATATGTATAAAGGTTTGTTTACAATAATTACTAAAAGTATAGTTTTAAAAGTCAAATCTTAAAATTATAAATATATTACACATATCAATAAAAGGTTTTGTCAAGTGTCTTCTTAAATATACAATACATGTCATCTATTTATTTTTTTATTTGTATAGATAAATAAATGATTATTTACCCTTTTAGTAATCACACTTTTTTTTTTCTTTGAGTTTTTTAAATAATTTCATTTATGATCCTCAAGTCAAATTTAATTTGTGTTAGTATATTAATTTTTTTTATTTCCACCGCTATACATTATATTTATGTATTAGATCACTACATTATTACTCTTACTATTTTAATTTATATTTATAACATATAATAATAATATTAATATTAATATTAATAATAATATTAATAATAATAATATTATTATTAATAATAATACATCTAAAACATTAAATTTGACTTAGAAAGCCTCAAGGATTGAAAGTATGATTACATATTTACATTGTTATAAATTTACCAGATGTTCAACGATGGAATCAAAATGGCAACGAAGTAGTGAAAAAAGAGGTTAAATTATCAAAAGTGTAATATATAAATTGTAAGGATCAATTTCATAATTTCAATTAAACCATTATGACCATTTCTGTGATTTCTCTAAATTATGTCATAGGTTAAGGACAAAAAATTAACGAATTTCTAATTAAATTATAATGCTTTTAAAAACACGTTATATTATGATATGAGAAAAAGATACAATTGGTTACCTTTTTGTAATTAACAATTGTAACAAATTTTGGGTTAATTAGTTTAGACCCACATATATAATAGATACGGATCGAATGACATTCGCTTATTTTAACCATTACTTCAAATAAATACGACTTTGTTTGACTTTTGGTTTCAAAAGGTCGATGCTTGATATTGTTTTCATATTTGGGCTTTAACCCATTATTAATTTGGTTAAACTTTTTGAATAAATGGGCCATAAAGCCCATAGTTATATAACTGAACTGGACCCTTCTTTTATAATAAACCCGGGCCACGGCAGATTCACGAATCGGATGCGACGATTTCCAACGGCTAGTTGCAGACAGCCAACTACTTCAAAAATCAAACAGATCGGCGCAATTGTAACAAGAATTCAACAGCTACATTTCTCTCTCTATAGATCGATTCCTTTTCTGTCGGAGAAAAATGGAGGAGCAAAGGCTTCAATCGGTGCCGGAGGTGATCGACGGCGAGATGATAGGGGAAACAGAAACGAGCATAAAAAACTCAGAGGTGAATAAGGAAGAAGTTACAAAGGAAGAGGATGACGAAGAGTTCTATGAAAGGATTGAAGCACCAAAGTTCGTTGATTTCACCAAACCCTACACCTTCCGAACCGATGATCGCTACTGGTTCTGCGCCCGTGTTGGTACGTCATTGGAAATTCTCAGTTCATGTTGTGGTATAAATCTATGGTTGTGTAACTTTTTGGATGCAGTAGATAGCAGCAATTGTTCAAATAAGGTTTTTGTTTGTCGGTTCTTAGTTCTCGTCCTAGTAATTTAGCTGATGCTCGATAAAATTTGAGGCTTACACCTTGACTTCACTGAAATATCCATCATATTGGGTTAGTAGAAGCCCAAGAAACCACTGCATTAAAGAATTTAGTGGTCACTTATTCTGAGTCTAAATACATCAATTAATGCATCTGAAATTTCATAATTTGAGTTTTTCAAGTAGCAGACCAGCTCTACTTTGTTAAATTAGATCATTTATCCATAGTGAGATGCAGAAACTCTGTCAGTTGTGATTAGATTAGATGAATGGTCGTTAAGCAGGTTTATAACTTGAGTCTACTAGATGAACTATGCCTTGTTTGTTACTTCTGTAATAAGATCCGGGTTTGTATATTGGAACTTGAATTATGTTATGTATCTGCAGAATGGGATGTGAAATAGTTTGGGTTTATGTTCAGATTTGTTGATCTGCTCAAGTGTCAATGATCCTTGATTTAGTCAAATTATCGTGATCCAAACTGTGTCCAGGTTGTGACAGAAAGCACGAAGAGGAAATAGACCCCGAAGAGATCTCTAAAAACTTTGTTCTCCGGGTGAGTGCTTCTCTTTTTGTTGCATTAACTATATGACCGACTACGTGACCAAATATACTAGAAATGTTCCAATAGGTTTTGGCTGCAAGAAGTCCAAACATTAAGCTTCGGAAAGCACTGAATGGAGAACGCTCGAGGTGTGTACTTTTTAGGCTAAAATTTCCTTTTAACATAATTAAGACAGACTCGGATGCTAACTTGGTATTCTTTTTCTTTAGCATAAAATGTCCACTTTCAGCTCCTGCAAAACCTTCCAAGCCCAGGATACCAAGGTTTGCCATTGTTTCTTCTCCAATTTCTCACAAGATAGGTGACCCACAAAGCAATATCAGACCTCGTTCGAAAGTTGGTTCCACCCCAGTGGCCAAGTCAAGGCAAGTTGCTGCCAAGTACATGACAACACCAAGGCACAAACAGTGTCCTCCGAATTCCAACTCCTTTCGAAGTGCTCAAAATCCAAAGACATCCACTGTTGATGTGCCTAATAGAACAGTAGCAAAGGCTCTCGTTTTTCACACCCCGAAAAAGGCTATCAGTCTTAAAAAGTCCGTTGAGTTGCATATCCCTCTGAGAAAGATCTGTGAAGGGATGAAGAAGCTTGAGATAGCAAGTCAAAAAAAGACATCAAAGTGCATTAAAAGCAAACCCACAAAGTCAGAAACTGAAGATTCCTCAAGAAAGCAATTACAGATTTGCAAAGGTAACAAAAACTCCAAGGAACTGGTACCTTCCAAGACTACAAAAACTCAGAACAAGAAGATCCCGACTTACAAATGTCAGATTTTGCATAAGCAAGTGATGCAAAATGAGTCAGATGACATGGATATTGATGTGAAATTAAGGGATGGTTCTACATCTGAACTTACTAAGAAAAAAGAGAGTTTGCAACCCCAAGAAACTTCACATGTCAATGTGAAATTGGGGGATGGTTCTACATCTAATTTTACCAAGGAAAAGGAGGATTTGCAACCCCAAGAAATTTCGGATGTCGATGTGAAATTGAGCGATGGTTCCACGTCTGATTTTACTAAGAAAGAAGATGAGCCGGACCTGCCAGAAACTTCCAACATTTCAAATTCACATGCTCTGACAATTGAAGCGAACAGTTTGCCTAATTTAGAAGATAATAAAGAGAATATGGGAATTTCTGAAGATCATTCCATTGAAGTAGTGACGGGACCTGGGAGTGAACAAACGGATGATGATTGTAAAGAAAATACTATGAATCCTGAAGATAATAACAGGTATGATGTTGATCAATCATAAGGTTTAGTTAATTCATGCCCTGTTCAATGCCTTTATGCACATCACAATGCTTATTATTTTTGCACACAGAATTAACAACCAGCCGTTGGGGAATAAGATTCTTGGCAAGGAGACACATAAAAAGAAAAAGGTTAGATACTCAAATTATCCTTGTTAAATAGTTGCATTAATCCTTTTTGGTTCAAGTGGTTAACCTTGCAAATCCGTAGGTTGTACAAACACTGGACAAGAATGGTGGTCCTGCAGTGGTGAAATACAAAAAACCGAAGCCTACCTCCATCAAGCCTTTTAGGCTTAGAACTGATGTAAGAAAATTCCCTATAAGTTCATGATTATGTTTTCTTCCATTCACAATCTTATATAAGTCATGGGTTTCTTTAGGAAAGAGGGATTCTTAAAGAAGCTAATCTGGAGAGGAAGCTTCATTTTCCTGCTACTGAAAAAGATGTTGTGAAAGATACAAGTGTGATAAAGAGGAAATATCAGATTCTAGTGAGTTCTCCTTTGTAAATGTTAATTAACAACCTCAGGCAAAGTAGACAAGTCTTTCTTATATTTTATGGTTTTCGTTGCCAGAAAAATGAGAAGTTTTCCACTGAACATAGTAAAGATAATGATTCTAGAGAAAATTGTGGAAAAGAATCAGGTGGAATGGGATCAAATCCAGTCCGTAGTACTTCACGAAAACGCCCTGAATCAACACAGCTAAGGACAAGATCACCTTATCTTCAGCAACAACCTCAAGGGTAAGCATATGCCATAATAATAGTCGCAAAACGGTTCTTGAACTAACAAAAGAAATAAAGAACTCAATGCATTTTTAATGGATTTTGTACATGCAGGGTGGGTTCACCTAAAAAGCTAAGGAGACCAGGTCCACAACTGTGTGTAATAGAGGAGAAATCTTCTAAGTTAACGAGAGATATTATGGTGGTAGAGAACAACAACACTAGATCGACTTCTGCAAGATCCACATCACGAGGAAAGCGGCCTTTGACCATTGCCAAAGAACCAAAGTTTCACAGCTCACATCTGCCAAGGAATTGCACCAAGAAAATTGCTTAATGTGGTGTTCATAATTGCAGTGTTTATGTTGTATGTAAGATCAATCTGTTGATTTTGTCAATCATTCATTGAATTTCACTTTTTTCTCTCCATGGGATTTGGGATTTTGATTAAAGATTTCTTGTAGCCAGTATTCAATTATGGCGCTACAAAAGTTTTAGTAGCCCATTTACATTTCTCAGTTACCTGATTGACTTGTGTGCAGAAATTGTATTTGATATTGGAGTACATTGAATGGTTTATAATTGCAACTTAGACCCAAACAATGCAAACAGGCGAAACGGAAATGAACAGAAGCTTTATGCCTTTGTTAGCATGCGGTAATTTTTAAACTTATTTTTCAAAAAAATACCCTAAATAAAAAAAACTTATTTTTCAAAAAGTAACCATTTGTTACGTGATACCCTCCCGTTTTAGACACATTCAACCATTGGTTGTTTTCGTTAATTTTACATTAATGTAACAAGTTTGTCGTTAATGTAACAAGATCATCATTAGCATATTAACAAGGACATGCATCATAAATTTAACATACTCTTTATTTGTCCAGATTTTCCATCTTTTAGCATCTGCAGTCAATGTTTTACAAGTTTCCGATACATCCTATTTTGAAGGCTTATTTTTTTAGAGAAATTTGTCCGAACCGTACAATTTGTCCAGTTTTGAAGGCTTGTTTTTGAAGGTTTATAAATGAAAAATGAGTTTGAAATTTGCCCAGACTGTATAATTAGTATCTTTGAAAATGAGTTTTGAAGGTTTATAACCGAAGGATATAGGATAGTGAGTGGTTAATTTTACATTAGTCGTATGAGGCACAAATCTAGTTCCTCGTAACTTCTTTTGATTAGTAATGTGTTAAATAAACATAATCGCTTTAAAGTGTTTCCCCAACAAAAGGGCATTTATCATAGTATCAAAGTGTTTGTAATATAGATTAAAGAGATGGTAATATCAATTGCTTGTCAAATTATAAAATGTCATGGTTTCAATGTTTATTAACCTATATGTAATATTTTAAGAAGTTATGCTAAATCACTAATGATCCTTTTATATTAATGACAAACTTGTTATGTTAATTTTGAAGTTCTTGGATGTTACAGACACATACAAAATCAAGAACATGCATGATAAATTTATCAATCTTACTCTTTAATTGTCCAGATCTTCTATCTTTTAGCATCTGTGGTCAATTTATTACAAGTTTCCGATATATCCAGTTTTGAAGGCTTGTTTTTGAGGAGAAACATAAGTTTTTAGGGTTAATAAATGAAAAATGAGTTTGAAATTTGCCTAGATCCTACAATTAGCGTAACGGAAGGGTATAGCAAAATTTGTGGTTAGTTTTGCAAATTTGGGGTATTTTTGTCATTTTCCGTTTCTTCCATTAGGTCAAAAATGCCACTCTTGAGACTACGAAAGTAAAAAGTCTAGAATTAAAAAAATAAAAATCACAATCTCATCTATGGATTTAAATCTCTGTGGTTTTCAATCTGATCCTAAAACTGAAGAACATAGCTCAAAGCTTTGTGTCGAAACATATGATTTTATAGTCACTTGGTCCTAATGATGTTCTTCAGCTTCTCATTTGCTGCTACAAGTTCTGCAGCTATGCCTGGTTCATTAGCAGAATGCCCTGCATCTGGAACCACCTGAGGAAAATATTTTATAATGAGATTGCAATTTTGGGTGCACCGTGCTAACTTCGATGACCCCTTTTTAGAAAATTTTCAGTTTGTGCATTATAAAGCATTTATGCAAAAATGAAGAAGATTGCAATTTTTCTTGAACAGAGGAAGTGCATACCCTGAAATCTGCCTCTGGCCAAGCTTTATGCAGATCCCATGCCGACATCATGGGGCAGCAACAATCGTATCGTCCCTGTCAAATATTCCACGATACCATCAAAACATAAACAAACAAAAAATAACTGCATTTGTAGTCCTGGGAGTCTACATTAAAGGGTATTTTAGACATTTGACTAACAGACAGACAAGAGTTCAAGTTGTAGATGAAAGTACATATAAAAAATAAACATTGCGGCAAATACCTGTACGATTACAGTGTTGATATGCTTGATCTTCTCAATATTATCCAAGAGGTATGAATCTGTTGAAAAGAATCCCTTATTTACAAAGTAATGGTTCTCGATCCTTGCAAAAGCCTGCATTGTAGAAAAATCAAATATCATGGCATAAATACTAAAAAATATAAACAAATGGAATGAATGTGTATTTGTACAGTGGTACTGAAGCGATTTTGATGTGATTGTGGATGAAGGATAACATTATATTCAAGTCACCTAATAAATAACTTATTATGGTTTTTCTTTATTTTGGAGTTTTTCTTTGGGGCAAAACTATTGCTTTGGGTTGAGGTGTTAGATTACCCATAAAAACTGGTTTCCAAATTACGTTATTGCAAGAAAGAAGAACAAAATACAAGTCATTGCAAAAAAATAAAAAAAAAGACAATGGAACTTTTGGGTTTCTTTCAGTGCTACATACAACAGTCATTTTCTACTTCTCGGTCTTTTGGGTGAAGACAATTTGGTTTTCCCTTTTTTTTTTTACTTTATATTTTACATACAATAAGGGATTTCTTCGAAAACAGTTTTGAGTCGAAAGGAAGAAAAGAACACATCTACGGCTGTCATACATTTTTGCAGCCATCTTCCGGGTTTCTTTCAGAGAAACTTATTTTTAATCAATTGCCATTATTCCATTTTTTCAGTTCAAAGATTAAAGTAGAAACTAGATCAGAAGTCCATTGTATTTTAGCAATTGACACAAGATACCAAAAATTTTGTGTGTGTGTGTGTGTAAGTATCATAAAACTAATATACCAGCGAGAAATCATCATTTTCCCCTTTCTTAATAGTATCCTCGTTTGGCAGCAAATGAGCAGTCATCATTTCCCATTTGGTCCATGCCCTAGCAGCCTCATACTAATAACAAAACACGATATTTAAACAAAAGGTTGAGTTTCATGTTAACAAGACAAATAAAAAGATCATTAAAGCAAGGAAAATAGCATTATCGTTGCTAAACAGGAAAGAACATTTACTTGTGTATTCAAGTTATCGGAATTCAGCCTCTTGTGGTAGGCCTTCACGAAGCAGTCTCGTTCATTTTCAGGTATAAGATCCCTAAATGGCTCCCAAGCTGTTGCATACACAAGGAAACACATTGCAAAAAAGATTCAGCAACTGAGAATTAACGATTTGCTATTATTTTATTCAGTCAATCATGGTATAACAGAAGCAAACCATCAGGGTATATTGCGGCAGCACCGCCTTCATAAAACCAATCGATCTCTTTCTTCCTCAGTAAAAAGATCCCTCTAAGGACAATTCCGGTGACCTTTGGAATAAAGAAAAGGAGAAAATGAATGATATCAAAGCTATGTGGCCCCATTTCGTCATTGGCAACTATCAACATTATATGCTCATGGTCATCATAACTATTGATTTTTGTTCATAAGATTCTTTGATTTAGTCAAAATAGGTGAGCATTAAGCATCAAACATAAATTTATGCGCAGAGATCTAGAAGGGTACCTTATCAGGATGGGACTGGCTGTATGCAAGAGAAAGTGTGCTTCCCCATGAGCCACCAAACACCTACCACATCAATAAGACGAGAGAGATATGTGAGTGATTCATGTTTACCTATCCATTCGAAATAATTTTAATAATAATAAAAAAAAAAAGCAAACCTGCCATTCTGGAATATCAAGGTGTTCTCTTAGTTTTTCGATATCACTAATGAGGTCCCATGTTGTGTTCTCCTCCAAACAAGCATGGGGCATGCTCTTACCAGCTCCTCTCTGGAACAACAATAACAACATGATGAAATAACTTCAAAAAATCGTTTACTCCTTTGAGATCCTTATTATTTAGCAGAGATTCGATGGCGAACCTGATCAAAGAGAATAATGCGATAGAATTCAGGATCAAAAAATCTTCTATTACTTGGTGAAGTTCCACCTCCTGGCCCCCCATGGAGAAATACAACTGGCTGCAAGGTAAGAAGAGACCATAAACGTGTGAAACGAAATATATTGCACGCTTGCAGCAAGAAAACTAATCATTAAAAGTTCATAAATGGCATTTGAATTAAGAATAAATGTATATGTAGTATCGCGGTAGCAGGACCACCCAAAGTGCAGGTCTTAAAAGCGGCAAATGAGTAACTTCTGTTCAAAATTTTCAAAATGATTGATGATGTAACTTTATTCTTTATATCATATAGTTCGGCATAGCCCCTACCATTTTTGCCCGAGCACAATATATCTTAATTTCATTGCGGCATGTGGGGGTCACACCTTATAAAGGCCTACCCTATTGCAAATGTAAGGCGCTTTGTGTCATTAGGTTTAGCAATATGTCCTGCATGCTATGACTAGGGTTGCACACTTAGTCGTGCATAACGGACTTTACAGGGCTCCAAATATGTTTTTCAATAACTGATCAAATATGTTTTTCAATAACTTCATGTTCAACATCATCATCATTAGGGCAAAAACATGGATAGCCACGCTAACCGGCTATTGCTAATCAGTTAATCAGATACTGAGATTATTAAATGATAATTAAAACACCCTTAACATACCATCATGATTCATGATCAAACACCATTTAATTGGATCGGATCACATTCAAAGAATCATCCAACATTAGCATACATAAATTCATCATGCAAAGAACTAGACATAATCCAAGAATCAAATCTTGACATAAAAAATTATAATATAAAAGAAGAAACAGAGTAATGATCACTAACATGGCCAGAAGGATTTCCAGATTGCTCCCAGTAGATTGTATGAAGATCAGAAACTTTTAAAAAACCAGTAGCATACGGTTCTATCTGTTCATAAAGATTATTGTTGAACTCCTGAACCTCCTTTTTTAAATCCATTAATTCTGTGTTTATCCCTAGAGATTCACTCTTACTGCAAGACTTCCGAGCTCTCAATACTGAATTCCTTCGTCCTGCAAAAATCCAACAAAACTTTCATTGATCATTAATGAATCGAAAAAGGGGTTTGATCTTGAAAAAACTGAACAATTATTGGCCCAAATATAAAATTAAAACCAAAATAACAAGAATCCATTAGGGTTTCTTACGCAAACATTCATTGAAGAAAAGGTATGCTTTCAAATAAAAAAATTACCATCAAATCAAGAAGAACACATACACATACACATACACATATGGGGTTTTCTTACAAAAAATTGTAACAATAAAAAGGAAACTTTCTAAAGACAACTTGTTATTGTGATCAAAGACAGAAAGTATGAAACTTTAGAGAGAGAGAGACCTGAGAGAGTGAGATTCTTGTGGGGAAATGTAAAAGAGATGGAAAGTGGAGTAGCAGTAGTGAAGTGAGGGAGAAGAGTGTTTTGCAGAAGAAGCCCAAGCCCTAAACTCATTTGAGAACCTAAAATTATTGATATGGGAAGAATTACATGGGTCATGGGGCACCTATCAAATATCCCAATTATTAGGTTTGGTGATTCCAATTTCAGTTTTTTTAATTATATATTATTTATATTTTAATTATGGGTATTATAATTGCAATGATTCATTCAATCATCAGAAATTGATAATTCTTATAGAGATACTACCCCCATTGTCTTTATTTGAATTATATAATGATTCTTATTATTTGGACTTTTTGGTTAGGTGAAATCAACTAAAAGAGTAAGTTAGTTTAATACGTTGAAATGAAACATTTTCCATAAAACACGAAACTTGTTTGATTTGGTCTTTTTTGGTTCGACAATTTGAAAGTGTTATTACTTATCAGATTATACATTTTTGGGATATAAATAAATATAAGCTATAGTAATATTAACTTTGTTAAATTATACATTTTTTAATGAAAATTGTAACACCCCATGTCTTGTTGTGATCATTGTTAACGAAGAAACTGTAGTAAAAAATGAATAATTCCAAAAGATTGTGTATAAAATGACTCATCCTAAAATTCTTTTAACTGATATTAAATCTTTTGTACAAGTAAACTTATATCTTAATTCAAATATTTACATTTATTATGAAAATGAAAATGAAGACACATCCTAATAGAGCCATAACGTACATATAGATTATAGGATTAGGCTACATAATGGTAACAAACTTTAATATTGCCCACGTGTGATTGGCCATTTTTCAAAAGTATGTTGCTAATAAGTAAAAAAAATATATGCAAACACATGTTGATAATACTTCAAAAAGAAACACTAGTTACATATGATACCCTTTTTCAGCATACAAAATTTAGTTTTTGATGATTTGTAGGTCGTTGTCGAGGTCTATATCGACCGGCGATCGAGGTTCGATATGCTCTAGCATTTGCACGACCATCCTCATCGTTGGTCTCAATGTCGGGATCCTCATCGTGCAACGTATGGCAATGGCCAACACTTTTGCTGCTAGTCTCTTTAAGTCGTCCGGAATATTAGGATCGACCAAAGCAATCACATTGTCATTGCTCCTCATTTCGTCATGAACCCAACATACTATATCCTTATTTTCCCCAAACTCTGGTTCAACTGGTTTTTTCCTGGTTATCAACTCCATCAGAACAACTCCGAAACTATAAATATCACTTTTTTCTGTCACATTGGATGTGTATCCGTACTCTACAATAAGAGAAAATGCTCGTTAGCGTAATTAGAACATAAAAATCGTTGAGAAAGAGGTAAGAGATCGACTTACCCGGAGCGATGTAACCATGTGTTCCTGCGATGAAGTGCGATGAATCCATAACCTTGTTTGTTTGCACAATCTTTGCAAGTCCAAAATCGGCTATTTTCGGCTTCATTTCCTCATCCAATAAAATGTTGCTCGATTTCACATCCCGATGTATCACCGGCCTATCGCACCCGTGATGCAAGTATTCCAAACCCCTTGCCGCCCCTAGTGCGATCTCGAACCTAACTTTCCAATCCAATTCGTGCTTTTGGTGCGTATGTAATCGATCCCATAAGCTACCATTAGGCATGTACTCGTAAACAAGTATATTCGATTCGTCACTCGTGATGCTGCAATACAACTTCACCACATTTACGTGTCGAATGGAGCTCAGAGTGGCCACCTCCGCATCATATTCCGGCCACCGGGTTTTCCGTTTAGGTAATATCGCGGCACTAGTCGAGTAACTCTTCCTATCGCCGGGGTCAATGCTGGCCTTCCACATATGTTTCACGGCTAATTGCTTCCCGCACCCCAGTTCGACCTTATAGACATTCCCGGATCCGCCTTTTCCGATCAAATTCTCTCGTTTGAGAGATCGTAATATCTCGCCTTCGTCGAAGCTAATGACATGAAATGGTTTCATGTCCCACGAAAAACCTTGGTTTGTTAGACTTCCGCAATCTTTTTGCCTAGACCTTACGAGAACAAAACACGACAACGACAACACCAACACGAGCGCACCCGCGATGAAGCAGTACTTGGCAACTCCCAACCCACCGGACCGACGAGAAACCACTGAACATTGCCGAAGACCTCTGCTCCCATCACCACATAACCCTGGATTTCCGGCAAAGCTACCACTGTTAGCTTCCGCCAATAAGGATTCCGGCACCCGTCCAACCAACATATTGTTGGACAAATCAATAAGGCTTAGCTTCGGCGATGACAAACTCGCTGGAATTACACCGGAAAGTTTGTTGGCCGATAAGTTCAAAGAGTTCAACGCTGGTAAGGAACCAAGACTCGGCGGAATCTGTCCGGAGAAAGAATTTCCGGAGAGGTTTATATCATTCAGAGAAACACATTTGCCAAGAGACTCCGGAATAGTACCATAAAAGAAGTTGCCTTCAAAATGAAGACTGTTCAGCTTCTTCAGGTCGCCAATTCTAGCCGGAATTTCACCGGAGAACTGATTATACATCAATTCGATTTCCACCAGAGACGAAACTTGTGATATTTCCTGTGGCAACTTACCGGAAAATTTATTGTAAGGTATAATAATCTGTGCTAATGACTTTGCTTCACCAATATTTGGTGTCACTTGACCTTCAAATTGATTCATTGCAAGATCAATTATTTTTAAGTTTGGCAAACTCCAAATCCCATCTGGGATTCTGCCGGAAAGTGAATTATTGTTCACTCTTAACCGTTCCAATGACGAACAATTGGCATAACTGTCGGGCAACCCGCCGGTGAAGTTGTTTTGAAGCATCAAAAGATCAACAATTTTCCCTTTTTTGCACATATCAGGTGGAATTGGACCCGTCAAGAAATTTTCCGACACATCAATGTACTGAAAATCCGCCCACGACCCGATTTTCGCAGGCAGTTCTCCGGTGAACATGTTAGTGTAGATTGAAAATTGCTGTAGAAACCTGAATTCTCCAAACTCCATTGGGATTTCTCCCGAAAATTTGTTCTCAAACAACTGTAAAGATTCCATCCGAGTTAAGTTTCTTAACTCAGAGAGATCACCTTCAAGGCTGTTATTCGAGACATCGAGTTTTGCGAGCATTACAAGGTTTCTAAACCCGACTGGAAGAATCCCCGAGAGCTGGTTATCGTAAAGCTCAAGAACTTGAAGATTAGTGAGCTTTGTGATTCCCTTCGGGATTGATCCCACCAGATAATTATCAGCAAGTTCGAGCCTTTGCAATGAACGAAGGTTTCCGATTTCTTCTGGTATCCTTCCTTCGATGCTAGAGTTAGTAAGGTAAAGAGTTTGTAATTTCTCAAGCTTCAAAATTTCGAAAGGAAACGGAGTTGTATCAAAAAGGTTGTCTCCTAAGCTCAAGAAAGTAAGGTTGGTAAGTTTTTCAAGTGATTTCCATGGAAACTGACCGGAAATACCACTGAGGTATACGTTTAGGAACTGTAGTTGTGTTAGAGAAGATATCTCAGGAAACTCGCCAGAGAAATAATTGCATCCGAGATCAAGATACTGCAAATTGGTGCATTTGGATAGGTGGGGACTAATTACACCATGCAAAAGATTTGACCCGAGTGAGATTTTCTCAAGCGATTCAAGAGAACAAATAGAGTCAAATTCAAGAGTTCCAGAGAGTTGTTGCTGTGAAAGATTGATTTCTTTGACGGAATTCTTGCCGACGTCACATACGATTCCGGTGAAGTTACAGACTGGGTTATTGTCGTTCCACGTGGTAAACACTCGTGTGGTTGAAGCTGCTAAATTAGCCTTGAATTTGGAAAGAATTTGACGTGGGTCAGACTGGGAGGAGGATGGAGTGATGATGAAGAAAAAAAGCGACAAACGGAGGAGATAATGGTAATGGCGGCAATGACCGGAGATGGGTTCCGGCGACATATTGTAGGCCGGAAGATGGCTGAGGATAGTAGGATCGATTATGAGAGATGGTGTGGTGGGTTCAAGTGAAGTGGGAACGTGAGACTTTAGAAGAGTTGGAGTTCACATGGACATGGTTTTGTTAATTTGATCTGAAAATTAAGTGATTAATTACTGTATTTAATAATAAATAAATGGAAGAAGAAGATGATGAAGATAGAAGATGAAGAAGATGGTGATGGTGATGGTGATGGTGGGCGTGCAATGTTGACGATGAAAACCAGTCACATGGAAGGTTTGGAGAAATGCTTACAAATATACATGCCAATAACGAAATTTTGGTGCTTCCACCTTCCAGCATCCTTCATGGAGCTTTCTCTTTTTTGTTTTCTTTCTATTTTTTTTTTTTAAATATATTTCCAACCATCTTTTTTTAATGCTTTCCACCAAAATAAATAGAAATAAGTTGATATAATAAGTCTTTTCCAACGGTGTAAATATTGTTTTTGTTATAATACTATAAAAATAAAATATAATAAACTTAATATAAGTAATGTATGCTTGACCTTTTATTTTGTTCAAATAAAATGTGATAAACTTGATAATTTCATAAAGTAAATAAGTTGAGGAAGATTGATAAACAAAACAATAAAACATTCTATAAAACTTGTACCGTATCTAACTGGTCCGAGAACCAAAAAACCGGTCCCAACCAAACCCGTATTACAAACATTGGACCGGTTTTCGGTTTTCTTATTTCTCTAATTTTGGTTTTCGGTTTTTTTCCGTTTGGACCGGTTTGGTCCAAATGTTCATCCCTATCCTTAAGAATAGAAATATTTTTTAGTGAAATAAAAAGAAATGAACACTTATATGTATGTTGATTTAGATGATATTAACATGTATTTAAAAAAATGAAAATTATAAATATCAATTGGATATGCAGTCACATGACGTTCTTAGAGAAAAATGTTTGTGCCTTGATCCGAGAATCCACAGATGATGAGAATGAGAAGCTACAAACAGAGCAAAATACTAGGTGAAGGTCGAAGCAGAGGAGCCCTGCGACAACACTCCGATGCTTAAGTCAGAAATCGGCGGAAATATGTTCTTTAGAGAGTAGAATTTAGGGTTAGATTTTAGTGCATACCTCATGAAGAAGATGGAAGATCCTATTTATACCTTCGGTTTAGCCTTTAGGAAGATTCGCCAATCAATGCAAGACATTTGGCAATTTCCATAACAGAATTCTGTCATGCTATTTTTACGCGTACGTCCTGACTTGACAATTATGATTGAATTCCTCTACCATTGGTCCACGTCATTTTCCTTCATATTTTACAGTCTATTAGTCAACACTTTTCTGCCCACGTATCATCAAATTATAATAAATATTTTACTTTTTTAATAGTATTTATAGACTATAAATTAAAATATGTGTTATGAATATTTTATAAGAATTATTATTAGATAAATAGTTAATGGAAGCAAATCTTTGACAAACCAAACTATAATTTGTTATTAAATTTAAATATAATGTTTATCTTAACAGTTAACACAACCCACCATATCTATACTATAATGTCAATTACATATTTTGTCATGTAGTACTATTTCTGAATCTATTGATTATGTCTTAAATTTATAATTATTTCAATCGAAACCCAATACAGTTCTTTATATAACAATTAAACCCCGTTATTCTTCATCATCTTCCATTCAAGCTCGTGAAATCATGGGCCTTAAACCTCCAATTTCGTTTATTTGTTAAATCATAATTACTATCTAACAAAAACTTAATTGAATGATATGAATACACTAAACGATATGCGTACTTTGAGGATCTTAATTAACGTGTGTTTGAATCCCGAATTCTATATATATAAAAAATTAATATCTATATATGTTTTAGGTTGCATATGGAGTTTATAAGTTTCTGAATATGGTTTTAAAGATAAATATGTAAGATGAATCTTTTATGTGACGTTTGGTTCGTAGAATGTTTTATGAAGGAATTGGAATCTGTTAAAAAATTAGAATCTGTTAAGAAATTGGTGATTCAGAATTAGCTTGAGGTTAAAGACACAAAATGATTGATATATATCCGTCATGTATTTACTTTAATGAATCATGGATTAGATTGATATGAAAAAAAGAAAAGAAAAAAAAATTATATAAACAATTGAAAGTTTTGATCTAAAGCAGTAGATCGAGCCAACTAGAGGCACTAAATTTGTTAATAAACTAATTAAAATTTTATTATATATTAAAAAGAGTCGGAGTTGGAGTTGGACTATGTTGTGTTGTTTACTTTACGATTTGAACAAAACAATTTGTAGCAAGGACGTACCCCACCATAAAGAAAGATGCACTTCGTTGATGCATGTTAAATACATTTTCTTGAAATAAAATGTTTTACATATTTATTTTAAATAATGTTTGGATTTTTCATTACCGACGACTTTTCTTGTGACCTTTGAAATAAGCGATTTATAATCACTCATTTACTCATCAACTGGTTGAAGGTAGGGGTGACAATTTTGACCCAATGGACCGAACAGTTAAATTGACTCATTGTAAAAAAGTAAGTTACAACATAACTTTTTTTTTCTAAAATGAAAATTTAAGAAACGGTGTATTAAATAAATGAATTTTTGAAAAAACCTTCAAAATTATATAAAATGTTTGATTTTTGGTCGTCAACCCGTTTGACCAGTTTGATTGAACAGACCGAAATTGTTATCCCTAGTCGAAGGTAAATCTATCTTCTGCAAAAAACAATTTGGATTTATATAGGAATGGTTTCTTTTGCCTTTTTTTAGATAATATTAATTATAATTTAAATTCAGAAAAAGGTTAACTCAACAATTAACACTGAATAACTGGAAAATTTTAATGAGAAAGTTAATAGTTAAACATAATTTTTCCAGACAATTTATATCAAATAATGCATGTTTTTTTTAATAAAAGCATATCTTTTAGTGTTATATTAATCAACTGCACTTTTTGTTGCAAGTGCACGTACACACCTGTAAATTAGAGAAAAGTATATTTATATTATTATAAAAAATAAAAGCATTAATCATTCCCCAATCAACAAGATTTGAAATCTTTAAGTCAAATTTAGAAAGTTAGGGTAGCTCAAAACATGCATATAATTTTAATTTTGGGAAAATGTTTAAATTACTATAATATTAAGCTCAACTTCAAATTTTTTTTTTATCGTTTCCCAAATTAAGAAATAAATAAAAATTGTTTCTGTTGTTAAAGATTTATTCAATTTACATAAATCTGTTTTTTTTTTCTGGTTATGATATAAAAGAATATCGAAAGACATTTTGACAGATGAATATTCTTTTGATTTTCATTTTATACTTTTTACAAGTTGTATTTTCTATTTATTTCTTATAAATTATGCTACATACTAAGGTCGTTGATATTAGATTGAGGCCTAATTAAGCCTTGAATTAGATGAAAATAAAAGTAGAAATGAACATATATTTTCCCAATCATGTCATATTATTAAATCATGAAACCCAATACCGAATGTAACTTAATAAGTATAAAAAATAATGTTTGGTTTAATGGAAAAAAGAAAGAGACGATATGAAAAGAGAATATCATTTGATTTGTCGTTCTCAAAAGTAAGATATTAGTGAAGTTTGATGGCTTGACTTGAGTCACAAATGAGATGGCAATGATGATTCACATGTTATATTTTTAAAATAATCAAATGTAAACAACTCGTCAAAAGATCGACTCGGAAAAAACTCGAAATCGAATAGTTATTTATCGAGTCGAGCTTGAATATCAACATAACTTACTCGATAGACTTGCGAGCTTAATCAAACCTAGGTTTATATATTTACATTTTTACCTTTCAACATAATAAATAGGGTTTATTATGATAAAAACCAACATGCATTTATGTTTTTTTGTCTTTTCGTCCCTCTATGTTATTTTTTTTTTCATAAAAGCCCTCAAGTTAATTTGTTGTTTTTTGTTTAGTGAAATTTGGACATCAGACCCTGGTTATAATTAATAAAACCGGGTTCTTATGTCCAAATTTCACTAAACCAAAAAGAAAAATTTAACTTGAGGATTTTTATGCTAAAAAAAAAACATGGATGGACGAAAACGTAAAAAACGTGAAAACATGTTGGTTTTTTTCATAATAAACTCTAATAGATATACATATTTATCACTCCCATGTAAATTAAATTCATCTAACCAAGTTGAGCTTGAATTTGAAAAATATTACATATTCGAGTCTAGCCGAGCATATTCGAGTCGAGCAAAGAACAAAAATTTTACATGCTTTCATTACATATTCGAGTCTAGCCGAGTCAAGCTCGATAGTGTCGAGTACTTAACCGAATCGAGCTCGAGATTGAAAAATGAGACTCGATCAAGCTCGAGTATTACTATCGAGTTCGAGCTTGATGATACTCGGTTCAGTTACATCCTGTAGAATAGATGTGTCCTTTTATATAATAATTTAAAATATAAAATATATAATTCTTGTGTGATAGAGAACATTGACTCAATAACTTGGAAGAAAATGACCGATCACCAAGAAAATTGCCATAGGCCTTTGAAATATGAACTTGTACTAACTAGATATTAAAAATCAGACATCATATTCAATCTAACAAATTTATACATCATTTGCTTTATGTATCAAAAGGTATAATTTTATCAGAAAAAATCTATTATGTTTTCTTATTAGGATAGAAAATTCTGATAGAAAATTTATTCTAGTGCGTTGCTCTAAGCCTCTAGTGTATTTTTTATTTTGATTTGTCTGGCATATTTGTATCCAGAAAATTCTGATTAAAAGATAAGTAATATTCGAGCTTAAGAACGATGATATGTGCATATGCTTGTTTATGGAAGCTTTGGGAGGCATAATGTGGCTCATAAGCAGCGATAAAAAGGTGAGGCAACTTGGCGACGACTGTCATGATAGGAGCTTACGACTACAGCGATGGAACAGTAGCGACAATAGGTGGTGCCGCAGTGTGGTGGCTACTCAACAAAAAAACAAAAACAAATTTATTTATAATGTGTTCTGAGGGTAGGATGAAAAAAATTTAGAGAAAAAAAAATCATCAGTAAATGGGAATAACGGAGGGAAGCAGGGCGACGACAACCATTTGTGATCTGGTAATGATGACACAAAATTGATGAAAAGAGAAGAATACAAGAATTTTAAGGCTCTTGAACCATGTATAATAATAAAAGCCCAGTAGATTATACACATACAACGATAAATATTTATAGAATACAAAGATTTAATACAAAGGAAACCTTAGAAATCCTAAGAGATCTTAAACTCGTCTATATACTTGGGATGTCATCTGAAGTACACATTAATATACTCTTCTCTTTGATAATATTATGTATCTTATCTTTTCCATAACAAAATGTATTAAATATAATCATATAAGACACGGTAAATAAACTAGTTTTATATATTAATAAAAATAAAATTTATCAAAGGAGTAATGGCAAGCTAATTGAAAGAGAATGCAATGCTATAAATAAGGTTGGTGATTTGTAACAACATATTTTTTTCATACACAATAACTTTATTCAAAATGATGAGGTAAAATCTAAAAATTATAAAAATGTGAGTAAATTAAGGTAGAATAGTAATTTTAAATATAATTATCGTGTATGACAAAAAAAAAATCATTTATTATGATATCAGTTTTCTAGACGTTACGTGAATACTTGGAATGAAAATGAATTATAAAAGAATTTATTTGACATAAACAAGAGTTTAAAATAACTTTCTAATAACTTTATATTTTCATTTTATTAAAATCTAAAATTTTAAGGTAATATGATATACAAAACAAAACTAATAAACATGCATAAAAAACTATGTATTTGTGTAATCAATGATAGATAAATGTATGAGATATCAAAAGTCGAAGACAAATTATCATGTGAAACTAATTAAATATCATGAGTTTTAGGAATACTTATGTTTCATGAGATATTGATTTTATATATGTGTGTGTATGTATATGTATAAAATCTATCTATATGTATAATAAAGGAGAACACTAATTAAATGTCACGATCTTCACGTTTCACCGGAATAGATAAATACAACTTCTTATTATAAAAAAATAAAAATAAATACAATTGATTATTTTTAAAGAAATAAGTACACTCTATTATTTTTAATCTATAAAAAATAAAAGTATAAATACAATTATTTTTAAAAAATAAATACATTATATTATTTTTTAATCTATAAATATTAATTTGTAATAAGATATATAAGTATTATATTATATATAAACTAAAATTTCAATTTTTATCAATTAAAATATATTAAATTAACAATAAAGTCTAAAAAAATTAGCTACTATTTATATCATTTTATAATGTTAGAAAAATAATAGTTATGACAAATAATAATAATATTTTTAAATTATTTTAAATAATTAATAGTGATATGTTTTTATTTTTTACTTATACATATATTATATAGATAAATTTTATTAAAAACATTCAGTAGGGTATAAACTATTATTATGATATTTGTAATTTGTTTGTGGATAATATAAGGGAGATCGAATTCAAAAAAACAAGTTCCTACCAATAAGAAATTTGTGCGAGCTACGTACGGGGAAGATGCATACGTTACAGTTACACTATCAATCAATATCAAATGCTTAGGTAATTTCAATTTCAAGATCCGTGTTGGAATGATTTTGATGATATTTCAAAGTAATTTTATAAAAATAAAAAATTATAACCAACTTAGTTTGGAAGTTATTAGTTAAATATAAATAACTAACGTGTAAATAGATAATCAAATTATTTAAAAATTTTATTACCATCATCTCACCTCTTTTCTCACCGAGTCACCGACACTCATCTCTTATATATTTTGATTTAGGTTTATTTTATTGTTATTATTTGTTTTACGTTTTATTTTAGGGTTTATTATGAAAAAAAAACAGTCATTTCATGTTTTTTTTTTTTCATAAAAAACCTCAAATTATTCTTTTCTTTTTGATTTAGTGAATTTGGACATTGGTCTCCGGTTATAATTTGTAAGCCGAGTTTTAAAAAACTGAAAAACCGGATTCTAATGTCCAAATTTCACTAAATTAAAAAAAAAAGAATAATTTAATATTTTTTATGGAAAAAAAAATAACATGGAGGGACGAAAACGTAAAAAAACACAAGAACATGTTGGTTTTTTTCGTAATAAACTCTTTATTTTATTGTTATTATTTTATGTTATTGTTTTTACTTATAGATAGACATGTAGTCAGCCACCACAACATTCGTCACCTACCCTTATTGCCACTGCCGTTGCACCCACACACAAATTTATATTTCTTTCATCTTTGTTGGAGGATCGGAGCACCAGTCACCCGCATGGCCGGGCCGCTTGGTTCTGGAATTTTGTTTGACCGGTTAATGTTAGCAAATTTCTGATCTATTTGACGCATGTTAGTAAATCTGTAGTAAAAAGGTTTTTTTTCTCTCAGTGAGCAGTTTTTCGCTTGTGAACAGTGATCGCCTCTTACAAAAAAAGGCGCAAATATTATAGGTTTAATAAAACTAAATTTATATTTGATGGATATCCAAAATTTCAGTTTCATAGCAAAATCCAAATTTTCAAATATTTCCATTTTTTGAAATTTTAATCTTTAATATTTATCGATTAAATTCAAAACTTGATTTTATATAAATATTAATTGATATTTTACGTATTTGGCATTTTTTTTATCATAAAAATTATAGTTTGGAGTAAAACTGTAAATGTAAGTAGTAAATTTAGACATATGTTGAGGCAGACTATAACATAAATATTTTGATAAGAAGATATGCAAAACATAGATTAATAATAATAATAATAATAAAGATTCCCTACTATATTTGCTAGTAAAGTAATTAAAAAACCTAATCAAATATGAAGTAAGTTTATGCTATATTACTTGTGAATGGAGAGTGTTGTTTCCTTTAACGAGTTCATTCATTGATGCTTTTGCTTTCATTATTGAAAGTTAGTGGTCGGGTATTTTCAGAAAGAAATAGCAGTTTCATGTTTAGACTGACTCCACTTTTCTTCTATGCTAATGCTGCAACAAAATAATAGCTAGGTTTTCCTTTCTATGTATCTCCTCTCCTCTCCATTACTAATTCATACAACTCATTTGTTATGCAGCATTTACTTTATATCAAAGCCATTATAAATAACTCTTTAACTACAATATAATGAACCTTTTGGCCAATCCCTCTCCTACAGCTAGCACTACTTCAATTTCAACCACACCTTTTATCTTCAGCCAATAGAATTTTGTATGCTTCTTAATTATGTGTATTTTAACTTCATGGTTCAAGATTTGTAAAGCTCTCTTAAACACAACAATTCCTTAATCTTGTAGGTATGTATCTACTTATAATCTGCAGCTTCTTTTTGAATCAAAAGATGATGATTGTGTTTTCAACTAATCTCACTTTATGGACTCGTAACAGGAAATTAACACAATATCTCAACTTTAATTGGTTCGTAACATCAGATTACGATATTATACCATATATAATCTTTGGATATATGACTGCTTAAAGGGGTTTCAAAGGCTGAAAATGATAAATAAAAGGATTCATTTTCATATTGGAATCGGTCCATATACAACACTAGCAATTTTATAATGTAAATGGACTAAAAGGAGTATGAACAACAGGTACCTTTGACATGGTTGTGTTCCCAGTAACAACACTGGGTGCTATCGTATGCTCGACGGCAACTGGATTAACCTGAATAACTCTCTCCGGCACAAACTTGTCTCCGTCAACCTTAGCCAACACCTCAAAATGCATCTTCATCGTTTCAGGCTTCGTTCGCCACTCGGGAAGCTGGCCCTCCCAGTCAGAGAGGTTACCTGTCATTTTCTTCTCTGCCCTGAAACCTATCTTCACAAATGTGTGAGCTGACACGTCTGCTTTCAACAGCTTAAAGGAACCCTCTTTACTGGCTTTGGAACCCAATACTGATGAGAGCAGCCTCTCTAAACCAAGCAAGTTTGAATGTGAGCCGTTGATGGATGTGACTGGCCATAATGTAGTGAAATGATCTGGGGTGAGGAGGGTTGGAGCTTCTCCTTGAAGATCGATAGTGGAGATTGCTGTTTTAGAATTTGATTTTGAAACTGAGGATAGCTCGACTAGACCAGGAGCAAGGCGTTTGAGCTTAAGCTTCTTGTTGGAAGCAGGTGATGATGAAGTCGGTGCTGTCAGAGATGTTGGGCCAACGATACGGAGGGAGAGGAGTTGGCTTTGGGTGCGAGAAGCATGTCGGAGACGCTCAGCTAGGGTTAGGAGACCGGAAGCAAAGCCATTTTGGGTATTGTTCAAAGGAAGTGGTAGCTCGATTGGGTGTCGTAAGCTGACTGCTCTGGCTCCCTTAACTGTCACAACCGCACCATCTGCTAGGATTACTTTCCTTAGCTCACCAGCATCAACATCATGCTGCACATTATTGACAACGGGATTAAATAACTCCACCATATCTAAATACAAGCAAAAACTTACCAAGAAAGAACACTGTAGTAATAACATTTTCAACAGACTTTATGAACAGAATATGCTCGTGGATAAATCAATCTACCACCAATAGAAATTCTGAATAGTGAACATGCAACACACCTGATAAGTTTAAGTTGTTCTGTCAAAGAAACTTGACAAAGCCATCTAGTAACATGCAAGTAGTTCTCTCTAATTTATAGTAGTCTAACGATTAAAGCAACAAAGGATTCAATCCATCACCATATCATCAAAATAGCATTCCGAGCATGACAAGAAGGAAACATTCTAGGCTTTCTGAGATTAAATCTATTACTTTCCGTGTTATAAATTGATAAGGATTTTGATAGATACATAACACCTACTGAAAGTTAATGTGCATATCAAAAATATATTGTGGATGCTAAATAATCCTGTCAATCTTGACGTTGGAATTAGTTTGTTATAAGTTATAACGTGAAAGTCATATGTGTGAATTACCCACGGCAATGGCATTTGCCAAAACAGAAGATGATAATAAACACTGAGAAACTATAATATGCCATGGTATGAAAACAAAGGCACCAAAAGAAAGGAGCAGAAGATGGAACTTACTGGCAAAGAAAGCCTCATGTCCTTTGCATCCTGAATCCAAAGCTCCATTGGCCCAGCAAGTTGAAATGGAGCCAAAACAGGCAACCTTTCTCCTGAGCCCCTTTTTTCTACCAACCCATTCTCACCACCAGCATTTCTCACCTGATCTTCCACTCGGAAAATAGGCAAATCCACATATTCCCATCTATGCACATCCTCCAAAAGTTTAAATGGAAGAACTTTATCATCAATTTCCACGTCAAACTCATAAGCCACTGATCGCCCCACTAAGGCGTCTCTTGAATCAAAACCTGATATCTTAAAATCATCTGATTGAAGCCCTAATCCTTTGACAATAGCTTCTTTCAAATCCTATAACACACGTAATGATGGAGTGAAAAGCATTAAAAACCCGAACAACTCATGCACTATTGCCACACTGAAACCTACAATTTAGCAACGTTAATCGCGAAAAGCAATGCTTTGATCATAATCTAAGTTAATAGGAAAATGAAAACCACCAATGGAAGTGCAGTTTGAAAAGTGATTAATGCCATATTAAGGATAGAATCAGAGACTCAATTGATTAAAGATAGGGATCAGGCCAGCCCTGGGGGGCCACATGGGCTACTGCCCAGGGCATCATACCATGCTGGCATTATTTTTCAATCTGATAAGTAATATATTGGGCACAGTTTAATTTTAAATTTTTCAGTCCAATAAATTTAAAAGCCTTTTAAAAGATAGTATGTTGTATATTATTTTTCTATGTTAGCCAAACTCATTTAAAAAAACAATGTTGCATATTTAGAAAAACATTTTCATCTCAAGACCGGCCTTGACAGGGATAGAAAGTTAATATTACATTTATGTTAATAATCAGTTTTCAACTCCTTGCTTATCCAATTCAATTTATTTCTCGACCATAAATAATCAACAAAACAGATTCATAGTCAACTTTACCCATACTCCCATAAGCCATAACAATCAAATTAAAGATTACAATAATCAGCATAATCGCACATTATACATAAAGAATTTCGATCTCCTCCATCAGTTATTCCTCAAATATGCTAAGTTTCTATCGGTTGTCAAAGCATAATTTAAAAACAATCTTAAACCAACATCGGCATAAGACTAGGTTTGTTAACAAGCCGATGGATCGGATCCATTTTGAAATTAGCAATGTATATTCAATACTTTTGAAATTACTAAAAAAACACACATGTAAATTGCATTTATACTCAAAACAATCGATTTATTAGAATTTGAAATACGAACCTATTTGATATGAACGATCTAGACGAAATTTGGATCCAATTACAAAATTCAATCTAATAATCGGTTGAGCTGGAGAGAATTACTTACAGCGATGGCTTTAGGTTGGTGTTGATTAACGTCACGCATCGAGATCAAAGCCTTGGAACCCGGAAATTGAACTATTAGGGCAAAAAACCATACATAACCTACGAAATTCAAAACCCTAACAGCCATTGATGAGCAAAATTTCCAATTTAGGGACAGCGGAGAGGATTGTGATTCAAGAATTTGCAATTTGGTTTATTCTTCTTGCCTCGTTCGGGGGTTTTAAACGGTGTGTGTTGATGAAGATATGGAGGTAAAAAGTCGATGATTCTAGAGAGATGGTAAATTGATGGATTGTGAAAATATGACGTGGACAATCTGTCAAGACGATAAATGATTTCAATGGCACACGTGGCACGAATGGTAACGTGTTGGATTTCCGTTGCACGAGCTTCATTTCAAACGCACTAAAACACAAAAATAGTTATAATTATATGAGGGTCCCATGTTGTGTTTAACATTACTCTCGATACAAAATTATTACATTTTAATTATTTTTCTAGGTACTATAATTTGTAATTTTATATTATAAATTAATTATTTAACATTTCAAAAAATATTCATACAATAAATTATAATTAAAATATCTATCGTCATCAAAAAAAGTCAACAAATCATACATTCTATAATTTGAATCTCTATTCTAATGGATAAAATGATTGGATCTAGGTAAAAAGTAGAATTGAATCGGTAACAATCTCACGGGAACCGGTAAAAAGAGTCCGGACCGAGTAAAATGTAGGATCGGATTGGTGACCGATCCTACGACCCTACGAACGATCCCACGATCCTACAAACGATCTTGTTATAAAATGATTCTACATCGATCCTGCTCGAAATCACTTGGAAGGATCGTACTTGCTCGCGATCTTAACAACTATGGTCACTCAAAGTCTCAAACTACTCTTTACTTGCGTAAACGATTTTTCTGTCTTAAAACCTTTTAAAAATGATGATTTTTTATTTTTTTTTTCAATTACAAGTTTGGTCTCTCTACTATTTAATTTAATTTCAAGTTTGGTCAATTTCTTAAATTTTTATTTTTGGTTTTATATTTGGAATGTTTATATAACAATTTATGATTTAATTCTTTATTAAATATATTATTATTGCTAGAGTAAATTACAAATTTCGTCCCCGTGGTTAGTTCTAATTCGTAGGTTCGTCGTTTATTTTTAATAAATACATAAAGTTTCCCTATATTTAAGAGTTTCATTATTCGTCCCTGGTCAGTTAAGTTTAACGGCCTAAGCATTAAATAATTCAAAATGACTTTATGTCCTTTGCAAATACACGTTTTTGGTCTCTAAGCTTTGTAACTAGTTTTTCTTTGTTCCTTGTATAAATTTAGTTGTTAATTAACTAATTAATTACTATTATTATTTTTTGATTATTTTTCTTTATATACGCTACAATGCAAAAATTAAAAACGGTAATTATCATTATTCTATCCAGTTATTAGAATACAATATTTTTTTATATCAAAGTTTGTTAGATGTAATCAATCAAGATATATTCTCCCAAAGTAGTTTCATGTTTGAAAGTAATCAATTAATAGATAACTAGTTTATTACCCGTGTATTACGCAGATATTTTTAATATACATACATACATATATATATATATATATATATATATATATATATATATATATATATATATATATATATATATATATATATATATATATATATATATAATAAATTAAAAGATAAATATATAAAAAAATTTTTAAACAAAACTATATAAATATATATATATATATATGAATAGTAATTATTTGCTTATATCTTTTAAACTTTTATTATATTATATTATAATTAATAAGTTTGAAGAGTATTAAACTTTGTTTGATTTGATTTGAATTTAAAAATAGATTATATTAGATTTGGATAGAATTCAATTAAATTTCTTTATTATTTTTAAAACCCATAATTACCACGTATCGATTCATAGTGATGACACATGACTTCACAAGAAAATAGTAAAGTTACTGTTTTATTAGTATTTATTATAGATGTATATATTAGAATTAAGTGTACTATTTATATCAATTCATATTTTCATTCAGATTTTTTAGAATTGATAAATTCTTATAATTGCTACTATGTAGTAATAATAGAAAATTCCAAGAATAAAAGTAGATTTTAAATTCTATAAATTAGTTTAAATTTTAAAATCAATAATTTTGTAGAATATTTATGAATTAAAACATATGAAATATATGAAGGAATAATTGTATCTAATTTGTCAACATTTTATACTTAATATGATTTAACTAAAAAAGTTATGTTATTTTAATAAATAAATATATTTTTTTAAGATATAAATTATACAAAATTATTACAATTATTATATGCATGTTTCGAATTTTAAAGACAATATATATGTTTTAATTATTAGCAACCTATTGGTTAATTGCTTTTAATATAATAAATTGAAGTGATTAATGTAAGAAAATAAATTAGGAAAGAAAGATAAAAAGTTATTTATATATTTTTTAATTATTGATTTTAATTAGGAAAGAAAGATAAAATGGCATTGGTATAATTATTGATTTTAATTAAGGGTATAAAAGACATTTCATAAATAATTATGAGTTGTCATTAATCTGGACCATTGATTTCTTTCCATCCAATGGTTCAGAAACTCCAAGTAGTTTTCTTATTTTATATAGTATAGATATAGATTTTGATAATTTTTTTCAGCTATTTTAATCTTATCACTATTTTTTATGATTTTCAACAATTTTGTGAACTTATCCCTATTTTCTTTATTTTAAACGGTTGTGATTGTATCTTGTGAGCACAAATGCGAATATTTAAGATTTTGAACGACTTGAATTATGTCACCTGAGCATAGTTTATCTCTGCTCCGTTGACAAAATATTACAATTATCAACCTTCAACAAATAGGTCATGTGTATATAAAATAACCCCAGCTAATTTCCTCCTTAGTTCTATGAGACTACCTGTTTTCAATTTTTATTAATTTCTTGTCATTCGATGGTTATTTTTACTCTGAATAAAATATTAGTTTAGAGTAGTAATCCATTTGTGTCGCATAGATGCAAATGGACCCAGAAGAAAATCAGCATGAGTAAATTATTTTTATTTTTTCTAACATATATTAATATATTATAGTTTTATCCATTTGCCCCGATCTATTTATTTACGTATAGTCGTATAGATTCATTAAATTGTTGTTGATAAATTCCTATTTGTATCATAGGTAATGGTGTATAACAATTTTATTGTGATCTAGAAGGTTTGAGAAAAATCATGTTATATTGTTTTTATAGCAACACGCATGCACCTGTTTAAACCCGTAAGATTTATACATTTTTGAGATGATATAACATAACAAATAACTTACAAAATCAAAAGTGAAATCTTTATTTAAATCTCGATTGTATGATTACTCAAATAAAAAACATGATGAATATCTTCAACATATAGTTGGAATTCAAATTCTAACTTACATATCATCTATATACATATATATCATATATTATATGATTATTACTAATAAAGCTACCAATTTATTTGCAAATTCAAATATATTAACTAAACGTGTATATCATTTAAAATTTTTAATAAGGTAAATAATACAAAATGTTTTTGACTATTTTTCAATTTATTTGAAAAAATTTTCATCAATTAAATCATTTAAATTTTATAAAACAAATAAAAAGAAAATACATGTTAATATGTTTGTAATGTTTGATAATTTATAAACATTTATTTATCGACCAAATAATTATTTTTAAATTTTTAGTTTTTATTATGAATTAGGGTTCTTATAACTTTTAGAATTTATTATAGAATTGTATTTTGATATAAAAATTATAATATTTCAAAAATAATAATAAACAAGATAAACAGTTTGGTTGAAAAGGAAAATAATAATAAAGTTGCAACTTTAATATTCGAATACATATCTTCAAGAGAGATAATTTTGGACCCAGAGATGCACGAAGACCACATATATAAATACTTGAACAAGATAAAAAATAGAAGTTAGAATTTTTAAGTGCTACGAATGAATTCAATTTTCCATATATAATTCAGTATAAGTTAGATTTAATATCATATTACTATTAGAATAAAATTGAATCAACTTTTTTAAAAAATTAAAATAAAATAAAATTATGATAATCTTAGTGGTATATCGTTCGAAACTTATATTCTTAAATAATTTGTTTTGCACAGTATTATAATAGTTTTAATAAACAACTCCATAAACAAATACATTATTTTGATACAATATAAATAAATAAAACAAGGTTGTTTTCAGATTATTTTAAAAATTGGTTAGCAAAATGTATTATGCCTTTATGGATATCCGGGTGAAGAAAACATGATGTTTTTTTTTTTTTGAAATTCAAAGTCAATGAGTTTATATATAATTCAACAACTTTGAGGTAAGCAAATGCACATTTACAACATTTAGCGTAGATTTAATGGATACTATTGAAAGAAAAATGAATTAATAATTCTTAGTTTTACGATTAAATATCATTTAAGTTTTTAAACTACTTTTGTTTATTCAATATGCATATTTGATATGTTAAGTGTTAACAAACAAGTAACCTTATTTTTCTTTCACCTATTAAAAGTATAAAACTAATATCTTTTTTCATTTTAATAAATAAGTTATTAAGTGTGCCAAAATAAATTAACTATTAATATTTACCTGAAATTTCATGTTAATCATAATTTAAATTTTAATGTGTTACGTTTTATATTATTAATAATATAACGAATTTTATTGTATGATATTTAATGGTTTATAAATTAAGATAAACTAAACAAAAAATCCTTAGAAAGTAAAGTACACTCGTGTACATTTTATAACCTCTCAAAATTTAAAATTTGAATTTATAAAGTTATTATCATAATTATATAGAATCAGGTTCATCAGCGTACCTATATAATTCCAGCGTACCCTAATATGAATGATCATTCACATATATATTTTTTTTAATAGACATATATAAGACAACATTATAAGATTTTTTTTTCAAAAGAAGTAACATCATAAATCTTGTGAATGATAAAAAAAGATTATGTGAATGATCATTCACACCATTCACATGGTGTGAAATGACCATTCACATGGATGACCATTAACATAAATATGCATTGAGCATTCACATAATTTTTAAGGACACAGAAAGTGTGAATGTATGTGAAATTCATATATCATGTGCATAACATTAAATTAAACATGGTTATGAGAAAAAAAAAATTTAAAAGAAGTTTTTTTTAAGGTTGGTACCTCCGGGTGCACTTGATCTCGAGAGATACCTTTTTGAACCTGAATCATCAATTTTATTACAAATACATGATATCTAAATTTTCATTATAGACCTATTTAAAAATAAATGAATATGCATGACAAATATCTATTTGTATAATTTTACAATAGGAGGATCGTTAACATTTTAATTATTTTTTTAATTTTATGTTGTATTAACACGTTTATTGGTAACTATTCTTAATTGCTTTTTATTAAAAAATCAATTTGATATTGTTATGATTATGTATTATAATTTTATGAATTATATGTGTTCAATGCAAAAATTATAATTATATGCATGTTAAGGTAAAAATATAATTATATGTATGTCAATGCAAAAAAAATTTAATCTAAATATTAAAATATAGTATTCTAATAAAATGTTTGACCAGAACAAGTGAACAACGCACAAATATTACACTAGTTAAACCTTATAGACTAAGGAGTTGTTTGTTTACTTCTTAATGAAATCATTAAGAAGTCACTTAAAGGTAAAATCACTTCTTAATGGTTCCATTAAGAGGTAACAAACATGGTCTAAGATTAACATATTAAAAAATATATATCTAGAACTTGAACCCTAACAACATAAATATTCTGAAAACAAAAAAAACAATGAAATTTAAGCTCTGAAATTATTTTTTTATATGCATTGAATAATATTTTAAAAACAACAAAGCACAATTACACAATTTTATAAAAATAATTGAAAAAATTAAAAATATAGTAAAACTAATTGGTTATTTTATTTGTTTTCAAAAGTAATCATGCCGTGGTTTGCAATCACGGCTCCATCTTCTTGTTGGAATATATATATATATATATATATATATATATATATATATATATA
The DNA here is from genome assembly GCA_020465985.1 of Centrapalus pauciflorus. Taxonomy (NCBI): domain Eukaryota; kingdom Viridiplantae; phylum Streptophyta; class Magnoliopsida; order Asterales; family Asteraceae; genus Centrapalus; species Centrapalus pauciflorus. Next base: position 1,204,369 of record JAANYP010003966.1, read on the forward strand.
TATATATATATATATATATATATATATATAAAATGGTTCGAGAGAGTACCATTTATTATGCAATACACCAGAAAATAATATTTCTAAAATACTTATATATATATATGTGTATATATATATATATATATATATATATATATATATATATATATATATATATATATATAGGGTGGGTTCAATGGAGAACCTTATGCATCGAAGAACCTTGGAGAACCACAATGCATCGCTAGAAAAACTAAAATGCATCACGTAGAAATTGATGCATCACGTGGGAATTTGATGCATCATATGGAAATAATGTAGAAATCGATGCATCACGCGAGAATTTGATGCATCACGTGGAAATATTGATGCATTACTTGGGAATTGTGATACATTTGTGGTGGTGCATGGAGGTTCTTCAAGCTTCTTCGATGCATGGAGGTTCTCCATTGAACCCATCTATATATATATATATATATATATATATATATATATATATATATGTATATATATATATATATATATATATATAAACAAATTTTTATTTATTAAAAAGAATAAAGAATCGATATAAATACGTTTCGGTTCCGAACCCAATTAAAAGGGTACGATACTCAGTATTCACTAGGTAAACGTCCGTTATCCCAATTAATCTCAATTTAACGTCTCAGGTTTAGAATGTTATTTAACTCATTAAAACAACCTCAAACTCATAATTACTACTAAACTGATTATTATCTCAACCGATTAAAATTACATGTAATAGCAATCTACTTACCAACTCACGTACAACTAACCAATTAAATTTCATCAACTCATTGGGATAACTCTCAACGCTAATAAATAAATTCAACGTGTCTGCTACTAGTTTCCGGATGTTACAATTAATATTACAAAGTTGATATAAAAATTTCACGCAGGTTCACTCATTTTAAGTGAATGAAATCATGCATTACATAAATGTACGTTCAAATAAATACAAATCAATTTAAGTGTACGTTCATATCATTATAAGGAGTTAGTATATATGAATGTATGTGAAATTTACATGTCATCTACATAATTTTTATTAAAACATGTTTATGAAAATATATATATAAAAGTATTTTTAGAAATATTATTTTTTGGTGCGTTGCATAATAAATGGTACTCTCTCGAACCATTATATATATATATATATATATATATATATATATATATATATATATATATATATATATGTTCAAGTGAGTACCACCCATTATGCAGCGCACTAAAAGGTACCACACTTAAAAATAATTTTTTTAAAACTTTTTTTCATAAACATGTTTTAATTAATATTACACAGATCATATGTAAATTTCACGCAAATTCGAACACTCTAAGTGCATTAAATCACGCATCACGTAAATGTACGTTCACATATATTCAAAATTATCTAAGTGTGTGTTCGTATCATTTTTTAGGAGCTAGGATATGTGAATGTATGTGAAATTATATATGATCTTCATAATGTTAATTAAAACATGTTTATGAAAAAAAAAAATTTTAAAAAGTGTTTTTAAAGGTGGTACCTCCTGGTGCGCTGCATAATAGGTGGTACTCTCTCGAACCTCTATATATATATATATATATATATATATATATATATATATATATATATATATATATATATATATATATATATATATATATATATATAATCCAAGAACAAGTTTGAGCCGTGGTTTGCATGATTACTTTTGAAAACAAATAAAAAAACTAATTAGTTTTAATATATTTTTTATTTTTTTAATTATTTTTATAAAATTTTCCAATTAAATGTGTTCTAGAAAGGTCTATTAGACTATTAAGACTAGAATATATTATTTACTAAATCATTACTTTTATCTTTTATGGCATATTGGAAATTTGGCATGTGCAATTTTATTGAAAACCTTGTTGGTCAACCAACTGAAACACTGTTTAATGGTCAGAGCGAACCGGCCATGACATTTATACGGTTAATTACAAGAAGGGTCCTTCAACTATTCTTGAATTTTACTTTCGTTCATTAGTAAAACAATAGTTAGTCTTAGGTTTGATGTTAGTTTTTGAACTCATATCATAAATCATTTGGCTAAAATATTAATAAATGTTAGGAAGTAAAAAAAAATATAATTGATGTTAGTTTTTGAACTCATATCATAAATTTTTTGATTCAGTCTAATGTTTTAAATTTTAGGAAAATATTCGTCCAAACCATCCAAACGAACGAAGAAAAAGAGGGTAACATCATAGTAAAAGAAAAAGAATGTTGATGATGATAACATGAGGGAAAAGGAGGTGTAATTGCATAATGCAATGAATATATTTTGCTATGAATTTAATATAAATGTTATTATTTTAATAACTGTATATATATTTATAAATACGATGATAACATGTGATAAAAGATAAGATTTATATATCAAGCAATGGTGGACCTGGTTCAAAAGCCGTCCATTACCTAAAATTTTTTCATGTTTTCAGTACGAAATTCAAATGACTAGTTTGGTCGGGTACATACCAACAAATAAATATATTTAATTTAAAATAACACAATAATCTTAAAGTAACAAACAAATTATCTTATTACGGATAAATGTGCAATAAGTCATGAAATATTTAAAAGCACAGGTCTGACCTCTTGCTATTTTTCTTCATACGTTCGTAAGTTTCTCAAATCGACAATCACTCCAACTTAGACCAATCTATAATTTTGAGTTTTCAATTAGTTTAGTTATTTGGCCATATATTGGGTTAGTTAATCGGGTATTTAATTTCTCCGGTTAAATAAATAATTGGGTATTTAGTTTTATTTGTTACTTATTTTAGATATCATACTTTAATGTTTAAATTTATTTCTTTGATTTTGAGTTTGTAAAATTTAGTAATTAACTATTTTAAAATTTTAATTAATATTTAAGGATTAAAATTTGTACATTTAAAACTCTTAAGTTGTACAAATAAAATTTATAATAACTTACACACGAAAATGATATTATCGTGAGAAAACCCAGTGCCCGTGCTATTTCTCCCCAAGCGTTAAGTCACCCCTGATATCAAGTTAGTACTAACCATTAAATGAATTAAATGTGTATCATCCATCTATCTATATCTATATCTATATCTATAATATATAAGTAACTAATGTGTCATATGTCAGTTTCTTATTTATTTATCAAATATCCAAACTTCCTTTTGACACATATCATCTACCATATATTTATTTGAATTCAAATTTATTACAATCTAATCTTATTAATCTTAAATAATTTATACAATTCTAATAAACTTAATTTTTTAATATTCTTATTTAATTTATATGGGTATATACATAATATAATCAAGTTAATAATTAATCATCAATTAAACGTGGGTGTAAAAAGCTAGCGGGGAAAATCCTTTCTTCAAGCAAAAGTTAAAAAACTAGAGACTTGATAATAAATAATGAATAGTTGAAGGACGATATCTGTAACCCAAAGTATCAAAAGATATGAAGAGAATCCATAGCCGAAGAGGAAAGCGGACGGAGACCACCGGTGGGGATTGAAGGCGTGTGTGGGCCGAACGACTTCCTTCTTCCACAACCCTCATTACTCTAACTATTTATTCCAAATTCCATCTTCATTCAGTCAATTTTGACGCATCAATCAAACCAAACCCTAATAAAATTGAACCTTCTAGTTCATCAAACCCTTAATTTAACGACTCCTCTGCTCTGAGGATTTGTTAAGTTTTCAGGGTTTCTGGAGCTCCCCTGATTTTCTTCAATGGTGGCGGTGGTTTCGAGTGGCTTTGCTAACTCTATTGTTCTTCCTGATTCCGATTCCAGAAGCATGATGATCAATCTTTGTTCATCTTCCTCATCCTGTCGTACGTTCCTCCATTGTAATTCGTCCTCTTCTTCTTTGGCTTATGTTCCTTCTCAGCTACGTATAGATTTTAAGCCGATTAGTGTTAGGAGGAGATTGGTTTCTGATAGGGGATCAGCTTGTGTAAACCCTAGATGCGAAGTAGCGTCAAAGCCTGAATCTCCGTCGCTAGTGAAATCATCTAGTCTTTCTGCTCTTGAAGCTCTCAAGGCCTCTGCCGCTGACAGTGAGTTTTCATTGCTGATTATTGTTAATTTTGATTATATATGTTTCATAACTCAACTAGCTGCTTGAATGAAGTTTCATTAGGAATTTTAGAACATAAAGTTAAGATCTTTACAGTTCCAGAAAACAACAAAACACTGTTCCATGTAATGAGGTTACCCAATTTTGGGCATTGCAATATTAAAATTAGTAAAATGAATCTAGGGAATGTATGTTTTTCATATTGTTTTCTTTCGAAAGTGCTTGTGGGTTGTTGAAAACAAATGTACTTCTGTGATGCTTTATATCAATGAAGTTACGTAATTTAGACGGTCACAAAGTTTCTCTGATCGCTGTTCTTCTTTCTAGCTAGTTAGTGTTTCTTGGAATGGATGAATTTACACGAGAGACCGAGATCATGTTGTTTATGCTTTCATAATGCAGTGTTTTGCTGTACTCTGCAGGATACACGAAGGAAACAAGCAGTCTTATGGTAATTGGGCTTAGTTTTCATACAGCACCAGTTGATGTTCGTGAGAAGCTTTCCATTCCAGAGGCACAATTGCCTCAAGCGATCGCCGAATTATGTGCCTTGAACCATATAGAAGAGGCTGCAGTTCTTAGTACTTGCAACAGGATGGAGATATATGTTGTCGCTCTTTCCCAGCACCGCGGTGTTAAAGAAGTTACTGAATGGATGTCCAAGGTATAAATCCACTTCTAACGAACATTTATTACTCGTTTTATTATTCTTTATATGCAGTGGATGTTAGAAAAAGGGTTTCTGAATCACGGATTTCTCCAAGAATCGTTTAAGATACACTTTCCGAATTTTATATTTCGACCCTTAATGCCTGGGTTACACGAAATTCAAATTATAGGGATAATTCTTGAAGAACCAAATTCGTTTTTAAGCAAAAACTAACTCCACAATCTGTCTAAATGATAATATGTTTTTTATCCTCTTTATGTATGTCAAAACCACCGAAAAGATAAGATTTCGGTTATTGGCAGTTAAGTTTTTAACAGAAATTAATTTAGGATCCCCACCTGGGGCGCTGCTCCTTGGACCCCGCAAGGGGGTGCAGCTCCCCTTGACCCCACCATTTTTGTCGCGCCGAAATCCATTTAGATTAATATAAGTGTGCACTCCTGCACCTACTAACTTATATTAAAACTAAAATATGATCTCTTTGACATGCTTTATTATTTCCATTATACTAAAATGATAAGATGACACTAAAATCACCAACAGTGGATATGCTTGATATTTCCTCTCACAAGGCGGTGTCACGATATCTTTTTCGTATGTGACAATAAACCTTATAGGCCAAGATTTTGCAAGTCGCAGTACTTATTTTCATTTTTTTTAATGCAGGTTAGCGGCGTTCCTGTTTCAGAGATTTCCCGGCACCAATTATTGCTCCATAACAAAGATGCAACAAAACACCTGTTTGAAGTATCTGCAGGGCTTGATTCTCTTGTTTTAGGAGAAGGTCAAATTCTTTCTCAAGTAAAGCAAGTTGTAAAAGTTGGACAAGGAGTCCCGGGGTTTGATAGGAAGATCAGTGGGTTGTTCAAACAAGCAATCATGGTAGGGAAGCGGGTCAGGACCGAGACAAAAATCTCTTCCGGATCAGTATCTGTCAGTTCAGCTGCTGTGGAACTTGCACAAATGAAGATTCCAGAATCTTCGTTTGATTCGGTGAGAGTATTAGTGGTTGGAGCAGGCAAGATGGGAAAACTTGTGATTAAACATTTGGTTGCCAAAGGTTGCACGAAGATGATGATTGTTAATAGAAGCGAGGATAAAGTATCTGCAATTCGCAAGGAGTGTAAGGACGTTGAGATTGTATACCAACCTTTTTCCGAGTTAATGTCTTGTGCATCGGAATCTGATGTTATTTTTACCTGCACGGCTTCCGAAACACCGTTATTCTTGAAAGAACAAGTCGAGATACTTCCCCTTTTGAGTTCACAAACCGGAGGACATAGGCAAAGGATGTTCATAGATATATCAGTTCCTCGAAACGTGGAACCATGTGTCTCGAATCTAGAAACGGCTTGTGTCTATAACGTAGACGACCTCAAGGAAGTCGTGGAAGCCAACAAAGAAGACCGGCTACGCAAGGCATCAGAAGCCCAATCAATCATATCAGAAGAAGTACAAGAATTCGAAGCTTGGAAAGATTCCTTAGAGACGGTGCCAACTTTAAAGAAACTGAGGGCATATGCTGAACGAATCAGGTCCAGTGAATTCGAGAAGTGCATGGCAAAGATGGGAGAATTATCAAAGAAACAAAAAGGAGCGATCCATGGTCTGAGTACGGGTATAGTAAACAAGCTCCTGGAGGGTCCCATGCAGCACCTACGAAGCAATGAAAGCGAAGGTCGATCTTTGGACGAGATACTTGAGAATATGCATGCTCTAAACAGAATCTTCGGACTCGAGACCGAGATTTCGATCTTGGAAGAAAAGATCCGTTCCAAGATGGAGAAGTCTAAAAGGTAACTCGGATTTAGTACACATTCTTTGGTTGAGGGCAGGTGGTTGTCAAATTGGAGTGGCTATCACTTGAGTTGAGTGAGTTGAATTGAGTTGAGTTGAGTTGAGGCTTAAAAGTAAAAGTTATGGTTACCAAAGAAACATTGGGAAAAGACAATAATACTTGTTATACCACAACCACATACTGTGATTTATACAATAATAAATGAGTCATCTTGCCCATAATTTGGGCTTTAGAGGTTTCTAATTTCATAATATGAAACAGTGATTCATTTAATTTGTGAGACAAATTCTTGGTATCTTCTGCTTCTTATAAAATTCGTTTTCAACATATGGTTTTTGTTATGAAATAATAAATTAATATATTTATTTAACTTGATTGCTAACAAACATCAAGTTTTATGCTGCATGTATAAAAATAGCTCGCTCCAACGACCTACAGTTGAACTGCCATTCAATTCTTGACGGAACTGATTTGATTCATTTTCTAGAACTAAAATCATAAATTTGCTTTCATAACATAATTCTTACGCGTCTGTCTGTATCAATTTCCATTTTGAATTTGTAAGCAAGATGAAACCCTCTTTTACAAGATTACATATTAGACTCGCTTTCTTTCTGCCTAAAAAAGCGGGGAGACCTTTGACCTGGGCTGGGAGGGATTGGGGTGGGGTTGCTTTGCTTTAGAACTTTAGTTCATAACAAGGTGTGAAGACCTCCAGCTGGATTTGAAATGGATCAGATGGGGCATCCATTTACGACGTAGGTGGGATCATCAGTTTGATCCATTTCCTTCAATGGTAGGAAATCCGCATCCACGGGGGTATATGAGGGGAAGCCGGTTTGTAGTAACTCTGCTTGCTCCTTAAGATCACTAAGGAAAATCTTTACTCACACATACCACAGTGTATTCTTGTCAACTCACATAGTCGCACCTACCAGCATAGGATGACCGTAAAATAGAAACAACTACGTATTGGTTCATTCTTCATCTGCCTCATTCACTCTTACTTTATTCTTTTTTTCTTTACGTATAAAACACTCTGCACAAACTTCTTCATAGTGAAGAAACAAGCAGGACACTCACATGTATACTAATACATACGTACTCAGTGGTGGATACAATTTTTTTTATAGGGTCAGGATTTAACACGCTATGTGTTTATGGCTTCATAAAAAAGTTTCACACCTCAAAAGTTCGGGTCAGTTCATTTTGATTAAATAACAAAAGAAATACGTAAATACTGCAAAGTCATTGGTCATAGAAAACTAAAAAAATTTAAATTCTGCAGTTAACCCCTACGAGATTTCATCTGTTGAAAATGGGTTATAACAAGTGACCAAGTGAGTAACAAACTAATAATAGAAATATATAACATATTATCAATGAATAATTTAATCTCATAAAAGTTTAGAGACACTCAATTACTCAAATACTTGATGCGGTTCTGCACTTCTGCCCTACAGGGGACGAGAGTGGGTCGAGGGCAACACTCGATCCTACCTAAGTCCAAGATCTTTAACTCTCTTAGCCCAAACCCATTAATTGAAGCCCAATGCAAAGGCGAGTAGATAATTTTATTATATCGTTAAATAGGTAATAAACTATTCGGTTTTTGTATATATATATTTTAAATATTTTAACAGATTTTTATATCACTTCGCACTCACATTTTGTATTTATATAAAATAAAATTTAAGACAATTTAGGTATTAACATTAGCAACGGTTTAAAGCAATTTAAATTTTACAACTTAGATGTATGAAAATTAAAATTTCAAGTTAAATTTATTTCTGCAATCATCATCATCATTAAATATTTATCCATAATAAATAAGTAGTTAATGTGTCACTTGTCATCACATAAGGTTGTTACTTGTCACTCATACAAAAAAATAGTACCAACACAATTTTATATGAGATATATATGCTCCACATTACGAGCAGAGGTACACACGATCATAATAATATATTTGAAATATTATAAAACAAAATATATTAAAAAAAGAGTCACTTATATATTACTACAAAAATCTAATATTATAAAATACGTTAAAATAGTTTGGATGGCGATAAAATTTATTTCAGAATGTAGATGAAAATACTATGATTTTAACGACATATTTAGATTTTTATTAAACAATATATATAAGTGTTATAACAAAAAAGAATAAATTAGTTACATATATTATATACAAAATTAAAAAAAAATATTAAAATAGTTTGGATGACAATAAAATTTATGTCAGAATGTAGATGAAAATACTATGATTATAACGACATATTTAGATTTTTATTAAACAATATACATAAGTGTTATAACAAAAAAGAATAAATTAGTTACATATATTATATACAAAATTAAAAAAAAATATTAAAATCTTTCCTGTGAGCATATACATAGACTTGTCTATATACATACATACATACACATCAAACCCACCAAAGTAATAATAAAACAGAATCAAAGGGTACAGCGGTAAATTACGGCGAGTAAAGAAACGTTTATCACGCTGTCGACCGACTATCGTCGTCACCGGTGAAGCATTTCCATCGTCACGCTCGACAACTCTCCTCAATCGGCGCCGGTTTCCTTCCCATATTTTCATCTGAATTCACAATTCTTGTAAGAACTCTCAAAATGTTCGTTTAATTTCCGTTTTCATTGGATCTCACGACTCACACTCAACTTTAACAAATATAAACCCTAATATTGTTCAGTTTTTTCCTTCCTAATCTTGTTCCACACATCTATGATTCGCGAAAGAAACTAACGTATTCCTGTTTTGCTTATCGTATAGCATTGTGTAGAAGGTTTTTATATTAACTTGCCTCATTTTATTGATGGAAGTTGTTTCTATTGTTGTTTGATCAAACACAGGCACCTCCATAAGTTCTTGCGACGTGCTGAATTTTGGAGAAGGTAATTTCTACTTTCGGTCAGTAATCTTGTAATTACATCGTTAATAAGATTTTCATTTCATTTTCATTTCCGTCTCAACTATTTGAATGTATATATTAGAGATCATTAAGGAGAATGTTTTTTTTTTTTTAAACAATTAGTGGTTAGTTGTTAGCACCGTTGAAACCCCACACCTCTACCTAAGGAGAAACGTCCTTGGTAAGGCTCGAACCTTGTACCTCAACCAAGGGGAACCCCTCTCACCTTTGGTGGTGGCCACTTGATCTAAGTCAAGCGGTTCATTAAGGAGAATGTAGTTCTAAGAATTATGAACATTTGTTATCACGTCACACCAATGCTGATTATAGCCTAGTTCGTTAATGACTTGTATGATAAAACCCACTTATTTCTAATTCCTGTCATAAGCTTTACATACATTACTCTTAAATGATGTCATGAACAAAGCTTCATCATCCAAAGAATGAACCATTTCTCGTTCAGACATTTTCTGAGCAGAAATCTGCTTATGTGCAGTTCTACCAAATTGAAAACAATTGTTCTTTAGAAACAATCTCAGGAAGAAAGACAAAGGTTACAGATGTGGGAGAAGACACACAAGCTAATAGAAATCAGAGAAAGCCAACAACCTTAAAAATTGGCTTCATGAGTCAAGTCTGTTACTGCTGTCTCAATCTTTGTCATTAGTGATTACTCGTTAAAAATTTTTATTATCATGCTTCGCAACAACATAATTAATCACATCCAAAAGATGGAGATTATGAAGACTCAAAAGTACTAAAGTATGGAGCTGAAAATTATTAGAGATGTGTTTGATCAAGTTTCCAGCACCACCCTTTTATTGTCATGCTTTGAAACAACTGTTTTGTTATCATGCTTCACAACAACACAATTAATCACAAGAAAAATTAGGATCCATATTAATCAACAAATCATTTTGCACATTAATCACACAAGAGTTGTTAAATTTATAGTTCATCATATCTGCCTGTGAAAATACAAATTCATCTTCCTTAATCGTAGATGGTATCTTGTTATTCCCACTAAAAGAAGGATCATAGCATGTCTTAGAACTTCCTCATGTTTTATTCCCTTTAAACACTTCAATAATAACAAGTTCCACTTGATCAGTAATATAATCAGAATGACCTAAACCCATTATCACCTACACTCCATCTGAGCAATTTTTTTCATATATGGAAGTGATTGTGTGTAATTTTTTTTTTCAGAAAGGTTGCTTGTTGAACTATAGTATGGATCTGAAAACTATTAGAGATGCATTTGATCGAGTTGCAAAGAAACGAAAATTATCAACTTCAAAGTACGAGCAAGTGATTGATCAGGTTGGCGATGAGATTAAACAAGCAATGGAAAACATTCAGTCAGTTGATAATTCCTCCTCTATCGATCATAAATCAGTCCTTGTGAACCTGAAGCGCAAGCTTGATACATTTAGTCCACACGAGCGTATAGAGGAGTCACATAAGGAGCTAAATGTGAACCTCAGCAAGTACCCAAAAATATTGGGCAAGTCACTTGATACCGATATAGCAAAGGCATACAGGAATGTAGACTTTGACTCTCACATAGTCAATCAAATCATTATAAGCCTACTTTACCATGAAGGTCTCTTTGACGTAGCCGATATTTTAATAAATGAGGCTCATGAACCAGATATTATTTCCTTGAGATGCCAATTTGTAGAGATGCATCAGATTCTCACAGCATTGACAGAGAGAAATCTGGAACCTGCTCTGAGTTGGGTCTTGGCCAACCGCCAGAAACTTAAGCAGAACGGTTCAGATCTTGAGTTTGACCTTCGACGTCTTCAATTTTTGGAGCTTTTTCAGAAAGGAAAGCAAACTGATGCAATCAACTTTGCCAAAACTAACCTTTCTCCATTTGCGTTAAATCACAAGAACGAGTTCCTGAAGCTAATGGGTTGTTTCTTGTGGCATGGGAAGCTGGAAATTTCACCGTATTCCGACTTGCTATCGCCAACAAAATGGGAGGCTTTAAGCAAAGAGTTGACCATGCAGTTCTGCAGCTCGATAGGAGTATCCTTAAAGAATCCTTTAGCTGTCACTGTCGAGGCCGGAATTCAAGGACTGCCTACCCTTTTGAAGTTGGCAAACGTCATGTCCTTGAATAAACAAGAATGGGTGTCGATGAAGCAGCTACTTGTGCCGGTGGAGTTGGGAAGCGAATTTCAGTTCCACTCGGTATTTGTTTGTCCAGTGAGTCGGGATCAGAGCAGTAAAGAGAATCCACCCATGCTCTTAACATGCGGCCATGTTCTTTGTAACCAATCAATCTTGAAGCTGTCAAAAAACAATACCGTCATGCTCAAATGTCCGTATTGTCCTTATTTGACTTCAGTTGCACAGTGCCAACAACTGTATTTCTGAATGTTAGATTTGAAGTTCTTTCTAGGGGTGGGGTGAAATGGTAGTGTATAGAGAACCTTCTAAAGCTGTGTTGAGTTTAGGGTTTTATAGGAAGATACTCATTTGCTTTCAGTTTAAAAAATTTACGATTGATCTCAAGTTTAGTTTGACACCGACATAACATATGGAATTGATTTATTACATCATATCAACACTGAGTGTGCAAATTTCACAATCGTTGTACCTAGAAGCCATCCTTTCTAGCCGACTAGTCCACACAACAAAGTTTACAACGCCTTTCTGCAGGAGATTCTTCAGAAAGGCTATCCATGGACATTAGTCATCGCCATTCAGCTTCCCTTTAGAATGTCAAAATACGATGCAGGCCTCTTTGTCTCGACATGCAGTCCCTAAAAATTGACCATGTATTGCGTTAGTATGGCACATCATCATATTATTAATACCGAGGAATATCCCCCACCCAGGCCACCACATATCATGGATTGAAAATTCAGGGAAAAAGGGGCGCGGGGGATGTAGCGCCTAGGAGGCTAGGAGTTCAAGAGTGTTGCATGCCAGTGTTCTTGACAATGTAGCAGGTCTATTTGGATAGATTATATACTATTGAAATTGTCCTTGCTAATCAGGATTTACATTTATACCTCAAATGCAGAAGCTAAACGCAATATGGTAGCTTCGGCCCAAGGACGACCTATAATCTGCAATCCTATTGGAAGCCCTTGCTTATCGTAACCAACCTACAAGTAAATAAATGCACACACCATGATTTAGGATACCAACCTATGCCACCAGAGGCAAAACACACAATGACAAAAATACACATATGTAAGGTTTTTAGGAACAGAAATAATTTATGTTCTAATCTCTAGTGTCGGTGTGAATCTTTGAACAAATTTTGTTATCAAAAGCTTTTTCTGGTTGTTGCTTGAAAAAATTGAAACAACACTTACAGGTATAGAAATAGCAGGGAATCCAAGAAGATTTGCTGCTAGGACAAAACGCATCAGATTGCCTGAAAATATTGGTCAAAACCATTGAAAGATGAGATAAAAGCTCAAGCTAGTTTATAGGAACTAGATCTTTTTGAATTTGTAAGTAGGTCATGCTAGTGAAAAAGAATCGAACACAATCAACACGCAGGTGAAACTAAACGTTCAAAGACATATTAAGATTGTAATTCTTATCTTGCAAAATGTTCGAGCTTCAGAATCATTTATCGTTAAATATAAAATGGAATTTGCAAAAAATAGGCAATTATGTCAACTCACTTGTAACCTTTAGATTTGACTCGCCCAACTTAAGTGCACTTTTGGGAATTACAGGAGCTGTCATACTACCAAAAGGAAAAGCAAACATCAGATGCCAGGAGAAAAAAGAAGTGATTTGTTCTTTAGAAAAATCATGCATAGATCAATAAATTCAACCATGGATGGATTAAAGGCCCAACCAAAACCAATCTTTTTTTACAGTCAGTTCTGGTGCATCAAGAGTAACTAACTAATGGAGCATACCCAGTTGTTGGAGTCACCATGACATCAACCTTCTTGAAAATCTCCATGTGGTGGTACATAATCCTGCGCCTGGAATGGATCACATCATTATAAACACAATTGATACGCATCAAAGTTTCAGTCTTTCATTGATAGAATTAATCATGGTCATCAAGATTAGCCTTTTCATTGTTTATTAAGGGATATTTTAGAAAATTATGTAATAGTTGGATGCTATTTATAAGGATAGAAAGTGTTCCACGAAACTAAATGTGACCATAACAGGCATTTATGTTTGATAGTCATGATGAATGTAAGCCATTTTTATAAGAAACAATTAAAAGATGGTTCAAAATCACCCTCACCTGAGACGCTGAGCAGCAACATAATCTGAAGCTGTGAACGAGTGAAAAAGTGCAAAATTAATGCGCGAGTCCAAGGTAAGTTTCTTATCCATACTATATAAGAGAAAACAGGTATCAGTAACAGAATGGTACATGAATTGTTACTTCGAAAGATATAGCAATAATTCAATAAAAACCCCCTAAAAGTTTCAGATAGGCAATACCCATTCTGAAAGTCGGCACTTAACGAGGCTGCTGTTTCTGAACCAATTGAGACTACATGTGCTGTCTGCATCTCTTGAAGCTCTGGTATGACAATCTCTACCACCTTTGAACCATAAACACAAAAAGAATTTAACCGAAAAGAATCTGTGTGCATAAATATGAGTGGGCAAGAGAGATCATTAAAATTATAATTTCAATTAATACAAGTTGTGTGAAAGGCAGATTACAGAGATAGCATTCACATAGGTGAAATATACTTACTTTACAACCATGAGTTTCTGAAAATGTATTAAGAGCGTCTTCACATTTATTTGAGATATCAGGTGAGAATACATCATTAAACCACTGTAGTACAGACATTAAGTGAGTACATATAATGTCCAAAAAAGACATTCATGTTGGAATAGAAAGCAGAAAAGTAAAAAGGGACCACCTCGGTGTATTTCCCTAATCGTAATGATCCAGTAACACTGGAATTCTCCTGTGATGATAGATCAGGTAAACAAGGGACAGACTGCGAAAGAAAAAAAAAAAGATCAGTATATGATGCAGAGAAAATCCTTTTAGAATGTGCCACAAGTTATTTTTACCGGACGCAGACTGATTTTGTCAGCAGGAGTGGATCCTAAGATTGCTGCATAGCTAAAGCAAATAATACACAAAATTTCCCTTCTCAATTAATTTTTATGCCAGTTAGATTTAAGGAACAAAAATAACGATGGAAGTCATTCTAAGAAAATTTAGAAGTTAATACGATACTGTAAGCAGCCTTTCAAAAAAAAAAAAAGATACGTAAGCTTCACCATGATAATAATTGTTGGTTAAGAAAGCTTCTTGCATATTATTCATGATCATAAACACAAAAGTAGTGCAAGAAAGCAAAAAAAAAAAAAAAACTACCAATGTGCTCGAATTACACATTACTTACACCAGTATGATATCTTCAACACTGGATGCAATTGGACCTATAATTTCTACAGTCCCTGCATCACATAATGAACTGCAGAAAGAACGATGATAAACAATTGGTCAAATATTCTTAGTCAAAAAGGGATTAAAAAACCCTCATATATGCCTATTCACCAGTTCAACACTAAGGTAAGTCCATGAGTTTACCGCAAAGTCAATGAACGAACTGAATTCAAAAACTTACCCTCTGATGTCGGTACGTCCATATGTTGTTTTTAATCCCACGACACCACAAAGGGAAGAAGGAATACGAACAGAACCTGGAGTATAACATTAATCGCTATTAGTGACCGGATAAATAATAGAATATGGTGCCTCTGATATGTATACAACCTCCACCATCTGTTCCTAGTGCAGCTGAACATATTCCAGACGCTACAATAGCTGCTGGGCCAGATGAAGATCCACCTGTATATCTTTCCAGATCATGTGGATTTCGAGCGGTTCTGTCATGAAAATGTATTGTTAATGTGAATACAGAACAAAAAGGACAATCAATTGATTAAAATGCACAGATATCAACTTGAATCAAAGTTACAAGATTGAAGTCATGATGAAACAGAAATACAATTGAAAAGGCTATTAGAAATTGTAGCCATGCATATAAATATAAAAATTTCTTTATTTATTCTACTTGTAGATTGAAGATTTTGTTAAGGACATATGTCATATGAACTGTACCCATAGTTAGGATTTACTCCGGTAGTTCCCATGCCCAATTCATGCATGTTGGCTTTCCCAACCAATATCACTCCACAGCTCCGTAACCTTGACACAGAAACTGCATCTTTTTTAACTTTCCGCACTTCATGAAGCCATGTTGTGGCACCTGTTTGGCAAAAATTTAAGCTAGATTTAACCAGTGTTGAAGAATATTATCATTTCTGTAAGTTAAAACTAGGATATATACCGTTTGATGGATGGGGATAACAATCTATATCATCCTTGATAGCCACAAAGATACCATCTAGTATTGACAACGGATTTCCTGCACAATTTAAAAATAAATATGAAAATCAATTGACGACAATAGCTTCAACGTTGAAGTATGTGTACCTTCTTCAAATCGTTGTGTTGAAGCTGCAGCCTGCTTTCTTACTTCCTCAGCATTAAATGAAATCAATAGAGGAGTTGGGGGTTTTTTATTGCAAAACTCTTCGATTGCACAGATGACGTGTTCTGCAACCTTTTTAATGAAATGGGATATCACTTTTAGTAGAATTAAAATGGAGTATGACAACTTGTAGGTGACATACCATTGATGGGGTTGTAAGCCTTGACCTGTAAGAATATGCAAAATCACGAATCTTCCAGTAACGGAATGCAGTTGAACCAGAACTGTGATTGCTCGCAGGATCATAATGGGGAAGACATCTAACAGCTGATCCAACACGGTCTTCGGGTTTTCCGTCTTCTTCCAGAAAAATCACCCCAGGCTCTGGTTCTGATATCAGTTAAAAATGGATGGATTACTTCTATGTTCATGGGAGCTTAGGAGCTCATGAGATTACGGGCGCGTTTAAGAAACTCCTTAACATTCATGATTGCTGCGTATATCAAACATATGTACTGGTTTGTTTATAAATACTGGAGTAATTACTTCCTCAATGCTCTGAATGGAGGTTCTCGATTTTCTGAATTCATTAAAACCAAAGATACTTTTGTCATGCTGATTCTTATACGGTGGTAATTTATTTTGTGTCAATTAATATGGTATAAGCTACCAACAAAACATGACCAATGAAAACTACTTGCTTGGTCAATTATTCTTTCAAAACTCAAACAAGTCCTTTGTGTTTTACTGTCTGCATCTGATTCAGAAAAGCGAATTTTATCGACGCAATGATAGTGGAGAGAGAAGCGAATTTTAGTGGAAACTACCAGAGAAGCTCTTTGATTATGACACTGTCAGCTTTGTCTTTGGAAATTTCGAACTAAAGCTTACATTTTTCTAGCTTGATGAAAAAAAAAAAGATTCGTTTTCTACTTCTATTTATCAGAGGGGAGGGTAACTCATTGAGGGGAAGTAGAATAAGAAGGAGGTCAAACCTTGAGGAGGGAACTCAGGTCTGAACATTGGTGGTTCTGGTATCACATTATCTCTTAACATCTGTTTAATATCCAACATACAAAGTAAATAACATACGATAATCAACAGTTAGTTTCCAATTCCCCCCATTACAACCACCATTTGTTCTGCTAAGCTACACTCAAATCAGCAAAACATGAACAGGACTATAAGGATCCGTCATTTTTTTTGTACAGCAGAAGTGCAGAACGCACACACCCCTTTAAACCTACTCCTAAATCTACACCTTTGTCCACGATAGGACTCGAACTCCCAACCTTAGGGATCTCCTTAACACCTGGTATCGCTAGGCTAGAAGCCCTTTGGTTTGTACGTTGAATGAAATTAGAAGGAATTGACATTTAGATTCTAATCATTCGTGTGTATCTTGATGTGGGGTGGGGCATAATGTTAATGTTGGGTAGAGGTATAGATTCTGAAATATTGGAATCTAAATTCTATTACAAATAACTAGAAATGACAAAATTCCTTCAACCATGAATTGATGGAATGTAAACAGTTTCTAGTTCCTTCTCTTAATAACTCAAAAGTTTCAGATACACTAAAAGAAAATTCCAATTCCTTCCACTGTCAGTCAACAAGTCAAATGGACCCTAAGATTATCCTTGTTAGTATAGCATTTTGAAAACCTTAATCATGTGCTCCCAATTGCTCTGGTAAAATTAAACTTCAAAACCTTAATCATGTAATGAAAGTTGTGATTTCCAGGATAAAAACAGCTATGAACAGAAATCCAATAGAGCAACTTAACCACTTGAAAAGTAGCTACACTCTGATTTTAGATAAATGTTTTGACTTAAATGGTCAAAGGAGCCAAACCAGGATGTAAAATTCGTAACAGTGATAATTATATAATAACAGTTACTGATATACATGTTATATACACATCTAGATTGAGAAATATCAAAGTTGATGCATGAATGAAAACTTTGGAAAGTTTGATCACGCAGATATATCAGAAATAGTTCAACACCTGATTCGTTTTGTTCTGTTTCTTCAAGTGACCAATGATCAAAGAACCGATCAAAGGCATTTCAACAAACTTGACAAAAAATTTGAGCCATAACCCAGTTACATGAGGAGCTGCAACAAACCCAACAATTAAACAATTAAATCATAAATAAACTTCATTTCACAAATTAAATTATAAAACCAATCAACAAGAAGGAAAAAAGACCTTCAATTTCTCCAGGAACGTAGTTGACCGTGGTCAAATCAACTTCATTGGCGGGCAACATAAGGCTCCTCATGTTTCACACAAACATTCTATAAAACATCAGGCAGGCATCAATATATTCATTGCACAGTTGTACCTAAATTTGTAAAATTAACGAAGTGAAATGCTTACAGTTGACGAAATTAGAGAGAAATGAAGTTGGGTTCCTGTGTAGATGGTGCGATGATGGTTGGTGGCTTCGACGAGCAATGAATGATATAGCTTCTACAACAATTGACTTTACAAATCCAATGGTGTTACTGTTTGGAGATTGGAATAATAAAATTAGGGAAATTGTCATCTGAATTTTATTGAATAATTATATTATATCATAGATGTCAGACTTTTAAAAAAACATTTGACTCTCAGTTCCACACACTTCCACTGGGTACTCCTTTGTCCTCGGTATTTCTGAACCAACATGCATGAACCAACAACCATCAGTGGCCACCAAGTTTAGGGGCTCGGGGAGGTTTGTTACCCGGGTTCGATCCTCAATTGAGGCGGATTTTGGGGTTTTTCCCTTTAGGTGAACTAATTTAACTATGGAGATTTTAATCTAACTATAGAGATTGTGGTGGGGATCGAACCGGGATCTGTCGGCACTTGGGCCTAGGCGATAACCACCACACCAGCCGTTCAAAAACAAAAACATGCATGAACCAACATGTTCAAACAAAACCAAAAAACCGAATCGAACCACACATAGGTATGAATGCCACGTTGGATAAATTACTGTCCAGTTAAATATAATTTTTGAATAAAACAAAAATTATTCAGTGACTTAAATACTCGAAAAAAATCCAGTGACTTAATAGATTAAAGTTAGTAAAGTTTTTTCAATATTAATCGTTTACTAAACATAAATACTTGAAGTGTATACACAGGGATTGTTATAAATAAATTAGGTTATAATAGTATTACTTATATCCTGACAAAGCAACACGATTAAATAATACATTGTGTTCTTGATCCAGGGCCAGATTTAGAATAGAGGGTATGCACGTTTATAGGTACCATTCAACTTTCATATTTGTCTCGCTTAACCTTTAAACTATTTTTTTTTACATATTTAGTCATTAAATTTTAGTTTAATGTTCTATTTTGGAAAAATGATTAAAAGTAATGACTAAATGTGTACAAGTTATGATAGTTTAATGGTCAAATGTGTACAATTTATGATAGTTTAGTGGTCAAATGTGTACAAAATATGATAGTTTAATAGCCAAATGTATATGATTTCAGTGGTTAAATATAGACAAAAATAGTTTAATGGCTAAATGTGTAAAAAAATAGTTTGGTGGTTAAATTGGACAAATATGAAAGTTGGATGGTTAAAAATGACATTGACCATAAAAACATTAACCTATTTTTTTAATTTCATTGCATAATTAAGATGCATAGAAATTAATCAAATCCGCAAACCAAACGCCCCTTAGGGATTTTATAGGAAGTTGATGTTCACATGCATTCGCTTTCGATCAGTTTGAAAATTTAACTGTAATCTCACATTAGTCTGACTCGATCCGGCATCACAACACATTGAAATGGAAATGGAAATGAAATTGATATAATTACTACATCATATTCATATGAACACGAGTATGCAAATTCCAGAATCAAGAAGGCATCTTTTTTAGCCCACAAAACCAAGTTTACAATATATGCCTTCTCTGCGCACAGGAGATCGATTAATCAGAAAGCAAGCTATCTATGGAAAAGTGACCATTCAATGCACGCATGCATCTCAGATTCCCTTTAGAATGTCAAAATACGATGCAGGCTTCTTTGTCTCCGCACGCAGTCCCTGAAAAATGACCATGTATTGTGTTACTAATACTATGGTGCATGCCCGTACTCTTTTTTTCATCATATAATATATTAACAACGAGGGAATCACCACCACGTGCGTGACCTGGGTTGGGTTTATACTCGGGGCTTATAATTAG
The DNA here is from genome assembly GCA_020465985.1 of Centrapalus pauciflorus. Classification (NCBI taxonomy): domain Eukaryota; kingdom Viridiplantae; phylum Streptophyta; class Magnoliopsida; order Asterales; family Asteraceae; genus Centrapalus; species Centrapalus pauciflorus. The sequence continues at coordinate 1,224,546 of JAANYP010003966.1, forward strand.
GCAAGTCATGATAAGGTTACCACCCCTATCAACAGGTAAACCTAGGCGTTGATATCTGTAGGAGTAATATCCAAGACCTCCTTTGGTGCCAGTATTCTTGATAACGTAGCAGGTGTATTTGGATAGATTAAGCAATCGAAATTGGATAGATTATGCTTATTAGGATTTATATATATACCTCAAATGCAGCAGCTAAACGCAATATGGTTGCTTCAGCCCAAGGACGGCCTATAATCTGCAACCCTATTGGAAGCCCTTGCTTATCATAACCAACCTACAAGTAAATAAAGTGCATGCACTGTGATTTAAGATACTGAAGCATGCCACAGGCAAAGCACACAAAAATAATTGATGTTCTAAATTCAATAGTATCGGGTGCATGTGGATCTTTGAACAATTTTGTTATCAAAAGCTTTTCCGTTGTTACTTAAATCAAATGACACAATACTTACAGGTATAGAAATAGCTGGGAACCCAAGAAGATTTGCAGCTAGGATAAAACGCATCAGATTGCCTGAAAATTTTGACAAAAAAAGAACATAAGAGTGCACAACACACACAAACTAATTTACAGGAAAATAGATCATTTTGAAATTGCAAGTAGATATTAGGGAAAAAGACCCGAACACAATCAACATGCAGGTTGCAGTAAATATCAAATGGCATTTGAGTACAATAGGTAATTCTGTCAACTCACCTGTAACCTTTATATCTGACTCTCCCAACTTAAGAGCACTTTTGGGAATCACAGGAGCTGTCATGCTAACAAAATGAAAAATAACACAAACCCCATAAGAACAAAGCAGTGATTTGTCCTGAAAATATTCCATGTTTAGATCATCGAAAGCAACCATAATTAATGGACATAAGGCACAACCGTACGTACGGAAAGACCAAACCCAATATTCTTTACGACAGTCAGCTCTGTAAAGAGTAACTAATGGAGCATACCCAGTTGTTGGAGTCACTATGACATCGACCTTCTTGAAAATCTCCATGTGGTAGTACATGATCCTACGCCTGCAATTGATCACACCATTTTAAGCACAGCCAGTTCATCACTAAATAAAATGCAACAATTTCCATTTCTCACAAAGTTTCAGTCTTTCATCGATAAGACTGATCACAGTCCAGAAATTAGACTATTTTGCCTTTTATTAAGAAGCATTTCTAAAAAAAATATGTAATAGTTGGATGCTTTTTCATAAGAATAGAGTGTGTTCCCCAAAAAATAAACTTAACCATCGGATTCATAGTGGACATTTACGTTCAATAGTCATGATGATGTAAATCAAAATTTATAAGAAAACAATTAAAAGATGGTTAGTAAATTACCCTCACCTGAGACGTTGAGCAGCAACATAATCTGAAGCTGTGAACGACTTAAAAAGTGCAAAATTAATGCGTGAGTCCAATGTAAGTTTCTTATCCATCCTATATAAATTAAGAGAAAACAAGTATCAGTAATAGAATGTTACAAAAATTGTTACTTTAAAAATGATAGTAAAAAATCGCCTTAAAAGTTTCAAATACGCATACCCATCCTGAAAGTCAGCACTTAACGAGGCTGCTGCTTCTGAACCAATTGATACAACATGTGCTGTCCGCATCTGGTCAAGCTCTGGTATGACAATCTCTACTACCTTTGAACCATAACCAAGATAAGAATTAAACCAAAGAGAATCTGGATGCATAAATATGACTGCAAGAGATTTTATTTCCTGGAGATAAATCTTCCCATTTAGAATTATAATTTCAATTAACACGAGTTATGTGAAAGGCAGATTACAGGAGATGGCATTCATATAGGTGAAAATGTACTTACTTTGCAACCATGAGTTTCTGAAAACATATTAAGAACATCTTCACATGCATTCGAGATATCAGGTGAGAATACATCATTAAACCACTGTAGAACAAATATGAAGTGAGTTACTAGTACATAATGTTGAAATAAGACATTTACATTGGTATAGGAAACAGATGACCACCTCAGTGTATTTCCCTAATCGTAATGATCCTGTAACACTGGCATTCTCGGATGATGATAGATCAGGCAAGCAAGGGACAGACTGCATGAAAAATAAATACAGACCAGTATATGATGATGAGCACATCAGAATACAAAGCGCATATAAGTCATATATTAAACAAGTTATCGAACACCCACGCGTTGCTACGGGGTCTAAAATATTAATTACAAAAATAAATAAATAAAAAAATGAATAAAAATACTTTTCAAACAATTCAAATAACAAAACAAAACTGAACCAGGATCGAATTGTGAAAATGGAAAGCTGATATAGATTTAAGAAGCAAGACAAATGATGCTGTTAGTTGGTTCTTATCATTGGTATTCTAGATTTTGCAATGCTATAATTACAAACAATGTCTTATTAAATCGGATCGAAACCAGAATTAATTAATTAAATATTGATAATCATAATTTGAAATTTTGACATTGATTAGGTTTGATCGTCGATTTATTTGTTGGTTTACGATGAAATCAAATAAATTTATAACGGTGATGTCTCTAATACATTGATTAGGGTTTGTCAACGTTATAATAGTAATGTTCAATGTTATACATGATCATATTTAATAAAAAAAATCTAATTAAATAGTTACATTTTAATTATAAAATAATATCATTAGAATTTTGTATTGTGCATTTGAATAATAAAGTCTTTTTCATACAATTAAACATAACATCATAGTTTTAAAAGACTCCAAACATAAGTTTAATTAAAATCATAATTTTAAGTACGTAAGAAACTGTTGCAATAATAGTAATGTTCAATGTTATACATGATCATATTTAATAAAAAAATCTAAATATTAAATAGTTACATTTTAATTATAAAACAAATTAATTTGAATTTTATGTACATTGAATAATAAAGTTTTTTAATACAATTAAACATAACGTAATAGTTTTAAAAGACAACTCTAAACATAAGTATAACTAAAATCATAATTTTAAGCGTGTAAGAAAATTTGTAATAAATGTTAAAAGAGGACGAAACAAAAATTTATTATAATTAATTTGAATCTTATATTGTACATTTGAATAATAAAGTTTTTTAATACAATTAAACATAACGTAATAGTTTTAAAAGACAACTCTAAACATAAGTATAACTAAAATCATAATTTTAAGCGTGTAAGAAAATTTGTAACAATAATTTTAAAAGAGGACGAAACAAAAATTTATTATAACAAAATGGCTAAATAAAAGATAACAATAAGATAAAGGTGTATTATGAAAATTTTAAATTTAAATTTTTTTTTAAAAAAAAAGGAAAAACCAACAAAAATATGTGGGACAATCTGATTGGAGCATAAGATATGATAATTGTATGTATATATAATGTAAGACAAGTTATGCTTACTGGACGTAGACTGATTTTGTCATCAGGAGAGGATCCTAAAATTGCTGCATAGCTGAACAAAATAATACACAAAACTTCCCTTGTCAATTAATTTTTATGTCAGTCAGATTTAAATAATTAAAATCATGATGGAAGGTGTTCGAAGAAAAATTAGAAGCCTATAAGATTCTGTAAGTTTCACCATAATAAAGTACGGAGTATTAGAGATAAAACCAGAGCCTTTTCTTTCAGAGTAAATAATAAGGCTTAATTGTTGGTATAAGTAAGCTCCAACCATTAATTTTTCATGATCATGAACTCAAAAGTAGTGCGGAAAAGTAAAACAAAATCTAACGATTTGATCGAATTACAAGCTACTTACACCAGTATGGTATCTTCAACGCTGGATGCAATTGGACCTATAATTTCTACAGTGCCTGCATCACATAACGAACTGCAGAAAGAACGACGATAAACAGTAGGTGAAATATGTTTAGTAAAAAAAACTCATATATATTGATATACCTTTTCACCGGTTCAAATATAAGGTAAGTCATGGGTTTACCGCATAGTCAACGAATAAACCGAATTCAAAAACTTACCCTCGGATGTCGGTACGTCCATATGTTGTTTTCAATCCCACGACACCACAAAGGGAAGAAGGAATACGAACCGAACCTGGAATATAACACTAATCGTTATTAGTGATTGAATAAACAATAGAATATGGTCACTGTGATATGTATACACTATACAACCCCCGCCGTCTGTTCCCAGTGCCGCTGAACATATTCCAGATGCTACAATAGCTGCAGGGCCTGATGAAGATCCACCTGTATATCTTTCCAGATCATGTGGATTTCGAGCGGTTCTGTCATAAAAATGTATATCCAGTGTGAATACAGAACAAAAAAAGAGGATTCAGAATTGATTAAAATGCGCAGATATAAATCGTACCCATAGTTAGGATTTACTCCGGTAGTTCCCATACCCAATTCATGCATGTTGGCTTTTCCAACCAATATCACTCCACACCTTCGTAACCTTGACACAGAAACTGCATCATTATTAACTTTCCGCACCTCATGAAGCCATGTTGTTGCACCTGTATGTCGAATACTTAAGCTAGATTTAACCAGTGTTGAAGAATCTTTATCATTTATGTAAGTTAAAAGTTGGATATATATTATATACCATTTGATGGATGGGGATAGCAATCTATATCATCCTTGATTGCCATAAAGATACCATCTAATATTGACAACGGCTTTCCTGCACAATCCAAAATTGAATATGAAAATCAATTGACGATGATAGTTTCAATGTTGAAGCATGTGTACCTTCTTCAAACCGTTGTGTTGAAGCTGCAGCTTGCTTTCTTACATCTTCGGCATCAAAAGAAATCAATAGAGGAGTTGGGGGTGTCTTACTGCTGAACTCTTCGATTGCACAGATGGCATTTTCTGCCACCTTTTCAGTGAAAAGGGATTTGATCACTTTTAACAGAATTAATAAGGATATGGCATTGGATGACTCGTAGGTGACCTACCATTGATGGGGTTGTAAGCTTTGACCTGTAAGAATATGCAAAATCACGAATCTTCCAGTAACGGAATGGAGTTGAGTCAGTACTGTTATTGATTCCAGGATCATAATGGGGAAGACATTTCACGGCTGATTCAACACGGTCTTCAGGTTTTCCATCTTCTTCCATGAAAATCACCCCGGATTCTGGTTCTAATATCAGTTCACAAATTGATGGATTAATTCTATGTTCATGGGAGGCTTATGAGATTATGGTGCATTTAAGAAATTCCTTGGCATTCATACCTTTGGAGGTTTTTAGTTTTCTGACATTAGGTTACTTTTTCAGTGTTGACTCTCTTATGTTTGGAAAACTTAATCTATACATTAATATGGTGCAAGCTACTAACCAAGCATGAGGATGAGATTGGGCAAATTCTTGCTTGACCGTTTATTCTTTCAAATTTCAAAACAACCCATTGTGTTTTACTGTCTGCATCTGTTCAGATGAAGGGATATTTGGGGGATTCTAAACACGCCATGAAAAAGATAATTTTAATGTAAACTAATAGAGAAGCACTTTGACCATGAGTCCATCACCATTCTCTTTTTGGAAAATTTGAACAAAAGCTTACCTAGTTACCTTTTTCTAGCTTGATGTTAAAAAAGATTCATTTTCTACTTTTATTTATCCAGGGCTCATTGAGGGAAAGTAGAATGCGAAGGAGAACACAAACCTTGAGGAGGGAACTCAGGTCTGAACATTGGTGGTTCTGGTATCACATTATCTCTTAACATCTGTTTAATATCCAATGTAGAAATGTAAATAACAAATGATAATCAACAGTGAGTTTCTAATTCCCCCATTACAACCACAATTAGTTTCGTTAAGCTACGTTCATAGCAGTAGACCATTGAACAGGCCTATAAGACTACCCTTGTTACTTTGTTAGGATAGCATTCTAAAAATAACTTAATCATGTGCTACCATAGTAGCATTTGCTTTGTACTTACATTATGCATGCTGATAAAATCAAATTTTACATCCTTAATCATGATAAAAACAATGAGAAATCGATTAGACTCATTAGAGCAACCAACTGAAAAGTGAAAAGTAGCTACTCCAACTTCTTGGAGGTAGTTTATTGGATTTCTTCACAGGTTCAATGATCATTCCAGGATCATTATCAAACTGAAATTCTCATTACAATCTATTGAATTTACACACATTGAAATGTTTACATATATATAGGGGTCCTATTTATACTAGTTGAAAGGGTGTGTTTGAACCATCACAATGGTTCGGTTATGCCCCTTTACGAACCGTTGCATATTTTAGGAAGAGATGCAACTCTTCAAGTTTACTAAATACTATTCTAGCCCATATACTATTTTAAATTACATTTATCACTAATTACTTTTTTTCTTTAATTTCCAACATGGGTGAGTGGTGATTCACTTGAACATAAGACACTCCAAAGGAGGAGTCTCAAGTTCAAACCCACTGACTTCAACTTTCTGGAGGCCATCCACCCCTATCTTCGGATGGGTGATTTGCCCGGTCCTATGGGTTTGTAGTTTATGCATAAGGCCCCAGGTACGTCTATCAAGTTAATAAAGTTGGCTGGAATTTTCCAGGTTATCTAAAAAAAGTAGCAACTCCCAGTTTAGGTATTGGTCAAAGGAGTCAAGTGATACTACATCAAATTCTATAAGCAACAGTTACTGATATACACTTTGTAAACATATTTTGATTCAGAAAAAATGAAAGTTAATGCATGTATAAACATTTTGGAGAATTTGGTCACACATACATACATGCTATTTATCAGAATCAGTCCACACCTGATTCATTTTGTTCTGTTTCTTCAAGTGATCGATGATCAAAGAACCAATCAAAGGAATTTCAACTAACTTGACAAAAAAATTGAGCCAGAACCCAGTTATATGAGGAGCTGCAACAAAACCAAAAAAAAAAAAAAAAAAAATTTTTTTAAAAGAAAGACAAATAAACATGAGTTTCAGAATCAATCAAGAAAAACGAACAAGAAGAAGAAAAAAAAGACCTTCAATTTCTCCAGGATCGTACTTGACCGTGGTCAAATCAACTTCAGTGGCGGGCAACATAACGCTCCTCTTCTTACCCATCTTCACACTGACACAAACATTTTATCAAACATCAGGCCGGCATCAATACCATAGACAAAACTTACAAAATGAAATGCTTACAATTGACAAAACTACGGCGACAAATTAGAGGGAAATAAATATTTTAGACGGTGTCGATATTGCATTGGCACCGACGAGGCCAATCATATATTTTATTCAATTCGACAACACTCTTGAAGTGTTCATATTATTCAATTAATTACCGATCGAATGGGACGACGTCGTTTAGCTACTGCGAGAAATTTGAGAAGTTGGCCATCTGACTGATATTAATAATTATTGAATTGAATTGAATTGAAATAAGTACATGTCAGACTTTAACAACTAACTTTTGACTCATATTTATTGAGATAATAAATAATTATTTTTATCATATTTTTAACCACCAACACTTTTTTAGTTATCATTGTTAATTTCGGATAAAAGTATCATTTATTACAATAAATTTTGGGGTTTTATTTTTTAGTTACCTTATTGGCATATTGTCGGCTTCGGTATATATTGATTATGCAAAAAGAATTGAAATAAATGATATAACAATAAAAGACTCTGATTCTATTCAGATAGGTGGATATCGATGGTCTTCTTCTCACCGAGATAGAACAATTGCGTCAAAGATGATCTCTGACATGCATCAGCCAATGACAATGAGAGTAACCTTCATATAGAACCAAGTACTGGTCGAGATTATTAGTGATAGTTGCAAAATATAAAAATGGTTATGGTCAATAACAAGCATCAACAACTAACAAAGGATGGGGGAGTGGTGGTGTTTTTATACCAAAAATCACACTCTTTACATCAGTCTCAGATCAGTCTTTATTCTTCATCTTTTCTATCTTTCTATACCACTCAAACCTCATTATGGTCATCTTTCTATTTCACTTAATACACACTCACATCTCATAATAAAACAAAGGAAAAAAAACGTAAGGATATAGAGGAGGTACTGAGTGGTACCATCGTATCGATTTTTCATCTCTCAGCGTCATCAAAATTGGGGGGGGGGGGTGGTGTATCGTGGTATCACCGCTCATGTGGCATCTTGGAGTACCAGCGGTACTTCCAATCCTTTCACTCTAAAGGGTAAGGGGTATAACCACCACTCCAAATTCTATCTTTCTGGTCATATCATCATCATACATATTTTCTCTCTTACCCGTTCATCTTGTTACCTTCTTGAAACAACAATTATACTCATTTCAATACCCCTTTACCCATAAAATTTAGAGAGAGATAGAGATGGAGGAAGAGAGACAGGGGGTGAAGCCGAGTGGTGGGGTGCTAATGATGGGTGCTTTCATTGGGGCCAATAGGGGTGGAGGTGGTGTTCCTGTCGGGATGTATTAGATGTTGAAACCCTCTCACTCATGGGATGTGTATACCCACTGCACTAAGAGAAAAAATTAATCTTTTCTAATTGTTGATTATTAAAGTTAGGGATGATCATCGAAAACAAAGATAGGCTGAGTTGTCCTTAAATCAGAATTATCGGTTTTGGATTTAGAAACCAAGTTGTTTGGTTTTTGGAACTTTAGGGTTTTTAATATTATTGGTATAATATTATCTATTTCCAAATAATTTCATTTTTCTCTCACAAAAATCTATTGAATGTTTATAAGCCTGGCAATAACAAATTTGATTATTTACTAAAATCAATAGAAACTAAGTTTGATGTTAAAATACAAAAAGGAAAAAAAAAAAACAACAGCTGAAATTGTTACTAAATAAAGAATGAAACAAAAACCAAAAGTATTTAAAAAAATTAAAAATAAAACATTCAAAAGTTCCTCAAGTAAATAATAAAATATCCAATGTAGTGAAGTTGAAAGATTTATATAACTTTCTTCGGTTATTTACATGATCAAACCGAAACCTAACCAAAATTTTTATTATTTTAAAAAATCTAAAGCTTAAACAGAAAAGTAAATAATAAAATATCCAATGTAGTGAAGTTGAAAGATTTATATAACTTTCTTCGGTTATTTACATGATCAAACTGAAGCCTAACCAAAAATTTTATTATTTTTGAAAATCAAAGCTTAAACCGAAATGTTTGGTGTTTTTGTTTTGTTTTTTGTTACGATTTGATTTTTGATTTTTTTTATACAACTTTAATCATAACAGTTTTACATTTATGACTTTATGTAACAAGCAATACATATGTCTTGTATTTCTTTTTCTTATCCATCTCTTTTACTCTTAAAATTATAAATATTTGATAAAGACAACATGATTAAAAAAACATCACAAACATACACCATAATAAAACCAAAGAAGCATTAATTCTTAGGAAAAACAAATGCCAAATGCCAAATCATAAGGCAAAATGAAAGCACCAAAATCCAAACAAGTAAAAAATCACCAAAATTAGGATTTTTGAATCCTAATGTGTCGCCCAAAATGTAAGCTTTCAAATACCGATTAATGGAATTTGAGGAATTGCATGAATGATGAATCAATCAATTTGTATTTTCACTTTTAAATGCACAAAATAGCAACATAAGATATTATACCTTGAAAACTTCTGAGCATACCTTCACTTCCAAATTTCATAACCGGAGCAACAACTCAAATCTTAACGCTTCATAATTTTATTATATAGCAAACAACTTCTGTTAAGAAAAAACCTGAGTTTTCCTATTATTTTAGATCATTATAATAAAAATCCACAAAATGTTAACACAAAACTAAAATTTAGATCTTCCCATATTTATACATTACGTTTATCTAAACTCTGTTTCACATCACCATCGATTATTGATATATTTATTTTTAGGTTAATTGTATTAATAGGTAACTTATTATCATCTTTTTTTTCTATTAAGTAACATATTTTTTTAGAATTTAAGGTAAAATACTCTTCAAATAAAGTCAATCAAGGTACTCATGTTGGATTAGAAGATAAAAATTGTTGACGTGACAGTTTTTTTGTCTAGTCAACATTTTTTTACGCAAATAAAAGTTTAGTTTTTATCTGACGTGCACTATTATGTGCAATTGAATGGGCTTTTTGATAATACATGGCTATTATGAGCAACTTAGAAAACAATTAAGCAATTTTAAAAATTAAAATGATTGTTAACTAGACAAAGAAACTGTCAAGTAATCACTTTTTTTACATCGATTGAAATATGATAGATTAATCTTGATATTAGACTGAACTAAAATTAAGGTGTTTGATGAGAAAGAAATGAATTGAAAATAAATGAAAGTATTATGTTTTTTTTCTTCATAATTCTTTTGTTGATATCAGATGAAAATAAATAGAAGTTTAAAAAAAATCCCAAATGTAGAAGAACTGAATAAAAAGTATATTTGATAAACAAAAATGAAAACAATAGAGATGATTATAATTCTTAATTATTTACTAAATAAAACCCCTTTATATTTCTATTTTCTTTCCATTCTACCAAACGTGTCTCTTAAGGTCTAATAAATCATAGAATACAGTTTCGTGCAGTGGTGTCTGATGTTTTCATGTTGTTGCATTTCTAAATATTATTTTGCATACGAGTACGTGCCTTCGAATCATATCCAACAACTACACGTCCATATCTAATTAATGTCCTAAAGCTGGTTAATTATTTAGTTATTATTCTGGAATTGAATAATAATTGAGACATACTAGATGTAGAGATGTAAATGAGCCGAGCTACTCGTGCTCAACTCGCTAAAAGCTCAAGTTAAACGAGCTCAAGCCAAACTCGAGCCTAAGTATGAGCTCATTTAATAGCTCGAGTCCGAGTTTCAAATATCGAGAAACGAGCTCATATAGTTTTTAATTAATAAATATATAAAATATAGAGTAAATAAATATAAAATATATAAATAGATTATAAAAAACTAATTAACAAATTAATATATATAATAAACGAGTCGAGGGCAGCTCGAGCTCATATAATTATTCACGAGTCGAGCTCAAGCTTTACATACAGAGCTCGAAACGAGCCGAGCTCGAGCCTAATACTTTATAATTATTCACGAGTCGAGCTCAAGCTTTACATACAGAGCTCGAAACGAGCCGAGCTCGAGCCTAATACTTTTAGAAAAGCTCGGGCTCGGACTGACCTTCGGCTTGTTTACAACCCTAACTAGATGTATAATTACATTTTGTTTAATGAAAAACAAACTGTTAATGGTACATCAAAACCATCAGCATTTAACGTAATTTTATTGCATGTTATTTAGTAGTAAAACCAACTATTAGACTAATTTCACAGCCGTCCTGAAGCACAGGCATCGGCATTTTACATACAAAAGATTAACATGCAAGCCGATCAAGCAGTAAAATCTCTCATTAAAAAAATTTAACTGAAAAATGTATCTGGTTCCAAATGGGCAACAACTGCCATATAACAAAACAATTTGGTGATTATTTTCTACTCCATCATCTCAATTCTCATGCTTTGTTTAGATACAAAAAACTGATTGCAGTCACCGTAGAGGAAGGAAGGGGTTATAACCACTGATTCTACTTCTTTACCTCCTCATATTCTGCCTCTGGGGCTTGTTCACCGCCTTGTGATCCTCCGGATCCCGAGTCTGAAGACCCTCCTGAACCGCCTTGCATATGTTGCCCGATCTTTGACTGTGCCTTGTTTGCAGCATCAATCTTTGCTTGAATCTCTGTGACATCCTCGCTAGCAGAAGCTTTCCTCAAGTCAGACACAGCAGCCTCAATTTCAGACACCACTTCGCTTGGAAGCTTATCTCTGTACTCGTTCAGATTCTTCTCCACGCTGTAGACGGTGGTGTCGGCGTTGTTTTTGGCATCAATGAGTGCCTTCCGTTCAGCATCCTTCTGGGCATGAAGTTCGGCATCCTTAACCATCTTCTCGATCTCATCATCAGATAGACCTCCTGAGGACCTAATTGTGATTTGCTGCTCCTTGCCAGTGGCCTTGTCTTTTGCTGAGACCGTCACAATACCATTTGCATCAATGTCGAATGTCACCTCAATTTGAGGCATTCCTCTTGGAGCAGGAGGAATACCCATAAGGTCAAATTCGCCTAGTAGCTTGTTGTCAGATGCCATTTCACGTTCACCCTGTAGCACTTTAATGCCCACCTGGGTTTGGTTGTCAGCTGCTGTTGAGAATACCTGCACAATAAAAGCACAGATTAAGAATATAAAGCAATAAGGGTAAAAAAAATGTAGTAAAACAAGAAAACATGATTTATATAGCAAACATGCATTTATGGATTCAGAAGGGAATGTCATGTTCGCCATAAAAATAATTAACTTAGAGCTCTAACCTGACTTTTCTTGGTTGGGATTGTTGTGTTCCGACCAATCAACTTGGTGAAGATACCACCAAGGGTCTCAATACCTAGCGATAGAGGAGTCACATCAAGTAGAAGCAATTCTTTAACATCGCCACGTAGAATACCACCCTGAATGGCTGCTCCCATAGCAACTGCTTCATCAGGATTCACTCCCTTGCTTGGGGTTTTCCCAAAAATTTCTGTAACAACTTCCTGAACTTTGGGAACACGAGACATCCCACCAACAAGAAGAACTTCATCCACCTCCTTGGTTGTGATTCCTGCATCCTTCACACAATTTTTGCATGGGCTCTTTGTCCTCTCAATCAAGTGGTTTACTAGAGCCTCAAATTTTGACCTTGTGAGAGTGATATTCAAGTGCTTGGCACCCGATGCATCAGCTGTAATAAACGGCAAGTTAATGTCAGTCTGGGTTGTTGAAGACAGCTCAATTTTAGCTTTCTCAGCAGCTTCCCTAAGTCTCTGGAGGGCAAGCCTGTCCTTTGTCAAGTCTATCCCCTCAGTTCTCTTGAACTCGCTAACCAAGAAATCCAACATAGCATTATCAAAATCCTCTCCCCCAAGGAATGTATCACCATTTGTCGCTTTCACCTGTATAATCAGAGAACTTTTAGCAAATTCACTTACTAAATAAACAAACATTAGCCAAAAAATTTCATACCTCAAAAACACCATTAGATATCTCCAAGATGGAAACATCAAAAGTTCCACCACCAAGATCAAAAACTGCAATGAGACCCTCTTTGTTATTTAATCCATAAGAAAGTGCAGCAGCTGTTGGTTCATTGATGATCCTTTGCACATCTAAACCAGCAATTCGCCCTGCATCCTTAGTAGCCTGTCTTTGTGCATCATTGAAGTATGCAGGTACAGTAATGACAGCTTTATTAATCGTCTTGCCAAGATAAGCTTCAGCGGTTTCTTTCATCTTAGTAAGAACAAATGCACCAATTTGACTAGGAGAATACTTCTGCCCATTGGCCTCAACCCAAGCATCACCATTTGGAGCCTTGACAATCTTGTATGGAACCATTCCCATTTCTTTCTGTGTCTGGGGGTCATCAAACCGTCTCCCAATCAGACGTTTTGTCCCAAATACAGTGTTTGTTGGGTTAGTTACTGCTTGACGTTTAGCTGGGGTGCCTACAATTAACTCTCCTTTCTGGTTAAAAGCCACAACTGACGGAGTTGTCCGTGATCCTTCAGCGTTCTCAATAACTTTAGCAGTCTACATATAAGTGCATTAACAACCATGTATTTAGTAAATATTCCCAATCAAAACATGGCTTCCGTAAAAATCAGGATCTAGTTATATGCTCTTTTTTTTTTCATGTTAATGGAAAATTATATTAATACTAGAGAATACTAGATAATAGTAGAGGGGCAGATGTAGCCAAGTGGATTAAGGCAGTGGATTGTGAATCCACCATGCGCGGGTTCAATGAACAGGTGAAATATAGATCTTACCTTGCCCTCCATGACCGCAACACATGAGTTTGTGGTACCCAAGTCAATCCCAATAACTTCATTTCCAAGAGGTCTCGAGCTGTATCAGAGACATAAGTTAGCTAAAATTGAAACGGATAAAAGCACAAAGTAGGGGTGAGCGACAAGTACCATTTCCCGAACCCGAACCGGTACCGACCGATGCCGAATTAATATATTCAGTTCGGTATTCGATTTTTAAATTAGCTAAAATTCGGTATTCGGTACTCTCGGTTCGGTATTCGGTTTTAAAATTAACTAAAATTCGGTATTCGGAACCGAACCGGCACCATATAAATTATACGATTCGGTATTCGGTTCTTTCAAAACTAATAATTCGGTTCCGGTAATTTCAGGATCGGTACCGGTTCGGTACGGTCCAGTACCGAGCTCACCCCTAGCACAAAGGTGTAGAATAGTAGACACATAATACCTGAAGGGTCTGGCAATCACACCCAATTTGTGACTCAAGTGTGACCCATTCCATGATGCTTTGGCTCCATTTAACTGCATTGACATTCAATTGTTAAATTTAGGTGTTGCTTTTCCAAAGGTCTATTAAAGTCCTAAATACAGAACAATAATAGGTTGTCATAAATACAATATGTTTCCAATTCACAATCCAATACAGTTCAAAACCCCAAATAATTCAATATATTGAGCATTACACTGCAAAATTTCAATGTTGTTATCCATGTCATGCTCTCTATAAGTGTATCGTTGTTTGGACAAAAATTAACATATAATCATGACATTTTAATTCAGGTAAGGTGCTAAGAAGAAACACAGACAATTTAGTAATCAACAGCAAAATTAAACCAAGTCTTAGTTTTCACATGGGATCAAGATACGGATGCATAATAAGCTACAGATCATATCAAAAAGCTACAGATCGGTTACCATTTGAACATGAAACGTGAGAGAAAATTATTTGGTTAAATAAAAAAGCTGTTAACCGTATTAGTATATGATACAATCACCTAAATTTCCTAGCGACCATTTTGTTGTTCAAAAGGTTGCTCGTTCGAGATTGGAAAACCAAAAGTGGACACTGACCATGAGACGAACGGAATAAAGTACAAGACATGTATATATAACCAATTAATCCTATATAAACACAATAAGCTAAGCATGATATGTAGTTGATTCTTTACGAGTTCGTGGATCAATCCATGGACTAAGCAAACATAAAAACAAACAGAAATGAGAAGGCAGAAGGCATACTGATTTGAAAGCAGAGATCGAAGCAGATGAGATGTCTCGTCGACGAAGAGATCTGAGCAACGCGGCGGTGGCCATGAATCGATGAAAAAGTCTCGTGTTCTCCTTCTAGGGTTTAGGGTTTTGTGTGAGAAAAGAATTAAATCTGCAGCGAGGGGAGTGGCTGCGTGGAGGTGGGGTTATGTTGCTACTGAGTTAGGTTTTCTGAAGCTTCTAGATCCACCTCGACTGAGCTTTCGTTTCATGTCCGAAAATTATTTATTTCTTATGGCTATTTCTTCATGCACCACCTCTAATTTCTCATACACCACCTCTATACATTTGACCTATAAATACTTATCTTTTGATTGGACAAAAAAGTATAAACAAATAAAATATAATGATGAGTTATGAAAAAAAGACATGTTTTAGGTCAATTGTAGATATAGATATGGTGCATGAAGTAACACCCATTTCTTATATACATAGAGGATAATATATAGAGTTACTAAACACCATTTATATTTATATATTAAGCACCTTGAGTGCTTATAAAAAATTGACAAGACAACATCACTTAAAATTCATACAAGTTATAGATGACTTATTTTCACGATTTGAAGCCAATGAATCCAATGAAACTTGTTTATGTATGATTTGTTGAACATAATGAACGCAATGATGTTTTTAAATATATAAGCTTCAGAATGTAATGAAACCAATGATTCTTAGGTGGCGTTTGGTTTGTAGGATTTTAACAATTCATTTAGGATTTGGATTTAGAAATCCTCCTATGTCATGTTTGGATAAAAACTAAAAGCAAAGGATTTGACTTCATTTAGGATTTCACATTCCACACTTCTCCTCATTTCACAATGCACTCACCCCCTAATAATTTTAAAATCCTATCATTTTGAAATCCATCATTTTAAAATCATGCAATCCAAACGGCACCTTAGTATATTAAAGCCAATGAATGTAATGAACTCATTAAAAACTTAAATCTATTGGTTTTAAACATGTATATATAAAAAAACGTATAGATGAAAGCTAATTTCAATTGGTGCTCACTGGATCCCATCCCTATGTGTGTGTGGTTCGAGAGAGCATATGCAGCGCACCAGAAGGTATCATCTTTAAAAAACTTTTAATTTTTTTTCATAAACATGATAAAGTTGATATGATGCATGAATTTGAGCACTTAAAGTTCACATCTCCTAACTCGTTAAAAATGATGTAAACGTACACTTACATAAATTTGAATACGAACGTACATTTATATGATGCATGATTTTGAGCACTTAAATTATGTTAATTTCCGTGAAATTTATATATCATGTTTAGAAAAAAAAGATTTCAAAAAACGTATTATGTATGTTACAATAAACATATAAATATAATTCTATATGTTTTACAACCTAGCTTTTATATCTATTCATCCATAAATATTATTAAATGAATAAACAAAATGTCATGTGTCGACCTCTCATTTAATTGTCACTTCTCCTAGCTTGTTGCCAGGTTTTATGCAAAGTCGATCCGTTTTACTAAATAAATTTATTATTACAATAACATATTATTCATTTTAGTGTACAAATTTTTTATATATGTGTATATACATACATATATATATATTTATTTAGTTTAATTATATTATATATTTACTTTTATTTATATTATATAAGTTTTAACCTCGTTTAAACTCATAAGGTTAATAAGTGGAGTTCCAACTAGTATATTTAATGAGTTGCAAATGAAAACGAGCTCGGTTCAATGGAACGAACACATTTAAATCTAGTTTTTTTTCTAGTTTTTAACGAATTAATTTTGCTCTCGAGGAGATGGGTTCTATTACAACCTTTCAAAACATTGTTATACAAACAAATTTTTAGTAACGCCTTGTCATTAAAATACACTGACATCATGCATACGATTCTTAAGACGTTAGATCGTTAAATAAAAATCAAAAGAATCAAAAATTATTTTTAGTATATATGGACATTTATATTTTAAAAAAAAAAACTAAAAAGTTATGCCATTGCTTATCATTTGCAAACGTTTTAGATTCTGACATTGTTTAATTCAATCAAAACCTATTGATAAATAAATTTGTCATTCCTTACTAGGAGTGTAAATGAGCCGAGCTATTCGTGAGCTACTCGAGCTTGACTCGTTAAAAGCTCGAAAAAAACTCGAATTAAACGAGCTCGAGCCGAGCTCGAGCCTAAATTCGAGCTCATTTAATAAACGAGCTCGAGCCCGAGCTTCACATATCGAGCTCGCAAGCCTAAACGAGCTTAAACGAGCCTATATATAATTAAAAAATTAAATTAATAAATATACAATATATAGATTAAATAAATATAAATATATTAAAAATAACAAGTTATATATATTTTATAAAAATATTATTTGAAAATAAATTAAAAAAATTAAAATATATAATAAACGAGCCGAGCTCGAGTTTGGAAAATTATTCACGAGCCGAGTTCGAGCTTTACATACAAAGCTCGAAACGAGCCGAGCTCGAGCTCGAGCCTGGTACTTTTAAACGAGCCGAGCTCGAGCTTAAACGGGCTCGGACTTGGCTCGGCTCGTTTACACCCCTATTCCTTACCATTTGCAAGCAATTTAGAATTTAACATTTCATAACACAAAATCACTGGCTAAAGATTAATCTGTCACATTCTAATATCCTACCAAACAATCTAATGTGACGTTTGATTCATGGAATAGAATTCAAATGAATTGAAATTTAGATTTAGTTATTATTATGGTTGATTCTGAAGATGGAAGATAGATTTTAGTATTGATTAAGAATGTAGATTGAAATCTAATCCATGTACATGTTGGAAGGAATGTCAAATCTTTATAAAAAATGAAATTTGATGGAAAAATACATAAAATTTAACTCTTTCCATTAGTTCTAAAAAATTCTAAACAAGCTAAATTTAAATTCCAATTCTATCAAACTTCATTACACAAACCATACGCTACCTAATACTTTAAATTTAAATTCCAATTTATTCAAATTTTACGATAACAAAGACTTATCGCTAAAATCTTACTAATTATCACCATTCGTTACTAAACAGACCTATATTTGGTTCGGTCCAAATCCACGGACGTTCATCATTTGGTTTGAATTTTTTAAACGAACCGAATATGCACTGCAATTCATAAAATGAAACCGGATAGATTCGTAGCCAAACAAGTAGTCATTTCAAACGATTCATATCATACGGCCAAAATCTTGATTACTGTCAATCAATATTTATGCAGCAACTATAGACAAAATCAGGAGAAAAAAAAGAAGGTATCAACACATCATAGGTCATTGGTTCGTAAATTCACAGAGGGTTCAAGTTTGATTCGGTTCAGAGCCGAAGATAACCTCCTCTTTCTCCGGCAACGGTTCTTTTGAGGAAGGATCTCCGGTTGAGAGACCAGCTTCGTTTTAACGCTTTTTGTCTCCTCCAAGCAGTGATTCGACTGTAGAGAAACGGAAACAGGAAGCATAACAGCACAAGAGCTAAAGTTGCCAGACAAACAAACATCACGTTTCTGAAACCGTTTACTAGTTCCGGATCCCTTTGTCCTGTCCATGGGACGCCTCCCACATTCATCCCAAAAACTGTCGCGATAAAAGAACCACAACAACATGATCATTAACGGAGTAAAAAAAACAGGATTTTTCGATTTTTGAGTGAAGAAACCTGCTAACCTCCTGTAATGATGGATAGAGGAAGAAATATGATTGAAAGGAAGGATAGATAGTAAAGTTTTCGGTTGATTTGCTCGGCCTGCCAACTATCAAGACCGGCCTGGACAGCAGTGACTCGATTAGAGATAAAACCGACGCTATCCTTTAATCTTCTGAGCCGTCCAATCAACTCCTCGAGGGAATTGATGTCTTCACTTGCAAACCACTCCTTTGAAGAACATTTTTCCTTCACTCTCGGAAACACTTGTTCTCCATGTGTAATCACCTGCATTCATCAACAGACATGGAACCTTAAGATTCGACCATCCATAAGCTTATGATTCACAATCAAAACTGGGAATTTTTTTGAAAACGAAAACTAGTCGTGAAACAAAGAATACCTGCAGGAGGCGTTGCAAGTCTAGATGCATTTTAGGGAATCTTCTATCGTCCAACATTTGTTTCTTCAAGGAAAAACCACCTGAAATATTCAAATCCAAGAATTACGAGTATACATAAACGAAGATAACAAACAGTTTTGCAAAGACCAAATGCATTGTTTTTATGTTCGAACCCGAGACATTATCGATTTTCGCCACCATGGAGCAACCGTGGTCACCCCAACAGGTGTGACACACCTTAAAGGGTTTTATATCATTGTATAACAACCTGTTTTTATTTATTTATCTTGTTTTCGTCATAATACTTTTTTTTCATACTGAATAGGGCATTGTTTGTTTACCTTTTAATGGAATCATTAAGAGGTCATTTTACATTCGAATGACTTAATGATTCCATTATGAAGTAAACAAACAACCCCTAGGTCATTATATTTTCAAAAACAGTCCTAATTTGGTAATTATGGCTTTTGTTAGTTTTACCGCCACTTTAAACTTTTAGTGACCCTGTTCAGCGACAAATTTACTTCATTTATAATAATGGCCACATTGGGACGGGTTTTGTAAGTATAATGACTTAAAAAGTAAAAAATAAAAAAAAGGTACAAGAACCTAAACAAGACAAATGAAAAGTATGTTGCTATTAAATGAGATAAAGCCGAGATTAAAAGAACAAAAGTAGCAAAATATATGCAAGAAAGAGATAGGAAAAAAAAGGATCAGTAAAAGCTAGAAGAAAACTTATGATATAATAGCATATCCAAGTTTAGCAGAAGCGTCGAGAGTATATGGATGTATGTATACCAATGAATCTATGAAAACAATTTACATGTAATCATAATCAAAATGAGGTAACTAGGTGCTTAATAATAAGATTTATATGTCAACTGCTTACCTGATTACTTCGATCCTAAATTATCAGAAAATCATGATCCAAATCAAATTTTGTCAAATTACAGAGGAGAGCATGCATAGACAAGAACAGTAAAGCTTCAATTTTTATCAATAAACAATCATGCAATCTTTAAGTTCAGCAATAGTAATGTAAACTTTACCTTTATCCAATTCAACTTCTACCGAGTCAAGCTCTATCTCGAGTTTCGTAACAACATCCTCCAGGTGATCCACATGTGTATCAACAATATGAACAACCAAATTCGAGACAGATTTAGGAACAGGATTATCTGCCTCCTCTGAATGGTTCATGGTTAACAAGAAATCAAGAACGTGTTCCTTGATCACGATACCATCACTTTCCCTTTCCCTCGTCCCACTTTGTTTAGCACTCGGACTCTCCACACTCGGGATCTCAGAAAGAAGAGACTGACCCACCGGAGAGAACCCCAGCCTAGGCACCCGACCTAACGATACAGTAATCACAGAGTTCTCAGTAACCCTAGCAGCTAGTCTAAATGTAAACTTGCTGGATGGCGGACCAGGTGAATTCACCCTAAATACAAGTGCCCCATCAACATGCCCACAATACGGTCCGTTGCTAATTAATGAAAGAATGTCTTGAAGTTTCAAGGGCGGACAAAGAACATCGATTAGGTATTGTGCCGATTGAGAAAGTTTTTGATTTCCTTTTGGGATTTCAACATGATACCAACAGAATTCTTTGCCAGTACCCTCTAATAAATCCCATTCCTTATTGTAGTAATTGCCAACTCCATCAAAGATATAGCCTTTCAATCTAACTAAACCAGGAAAACGTGTACGAAACGGGTGGACCTCGTCGACTTGAACACGCGAAGATGATTCACCCTCCAATTCGTCTCCCTCGGTATCTATACTTAGCTCTCCCTCACCCATCTCCACCGAAATTAATCGACCTATCTTTGCATAGAACACAAATTAACTTATGCAGAGAAGGGTAAGAAATCCAAGAAAGGATCAACTCAAACACCCAGCTGCAAGTTCAGTTGAATTTGAGGATCACAACAAGTCAATAAGCAGATATTTGAAATTGGGGAAAAACAGATTCAACCCTAAGTGTCATAATCATTAATCAGGATCAAACCAGCCAAGAATTGGGGGATGGGGACAAACTAATTAAATCCTAACAAACAATAATCAATCAACTCCAGAAAAACTGCATTAAACCCATCAAACCCACCGAGAAATCAGCGATTTCAAGATTGAAAACACATGCGTTCGTTGATCGCTGGTGAAAAAAAAATTGAACTTTTTATTAGCGTTGAATAATTCCGAACTGGATTAACATGCATTCAGGAACCAAAAATCAAGAAAAACAAAGAAATTATTAGAAACCCATCAAGAAAAACGTTACCTGTGGCGACTTTGTGCATAAGGAAGATTTAATCTATACAATGTTGGTTGAGATTCAATTTATAGAGTATATAAACAGATAAACAAAACGATGGGTATTTGAATACTCCACTTCTCTGGAAAATACTGATGTCAAATGGTTTTACTAAATATGGATGAGTAGGGTCGCTCAGCCAATTTTGCTCAAAAATACCTTCGTATTTGGGATTACATATTATTTGTTGCTTGTTAGCATGGATCTAAACTTATCTGTAATTCAGTTAGATTTAATAAATGACAAATTGATAATTTATTATTGGAATTATATATTTTATAATAGGAAAATTATTATTATTATTATTAATATTATTATCATTTTCATCTATATCTATATATCTATCTATACTATTAAAAGAGTAACTATACTCATTTCTGGTGAATCCACGTGTCGTCACCATGAATTGACACGTGACATTTATAGATTTTAAAAATAATAAAGAAATTTAAATTAAATCTATTTAAATCTAATATAATCCACTTTTAAATTCAAATCAAATCAAACAAATCTAATATTCTACTAACTTATTAATTAAATCTATTCAAATCTAATA
Organism: Centrapalus pauciflorus; assembly: GCA_020465985.1. Taxonomy (NCBI): domain Eukaryota; kingdom Viridiplantae; phylum Streptophyta; class Magnoliopsida; order Asterales; family Asteraceae; genus Centrapalus; species Centrapalus pauciflorus. The sequence continues at coordinate 1,246,564 of JAANYP010003966.1, forward strand.
TAATCCACTTTTAAATTCAAATCAAATCAAATCAAACAAAATCTAATAGTCTAATAACTTATTAATTATAAAATAATATAATAAAAGTTTAAAAAATATATATAAAAAAATAATTACCCTTCATATATATTTAGAAATATACAAAATTAATAGGTCATAATAAAAGAAAATAATATCATCTTATATACTTTTGTTTAAAAAATAATATTTATATCTTTATCTTTTTGTTTATTATATTTTATATATATTAAAAATATCCGCGTAATACGCGGGTAATAAACTAGTATACTATTAAAAGAGTAACCATACTCAATTTTGGTGAAGTCACGTGTCGTCACCATGAATCAACACGTGACATTTATAGATTTTAAAAATAATAAAGAAATTTAAATTAAATCTCTCCAAATCTAATATAATTTACTTTAAATTTAAATCAAATCAAACAAAATCTAATACTCTACTAACTTATTAATTAAATCTATCCAAATCTAATATAATCCACTTTTAAATTCAAATCAAATCAAACAAAATCTAATAATCTACTAACTTATTAATTGTAAGATAATATAATAAAAGTTTAAAAAATATATATAAGAAAATAATTACTCTTCATATATATTTAGAAAATATACAAAATTAATAGGTTATAATAAATAATAATATCATATTATATACTTTTGTTTAAAAAAATAATATTTATATCTTTATCTTTTTATTTATTATATTTTATATAATATTAAAAATGTCTGCGTAATACGCTTGTAATAAACTAGTATATTAATAAAAGAAAACCTTTCACGCCACGTGTCACTACCTCATTCATCTAAATTTTTATTTCCCGTCCTTTTTCCAAAATTAGATTTCTAATTTAACTAATTTATTGTTTACAAAAATATGAAATCTAATTCAAAAACTTTCATATTTTATCCATGTAATTAAAAAAAGAAGGGTTAACTACCGAATTATGCAACAACATTTTCTCTTTTTTATCAATTTATGCAACAAAATAAGTTTTGGTACATTTTATGCAACCATGTTTGAAAATTTTCCCAGTTTATGCAACCACGTTTGCATATGTTATCAATCTACGCAATAAAAATAAGTGTTGATAAAAAATGTTTTATACAACCGTATTTACTTTGTGATGACATCTGATTAGTTTTGATCACCATTTTTCACACCTTCATTATCAACAACATCAAAAAGCTTGAAGAAGTTTTATATCGTTCGTTTTCAAACACATCCATGAGTCTTGTTTCAATTTAAAAATCAACTATCTCTTTACTTGAAAAGTATAGAAAATATCATGGTTTTGTTTTTCGGTTAACCAAATCATATATTATTTGAAAGAGTTGTTCGATTAACCTTAGTATCCGAATGGTGCATCGGTTTTTTGATTTTGAAATATTTTGTAAAACAAGGTTCTTTATTAGATTTAGTTGGATGATTCTTAAATCGAAATAAGGTTTATGGATGCATGTTAATATGGTGTAGAATTTTTTAAAGCTTTTTGATGTCCTAAATAACAAAAGTTAATGAATAATAAAACATATTAGATGGTGAACGATAAGTTAAAAGTTTCAAACTGTTGATGAGGTGATCAAGGGGATGATGCCATTTATTATTTTTCAAAATTTTCATTATGATTTGAGATTTTATAAATTAACTAATTAGTTACTAATTAAATGGAAATGGTTATACTATTTATTTATTGTATTACATACTTATATATATATATATATATATACTAGGTTAATACCCATGTATTACATGAGTTAATTTTAGAAATAGATTTTTATAAATATGTATAGTATAATAATTATATGAATAATAAGATTTTCTTAATTTTAGTTAGTTAGTTATTAAATTAATCTATATTAAATTTAGATAGATTTGATTTGCTTTAAAATTTAAAATTAAAATCAGAAAATGACGTGGCAAAAGGAAAGAGCGACATGTGGCAAATTCAATGAGAGCATGTCATGTGGCATGTTAGTTACTCTTTTAATAGTATATATATATATATATATATATATATATATATATATATATATATATATATATATATATATATATATATATATAGTAATAATAATAGTAATAATAATCTAATATTTTTTATTTAATGAATAAAGTGACATTAAGAGATAATACTGTAACATCCCGGATTTGAGCCTGGTACGTGGATTTAATTTATTGGCTCATTTATTTTAATAATTATTACGTGTTCCAATTAAATTCCATTTCGTGGATTTAACGTGTCAAGATGGAGTGATACGTGTCTCCGAGCTAATAATTAGTGGATTAATTATCTCCTTGAGATCGTGGATTTAATTGGGTCCTAATGATATAAATTGTGAAAAAGTGATATCGGGTTCGGATTTAATGGGTGCGGAACCGGCCAAATTAGAGATAATTATATATGACCTTATCCCTTATCCCCTTTCATTTCTTTTTATCTCCAAAACCCAGAGAAATCTTGAGAGTGTGTGTTTGTGTGGAGCTCCAGCAAAGAGAAGTTGAAATCAATCTAGCTTGGGGTGTTGAGTTCATCATCTTCTTAACCATCTTGTGCTATTGAGTTCCCAAAGGTAAAAATTCTTGAATTGATGGTTAAATTTTGAGATATGTTGTGTTTTATGAGAGAATTAGCTTCTGTGATCATGTGGGGTGTTTACATATGAGTTTTGTGTATTTTCCTTGCTGAAAATCGAGTTTGGAGGGGTTGAAAACCCCTGGTTCGGCTATGGAGTTCGAAGGGCAAGATTCTGCTGTCTGGCAAAAGCGCGGCGCGCAAATGGGAAAAGCGCGGCGCGTAAATCAGTCTGCTAGAGAATCTTGGTTTAGTTTTATAAAAGAGTTGTGGGTCGTTAATTGGTCGGATTCCTTCGGGATATTATTGAATTGAATTATTTAGGATTTTGGGTCTCGATAGGAGTTCCGAAAAAGGGTTTCGGGGATCGATTGTCCGTTCGGGAATATGTTTCGGGATTAGATTAATTGTGATAATTGTGTTGGATTGAGTTATGTTTGATTGAATTGCGTGGCTATCGAGTTTGTGATAACATGTGAGACCCGTGATGTGTTCAGGTGCTAGCCGATCACGTGCCGAGCCGCATTGAGAGTTCGGGTTTCGATTGCTTTCGGGTATCGGTGAGTACTCGAGTTCTTTTCAAACGCACGTGCATTCTTTCGAGTCGTCTATGTGATTGTGATATATATGTGTATGAGACTGTGATAGCGCGCAGGTATGAGCTTCTCTACCCTATACGTGCTATATGTGTTTGAATTGCAGGTGTCCGCGATATGTGATCGCGCAGGCTGACTGTCCCTAACCAGTCACGAGATATGAGGCTGTATATATACGGCAGTGATATTGTCAGGTCGCTCCTGTGCCTATTGAGTAGCTAACCGCTGCTGTGTGCGGCCTGTTAGCTGGGGAACGTGGTCCCCTTTTGAGCAGAGATTTGTGTTATGCATCGAGTTGCATATGTGTGCCGAGATATGTGTGTTGTGTATGTTTTATGTGCTTACCTGCAGTGTCTAACCCTCGCGTACTCACGAGCTGTCCAGCTTATGTTTTCGAGTCTTCTGTGTGTCAGGCAGTCATACTGTGGGATCGCAGTCACAACCGCAACAGCCGAAGTAGGGATCGGGGCAGTTTAGAGCCGTGTATGTTGACTGTATTTTGATGCTAGACTTTAGAGTTGTCATCAATACTCTGTTGTGTTTATGTATCAGTGTCGGTTATGAGACGATGTATGACTCCGTGTTAAAAGTTTTAATTAACAGTGTTTTCCGCTAATCCTGTGACATGTGCATTATGAGATGATTGCGTTATTGCCACCTGTGTATTGTATTGACGTGGCATTTGTGTGAGAATTGTGGGTGTTACAAATACAAAGTTAATAATATATATACATCACGAATTTAGATTTTAGATAAAATGTTGCTTAATTAGTAACAAATATCAATAAGGTTGCATAAATTGATAACAAATTCCAAATGTGGTTGCATAGATTAATGCAATTTTCAAACGTGGTTGCATAAATGTTGTCAAAATCTATTTCGTTGCATAAATTGATAAAAAGAAAAAACTTAGTTGCATAAACACGTGGTTAACCCAAAAAAGAAATACTTTAAACATTTTAATACTAATTTAAACTGACATTTAAAATAAAAAAAGTTGATATTTTAATTAATTATAATTAAAGCATATAAATTATTATCTTACAGATATGATATCTTCTCGGAATAAAAAAATCAATTATATTCCATGAATTGTAATTTGAGAATTCATGTTTTTATTTACAATATATTCAACGGTTAAATTGTACATTAAATATTTTAATTAAAGGTTAGTGTTTATGTTATTTTTTATAAACTGGATTTAGATAACATATTTTGAGTTTTTATTATTTAGAAAAATAAATAAGTGATCTTATTGTATTAATAATTAGATGATTATAGATTATTTTGAAATTTATGTTTGGACGAGTTTAATGTTTATACGTTTAAATTTAAATCAAGCACACATTTTCTTATATTTTTTTATAATGAACTAATCTCACATGCGTATAAAAAAATAAAATTAAGTTTGTGTTAAAAGTTCATGGAAATTTTTTTATGACATCGTACATTCATAGTATACAATATGGTATAGTTGAGAAACATTATAAATGTTTAAGTTAAATTGAAATTTTGATAAACTAGATATATGTTTATATAACATGCATAGAACAATTGTGGTTTTTTTTACAAGTTTATATTCACAAAAAATAATTAGTTTTTTTAGATACTCATGTAACACCAAATGTCACGTGTCACCTGCACATTTCAACCGAAAAAATTAAGACAACATATTATTATAAAAAATTAATATGAAATATTATTATAAAAAAAAAAGATAAATACAATTTATCATTTTTATTAAGATAAATACATTCTTTTATTTTTATCTATGATAAAAGATAAATACAGTTATTATTTTTAAAAAAATAAATAACTTTATTATTTTTAGTCTATAAATATTAATTTGTAATAAAATATATAAGTATTATATTACGTATAAACTAAAATTTCAATTTATATCAACTAAAATATATTATATTAAAAATAAACTTTTAAGAAAATTACTGACGAATAATAATGGTATTCTTATATTATTTTAATTAATTAATAGTTATGCATTTTATTTTTATTTATATACATTTTATATAAATAAATTTTAATTAAAAATTTCCATGTAACACCTGAGTCTAAAAACTAGTTATCTAATAAAATGAAAAGAAGCCCTGTAAAAAAAAAATAAAAAAATTAAGAACACTATTGAAGTACTACTTCAAGATCCGACCATCAGATTTATACGTGCACAAATTCAAAGAAAAACAAATAAAAAATTGTATTTAAGTATTTCTTACTTATGTGTCGAAGATTTATGTAATTCAATTTTACTTGTGGCTTGTCAAAGAAAGATAGTGTCGATGCTCAGTTATGGTTTCTAATATCATGAATATGTTGAGAAGAAGACATCATAATCTAGGAAATTAAATTCATGTGTATCACGTTGTCTTCGTCTTTTAAAGGTATTGATTTGTTTCTCATTAACTGTTATTTATATTTGGATCAAAAGTTATGATTCTAGGTCATATTTGTTTTTAAGAAGTTAAATATCTGAAAACCACATTTGAAATTAAAAGGTGGTATTAAGATTTGAAATTTGCCCCCTATTCCTATACATACATTGGCAGTCCGGTCTCCTCCGGATTTCTTAGATGAAAAGTGTTAAGGTTAAATTATTATGGGATTCCAATGGTGAGCAAAGACACCACTGGATTGCTTGGGACAACATTTTCAAATCCATGAAGAAGGGTGGGTTGGTGAAAGTCTTTTTTCGATATTTCTTATAAGTCGTAGTACTTATCCTTAGAAGACAACTTTCATAAGCTTTTGAGCAAAGAGAAATGACCTTTGAGCACCTCTCCCGTAGGTCGAGTGGCTTCCTAGATTCAGGATCGAGATTAAAAAAAATTGTTGGGGTAACAAACATCCATCTCGTTTGTACTTTGGATACCCTTATAACCATAAAAAACTTTTAAAAATAAGAGGTAATCTTGAGATTGTTTGTTTCGTAATATGAAACATCTGAAAAATATTACTTTAAAATATTATATCTAATTAATTATATATTATAATTAATTAATTTATATAACCAAAGTTAAATTATAACAATTAATGTGTTAAATATTTTAAATTAGAATTAACCAAACTTATATTCTAATCAACACCTCAAAAAAGATAATTAAAATTATAATAATTAATATAAATAAAAAAAGACCTCTTAATTTTTTTCAGACTCAAGTCTCCTCTTAAAATTAAGAGGTAAATTCAGATGTTACAACTTTTTAACTCTGAAAGTAAACAAACAATCTTAATTTATTTTAGATGTGAAGTTGAAATTTAGACTTCAGATCCTTTTAAGGCCTCTAAATGAAAACCAAACAACGCCTAACACTAATTTTCTAATGTTTTGAAGGTATACTATAAATAAAAATACATTAGCATTGTCACAACGGTTGCATTTTCATAGTTTTGTATTTTCAATCTTGACAACTTTAGATAATTTTAATGTCAACCATTTAAAATGTTAAAGGTGTTAGGTGTGATCTCAAGATTGGAGGTTTGGCTCTCAACCGTTTAAAATTTTAACCGTTTATTCAATTTTATAACGTTTTAATTAACTACATTTTAAATGTTTCATTTTTCAGTTATATCACAAAAAATAGAAACATATTTTATTTTGATAGGTCGTGTTAGAAATTTAAACATTTTTTTGAATTAAATAGCTAAATTTAAACACAATATTTGATAACTACGTTGAATAATTACAAGTTATATCAGTGAAAAATTAATTTGTCGTTTAAAAGATTTTAAAATAACTTATGATAATTAAACATCTTAGTTAATTATTTATTTTAGGATTATTATTTTAAGAATTAAGTATTTATTTTAATTAAATCAATGGTAAATTTCATTGTTATTGTTGTTGTTATTATTATTATTTTTATTTCAATAATGTAAATAGTTATAAAAGAAAAAAATCATAAGAATAATAAATATGTAATATAATTGCACAATATTAAAATCTCAATAAGTAATAAAATTCATATTTAAATTTATAGATATAAATTTATAATAACTATGACAAAAACAAGTTATATGCAATGTTCAAAATAATCTTTCAGAATATTTAATTATTAGATTTGATTAAATTAATAAAATTAGGAAACTATAACTATCTATTGTTTCATCGGAGAGCACAAGTTATTATTCTCGGTCGTTAGATCATGGATCGACAATAAATAAAACTACAAAATTTGTCATGTTTCAGTTTCTCTTAAATATGTTATGTATCGGCACTTTTTTTTTTGTCATATGCTATTTATCAAAATAAAATTTGAATTTAAGTCAATTAAAATCTATTCTAATAAAATTTATTTGATATGATAATATAATAAATCATTAAGTAAGATTTAATAAGCTCTGATCTTATATATATATATATATATATATATATATATATATATATATATATATATATATATATATATATAATATGATACATTCTTTTTTTAAAATCAATTATTCAACTTAGTTGATAGTAGTAGAGGAAATGGCGCCTACAACCTATGAATGGAATTAATCTTTGGCTTTTGTTGCTATTAATAATAATAAATTAGAAATTTAAAAGAATGTGAACCAATTCAACCAAGTGGCAAACCACTCATGTTGACCGGCTGGCTCTAATTTGTTGAAACTTCGGATGGTTTTATGACTTTATCTTTAGTCAATAATAATAATAGTAGCTTATGATTAGGGTAACCCACCCTCTGGGGCCCAACCGACCGGTCCCACGGCCAACGTGGAGGGGTAAATCGCGTAACCCATGATTAAGGGACATGTACAATGTTTGAACATTGAACCTCCATTATAGATTTCATGATTTCATGTCTCCAACCACTAGACTACCGTTGCGTAACCATAGTAGCTTATGGTTAGTTTTTGTTTTATGAGTCAATATTAAAATTTTCAAGGTACCCTACGTTTAAAAGCTATAATTTTGTTTAAATTAGTTGATTAATTATACTTATAATCAATTAACATTATTCAACTTTTTAATTTTATTTATAAAAAGTTATCTGACTTTGCATTTTGACAGTTCACACAACTTATTCCAAAAAAATAAAAAATAAAAATTGCGTTCTAGGCTTCTAGCAATGAAAGAAGAGGATAGTAATTTACAAATGCAATCAACAACATTTTAAAACCATATTTTACCTTTATTGTCAAGAAAACTTTGCCTTTATCTTCAAAAAGAAATAGGAATAGGATTGACATAAACACTGGACTTTGAAATCTAATTATGATTTGATCAGTAAATCCTTGAGTTGACTTGTAATTTTAAAATATTAAAACTTACCAATAAAATAAGCATGTTAAGGATGATTACAAAACCATATCATTACAATTATAAACAATAAAACAATAAAAACAAAACATAAAACATGCAAGTGGAGGTCTTTGGTTTAAAATTATATATATATTGTCGACGGAGCAGTGAGAAAAATGCTCACGTGGCACAGTATTATTGGTAGAAATTCCTATTTTTAAGGCTGATTTGGCACAATATGATTGGTTAAAATTCAGAAAATTAAGGTTGCTGATTTGGCGCAATATAATTGGTTAAAATTCAGAATATTTAGGCTACTGATTTGATGCAATATAATTGGTTAAAATTCCGAAAATAATGGGATTCCCCCTCTATTTTAGCTCGATGAGATTCTACATAATTATCCATATTTTTCTATATATTTTAATGTTTCTGCAATTAAATTATGTAGATTTTCCGGAAAGAAATAAAAAATGACAATAAAATTTTAAATTTTCACTGTTGAAAATAGTTACAATCTAATTTATCAAGTTAAATAAAAATAACAAATCAGATTTTATTCCGCTAGAAAAATTCGAATTTGCACTGCTGGAAATAGATGCAATCTGATTTATCAAAGTAAATAAAAATAAGAAATCAAATTTAATAGGCTATAGTATAACTGAAATATTAAGATATGCAGAAAAACACTGGATAATATCATAACTGAATATATAGAAAAAAAGATTCAAACTTGAATAATAAATAATCTCAGCTGCATATTTATCAAGTTATCAGTTCTTTATATAATTTGAAACCTGATAATTATTAGATGTTTATATAACGGGTTAAATTTAACCAAATATGAGATAAAACATGCTTTATTGAAGTTACGTACTATATATATATATATATAGACACACACACATATACATACATACTCACTCAGAGTCAGTAGGCATAATCAATATTAATAAAAAAAAAAACTGCACCAGCAGTGTCTGCGTGAATAAACTATATCGTTTCAAGATGAACTTCACGTATGCTAATCAACTAGATGAAGAGTTGAAGACGTTTTCAACTCGTGCACCTGCAGAAAAAAATTGCCAGTATTTTCTTTAATATTCTTTCAATATTTTGAAAATGATGTACATATATACTATAATACACATAGCATATATATGTTTGATACTTATGTTGCTGTTGTTTCTTACTTTATTTCTGTATCAATTCAATGAACACACACAGAGGTTACGAGACACACACAACACTCCGAGACTATTTAAGGGGACGTTTGGTTCGCAGATTTTTTTCCTTGGGATTTGCATTTTGTCAAAGGATTTGCATTTGTCAGGATTTTGTCAAAGAATCTACATTATCTTTTAGGAAAAAATTGTTAATCTGAAAAATGCAATGTAACTGAGTTTTAAAATCCTAGGGGGAGGCTGGGTTTTTAAATAACAAAGAAGGGAGGGATTTCAGAAATCCTGGGATTTCAAATCCTTACTGAAATCTGCGAACCAAACACAGGATTTTAAATGCAAATCCCAGGGAATCCCAGGAAATCCGCGAACCAAACGCCCCCTAAGTCTTAGAGCCTGACATTAACATGCAAACACACAGGTTTAAACACATAATTGCACACTACACACACTCACAACTCATATATTCTGTTTTTAACTTTTTCGGCAGCAACATAAGGTAAGATAAATGGCGATTGATACATAACATTAATCAATAAACATCCTTGCTAATTAAGTTGCCAAGGCCGAAGGCCATTTGACCTTCTTGCCCATTTTTACGTACAAATTTTAAGCTAAACACACCTGGACATCACACTAATACTGCACTTATTTTCGGTTTTGATCTTATTTTCCAGCAGTAGAAATGCAAGAATTAATGACAATTAATACTTGCATTTAAATCAACAAACCACATAGAAATCGATTAAAGGTTAGGCCGAAGGCCAATTGGGCTTCTTGGCCAACCATTCTCGACAAAAACAGGAACTAACATACACATATGTAATTCGCGCACAACACAAAGACTTAAACATTCTGTCTTTTATCTAATTCAAGCAGCAAAATCAAATAAATAAATGGCGATCTAGACACACAAATGGTCAACAAACACTCCAAGATAATTATGAATTCTTGATTGGGCACAAACAATGATTTAAAATGATGAAAAATACTTGAGAAAAACATTTAACAAAATAGCAATGTCAACAACTTGGCAAACCTTTAAAGAAAATTAAATTGAAACTAAAAACATGATATACGAGTAGTTGAGTAATACAAGTTACATAATTTTGTTCATGTAATAAGTGTCTTTCTTGTATTTGAATTGCATGTTTTTTATGTTTTAAATTAGTTTGATGTATATTCTTAATTTTAAACATGATAGAAAGGAGATATCATAACGATATGTTGATTTTTACCGAACAAAATATAACAGTTTCAATAAAATATAATGTAATGATTAAAATGATAAAAAAAAAAAATACTGAGAGACCAAAATTATATAACATGAAAATATAATGATTTTTTTTCAATATTAACGCTAATATTTACGATAGATGAAACTAAGTTTAGATATAGCAAGTACAATATGGAATATATTTGATGTTGTATTAAAACTATTACTAGAATGTAAGTAAAATAAACAGACAACCAAAATATGTGTGTGATTATAATGCATTTTTATTAGAATATATAAAAAATAAATCAATCTTAACAATATCTTTATATTTTCCAACATTAATTATTTAAAAAAAAAGTTAAAATAGAAAACTTATAATCTTTTATACCAATAAAACTGACAATAATGGAAATTATAAAATTTTAAACAAACAAACCTCAAATGTAATTACATGTAGTTATTTTTATGATAAAGTTAGTTTTTTTCAACAAACAATATATAAGAGTATATATGTATAGTCTTTCAAAAGCAAATTGTTTTTGTGTAATTGTTTAATTAAAAAAGTATCAATTTTGAAATAACTCACACGAGCAACGCACGGGTATTCAACTAGTTAAGACTTGTTTGGCAAGAAACTTTTAAAAGATTTTAAGAGTTTTAGGGTGCGTTTAGTTACCGAAAATTTTTAAAATTTTCATCACAATTTTCAAAAAAAATTAAAACTTGTTTAGTTAACAACAATTTCACAAATTTTCATTTCTTTTTCTAAAATACAACTTTTCATATTCTCTCTTACTTTCTATTACCTACCCTATATTTCTTTATAATACTCTATTTCTCTCTCTTACTCTTCAACAACCTATCCTATTTTTCTTATTTTATAATCACTTATCTTTTTTTTCTTAAAACCAAAAATTTATCGTCTAAACAAGTTTTCACTTTTTATAGAATCTATTGTATTTTTATTTCTAAAAACTATAACCTGAAAACTAAAGTTTGAATTTTTTATTCGAGAATGAAAGCTTTTTCACTAGAAACTAGCTTTTAAAATGAGCTTGAGTTTTTGGCCAAACAAGATTACGTTTTACCCTACTAATAATTATAAACAACTTTTAATCAGTATTAATATCCTTTTATGTCATTTAATACTAAAAACTTCAACTCGAAGCCAGTTGTGTCAAACATACTCCTAGCCTCCCTTATCCCTTGTCTATGGTTTTCATTGTTTTACCATAATATTCGACGTGTTAACGTTAGATTGGTTGGTGCCATTTATCAATTTCTTTTTTGTATTAAAAATACAATTGAGACAACTTCTTACATTTTTAATTCGATTATCGATTCATTTTCAGCTTAACTAGTTTTGTACATGTTTGATATGTTAAACACAGCTCAAAAGAATGCATTAAAAAACAAAGCATATGTACAGTGATAAAATGATAAATTCACGAAGTAGATTGCTTGTATACTATTTAATTCATTCCATTACCATCACGTAAAACAAACAGTTTTTTTTTTTTTTTTTTTCATTCTGTCACAATGATCCATTCCATTCCGTCTTCCATTACTGCGTACCAAACATTGTCTGGCAGGTGTACATTCTACATACGGATTGTGATGGCACATTTGTGCTTACATTATCGTAAGTTATGATTTGCATATGACTAAATAAACTAACGACCTTCAAATACAAACCTCAGTGCATACCTTTATGTTGTCCGAGAAAATGTGCTAGATATCCACTGATTGTACTCATCCATTCGAATTATAAAGGAACTCGAACAAGGAGAACCTCCTCCACCATATACCTATTTATTTGAGAAAGCCAAGCTGATATAATGATGATCTTTATATATGCCATTTAGCGAAAATGGAGAGAAACTAGTGAGATGTTACATGGTCATGCATACCTTCGCAATTTCAGATGTATCAGTAAAGCTATCGGTACTCCGCAGGCACATTTTGAGATTTCTCCGTTGCATGTAAACAACTGCTCCGATAGGTCTGAAGGTTATTGATGGAGGATTATGCCAATATCCGGATAAAATATTTATTTGAATTAGCAACAGTGTAACATGTTATTTAGAAACTTAGCATCAATATGATTATTGAAAGTAGATACCAGATAGGTTGTTGAAGTGAGTTCATTTTAGTACAAAACCTTAGCCACCTTGGCAACGTTTGCCACAGCCATTATTTTGTTAAAGATTTCACGATGGATGATGCCAATTAAGAACCAAATTGTGTAACTAGTTTATTATTGCATTTATCAGGTCCTATAACTTAAGTATATTAATTTGAAGTTACATACAATGGTATAACAGGTTTAAAGGGGGCCCATTTCAATTATTCCTGAAACTTTGGGGAAATGGGAATTCACATTTAACGCATATATTCTTGATTTGAAGCTTGAATAGAAAACAGAAATACCTCAAACCAGCTGCTTCACTCTGCACACAGAGTTCCTTGCCGATTTCATCGCTTAAATGTGAACCTCCATCAATCCTAACCCCCTGAAAAAAGTCCTCAGATAGTCAGATCATTACAATCAGTTGGTCATCCTGAATAAACAGAAACGGTGACAGGCAAAGTGTTCATGGTAAAGGGAGTATGGACTGATCATAAGAAAGAAGCCAAATTAAAAACCAAAATCTGCAAGATTAACAACTTTGGTGTTACAAAATTGAACTCATGTTTACTAAATAACTATTGAGATGCTAAGGTCAGGTCAACACGGATCATAGGGGCCCATTCTCAAAAAAAGCTATTATATACTTAGGTCTATTAACGACTAAACAAGGTTTTGACTTGCAAAGTTTTAGTTTTAACATTATATAATTATAAACTTTTTGTTGTTAATTTATCCATTTTACTTGAATTTTGCTTAATTTGAATATAAACATATATGTTTATAGGGCCCTTTCAAATTTTTGCCCGGGGCTTCGAATTTGAATGGATCGTCCCTGAGGTCAGGCACCAACTTGGAAGATTAAAACATTAGATTAATGAAGTGGAATAACATACCAGACACTCCCCATATAATCCTCTGCCCAGCCTAACTTTAAACACCTTTCCCAGAAATTTAGCTGCTGAACTCTTTCGACTAGCCATGTAAGCACTTCCAGTTGAAACCAAATTCATGGCGTTAATCTTCATTAACTGTTTAGACATACAACTTGAACCAAGTTAGATTTATAATTATATAGAAAAAGTAAAAGAAGACATTATTAACGAATAATATTGACTCAGCAAGTCAGGGACATGATTTAAAAAATGTTCAACCCATACAGCAAGCATTTGCGTTGCACAGACAGATAGTGTGACAAAAGTGAAAACAAAGTAGAGCCTAGTGACGATATTTACCAAGGGCATTAATTTAAGGAGAGCATTAGAACCTGTTCAAACAAGTGTGGATTTGTGATGCAATTCAGCTTTGACCGCCAATGGGAAAGTCCAATATTGAATTCTTTGATATTTGGCAAGCTCCACCGACAAAGGTCTCCATCCTCAATGTACTTGAGGACCATTTTCACTCTATCTTGGTCTTCAGCGCCCAATAGACACTCAATATCCCCCTAGTGAACACAATATGTAACCAAAAGCTCATACATGCGTAGGACAGAAAGAAATCAAGTGTCTGAACACTAGAATTGCCTGTCAAAGTTGACATCCTAACACAAGCAATTGATCTATATACAAAAAATTCCTGAAAGATGTGTTTTATATCACCAAGAGCTCAATGCCAGAGTGGAAGGTTATCTAACATCTAGCAACCAATGCAGTCCTAAAATCAGCATAAAGGCCTATTCATTCTATTTTTTAGTACAAGGGCGTTTAACTAGTTAAGTGGTAGATTCAATGCAATGGACGAGAAGGCTGTCATCAAAGACAATTCTCAATGAAAAAGTAATTAATACCTCAGAATAGCTTTAGCATCTCGAGTTGGAAAGGTATTTACACTTTACAGAGCTAAGGGATATATTGTTGAATTTATTAAGCCACCCTATGTAACCGATCGAATATCATTTATCATTCACGAGTATAATACAATTACATTCTGAAAGAAATATAGTTCTACATGTGTGCCTTCAACGGTCAACGACACACACGCGGAATCAATGAAATTGTAATTGAACAAAAGCATCATGATATAACCACCAAATACCTGAGTCACTTACATTATTAGACTTCATTTCTGATAGCTTGTCAGAGAAATAGTCATATACGGCAATGGAACTGCTCTTCTCGATATTGACTTGATATGTGAGATTGCTGTTACAGTCCTCATAAAAGCGGATATCAGACAGTGTGGATTTCCTGTGATCGAATCCTATCACCCTAATTATCACAAAAATAACTAGAAATATTAGCAACTTTCATAATGACTGACAAAAAGAAGTCTACATCAAGAAACTTCATAAAGTTACTCGCATGAGGTCTGTCGTGAAAGCTCAGCTGCAAATCCTTTGGGTCCAAGAAAATCAAGAAAGTAACACTTCTCAAGTCCATCAATACCCAAATCTTCAACCCTGTTTCAGATATGGAACCCAACTAAATGCAAAATTAATCAAACAGAGAACAATTGCACAGCAACATCAGCAAGGCAAGCAATTCCCTTGCAAAACGGCCCATTCTGTATACAATCACTCAAACTAATTTACACTAGCCTACAAAATGATTTTTCTCCCTAACAAATCCTAAACCTCGTTCACCTAATTGCTATTTACTTTTGGGTTTGTACCTATTTATGCTATGTATATTTTTTTTGGTGACATCTAATATTCAAAATTTCAAAAGTGTTCCAATTATGTAGTTGAATTACCTTAGAAATGGTGCCTAATAGTTGTCTTGAGTATCAACTACCTAATTAGAACGCTTGTCTTTTGATTTTCAACCGCCTAATTGTAACCCTCTTGAATGTTAACGTGCACAAAAAATACATAGATAAACGTGTAGAAACTCAAAGCTATCAGGTCACATTTTCCCTTAAACAAAAGGCGATAACTTTCTCTACCCTAAAAGCAGCAATAAATGCAGTTTCACTAAAATTGGTAGAATCCACTTTAGTACCCAGACCCAATGAAACAGTAAGATACAACTTTGGTGAATTTGCAACATCAAATTTGAGTGAGAAAGTTGATTGATGTTACCTGAGAGGTTCGACGGAAGAGAAGGGCAAGATGAGGCATGGGAGAGTGAGGTGACGGTGAAAGAGGTGAGCAAATAAAGCCGAAAAAGCTCCGGAAAAAGAAGGGTAGTTGTAGAGAACTAAGTTCTGGGTTCCTTCTTCGCGAGCTCTGGTTAGAGATTCCAGTGCGGCATTTGATCGAAAACCTTGCGGGCGTGCTGATATTGATGCCAGGAATTGAGGGGTCGCGCGCCAGTTTTTCCCAACGAGTGTAATCGAGTGCGTGAGTGTCATTTAACAATCAAATCACGTCCAACATTTCATTTATTCTTTTGTATTAAAACGAGGATGTTGAGCTTGAGCCTCCTCCTTCTTCATTGTTCCATCAATGGCTTGAGCTTCATGAATTTAGGTATTCAATTCCCTAAAATAGTAAAATAATGGTTAATTAATATCTATATATTAAGTCCATATTTGTTCTGCGCATTAGAATATATTGTTTTTAAAAATAATAATTACATAATAATTTTTTTTATTAAATTAACCAATTATATTAGACTAAAATAACGTGACATTGAATTTTTCAAAGACTATTTCTGATTGATTTTATATCATCATTTTCAATTGCATATTTTATATTAATTTAATAACAGTTGTAAATCGGGTTTATTATGAAAAAACCCAACATATTTTCATGTTTTTTGCGTTTTCGTCCCTCCATGTTATTTTTTTTCCATAAAATTCCTCAAGATGTTTTTTTTTCTTTTTTGTTTAGTGAAGTTTGGACATTAGAACCCGGTTTTTCAGTTTTTAAAAACCCGGTTCAGAAATTATAATCAGGGTCTAATGTCCAAATTTCACTAAACCAAAAAGAAAAAAATAACTTGAGGTTTTTTATAGAAAAAAATAACATGGAGGGACGAAACGCAAAAAACGGGAAAACATGTTGGTTTTTTTCATAATAAACCCTTATAAATCAAATTATATTATTTCATTATTAATATGCTTTTGATGTCTTTAATTATAATAATAGTTTTAATAGTTATATATGTTTTAAAATAATAACATTCATAAAATATACCCCATGTAATACATGGGTTAACAAACTAGTTCCCTAAAATAGTAAAATAATGGTTAATATCTATATATTAAGTCCATATTTGTTCTGCAGCCGTGCAGCGCTTTAGAATATATTGTTTTTAAAAATAATTTTTAAAATTTGTTAATAAATATGTTTTAATTAACGTTACAATGACGATATATAAATTCTACGTGTATTCACACATTTTAAGTGTATAAAATCATGTATCACATAAATCTACATTCATGTACATGCAAATTTATGTAAGTGTACGATCAATCACTTTAAGGTTTTGAAAAATATGAATGTATGTGAAATTTATAGATCACTTTATAACGTTAATTAAAACATATTTATAAAAAAAAATATTAAAAAGTTTTTTAGGATGTGATACATTCTGATGCGCTGCAAAATGAGTGGTACTCTGTTGAACCATAATATTACACACGTATATATGAGATTGTATTAGAAATCAAATACTCGAAGTTGTAAATTTGGTGAAATTTTTGAGTGAGATGGATTTATGACAATTCTTTATTAAATAGATAACTGGGAAACCATATTTTTTTATAAATTTTTTTATTTTTAATCAATTTAAATATTTATTAGTATTTTCAGAAAAATAAATTTTTTTGTTGATGCATAAATTATGAGATTTTCTTTGCGTATAAACTCTTTTATTTTTATATAAAATCATATCGACTTTACGCATAAATAAAATTTCGTATTTTACACGTCAACAAAAAAATGTTTTTTAAAAAAATAACAATAAAATTGTAAATTAATCAATTATACAAAACAACTAATGGGAAAATAAAAATTTAAACTAACCTCCTATTCTTATTTGAATCTATATATTCTGATAAAAGAATAAATTGATCGACATGTCATTAATTCGACAGGCATATATCTTCTTCTTCTATTGACACGTGTAAATATATTTTGAGGTCGTTATTTAAATATAACTTTTTTTGAATAATTCTTATATTATATTATATTTTCTATTCACACGAATATAGAACTTCTTACTTAATTTTGTATTATTTAATAGGGTAAATTACAAATTTCGTCTCTGTGGTTTATTAGAAATTATGGATTAAATCCTTTGACTTTAGAAAGTACACTAACAGTCCTTGAGGTTGAAGTTTTGTTACGGATACGGCCTTTTAGCCATTTAAAATGACCATTTTACCCTTAGTTGTTTAATAATTATTATTAATGTTGTTTTTATTGATATTTATATTTTTATTAAATAATAGACTAATCTAAAAAATTAAAAATACCAGCAAAACTAATTTAATATAAAAGACATAAATTTGAATAATAAAATATTAATAAAGACAAATGCATAATAATAATTATTAATTAAAAACTAAAAATAACGTTTTGAGTTTATATTTTTACTTTAAAAAAAGTAAACCTTTTATAAATAAAAAATAAGTGTACACATTGTTAAAAAGCATTAAAAAATTTTTTGGAGGTTTTTAAAATTTTTTCATAAACAACTTTTTAACACTTTCAATAAACGTTTAAAAACATTTTTATAGTTTAAACATTTTGAAAAAATATGTTTAAAAGCTTAAAACATTTTGAAAAAGTTTAATTGTTTTGAAAAAGTTTAAAAAGTTTAAACATTTTTTAAAAAGTTATTTTTGAATGTTTTTAGAAAAGTTATACAAAACTATCAAAAACTTCAAATTTTTTATTGTTCATCAAAGTGTTTAAAATTTTTTTTGTTTTATTATTCATGAAAAGTTTAATTTTTTTAATCAAAAAGGAAACCTAAAGTTAAAAGACTATTTTGTTTTTAGTTTTTAATCATCAAAATGATGAAATAACAATTTATATGTGTTTATAGATGTTTTAATCTTTATTAAAAATCATTTGATATAAAATGGATAAAAATTGAATATTTAAGATAAGTTTTAAAGAGTATATATGAAAATACATATTTTTTTTTTATAGAAGTGACATGTGACATGAATTGTTTTGTTTTATTATAATATATAGGTTAATCAACCCATGTATTACATGAGTTGATTTAGAAAATACATATTTTTTTATATTTAAATAATTATTATAAAATTTATATATAATTAAAATAAAAAAATTTGAAAGCTAGTTAAATTAAAGATAAAAAAATACTTAGTTGTTTGATATTCATTAAAAAATATTATTATATAGTATTATTAAAAACAGATAATATGTGTTTGCATAAAATGTTTCTTTTAATTTTTATTAACTTCAAATATGAAATATCATGTAAGAAACAAAAAACTTCAATTATGTGAATGTGTATATATTTTGAAAATGATAAAATATAAAAATGGAATATCTGAAAATCAACAATCTAAATTTATCATATTCACAATTGAAGTTTTATCAATTAAATTTTAAATCTTGTTAGCAAAATAATTAACAAAATTTTTAACTTTATTTACTACACTTCTACGTTTAAATTCAAATTTTTACATTTGAATTTAACTATGATCATTAAGGATAATAATCACACATATTTATTTTAGGTAAATATTGATTCATTAATGAAAAAATTAGAATCAAAATTTAATGTAACTAAGGTAATGCAGTAAATTTGGAAAATGAATTAAAATAATGGCATATGTATAATTATTGATTTTAATTAATGGTATAAGATACATTTCATAAATAATTATGAGTTGTCATTAATCTGGACCATTGATTTCTTTCCATCCATTGGTCCAGAAACTCCAAGTGGTTTTCATATTATATATAGTATAGATGTTCAAATTTCTATAATTGAATCATCAAATACACTCTCTCGTCCTTGTGATAACCTGATAGGAGAAATCACACAGCACAGCAAACTTCAAACATCTACAGACCTCTGTAAAAATCTCCAATGACGATCTCCACCGTCCAGATCGAAGAACTATGTGTTGAGAAACTTCTCCTCAAATTTCATGCAGATCCAACGGTGAACAAGTTCGTACCAATGATTCTTCCACAACTGTGTAAAGCTAGATGAAATAACCAGTCATAAAAAGTAAATGTATCATATTAACAATATAAAAAGTACACGTACTATATTGATACACCTTAAGAAGTATACTGCTATTGTATGACTTTAACCCAAGTCTAAACTCTAAACCCAAGGTTCTTTGATAAA
Source organism: Centrapalus pauciflorus (assembly GCA_020465985.1). NCBI lineage: Eukaryota > Viridiplantae > Streptophyta > Magnoliopsida > Asterales > Asteraceae > Centrapalus > Centrapalus pauciflorus. Next base: position 1,266,770 of record JAANYP010003966.1, read on the forward strand.
AGAATAATACAACTATAAGTACCAATTTGGTAGTATACGATAAGTCTGTGGACTATTTTGCAAATGATCCTAAAAATATCAACTAACAAGCAATACATTCGTCGTAGCAGGGTCGTCGTGTTCCGTACGTTCTCCTCTCTCACCGTCCACCGGAGAACTCACCGCCACAAACGCCGTGGCATCATATCTTTCCCATCCTTAAAAATTCTTAAGACACATTCTTGAAAGGTTTCATTCATTTTACATCTATTTCTTATAGTTCCATGAACTTTACTCGTTTATGTTACTGACATGTTTTCTTTGCTTGCATTCAATCGAGCATTTTTTCATCCTTGTGAATCGTCATGCCACTTCTATATTGTGATCGAACGTATGTTGACGTTCATTAGATGTCAAATAGAGTTACGAAGAATTATGCTGTTGGTTCTAGGCATTTGCTGTTTTGTTTTTTTACGAAATTTTTTACCATTGCAAGTCTATCTGAACGCATGTCATCGTATACGATTGTGGTATTTTGTTTACTGATGTCGTATTGAAGTTAATATGGAGATCGATTTTGATTTGTGATACACCTAATATTGGAAAATTGGCTTCTTTTCTTGGAGGGTGTTTCTTTTTTGATACGCACTCTTCAGATCATTCTTAAAACCAGGAGAAATTGATGTTTAAGATCTGCACTCGTTCCTCAAATGAAAATTCGTTTCTTACTTTTAAGAGAGTGCTTTCTTCCTTTTCCATTGACCGGCACACTGCTATTTCAGTGATCTCTGCTTTACATTGTTCATCCAATTTTCAAAATATCATTTATCCAATCTTGGATAGTCCCAATGCTGAAAGGTGGGCACCAAGACACATGAACTTGTACACCTCGGATGACCAAAAGATGCTTCCTTCTTCTTCTTATGGCAGGCAATGCCAGTTAAAGGCTTGGTCTTTTAACCAATTGCATTTGGTGTAAGGAAAATCATCATTGTGGTGAGATGATGCTTTAAACTCATCAAACCAGGTCTTCTATTCATCTATTTTCATGACAGTTGGGACTAAACATGGTGATGGTCTGGTCTCCCTGGGGAGGTCTTTATGTAGGTGGGAAGCATCACCTAAACCACTATCCATACTTTAGTAAAGCCACAAAGAGCTAAAATACTAATGTGATGAGGGATCTTTGTGAATGCCTTGTAATAGAGGATGTTAGCCAAGCTACACAAAGTCAGAAATTACCGAGTCCCTCTTAAGTGTCTATCATTATTAATAGGTCCCACTTGTGGAGTTGTGGGCATGAAACATCCTCCGATCTTTAGGAGTCAAGTGATGATATGCTCCACCAGGGTTGTCAATACGAAGGAAACAGAAACCTTTAACAGCCTGCAAGAACCAAGAGAGACATGGGGGAAAACATTATTATCTTACTATCGACTGTATTCCACATCACATTTTTAGTATGATTAGGCAATTAGCTGGGCCACTTCATGTTTCTTCTTTGAACAAGTGATTGTGATGCCACTGAAAAGAACCCCTTTATCTTCTTCAATAAGTCCTCAGATGAATTTCTCACTTTTGAGTGCCTAAGAGATACCTCAAATCCACAATATACAAAGTTTAGGATTGCACTCCACCTAAACTTTGTATGTTGTGGATTTGAGGTATCTCTTAGGCACTCAAAAGTGAGAAATTCATCTGAGGACTTATTGAAGAAGATAGAGATTTATTTCAGATTACCAGTATTAGGTATCTGCCACAGGTTCCTATGTATTTGGCAGTGTTGATCATGTATTATGTGAGAGCAAGAATATTTTGTCACCGGAGTTCACAATAAGAATATGGTGCAATGCAGAGGTCTCATATATGTGATGCCGTGATGGTACAGATGTTTGCTACCTTTGGTGAGAGTAATCACAAACCATCTATCCACTTATTGCAATAATCAAGAAAACCATTCACATAGGCACATAGCAACCAGTAATCTATGAGCACATTAACATTATGAGGCTGATAGTCACTTGGTGCACAACTGCATAGCCTACAGGTTGCAGGTATAGCTGACAAATTACTAGCTTACTCCTTGCTTTATCTCTTTGGACCCCTGAGATAAATTTCACTTTTAGCAAGTTGAGCATGACTTTTATCGATGCTCCAACTTGAGGAGTGGTATATTGTCAGAAGCAATCATATGTTATTTTCCCCTATGTATGTTTCAGTTAAATAGGTTTTTTTTTCCTGTTATTATCTTTTATTTTGTTTCTCAGCCCATGAATCATCTTAAACATTATTTTCGCCTGGTTTTCGCTCACCTTGAAACTTCAATAGTTGTGGCCTTTTTTGAGAGATTTCTTTTCATTCTACATCATATTGGAGTACCAGATTGGTTTTAAGGTTGGAGCTTTATCAATGCAACTGCATTCCTGTTTAATTAGTTTCTTATTTATTTCAAAAATGAAAGTAGATGCGATGCAATCATCCCCTTGTTGCCTAATTTGGTTTCCGCATTGGCAGTAGCTGAAGATGCATGTCTGCAAACTATGCTAGGAGTGGATCTTATTGTATTGTAGTAAAAATCTTTACATTGCTGATAAATACCCCATCACATGCCTAATTGTTTGAATTTTAGCACATCATAAATCACACCTCTCCCTATACTTCGAATTATTAGAACTTTACACTTCAATCATCAGAACATAAAATATAAATGGTACAGAGTTGATTCTTTTACAATCTTTCGATTTGTTCAGCACATAGTAACTTTGTCATGGATCAATCCCTGGTCGACGGATGATGTAACAGTTTCTTGGAAAATAGTTAACGAGGATCCCTTGATATTCACCAAATTTCAACTTGCTTTGGAGTTCAATTGTAACCTGGAACATGTTAACATATATTTTTATATGTCTAAACGTTTAAAATCGATCAAATTAAAGTCACTCTCTGGTGCTTACCCCAGTTTGATGGTGGTTTCTGTTGGTAAATAGTTCTTCTGTGGTTGTGGTTGGCTTAGCTGGAGACTTGTGGGTGCATGCAACCCGTTATTATCATGATGCATATGTGGAACAAGGCTTCTGTTTGCTTCATCCGCACTCCACAATCCATAAGCCTGAGACGACGATCATCTATGTTCAGTGGTGACAAGAATGCAATTACTGTTACTTGGAAATGTTGTCTAGGTTAGTACCTTCCTCTGCAGTCCTGCGTTCTCTTGGCACAGGAGTTTTACTTTGTTGTGCAATTCTTTATTTTCTTGACCAATAAGATTCCCCTGCAACAATAGCAATCAAAAATAGTTCGTGCAACGAAAACAGGCAGTGTTGCTCTTGTACCTTGTGGTGTAATTCTTCTATTTCATCCGTTAAAAGTTGTTCCTGCAGCAAGAAATAAATGTGCTTATCATAACTGGTGTAGCAGTAATGTATACTATTTTTTGGTTTAAGCTTGTAGTTATAAAGAATAATTATATTTTCTTGTTTACCAAGTCTAAGATTATCTATAATCTATATCATTGATGTAATGTACTTCAAAATTCCAGTTAGTTTTCTGTAACATGTTTGGGCCTCACATCGCCACCAGATAGTAGGTTCTACTTGCTTTCTGTTTTGCGTTTGTAATATGAGGAAATCCAATGATTTTGTTTGTCGCTTACTGAAAGCATGAGGACCTGTATTTTATAAGATGGACATTCCTTGCTCTTCTGTTTGTCAAGTAGAGGGTCTAAATTCCCAACTCGATGAGGAATGAGAATTCGTACCTTCTTTATTCTGATGCCTTTTAGACTCATTGCTAGTTGGCTTTCCATCTTCTGCAGATCCTTGATATTCAAACCAGAAAGTTCTTCTCCTAACAGCTGCCTGCAACAATGATGTCATGGCTCACAGGGTGAGAAAATATCTTCTCTCATGATAAAAAACCGTTCTCATTTATTCAAGCCATCATTCATCAGATATTCTAAATAAAAGGTGATGGTAAAAGCAGATATAAAATTAATTACGGAAGTATATTAATGGTAATGTTTCAACTTCATGCAATAGTTTCTTTGGACTAAGTTTGTAGACACCCTTGTTTCATCACAGTGTTTTTTAAGAACTCAGGAGTCAGGATTTGTCTTCAACAAGAAAGTCATTGTTGTATCAGCTAGACAACTTTATCTAGTGTTTAGGATATTCACAGCTAACTTGGTACCTTTTTTAGATCATTGAAAGAAAGTACAATTGTACATTCAAGAATACGAGTTCATAATTTGTTTATGTTGTGAGTTTTTTGAAATGGGTAAAAACGTTGGTTCTACTTACCCACCAACAAGTGACACTAGGTCAACATGTATTGTTCAAATAGTCCATTCCAACCTTTTGTCACTTTCATATGTAATTTTATTGGGTTGTCGTTATGATGTCACTTTCATTAATGATCATTCTAGACTTGCATTGATCAATTTGCTATAAACTCTTTCACACATCTTCTCGATCTTCATCTCCTTCTAGCTAGGAGTTATTTGTCTTATTAATTAATCTTAAAAATTAACTACCTAAAAAAGTGATGGTACATTTGCCCAAGACAAGGTCGCTTGATGGAGTAGTAGACTGTAGATCCAGTCAATCGCCTTAGCCAAATCAAGGACATGTGTCAAGTTGATCTGGTCATTGTTGCCTGGCATGAGGGCTAGTCGATCACTCGATCCAGGCAGTTGACATTGAAAACACTGTATTTTTCATTTCGAGTCAATCGCCTTATCATGGTTAAATCTGAAAAAACCCTATGAACTTTCATGGATTTATCGATTAAACCACTGTATTTTTCTTTCCGAGTGTTTAAATCCCTGAACAATTTTTGTCTTATTCAAAACTATATATTTGACTTGTTTAGCAGTTCATTAACCAATAAACAGTACAATGACTTAAACAATAGAAAATATACCAGTGACTTAATTAATCGTGATAATAGAAAAAGAAAGTTGGTTTTCCAACATTAAACCATTTGAGGAACTAATTGTTTACTGGTTAAACAAATAGCAAATTAAAAATATATAGTTTTAAATAAGACAAAATGTCCATGGGGACTTAGACACTCCAAAAAAAGTCTAGTGACTTAATCGATAAATCTAAGAAAGTCCGTGGGGTTTTTTCAATATTAACTCAATTCATCAAATATCAAAATGTTTGTGATTAGACCATCACATGTAATGTGAGTGTGTGGTGTCATATTGCTGAATCTTTTAACAGGCGTTATTTAGTTTTTACTGAATTCCTGTCATCACATATGCTGCAGAATAACAATCCTTATTTGCCAAAATGAAACCAGCCAGAAAAGGAGATGAAACTATGGTATGAAGAACATTTTTCCATGCTCTCATTTCTAAGGTTGAGTCCTATATTTCTCCAAATTAATTGTAGATTATGGAAACTTTGTAGCCTATAATTAGCTGAAAACCATTATAAATTGCATATTTGCAGTACAAATCTACATAAACATTTGTTTTATGTGTGTGATAGTTGCTTACGACTCAAACTCTAAAACATCCACGAGCTATTCTTTTGAGTTCTGATTGTGTAGCCTGTCTTGCATTTCTAAGACTAGTATTAATTAATGTATAAAATATGTCACTATTTTACTTTGATCTTGGGCAGCAAAAAAGAAAGATTAGGAACTTTACCTGTGGCTTTGTTGCAAACATTGTAGTTGTTGCCTCAACTGAACTGCTTCGCCTTGCCAAAACTAGATGTTTGAACAAAATTATATTAACTATCATTTATATATAGAAAACACGATGGTATGCCAACTGAATAAATCTCATATGACCTGTTTGGTTGGATGGATTAGAATGCACAAGGTAATGGAACAATGAATATGATGAAGAATTATCCCATCACACAGTATCATGTTTGATTAGTTAGTAGGAATGAAAAAAAGGTCATTCTAGCATGCTCTGTGGTACACATGAATAAACTATATATAGAATTAAATTAAATATATGATAATGACAAATCTATCATATAGTATATATAAATTTTGGTTCAAATTGACAATATATTTAATTTGCATATATATACTAAATAAATAGTGAAAATATATGTATTCAACATTTATACTTTTCTAATTTGAATTTAATTAATAAAAGCAAATATCTGAAAATATGATATACACACACACACACACACACATATATATATATATATATATATATATATATATATATATATATATATATAAAATTGTTTTATATTACAAATTATTGATATCAACCTATTAGACAAACGCTAACGAATCAAATAACAAGAACACAAGGATTTACATGGTTCACACGATAAGAGTAATCGTGCTACGTCCATGGCGAACTAGAAATATATTATTATTGTTTTTTTGCTTAGGGTTACTGGAATACAACGAAATCTATTCATTATAAAAAAGATGACCAAGGATTGCCTATGGGCTAAGCCCAAGATGTCTCCTATTTTATCACGAATTTTAATGAGAACCTTGACTTACAAAACTGTCCCTTAAAGATTTCTTCACCCCATGGCTAAGTCTTCTTAGCGGCAGTGAGGCCCAAGGGCATATCAGAATCCACAACCCAACATTTTATAAGTTATTCTTTTAATTTATAAATAATAATAATTATTACTATATTGTTTATGCTATGTTTAAACAAACTTGCATTTACTTCTGTTTAAGAGATACTTATATTTTGTAAAAACTTCAAACATTTTATAATGAAACCATAAATCTTGTAGTTATTGTTATTAATAATAAATAAGTTGAACTTTCAAGTATTTTCGAAGAATTAATGTTATTAATGTTAATTTTCATTCCATTTCATGAGGGGAATGAAAGAATGAAAATCAATGAAATGGAAAGCATCATAGTCCTTTTTTGACAAAACAAACGATGCAAAGAAATGTGTCCTTGCTTCCATTCCATTGTACCAAACATTGTCTTAATTTATCATACGAAAGGTTCTATAACTTAGAAAACCATGCATGTAAATTGAGAACTAGTTCATTTCAATGATGAGGCACACATGATGCAATACTGATAATTGTGATTGAGACCCCCATGTTGTTGGCATGGGACCAATTGGCGATCACCCGTTTTCAGTGCATCAGTGCATGCAATTGGAAGATAATTTAGAGACAAATCATATAGGCAGTAAATAATTCCATCAATGAAATGGAATCTTACGGGTTACAGTACTGTTTTTAGTGCAAAAGGAACCTAATACCAAACCAGAACTATATGAAATACCATAATACCTTGAATGATGGGGTGGACCTACTACCTAGTGTTTTCAGTAGTTATATGTGGGCATGATAACTGGTATACGTACCAAAGGACTAAAATAACTATTCAAATTTCAATAACCTAAATTAGCCCAAATCCCAAATTATGACTAAAAAATAATATCAGACTGGTTCCAATCGAGTAAACACTAGTCTGCATTAAACCACATTACTATCATGATAATATGTTGGTCCGATTATCGTTTCATTTTGTATATTTATATTTACTAGACTCTGTAGGGAGATATACTGGGGACAGCAAAAGAATTTGCATATGGGATTTGAATGCATTTGGTAATATGTTGATGGAATCCTTGTGATGAGGCCTTGAGAAGAAAAAGGTCCCTACATAGGATGTTCATATGATCTATAAAATGCATGATGGCTTCATGATGGACATCGGAAAATTTGACCCTGAGGCACACATCCTCATTTATTCAGCAAGATCACAACAAGAGTCAGCATTAACTCTTATGTATTTGGTTTAGTTGTGGATGAGCTAAAGAATGTAATTCCATCCTATTCTACCATTATGCATGCTTTATGTTGGTATGTTTGTGTTAATTGATGAGCTAGCGGCAGATCCATATATATATATATATATATATATATATATATATATATATATATATATATATATATATATATATATATATATATATATATATATATATATATATTGCGGTATCACAGTGTTAGGGGTGTTCATTAGTGTATCACAAAGAGGGAAGAATGTCACTGAGAGTTCCATTACTGGTGACACCATGAATATTTATATGTGTCACATGACACCCCTAGCTATAAGTTAGGTCCGTGTATGCTATTAGACATGAAAGCTACAGCCTGGAGAAGAGACTGTCAATGGTTTTGGCCTGGACAATGCTAAAACACATCACATAAAATGCATTGTGTTCATGAACTTTGCAGAAAGGCATCGGTTGGAGTTGGTAAATCTAACCCTCAATGGGAGCTCTCTTTTGTCTCTGGGGACACCACTAAGTTGATGCTTTTTATTGAATTTATGTGTTAGATCTCTGGTCATCGGGGCATTTATAATTGGCATCCCATACCTCTCTTCACCTAAAGAAGCAAGCTACCTCAAATCCCTTAGTAGCTCTCTCAAATCCCTTGATATCTTGTAATTGGTATTACTTTTGTCTAGAGTCTATACAAGTCAATGTTGGGAAACTTCCATGTTTCCTCCTATTTCCCTTTTGTGCCAATATGAAGTCAGCATAGGGTTTCATGACTATATGGACCACAAATTCTAGCCTCTTCACCCTCTTGGTAACACTGTTGCTAGCATAAGGGGTGCAATAAATTTAGAAACTCACATTTCTGGAATGGGCTGCGATTTATCTAAGCCTTCCGATCCAGTATACAATTGTCAAGTAGAACAATAGTATGCAGATGGTGTGGAATTTTTTTTTTTTTTGGTGTGTGTGATAAATACATTTGTAATTAACAAAGCTCTGGTTATGATGGAAGTATAATCTTACCATCTTGGTGTATGCTACCAATAGTTTCTCCATGATCTCTTTGATCTCCTTATTCTGTATCTGTTCCTACAAGGTCAAGAGAAAACCAAACTGTTCCTACAAGGTCAAGGAAAACGAACTATCTTTCAATGGGATGGTTCTGAGGCTAGAAATTTGAACTGCCCTCTAACATCTGCTGGTCACTGTCTGTTTTTGTTAATTTTCTGCAAATGTAAACATAGATGTATTAGCTGATCCTTTACTGTTGCAGAAACTGAAACTATATTAAACAAATTAGTGTTTCATCATCTATTCTTTTGCTTTTCACAAGCCCATACCTTCATAAGTTTACCAAAACAATCTTAAATGAGAATTCTGACAGACAATATAAGGGGGCTAGTGTCATTAACAATGCTGTGTTGATTTGACAATCAGCTATGATTTTTATTAATAAAATCTTGGTGAAAATCATGTCCAGGTTGACATGAATTTTGGTCAACTCAATTTTAGCTTTCCGTCTATATAATAATATATGAGGTTAAGCTGTAATTGACCAGCCATAATAGCCAATAAATAGCATTGGGATTGGAGGAGGTCTAGGAGTGTGAGAGCTAAAATCCCAACCTAAATGGGCCTTGGCTATTTGCATCTAATTTTTCCTTCTCATTTTTTTAAAATATATCTTGGGGACATTTTCATAGTAACGCTCCCTTTTGCCATTTGCCAATGGCTTCTATGTCTTTAACTCCTAATTCGTGATTCAGGATTTCAATTCAGTCGTCACTGGTACAAATCCAAGGTACATATTCCTTATTTCCTCACTAATACCATCCAACATCCACCACCTTTGATATTTTCTTATTTTTCAGTCCTATTGACCCGTGCATGACCATTCATCGATCTTGACAACCGGCCTGCATTGCAGAAAGTTGTTTCATACATCATCCACTAATTTTCCAGCTTTTCAACTCGCAGGTCACATCATTTCTGTCCTTGCCATTAGCCAATACAATTTCTCTTTGCTGGTCTTCCTTACATAATCTAACCACTGAGGTAACATTTGTTGCCACTTAAGCCATTTTTGCTATCTAGTTTACTTGTAAGCCTTCTGGTGTTACTCACAACAGCATCAATATATCTACATAAACCAAAAATGTTAAAGGGATATGGCATATTTTAGGTATCACAACTAGATTCCACATGCCTTCTTGCCCTTGGAATCCTAAATTATTGTTAGATTGGTTAACAGCTTCATCAATACTGGTATGGACTTTTAGTAGAGTAACACGTGTCCTCAACAGAAATATTGCCGCTAGCCAGTAAAAATGGCTGAAAGACATTATTGGCTTTTGTTCTTTGGTAGTTCCGGGATAAGTTCTGTAAGGTAAAAGCCATCTCAAGACCAAGCAGATAGAAGACAGTTACATTGGTAGATTTGAACTCTAGGTTACAGAAATGGGCAAAGCCACAATTTAGCATAACCCTTGTTTCTATGGTGCGGACCGCTTCATTTTATTGGCAGGGTTGTCATTATGCATGGGCACTATTGATATAGATAGGGCTATCTTCCACTTAATGTTTATATGAATTCCTTATCTTTGTTGCTTTCACAATTTACAAGCACAAGTACAATCATCATGGCATAAAAACTATTTAAACCCCAACTCCTTGCTGACTCAATGGGGGAGAGTGAGGTAGCTGACCACCTCGGTGGGGCTTGCTTCCCATAGAGCTGGCAGGGGAATCACCTTCAAGGGTTTCTTGGACAAGGACACCAACGACCCCGAAGGAATATATATTAGATTTTAGACCCAAACCCATTAGTAAGAGTTCGTCTTATAAATTAATATAAAGTGTAAACCTCATCAGAAATCAATTAAAGAAGCTCAACTGTTGTTAATATGTATACCGGTGTTTCTTTTCTTTCTTCCATTTTCTATTTTCTATTTTACTTTATGTGTGCCATTATCTGAACATATGCACCCATATGGATTGATATGCTAATATCTTGAACATATTAAAAACTAAGGGTTTGCAGATAAACAAAATCGAATAAGAAATCAATGGTTTCGACTTGGATTTTTTAAAAACCCGAAATTTTTTGTTCGGTTGGGTTTTTGGAGCTAAAAAAACCGAACTGAATCTATCAGATATAATAATTCACTCCCATCATATTTATTATTATTATTATTATTATTATTATTATTATTTAATTATGTTAGGGTGTGTCTTTATGTATATAAACTTAATTTAATTTAATTATATATTATATATATATGCATGCATGCATACACACACATGCAGCATCCTACTTACATACTTAACACTAAGAAACTAGAACAGGAAAAAGAGGAAGATATTCCATTTCAACTATAAGAAGAAGTTAATCAAGGACCAACCAACCTTCTCGGTTTGGACTTTGGTTTTTGCCAAAAACCCAACCAAAATGCTGGTTAGACACCCCTATAATTAAAAAGACCAGCATATGCCACTAATATTTGATCTTATGAGTTCCATTGGAAAGCACCAGATCGATCGAATATATATCTCACATTCTCACTGTTGGTGATTTTAGTGTCACATTATCATTTTAGTATAATGGAAATAATAAAGTATGTCAAAGAGATCATTTTTAGCTTTAATATAAGTTAGTAGGTGCGGGAGTGCACACTTATATTAATCTAAACTGATTCCGGTGTGACAAAAATGGCGGGGGTCAAGGGGGCTGCGCCTCCTTGCGGGGTTCTAGGGGCAGCGCCCCTAGCGGGGTCCAAGGCATTCAAGGGTATTGTCTGTCAGAATTCTCATTTAAGATTGTTTTGGTAAACTTATGAAGGTATGGGCTTGTGAAAAGCAAAAGAATAGATGATGAAACACTAATTTGTTTAATATAGTTTCAGTTTCTGCAACAGTAAAGGATCAGCTAATACATCTATGTTTACATTTGCAGAAAATTAACAAAAACAGACAGTGACCAGCAGATGTTAGAGGAAAACATTATCCATTCGGTAGTTTGGACATACAAAAAGAAAATAATATCATAATTATCAGAAGACAGTTTTTCAGAATTCGTTTGGATGCCACAAACGAATTTGTTCTTCAAGAATTATCCCTATAGTTTGAATTTCGTGAACCTAGGCATTCAAGGGTCGAAATATCAAATTCGGAAAGTGAATTGATACACGATTCTTGAAGATATCCGTGATTCAGAAACCCTTAATCTAACAATCGAATTTGATATTCCGTTTTCTGCAATCATGAGTACTGGAGGAGATTCTGCGAAAAGGATGACAAGCAAGTTTGGGAAATTGGAAAAATTTCAAGGAAGTGATTTCAGGCGTTGGCAAAAGAAGATGCATTTTCTTCTTACGGATCTGAAGGTTGTGTACGTTCTGAGTACACCACAACCAGGAGTGACTGAAGATGAAACTCTGGATCAAGCAAGGAAGCGTAACAAGTGGGAGAATGATGACTATATCTGTCGTGGCCACATCTTAAACGGTATGTCTGATGCCTTGTTTGATATTTATCAGAATGTTGAAAGTGCAAGGGAATTGTGGGATTCACTGGAATCCAAGTATATCGCTGAAGATGCTTCGAGTAAGAAGTTCTTAGTGAGCGATTTCAATAACTACAAAATGAATGATTCCCGAACTGTGATGGAACAATACAATGAATTGGTCCGAATCTTTGGTCAATTCACGTTGCATAAGATGAATATGGACGAATCCATTGCTGTGTCTAGCGTGATTGACAAACTTCCACCGTCATGGAAAGATTTCAAACATACTTTGAAACACCAAAAGGAAGAGTTGTCCTTGGTACAACTCGGGAGTCACTTACGGATTGAAGAATCACTCCGGATACAAGAAGGTGACAAGAACAAAGGCAAAGTTGATGTTGGACAGCCTTCTGTCCACATGGTTGAAGAGAAGAAATCTGATGTTAACAACAAAGGAAAGGGCAAGAAACGCAAGTATGAAAGCCCGGACAAATCTAACAAGAAACGTAAACAGTTGGTATGTTGGAGATGTCAGAAAGTTGGACATATGAAACGTGATTGTCGTGTGAAAATCATGAACAATGGTGCTGGTACTAGTGGTGGTGGACAAAGCGGGTCTAAGGACCAAGGTCCACCAAAAGGTCAGAATTTTCTTGATCTTTATGATTCAGCCCCTAAGTATGTTTCACTAATTCCTGAAATTTCCTATGTACAGGAGGATGATAAAGTCTCTTGGTGGCTTGATTCATGTGCTACTAGTCATGTGTGTAATGATGAACGATGGTTCGAAAAGATGGACTCTATGGATGATGGTTCGTTTTTACGCATGGCAGATGAAGGAATCAAGCCTATATTAGGAAAGGGTGTTGTTAGTTTAATGTTTACTTCTGGAGAAACTATTACTTTGTGTGATGTATTGTATGTACCTAAGGTTCGAAAGAATCTTGTGTCTAGTGGTTTGCTGAATTGTTTAGGATATAAACAAGTAATTGAGTCGGATAGATATGTACTATCCAAGTGTGGTATGTTTGTGGGTTTCGGATATTATTGTGACCGAATGTTCCGTTTAAATATTATAAATAAAGTAACGTGTTCTAGTAATTCTGCCTTTATGATTTCAGCTTCTAATTTAAATGTTTCAATGTTATGGCATGCTAGATTAGGACATGTTAACTTTAGAAGAATGCACGAAATGTCAAAGGTTGGATTAATTCCAGCTTTTGACATTAATTCTGATAAATGTAAAACTTGCATGCTGACGAAAATCACAAAACAACCGTTTAAAAATGTCAATAGAAAATCAGAAGTTTTGGATTTAATACACAGTGATCTGTGTGATTTTCATTCTACACCTTCATTGGGAAATAAGAAGTACGTGGTTACATTTATTGATGATTCTACTCGGTTTTGTTATGTGTATTTATTGTATTCCAAAGATGAAGCTTTGGAAAAGTTTAAAATATACAAAACTGAAGTGGAATTGCAATTAAGCAAATCAATTAAATGTATTAGAACTGATCGAGGAGGGGAATACATGGATCCTCAATATTTTCAATCAGTTGGTATCATCCATGAGACTACAGCTCCCTATACACCACAGCAAAACGGTATTGCAGAACGGAAAAATCGAGTTTTAAAAGAGATGGTTAACTCGATGCTTTCTTACTCGGGTTTGAGTGAGGGATTTTGGGGAGAGGCTATGCTAACTGCCTGTTATGTTTTGAATAGAGTTCCAAACAAGAGGAACAAAACAGTCCCATATCAACTTTGGTACAAGAAAGCTCCAAATTTGAGTTATTTCCGTGTCTGGGGTTGTAGAGCTGTAGTAAAGTTGCCTGAACCTAAAAAGAAAAACTTGGGAGAAAAAGGAATTGATTGTATTTTCATAGGATATGCAGAAAATTCCAAAGCTTACAGGTTCTATATTATAGACCGTAATGCTTCAGTGTCCGTAAACACTGTGATTGAATCACGTGATGTAATTTTTGATGAGCAAAGATTTTCGTCAATTCAAAGACCTAAAGATCTGGTTCCTAGCATTAATGAATTGCAAAATTCAGATAGCTTGAAAGGTGTTTTAAATTCTGAAACACAACAGGTCCGGAAAAGTAAAAGAGGTCGAATTGCGAAAAATTTTGGTCCTGATTTCCAAGTATTTTTAGTGGAAGGTTCAAGGGATGAAGTGGGGATGCAATATCCTTATTCTTATCATCTTGATGATGATCCAAAGACTTTTAAAGATGCTATGAACTCTCGAGATGTGGCATTTTGGAAAGAAGCAATTGATGACGAAATGTCATCAATTTTAGAGAACAACACTTGGGTGTTGTCAGATTTACCACCTGGTTCTAAACCATTAGGTTGTAAATGGATTTTCAAAAAGAAAATGAAGGTTGATGGAACTATTGATAAGTTCAAGGCACGATTGGTGATACAAGGGTTTAGACAAAAACCCGGCATTGATTATTTTGATACATATGCTCCGGTAGCACGTATCTCTACAATTAGGCTGTTGATTGCTTTGGCGGCAATTCACAATCTGGTCATACATAAGATGGATGTAAAAACAGCCTTTTTGAATGGTGATCTTGACGAAGAAGTTTACATGAAACAACCGGAAGGTTTTGTTTTGCCCGGTAATGAACAAAAAGTGTGTAGACTTGTGAAATCGTTGTACGGATTGAAACAAGCTCCTAAGCAGTGGCATCAAAAGTTTGATGAAGTTATTTTGTCAAGTGGTTTTGCTTTAAACCAATCTGACAAATGTGTTTATAGTCGGTTTGACTCAACGGGGTCTGGTGTGATAATTTGTTTATATGTTGATGATATGTTGATATTCGGTACGGATCAACATCATGTTGATGAAACTAAGAATTTATTATCATCAAAGTTTGCCATGAAGGACATGGGGGAGGCAGATGTGATTCTTGGAATAAGAATTAAACGGTTGAACAAAGGAATTGCCATAACTCAATCTCACTATATTGAGAAAATCCTTAAAAGATTTAATTATAGTGATTGTTCACCTGTTAGTACTCCCATGGATCCGAGTATGAAGTTAATGCCTAATAAAGGTATGGGATTATCACAACTAGAATATTCTCAAGCCATAGGATCATTGATGTATGCAATGACTAGCACTCGACCTGATATTGCTTATGCCGTTGGGAAACTGAGTAGATACACTAGCAATCCTAGTGCTCATCATTGGCAAGCAATTCAAAGAGTGTTCAAGTATTTAAAAGGAACCAAGGATTATGGTTTATGTTATCTTGGATATCCCTCGGTTTTAGAAGGATATTCGGATGCAAGTTGGATATATAATGTAGAGGATCATTCTTCTACAAGTGGATGGGTGTTTTTACTTGGAGGTGGTGCTATTTCTTGGGCATCTAAAAAGCAAACTTGCATAACAAACTCGACAATAGAATCTGAATTTGTTGCATTAGCCGCGGCCGGTAAGGAAGCAGAATGGCTAAGAAATTTAGTTTATGAGATTCCATTATGGAAGAAACCGATTGCACCAATATCTATTCATTGTGATAGTGCTGCCACATTGGCAAAGGCTTACAACCAAGTTTATAACGGCAAGTCTAGGCACTTAGGTGCTAGACATAGTATGATTAGAGAATTAATCATGAATGGTGTAATTTCGGTAGAGTTTGTAAGATCGCAACAAAACTTAGCGGACCATCTTACTAAAAGTTTGGCGCGGGACTTAGTGCACAAGTCGGTAATAGGGATGGGGTTAAAGTCTATATAAATCTTTATTGGTGAGATACCCAATTCCCCTCTAATACAATTAGAGGTTGAATTCAATGAGGAAAGCTCACACGTATGGATTGGAACACATGTATAAACATCCCAAGGTTAGTGTGTTCGTACCTGTAGTTAGCCAGGGTGAATTTCATTCTTAATAATTCCTTTGATAAAATGTAAACAGGTACATGAATAAAGGAATTACCTATATGATCGTGAAGTGTAGCCGTACTTCAAAGAGTTTTAGACTTGACTTTTATACGATCAAGAATGGATTGGGACACTCGGCTTAATAATAGTGTCATGTTGTATTATGTCTGAGTTGATTAGTTTGAATTTGTGTGTATATTATCTTCAGGTATTCAAATGGGTTGACGGGTTCAATCCTTAGGACACCCTGATTCTCGAATATTTGGATTGTATGATATACTAATATGAAAATTCAATCGTTTCGATATTTTTATTTAAGCACAAATTTGATTTTATTATATTCTTGATTCTATTATTTCATGGTTACACTAAAATGGGGGAGGATTGTTGGTGATTTTAGTGTCACATTATCATTTTAGTATAATGGAAATAATAAAGTATGTCAAAGAGATCATTTTTAGCTTTAATATAAGTTAGTAGGTGCGGGAGTGCACACTTATATTAATCTAAACTGAATCCGGTGTGACAAAAATGGCGGGGGTCAAGGGGGCTGCGCCTCCTTGCGGGGTTCTAGGGGCAGCGCCCCTAGCGGCGTCCAAGGGGCAGCGCCCCTGGCGGGGATCCCGCTGCCCGGTCAGCGGGCGGGGTCGAGGGGAGCCGCCCTCGCGGGGCTCGGGGCAGCGCCCCGAAACAAAAACAGATTTAATGAAGGGACCTTAAGAGGGAATATATTATTCTTGAAGGATCCTTTTAATAATTTCTGTTTTTCCTAACCGCCAATTAACCGAAAACATTATCCATTCGGTAGTTTGGACATACAAAAAGAAAATAATATCATAATTATCAGAAGACAGTTTTTCAGAATTCGTTTGGATGCCACAAACGAATTTGTTCTTCAAGAATTATCCCTATAGTTTGAATTTCGTGAACCTAGGCATTCAAGGGTCGAAATATCAAATTCGGAAAGTGAATTGATACACGATTCTTGAAGATATCCGTGATTCAGAAACCCATGCATGCTGGTGCATATATATCTACATATATGGTAGGTTCCAGTTCCATGCCCTAAAAATCAAACTTGTAGTTTACAAATATGAAAGTATAGGTATTAGCTTAATCATGATTGGACATATAGACCTTTCTTTTCATGCATTCATCTAAATATCTAATTATAGTCAGCTGTTTGTTAATTAAATCGAGTATATTTTACAGCTTGTTAGCTAGCTCATAAACTTCATGCATATAAAAGATGAATATCAATCATAAGAAACTAAAAGGCTCCGTTTGTCTTGTACGTGGAATAGAATTTGAATTAATGAATAGGAATTTGATTTATAGTATATATTATGTTTATGATCAATTGAGATATGAAATTATGTTTAAGGTTGATAAAATGTATGAGTTAATGTGTAATGTTAGAATTGTTAATTTTTATTGCAAATAGTTACGAATCATTAATTTTTTAATTCATAGAATTTAATGGAATATAAACAAAAAAGTTATTGTTTTTAATTAGATCGAGTTGAAACATACTATAATTAATAAAAATCGATTGTTTCAAATTCCATTCCACGAGGGAAAGCTACTGAGGAAATTAAGGTGATAAATAAAAGAAAACCTTGGCTTCTGAAGAAGGATCGAGCAGTTGATGATGTTCCTCCTTCACTTTGTTGTACCGCTCAATCACAGTAGTCATGCTGAAATTAATTAAGGATTAATTACAACATTAGGTGCGCGCGTTGTGAAGATATATATGTTGTTTAAGACATTGGACGGAAATATGTGTTAAGATTAAACTAAAAGCACTTACGTACTAGCTAATACAAAATTAAACAAATCGAAGCACGCACGTACGTACGGTTGTACGTTCGGGCCGTAATTAAGGAGCAGAGCAGTGTTTGATTGAAGTGAAAACATAAACACCATATATAGCCATATATATGTATCATTCGCTGTTCATATGTTTATTATGGTTTTGATGACAAATATACAATTTATAATAAGGATGACAATTTTTTTACCCCGCGGATTAAAAAACCTTTATTTTACAAATAAATCATTAATGTCAACGTTAAAGAGTAAGAGAAATACACTTTCTATGATGATTATAAATCCGTCATTGAGAGACTTTTAATATGTATCTAACGATTAAATGAGGATCGTGCTTAAAATGAGGACGGTAAGAACCAATAGAATTACTTTATTTTGTGGATCAATCAATAAGAAGCAATGTGACAAAATTGTAATTAAATTAAATATTATATGAGGTGGAATTTCAATAGAATGACATTTTGGTAATTGTACACCATATTTTCAAATTAATTCTATTGATTTTTAATTGTGAATCAGGCAACACCGATTTCGTTGGCACCATCGTACGTGATTCACAACACCTACATTCACAATGTCCTCATGATTCATGATACCACCGATTTCGACGACAAAACTTATGGTTCACAACACCAATTTCTACGACATCACTTATTGTGAATCAGTTCGATGACCAACCGTGATTTATAACACCTACAATGATTTACGACGCCACCGTGATTCACGAAGACGGATGATTTGGACTTTGAGTTGTTCACGGTGGTTCACAAGTCAAGCAAGTGACGAGGAGACGAGCGGTGGTTCATGGTTCAAGTAAGCGATTCACAGCGACAGCTGTACATGGTTCACGAAGGCAGAGGGTTCACAGCTCAAGAAAAAGAGGAGGACAAGGAGGCGAGCTTTGGCTGACGGTTCAAGCAAGCGATTCACGGTAACGGCGGTACACAGTTCACGTCATTGGCGTTGGTGCCAGGTTGTGGTGTCAGGTTCACGTCATTGACGTTGGTGATATCACGGCGATGGTGACCACGATAGAGTGGAAGAGGTTGAAGACCGCCGGAGAAGATGGTGGTGTGCGTGGCACCATGGGAGAGAGAGAGAGATTTTATTTTGGAATGTGAAAAATTATGGTGGAGAGAGAGAGATTTAAGGATGTAATTATGGAAATTGGAGAGATTGAATTAATTCTTTTTTTTATTTTATAATTTAATTTAAATTTATAAATGTCCAATATACCCTTGATCATGTTGATTAATATTGATGACGTGTCTTATTTTCATTGGTTTTTACCGTCTTCATTTTAAGGACGGTCCTCAATTGATCCGGTCTATATATATATATATATATATATATATATATATATATATATATATATATATATGTGTGTGTGGGTGTGTGTGTGTGTGTGTGTGTGTGTGTGTGTGTGTGGTGTGTGTGTGTGTGTGTGTGTGGGATCAATAGGGTACCATGTTAGACTGGGGAAGAGGAGTCCGTCCATGTTTGGTTATAAGTTTAAATGGGTAATATATAAATTAGGTTTATCTTAATTAATAGATGATAACTAATGAATTAATAAATTCCTTAATTATAAGGATTTACTTCCATAACAATATTTTTAATAAATTTCAAAATGAGTTTTAGTGAAGATGTTCAATTGGATTCAACAATGGGTTTTATTGAACATGTTCAATTGGAATCGACAATGAGTTTTAGTGAACATGTGCAATCGGATGTGTCAAATAAATGTATTTATTATTTTCATTAAACTGTTCATGAAGGTTCAATTTCATATACACGTTATTGAACATGTGCAATTGAGATTTATTGTGTTTTTAGTCGCTGGTAACCGTTTTGATGATAAATCATATTGATGGTATTGTACATGTTCAATCGTGGTTTATGGTGTGCATTTGCACATGTTCAGTATGAGTGTAAGGAATGATATTAACTGAAATTGAGATTTTCATGGGATACATAGAATCTTCGATTCTAATTTAAAATTTTTAATACCATTTTTACCCCCAACCTTAATTAATGTGGGAAAGAAATTTAAGTAAAATTTTATTATATTTTAATGATTTTAATGATAAATGATTGACTATAAACGGTTCCCCGGTACCCTAGTCTAAGATGATACCTCATTGATATCGAATCTACACACACACACATAGAATATGGTTCGAGATAGTACCACTCATTGTGCAGCGCAACAGAAAGTACCAACTTTAAAAAATCTTTTTTAAATTTTTTTTCATAAAAATGTTTTAATTAACATTATGAAGATAATATGTAAATTGCACATATATTCACATCTCCTAGCTCTTAAAATATGATGTAAACATACACTTACATAAATTTTAATATATGTCAACATGCATTTATGTGATCGTGATTTCATGCACTTAGAATGTTCGAATTTACGTGAAATTTATATATCATCTGTGTAATGCTTTAAAACATGTTCATGAAATTTTTTTTCAAAAAATTACTTTTAAGGGTGAGTACTTTTTTGAGACTTTTTTTCATTAACATGTTTTAATTAGCATTACACAGATGATAAATAAATTTTACACAAATCCGAAGTCCGAACACTCTAATTGCATGAAATCACGCATCACATAAATGCACGTTCACATATACACAAATATATGTAAGTGTACGTTCACATCCCTTTTTAAGAGGTAGAAGATGTGAATGTATGTGAAATTTACATATTATCTTCATAATGTTTATTAAAACATGTTTATGAAAAAAAAATTAAAAGGTTTTTTTAAAGATGGTATCTTCTGGTGCGCTGCTTAATAAGTGGTACTCTCTCGAACCATATTCTATATAGATTTATATATATATATATATATATATATATATATATATATATGTATATGTATATATATATATAGGGGTGAGTTCAATGGAAAACCACTATGCACCTGAAAACTATGGAAATCTACGCAAACCGTCCGATTTGGTGCATTTCATGAAAAATGCGGTGGCATCATCGTAAATAAGGTGATGCATCACGCGGGAAATTTGATGCATCACGCGGGATTTTGATGCATCACGCGTGGAATTTGATGCATTTGTGGTGGTGCAATGAGGTTTTCACAAGTTTTCAGGTGCATTGTGGTTTTCCATTGAACCCTACTATATATATATATATATATATGTGTGTGTGTGTGTGTATGGTAGAAGTTAAACATAGTTGTCTTGTTGATAGTTATTTATTTAAATCTAATCAAATATAAACTTTCATTACAAATTTATTATCCTTAATAATTAAACTACTAAGGATACTTTAATATGAATTTAACGGTAAATTTAGCCTACTGGTCTCATATGTTAAGGTGGATCTTATGATTAGTAGGATTAAAGGTTGTTATATCGTATACAAATGTATATAAGTAGGATTAAAGGTATATTTTACCATTGAAAAATATATTTGTTATTATATCGTTATACACGTTGGTGTTAATGGTTATATATTCAAATATTATGAAGTAAGATCATAATTACAAAAATATTATTGCATGACTGGTGTGTATATATTATATATACATACATTTTTCATATCTCCTAAACCAATGGAAACATCCCACTTGGCCAACCATGACTGGTTGGTGAATTTTTTATTAATTTAAAATTTTCATAACAAACCATTATCTTTGTGTTATCTTTTATTTAACCATTTTATTTTAATAACTTGTGTTTAATCCTCTTTTAACATTTATTACAATATTTTCTTACACACTTAAATTTGTGATTTTAATCGTACGTATATATGTTTGGAGTTGTTTTTTAAAACAATTATGTTATGTTTAATTGTATCAAAAGACAAACAAAAACTTGCAACTTGGCTAACCATGATTGGTTGGTGTTTTTTTTTAGTTTAAAATTTTCATAATACACAATTATCTTTGTGTTATTCTTTATTTAACTCCTTTATTTTTATAAGCTTTTATTTAGTCATTTTTTACATTTATTATTACAATATTTTATTACACACTTAAAATTATGATTTTAATCATACATATGTTTGAAGTTGTCTTTTGAAACTATCGTGTTATGTTTAATTGTATGAAAAAGACTATTATTCAAATGCACAATTCAGAATTCTAATAATTACTTTATAATTAAAATATAACTAAGTAATATTAAGATTTTGTATTAATTATGATCATGTTTAACATTGAACATTACTATTATAATGTTGTCAGGCCCTAGTTGATAAAACTCACACCCTTATCTTTGTGTTATCTTTTATTTAACCATTTTATTTTAATAACTTTTGTTTAGCCCTCTTTTAACATTTATTATTACAATATTTTCTTACACACTTAAAATTGTGATTTTAATCGTACATATGTTTAAACACGTGAATAGACCAAGTGAATAAACTAGGGTTACAAGTTTAACTTCTATAAATACATGTTAAGTAAGCATTAGTCAATTTGGGTCCTAATGGAATTATATGTAAAAGTTGATAACATGATCGGGTATCGGGAGTGAACCAGGTTTAGATATATAGTAACATATATGTTTGCCACGGTTAGCAATAAAATAAATTAAACTTTGATAGTTATTAATTTAAGTCATGAAACCATCCAAAAGATGAAAAGTCTTGAAAGTTGAAGAGTTTAGTGATTAATTGTGAAGTTATGTAGCTAATGAATGAAGGTGAAAACTTTGCCTATAAATTGGTTTTACTTTTGGGTTGCAAGGGTAGAAAATATTCAAGAAATAAATTAAAGTTGGTGTCAAGTTTATCCTATTTTTTCTCTCTCTACAGCCACCACTATGGCTTCTTGCATTCATTCTAGGGATGGCAATGGGCGAGAAAAAAACCGAAACCCGTGGATACCCACCCATTATGGGTGGGTAAACCCGTGAAAACACACCCGTGGACATGGGTATGGGTACAAAATCATACCCGCTGGCGGGTGACGGGCGGGCACGGGTTTACTATTTCACCCGCGGGTATACCCGCCACCCGTACCCGTGAAACCCGTCACGTTCACCCGCGGGTATACCCGTTAAACCCGCGTAATATAGTCATTATATATATATATATATATATATATATATATATATATATATATATATATATATATATATATATATAATTATTATTTGGAAACATTAATTATTATTATGTATTTATGTTTGTATGTTTGATATTATTATTATTTGGATGTGTTTGCAATATCTTTATGTTTAGTTGGAATTTTAGTACTAAAATATGTTTCGTTGGGTAAAAAAATGTTTATAATTGTTAAAAAAGGTGAAACCCGTGGGTTTACCCGTGCCCACGGGTATCCGCGGGTGGCGGGCATGGGCGAGAAAATCTACCCGTTGGCGGGTTTTTGACGGGTGGCGGGTATTGAAATACCCGCGGGCACGGGTGACGGGTGATATGTATCCGTGCCCGCCGCCCGCGGGTGCCATCCCTAATTCATTCCAAAACTCAAAACAAACGTGTGTATGTGACTGTGAATTCCAACAGAGAAGAGAGCAAAATAGTAAATTCATGTGTTAAATTGTTGAAAGTCACCTTCAGTTCATCTTCATAGATCATCGTGGCACTTAGTTTCTTTATCAAAGTGAGTTTTGTGCTTTTAATCTTGTGTTTGATCATGTGCTATATGTTAAGGGTTGATCGAAAATTGTTAGTCTATCTTTTGTGAGCATTTCTGGGCTATATTGAGATCATAAACATGATGTTGCAAATTCGAGTTTGGATTAAATTAATCCCAGGCTGTGCAGAAAAACAAAGTAGACTTAATTTGTTTGTTCGTTGTCGGTTGTGACCACAACTAGAGGGCTGCAGGAATGATTAAGGGGGGTTCGGGCCGTGTTATATATACAAAGTACGTACGTACTATTCTTATTTAATTCTCACATGAAAATCATCATACCTCTCCTTCACTTGACACCCATTTCTGCTACAAGAATTGAACCTCCCAGAAATTAGAAAAACTCTTTCTATATATATATATCTTATGTGAGACACACATGGAGACCCCCTCAACTCCTAGATGTAATACTATGCGAGTCCATTAATTTATGTAAACGTGTACTATACATCTCCATCGTATTTTAATTTGATTCCTCAGCTAATTAACTAAAGTACAAACGTTCGAGCTATATATGTATCCTTGTTCTTTTTAGTATTTTCGATCTCCTCAATCTCTATAGCTAATTAAGTCAAAAGAATGTCTCAGCTCAAAGCTTAATTACATCTTACCCTATCATCTTAATTTGATGACAAATTACTTTTTTTGTGCTAACCATCTTAATTACTCAATCATCGGATAACGAACGATGACAATGATCAAATCAAATTTAACTGTTGACTGACTGTCGTGCATCATATATCGATCAAAATGCAAACAGAAGAGCTAGACATGCTATCTCTACTCTCTCATACATATGAATGTCCTAATTATTTAATCTAACTGCAGCTAGCATCCTCACATACAAACTATAAGATATTCAGACCTAATCTATGTGCTCCCAATATATGAAAGAACAATTAATTAAGGTTAATTAGTGATAAATATTTATATGTTAAGTAATTAATTAATTAAGCTAGAGATCGATGTATATATATATGAATGAGCTAGGTAGAGTTGACCTAACCTTGAGCTAGCAAATTCATGGAGCTTCCCAGTGCTAGAGAAAATAATGAGTCCGACTTCTGCATCGCATAAGATAGCCAACTCTTTGGCCTTCTTCAACAACCCATTCCTTCTTTTTGAGAAAGTAACTTGCCGACTGGTTGAGTTATCGATCCTTCGAATTACAATCTTCCCTCTACCCATAGATCGATATTATATATATGGGATTTCAGCAATTAACCTATATATGCTCCCGAATATCAGATTGAAGAAATTAACAATATATATAAGGACAAAAAAGACACAAGCTAGAAAAAGTGAGTTGTATATATCAGCGGACTTATTGATTTATTGATCATGAAATTAATACTTAGAAACAACAAATTAATGAAGCAAAAGATGGATGTAGGCAAGATCTATCAAAGTACTGTCTAAATTAATGCCTTTTTAATTCCAGTAATATATGCAAAGAAACATACATATACATATATATGTACATATATATACGTACTGTGTGGATATGTGAAGTGATTACAGATAGAAAAAGCTTACTACTTTGAGCTAAATTACTGTGATGAAATTCGTAGGAGAGAAAGAAGTCTTTTGTGATGAGGTGTTTTATTCAAGAAAGGTGAACCAAACCAATTAATTAATTAAATATTTCTCATTTGATAATATTAATTATGTAGATTCTCTCTCTCTCTCTCTCTCTATATATATATATATATATATATATATATATATATATATATATATATATATATATATATATATATATATATATATATAGGGTCAGGTTCTATGGGGCACCTGTATGCATTGTGCACTTTGGGAACCTGTATGCACCGTTAGATCTTGAATTTTAATGGTTCAGATTGTTGTGGCAAAATGGTAATTAACTTGAAAATGGGTGCATATATATATATATATATATATATATATATATATATATATATATATATATATATATATATATATATATATATATATATATATGTATATATGTATATATATAGGGTTCAATGGAAAACCACAATGCACCTGAAAACTTGTGAAAACCACACTGCACCACCACAAATGCATCAAATTCTCCGCGTGATGCATCAAAATCCCGCGTGTTGCATCACCTTATTTACGATCATGCCACCGCGTTTTTCATGAAATGCACCAAATCGGACGGTATGCGTAGGTTTCCATAGTTTTCACGTGCATAGTGGTTTTCACAAGTTTTCAGGTGCATGATGGTTTTCACAAGTTTTCAGGTGCATGATGGTTTTCCATTGAACCTCCCTATATATATATATATATATATATATATATATATATATATATATATATATATATATATATATAGAGAGAGAGAGAGAGAGAGAGAGAGAGAGAGAGGGAGGTTCAATGGAAAACCACCATGCACCTGAAAACCTGTGAAAACCGTACTGCACCACCACAAATGCATCAAATTCCCCGCGCGATGCATCACAATCCCGCGCGATGCATCAAATTTTCCGCGTGATGCATCACCTTATTTACGATCATGCCACCGCGTTTTTATGAAATGCACCAAATCGGACGGTTTGCGTAGGTTTCCATAGTTTTCAGGTGCATAGTGGTTTTCCATTGAACCCGCCCCTATATATATATATATATATATATATATATATATATATATAGGGGTGGGTTCAATGGAGAACCTTATGCGTCGAAGAATCTTGAAGAACCACAATGCATCGCTAGAAAAACCGAAATGCATCACGTAGAAATCGATGCATCACGCGGGAATTTGATACATCAAGTGGAAATAATGTAAAAATCGATGCATCACTCGAGAATTTGATGTATCACGTGGAAATAATGATGCATTACGGGGGAATTGTGATGCATTTGTGGTGGTGCATGGAGGTTCTTCAAGGTTCTTCGATGCGTGGAGGTTCTCCATTGAACCCACCTATATATATATATATATATATATATATATATATATATGTATGTATATATATATAGATTTAGGTTCAAGTGAGTATCACCAATTACACAGCGCACCGAAGGTACCACTCTTAAAATTAATTTTTTTCATAAACATGTTTTAATTAACATTACACAGATGATATATAAATTTCACGCAAATTCGAACACTCTAAGTGCATGAAATCAAGCATCACATAAATGTACGTTCACATATATTCAAATTTATGTAAATGTACGTTCACTTCATATTTTAGGAGCTAGGAGATGTGAATGTATGTGAAATTTACATATTATCTTCATAATGTTATATGAAAAAAAATTATTTTTTTTAAAGGTGGTACCTTCTGGTGCGCTGTATAATGAGTGGTACTCTTTCAAACCATATTCTATATGTATATGTATATGTGTGTGTCTATATATATATATATATATATATATATATATATATATATATATATATATATATATATATATATATATATATATATATATATATATATATATATATATATATATATATATAGATATATAGATTTGGGTTCAAATGAGTACCACTAGTTTTGCGGAGTACCGGAGGTACCTCGCTTAAAATCATTTTTTTTGAAATTTTTTTTCATAATCATGTTTAAATTAATAATACAAGACTACTTGCAAAAAATCACACATAAACACACACTAGAACTATGTGAAACGTGTGTGTTCACATGAACTCTATTGTTGTGAACGTGTGTTCACAACTAAGCATGTTCACATAAATTTTTTCACGTTCACATGACTTTTAAAATGCTAGAAAGTGTGAATGTATGTAATTTTTTACGAATAGCCTTATATTATTTGTATCTAAATGAATATGAAAAAAATTCAAAAAAAAAAAACTTTTTTTCGGAGGAAGTTCACATCTGAAACCCGTGTGTGTGTGTGTGTATATATATATATATTGATGTGTATATTGCAATTATGCATGAAATTAAATTATTTTATCGTATTGAACATATACATTTAATATGATATTCTGATAACCCAGTTTAATATGTTACATCATTGAACTTAAATTTATATATATAATGCATATAATATTATTTTATGATTTGATCATACATATCTAAATAAACTATTTTAATATAACTTTTAGAGAATTAATATTATTATTTTTTTTAAATTTAAGTACTTGAATTATTGACAATTGGGTTTTACAGTACAACCTTATTCTAATGCCAGATAATAAATTAATCAAGGGTTTAAGCTCTGATTTATATATCAACGGAACTCATAAAAAAGTAAATGGTTGAAAAAGGTAACATAAAATTTAAAATTTCTCAATAAATGTAATACACGATTTTTTAGACCGAGAAATGATTATGAAATTCAAATTTGGTTTATTAAAGGGGCACCAATTAATAAGGTAAATTTTGAAGTTTATGATTATTTCTCTACAAAATCAACATTCATGATTCTTTCTCGACCTAAAAAATTAAACTTCATGCATTTCTTGGTAAAAATAGAACTTCATTATCCTTTTTCGGCTTAAAAAGTTCTACAAACCTTTATTATTAAATTTGTAATTTTGTTTTAACTTTTTCGACCATTTACGCCCCATAGATCAATTTGAACAAAATATTTACAACATCAATTCTTTTAACCACTGATTAAATTAAACATGACATTGTAAATGAAAAAGTAATAATAAACTTCATTATCTTTCCATTGCTAGGAAAATAAGAGAAATGAAATTTATATAAAACTTTATTCTCTATTATTTTACATAACAAAAAAAAAAATTGTAATCTCATGTGATTCCAATTAATTTAATTCCATTATCACAAACACTCTCTATAACAGTTGTACATCTACTGCCACACGGATTGTATTTGATAAAACTCTTGCAAGGAGATATTGCAATATTTTTTTTTTCTTTTTTATAAGCCAAGCTTTGAATCTTGGATGTACTATATATTTTTAAAATGTTAATCCCACAATTTCCTCTAGACAGCCATTGGTGGTTATAACTTATAACTTATAATTTAATCTCTCTTTAATGGCTCACATATATTATTTTTTGACTATTATATATACAACAATATAAAACATCTATTTTACATGCTTAGATAAAACTTATATTTCTTTTATGTCTTTATTGTCCATCAAATCAAATGTTGTTTATTTCGTTGCATTCATGTGATCGAAAGTTGAAGTTAAAATTTATTTTCCAACAATTTTAATTAATTAAACCATGATGTCACATTATCATACGTGCCTAGCTAGGACATCATGTCAACAATTAAACTTTATCTGAAATAAAGATTAGAGAAAATAAGAATTGAACAAGTCAATATTAGAATAAATACACAAAGATGAAATAAGAATAACCAAAAAGATACATTTAATTAGTATAAGTGAATATAAAATAACAGTTATTCCATTCTTTAATTAAAGTTAAAATATAAATATTATTCTATTGTGGAATACATATGGAATCAAATATGTAAAAGAGATTCGGTGGTTTTTTCTTTCAATTTGTGGGTATTAATATAAAATTGAGATCCACTAGTAGTTGTAGTTGTGCCACTTGCGAGATATATAGGGAGCGCCGTTAAGATTACCTTAAAGTTATCGAAACATAAGTATTAGGTAAGTAGTTAAGGGCAGACGCAATTTTGTCGCCTTAAGGTTGTCAGAAAATAACCTTAATTTAATTTTAGCTTCTGTTTAGGCTTTTGATGTTCTTGCCCAACCTATAGATCACCGACACGTCATCCAACTACAGCATCTAGGCTCCGTTCTTGCAGGATTTTCGGATTTTTTAACTTGCAACTTGCTTTTTATATATTTGACCCACTCCAAATTATTATTTTTCGGGATTTTTATTCACGTTTCTATGGCTAGGGGCGTTTAAAAGAATCTGAATCCGAGCTCTGAAATAAAATCCGAAAATTCGATCCGAAATTTTTTGATATCCGGATTTTTAAATTTTATATATCTTTAGTATTGATTATTTACATAATATTGAGTGTTTATTATTATTATAATATATATTTTTGAGTTTTACCTTGATATTTTAGATTTATTAACTAATATTTTATGTATTTTAGTTTTTTAAATCTTTTTTTAATCGTTTTGAATAAAATAATTCCGGATACATTTAGTTTGTGATATATTTATCTTTAATATGTAATATATGAATTTGTATTTTAGATATTTAAATATCTGATTTAATTTATTTTTTTTTAAAATTAAAAATATGAATTTTTGGATATTCGGATAATCCGATATCCGAATTCCAATTTTCAGATATTCGGATGATCCATAAAAGTTACTATCCAAAATTTTGGATATCTGCTTTTTTTGGACACCGCTATCTATGGTTGTATCTTATATTTTTCTCCCTATCTCTTTATTTAATTGGGAGTGCCAATAACAACCTTTTAATTTTTTAGCATTATATTATTTTTTTTGAACCGCAAAAATAACATATAACCAAAATTAAAAAGAAACATTTAGCAAGATGCTAGAAGCAAAGAATACAACTAAGAAAGAACTACAGAATAAAGATCGGTAAGCCACACATTCCACCTCAGTTTATTCCGGAGCTTCCCCATTGAATTAATCCACTTTGAATCCAACTCAGAGAGAAGAAAAAGCACAGAGAATTTGAAGAAAAGACCTTTGAATTCCGAAGCTTCCAAATAAACCGACATAATGTAAACACCGACATTGAAAAAGCTCCAAAAACAAATCCTTTAAAACCGATTTCCACCCCCAATAAAGTAAAGAGGCTGCCGAATTACTAACATGCTCATTGATGCACCACCATATTTAAAATCCGCAATTAACTCTTTTGAAACGTCGCATCTTCAAAATAAATGATCTTCATCAATATTATTAAGTCAAATGTCATAAAATATTAATTCTCCATTTTGTGTCGATCTGTTTTATTTATTATATATTTCTATTCACTTTGGTAATTAAACTTCAATGTGATAGACTAAATTGGTAATTATGATAATCGACAACCTACTAATTGCTTACGTTACATATTATTGTTGGAATGCAACGAGTTAAAAAATTGTGACATGTCATGAACATTATAATTTTACATTAATTTATTGATCGAAGCTTCATCGGTGCAGACCACATTCATCAACACCAAACAGATTGAAGATTCATAGGAGCAAACCACATTCATCAACATTCAACGGTAAAATGACATCTTGATGATTCCATTAAGAGGTAAACAAACGGTGCCTAATTCAATAAAATAAATACACATGCATCTCATAATATCTCACCTGAAGATCGAATATACAATCACAAAATCCCTGCGGTCACCTCTAGGACCCTACATAATATCTACACAGCCCTGAATATAAATATAATAATAATAATACATCACTATTGCAGCATAGGAAGAACCATAACCAGAATCAGCATCACATGGACTCTTGCGGTCACAAAGCTTTTGGCTCGCAGCCACACTCTTTGGTCACAACTTCAAACTATCCGAACCCTTTACACGGCCTCAAACTTCCTTAAGCGACCATAACTCAGACCACGACCCCAGGCTACCGCCTCACACACTCCTTGTGGTCGCGATTACGCAAACGCTACTACATCCATGGGTACTTAGAAAAATCGTTTACTATAACAATGACTTCCCATTAGCATAATACATTAATTATACAGTCACATTAATATTAACAGAAGCTACATTTACAATAATAATGTTACATATGAAAGAGAAGATTGCATTTACTACTCTTCTCAAAGGATGTGATAGTCTTTGAGTTCACGCCGAATTGAAAAAGACTAACAATACTGTTGCCATTATACATGTGGCACCAGATACTGGTTTAATCTAACCTTTGTCATGAATATTCAAAATGGTGATCTGTCTCATCGAAGATTTCCTCCTGCATTGGGCAAATAGTAGTCAGCTGCACATTCTTATGGATTAGATAATTTTATCAAGATTTACCTGCAACAGTTCTTCAATTACATCTTCCATTGTTATAATGCCAACAGCTTCTTCGTCAGGGATTGGGAGTGGTTTTCCATCTATCTCCAAGATGTCTGAGTACATTTCTTTATTCCACTTTTTACTGCTGAAGTTGCCTTTGAAAGAATTGTTTCCCTTGCCTGGGAAACTCTTCCACTGCTTGAATGATCTTTTGGCCTTTAAGCTCTTTTCTAAAGGAGTTTTATAATCACCATCACCATCACCATCAACATCAACGTCAACACGCACTTCCTTCATGCCTTTCTCTGTTGGAGGAAAAATTGAATATTAGTTCACTAAATTAGAAAAGCCGGTCTACAGCAATCATGAGGGTGTACCAGATACAGGTGTGCTCTTTGTGGCAGGCTTCTCTGTTGCTTTTATACATTGTCTCACGACAACAGCCATGTGGCTATGACCTTTCTGAAACTCATTCAAGATGTCATATAATGGAAGAGATTCTGCAACCCTACAAGAAAATATGGCTTGAATTAAGAATGTGGCAAGGTCAACAAGCAACCAAGTGTCACACTAAATCGATCAAACTAACATGTTGCATTTTCGTATGAATGGAGACCGTATGAAACAAGACTTGGTAAGAAATAAGCAGAGTAATAAGTGACCAATAGCTATGCATCCTGTATAATAATTTCTATAGCCAAAATGTATTAGATCCTGTATACACTTATTACATACTTGGGAATCCTGCGAATGGTGACATTCTTAACAGGGACTTCCTCATCTGCATGAATGGTCAACAGATTTTTTACCTAACATGTCAGAAACAAAAAGGTACCTTTTTATTAGCAACTTACTTCCAAAATAGTAGGATAAGAAGTAAAGTTCACGTAATATTGTAATAAGATGTATTGTAATGGCCCAGCAGCTTATTGTGCCAACGCAAACATGATGAATCTACTTGCATAAATCATATGGTAATTGGTAAAGGAACTGAAGTCCTAAATTAAACTAAACCATTTGGTGCCACATCAGTGGTTGCCAATTTGTCAAAACTTATGTGTCAATATCATAAAGATATGATCTCAGAAGAGTTTAAACAATGGTACCAGGATAAGTCCAACTATATTTGTCGGTTGTTCATAGTAGACTGGTATCCTGCTATGTCCTTTCTCCAAAATTATATTCATCAAGTCCCTGTGACAATAATAAAAAATACCTGATCAGAAAGGTTCCAACAATGGAAAAGTAAGGTCGTTGTGAAATACACTGAAGTATTGAACACCTGTCAAGTTTGGCATTAATGTCAATCGTGAAGGTGTCTGATATGGGAGTCATGGCATCACTGGCTGTTTTTTCTGTGAGTTCAAGTGCTCCTGCAATTATGGTCGTCTCATCATGTGTTAGTTCTCCACCTTTTCCAGCCTGTTTGCAAGCATACATACAAGTCACGAAGAAGGTAGGAAGACAAGGTAACGTAAAGAACAAATCAAGGGGGAAGCATTAGTAACAGTATGAAACCAGCATCTATTTGTCTTTTTTCATTTGCATATATTACTAGGTGGGATGACAAATTGGTGAATTGAACTAGTCAACAATACAAATTGTGTAGGAATCTGGAGGAGTTGTAAGACACATACCTCATTACCATGAAAAGTAACAAGTGTTTTCAACTCGGCTCTGCGGAATAAAGCAACATGTTCGCGGCCCAGCAGATAGTCTAGTAGCTGTTTGATTTGGGAAATATAGTCACAGAACACAACTTTCAACACTGTTTGACTATTTTTTTTCATGGATTAAAAGACATTACAAAGTTTCATACTGTGGTAAACAAACTGAATCACCTTGCTTATAGGATATGCAACAGGAAAACATATGCAAACAAGAACACGTACAAACGGAGCCACGGCTGCACCAATTGCCAGTCCATGCCGAGTACAAACAGATTGTGGTATGATCTATGGGGGAGTAAACAGCAAAGGAAGGGTCAAACTACTATTGTTGGTCCAAGACCAAGTGATGTTTGGCTCAATTTGTACAAACCAAACATCAAAGAGAGGGTACAAATCTCATGAGAAACATAATCTACTCACCTCACCAAACAGAAGTATCAATGTCACCGAAATGAGAATAGCACCCCCAGCTGTGATCAGTCTGTCCAGAAAAATCGGGAGAGCCTGCAATAGATAATAATTAATCCATACTTGAACTGCTCCTATAGTAACTTGTTTGAAAAAAAACTATATATGAAAAGTTACCTCCATTGCGGCAGCATTACAAATAAGAAGCGTGCAAAGCAATAGATGCTGCCTTTTCACCACAGGTAGTATCTTCTCTGTTTCAAAGAATTGAGCAGTGACATAAGAAACATTCATCCACAAACTACAAATAAGAATGACCTGTTTCGTTGGATGGATTAGAATGCACAAGGTAATGGAACAATGAATATGATGAAGCATTATCCATCTCAGTATCACGTTTGATTAGTTAGTAGGAATGAAAAAAGGTCATTCTACCATGCTCTGTGGTACACATGAATAAACTATAGAATAAAATTGATTATATGATAATGACAAATCTATTACTTAGTATAAATAAATTTTTTTCAAATTGACAATATATTTTGCATATATTAAATAAATAGTGAATATATATTTATTCAACATTTATAATTTTTTTTAGTTTGAATTTAATAAAAGCAATGCATCATATTACAAATAATTATTAATATCAACATATTAGAAAAGTCAATGCTTTTATGTTAGATTAAGAACGACAAACACTAACGAATCAAATAACAAGATCACAAGGATTTACATGGTTCAAACGATTAGAGTAATCATGCTACGTCCATGGCGAACTAGAGAGATTATTATTGCTTTCTGCTTAGGGTTACGGAGATACAACAAAATCTATTAATTATATAAAAGGACCAAGGACTGCCGACTGCCTATGGGCCGAGCCCAAGATGTCTCCTATCTGATCACGATTTTTAATGAGAAACCTGACTTACAAAACTGTCCCTTATAGATTTCTTCACCCCATGGCTAAGTCTTCATAGCGGCAGTGAGGCCCAAGGGCATATCAGAATCCACAACCCAACATTTTATTTGTAATTTTTAATTGATAAATAATATTTATTCTACTTTATTCTTTATGCTATGTTTAAACAAACTTGTATTTACTTCTGTTTAAGAGATATTCAAATTTTGTAGAAAAACTTCCCAGTTTTTTAATAAAACCATAAATCTTGTAGTTATTAGTAAATAATAAGAAGTTGAACCATCAAGTATTTTCGAAGAATTAATGTCATTAAGTACCAAACATTGTCTTAGTTTATCATATGATGGTTCTTTAACTTAGAAAACCTGTCATGTAAATTGAGAACCAGTTCATTTCAATAACGAGGCACACATGATGCAATACTGATTATTACAAAGTGAAAGTCTTAATTGATTGTATGCTATCTAGCCTCAAACAACATAGTATAATGGTGTGTCCCTTTTGCATTGGGTTGGGTAAATGAACCATTTTCATCTTATCATTACTATGAAAACAGTATTTGTTATATAACTGTTACATAAAAGTCTCTTAGAGACTTAGAGTGGTTTTGGTTAATTATCCAACTCCAGTGCTTGATTACCATTAGATAATTTTGACCTGCTTCATTACTTCAGACTCTATCTGTAATGACACTCTCATCAAGTGCTATATTTCATACGTTGTGGTGATTCGGGCCAGTGAGTTTTCCAGTTGAGGCGTAATTTCAAGGACTACAGCTTTAAAATCAATCATCAGCTTAGTGAGAAACTGAGAACCATTTCTGCAAAGTGTATTTCTTTCTGAGTTTCTGGTAGTAAATCACCTTTACATTACTATGATCGGGCATCACAGTATAATATCCAACAAATAATATTCTTTAATTTCATACAATAAGGCATAATGGCCCTCAAAATAAATCGTTAAATATATGAACTTATTTATTTTCATGGTTTCATCTTAATATCAATTTATTTAAGGTGAGCTATGTGAGTTCTCTTCTTCCACCATAGTCGTTCAAAGTGTGTCCAAAGCTTTCATATCCATTATTGGGGCCCTCAATGTGGATGAATTGGAGACTTAACTTGGTTTATGCAAGTCTACATGTTGGTGTATGTTCCTCTGACAACAAGAGTCAGCA
The DNA here is from genome assembly GCA_020465985.1 of Centrapalus pauciflorus. Taxonomy (NCBI): domain Eukaryota; kingdom Viridiplantae; phylum Streptophyta; class Magnoliopsida; order Asterales; family Asteraceae; genus Centrapalus; species Centrapalus pauciflorus. The sequence continues at coordinate 1,302,458 of JAANYP010003966.1, forward strand.
TTAACTCTTATGTATTTGGTTTAGTTGTGGATGAGCTAGAGAATGTAATTCCATCCTATTCTATCATTATGCATGCTTTATGTTGGTATGTTTGTGTTAATTGATGAGCTAGCGGCAGATCCAGATTTTTTTTTTGCGGTACAACAATGTTAGGGGTGTTCATTAGAGTATCAAAAAGATGGAAGAATGTCACTGAGAGCTTCATTTCTGGTGACACCATGACTATTTATATTTGTCACATGACACCCCTAGATATAAGCTAGGCCCGTTATGCTATTAGACATGAAAGCTACAGCATGGAGAAGAGACTGTCAATAGTTTTGGCCTAGACAATGCTAATACACATCACATGAAATGCATTGTGTTCATTAACTTTGCAGAAAGGCATCGGTTGGAGTTGGTGAATCTAACCCTCAATGGGAGCTCTCTTTTGTCTCTGGGGACACCACTAAGTTGAAGCTTTTTATTGAAGTTATGCATTAGATCTCTGGTCATCGGGGCATTTACAATGGTATCCCATACCTCCACTTATATTTCTTCACCTCAAGAAGCAAGCTACCTTTTCATGCTCTCAAGAGAATTCAGAGTAGTATTTAAGGTACTTGCTTGGTAGCTCTCTCAAATCCCTTGATATCTTGTATTTGGTAATACTTTTGTCTAGAGTCTATACAAGTCGATATTGGGAAACTTCTATGTTTCCTCCTATTTCCCTTTTGTGCCAATATGAAGTCAGCATCAGGGTTTCATGACTATAGGGACCACCAATTCTAGCCTCTTTATCCCCTTTGGTAACACTGTTGCTAGCATAAGGGGTGCAATAAATTTAGAAACTCACATTTCTGGAACGGGCCGCTATTTATCTAAGCCTTCTGATCCAGTATACAATTGTCAAGTAGAACAATACTTTAGTATGCAGATGATGTGAATTTTTTTTGGTGTGTGTGATATATACATGTGCAATTAACAAAGCTCTGGTTATGATGGAAGTTTAATCTTACTATCTTGGTGTATGCTACCAATAGTTTCTCCATCTCGTTGATCTGCTTATTCTGTATCTGTTCCTACAAGGTCAAGAAAACCGAACTGTTCCTACAAGGTCAAGAAAAACAAACTATCTTTCAATGGGATGGTTCGAGGCTACAAATTATAACTGCCCTCTAACATCTGCTGGTCACTGTCCTTGTTAGTTTTCTGCAAATGTAAACATAGATGTATTACTTAATCCTTTACTGTTGCAGAAACTGAAACTATATTAAACAAATTAATGTTTCAGCATCTACTCTTTTGCTTTTCACAAGCCCATCCCTTCATAAATGTATGAATTACATATGGTGGTGTTTATCACTTGCCCTCTATTTCTTTGTGACAGGGCTCCCTGTTTTATGCCATATTCTCAAATGGGGTTTTGTAGGTTCTAGAGGTCTTCAATATCATCACTGTTATCCCGATGGAACTCACAATAATTCAGTAATTCATTCTGCTGCTCATAATTGGCATCCTAAAGGGTCTAAGGAAGGACAGTGGTTCTTAATCTCATTGTAAGGATCCTGGGCATGTTCAAGTGTTCAAGCTCTAAACTGTCTCCCCTCTGGTTTGATCATTCCTTTCTCTTTCCCAACCGATTATGGGTGTATGTTTATCCTCTTGTTAATGCTTTTGTCCCCTAATCATGCATTCATTTTATCAATTCAGTGATAGCTTCTACCCCTCATTTTACCTTCCCTCTCCTTCAAGAGGTGTTCTCCGAAGCCCTCAGCCCTTCACCACTTCAATGACACTATTTGACCAACATAGGTCATCCAGCATTAAAGCGGGTTCTGGGTCAGATTGAACGGTAAGTGTTTCAGCATCATATTACCAGATCTCATTCACAAATACCGATATCTCTTTGTAGTCGAGAGTGGCATCCTCATAACTAGTTTTCTTGAATCTTCGTACATGCTATTAAAGTCGTTCATCAGGACCCTCTTCTGGTGACTGCCTGACTTGTAGCATCAGTGAGGCCATATTCTTTTGGCATCCATCAACTCATGATCCTTTCTGGTGTGCATCAGTGAGGCCATATCCTTTTGACAAGTTCGTATAGTTATTCATAGTCTAGTACTCTAGTCACTGAGTTTCTCAAACAATTCAATCAACCCATAGAAAGTATTCTATATGAGGCCTTGAAATTTTTTGAGCGTAGTCATAAAGTCCACATACATCCCTTCATCATGATAGAACTATCAAAGCAACAAGCCAACAAACAAAAAAAGAGTCCTAGTCATGTTTCTAGGGGTTGGCTACTTGCCCATCATACAAGTAAAAGAGGAGTGAATGGTGCCTTCCATTTTGGCCTCTCTTACTTCTCCCATATTCACTGGTAGGAGCCACTAAAGATTGTTTCTTTCTTTCCAATCTCCAACATCATGGGTTTCCATTTGTCATAGTCTCATAGATACCAACCACATTGGGAGTGTTGCATGGTAGATATTGCCTTCCCTCCCCCATCACTCTCTTTTATTCGAATGGTAGCAGAAGCATTTGGCTCTCCTTGACGTGCATGTGGGGTCACTTCAGACATTACTTTGTTCATTTACTTTAGTTGTTTGATCTCTTGTAGAAGTCTCTTATCATTCTGACCATAAAATGGTGGTAGTGTGGATGGAAAAGTAGCCAAAACCACAGCATATTTGGAAAAGCACAATAAGGAGGGCAATCATATGACCACTTATAAAAAAGTTTGGATTACCCCCATCATATCTTAATGGGGTTAGTGATGCCTTTGGAAATGACAACTCTCCCTTGGCAATAGAATATCGTAGGCCTAAAATAATAACTTTCGAGAACAAGAGAATCTGAACTCTCAAATCCCAAAGGAAAAAAGTATGTGTTTATTTCCTTCCCTTTCAGAATGTAGTCATATGTCTCTCTCTTTCCCTCAATAAACTAGTTTACTACTTTACCATTAGGTGTACTAATTATTATTTTGTTATATGTAAAATCTTTAACGTTTTCCTTTACTAATTAACCCTACACACATTACTTTATAAATTATATAAAAGGAGAGATTACCTACTCTTGACTTCTTAGATCCGCCATTAGATGGATACAACCACTACGACCAAAATAGCAATAAGATGGATGGAACAACTAACACCCGAAAAATATCAATAGGGTGGTCAGAACAGGGGGGCCAAAACCAGAGAAGTATCAGCAACATGGATGGAATGGTAATCAAAACCACCCACAATGTGTTAAAACATTGATGCTGATTCTTATCCTCATTCTTTGTTGAGTCATCAAACTATGTTGAGTCTCTTTGACTCTCCTTCGGATCCATGAAAGCCATCAAGAACATTAATGGAATAAGAATAACACATTCTATGTATCATATCCAGCTACATAATGTTTCTACTGACAATTAATCTAGATTTTCTGTTTGTTCTTCTTCTAGATTGCATCTTAATAAAAAAAAACAGAGTTGAATTGTGTACGTATTAGAACACCAAGTGCGTACAACTTACTTGTAGTCCCTACAACACATTGATTCACTGAATAAATATAAAACCAAAACCTGAATTTCCTGTAAACTAGATGCATAAGTAACATTAATTTCATTAATAATTCGATTTCTACTACATATTCTAACGTTTTCAGTATCAAGCAGTTGCTCAAAATCATTAAAAAAAATGTAAAATAATCTTGATTTCCGTATATCCAAAGTGAGAGAGGATAGATATTATATATGGTCATAAGAATAGCATGGAAACAGAAACGCAGACAAAAGTACACAGTGACAGTGTAGCTACCAATAGCATTCACAAATAAATATAGGAGGCATAATAGAAAATGAAGGTTTGTAGAGTACCTGCGTGTTTACGGTCATTTGGAGTGCCAGATTTAGCAAGAACTTCAAGATCAACAAGACTCAAAGACATGAGCCCTAAAGTAAGGCCAGACATCAAACCAGCAAACAAAACCAAAAACACTATGATCCCAACGTAAATAAAAAACTGGGACTCGCAACACTCGTACTCCACCCCCATAACAATACAATCGATCAACGTATCCAAACTACAACCCTATCATCCTTACGTGTTTCCAAAAACCCTAATAAGTAATAAAAAATCAGTGGTTGGAAACAGAAGCGGAAACAGTAAGTAAATCTGAGAAAATGATAAGAAAGGAAGAAGATATAGTGGTGATGCCATGTCGATTGAAAAAAATCGTGTGGTATTCGGGCAGATCGGGCAGGTGGTATTATTGTTCAATAATTTTCACAATTTTTACAAGTATATTGATTTGTCTTATTATTAATCAACTTTCCCAGTTCAGTCAAACAAGTACCATGACAGGTGGCTGGCTACAACAACACAGCGCAACTGCATTTATTAGTGGCGTTCCCACTTAATTTCTTCTTAATTAATACCGTAAATACTTAACCCATAATTATCCAGTACGAGGGGTAATATGCAATGCAAGGGTGTGACAAGTTTGAATTTAAGTGGTGAAAGTAAGTTCTAAAGTTCTCACTTGAGACAAAAAAGTAGTTTAGGAGTAGAACTAGGTTAGGTTGTCGTTCAAAAAAAACTTAACCCGTAATTAATACATTACACTATTACGAATACAATACAAGGTTAATGACACGTAATAACTATGTATTTTTGTTAGCGGTTAGATTTAAGTTGTGAATTTCTTTACACTCAGTTATCATACGTTGAAAATTGTTTTGGTTTGATGGTTAAACAATGTAATAAAAGGTATCAACTGAGTATAATGTTTCCTTTCTCGACTGTTTTTTATTGTTCGCTCCTACATTTTATATCATGGACATGTCCCTACTACACCCATTCCTCTATCGCCACTACCTTTCTCCATTCAAACCGTAATAACTAATAACATCACTAGCATCAATAACTAATTATCCTTCACCGCTGAAAAGCGATGTAAGCAAAATCAAAAAGAAAGTGGTGATAGATGATGTATTATAAACGGTTGATATAAGTTTTTATAGGTTGCTCAAATGTCATATTTGTAACAAATTTAAATTTATGATAATTTAATGTGTGTAAAAGAAGTTTATTACCTTAAAGCATTGACAAAAATATATCAGTTATTACGCATGCTTAACATATATATAATTGAATTATCTATAGTTATCTTGTTTTTTATAACACATACTAGTATATTATATAAAATATTTATCAATGGATATCCAACCATAAAAATAATAAGAGAAATACGATGTTCAAGTCAATAATCTCCGAGATTCTAAATTAGAGGGTGTCACACTTTATTGTATATTGATATTGGTATCTTAACTAACATAACAATGTCCGACAATAGGAAGCCAAATTAACACCAAAAATATTATTTTATAAAAAATATTAACCTTCTAACACTAACATGAATTTTGTCAATATCAATTTTTTAGAAGTTTTTCGATCGTCAATCGTCATAAAATAATCATGAGCTTATATGCTAGAAGTGAGATAATTAGTCAAAGCATTTTACATAAATGGTACATGTGGTATATGTAACAATACAAATTTAATCATTCAAGCAAACTAATTACATGAATAGTGAGATATAGCAATATATGTGTATTTTTAGACATTGTTCGAGTTAAGTTAAGATTTGTAATGGAGATTTATAAGTGTTGTTGGAATCTGCAATTTGCATTTGAATATTTATGAAGGTGGTGAATTTGTTTTTGAAATATAATAATTTGATGTTAAAATATAATAAAAGTTCATAGGAAAAGTAAATGTTGAAGATGAATGTTAAATGGTCCTTGTAAATACAAAAAAAAAAAAAAAAAAAAAAAAAAAAAATGAAAATACCCATGTAGTTAATCTCTAAGTTAATGAATATTAGATTGAGAGATTAAAATGTAATAAAAATTCATTTTCAAGGACCATTACATATGTTTCAAATACCACAAGGATCAATTGTGTAATTTACTCTAAGTTTATGTGAATGCACTAAAATAAAAGGTAGTAGAAAACTATGAAATTTTGTTGTTTCCTTACAAACAAAAAACCACAACTCAATCATATAAATAAGTATCAAATTTAATGTTAACCATAACATAACATATTATTACTATACAAAATTGACTTTGAAATTTAATTTTAATAATTTAGATGATTTTTAATTAAAAAATTATAATGTATAGGTTGGATTATGATTTGTTTCATTATTATTTAACTTTGTAAAAATAAAGATATAATAAATGTATAATAATTGGGATTAACCACTAAAATTGTTCCAGGAAAGTAATATATATAAAAAAAGATCGACTTAATTACAAAGAAGTAATCGAAGTTGTTTTTTCTTTCAAAATCATCTGCAGTGTCGTCCAAAAGGAAAAAAACAAAACTAAAGTTGATGATAATGGTTTCAAATTTCACGGTACCACTACCTATTTGGATTTAATGAAGGGAAAATCATATAAAAAACAAACATACTTTTGACATTTTTCGATTAAGTTCTTATACCAAAAACGTTTCGTCAAAGTCCTTCAACTTGAAATTTTTATGAATTGTGTTGTTTTATGAGATTTTTTTAAGAATTTTTCAGAAGTTTTTCATAAGATTTTGTTAGTTAAATGTCTTTTATGGAAACATTTTATGTGCAATGATTTTTACGAAAATGTTTTTAAGTTGAAGGATTTTTGTGAAAACGTTTTAGGTACAAAGACTTATTCGAAAAATAATGAAAGTGCGTTGGTTTTTTACATGATATATATATTGGAATCTTAAAAGGAACGGAACATTTTGCCAGTATTTGATTTATTAGTCATTATATATACTTGTGTGCTATGTATATATCTATCTATAGTATTAAAAGAGTAACTATACTCATTTCTGGTGAAGTCACGTGTCATCACCATGAATCAACACGTGGCATTTATAGATTTTAAAAATAATAAAGAAATTTAAATCAAATCTATCCAAATCTAATATAATCCACTTTTAAATTCAAATCAAATCAAACAAAATCTAATAATCTACTAACTTATTAATTATAAGATAATATAATAAAAGTTTAAAAAAATATATAAGAAAATAATTATCCTTCATATATATTTAGAAATATACAAAATCAATAGGTCATAATAAATAATAATGTCATCTTATATACTTTTGTTTAAAAAATAATATTTATATCTTTATCTTTTTATTTATTATATTTTATATATATTAAAAATATCCGCGTAATACGCGGGTAATAAACTAGTTATTGTTTTTAAACGCTAGCTAGCTCCCCGGCCATAGATATACTTCAGTAACGAATAATATATAAAAAATGATAATGATATTTTTGTTAATATATATTTAAAATCAATTAATTATGCTTGTATAAATTATAATACATTGCATGCAAGTTGTTAATTAGTTAATTGGATGGTTAATTTCGGAAATTAAGTTTTGCAGTTAATATATAACTGAAGCTTGAAAGCATGCATTGGAGGTTAATTTCCATTTGATTGGAGGTTAATTAATTTTCTGATGCATGCGCGCATGGCGCGCGCGAACACACACACACACACACACACACACACACACACATATATATATATATATATATATATATATATATATATATATTCAGGTTCAAAAAGGTACCTCTCGAAATCAAGTGCAACCGAAGGTACCAACCTTAAAAAACTTTTTTTTTAATTTTTTTTCTCATAACCATGTTTAAATTAATGTTATACACATGATATATGAATTTCATATACATTCACACTTTATGTGTCCTTAAAAATTATGTGAATGCTCAATGCATATTTATGTGAATGGACATCCATGTGAATGGTCATTTCACACAATGTTGATGGTGTGAATGACCATTCACATAATCTTTTTTTACCATTCACAAGATTTATGATGTTGCTCCTTTTGAAAAAAAGTCTTATAATGTTGTCTTATACATGTTTATTCAAAAAAAGTATATGTGAATGATCATTCACATTAGGGTACGCTGGGTACGCTGGAATCTCATAGGTACGCTGATGAACCCTGATTCTATATATATATATATATATATATATATATATATATATATATATATATATATGGGATCATTGCAGAACCTAAATTTAGTGTAAAACTGTATAACCAATATCGTCCATAGATTAGAATAATCTAATGGTCTTGATTAAAATAGTTAAGTTTGGAATTAGTGAAAAAAAGATTGGTAATAGTGATATTTTAATTCTTGGAGGGGTAAAAAATGAAAAGATTGGAAATAGTAAAAAGATTGACATTAGCAAAATAAATATCTTTTTTCTTTAAATTAAAATAACATCAATATTATTAATTTTTAAATCAAAAAAATTATACCATAAAAACGAGAATTTTATACTCTTTAAAACGAGACCGGTCATGATATATTTTTTTCGAAAAAATTTTACGTGTTTATTTTTCGTAAAAAAAAATTACACAGACCACGATGCAATATATCATGGTGAGATAATGAGATCATTCGATATCGAATGAACACTTTGATATCGTATATTTAATGTCAATGCAACACTGCATATACGCTCATTATTAACAGAGCTAAAATAATAGTCACAATTAGTAGTCAAAGTTGGTGGATTTAACGAGAACGGTTATGATATATATTTTTTATTTTTCGTAAAAAAAATTTTACCCAGACCACGATGCAATATATCATGGTGAGATCATGAGATCATTCGATATCGAATTAACACTTTGATATCGTATATTTAACGTCAATGCAACATTGCATATACGTTCATTACTAACAGAGCCAAAATAATAGTCACAATTAGTAGTCAAAGTTGGTGGATTTAACAAGAACGGTTATGATATATATTTTTTTATTTTTCGTAAAAAAAATTTTACCCAGACCACGATGCAATATATCATGGTGAGATCATGAGATCATTCGATATCGAATGAACACTTTGATACTGTATATTTAACGTCGATGCAACACTGCATATACGTTCATTATTAACAGAGATAAATAATAGTCAAAATTAGTAGTCAAAGTTGGTGGATTTAACGAGAACGGTCATGAATATATGTTTTTGAAAAAAAATTTACGTGTTTATTTTTCGTAAATTTTTTTTACCCATACGACCATTCGATGTCGAATGAACACTTTGATATCGTATATTTAACGTCGATGCAACACTGCATGTCCATTATATATTAAAAGAGTAAAAAAAAAGTCAAAGTGGACAGTCAAACTTGGTAGGCTGCTATTAATTCAATGTTAATTGTATAATTATCATCTTATCCCTAGTGTTATATTATAATCTAATGGTTTAGATTGGTTCTATGGTTCTGCAATGATCCTAACCCTATATATATATATATATATATATATATATATATATATATATATATATATATATATATATATATATATATATATATATATATATATATAGAATATGGTTCGAGAGAGTACCTCCATTATGCAGCGCACTAGAAGGTACCACCTTAAAAAGAACTTTTTATAATTTTTTTTTTCATAAACATGTTTTAATTAGCATTATGAAGATCGTATGTAAATTTCACATACATTCACATCTCCTAGCTCCTAAAAAGTGATGTGAACACACACTTACATAATTTTGAATACATGTGAACGCACATTTATGTGATGCGTGTTTTCATGCACTTAGAGTGTTCGGATTTACGTGAAATTCACATATGATCTTCATAATGTTAATTAAAACATGTCCATGAAAAAAAATTTCAAAAAAAATACTTTTAAGACCGGTACCTTCTGGTGCGCTGCATAATGGGTGGTACTCACTTGAACCTAAATCTATATATATATATATGGATGATGAAGAGAAGATGCATGGCCGGTGTTTGAATTAAGTTGGTATACGTCATTATCATATCGATGACTATATATGACTAGTCAATTTATATACGTATAGATCTAATTAGTTTTATGACTTGCGGATATGATGATGGATGCCACATTTTACTACTTTCTGCACGATCCATGAATGAAATTTTAAACTATATATATATAATATATAATCATGTTTGAGTTGGAAATTTTGTCATTTGTGTCACTTTATTTAGAATAAGTTTGATAGTAGATTTTCAAAATTCTTTTCAAGATTAATCGGGTCAACGAAACGGGTTGTTAATACAAAATTAATAAATACAAAGTTTTTTGGGTTTTTTTTAATGTTTTGGGCTGATTATTTTCTTTTTCTCTCTTGTTCTTTTTTTTAATTTTTATTGGGATTTTTTCCTCATAATTTTTTATGATTAAAACTTAGTAATATTTCAATAAATTTAGGTGATAAAAACAATAAATATAAATTAGATTTGTATATAATATTTTTATATATTTTTCGTAGGCGTCACTAAAAAAATCCTAAGTTTTACTTGAGTTTTAATACATACATACTTTAGTATTTTAAAATTTTATAAGTGTGCAACCCATAATAATACTTTAGGTCTGCCCCGGTTTGAGTTTATTCACAGGTAGAAGCAGCAATGATAAATTAAACATACGTACAGCTAAGCTAATTTTAAGTAGCTAGCTAGGATATATATCATTAATTAGAGGTGAAACACGTACCACACGTACGTTGAAGGTAGAGACGATATTCGTACAGATGTCCATTATACAGTGACGGACCCAGCCACCGAAGGGAACCGTTGCACAAATTATGATCACGTTTATAGTTCGAAATTTCAAATGATTGTCTTGGTCGGGTCGGACCAATAAATGAATATCTAACAAAGTTATACAATATGGTCATATATAAGCTTAATAAGAAAGTGAATCAGGTTCATCAGCGTATCTATGAGATTCCAGCATACCCAACGAACCTTAATGTGAATGATCATTCACTTGTATTTTTTTTGAATAAACATGTATAAGACAACATTATAAAACTTTTTTCCAAAAGTAGCAACATCATAAATCTTGTGAATGGTAAAAAAAAAATCATGTGAATGGTCATTCACACCATTCACATGATGTGAAATGATCATTCACATTAATATGCATTGAGCATTCACATAATTTTTAAGGACACAAAAAGTGTGAATGTATGTGAAATTCATATATCATGTGTATAACATTAAATTAAACATGGTTATAAGAAAAAAAATTTAAAAAGTTTGGTACTTTCGGGTGCACTTGATTTCGAGATGTAATTTTTTGAACCTGACTCATAAGAAAGTTATACAATTTAATAAGAAAACTTATATATAGTCTTATTTAAGATCTCTAATAAAGTTATACAATTTAAAATAATATACTTCATAAAAATAAAAATATAAATAATTATTTTGTTGATTTCTATGGGATTGATAATGACACAACAACAAATAAAAAAACATGAAGATTCAAAATTTTTGAGAAGATAATAATTGAATTAACTTACATATGCAATAACCATAAAAATACTATATTTAAATCATAATTCAAATATTTTGAATCACATCTTCACAGTCTTTTATTGAAGTAAACATCGATCTAAAGCCATCATTTTTACCATTGACTTCATGATTTTGTCTGTATCATCTTTTTATTGGTTTTATTGTATTTAATTTAAAAAATATTAAAGGGTCTTAAGGGATTCCATCTTTTATAAATTTTAAATGTATAACTAATTTTTTATATCAATCCATGTAATACATGGGTATTATTATTAAAAAATTAATACAACATATTATTATAAAAAAGATAAATACAATTTATCATTTTTATAAAGATAAATACATTCTATTATTTTTAATCTATAATAAATTAATTATTAATTTTAAAAAGATAAATGACTTTATTATTTTTAGTCTATATGTATTAATTTGTATAAAATATATAAGTATTATATTACATATATACTAATATCTCAATTTATATCAAATAAAATATATTAAATTAAAAATAAACTTTTAAAAAAATTATTGACGAATAGTAATTATATTTTTATATTATTTTAAATAATTAATAGTTATGTATTTTTATTTTTCCTTATATATATTTTATATAAACAAATTTTATTAAAAATATTCACATATTACGTGGGTCAAAAACTAGTTTATAATTTAAAATAGAACATATAATCTTAAGATAACAAATAAACTAATAGATAATGAATAAAAATGTAATTTATAATAAATATAAGTTAACAAGTTATCGTTGACATCTATCGAAGAAATCTCAATGAAGATCGTTCATTTCAATAGTAACTAGTTTATAACCCACGTATTACATGGATATTTTTAATTAAATTTATTTATATAAAATGTATATGAGTAAAAATAAAAACATACAAAAATAATAATTGTGTTTATTTTTTATTATTTATAGATTAAAAAATAGAGTATATATATCTTTTTTAAAAATATTAAATTGTATTTATCTTTTATTTTTTATAAGTTATAAATATATTTTTGGTGAACGTGGAGGTGACGCGTGACATTTGATGTTTTCCTTTATTATACATAATAATAATAATTTCCACAACTAATTCAAATTATTACATTTGGATCTAATTATGATTATTATGGAAAATAATTATAGATATTTATTTTATGTAAGCATTAATTTTAAGTGTTACAAAATCTAATTTATTACTAATTAATTAATGGAAAAAAAATAAAGTCAAAATTTAATACAATTAAGTTAAGGTGTTAAATTTGAAAAAATATGTGGAAAAATAAAAAAATTTTGTATTGTAGAAGTGACATGTGACATGAATTGTTTTGTTTTATTATAATATATAGGTTAATCAACCCATGTATTACATGAGTTGATTTAGAAAATACATATATTTTTATATTTAAATAAATTATTATAAAATTTATATATAATTAAAATAAAAAAATTGAAAGTTAGTTAAATTAAAGATAAAAAATACTCAGTTGTTTGCAAAAAAATGTTTCTTTTAATTTTTATTAACTTCAAATATGAAATATCAATGTAAGAAACAAAAAACTTCAATTATGTGAATGTGTATATATTTTGAAAATGATAAAATATAAAAATGGAATATCTGAAAATCAACAATCAAATTTATCATATTCACAATTGAAGTTTTATCAATTAAATTTTAAATCTTGTTAGCAAAATAATTAACAAAAATTTTTAACTTTATTTACTACACTTCTACATTTAAATTCAAATTTTTACATTTGAATTTAACTATGATCATTAAGGATAATAATGACACATATTTATTTTAGGTAAATATTAATTCATTAATGAAAAAATTAAAATCAAAATTTAATGTAATTAAGGTAATGGAGTAAATTTGGAAAATGAATTAAAAAAATGGCATAGGTATAATTATTGATTTTAATTAAGGGTATAAGAGACATTTCATAAATAATTATGAGTTGTCATTAATCAGAACCATTGATTTCTTTCCATTCAATGGTCCAGAAACTCCAAACGGTTTTATTATTATATATAGTATACATTGGAGTTGAATAAATTAAAAGAATTCGAAGTTGTGTTGTATATATGGTTGTGTAATATTATCGGATTTGTTAGAAATGTTTACTCTAACTCTTGAAGATTCACTTACGTTACTATCACTTTCCGATGATTTTATTAAAATCCTTTAATCCATCGATAAATATATAAAATCTACAACTTACAAATAAAAATTAAAGAGTAAACTAACTAACTAAATACAAAATTTTAAGTCTCAAATTTAAATAATTTCAATTATATGAATAACTAATTAACTAAAGACATTAGAGGCTTTCAAGTCTTTCTCTCGGTTTTAAAATATTTTGACAGCCGGTCAAATTATTGGGAGAATTTGGATTTTAATTGGGCTAAAATATCATTGTTTTTGTGTTTAAATTGGCTAAAATATCATTGGGTTTTCATTTAATTTGGGCTAAAATTATTGGGTTTTATTTGTTGGCTTAATTTTTATTAACTATTTAGTTATTTAGGCATTCAACTTTTAATTTTTTTTTTTGTTTCATTTGAAGTATAAATTTTTTTATCAAGTTTCACACTTAAATTTTTTTTTATTTTTTTGAATCGTATAAGTTGCACATTTAAATTTTCATCGGTTGCACACGTAAAACTTTAAAAAATATTACACCATGAAATGAGATTAGTGGGGAAGGGACCCGTTGCACGTGCTGCCCTCCCTTTCCCTATAGGTCCGCCCATGCCATTATATATATTAATTGAACTCAAATCAATTCCATCTAGAGCAGCTTCAGGGTCGTCTCATGAATTTCGGAGGCTCTGTGTTTGTGATTACCCCATAGTCCCTTAAATATTTTAAATAGTAAATTGGTCATTTTGATATTTAATTTTAATAGGTAAAGTGAAGGTCGGGAATAATAAAAAAAAACTTATTAGTGAGAAATTACGATAAATAATACGAATCAAATTGAATTTGACATGAATTTTATTTTAATGCACCGATGCACAAAGTATACATGTCAAATACGTAAAATTTTAGTTGGTCTAAATTTATATATTTAGTATGACCGTAAGCCTTACGAAATTGGGAGCCTTAGGCGGTCGAGTCTCTCGCACACCCTAAAAGACACCTTTGAGCAGCTTTAATTTTATTATGATAATTTGTGTATATTAGTGTGTGTATATAAATCCAATTAATTAAGCTTATATATGACCAATTGTTCTTGCATGCGCTAGCTCTTGGGTTTACTTCAAATCTCTCTCAGATCGATCAACTTAGATATATCATATTGTGAAGATCATATCATCAATTAACGTGATAAATTAAGTATAAAACATTCAACTACGACTAAACAATTTGTGATCATACTTGTGTTAAATAATAAATAGAGTACATATTTACAGAGGTGAACCCTACGTATATATGCTTTCTAATTCTAGGTGTAGACATGCATGCATGCCGAGAAAAGAATGGTAATGATCATGTCAGATGGACTTTAATTTTTTAATTTTAGTGTGTGTGTGTATATATATATATATATATATATATATATATATATATATATATATATATATATATATATATATATATATATATATATATATATATATATATATATATATATATATATATATATATATATATATATATATATATATATATATATATGTGTGTGTGTATATATATATATATATATATATATATATATATATATATATATATATATATATATATATATATAGGTTTAAGAGAGAATCTACATGCATCGAAAAACATTGGAGAACCACAATGCATCGCAGAAAAATCGTAATGCATCACGCGGGAATTTGATGCATCACCTGGAAATAATGATGCATGTGGGTTCTTCAATATTCTTCGATGCATAAAGGTTCTCCATTGAACCCATATATATATATATATATATATATATATATATATATATATATATATATATATATATATATGTATGTATGTAGATTTGGGTTCAAATGAGTACCACTAGTTTTGCGGAGTACCGGAGGTACCTCGATTAAAACCATTTTTTTTGAAATTTTTTTTCATAATCATGTTTAAATTAATAATATAAGACTACTTGCAAAAAATCACACCTAAACACACACTAGAACTATGTGAAACGTGCAAGTTCACATGAACTGCATTGTTGTGAACGTATGTTCACAGCTAAGCATGTTCACATGAATTTTTTCACGTTCACATGACTTTTAAGAGGCTAGAAAGTGTGAATGTGTGTAATCTTTTACGAATAGACTTATATTATTTGTATCTAAATTAATATGAAAAAAAATTACAAAAAAAAAACTTTTTTTCGGAGCATGTTCACATCTAAAACCCGTGTGTTCACAGGTACTCACGGTACTCTGCATTTTTTAGGTACTCACACGAACCATATTCTATGTATGTATGTATGTATGTATGTATGTATGTATGTATGTATGTATGTATGTATGATTAGTGTCCGTGTTAATTGAAGTGTTGATGTGCCTGGTAGCCAGTCAGGGGTGACAGTTTTGACCCAACGGGCGACACGATAAAATTGACATGTACTAAAAAACTAAGATAGAACGTATTTTTTTAAAGAGTAAATTACATAGATGGTCCCTGTGGTTTGCATAAAACTTTGGATACGGTCCCTGTAGTTTTAATTTTGCATAAACAGTCCTTATTATCACTGTTTACTTGCAAAAATGATTCCTCTGCCGTTAACTTTAACAAACAAGTGGTTAAATCTTTTATAATGACCATTTTACCCTTTTCTTTGATAACATTTGGTCCCTCAAGTTTGTAGTTCATTTTAGTTTTGGTCCCTTAAGTAAATTTTTTTATTTATTTAACTCTTTTATTATTATTATATTATTATTATTAGACTAAATTACATAAATGGTCCCTGTGGTTTATATGGAATTACGGTTTTAGTCCCTGAAAGAATTTTATTACACCAGAAGTCCCTGAAATCGAAAAGTTGTAACATTTTGGTCCCTGAAACTAACGGTCGTTAACTTGAGCCGTTAGTTTCAGGGGCATTTTTGTCTTTTTGAGTTTCAAGGACCATTTATGTAATTTTTATACTTCCAGGGACCATTTATGAAATTTTCATACTTTTTATATATATATATTTATCATTTCTTTCTTTTTTATTATTTAATTATCCAAATATAACATTTTATTTTATTCCTTTTGTTTTAATCATTCATTTATATTTTTAAGTTTATTGTTATTATTGATTTTATTTTTTTATACATTACCGTAATTATTTATTTAAGATTATTATATGATATACCTGGTTCATTTTTTTCAATTATTTATTGAGAATCCAAATATTTCTTTATAATTTTTTTCATTTAAGAAAATAAAAATAAAAACTAGTTGTAGTTTTTTTTGTTCGGAAAATCTAAAATCGAAATGATTTATTTCTTTTCTCCATTTAAAAAAAATTCAAATAACGTGTTGAACCTTTTTTCGTTTGGAAAAAGAATATAATCAAAATGCTTCGTAGTTTCTTCATTGCAAATAATTAATAAAATTTTTGTATTCTAAATGGTTTGAAAAAATCAAAAATTGAAATGGTTCATCGCTTTTTAGTCAAATAAATTAAATTCTAAACGGTTTGTTGTTTTTATTGAAAAAATTGAAATTGTATTGATTTTTTAATCTACGTTTATTATTCTTTTGTTTGAAAAAGTCAAAAATCATAACGGTTTACCGTTTTTTGATCAAAAAATTTAAAATCAAAATGGTTCGTCATTAAAATCAAGATGGTTATCGTTGTTTAAAAAATAAAAAATTATAATGGTTCGTCGTTTTTTAATCAAAAAAATTAAAATCGAAATGGTTCATTATAATGGTTCACCGTTATGATTTTTGATTTTTTTCAAACAAAAGAACCTTCTGATTTTTAATGAAACGTAGATAAAAAAATCAAAACAAATTCAATTTTCTCAATAAAGCAGCAAACCATTTGGAATTTAATTTATATGACTAAAAAGCGATGAACCATTCCAATTCTTGATTTTTCAAGCCATTTAGAATTAAAAAAATTTTATTAAGTATTTGCAATGATGAAACTACGAAACATTTGATTATACTCTTTTTCCAAACGAAAAAAGATTCAACACGTCCTTATTTTGAACTTTTTTGAATGGAGAAAAGAAATAAATCATTTCGATTTTAAATTTTCCGAACGAAAAAAACTACAACTAGATTTTATTTTTCTTAAATGAAAAAAAGAATAGAGAAAGATTTGGATTCTCAATAAATAATTGAAAAAAAAATAACCATGTATATCACATATAATCTTAAATAAATAATTATAGTAATACATAAAAAAAAGCTAACCTTAATAATAACAATAAACATACAAATAAAAATTAATAATTAAAACAAAAGGAATAAAAAATAAAAATGACATCTTTGGATAATTATTTATAAAAAGAAAAAAAATAATATATATATATATATATATATGAAAACTATGAAAATTAAATTAAATTATAAAAACATTGTAACATTTTGGTCCCTGAAAGTATGATATGTACATAAATGGTCCCTGAAATTCAAAAGGACAAAAATGCCCCTGAAACTAACGGCTCAAGTTAACCGCCGTTAGTTTCAGGGACCAAAATGTTACAACTTTTCGATTTTAGGGACTTGTGGTGTAATAAAATTCTTTCAGGGACGAAAACCGTAATTTCATATAAACCACAGGGACCATTTATGTAATTTAGTCTTATTATTATTATAACTATTATTATCATTTATTATTATTATTATTTTAACTTTTTACGTATTAATTTTTTTGTTATTTAGTTTCCTATATTTTAATATATTTTATAATTTAAATTACAAACTTAATTATTTCTTTTTATTATAAACCATTGTATCAAATTAGAATTCATTTCCTTTTTTAGCTTTTTCAAATGAAAAATACAAACATTTTATATTGTACTTTCCAAACCAAAAAATTTTGAACCTTAAGTTTTTATTTATTTTTTCAAACGAAAAAAAGTTACTAACCATACATGTTTTTAGTTTTTTCATTTTAAAACGTAAAAAGCTACGAAGACCAATCCGTTTTTAATTTTTTTCTGCACCAAAAAATTCAACCCATTCCGACTTTATGTTTCGGAAAACGGAAATAAATACAAACAATTCTGTTATTAGTTTTTGCAAACGAAAAAACCACGAATAATTCTGGTTTTCAGTTTTTCCAAACAAAAATCAATTTATTTTTCTAGTTTTTCAACCAACTCATTACCTTTTATTTTTTTCTTCGAACGAAAAACTACGAATCATTACGCTTTAAAGTTGTTTAAAAAAATGAAATGGTGTGTAACCTTTTTGTTTGGAAAAACTAAAAAAATGGAATGGTTTTTAGTTTTTTACTATTAAAAAAGTTTAAAACGTAATGATTAGAATAACATAAAAATCGAACAAAATAATAGACCCATTTTGATTGTTCAAAACGTACAAAATACGATTTTTCAAAAAATGAAATAGTCTAATTTTTGTTCGGTTTTTATGTGTAACACCCTCCCCGATCCCGGAAATGCCACGTCAATACAATACACGGGTGGCACATCTCAACAACTCAATTATGCACATATGTCAGAAGGTAACACGGATCACTATTAATTTAAACTTTTCACATAAATACTATTAACATATAATCCGCTAATTACATGAGCCCAAAAGCTGCTAACGTAAATAATACTGATCAGATCATTACACAAAGCTAACACAAAGCTTCCCAGATAATCCTCGATCCCAGATCAACAAGCTCAGCTACTGAACCCTTCGCTGAAATCCTGAACACGGAAGACTCGAATACGTAAGCTCGAAAGCTCGTGAGTACTCGAGGGTTAGACTCTGCACGATAAGCACATAGCATGCGTACACATAGCACATACACACAGCACAAACTCTATCTCTGTCACTGACAATCAACATCACTATGCAGGTATGAACACAAAACATGAGATCCGAAGCCCTGCACACAATATCACTGAGGGGGACCCTTCCCCAGCTAACTACAGTGTGCACCGGTGGTCAGCCACAACCCTGTAGCACGGGCGCGAACCGGCTACAGGCCCTGCCGTGTATACACGCTCCAAGGACTGTTAGGGACAGTCAACCCGCGCGATCACACATCGCGAATCACCGTCCGTATGGAACTCATCACGGACCCCGGACCGGATCTCATCTCATGCACATATAACACATGTGTAGAACAGAATCATACCTGACGTTCACGTCCCTGTCTCGTTCACAATATATCACAGTATACACAGATAGCACAATATGACCCAGAAAATGGAGCGCTCGTTTGGAAAAGACTCGGGTACTCACCTGACTGTCAGACAATCCGCCTCAATCCCTAACTCTACGATCTCTGATTCGGCTCACCTCGCGGTCGGCTCGTCCCTGCAATCATACGGATCTCAACAATTAATCTCAATCCCAGCCAATACATACAACCGACTCACAATGATCCCATATCCAACACGGACTCAAACAATCTCAATAAAACCCACGAACTCCAATCAACATATAAACCAAACCCAAACACGGCCCCTTTTATCGAATTGAACTCGACACATAATCCCAACCGGATCCCGAAGACCCAACCGAAACCCGACCTCAAAATCCCGACGAGACTCAAAACTCAACCTTAATACACTTACAAAACTCAGCTCGATAGTCCCGAAGGAACCCGACACCAATTCGACCCAAAGCCCTCTAATGAGGTTCAACTCAGATTTTCACTGCAGGCTACCAGTCGCGCCGCTAACCCTCTGTAGGTCGCGCCGCGACGAAGCGAAACCCTGAACCCTGACCTGCGATTTTCAGCTCTGCCCAGGAGTAATACTCCTCAAATACACGAATTACAGCTCTCAATTAACCCACACAAACACTATATACATGGCTTCACAAACTCAGAAACCATTACAACACTTCTCATATGCACAACCCAAATTAAAGCCATTAGATTGAGATTCACTTACCTCTTGACCTTCAAGAACACAAAGAGAAGGAAGAACACAAGGTTTCAGCAACAAAAATCTGGATTTGGAGAAGCTTTCTGCTACTATCACATACACACACATCACACATACTGATTTCACACACACGCATACGTTTCTAATGAAGAAGGAAGGAAAAGAAGACACGTATATATGTTTATCTCTAATTTGGCCGGTTCCGAACCCATCAAATCCGGACCCGATATCACTTTTTCACAATTAATACCCGTTTAACCCATTTAACTCCACGAACCCAAATATATAATTAATCCACTAAATTTATAACTCGGAGACACGTAACTCGCAACCCGACACGTATCAATCCACTACTCGGGATCTCATTGGCCCAACACGATAATAATTATTTAAACATCCACTAAAATAATTACACGCAATTATCTCAAAAACGGGATGTTACATTATGTTATTCTAATCATTACGTTTTTAACTTTTTCCAATCGTAAAAAACTACAAACCATTTCATTTTTTTTTGTTTTTCCGAACAAAAAGGCTAGACACTATTTCATTTTTTTAAAAACTTTAAAACGTAATGGGTCGTAGTTTTTCGTTCAGACAAAAAAAAATATAAGGTAATGGTTTGGTTCGGAAACTAGAAAAAATGATTTTTTTGTTTGGAAAAACTGAAAATCAGAATTATTCGTAGTTTTTTCGTTTGCAAAAACTAATAACAGAAATGTTTGTATTTACTTTCGTTTTCCAAAACATAAAATCGGAATAGGTTGAATCTTTTGGTGCAGAAAAAATAAAAGAACAAATTGGTTTTCGTAGCTTTTTACGTTTAGAAAATGAAAAGAATTAAACATGAATGGTTAGTAACTTTTTTTCGTTTGTAAAAAGAAATAAAAGCTTAAGATTCAAATTTTTTGTTTTGGAAAACTACAATATAAAATATTTGTATTTTTTCATTTGAAAAAGCTAAAAAATGAAATGGATTCTAATTTGATACTATTGTTTATAATAAAATAAATTAATAAGTTTGTAATTTAAATTGAAAAATATATTAAAATATAGGAAAGTTAATAAACGAATAAATTAATATGTAAAAAGTTAAATCAATAATAATAATAATAATAATAATAATAATTTTTATGATAATAATAATAATAATAATAATAATAATAATAATAAAAATAATAATAATAATAAAAGAGTTAAATAAAAAATTTTACTTGAGGGACCAAAACAAAATTGAATTACAAACTTGAGGGACCAAAATGTTATCAAAGAAAAGGGTAAAATGATCATTATAAAAGATTTAACCATTTGATTGTTAAAATTAACGGCAGAGGGACCATTTTGCAAGTAAACAGCGATAATAAGGACCGTTTATGCAAAATTGAAACCACAGGGATCGTATCCAAAGTTTTATGCAAACCACAGGGACCGTTTATGTAATTTACCTTTTTTTTAAAAGAAAAAGAAAAATTATAATTGTCTTTGGAAAAAATTTCAAAATTATGTAAAATTTATGAATTTTGGCCGTCAACCCTTTTGATCCGTTTGCTTGAACGGACTGAAATTGCCACATTTAGAGCCAGTACATGATGGATTGATGGATCAACTCAATCGATGTACAAAAGCAGTGTAAAAGGTTTTTAATTGATATTTCGACTGACTATGCAACTGATGATCACGAAACTCACCCACCCAACCGAGCAATGCACATACTCAGAGAGGAAATGTATAGTTATATTTTGGGGTTTGGTCCGTTTGGAGATGGGCAGGGACTCATAGGTGTGGCAATATTGACCAAACGTACCGAACAGTTAAATTGACACATTGTAAAAAATTAAAATAGAACATAATTTTTTTAAAAATGGATATTTATAACTGGTGTATTAAACAAATTGTTCTTTGAAAAAAGTTTTAAATTTATGTAAAATATATGACTTTTGGTCGTCAATCTATTTGTTTGAATGAGTTGAAATTGCCGGCCCAAGCGACGAGCGATAGTCAAAAGGTAAAGTTAAAGTGAAAACGTGTCTGGTTAATTACCATCATTCACGGGTTAATTTGTATATTAGCTAGGAACTATAAATTCAAATTCTTATAGGTAGTGGTTTGACTTGATGCAATTTAATTTCCACTACAATGTGTTGATTTCTTTTTTACAGTAATGTAAATAGTTTATGAACCCATGATAATTTTTAATAAATAATTGTTTACATAAAATGTATGTAAACTTAACATTAAACCGATATAAATATTCATTTCTATAAATAAAATACAAGAAAAGTATAAATAATTTTCATAGATATTATTATCAAGTTTATATATAAAGGCAAACTTTATCAATTGAGCTACAAATCCTTTTATTATCAAATTTATTGATTTATTTATTTTAATAATAAATTACTTTTTAATATATAAACTTACTAGTTCATTGTATAAAAATAGTGAATAAAATTCGATGTTGATTTATGAAATTAGAGATTTTTTATTCGAATTTTGTAGATTAATGTATTAAAGAGTTGGTTTGTTATTAAAAGAAGTAAGTCAATAAATTTAACAACAATGTGATATGTAGTTTAATGGTTAAAACATTTATTTATGTAGTTAGAGGTTTGGGGTAGAATTTAGACATGTATGATTTTGAAGGTTATTAGATGAATTTTTTTTTTTTAAATTTCCAAGCACTGATGAATGTTTGTTCCAAATATGTGTTTTTAATTTCGAAGCATGTGTGATAGTTCCTATTACATGTGTAATAGTTCATCTTACATGTGAATAGTATGTGTTACGTGTGTAATAGTATGTATTACACATGTAATAGTTCCTATTACATGTGTAATTGTCCTATTATATGTGTAATATTGAATGTCAAAGTAACACTATAAACCGTATATTCAACATTGCATATATGATCAATATTAAAAAAATAGTCAAAACGACATTCAAAAGTGATAGTTAAACTTGGTTAACTAGAAACTAATATTTATTTAATGTTATTGCATATTTATCATTTTATCTTTAATGTTAAATTATATTTTTAATGTTCATATTGTAACTATAATTTTACATTAAGTTAATGTCTATATTTTATCCTATACGTGTGTGTGTTTTTTTAATGGTAAAGTAATATAAAAAATAATCAACGCCATGGGACATGGGCCGGGGAAAGAACTATCGGACATGTGGAATGTGAATGTGTTAGTGGGCTACATTGACTTTGTATTTTTCAGAAGGCTGTTTGAGTGTTTTCTTATTTCAACTTCATCCATTATTCCCTTGTAGTTGGGTAGGAAAATTTATAAAAAAAGAAAAAAGCAAATTAAATCGGCTAACATTTTTTAGGTAAAAAGAAAAATCAATGTAGTGATTCATATATATTAGGTTAGAAATTGATTGATAAAATATTTAAAAGATAAAAAAAAATAATGAAGGTGGATTAAATAATCATAAGATGTGACTGAAAAGAAATTGAATTGATAAGATATAAAATTTCAGAAACAAATATTATATACATACGTACTTAATATCTTCTAATTACATGATATGTGTTAATAAATGTTTTATTCAAATTTTAGAATAAATAATACAAATATTAAAAATTATACAAATGAAATTGTAGGAATAAAAAGTATTTTAAAAATTATAAATTATTTTGATATCTCTCTTATAAGTATATATAAATTTTATAATTTACAATTCTTTTAAAAAATATAAAATAATTAAAGATATACAATTAGTCGATTCCGATAAAAATATGTTTCAATATTAACATTTAATAGATTAATTGAAATAAATTTTAATGTTATAACATTTATAAGAATACTAATTTATCTATCCACATATTACTTTTTAATTTAAAAACTTTTAGTTATATAAAATGAATATATAAATTCATAGTTAAAATAACATAAATATTGATTTGTTTTGGAAAAAAAATCAAGAACAATATTCTTATTTGTTTATAAATATTATTTTTATATTTTCTTTCTATATATGTGAATAATATCCAATTGTTCTTATCATTCTATTAGTTTTCTATTTTAAAATTTAAATATTTTCAACATTTTGGATTTTAATTTCACATCTAACATAGTCTTTAGCATTCTATATGTAATGAAAAACACTTAGATGCTGTTTGTTTTTTAAGATGTTGATTTCTGCGGTCTGCGGAGTTAGCTTTAGAAATCTGCGGTTAGAAGAGATGGCCTAAAGGTCTGTAGGCTTCGCAGACGCGGGAAGATGTTCGCAGTCGCGGGCAGACGTTGCGGTAGACGCGGGCAGATGAAAAAAAAACAAACGCACTTTCATATAAAACGTCTTCCCGCGTCTTCGAGTTCGCAGATATAATAGGTTCGAAGTTCTAAAAAAAACAAACATGGCTTATTATCACATGTCATCTTCAGGTTTAACCAAGAAATAATTATAAATTATTATTTTTCAGTATATAATAAAATATATATACAACTCATTTTCTAAAATCTATATAATATTAAAAATTAAGTAATTGTATTCACAATTATTTAATGACGATACTTTTGTCATTATAATCTTTTCAATAATTT
This sequence comes from Centrapalus pauciflorus, assembly GCA_020465985.1. Lineage (NCBI taxonomy): Eukaryota > Viridiplantae > Streptophyta > Magnoliopsida > Asterales > Asteraceae > Centrapalus > Centrapalus pauciflorus. The sequence goes on from JAANYP010003966.1 coordinate 1,327,432, forward strand.
TTTTATATAATAAATGAAACATCTATATAAGAACTCCTATCTTTCGTAAAAAATACTGAAAATCTTTTAAATTTGATATACAAGCTTATACGTAAAATTATGCGTTTGATATATAAATTTGTGTATATTCTAAAATTTATGTTTTGTATGTTTGCATTTTATGTATAAATTAAAATTTTTTAAATTTTAAATGCAAATTTATCATAAGATTATGATATTTTAAAAAAAATTAGATCAATAATGTTATTATTCTACTATTTTTATAAAAAAATTATTCATTTGTTATACAAACTTGTGCATTTAGATTGAATTTTATGTTTTCACAAAATAAATTGGTTTTTTTTTAGAAACCGAACCCTTGATTTTATATATCTAATTAAAAAGTTATTTTATATGTTTATAAATTTATTAAAATATATTAAAACAAATACATATTATACAAATAAAATTAAAAGTTTAAGAACAAAAATTAACTAGCAAAACATATTCCTAACGTTTTTTTTAATTATAATAAGATATATAAATATTATGTTATATATAAACTAAAATATGAATTTATATCAGTTGAAATATATAACTTTTAAATAAGCATAAAACAGTAGCTACTATTAATAACTATTACTCCTATAGAACACGAAAGATATAGTTGGGACAAATAAAAATACTTTTATTATATTTTTAAATAAGTATTAATATATTTTTGTTTTTACTTTATATACGATTTTTATAAACATGTTTATATTAAAAATATCCATGATTAATAAATTAGTAGTAATAATAAACTGAAGTCAATAAAACAATATAACCGAACAAAATTATAGTAAAGAGTAAACACCAACAATAATTTTTCCTAAAAAGAAAATGAAACCAAAGTAAATTGTACATTTGGTTAGTTCTGAGTATTTTTCATACACGACAAGATAATAAGTAATGCTTTTTTATACTTTTTTTAAAAAAACAACTTATTATTTTTAAAGGGGTTTGATCACTTTTTATGTTGTTTGATTTGAAATTTAGACAATAATTTTTAATTGAGTAGAAAAAAAATAGTTGTTTTCTTGTAGCACACTTTGTGTATTTTGATATCAATATTTTTCTGTCACTTATTACATCTTCTAATTTAATTGTTATCATTAGATAAGATTAAAACTTTTGTGATTTATAGTGAAAATATTAACATTAAACAACAAAATAGAACTTATTATATTACTTATTATTTAACTAAAAATTATGTCCACTTATGGTTTGATGCCCTGGACTGTCGCCCGTGCGGTCCCCCTTCAGGACCGGCCGTAATTGTACATTCTCTCTACCTCGGATCTGATTGCATGTAGGGATGACAATGGGGCGGGCGGGGCGGGGATCTCAGTTATCATCCCCATCCCCGCTTCATAATCCTCTCCCCCATCCCCGGCCCCATCCCCGTCGGGGAATGAGTTTGTATTCCCATCCCCGTCCCAATCGGGGATCGGGGATCCCCATCGGGGAATCGGGGTTTTCACGTTCCTAAAGATTATTTAAGTTTAAACTATAAATAGTAATTTAGTAGAAAAATATATGTAAATAATAATTAAAAAAATTAATTCAAACATATTTGAGGTATTTACATATATAACGTCTAATTTGTAATAAAACTAAAACAAAGAAACGGATGCAAAAACATTTGTAAAACCAATAAAATGAAAAATAACAATAGTATTTTAAACTATAAAAAAGTCATATATAATGATATTTAATATATTATATAAAATGTAATGAATAATTTACATTGTAAAGTTAAATATATATAATAATTTATATTAAAACATAATTTATAACCGGGGCCGGGTTCGGGGATTAAAGTGTCTCTCATCCCCGCCCCATCCCCATTATTTTAAATCGGGGATTCACTACAAAAAAATGTCAATTGTACACGTTATTTTTACACGCTTTTAGCAAGTGCGTAAAAAATGTTTTATGTTTATTCGCACTTATAAGAATGTAAAAATTAGTTACAATTACAAGTGTGGAGTTTTTATACTCAAATATGTGTTTTAAAAAAAAGTTTACACATATAATTGTGGACAAATTAATAATTTCTCCACGCTTAAAAGCATGAAAATTAATTAGTCACATTTAATTTGTCCGCATAAGAGGAAGCGTGGCAAAATTGAGTGTGATAAATTTCATTTACACAATAGGTTTTAGTGAACATGTTCAACCGGATGAAGGTTCAATTTCATTTACACGTTATTGAACAGGTGCAGTTGGAGTTTTTTTTTTTTTTTTTTTTTTTTTTTGTCGCCGTTAACAGTTTTTGTGATAAACCAATATTGACGGTATTGAACATGTTCAATCGTGGTTTATGGAGTGTCATCATTGCACATGTTCAGTATGGGTGTAATAAATGATATTAACTAAAATAGAGATTTTCATGGGATACACAGAATCTTTGATTCTAATTTAATTCTTTTACTACCATTTTTACCCCCAACATTAATTAATGTGGGAAAGAATTTTAAGTAAATTTATATTATATTTTAATGATTTTAATGAGAAATGATTGGCTATAAATGGTTCCCTGGTACCCCAGTCTAACATGGTACCCCATTGATCTTGAATATATATATATATATATATATATATATATATATATATATATATATATATATATATATATATATATAGGGGTGGGTTCAATGGAAAACCACTATGCACCTGAAAACTATGGAAACCTACGCCTACCGTCCGATTTGGTGCATTTCATTAAAAACGCGGTGGCATGATCGTAAATAAGGTGATGCATCACGCGGGAAATTTGATGCATCACGCGGGGAATTTGATGCATTTGTGGTGGTGCAGTGCGGTTTTCACAAGTTTTTCGGTGCATGGTGGTTTTCCATTGAACCTACCTATATATATATATATATATATATATATATATATATATATATATATATATATATATATCATAACAAGATATAAACAAAAAAAACACGATTAAAGTTTTATTATACTTTTGCAAAAAAAAAAATTACTTTTGTTATGAACGTCAACGTGAAGTATGGATTTTCAACCCAAACAATTCTTAATGATTTTCAAATCTAGATTGCTGTTGGTTAATGTTTTATTGAATGTAAATCTTGATAAAATATCATTTTGAATTACTTCTTTAAATATAGTGATATATTCTTAATTATTGATTGTATTTTAAAATTTGCTTCCTTTTAGAACAAAGTGGATTTGATCGATGCAATTTATTCTTCCAAGTGTTAGGTAGGGTGAGGATTGAGGAATGCAACCATCAAATAATCTTTTGGTTTTCACAATTCCCATCGTGGGTTATTAAATTTTCTTGGTATCCATGCCATGGACTTTTCGAATTCTTGGTTCCATACCCGATATAACCGAAACCCGCAGAACCGTTAACCGAATAACCGATAACCGAAAATTAAAAATTATAAGAACCGATAACCGAACCGAATACTACAAATCGGTTCCAATTGGTTCCGGTTCCGGTTCGGTTTCCGTTTTGGTTCGGTTTTCCGGTCATTCCACACATCCCTACTTTCAAGTGTGAAAAAATTAAAATTTGTCCACACATATACATGTGAACTTTTTTATTCATGATTTTAAATGTGGTAATTAGGATGATTTAGTATATATTTTCATGCTTATTACTGCAATAATTTTAAACACATTTATAAGTGTAGAAATTTACTAAATTTTTACACACTTTTAAAAAGCGTGTAAAAATGATGTGAACAAATGACATATTTGTTGTAGTGATTCCCCATCCCTATCCCCGGTCAACTCGGGGATTCCCCGGTCAAATCGGGGTCGAGTTATGGTTCCCCGTCGGGGTTGAGTTTTTTTACCATGCCTAATTGCATGATCAGATGTCATGACTTATAACAATCTACAGCCACTAGCCATATACTAATAATTCCGTGATTTTTGTGACTCTATTACCCCATCCCTTAATTAATTGGGTTTTAATACCATATTAGTTTATTACCCGCATATTACGTGAATATTTTTAATATAAATATAATAAATTTAAAGGTAAAGATATAAATATTATTTTTTAAACAAAACTATATAAATATAATGAATAGTAATTCTTTTCTTATATATTTTTAAACTTTTATTATATTATATAATAATTAGATTATAAAAGTAGATTATAATAGAATTGGATATATAGAATTAAATTATATTTCATTATTATTTTTAAAAGCCATAAATGTCACGTGTCAATTCACACGTGGCTTCACAAAAGAAGAATATATTTACTCTTTTATTAGTATTTATTATAAATTATATTATTGACGATATCTGATTGAATATATTTTATAATAAAACTCATTCCCGTGATGTTGCGACATGTTTATTTATTTATTTATTATTTATTTATTTTATCTTTTAGGCTACTATATATGAAAGTTCAAATCAGACATGCATGTGAACTTTGTTGTATGCTTCATCAATTATATATCTATTTTCCAATAGCAATTATATAAATAGTTGAAATACAATGAAAATATAACATTAATTATGTACCAATATTTATATATAAAAAGACATGAAAAACAATATATATAGGGGTGGGTTCAATGGAGAACCTATATGCATCGAAGAACCTTGGAGAACCACAATGCATCGCAAGAAAATCGTAATGCATCACGCGAGAATTTGATGCATCACCTGAAAATAATGATGCATCACGCGGGATTTTGATGCATTTGTGGTGGTGCATGGAGGTTCTTCAATGTTCTTCGATGCATGAAAGTTCTCCATTGAACCCACCCCTCTCTCTCTCTCTCTCTACATATATATATATATATATATATATATATATATATATATATATATATATATATTATAACCTAAATGTTTAAATATCATAAAGCTAAATGCATAATGCAATGTGATATATACTATATTAATTCATTAATAAAGATATGTAAGGTTTACGATTGATGCGATAAAATGGACGAGTGAAGTTAGCTGAATAAAGTGGATTGACGGGTCTTAATTAAAAACTAGTGAAAACAAATATCTAGGATTAATGGTAAAAAGAATTATAATTAGTACAAAATAGCTGAATATATATGTGATATTCATATTTGGTAAGGTATTGTTGCTACTCTTGGATACAAGTGGACCCTATAGCATGATTCACTTTAATTAGAACAAAAGCAAAAGTTCAAAATTAAATCATAATATACCCTCCCTATATAAATAGCGACAAGCTATTTCCCATTTCATTTGTACCAAAACATTAATTACTAGAAATGGAAATGATCATGATCAAACCACTAGCCACTTTTCTTTTCCTCCTTTCATGCTTCACAATGCTCTCCTTGGCCTTAGCCTTTGTTCCTCATGATCAAGACCTAAGCTCGGACTTTCTTATTCCTCACAACAAAGCTCGAGCCCAGGTCGGGGTGCAACCCCTCACATGGAACACGACTGTGGCCGCTTATGCTCGTGGATATGCATATCATAGACTTGGTGATTGTGATTTACGCCACTCGCAAGGCCCTTTTGGAGAAAACCTGGCTGAAGGTTATGGTGACCAATTCAGTGCAACCGATGCTGTAAACATGTGGGTAGGAGAGAAGCAATACTACGAGTATCAATCAAATTCATGTGTTGGTGATGATTGCCTTCACTACACACAAGTAGTTTGGCGTGATTCCGTCCATCTTGGTTGTGCTCGAGTTAAGTGTCGTAACGGATGGTGGTTTGTTATATGTAGTTATGATCCCCCAGGGAATTATGAGGGCCAACGCCCTTACTAAACTTATCGAGCGCCGCATATATGGATAAATGCTCTAATTTAATAGCAATGATTAATATTTATAAAAAAAATTTTGTATTAAGATAGTGGTGATGGATGTTGTCTAGTGCATTAATTGTTGATCTACATGCAATGATTAATGTGATTATGTGTCGTCTTCTATTGTTTTCTTAAATTTGGATGATTTAAATCAAACTTATACTTAAAAAAAAAATATATTAATCTACAATTAAACATATTTATACAAGTGCATCAACATAACATCAATATAAAATAAGAAAAACATGTCAATATTCTAATTAATTTTAATTATATATACCATTTGTATAATACTATTATCAGAATCAATAAAAATATTCTTTTAAATATATAATACTAGTTTATTAACACGTGTATTACACAGATAACTTTAATAAATTCGTTTCTTAAATCTATATAAACTTAAAATCAAAAAATAATATTCAAACTTTTAATACTAATAATATTTAATATATTTTATTATAATTAGTTTATGTATAAATCATTAAACAAAAAAACTAATCACTAGTAACGTTTAAGTTTATTCTTAGTATTAATTTTATTATTATAATTATTAATAAAAAATGTTTTAAATATTATTTGTTGTAATTTTGTGGGATTTAATAATCTAATCATGATCTTATCTTAAAAGTAATTTAATTTAAAATTATTACTTTAATCTTATTACTAATTAACATGTGTCATTAGTAGAAGATGCCACTTGACATCATGAGAAAATGACAAGTGACAATTTAGTTATTTTTTTACTAGTATTTATAGATTATAGATATAAATATAGATATTGATTTTTACAATCTTGATTGTTTTTAAATGTAGTATATAAACTAGTACTAGAAATATATTTAACCCCACCTAATAGACCCTGGTTGACATCATAGGTATTAAAAAATCATGGTTGAAGCCCTGAAGTGGGATTTTTAAAGCAAAGACCCCGGTTCCCTATTATAAAACCGGTGTTAAATACCACAATAAATATTTCCGTCCTTACAAGAAAGGCACGACTTTTTTTGTAGACCATAGAACCCGGTTTTATAATAAACAACCGGGGTTTATGTAGAAAAAAAATCCGAACCAATCCCCCTCGAGAAGTGCAAAAAGAACACATTTAATTTTCTGGTAAATAGACCCTGGTTTTTAATATTGCAACCGGGTTGATTCTCGACGTTTATTACTCTGATTGTGACACATATATACCTCAAATAGACCCCGATTTTGTATTATGTAACTGGGGTTGATTCCTTTATTTATTACCACCGTCTTCTTCCCCTTCATCTTCATTTCTTACATTTAATTTCTTTCAAAAATAATCTATCCTCCATTAATTCTACATCTTCCAACTTTCCTATATTAAATTCTACTTAAAGTTTGTATGATAATCAACATGATTGATTGAATGTATTTTTTTATCTTTAAATTTTTTTATACATGTGTGTGTGTGTGTGTGTGTGTGTTTTAGTTTATTACAAGGATGGTGACATACACACATGTGTGTGTGTGTATATACATACATATAGAATAAGTAATTGCTAAATATTCTTAGTTATTATATATTAATTGTAGGTACTTCTACAAAAGCATTCGCACCGACTATATTGACTGTGTTGTATCTATTGATCTGTTGATGGTTTTACATGTTCTTAGTAATCTTTAGCTTAGTAGACTTTATTCTTTAGTGTTGTTATTCCTACTACATTAAATCATTTTTTTTTTGTTGTAGTCCGCTTTCAAAATACATCATGGATCATGGATGCTTGTTTGGACAATTGGATGGATTAGATCTCGATGCATGCAACTAGATGATGGATACTTTTGTTATAAATGATCGTTGTATTAATGAGTTTGTAATGTTAACGTTTTATTATAATATACGTATCTATTTTAGTGAAACTATCAAAACGTACTGTTTTAGCAGCATTTTGTTGATATTTATGACAGCTGGAAATAGATTTAAAACTGAAATTCAGTTTTTTTTAAAAAAAAGTCAGATTTAACCCCGGTTCTTTATTAATAAACCGGGTTCCATGTGACCTAAAATTATAAAATTGAAGACATTTAACCCCAGTTTATTAATATAGAACCAGTGTCAAAAACTCTTTAACCCCGATAATAAAACCGGGCTCCATGACGCGTATCAACAACTTCATCACCTTCAACCCGGGGTTAAATGATTTTTCTCTACTACTGATACTTTAATAAACTATTTACATTTGAAAATATTCATTTATAAAAAGGTTACTATTTTAGGTTTTGTATCGTGCAGATAAATTATCTTGTCAATTAAAATGATCATCATTCTCGAATGAGTTCATTACCAAGAAAGGTAATATAAAATTCAAAAATTGTCAATAAAGGTAATGTAAAATTTTTTAGGCCAAGAAAGATAACATAAAATTCAAATTTGACAAAAAAAAGGTATGAATGACAAATTAAGAAGGTAAATTTTTAATTTTATGCTACCTTTTTTTGTAAGCGAATAATATTTGATTATATTTCTTGGCCTAAAATTTGAATTTCATGTTCTTTCTCGGTTAAAATGAAATTTTATATTACCTTTATTGTCATATTTTGTATTTTATATTATCATTTTTGTCCATAAAGTTTTTAAAGTATTCTAACATTTAAATTTTTACCAAAATCAATTCTATCTAGACAACCATCCCACCACCAGCCACCACTGAATTATTCATCTAAAAAAAATAAAAAATACAAGATCTATTAACTATGAGTGCAATTTTGGTACGACCATTGATGCAAAACTCAACAGTCAACAGTGAGGACCCAAGCGTTTCCCTGCGTATATAAAAGGGGAAATTGCGTAAAAAATCTCTAAGTTGGATCATTTTTACAATTAAAACTCCAAACCATTTTTTATTGCACAAAAAACCTCCAATCAGTTAAAACTTTGTAAATTTATGTTTTTTTCAAAAAAATCTGACTTGCAACCGGTTTAGCCGGTTGCAACTTGATGACGTGTAAAATATTTAAATAGATTTTTGTGTAAAAAACCTCCAACTTGTTATTTTTCAATTAAAACCCCAAATCATTTTTTCATTTGATAAAAAACCTCCAACCAACAAAGATAATTAAAATTGAGTCTTCACTGATTGCATTGTGATGACATGGATATTTATTAAAATCTTATTCATTAAATAAAAAATTCGTTTTCCCAATGAAACCTCCACCCTCTAGGCTAGCGAACTTCACTGCTCTGGCTGATCATATTCAGAAGCTAAAATGGAACATAAATAAACGAAATTGAACATAAAGCTGAACCTAAAAATGCAACTCGTGAACACAAAATGAAATCGATTTCATCGGCACAATTGAAGTTAAAATTCAAGATTAAACAGCAAAATTTAATCGAACATACATACATAAAATAAACAGCACTGAACATAAAGAGGAGATAGAGTAATCGGAGTTGTCGGATGTAGAGAAGAAGAGAAAAGGTAAATATTATTGTTGGTTAGAGATGAGAAAAAATATAGTTTAGAGTTTTAATCGAAAAAGTCACCAATTTTAGTGTTTTTTATGCAAAAAATTCAGTTTAAGAATTATACATGTAGTGCCACGTAAGTTGGGCTTGCCATGTGGACGCTATGCAATGTAAACATAACAACCTATTATAATCGGTCAAGTCCTAATTTCAAAAGGTTTTACCGGTTAGAGGTTTTTTGTGCAACAAAAAATGGTTAGGGGTTTTAATCACAAAAATGGTCCAACTTTAAGGTTTTTTACGCAATTATCCCTATATAAAAACAACATGCATTAGTCTTAATGCATAAAGGAATACGAAACCTCAAAGTAAAGGAGTCAACAAAAGACTAATATAAATGTGCAAAAAAATATGTTCGAAAATGCACAAACTTGCAACTTTATTGGGGCCATGCATACGATGAACCAAGATATTACCAAAACATACAATAATTAATATAATGCTCTAAATACTATTCATATTTAGGTTTTGCTATTTTATTCCTCTCACATCAACATTGAAAAATAATTTGTAAATGAGTTTTGCTAAAATGTGCTAGAGAGCGAAATTTAAGTATTAATTATTATGTATTGTGCTAAAATACACTAGATGAAGCTTTTGTAAAACATTATATATTGTATGGTTTGTTAATGTGTGATTATATATTTTTTATTAGTTATATGTAAATCATATATAATTAGAATGTTTACATGTTGTTACATTATTATTTAAATTTGGAAAAATTATGCAAAAAATCCAAAGTATAAAATTTTTATTCTATTTATCTTCACTTTATATTAACAGAGAATTAGGCAGGACCATATACGAAGACGAAGATTCTATAGTGGAACCATTCTTCATTTTGCCTCCATGATAATTTCCAAATTTGTTGAAAAATTAATTTCCAAATTGTGGAATTAAACTCGCCACCAGACTTTGTCTCATCGTCTGAACTTTTTTTTCCACATAAGTTCATCTATAAATGCTGATTATTTGTATCATAAACATATATCCCACAAAGAATTAATAATTTATCTATACTATTAAAAGAGTAACTATACTCATTTCTGGTGAAGCCACGTGTCGTCACCATGAATCGACACGTGGCATTTATAGATTTTAAAAATAATAAAGAAATTTAAATCAAATTTATCCAAATTTAATATAATCCACTTTTAAATTCAAATCAAATCAAATCAAACGAAATCTAATACTCTACTAACTTATTAATTAAATCTATTCAAATCTAATTAATATAATCAACTTTAAAATTCAAATCAATGAAAATCAAACAAAATCTAATAATCTACTAACTTATTAATTATAAGATAATATAATAAAAGTTTAGAAAATATATATAAGAAAATAATTACCTTCGTGTATATTTAGAAATATACAAAATTAATAGGTCAAAAGGGTTGGTTTAGGGTTTTGGCAAGAGAGGGCGCAGCTACAGTAGCAAGGCGGCGCCGGAGAAGGGAGGTGTCCAGCGGCAGGAGAGGTGCGCCGGAGAGGGAAGGAACGCCGGAGAGGACAGGAGCGGCGCCTAGGGTTTAGGCGCAGGAGCTGTGCGGCGCTGGTGTGAGGCGGCTAGGGTTTCAGCCCAGAGCTTGGTGGCGCAGGGAGACCATAGCGGAGCAGCCGGCTGTGGGTTTCCGTCGACGGTTGCTGTGGGCGGCGGAAGGAGTGCCGGTGGCGGTAGGGTGGTGGCCGGAGGGTAGGAGATCGGAAAAAAAAACCAATATTATAGAAAATAGGGTTAGGCTCGATACCATGCTAAAATATGTGAAAACCCTTGATAGATAGAGTGTATTGCATTCATCTCATAGTATAAATAGATTACATATTTACAAAGAAGACCCCTACACTATACATTATTTAACAAAAATAAATAATAATATCATTTTATATACTTTTGTTTAAAAAATAATATTTATACTTTATCTTTTATTATCTTTTATATATATATTAATAAAATATCCGCGTAATACGCGGGTAATAAACTAGTAATTAATAAAATGGGTTACAGGCCGAGTAACATCTCACTTCTTCTTGTTGTACGTTGCCGTAACCACAAAGAATTAATAATAATTAATATTTTCGTAAGCAACATCACATAAGATGCAAGTGTTATTTGGAATCTGAATTCCCCTAGCTCGTTGACGACGTACAAATTGTGTCGAGTTGGTAAACAATTTAAGGTCGACCATAATTTTTATTTTTATAAAAATTCACAACTTCCAATTTTCTCTTCCAAATTCCTTCCAAAACATCTTTCTTTGGAATAATTGTGTTGAATTATTGACAAAAAAGATTTGTTTGGATCCAAGAACCAATTAAGACCACACATATCCTCTTGGATTACTTCTAGGAAACTATGAGATACTATGAACAAACATGAACTCAGTCCATTATATTATGGGTATTTTAGTGGATTATTTCTAGGAAACTATGAGATACTTTAAGGATATTTTATCGAGATAACGACTTGCAACAAGTATAAGGACTCAAACTCGTAGAAGCTATACAAGTGAAAAGTCTCTCGTTTTGCCGTCAGAACAAAGGAAGAAGGCTTTCTTTTTTGGGACCAGCTAGCTGCACTTACAAATATACTTAGCCATTGAAATTTAAATTTTAGGAAACTAGAACCATGTATTTAACGACAATTAATTTAACCTAGGGATTTGCTGCTAGACATTTATATAGTTTTTTTGAACAACAAAAGAATATAGTAAAATTTGCCGATAGCATAGCGGCGCTAGATCCACAGATGTGAAGACTGTAAAAGTGTTTGTTGCAAATTTGATTTTCTAGTACGTTGTTACACTCTAAATATCTATCCACGTATGTATATATGTATGTACCGGCATATATATAATGACTATATGGTTCAAGTTCAACCATTGATTTTTATTCTATTAATTTATCTTCACTTTATATTAACAGAATTAGGCAGGACCATATACAAAGACGAAGACGAAGACGAGGATTTGGTAGTGGAACCATTCTTCATTATGCCTCCATGATAATTTTCAAATTTGTTGAAAAAATAATTTCCAAATCTTTATCTTTATATATTATCTATTCTATCTATTCTATTAAAAGAGTAAATAGATGCCACTTGGTACCTAACTAGAATGCCATTTGGCATAACGTGGATACGACACGTGTATAATCTATAATTTCCATATTAAAATAATAATTGTATTAATTAAATTAATTTAGAAATAAAATATCTTCCTATTATTTTGGATTTCAAATTTAAATTTGAGCCTATATATAACTCCTATTATTTTGGATTTCAGAGTTAAATTTGAATCTATATACACATATTTTGTTGGCTTCTTATCCAAACTCCTTAGCTTCTATAATTTTTTTTTTCTTTTTTGGTTATTATTTAAATTTTAGTTATTTATTTTACATTTAACTCATTTTATAAATTTTCTATAATCACTATAACAGTATAATATTTATATTATATTTGTAGTTTCTATAATAATTTTTCATATATAAATAGTTTTGAAAAACAAGTTATCTACAATTCCATGTAGCACACATGTAATATACTAGTATATATTAATAAATGAGAACCTCTAATGACACATGTCACTACGTTAACTAATAAAAATTTTATTTTCACTCCCAATTTTTTTCTAAAATAACTCTTTCAGTACTCATTTAATTGATTTTAAAAAACAAAATTAATTACTATGAAATTTAAGTTCTAATAATGACAGTCAATTCAACTTAATTACTTTCGCATTTAATACCAAATTAACTAATTTACCTAAATTGATTTATTTAAATTTATTTGTTTAGTATATACTTTTTACCGTAGTCATTAAATATGCTTTTATTTTAACAATTTATTTATAACCATTAGAATATAATAAAATCATTTTCATATTTATATAAATTTCATAATTATTTTATTTCAGTTTAGCATCACTATATAATTTTTATTATTTATAATATTTTAAATGCATATATTATTAAAGATAATTATTTATTTAATATAATACTGATATAACACATTTATCTATTCTAATAAATGACTAAATAGATATCACATGTTGCTTTATTAGAATGTCATATAACATATTCATGTATTGATACGTGTAACTTTATATTCAATTCTATTTTTTAATTTTTTATTTTCTTAAAATAAAATGTCCACTCGTTTGTTAAATGTTTTAATTTAGAAGCGACATACATATTAAAATTTATTTTTTAAATTTATATTATAAATTTAAATTTGTATTACAATAAAAACCAATGACAATCACTACTCAATATTGGTTTGTTTCTAAAAAAATTGATTTTCACTCATAATCAATTGTATGTTGCTCTGTCTAGAATTAAAAGTAGAGTTAGGTTTGAAATTTTTAATTTTAGATGATGATGATAGTTACAACAAAACGATAAATATTGTGTACAAAGAGGTATTTTAACATATGATTTATTTTTGATACACATGTTGTACTTTTCCTATTCGTTTTTTATAATTTATGAATTTTAATAAATAAGTAATTAGATGTCACTTATCTTTATTCTATGATCCCTATTAATGACATATTTTAATTAAAACTTTTATTTTATTATAATATATATGTATATAACATAACAAATTTGGTATTAAAAATAAAAGATGATTTAATAGAAATCTCAAATTTGATATATTTTTAAAATTTGAATGCATAAAAATATAACGTTAACTAGCTTCAATTTATATTAACATTAGTATTTATGGTTATTTAATTATTATTGTTATAAGTATTTATCTATATACAAATATTAAATAAATAACAAATTATCATATGTTAGAATCTCTTTTAATGATTTGTCAATTCATTGTTTTGAAACTTTTTAAATACATATATATTTTTCTTTTTAAATAAATTAAAATTCCAATATAAAACAATTTAACTAAAATCATAATCTATCTAAATTTTATAATAAATCGAATGTAAACCGATCCTAAATTTTATCTTAATGTTAAGTTTTTTTAATTTTAGGTCTATCCTTTTATAGAAATAAATGTTTATTAAAGTTATCCGTGTAATACACGAGTTATAAATTAGTTGTGGAATAAAACTCGCCACAAGACTTTGTCTCATTGTCTGAACATTTTTTCCACATAAGTTCATCTATAAATGCTGATCATTTGTATCATAAACATAAATCCCACAAAGAATTAAGAACAATTAATAAAATGGGTTACAGGCTGAGTAACATCTCACTTCTTCTTGTTGCTGTAACCATGGCACATTTACATTTCTCCCAAGCCCAAAACTCGCCACAAGACTTTGTTGATGCTCATAACCGAGCTCGAGCACAGGTTGGTGTTGGGCCTATGACATGGGACAATCGTGTCGCTAGCTTTGCACAAAACTATGCCAATCAAAGACGGGGTGATTGCCAGCTGATACACTCACAAAACAGACCCTACGGCGAGAATCTTGCCTTTGGGTCAGGGTTTGACCTCACAGGTGTGGATGCCGTGAACATGTGGGTTGGAGAGAAGGCCGACTACAATTATGGTTCAAACACTTGTGCTTCCGGGAAGGTCTGTGGTCATTACACTCAGGTTGTTTGGCGCAATTCGGTTCGTCTTGGTTGTGCTAGGGTTCGATGCAATAATGGTGCGTGGTTCGTGACGTGCAACTATGATCCTCCTGGCAACTATGTTGGACAGAGGCCATACTAAAGTTGAAGGTTCGATCGAGCCAAAATATACATATATGCATATATGCACACTCAGCTCACATGAAATATAATTTCAGGTGCATGCATATATATATATGAGTATTATAAAATAGAATAATTAATCACATTGAAATGTAATTTTCAAGTGCTTGATTGAATAAATTTAATAAATAATGAATGGATGTAAGATTAATATCAATCGTATGTTCCTACACATGATTATTAATCTATTTTCATTTTTGTTGCATGTTTTGTCGGAGTTTTTGAAAGCCTTAAACATCTATAATTCATGCAATCGGTACTAAACAGACTTAGACATTTTCGTATAAACACTATAGTTACTGTTTAGTTAACCTGTTTTTAACAAAAATTTTCGTTGAAAACTAGGGTTTCTAGAAAATGCCTTCAGATCCATTGTTTTTTTTGATATTTTCAGTTTTTAGCTTTCAGATTTACTATTAACTTGAAAACAAATTTTGAGGTTTTCTCATTTTCTTTTCAATCTAGTCACCCAAATATATGTTATAATTAAGTGGGAGTGGAAAATGAAAACTTATAAAAAGTATTTATAACACATATAAACACATTCTCATCTCTAAAATGTGTTTTCTTAAAAACTATCATATTTACATTTTTATTAAAAATTTGAAACCGAAAATTCTCGATTAGTAAACGCACCCGTTCGCCTTTGGGTTTTTGGAGTCCATATATGTCTAACTACCAAAATTGATCATAAACACAAATACTAAAGGTGTTTAACAAAGCTCATCAAAGTCTGATTAGATGTGAACGTTTTATTCGGTAAGAGGTTTTAATGATAAGTGTGTTTAATAACCATAGCTGATAAGAGCTAAAATATGATCCCATCATGTCTTATTCTGATAAGGGTTCAAACACAATCTTATCAGATAAAAGAACACACTCCTTT
Source organism: Centrapalus pauciflorus (assembly GCA_020465985.1). Taxonomy (NCBI): domain Eukaryota; kingdom Viridiplantae; phylum Streptophyta; class Magnoliopsida; order Asterales; family Asteraceae; genus Centrapalus; species Centrapalus pauciflorus. The sequence continues at coordinate 1,343,365 of JAANYP010003966.1, forward strand.
CCTCCTCCCCCAAAGACCTTAAACGCAACCAACCCCCTCCCCCGACGGTGCCCCTTGACAACGGCACCACCCGCCGACCACCTTCACTCCGATGACGCAATACTCCAACGACGCAGGTTTTTTTCAATTTTTTTAAACTTTTATTGATATAATCTATTTTAGCGTTAAATTGTACGTATATATTTCGATAACAGGATCAAATAGTTTATAAACCGAACAAACTTTTTAAATTCTCTTATTAGACTTCAATATTATATCAGGACCACCTCCCATTAATTAGATTTGAAATCAGACATCAGACAATGTATTTGTTATGAAATCAAATAACACCACTAGTACAAAAAGACCCTTTTACCCCGGTTAAATTTGTAATAGACCCCGGTTCTTTAACCGGGGTAGAAAGGGGGTAGGTAGTTGATACACGACATAGACCCCGGTTTTTTAACCGGGGTAGATTTGTATTTAACCCCGGTTCCTTAATAAGCAACCGGGTCTGAAAGTTTTAACCCCTAGAATATTACTTAACCCCTGCATTTTCAACCCAGGTTTTTTTATAAAAAACCGGGGTTAAAAGTATTATTATTTTTTAATATTACAATGCAACTACTATTTCCAGTTTCTAGAAGCTGTAATATTTAAAACAAAATGCTGCCTAATAATTTTGTATAGCCCAAAATTACTACAAGTGTTTTGTAAATCTTCACGATATACTACTCGTCTGATTTACTACAAGGTAGTTCATATGCAACATCACTCATAAAGAGCAATTCAATAAGTTCAGTTGATGATGAAATATAGCAGGGAGATTAAACATACGTCCTAACAATCGTCGTTCAAAACCATGATCATATATATCACGAATTATGTAATTGATCTCATATAAAAACAAGTAAAATTGCAATTCCTCCCAGTTGCAACGATATCAAATTAATTTTGAAGTACTACTAGGAAAATAGATACAGAATGCAAACCAGCTCCTTTCATAAATCTATTTATAAGAAATAAGCTCCGTGTTGCAGAAGTTCTTCACCAATTCTTCCCTCACTGTGCCTCCGGCTCCAGTGCATCAACAACCAAGCATGCATCTGATAGTTGCTGCAGCAAATTACTTTCCTCCTGTAAGTAAGCTGAAATGAAAGAATTATGAAACTTACCAGGGTACAAATAAGTTTAAAGATATATATTCTAAATGGCCATGAAATGCATAATTTTGCTCTGAATAAGACATCAATAATGGGACAGAAGCTGGGGTGTCCTCACCCATGACAGGTTGGAAAAGGTCGAGTTCTCCATAACGTTCCAGCACGCGCATTCTGCAGTCCTCTGCAGCCATCACTCTAGTGTGGTACGCACCGTGCACCGACCCTGGATGGTCGGTACTTGTCGCTTCCCCTGCAAAGAATAAGTTGTCCACAGGGATCCTCAGCTTCTCATACAGATCATGGGGTTTTCCTACTGCATCGTAGCTATAGGAGCCTAGCGAATTGACGTCACTGCCCCATCGGGAAACTAGATGCTGAATCTGCATAAAAAGAAACTCACCTTTAAGTTTCAGTTCTACAACTGATTCTTAGCTTTTCGATGGCTAAAAGTTCAAAGAAACTCGACTTTCAAATATAATGCAACAAGAAACAGTTATTACAGGGGCAGAAGCATCAGGAAGAATCTTTTTCAGATGTATAAAAGCAAAATTAGCTGCAGCATCGTCCGACAGTTTCTCGATGTCTTTTGCAAGCTGTCCTGCGGGCATATAAACTAGGACGGGATGTATTTGTAGGGGCCATGAAATGCATAATTGTTTAATGTTCTTGAAATATTTCTGTAGGCATCAAAATATATGACTACATAACTGGAATAGGGAGACTTTTTATGTGTCAATTCCTATAATTTCATATTATTAATGACAGACAGTACATGCATTTCAATTCCTGTTGTGCATTTCCCCAAGCACAGGAACAATGGAGTTCTTTTCCAGAACCTAAAGTGACAGACAGTAATTAACATACAGAAACAATTCCTATAATTTCAGACAGTACATGCATTTCAATTCCTATAATTTTCAGATTATTAATGACAGACAGTACTTTATGTTTCATTATCACTAAAAGATTCAACATAAATCTGACCAGTACCCATCAGAAGAAACAACAATTGTTGGTAATATTAAGGTCAGACCGACTTGCTATATGACCCCATATAGATAAAGACACCAAACAGATCACTTCTTCAAGAACTAAGTCATTTTAATTAGCAAATAATAGAGTTATAAACCAAATAGAAGGCAATATTCTCCCCCGAATAGATAAAGACACTGCACAGATCACTACTTCAAAAACCAAGTCATTTAATCAACCAAATAATCGATCTATAAACCAAAATAGAAGACAGAATTCGTCCCCCAAATAGATAAAGACACTACGCAGTCATCTGCACCATTAATCAACCAAATAAACGAGCCATAAAGACATTACACATACTATTAAAGAAAGGAAAAATACCATTGCTTGTATATCGATACATAACTAGGTAGACATCGGATCATCAGAGTAGAAGACCACCTGAAGAAGAACAAGAATCACAGAATCATTTTCAAGGATGCAAAAGTAATTATGTCCAATTCAAAGGAAAAATAGCAAATTTTCATACTTATGTAAAAATTACAATGGAAACCAACTGAGAGAAAATCAGGCACAAATTGAGAGAAAATTCAATCGGATATATTATTCCATCAAATTCAATAACTAGAGAGAGAACTGATTTTACATTTTCTACTGAACTCAACTCATATACCTGGTAATTAACATACCTTCTATTCCATAACCACAAACGTCAATGGAGCCAATGGAGTTCTTTTCCAGAACCTAAAGTGGTTCAACAACCTATAGCCAAATATAAGATAAATCATTAGTATTAATGCTAATTTCTGTTTCTGCGTTCATTTAAATCATTAGTACTAATGTTGTGTTTATTTAATTTTGAACACACACAAGTACTAATGCTAATTTCTGTTTCTGTTTTAACTACCAGACACAAGCACACACTACTCTCTACATTTTGCATATACGTATAAACATTAAAGCTGTTGTTACTTGAAAGTAAGACACACACCCACCCACTTAGTGCTGCTAATGATCTTTTCTTTCTGTCTTGCTTTCACAAACAAACACACATCACTTAGTTTTATATTGCTGCTGAAAATTATGATATAGACAACACAAATGACACTCCTACCTTGCATCACCATCATCACCTTGACACAGCAACAACAGAATTCCAGAAAACCAAAATCAAAACAACCCCTAAATCAATAACACTAACAAGATTCAAAATCAAGAACACCAAAAGCAAAACCCAAACCCTAACCTTCGATATGTCTGAATCAAGAACCCTTTATGAAATGGAAACCCTTAACTAGCATTTCGATCAAGAACAGATAAAGATCTGAAAGATACGAATATTGAGAAATCCATACTGAAATCGAAACCTTTAACCGGTGGAGAGGATGAGACCGAGAATTCGGCGGCGATGGTGGTGGAACAGCTGGATCTGCACCCATGTACGACGATGGTGGTGGAGATCGAGAAGGAGACCAAGAACCTTTATCCAGTGGAGAGGAGGAGAGAAGGAGACCAGATCTGGTGTTTGAGAGAGATCTGGTGTTTGAGATTAGAGAGAAAGATGAGAGATTTTAGGTGAGAAAAAGGTTTTTGTGTATTTTAAACATTTTAAAAATTTTATGAAACCCGGTTGGCATCAAAAGATCCGGGGTCTATATGATTTACAAAAAGCCGTGCGCTACACCCTTGTACGACGCATGTATAAAGGTTTTTAACCCCGGTTCGTTTAGAAAAAACCGGGGTCTTTGTTCCTAAAAAAACAACGGACGTTTTCTACCCTGATTTTTAAAGCTTTTTTGGGTTAGCCTAGGTTGAATAGGGGGGGTTGAAGGGTTTTTTTGTACTAGTGCACCTACATAAAAAGGAATCAAGTCTATAAAATATATCGAATACTTGTTAATTACTTAAAATAGTTTATTATGGAAAAAAAAACCAACATGTTTTCATATATTTTTGAGACATGAAAACGTAAAAACCGTAAAAACATTTTGGGTTTTTTCATATAAACTCTTAAAATTAAAATTGCAATTATTCCATAAAATGCAAAATTTTAATCAACCTGACAGTCGATATAGTTTCCAAAATGCCTAGTGATTGTGCATCGGCATTACGTCAAAAACAAAACCAGTTATCTTAGGTAGCTAGGACAAGTGGGGTTGTTTTCATAAACAATAAGAGGTTATTATTTCTGTTTCTAACAACTGCTACGTCTATTAAATTACCTTACTACAAAAAAATATATATATAAAACTGTGAAGAGTTGGAAATCGATTTTCAAAATGTTTTTTTAGCCTCTAGAACCCCTTATTTATGCTTTCCTATCGTTACCCTAGGCTTGGATGCAAATTTGAGTAGAGTAAAATAATTTGAATTTTTGTCACTAGACACCAAATCGAGTGGTGCGTCGACTTGGGAACAAGGACTCCGTGGGCTTTGGCACAACCGTGTTTCTACTTTTGCTTTTATTTCCGTATTTTCATCTTCTTTTCCTTCGTTGCTACAATCATAAACAAGTTATCAACATTATCATATTGATCATATCACTTAAACAATTTTAATTAATGGCCAATAATTTTGATTCTATTTATCACATATAATTATAAACCTATCATTTTGGTTATCAATGGCAACTTTTTTCTTATTAAAATATGAATCAAGATTGTATTAGTCCTTCATTTTTGAACACACATTTAATTCAAATAGATGCAATCATAAGAGTAACAAATTAACACAGCAATAACTAATAACAAGAAACACACCAACACCCGACAGGATAACATTAGACAACTTCTTAATTACACCCCTAAAATGCAAACAAAAAATATTTTATATTAACTAAAATTCTGGTAACAAAAAGACAACTAATTAAGCATACATTTAAAGCTCATCCCGATCCTTATATTTCTTTGACATTAATGCACTAAGACAAACTTAAATAAATTAACATATTAGGATCCACCTCAATTTGGATAATAAAGTTCTAATAATTAAGATATAGTAATTTTTTAAAAAATTATAATAGAAATCATAAAATGTTAACATGTATTTTTTGTAAATTTTATAAAATAATAAAAATCCCGTATGTATATTACATATTGTTTAATATTTTGGGAGTACAAATATAAAAGACCCTAATAATTCAAGTTCCACAATGTTATAGGATCATAAGATCAACTTTACTAAACCATATTCATTTTGCCAATAAATTACATTTATTATTTAAAGACCCTAAACCATATGTGTGTGTGTAACCCCTTTTAAGTGCGCTCCAATTCTCTAAGGATTTGATTCTTCCTCTTGGATTAATTCTTCAGTTCCAATATCCTTCAGGAAACGTACGTACATTTATCTTTTAAGGTTTTTCGTTATTCAAATAAGAAAAATTATTGTAATATCCTTGCGTTACTCGGGTCAAATAATTTTAGAAAACTATACTTCACATTAAAACTTTTTTGCATTAATATATACATACAATTATATTTTTACATTGGCATACATACAATTATATATTCTACATTGACATACATATAATTCATAAAATTATATTACATAATCAAAACAACTTTAAATTAATTTTTTTTGAATAAAAGAAAAGTAAAAATATATACCAAGGATAGATATATGTTAATAAATTACAAAACCATAATTTTATTATATAAAAGTATATATTTATTATCAGTTACTAAATTAGTAGGTAAAACAAAACCATTAAAACAAAATGTTTAAGAATTTAATCATTTTTAATGGAAATATATATTGTGTTTATTCCGATATTTGGCAGGTAACAGGTCAAATATACATATTGGATAAACAAAAATAATTTAAGAACTTAAAATATTTTATCAAATAACTGAAAAACGTTGATGTATTTTTATTTCAATATTAACCATTAATCTATGCTAAACGTTGTAAATGTGTATTTTTTTAACTCAAAGTTGTTGAATTATAAATATATCTATTGACTTTGAGATTTAATATATATATATATATATATATATATATATATATATATATATATATTTATAGGGGTGGGTTCAATGGAAAACACTATGCACCTGAAAACTATGGAAACCTACGCATACCGTCCGATTTGATGCATTTCATGAAAAACGCGGTGGCATGATCCTAATTATGGTGATGCATCACGCGGGATTTTGATGTATCACGCGGGAAATTTGATGCATCACGCAGGATTTTGATGCATCACGCGGGGAATTTGATGCATTTGTGGTGGTGCAGTACGGTTTTCACAAGTTTTCAGGTGCATTGTGGTTTTCCATTGAACCCCCTTTATATGTATGTATGTATGTATGTATGTATACAGGCTTAGTTTATCGTGAGAAACTAAATATATCTTAAGAAGTGTTAGAAGCACTATGATTCACTAATTTTGTATATATATATATATATATATATATATATATATATATATATATATATATATATATATATATATATATATATATATATATATATATATATATATATATGTATATATATAGAGTCAGGTTCAAAAAAGTACCTCTCGAAATCAAGTGCACCCGAAGGTACCAACCTTAAAAAACTTTTTTTTAAATTTTTTTCTCATAACTATGTTTAATTTAATGTTATACGCATGATATATGAATTTCACATACATTCACACTTTCTGTGTCCTTAAAAATTATGTGAATGCTCAATGCATATTTATGTGAATGGTCATTTCACACAATGTGAATGGTGTGAATGACTATTCACATGATCTTTTTTTACCATTCACAAGTATATATATATATATATATATATATATATATATATATATATATATATAGATTCAGGTTCATATATATATATATATATATATATATATATATATATATATATATATATATATATGTATATATATATATATAGAGGGGGTTCAATGGAAAACCAACATTCATCGGAAAACCTTGGAAAACCTCCATGCACCACCACAAATGCATCACAATTCCCGCGTGATGCACCGTCTTTCTGCATAATGCACCTGAAAACTTCTGAAAACCGCACTGCACCACCACAAATGCATCAAATTTCCCGCATGATGCATCAAAATCTCGCGTGATGCATCAAATTTCCCGCGTGATGCAGCAAAATCCCGCGTGATGCATCACTTTATTTACGATCATGCCACCGCGTTTTTCATGAAATGCATCAAATCGGACGGTATGCGTAGGTTTCCACGGTTTTCCGGTGCATAGTGGTTTTCCATTGAACTCACCCCTATATATAGTGGTTTTTCATTGAACTCACCCCTATATATATATATATATATATATATATATATATATATATATATATATATATATATATATATATATATATATATATATATATAGATGGGTTCAATGGAGAACCTTCATGCATCGAAGAACCTTGAAGAACCTCCATGCACCACCACAAATGCATCACAATTCCCCCGTAATGCATCATTATTTCCATGTGATGCATATATTCCAGCGTGATGCATCGATTTCTACGTGATGCATTTTAATTTTCTAGCGATGCATTGTGGTTCTCCAAGGTTCTTTGATGCATAAGGTTCTCCATTGAACCCATCCCTATATATATATATATATATAGGGATGGGTTCAATGGAGAACCTTATGCATCGAAGAACCTTGGACAAGCACAATGCATCGCTAGAAAAACTGAAATGCATCACGTAGAAATCGATGCATCACGCGGGAATTTGATACATCACATGGAAATAATGTAAAAATCGATGCATCACGCGAGAATTTGATGCATCACGTGGAAATAATGATGCATTACGGGGGAATTGTGATGCATTTGTGGTGGTGCATAGAGGTTCTTCAAGATTTTTCGATGCATAGAGGTTCTCCATTGAACCCACCTATATATATATATATATATATATATATATATATATATATATATATATATATATATATATATATATATATATATATATATAGGGAGGGAGGTTCCATTGAGAACTTTTGTGCATCGAGGCACAAAAGAACCTCCACTGTTCGTTGGATGAAAAGAATGTGTGGGTTAGATCAAATGACAAAAGGGTAATTAAATAGAAAGTTTTGTGCATCAAGTGCACATAATGAAATTCGCGGAGGGGTAAAATAGGAATTATGCAATCCTTATTCAGTTATTACACTTTCAAAATTAAGAAATATAATGCAATTTCAAAATACATCAAAATACATGCATATCGTTCATCTCTTCATGCATATCGTTAATCTCTTCTAAAAATAAATCATGCATATTGTTCATCTCTTCCAAAATCAAAATATATCAAAATACAAACATGAATCGTTCATACAAAATAAATTATGCATACCGTTCATCTTTTCCAAAATCAAGAGGGGCTAAGAGAGAGGGGAGAGAGAGAGAGATAGAGAGAGAAAGGGGGAGTGATTTTAGAAAAGAAGTTAATGGTATTTTCATACCAAATTTAGCTAAATATAAATTCCATACATTTAATAACCCTCTAAATGCCCTTTGTGCACCCTTGGTAGATAGTCCGATGCACAAAAGTTCTCAATGGTGCCTCGATGCACAAAAGTTCTCAATCGAACCCCAATCTATATATATATATATATATATATATATATATATATATATATATATATATATATATATATATATATATATATATATATATATATATATATATATATATATATATATATATATATAAAGGGTTCCATTAAGAACCATAAATATTGTGAGAACTTAAGAACCTTTTATAGTCTTTGGATTAATACAATCAATGGTTGATATATTGGATGATAATTTTGTAATTATTTAGAACTTTGATAGTGGGGCATCTTGAAAAGATGTGAAAATTGTATTTTTGGAAGAAAAACTCTGATTTTTCTCTTTCTCTCTCTTATTTTTTTTTTTCATTTTCATTTTATTTTTCTTTCATGAAAATTTATTTTTATAGTAAAAAATGTTTTTTATTAAAAAAATATTTTTTTCTATATGAAAAATAATATAATTGCTAAAAAGTTAACGTATTGTATATAGAATGTGTCTATATTGAATGTTATATAATTCTATATCGTTTTATGTAGATTAACATTACTATTCATAATCTATGTAGAATGTTATGTTTTTTGATTATATTCTATGTTGATTATTCGTATATTCTACGTAGATTAGATTATCATGTAATCTACGTAGATTATCATAGAATCTATGTAGAATGTCATGTAGAATGTCAAGTATCATATACTCTACGTAGATTACATGATAATCTACGTAGATTATGTGTGATTTTTTACAAGTAGTCTTGTATTATATTCGATGTAGATTATCATGTAATTTACGTAGAATGTCGTGTAGAATGTCAAGTATCATATATTCTACGTAGATTACATAATATTCTATATAGATTATATACATAGCTTATCATATAATCTACGTATATTCTATGTAGATTATCTTGTAATCTACGTATATTCTACGTAGATTAGCATGTAATCTACGTAGATTACATGATAATCTACGAATATTACATAAAAAATATAGAATTATATAACATTCTATATAGACACATAATATTTTTATATAGAATACGATAATTTTTTAGCAATTAAATAATTTTCTATATAGACAAAAAATATTTTTTTTTTATAAAAAACATTTTTTACTATTAAAATCATTTCTCATGAAAGAATGAGATAATGTGTCTATAGAGAATGTTATATAATTCTATATCTTTTTATGTAAATTGACATTACTATTCATAATATATGTAGAATGTTATGTTTCTTGTATTATATTCTATGTAGATTATTCGTATATTCTACGTAGATTAGATTACATGTAATCTACGTATATTCTACGTACATTCTATGTAGATTATTATGTAATCTCTGTATATTCTATGTAGATTATCATGTAATCTACGTAGATTACCATGTAATCTACGTAGATTACATGATGATAATCTACGTAGGTTACATAAAAGAATATAGAATTATATAACATTCTATATAGACACATAATATTTCTATATAGAATACGATAATTTTTTTAGCAATTAAATAATTTTCTATATAGAAAAAAATATTTTTTTTTTATAAAAACGTTTTTTACAATTAAAATCAATTCTCATGAAAGAAAGAGATAATGTGTCTTTATGGAATGTTATATGATTCTATATCATTTTATGTAGATTAACATTATTATTCATAATTTATGTAAAATGTTATGTTCCTTGTATTATATTCTATGTAGATTATTATGTAATATACATAGATTATCATGTAATCTACGTAGAATGTCGTGTAGAATGTTAAGTATCATATATTCTACGTGAATTACATGATAATCTATATGGATTATATGAAACAATACTATTCATAATATATGTAAAATGTTATGTTTCTTGTATTATATTCTATGTAGATTATCATTTAATCTACGTAGATTATCATAGAATCAACGTAGAATGTCGTGTAGATAGTCAAGTATCATATATTCTACGTAGATTACATGATAAACTGTATAGATTATGTGTGATTTTTTACAAGTAGTCTTCTATTATATTCTATGTAGATTATCATGTAATCTACGTAGATTATCATGTAAAACATTTAGTAACTATTACATTCATTATAAATCTAATATCTTACAAATAATCTTCATTATAAAATATGGAAAATAATCCTGTCATATTCTATGTAGAGTATCGACAAACATATTTTATGTACAATCTACGTAGAATGTCATGCAATCTACGTAGAATGACATGCAATCTACGTAGAATGGCATGCAATCTACGAAGAATGTCATGCAATATACTAGAATGTCGTGGAGAATGTCAAGTATCATATAATCTACGTAGATTACATGATAAAATATACCAAAAACACATTGAAACAAAAAAAAAGATTTCATTTAGACATTTTATCAAACATTTTGTATGCAACTGATATAAAATATACAAAAAACACATTGAAAAGTAATGTTAATCTACATAAAAAGATATAGAATTGTATAAGAAACATAAAAATATATGAAATATATAAGAATCATAAAGTGTGATTTTTTACAAGTAGTCTTATATTATATCCTCTGCTGATGTGTTCAACAATAGAGATTCATATTCAATAGGTAAACAGGCTCAAGATAACAGTGTGTCTAAAAATCTTGAAAGCTATTCTGCAAGACCTGATGAAAATGAAAATCATACAGGAGAATCCTCATTGAAACATGATCCTAAGTGGATCAGGTGTCACCTCAATGATTAAATAATTGGTGACATCAACAAAGGGGTACAAACAAGATGGGACAGCTTAGGAAACTTTTGTATGTTTTCTAGCTTTGTGTCTGTGATGGAGCTTAAGAAAGTAGATGATGCACTTAATGATGCCAATTGGATCACTATCATGCAAGAAGAACTCAATCAGTTTGAAAGAAATAAAGTATGGAAGCTGGTCCCTATCCCTAAATGTAAAACTATAATTGGGACCAAGTAGGTTTTCAGGAATAAGATGGATGAGCAAGGTCATGTTATTAGAAATAAGGCAAGACTAGTTGCTCAAGGCTATAGGCAAGAAGAAGGCATTGACTATGATGAGACTTTCGCTCCTGTGGCCAGATTGGAAGCAATTCGTTTGTTTCTGGCTTACGCTGCCCACAAGAGCATGAAGGCATTCCAAATGGATGTTAAGAGTGCATTTTTGAATGGTAAGCTGCAGGAAGAGGTATGTGTCAAGCATCCTCCAGGTTTTGAAAGTGAACTACATCCAGGTTTTGTCTATAAGTTGGATAAAGCTCTCTATGGCCTCAAACAAGCCCCTAGATCCTGTTATGACACTCTTACTGATTTCCTTATGATCAATGATTATTCCAGGGGTAAAGTGGATACCACATTGTTCATAAACAAGGTGAAAATTGATATTATGCTTGTTCAAATATATGTTGATGACATAATATTTGGTTCTACTAATGAACAATTATGCAAGAACTTTTCACTGCTCATGAAATCCAAATATGAAATGAGCATGATAGGTGAACTTACTTTCTTTCTAGGATTACAAGTTAAACAAACCTCAAATGGAATTTTTTTTATTAATCAAAGAAAGTATACCTTAGATCTTCTGAAAAAGTTTAAATTTTATCAAAGTTCTACCGTCAAAACCCCAATGGCAACCAACGTAAAGTTGGATGCTGATGGCTGTGGCAAAGCTGTTTCAGTAACAGCTTACAGAGGCATGATTGGGAGCTTGCTATATTTAACTGCTAGTAGACCATATATTATGTTTGCTACCTGTTTGTGTGCTAGGCTCCAAGCTAATCCAAAGGAATCACATCTAGCTGCTGTGAAAAGGATTTTTAGATACCTAAAGTGTACACCAGGCTTGGGTCTTTGGTATCCCAAAGACTCCAGCCTTGAACTAATAGGTTATTAAGATTCTGATTTTGCAGGTTGCTGGCTAGATAGGAAAAGCACAACAGGTGGGTGTCAACTCCTTGGTGGTAAGTTGATCAGTTGGTGCAGCAAGAAGCAGAATTCTGGTTCTAATTCTACTGCTGAAGCTGAGTACATTGCTGCTGGAAGCTGCTGTGGGCAGTATCTATGGATGCAGCATCAGATTGAGGATTATGGCCTTGTATATAGGAAAACTCCTATTCTGTGTGATAATACAAGTGCCATAGCTATTTCCAACAATCCAGTATTCCACTCCAGAACAAAGCATATAGAAGTCAGACATCACTTTATAAGGGATCACATCCAAAAAGGTAATGTGGAGGTAAGCTTTAATTCCACAGAAGAACGACTTGCAGACATTTTCACCAAACCTCTTGATGAAAACAGGTTTAATTACCTTGTAAGCAAGTTGTGTATGTTAAATAAAAGTGACTAAGTATCATTGATGCTCTAAAGATCACTTGTTCAAATTTGTCCAAATTTCACAAAACAGCTTGGACAGGACAGGTTTTACTTGTCCTATACTTAGCCAGTTTCTGAAAACTTGGACAGCTTAGACATATATCAGGCTTGACAAAATAAGTTTTAATCTCAAACCTGTTCTATTGTACAAACTTCCAACCTGCTCACTCTCTTAATCTGTCATACAAGGCAATGCCTTGTAACATGTTCAGCTATTGAACAGGTTCCACAATGAAACCTGTTCTCATATAGTTTCACAGGTTGCATGAACAGCTTGAAGAGTGATCAGTGTGTGATGAAACATGTTCATCACAGGTTTGAACAACAGCTTAGATCATTCGTTTTTAATTACCTTTCTTCACATTTAAGTTACTTAAATTACATATTTATTTAACTTAATTACCAACAGATAATGTTTGTTAACGTGTGTTAGTAGTTAAAAAGGTCAAGTGGTCTGACAACCGTTTCTGACATGGCAAACCGTTCCTTTTTCCGTTGTAACATCCCTACTTTTCAATTATTTGTAATTTACAATTTTAAGGACTCAATTATTGTATTAATGGATGATTATATCAATTTAAGTTAATTTCGATCATAATATCGGTTTGAATAAGAAAATACAAAGTTGAGGGGTGTAATGTGCAAAAAGGTCAAAGTAGCAAATAAAAGAAGGGAAGTCTTTCATTTTCAAGATCACACACACTCTCTCTCTCTCTACTCTCTCGATCTCTCTCTTCATCTCTCTAAAAACCCACCATTTCATCATCAAAAATCCGAAATTGTTGGATTCAAGTGTTCAAAATCTGGAATCAAGCTTATTGGAAGGAACTATAAGCATTGCAACAAACGATTTGAGGTAAGATTCACTCAAAACTTGCAATTTTTGGTGGTTTTTGGTTCGGTTCTTGTAAAAACCGAATCATAGGTTTTTGATCTCAAATGTGAATGCATGTCGTATATTATTGTTGCAATGTTTAAATCGAGTATTGATGATGAAGTATACAAAATTTCAGATTCAGATTCCACCTCTAATTATGATTTTGAAGTTAGTGTGTGTGTTCATCGACCAAGGAAGAAAAATGGATATAAATGGGTTAATTTGATATGTTAGTGTTATGTTATAAGTTAAAAATGTACAATAAAGTTCATATTTGCAATTTTAGTTACTGAAACATGCAAAAATGGTCAAAAATAGAAATCTGGAAAATGTTGGAAATTATCCAAGTATGAACTCGGTCCGGACCAAAGACTCAATCCGGACCCATCCCATTTCGGACCAAAACCCATTTCGGATCACACCCATTTCGGACCAATGCCTAATTCGGACCAACAGCTACTTCGGACCACCCAAATTCGGACCAAAGGGCCATCCGGATTTCGGACCATCCGAATTTGGATGTGGTCCGAAATCAGTACAATTACATTTAATTTTCAGGATTTTAGTTTTTAAGACTATTACACTTACTTGACAGATCATTGTGGTGTTATCAAACACACATTGATTCAGAGATAAACACACCATACCAATCACTGTGAGTAATAGATTATCATTTTAACATTTATTGTCTTTGCATTCACGTTTACACATTCAATGGCATGTTCACATTGTTCATATACATCAATTGGCACTCATGATTGACTTATTGTTATGATGCACACTTGTACTTGACATGTAACACACATGTAGCCAGCGTTCATTTGAAAGTGCATCTATTCACATCATGCTTGCACTGCATGATCATTACTTCACAATCTGATGCGACCTGGACTGGGGCTGACAGCAAGCCACTGTCGGGGACTGATCATCCCACTAATTATCCTAGTCAGGTTCGGCACATCCCCGATCAGCATTTGAACTGCCAACCCCATGCTTGCACTGCATGGTTTTCACATACTACGAGGCTTACTGTGACACCCTTGCCACAACAACCACCATTTACATAATACCCAGGATTAATCATCACACACAATTACAATAATGATCTGATAACCTAGTTTAAGTGCGGAAGCATTAAAATACATAAATAAAGTAGTGCAACAGTGTCACACCCTACGGTGCAACAAGGTACCAAGTCTAAGTCTACACACCCATTATAATTATTACAACATCCAGAATATATTACAACGTTGTCCAAAAGCATGATTACCGATTAAATGGTACCAAATCTTCCAAATCTTCCCAAATGACCTAACTAGAAGGTCCAGCGGTAGACTTTCCTTTTCCTGTAAAAATAGAGCAACTGAGGTATAAGCAAAGGCTTAGTGAATACAAAGATTACGCATTTTATAAATTTTTATGAAGCCCCAAGGGTAACACCGATGACAAACATCGTATACCCTTCTTCGTACACCAAGTACGGACTAGAGCCGCAGCCCCTTCGAGCCCAAAGCTCGGCATTAAAAATACCATCTGAGACAAACGTACGATCGGGGATGACATACTGCCTACCGGGCCTAGGAGGGATCAACTCCAGGTCATATAGCGCAGTAACATCAGAGTAATCGATGCGACCCACCGGTCCATCACTAGATGCACAACAATCGAACGGACATGCAACAAGTAAGAATGTGCATCTAAATCTACGCAAGTTAGTAGAATTCCAACCAAACAAATGAAGCAACAGGTCTCAGCAGGCAAAGCTTAACATAAAACAGATATAAACATGCGAAATCTACTGTACTCACAGTGGGTGCGTAATTAAAACTTCAATATTATTTCTCTTCGGGCTTTCAACCGGATCCACCAAGTACCCCACTGTGGGTTAAACAACACCACAAGGGACCTGTTAAGTTAGTTACAACAATACCTCGAGTCAAAAACCGTTTAAATTCATAAGACCAAGTTTTGTAAGTTTTGCAATATTTTCCCCCATTTCGGGTCCATGTCTAAATTCGACCCATAACTAAGTTTGAACCCATCTCAAGTTCACACCTTATCCTTTGAATAACTCTTGTTATTTTATGTGTTGTCTATGTGTTTCATTCAAAATATTCGAGTTTAGAGAGTGGGTTTTCAATTTTAGGCATTATACTCGAATTTAAGGGGTTAAACTCGAATTTCCTTTCGAATTTGAGGCCAAACTCGAACCTTATGGGATAAACTCGAACACCATTCGAGTTTGTGGGTTAGATTCGAACCCCTCATTCGAATTTGAGGATTAAACTCGAAAATACACTCGAAACTAGTACCAAAATCGAGTTTGTTCTTGCATTTCGACTGTGTTCTTGGTATTTTCGAGTTTGTTCATCTTACAACTTTAAAACATGCATTTCTAAGCCTAAAATCACCGATATATCATGTATTAAGCCTAGTTTCGATTCTATTATACATATACTATCATATTCTCGCAATATTTCAAGCAAAACTAGCTCCATTCATGCAATAATCGATAAACTCGAATTTCAACTTTCAAAAACCGAAATAACAAACTTAAAAAGGTCGATTCTTACCACAATTCGTACGAAATCAGGAATCCAACTGCAGATTGTTGTAGTACTGCTCGAGATCTTTCCGATGACGTATAAATCTCGATAATCGGCCGGTCGGTTTGTGAGATATCTTAGAGAGAAGTAGAGAGAATTCTAGAGAGAGAAAGTTGTAGAGAGAGAGTATCCATAGAAATGAGAGGCTTTTGCCCTTTTATTCCCATTTTCACCATTTTGCACATTTTACCCCTCAACTTAACCGGTTCCATAAAATACTGATTTATTCTTAAATTTATCATTAATAGCTTTTATAATTCATAATATTCCTTAATAATAATTCCGAGTTCAAATTTTTCTTATAATAACAACAAACTTTCTAAATATCCCAAATACATAATAATTGTTCATAATTCAACTTAATTGTAAATTTTCCACTTAATTAGCCCAATTACAATAAAATAAATCCGAGGATGTTACAGCATGGGCTCCACCACGCTCAACTTCGTCCTCGAAGTTACTCGGATTCAAACAGTTATGGATATTTTCTCAACATTTCCGACTTAGCTTCCCATGTATGATTTGCTCCCTTATGATCCTTCCAACGTATAAGCACCATTTCTATCTCTTTACTCCTCAACTTTTTCATCTTGGTATCCAATACACATTCCGGCTCCTCCACATATCGAAGCCTTTCATCAACTTGCAGCTCGGTGTGGTCTGCCCAATCCTCATTTCCTGTATTAAACGATTTCCTGAGATTCCCAACGTGAAACACCGGATGTATGCCCGACATCTCTTCAGGCAATTCCAAACGGTATGATTGATTTCCTACTTTTTCAACAATCTTGAATGGTCCGACGAATCTCGGAGCCAACTTTCTTCTTTTCACAAATCGTGTAACACCTCTCATAGGTGACACTTTCAGATAAACCCAATCATTTACCTCAAACTTGATTGGTTTGTGCCTCCTATCGTAGTAACTTTTCTGACGATCCTGGGCCGCTTTCATGTTCTGCCTAATCAACTGTATCTTCTCGTTTGTTTCTTGAAGCAAAGCCGGCCCAGCAATCGGTGTTTCACCAGTTTCTCTCCAACATGTAGGAGTCCTACACCTTCTCCCGTACAATGCCTCAAACGGCGCCTTCCTTATTGTCGCGTGATAACTGTTATTAAATGAAAACTCTATTAGTGGCAGATGATCATCCCAGTTGCCACCGAGATCCAACACGCACGATCTCATCATGTCTTCAAGAGTGAGGATTGTCCTTTCACTTTGGCCATCAGTTTGCGGACGATAGGCCGTACTCATTGCTATTCTAGTTCCCAACCCTTCTTGTAGTGCTGACCAGAAGTTTGAAGTAAATCGGCTATCTCGATCCGATACTATGGACTTAGGCACCCCATGCCTAGAAACAATCTCTTCCACGTAAATCTGAGCCAACTTCTCTAACGAATAACTTTCCCGAATCGGTATGAAGTGAGCTGACTTAGTCAATCTGTCCACTATTACCCAAACTGCATCGTGTTGACGCCTAGTTTTCGGCAGTTTCGTAACAAAGTCCATCGTAATATGTTCCCACTTCCATTCTGGAATAGGAAGTGGTTGCAAACTACCATAAGGCTGCTGGTGTTCGGCTTTCACAAGCCGGCAAGTCCTACATCGTGCAACATACTGGCCGATATCCTTCTTCAATCCCGGCCACCAAAAATCTGCCTTTAAGTCATTGTACATCTTTGTGCTTCCGGGATGTACAGAAAATTTAGACTGGTGTGCTTCTTCGATGATTACCTCCCTCATACCCCCATACTTCGGCACCCATATCCTCCTGTATATCCCTTTCAGTCCCGACTCACTTGTTTCCATATTCTTAACTTTTACTCTAATATCCTCAGCACCGACATTTTCCTCTTTCAAGGCTTCCTCCTGAGCGGCCTTGACATCATCTATAATAGTAGACGTTAACATAGTAGACGTCATCATGTAGCAACAATCCTTAGCATAAGCTTTGCGACTCAAAGCATCGGCTACTACGTTAGCCTTACCAGGATGGTACAGTATTTCACAATCGTAGTCTTTAATAAGTTCCATAGATCGTCTTTGCCTCATATTGAGTTCTTTTTGGCTGAAGATGTACTTCAAACTCTTATGATCTGTGTATAACTGACACTTAGTCCCGTAGAGATAGTGTCTCCATAACTTCAAAGCAAATGTAACAGCTGTCAACTCAAGATCATGAGTTGAGTAGTTCTTTTCATGTTGCTTAAGTTGTCTCGAAGCATAAGCAATTACTTTCCCGCGCTGCATCAGTACAGCTCCTAACCCCAACCTCGAAGCATCTGTGTAAACCACAAAATCCTCATTGCCCTCCGGTAGAGCAAGTATCGGTGCTTCGCTTAGCGTCTTCTTCAAGATCTCAAATGCTTCTTGCTGTATGGTTTCCCAAACAAATGGGGCATTCTTCTTTGTTAACGTCGTCAACGGAACTGCAATCTTCGAAAAATCCTTTATAAATCTCCGATAGTATCCCGCCAATCCCAGAAAACTTCTGACTTCAGTAGCTGAACACGGCGGTTCCCAATTTCTTATGGCTTCAACCTTAGCTGGATCTACAGAAATCCCAGCTCCCGAAATTACATGCCCTAGAAACTGTATCTGTTGCAGCCAAAACTCACACTTTGAAAATTTGGCGTACAACTTCTCTTTTCTTAGTAATTCCAGCAATTCTTTTAAATGATCAGCGTGTTCGGCCTCAGACTTAGAGTATACCAAAATATCGTCAATGAACACAATCACCGACTTATCCAACATCGGTCTACAAACCCTATTCATCAAGCCCATAAAGACAGCCGGGGCATTGGTTAACCCGAAAGGCATAACCAAAAACTCATAATGCCCATAACGTGTCCTAAATGCTGTCTTAGGCACATCCTCTTCTCGTACCTTCAACTGATGGTACACCGACCTCAAATCAATCTTGGAGAACACACTCGCCCCATGTAATTGATCGAATAAATCATCTATCCTCGGCAGTGGATACTTGTTCTTAATCGTCAACTTATTCAGCTCCCGGTAATCAATGCACATTCGCATTGTGCCATCTTTCTTCTTCACAAACAATACCGGAGCTCCCCACGGCGATGAACTCGGCCGAATGAAGCCCTTATCCAACAACTCTTGAAGCTGTGTCATCATTTCTTTCATCTCGGTTGGGGCAAGGCGATAAGGAGAACGAGCTACCGGTGCAGCTCCAGGGATCAAGTCAATTCTAAATTCCACTTGTCTCTCAGGCGGCACGCCAGACAAGTCTTCCGGAAACACATCCGGGAATTGTGAAACAACCGGCACATCGGCCAAAGATCTCTTCTCAACCTTAGCATCAATCGCATATGCTAAGTAACCGTCACACCCCTTTGCAACAAGCTTTCGAGCTTTTGCAATAGTTAGCAAACACAGATCCCCGCTTCTCCTATCCCCGTATATGCATATCTCACGCCCCTCCGGAGTAGTTATCTTTATCATTCGATTCTTACACACTATATGAGCTTCATTCTCAATCAACCAGTCCATCCCGACTATCACGTCAAACTCACTGAACTCAATAGGAATCAGGTCCAAATTGAAGACTACTTCCTCAATTACTAACGTGCAGTTACGGTATACGTGATCTACTTTGACTAAAGTATTGCTAGCAGTTTCTATATCAAGTATAGCAGATAATCTAGACAATGGCATGGCAAGTCGTTGTGCAAACATAGTGGATACAAATGAGTGGTTGGCACCAGAATCAAATAATACCCTTGCAGGCAAAGAGTTTACGATAAACGTACCCGTAACCACTTCCGGGTTTTCCCTTGCCTCCTCTTCCGTAATTTGAAAGGCACGAGCCGGTGCCCTTTGTGACTGACCCCGGCGGTTAACTGAACCACCACTTGAACCTCCAGAAGATCGTGTTGATGATGGAGCAGCAGCTGCTGGAGCATTCTTCCTACAGTTCCTACTATAGTGTCCCCACACCCCACATTTATAGCAAGCATCTCCTTTCCTTGGGCACTCACTCTGAAAATGGCCCAGCTCTCCACAACAAAAGCAAGCACGTCCATTAGTGCACTTGCCAAAGTGCTCCAGATGACACTTATTGCAATACTGTGGCTCGGTGTTGATGGAATAAGCACGAGCACGACCACAATCAGAAGAACCAGACTGTCGGCGATAAGACTGCTGAGGCGAATACTGTGAAGACCGGGAAGAACCAGAATATCCTCCCTCACGTTGGTGCTTCGGCGGTGACGGTTGTGTTGGGTTGGTGGAAGCAGCAGCGGACCCAATGGAATAACCCGACATAATCAGAATCTGCTCTACATTTCTGGCAGCCTCAAGTAAACCAGCAAACGTAGGATAACGAACGTTGCTCATAACCCTCCTAATCTCAATATCCAGACCAGCCTCGAACCTGGTCACTTTCCTCTCCTCAGTATCGACTTGATGAGGCGCAAACAAACTCAGCCTAGTGAACTCCACAGCATACTGGGACACAGTCTTAGTCCCCTGCATCAGCGCCATAAACTTCGCTTCCAACCTTCGGCGCTCATCAACCGGACAATATTGCTGAGTGAATAAGTCCGTAAACTCAGCCCAAGTCATCACAGAAACCTTCTCCTATGTCAACGCATTCACCATAGCGTTCCACCACATGATCGCATCATTGGTGAACATAGCGGTAGCATACCGAACCATGTCCTTCTCAGCACAGTCGCTGATTTGGAATGTCCGTTCGGTTGCCGTTATCCATTCCAGTGCAGCAACTGCATCACCCAATCCATTAAATTCCACGGCCCCGTTTCCCTTAAAGTCCTTAAAACGACAACCTTTGGGCTTGTTAGACGACCCAGTGTTGTCATCTCGTTCCTCATTGTTACCCCCTTCTTTTTCTTTGTTCTTCCTCTTATCCTCTCTTCTCTTAGCGTCGGCCTCATCTCGAGCCCGAAACTGATCCTGAATCATTTTGTTCTGCTCAGCCATCATGGCTAGCATCATCTCTCTAGCTTCTTCAGGTGTCATTCCTCCTCCAGACATGTTCTGAAATAATAGACATATAAATTGTTTAGTAACATGTCATCAATTTAAAGACACCACTCATTTGTCCCGTATGATAGTCAATCTCTTATAATTTCTAGATCATAACCTATCTTAGTTCAGATCATTACTTAAACCACTACATATCATTACCTAATGTTTGAGATCAAGACCTCACGGACACTTGAATCTCAAACTACTGCTCTGATACCATCTCGTGTGACACCCTTGCCACAATAACCACCATTTACATAATACCCAGGATTAATCATCACACACAATTACAATAATGATCTGATAACCTAGTTTAAGTGCGGAAGCATTAAAATACATAAATAAAGTAGTGCAACAGTGTCAAACACCCTACGGTGCTACAAGGTACCAAGTCTAAGTCTACACACCCATTATAATTATTACAACATCCAGAATATATTACAACGTTGTCCAAAAGCATGATTACTGATTAAATGGTACCAAATTTTCCAAATCTTCCCAAATGACCTAACTAGAAGGTCCAACGGTAGACTTTCCTTTTCTTGTAAAAATAGAGCAACTGAGGTATAAGCAAAGGCTTAGTGAATACAAAGATTACGCATTTTATAAATTTTTATGAAGCCCCAAGGGTAACACCGATGACAAACATCGTATACCCTTCTTCGTACACCAAGTACGGACCAGAACCGCAGCCCCTTCGAGCCCAAAGCTCGGCATTAAACATACCATCTGAGACAAACGTACGATCGGGGATGACATACTTTCTACCGGGCCTAGGAGGGATCAGCTCCAGGTCATATAGCGCAGTAACATCAGAGTAATCGATGCGACCCACCGGTCCATCACTAGATGCACAACAATCGAAGGGACATGCAACAAGTAAGAATGTGCATCTAAATCTACGCAAGTTAGTAGAATTCCAACCAAATAAATGAAGCAACAGGTCTCCGCAGGCAAAGCTTAATATAAAACAGATATAAACATGCGAAATCTACTGTACTCACAGTGGGTGCGTAATTAAACGTTAACCGATATTATTTCTCCTCGGGCTTTCAACCGGATCCACCAAACGTTAACCGATATTATTTCCCCATTTCGGGTCCATGTCCAAATTCCAAACCACAGTTAAGTTTGAACCCATCTCAAGTTTATATCTTGTCCTTTGTATAACTCTTGTCATTTTTATGTGTTATTTATGGGTTTCATTCAAAATATGCGAGTTTAGAGAGTGGTTTTCAATTTTTAGGCATTAAACTCGAATTTAATGGGTTAAATTCGAACCCCCCCCCCCCCTCGAATTTGATGACTAAACTCGAATCCCATATGGTAAACTCGAATACCCATTCGAGTTTGTGGTAGATTCGAACCCCACCCCTTTCGAATCTGAGGAAAGACTCGAAAATACACTCGAATCTAGTACCAAAATCGAGTTTGTTCTTGCATTTCGACTGTGTTCTTGGTATTTTCGAGTTTGTTCATCTTACAACTTTAAAACATGCATTTCTAAGCCTAAAATCACCGATATATCATGTATTAAGCCTAGTTTCGATTCTATTTTACATATACTATCATATTCTCGCAATATTTCAAGCAAAACTAGCTCCATTCATGCAATAATAGATAAACTCAAATTTCAACTTTCAAAAACCGAAATAACAAACTTAAAAGGGTCGATTCTTACCTCAATTCGTACGAAATCAGGAATCCAACTGCAGATTGTTGTAGTACTCCTCGAGATCTTTCCGATGACGTATAAATCTCGATAATCGGCCGGTCGGTTTGTGAGATATCTTAGAGAGAAGTAGAGAGAATTCTAGAGAGAGAAAGTTGTAGAGAGAGAGGGTATCCATAGAAATGAGAGGCTTTTGCCCTTTTATTCCCATTTTCACCATTTTACACATTTTACCCCTCAACTTAACCGGTTCCATAAAATACTGATTTATTCTTAAATTTATCATTAATAGCTTTTATAATTCATAATATTCCTTAATAATAATTCCGAGTTCAAATTTTTCTTAAAATAACAACAAACTTTCTAAATATCCCAAATACATAATAATTGTTCATAATTCAACTTAATTGTAAATTTTCCACTTAATTAGCCCAATTACAATAAAATAAATCCGAGGATGTTACACTTACACTGCCTGTTTACACATACATTGGGGCTTACACTGCCCATAGTTACGCTATGCTTGTAAAGATTTATTTGTTGTTTGCATAATCTGTTATCTCACTTAGCAATTTAGCTTACTATTGACTCACAATGTTTACAGGAAAAGGCAAAGGTGTAGCTGGACCATCATCTTAGGCAATCTATTTCATCTCTCGGTGTCCTTAGAAGCTAATTGGTACATGGACGATGTAGCTTTGGGGCTGGGATATTATGACTTGTAAAACAATTATGATGACGTAATAGTTAGACCTAATCACTATAGACACTTATATTTATTGCTTTAGTGTGGAACTGCTGAAATCTGATTTAAGTATTCAATTTTAATTATCATGTTATTCATTGGGTTGTTTGTTGATCCTGGTGATTCCATTTATACTATCAAAATATGAGGACGTCACAGCTTGGTATCAGAGCATTAGTTTAAGGTTTCAGGTGTCCGCGAGGACTTGGACTCAAACTTAGGTTATGATATTAGAATGGACTCCTAGGAAATGATCCGAACTAAGATAGGAATGACATGCACACGGGGACAAATTAAAGGGTAACTGTAACACTCAGGACTTACAAATAAACGTTCTAAATATAAATTGTTATATTTCAGAACATGTCAGGAGACAATATGACTCCTCAACAGATGTTCCAGATGATGCAAGCTCTTATGGAACAGAACAATGAGTTACAATCCAAAAGAATGGCTGAGCAGGCTCAGTCATTTGCTGATCAATTAAGGGCCAGAGATGAGGCCGAAGCCAAGAGAAAGGCTGATAAAAGAAAGAACAAGGAGCAACAACAAGATGATCAAGAGGAAAGACAAGGAGACACTGGGTCTTCTAACAAATTAAGGGGTTGTAGATTTAAGGACTTCAAAAGTAACGGAGCGGTTACTTTTGATGGAACTGGAGACGCCGTCACGGCATTGGAATGGATCACCACCACTGAACGAACTTTCAGATTCAGCGACTGCGCTGAAAAGGACAAGGTCCGGTTTGCAACCGCTATGTTTGCAAGGGGCGCAGTTATGTGGTGGGATGCAATGACACATGTGTTGACGATGGAGGTAGTATCACACATGTCCTGGAACGAGTTCAAGGAAGTATTCTCTCAGCAATACTGTCCTACCGATGAGAAGCACCATCTAGAGGAGAAGTTTCTGAACCTAACCTAGGGAACCAAGACGGTTACACAATATGCCGTTGAGTTAACCCGACTAAGCTTGTTCGCACCTCATCCAGTCGACACAGAGGAAAGAAAGATAGCCCGGTTTGAGGCCGATTTAGACTATGAGATACGCCGAACCATGAGTGGGGTTCGGTATACAACTTTTGTCGGTTTACTGGAGGCTGCTCGAAATGTGGAGCAGATTGTCTTGCTATCTGGATATGTCATCGGTTCAACCGCCGCAACACCGACTGAACCGTCGCCGCCAAAAAGGCAGCGGAAGTCTGGATCATCTCGATTCTCTCCTCAATCCAATCAACCATCATCATCCCCAAAGAAGGGAAGGGCCTTTTCGGCCAGTTCAGAAATGAGAGGCTGCAGGCGATGCAGGAAGGCGCACTCTGGGGAGTGCAAGACTCAAGACATGTATTGCTTCTGTTGTGGGCAGAAAGGTCATCACTGGGAGCATTGTCCTCGAAAAGACGATGTGTGCTACAACTGCCACAGACTTGGCCATTTTGCAAGGGACTGCCCGAAACCCCCACGAGATCAAAGTGTTCAACAATCAATGACAAGATCTTCTGCAGCTTCCACTGCTCGCAGGGACCAATCTCAAAGGGCTCCAACAAGGGCATTCCAAATCACAGCTGAAGAAGCAAAAGATGACCCGGAGGTGGTCACTGGTAAGTTCTTTGTTAATTCCATTCTTGCACGTATATTGTTTGATTCCGGAGCCAATCGTTCGTTTGTCTCCACATCATTTGCTCGTCAATTCAATATGCCTACTTCAAAACTGCATTTTGTACTTGACATAGAGACTTCTAGCAACATATTAGTTAAGGCAAACAAGGTATATAGGAATCGCACATTACTTGTAGAAGATGTAGTATTCAACATAGATCTAATTCCCATGGAGTTCGGGGAATTCAATGTTATAGTAGGTATGGACTGGTTGGTTCACAATGAGGCCCAGATTGTATGCAAGAAAAGGATGATTAAGATTACCACTCTTGAGGGCCGAGACATTTGTATGTATGGCGACAGACACAAAGGCGACTTATGCCTCATTTCAATCGCAAAAGCCCGAAAGCACGTTGCTAAGGGTTGTTCAGCTTATTTAGCCTACGTTGTCGATGCTAAGGCTGAAATTCAATCTCCTTCCATCGTTCCTGTTGTTTCTGAGTTTCCAGAGGTCTTTCCAGAAGATATCTCGGGATTGCCACCTGATCGTCAAGTGGAATTCCGCATTGATCTCATTCCCGGAGCTGCTCCAATAGCAAAGGCTCCTTATCGTTTAGCCCCTGCTGAAATGCAGGAAATGATGAAACAATTACAGGAGTTGCTCGATAAGGGTTTCATACGCCCAAGTTCTTCTCCATGGGGCGCTCCTGTGTTGTTTGTCAAGAAGAAGGATGACACATTGCGAATGTGCATCGACTACAGAGAACTCAATAAAGTCACAATCAAAAACAAGTACCTATTTGCCCGGATTGATGATCTCTTCGACCAGTTACAAGGCGAAAGCTACTTTTCGAAGATTTATCTTCGTTTGGGTTATCATCAACTCAAAGTACATCCAGACGATATTCCAAAAACGGCTTTCAGAACTTGTTACGGACACTACGAGTTTCTGGTGATGTCGTTTGGTCTTACAAATGCGCCGGCTGCTTTCATGGATCTCATGAATCGAGTCTGCCGGCCAATGCTCGACAAATCTGTCATCGTGTTCATCGATGACATTCTCATCTATTCAAAGACCAAAGAGGATCATGCTACACATCTGCGAGAATTGTTAGAGTTGCTACGCAAAGAGCGACTTTATGCCAAATTCTCGAAATGTGAATTCTGGTTGAGGCAGGTACGTCTCAACATTCCAAACAAATTCATGATCCTTATACTCAATCATAAACTCTTTTATTAACTTGTACCTACTCAACAATCAATTCAGATCCAATTCTTGGGGCACGTGATATCTGGTGCTGGGATTGCTGTTGATCCTGCTAAGATCGAGGCTATCCAGAACTGGGAATCACCTCGCAACGCCTCCGAGATTCTTAGTTTCCTGGGATTGGCTGGTTATTACTGCCAATTCATCAAAGACTTCTCTAAAATAGTCGTTCCTCTTACTAAGCTGACTTGCAAGAATGCAACCTTCTTTTGGAAAGAAGAACAACAAACGGCCTTTGACAAATTGAAGAATCTGCTAAGTGAAGCACCAGTATTAGCCTTGCCTGAAGGGAACGAGGACTTTATTGTCTATACAGATGCATCAGGCATGGGTTTAGGAGCAGTGCTGATGCACAGAGGAAATGTCATAGCATACGCTTCTAGACAGCTCAAGCCGCACGAGAAGGACTACTCCACTCACGACTTGGAGCTAACTGTTGTGACTTTCGCTCTCAAACTTTGGAGGCATTACCTGTATGAAACCAAGTGTCAGCTCTACACCGATCATAAAAGTTTAAAGTATATATTCAGTCAGAAAGACTTGAATATGAGGCAGAGAAGGTCAATGGAGTTGATCAAAGACTACGATTGTGAAATTCTATACCACCCAGGGAAAGCCAATGTAGTGGTTGATGCCCTAAGTAGAAAAACATACTGCAAGGCATATTGTTATGCCTTGACTTCCACAATACTGACATCAACAATCATAGATGAAGTAAGGGCTGCTCAAATGCAGGCTTTAAAGGAGGAAAATATCAAGAACGAGGATGTAAGAATTAAACTACCTTTAATGCAAGATGATGGAACTGGACTTAAAGGTATTTACGGCAGAGTATGGGTTCCTAAGTTCGGGAACATGCGAGAAGTAGTTCTTGAAGAAGCTCACCAGTCTAAGTTCTCAATTCATCCTGGCAGCACAAAAATGTACAACGACCTGAAAGCTGACTTCTGGTGGCCAGGGTTGAAAAGAGATGTTGGTCAATTTGTGGAGAAATGCAGAACATGCAGACTGGTCAAAGCAGAACACCAGCAACCCTATGATAGTATGCAACCTCTTCCTATCCCAAAATGGAAGTGGGACCATATTACTATGGATTTCGTAACAAAATTGCCCAAAACTCGTCGTCAACATGATGCCATTTGGGTCATCGTTGACCGTCTGACAAAATCTGCACACTTCATTCCCATTCGGGAAACCTACTCACTGGACTGTCTTGCCCAGATCTACGTTAATGAAATCGTCATCAGGCATGGTGTGCCTAAGTCTACTGTCTCAGATCGAGATAGTAGATTCACTTCTAACTTCTGGGCTGCTCTACAAAATGGTCTTGGTACTCATATCGCAATGAGTACTACTTATAGACCCCAGTCTGATGGGCAGAGTGAAAGGACAATGTTAACTCTAGAAGACATGCTCAGAGCCTGTGTCATGGATTTGGGTGGTAACTGGGACGATCACCTCCCATTGGTTGAATTCTCCTACAACAACAGTTACCATTCCACAATCAAAATGGCACCATTCGAGTTCCTGTATGGAAGAAAGTGTAGGACTCCAACTTGTTGGAGGGAAACAGGCGAAACTCCAATAGCTGGTCCAGCCTTACTACAAGAAACAAACGAAAAGATCCAGCTCATTCGTCAGTACATGAAAACAGCGCAAGCTCGACAAAAGAATTATCACGATCGGCGTCACAAAGCCATTGAATTTCAAAAGGATGATTGGGTCTACTTAAAGGTTTCTCCGATGAAAGGTGTCACAAGATTTGTTAAGCGAGGAAAGCTATCTCCTCGATTTGTAGGACCCTTTCGCATCATTGAAAGAGTTGGGAATCAGTCCTATCATTTGGAATTGTCGGAGGAATTGTCAGGTGTTCACCCGGTCTTCCATGTTGGTTACTTAAGAAAGAATCTGGTGCCCGAAAGGGAACCATGGACTGATCACTCAGAAATAAAGATTGACGAACGACTAAGGTTCATTGATGAGCCGGAGTGTATTTTGGAAACAAAAGTCAAGAAACATCAGAACAAGGAAATCAAGATGGTGTTGGTCAAGTGGAAGCATCATAGGGGAGCTAACCACACTTGGGAATCAAAAGAAGACATGAAGATTAAGTACTCAAGTCTGTTTAGCGCAGCATTACTTCGCGGATGAAGTATAGGCGTGGTGGAGCCCATGCTGTAACATCCCTACTTTTCAATTATTTGTAATTTACAATTTTAAGGACTCAATTATTGTATTAATAGATGATTATATCAATTTAAGTTTTCGATCATAATATCGGTTTAAATAATAAAATACGAAGTTGAGGGGTGTAATGTGCAAATAGGTCAAAGTAGCAAATAAAAGAAGGGAAGTCTTTCATTTTCAAAATCACACACTCTCTCTCTCTCTACTCTCTCGATCTCTCTCTTCATCTCTCTAAAAACCCACCATTTCATCATCAAAAATCCGAAATTGTTGGATTCAAGTGTTCAAAATCTGGAATCAAGCTTATTAGAAGGAACTATAAGCATTGCAACAAACGATTTGAGGTAAGATTCACTCAAAACTTGCAATTTTTGGTGGTTTTTGGTTCGGTTCATGTAAAAACCGAATCATAGGTTTTTCACCTTAAATGTTAATGCATGTCGTATATTATTGTTGCAATGTTTAAATCGAGTATTGATGATGAAGTATACAAAATTTCAAATTCAGATTCCACCTCTAAGTATGATTTTGAAGTTAGTGTGTGTTTTAATGTGTGTGTTCATCGACCAAGGAAGAAAAATGGATATAAATGGGTTAATTTGATATGTTAGTGTTATGTTATAAGTTAAAAATGTACAATAAAGTTCATATTTGCAATTTTATTTACTGAAACATGCAAAAATGGTCAAAAATAGAAATCTGGAAAATGTTGGAAATTATCCAAGTATGAACTCGGTCCGGATCCATCCGAGATCGGACCAAAGACTCAATCCGGACCCATCCCATTTCGGACCAAAACCCATTTCGGATAACACCCATTTCGGACCAATGCCTAAGTCGGACCAACAGCTACTTCGGACCACCCCAATTCGGACCAAAGGGCCATCCGGATTTCGGACCATCCGAATTCAGATGTGGCCCGAAATCAGTACAATTACATTTAATTTTCAGGATTTTAGTTTTAAGCAATTACTGACATTAATTCACTATTACACTTACTTGACAGATCATTGTGGTCTTATCAAACACGCATTGATTCAGAGATAAATCACACCATACCAATCACTGTGAGTAATAGATTATCATTCTAACATTTATTGTCTTTGCATTCACGTTTACACATTCAATGGCATGTTCACATGGTTCATATACATCAATTGGCACTCATGATTGACTTGTTGTTATGATGCACACTCGTACTTGACATGTAACACACATGTAGCCAGCGTTCATTTGAAAGTGCATCTATTCACATCATGCTTGCACTGCATGATCATTACTTCACAATCTGAAGCGACCTGGACTTGGGCTGACAGCAAGCCACTGTCGGGGACTGATCATCCCACTCGTTATCCTGGTTAGGTTCGGCACATCCCCGATCAGCATTTGAACTGCCAACCCCATGCTTGCACTGCATGGTTTTCACATACTACGAGGCTTACACTGCCTGTTTACACATACATTGGGGCTTACACTGCCCATAGTTAGGCTATGCTTGTAAAGAAATATTTGTTGTTTGCATAATCTGTTATCTCACTAAGCAATTTAGCTTACTGTTGACGCATAATGTTTACAGGCAAAGGCAAAGGTGTAGATGGACCATCATCTTAGGCAATCCATTTCATATCTCGGTGTCCTTAGAAGCTAATTAGTACATGGACGATGTAGCTTTGGGGCTGGGATATTATGACTTGTAAAACAATTATGATGATGTAATAGTTAGACTTAATCACTGTAGACACTTATATTTATTGCTTTAGTGTGGAACTGCTGAAATCTGATTTAAGTATTCAATTTTAATTATCATGTTATTCATTGGGTTGTTTGTTGATCCTGGTGATTCCATTTATACTATCAAAATATGAGGACGTCACATCCGTTAAAGAACATTTCAAAGCAACCGCCCAAACCTTTCTCTGTCCTACTCACTCACATTCAAATCCTATAAATACCTAAGTCACTGTTTCATCATCTTCTTCTTCTTCCTACTGCTTCCATAACTTCCTGATAAACCCTAAACAGACTAAGTGTCCAAACATCCTGCATCTCTCCTACTTTACCAAATGGCTCACCAAAACAATCCCATTTTGCTTGTGTTCGTAGGTGATGATGTAG
Organism: Centrapalus pauciflorus; assembly: GCA_020465985.1. NCBI lineage: Eukaryota > Viridiplantae > Streptophyta > Magnoliopsida > Asterales > Asteraceae > Centrapalus > Centrapalus pauciflorus. Next base: position 1,374,466 of record JAANYP010003966.1, read on the forward strand.
TAAATTATCCCTCTGTCAACACCATGCTCACAATCAAACCCACCAACTACATTGCTAACCTGACCATTCCCAAAAACTATGTGGGAAAAGGTTATGAACCTATGGTAGATTTCCTTCAAGCCCATCCTCTGCACTACGCAATGACTACCTCTCCTGGTGTCATTTACCAGGAGATGGTTTATGAGTTCTGGTACACCTGTTCTTATGATCCATCTACCAAAACCATCAGAGGAACCATTCTCAATGGCACTCAAACCATTGAGATCACTACTGCTCTTCTCAGGGAAGTTCTTCATCTTCCAGTGGCTGACACTTATGACAAACCTCAACCTGAGAATGAGCAAATCGGCAACCTGCTACGCTTCTGTGGTGTAGCTGAACCAAAAGTGGGTGCTACTTTGTTCAGAAGGGATCTATCTCCTACTTACAGCTACCTCTTCGCCTTAGTGGTGATGAGCCTGAGCAGCAAAGTTGGTTCTTTTGATCAACTTAGCAGAGATTAGATTCCCATAGTCCTACATTTTATGGATGGGACTACACTGAACATGGCAAGGTGGAGTTCCCTGAATCTAAGGAATCTGGTAGAGGAACAACATCGTCCAGCTGCTGTCAGATATCCAGGGTTCCTGAGTCTCATTTTCAAACATGTATGTGGTGAGGAACTTTACAACTCTCTGGCTTACTTGTCTACTACTGAATTTCCCGTTATTGGAAATAGGGTGTTCAATGCCCCAGTACTTGAAAATGAATCTCCTCTGTCTACACCAATGAGGAGGTTGCTGGGTTTAGTGGAAGGACCTTCAACTCAGAAGGTGGATCCAGTGACTGCTCCCAAGGGAAAATCCAAATCAAGGCCTAAACTGGTGAAGAGGGCCTTAAAACAAACTGAAGCTGAGCCTGTCCGCAAGAAGGCTAAAACAGCTAAGTCTGCCTCCTCAGCATCAGTGGCTGAGGGGGAGCAGACTCCTCACCCTGGTTCATCTGTTGAACCTAAAGCCTTTGTGTCTGGTGCCTCTGTGGCAGCTGAGACCATGGAACAGGCTGACCTCCCTATTCCTGGACCTGTCTCACCACTAGTCCAAACAGAACCTCTCATCACTTCTCTACAACATCCATCCTCCACTTCACCCTCAAATCCTATAATAGACGAAAATCATTAGCCAAAAAGAAACCATCCTCCCAAACTAGCCCTTTTGACCCCTCCCAACAAGAATCAGTTGACAAAGAAGCAACCCCTGCTGTTTTTACTTCTCCTATTTTGGGAGAGAGTGCAGCAAACTTGGAGCAGGCTTCACTCCAACAAGCGTCCACCCTGAGTCAGCGTAGGCCCTTTGGTTCTTCCCAACAGGAACCAGTTGTACAAACGGAGACCACCACATCAACTGTCCAAGCCTCTCAACAGGCTGAAGACATTGAAAGACAGGAGCTCTTTACACTCCAAACTGTGTCCACACAGTCACCCCCTCATACTTCTCATACACAATCTGAGTCTGCACGAAGTGCACAAGCTGCTGGAACAGACCATCCAGCAGATCAGCCTCAAACTTCTGTTCTTAGTGATACAGCTGTTCCACACCAAACAGCTGTTGAAGGACCAACAACACAAGCTGATGAACCACAGGGAATAGAACATCCCTCTGGAGAGGCTGCTCCCCAAGTGTACATTCCATCATCAGTTTTCACCACTGATGATGTTGAAATGCACATCCTCTCTCCCCATGAAGAGGTGCCAAAAGACCAAGTAACTACTGAGCGAACAACCCCATGTCTTGATGAAGGTGCTACAATGCTAGCAGCATCTGAAATGCCACCAACTTCTACCCCTTCACCTCATGATGCAGATACAGCCACTTCTGAAGGTCCCCTTGACCCTTCCAAGCTGGGCCATTTAACTTATGCCCAGGCTATGGAATTACTATCCAAAGTCTCCCTACCTTCACCTACTGATCCACATACTCCACAATCCTCTCCATCACCATCACACTCTTCCCCATCCACCTACTCCAAACAGTCAACTCATACACCTCCATCCCCCAAAGATCTATATTTGACGGATCAGCTGTCTGTGCTGACCAACAAAGTTGGGTCTTTGGAAAATTCTGTGACCTCCATCCCCTCCATTATTTCAGACTCTATGTCTGCCCAGCTTCAAGGGTTCCTTTATTCGTTCATGACTTCTTTTCCAACCCCTGCTCCCCAAGCTGACCATTCTTCTCAGCTGCTTGCACTCACTGCACAGCTGCAACAACTATCCTCCTCCCTCTCATCAATACTTTCTAACTAGTAGGACTCCGTGTCCACACTGACAGCTATTTCCCAACAGCTGCAGCCCTTTTTGACACTTGCTCAAACACTCTTCCCTTCACTATGGCTAGCCTGAATACCTTAGTGGTCTCTCTGTCCAATTCTGTGTCCTCAAACTTTGATGATATGCAAGATTTTCTTGAACTGAATCTTACACAGCTTCAAAGTTTGGTGTTCACAGCATCTGATAGGGAAGCTATCTCCCAGCTGTCATCCCTTGTAACTTCTCATTCTTCTTCTCTTCAAATCTGTATTACCCAACTTCTAGAGGATAAGGACAATTTGGCTTTCTTAGTGCATAGCCTTGTTGGTTCAAAACCTACTGCCAAAATTGCTGCTACTCAGCCTGTTGTTGAAGGCTCTGTGCCATCTCCTTCAAAGGGGGAGAAGATATCTGTCTCGAAAACTAAGTCTAAGGGGGAGAAATCTTCATCTCCCTCTAAGGAGAAATCAGCTTCAATAGGGCAAGCAGCAGGTATTTCCCAAACAGGTCTTGTTGCAGGTGTCTCCAAAATTTCTGAAGTTGCTCAGCCTGCTTAGGCTGGATCTCCAAGCCCTGCACCATCCAAGGGGGATGAATCCATTCCTGAGGACAGGCCAAGCAGAAGGAGGCACTTAATATAGGAACAGACAGAGGAAGAAGAAGAAGAAGAGGAGGAAATGGAAGCTACTCAGATCAAAGCAGCAAAGGTTAAAGGAAAAGCATCTGTGGATACTGACTCCCTCAAAGAAGAGCAGCTTGAGATCCTTGAAAGACAGAAAAAGGAAGCAGCCTCTGCCAAAGCTGCCAGAGCCCTTGCAGCCAAGGAGGCTAAAAAGATTAAAATGCCCTCATTGGATGTTCAAAGGAAATTAATGGAGGCTGCCAACGAGTTAGTAGTAGAGAAAGAAGGAGAGAAAAAGTAAAGTAAACAGGTCTTAGTTACCAAGTCAAAGCCTGCATCCTCCTTAGCAAGAGCCCAAGTACACTTTGACAACTTGGCAAGGAAGAAATTCTTTAATGTGGCCAACAGAAGACTTGCCAAGAAAACAATTGTCAAACTTGTCCCCATTTTAAAGAAAGGAAAGCAGTGGAAGATTCAGATAACCAGGCTAGTTGAATTGGCAGTTGCCCTGAGACAGTCAAAATCATAAATGCTAAGCCTATCAAGGCATATGTCAAAACGCTGATGGAGAGAGTCAAAAACCCGGGGCTGATCTCTAAAGAACCAATTAAGGGTACCTCGGTGGTGGAACCCAAGATTAAGCCCAGAAGAAAGAGGTAGGATACAGAGCTTGAAGAACTCCTAATGATGATTGATCAAGGCATCTTAGTTGTTGAAATCAAAGGAGTAAATCACAGCCTGCCCAAGGGTGTTGAGCCCGAGGAAGACAAACTCATAGAAGAGCCTGAGTTTGGGGTATTTTTTGTAGACCCCTTAACAAAGAAAATGTGTTTCCAAGGAGCCTCTGATCTGCATAAGGTTGGTCTTAAGCAGCTCATAGCCTTTAGCCTCTCCATTTCATTTAAGCAATCTTCAAAATGGAGAGCAGCTATCTGGGAACAACTTAAAGGCTTCTATGAGAGAGGAGAACTTCAACATCCTGACTTCATGTTTCTCGGACATGAAGTAGAAGAAATTGAAGAGACCATGGAGCACTTTGAACAATTTTTTGAAGAAAGGCCACAGCTTGAAGGTCCATCTACTGCTGAGTAGATGAAGAATGGAAGCTGTCTATAAGTTGGACAGGCTTGCCATTTTTTGCTCCCACCATCAGTAGTCCAATTTGTTGAAATTCTCTTTGTACATAAGTTGTACTTTATTACATCTGTTGTAATATATCTTTTTACATTAGTTGTAATTTACTATAGTACATTAGTTGTACTTATAAGAAAATATGTGTTGTTTGTAATCAATATCAGTGTATATATAAACTGATCTTTTACTTTACTTCAATGTTGCAATTTCATTTCAGCAAATGTAATGTAAAAATATATAGTGATATTTGATAGAATCAGCTCTAGACTAATTATTGCAAATAAAGGGAGATTGTTAGGCACAAAAAGGCCGCAGTCTAACCTGTTATACATCTTAGGGGGAGATTATTAATCAGACATGTTTGATGCACTTGAAGGTATAATTTAAGGCCTGCTAATGCCTTATTGAAACCTGATAAGTGATTTGCAATATTAGTCAAAGTTGCTTACCCTGTTGCATTTGTTGCAACTAAGACAGATTGTCCAAGTTGTTCTATTCTGTTTAACAGGCTGGATATAAACTGTCTACGCTGATCTAACCTGTTGAGCAGCATGGACAAATTCTAAGTGTTCTGTTCTTTAAGAACAGAACATGTTCTTTGTGAAAAGGCTAAACACTTTATGGAATATGTTTCCATGTCCTCATGTATTGTCTTGGACGAAAAGATCAGTTTACAAAGTCGAAGAAAAAGTGGAAAAACAGAAGCTGCTAAGACTGCCCACACTGTTCTGTTACATGAAGACAAAGTGGATATTTGAATTGGGTGACAGACCATTTCTTATATCAATATGGCCATAACAGAAGATGAAAGGTTTAAAGTTGACATTCCTCTTTTGGTTAAAGCGTTCTGCAACAGAGACAAAAAGTAAAAGTCAAAGATTCCCCAATGTAGAGACAAATGCTGCTTTGTCAGAATGTGCAGAAAAGTATTTTTGTCTTTTTGGAAAGACACTCCATTATCTCTACATCCAATGAGGAGGCTTCACTGGGATTCTCTGTGAGACTTAGAAGGAAGCTTCTAAGGAATGTGAGACAACTAATAGTGTGATATTCAGAAGTGCAAAGAAGTATGTTTTCATGCATGCAAAGTCTGCTTGAATAAAACAGTTAAGTGTGTCCAAGCTGTTCTTGTTCAAGCTGTCTGTCTGTCTGTCTTATAATATCAGTGAGTTCATCTTTGTGAGTGTATTCATTGTAACTAGTCTAAGTGAGTCTTAGACTAGTAGTCTATGTTATTTCTGTCATCTCAGCTTGAACCATTCCGCAGTTCAGGCTTGTTTGTAATTAACACTTGTTGATAATATACATACAAACATTGAGAAAATGTGTTGAAAACTTAAATAGTTGTATTCACCCCCCCCCCCTCTACAGGTTAGAACAACATACTAGGAAAACCTCTTGGGACCTACATAAGTAATAAAAATATCCAATATAATTAATATAAGAACCATAGTAATATTTTTATACTATAATTGATTATAAAATTATTAAAGATCATAATCAATAAATTAAAAACCATAGGGACCATCATTGTAACTACTAAAATGGTAAAAACGTCATATTGAAAAAACAATAACAGAGACTGGTTAGTTTTAACGGAGCCAGGGACTTTTTGTGTGATAAAATTCATTTTTAGGGACTATCCATGTAATAAAAAAAAAGTTAGGGACGAAATCCGTAAAAACCACTAAACCACAAGGACCATTTGTGTAATTTACACTAATTTCTATTCTTGAATTGCTCAAAACCATAAATCTATTTATGGAGAGTCTTTGTAGGCTCGTTATCCCTTTTGTGCGACCCTTTAGGTTCATTTTGAGTAGTTGTGTCATCATTGCATCATCCCTAGGGCGCTATAGGACCAACAATCTCTCTCTTGACCTAAGCATGACGCTAGCATATGATACAGGTGATGGTTAGCGTCTAGTAACATGCCACCGCCACTAGCCCTTAATGAATGTACTGCTTCGTGTCAGTAGCTATCATTGATTTCAATTTTGACTCATATGGAAATTATCCCTTTATCAGCTCGATGTCTATATATGTTGAAGCAAAGGCATGGATCTCTTTCAACCTCATTAAGGTTCAACGATTTTGTGTTCACTTGACTTGGATGTAAACCGATGATTCAAACATTCCAGCTGACCGAGTCAACACGTTTGGGCATGGCCATGCGCATTCTTCAGTTTAGATCCTCAAGGGGCCTAGAGACATATCTCCCACCGAGTAGAAGGAAAAAATCTCATCTGACTACATACGTTATAATTATGGTTCACGAGGTACCTAACTTCAATCTTTATAATCACCCATGTTAAAGATGATATTTGATCTTGTTAAGGTATTTGATTCCCATATTATGAACCAATATGTATCTCAGGTCTAAGGACACAAAGACAAAGTCACTTCAAGATTACTTTTCATAACTATCCATAAAGTGATCCTGGTAGTGGGTCTATCTGGTGTCAGTTCTCCAACATGACACATATGAGTATGATGCATCGTATGCATATATTCCTTACCTCTAAATATCACCATTCAAGCCACATCAATCTTAATTCACTATCAGTCCAATAACAGTGATCGGTTGTGGATGTTTAGAGTATTCATTATTACTCATGGATTTAAACATGGTAAGATGGAACATATCATATATAAGATTTTGAACATGACATAGATTTAAAACAATAAATTCCATTAACAAAATCAGATACTGTTTATATATTCCCTAAAAATCAAAATAACTAACTATTACGGATTCAAACCCAGTCTATATGACTTTTAAGTCCTACATTGCTAGTGTGATGATCATCCTTGGCTTGAGACAATGGTTTGGTGAACGGGTCAACCACATTATCAAATGTCAGAACTTTACTGATCTTGACATCTCCCCTATCAACCCATTCTCTTATGAGGTGATAACACCTGAGTATGCATTTAGACCTTTGATGTGACCTTAGTTCCTTTGCCTATGCAATGCCTCCAGCATTGTCACAAAAGATCTTTACGGGTCCAGTCACACTTGGCATGACTTTGGGATCTTTGATGAATTTCTTCATCCAGACTACCTCTTTAGCAACATCCGATGTGGCTGCTTCTGTAGTGGAATCTGCGATAGTTTCCTATTTGGAGCTTTTCCAGGATACCGCACCTCCATTTAAACAAAACACGTATCCTGACTGCGATTTGAAATCTCAAGTCGGTTTGAAAACTAGAGTGTTTTCTTTTACCCTTAGCTCAATTTTTGACCACCGTAGATCAGGATCATATCCTTGGTTCTACGGAGATTCCTAAGGATGTTCTTTACGACGCTCCAGTGATTTTCATCTGGATTCGACTGGTATCTACTTGCTACGATGATAGCATAGGCTACATCGGATCTCGTACATAACATGACATACATAATCGATCCTATCGCAGAGGCATATGGAACACTATTCATTCGTTCTTGTTCATCGATGAACTAGGACACTGAGCCTTGCTCAGTTTTACGCCAAATACCATCGGCAAGTTTTCTCGCTTGGAATCTTGCATGTGAAATCGAGATAATATTTTCTCGATGTACGTATGACTTAATCTAATAAGTCTCTTAGATCTATCTCTACAGATATTGATCCCAAGTATGTAAGTTTTTTCTCCTAAGTCCTTCATTAAGAAGTATTTTCCAAGCCAAGATTTCACTTCCTGCAACGTTGGAATATTGTTCCTAATGATGAGTATGTCGTGAACATACAATACAAGGAAAACTACCACACTCCCACTCGCCTTCATCTATACAAAGGGTTCAACCAAATTATTTGATTTTCTCATCAAATCGAAGATTTCAGCTTCGAGATGCCTGCTTTAATCCATAAATGAACCTTTAAAGCTTACACACTTTATTAGGATACTTTAGATTGAAACACCCTTATGGCTGAGACATGTATATGTCATCGCTTAAGTCTCCATTGTGTAAGCACATTCATTTGTCATATTTCATAGTCATAATATGCGCCTATGGCAATTAGTATTCTAATGGACTTAATCATGGCCACGGGTGAAAAGGTTTCATCATAACCAATCCATTTGATTTGAGTATAACCTTTTGCTACAAGCCGTGCTTTATAAGTGTATAATTTTCCATCCATGTCCGTATTATTCTTAAAGATCCATTTACACCTGATAATCTTTTTGCCTTTAGGTGCATCTACCAAGTTCTAGACTTGCTTGTCGTACATGGATTGCATTTCATCATTCATTGGATTTATCATCCTTGATGGCATCCAGGTAGTTAATGGGTTCACCATGGTACACTATAACAACTTTGTCCTCACCAGAAATTTAAAACTCACATCTTTATGGTTCTGGACGGACTCTACCAGATCTACGAAGTGTCTATGTTTTAACAGGCACTTCAACAGTCTCTTGTTGAGTTTCAACAACTTCTTGTGATGCCTCTTGTCGAACGTAAGCTTAACAACCACCTCAAATATTCAGAAAAGACAAGTTCGTAAAGTTTCCGGTCCACATTTCATATGGTGTCTTTTGAACGGGTTTGGTAAGAACATTATTTATTATGTGAGCAGCAGTTTCGATATCGTATCCCAAAAAAGACAATAAGAGACTTGTTTGACCCATCATTGATTGAACCATATCTAACAATGTTCAGTTTCTTCTTTCAGATACACCATTGTGTTGAGGAGTGTATGGAGGAGTTAGTTGAGAAATAACTTTACAACTTCTTAGAAGGTCATTGAAGTCTTGGCTCAAATATTAGTCTCCACGATCAAATCGTATAGCTTTTATTTTCTTGTTGATCTAATTTTGTACTTCATTCTGAAATTCTTTGAACTTTTCAAACGTATCAGATTTATGTCTTATCAAATAGACATAACCATATCTACTGAAATCATCTGTAAATATAATGAATTATCTATAACCTCCTCTAGCTTGTGTAATGAAAGGTCCACATACATCGGTATGTAGCAGTCCTAACATTTCTGTGGCACTTTCATTCGTTCTGGAGAATGGAGCCTTAGTCATATTTCCCAAAAAAAACAAGATTCACATTTATCAAAAGATTCGTAGTTAGATGTTCCCAAAACTCCTGCCAATTGGAGTTTGGCGATAGGATTAGTGTTTATATGTCCAAGACGACAATGCTAGAGATAAGTTTGATTTAAATCATACTTAGATCGTTCGCAATTTACATTATAGGTTGAACGATTCGTTTGCATTTAATCGAGATTTACTTTAAATACACCATTGTCAGAACATGCATAGAAATAAAATACATTGCCTTTAGAAATAGAAAGTTTATTAAACTCAATGGTAAATTCAAATCCATCATATTGCAAACAAGAAGAATAAATAATAGATCAATTCATGCTAGGAACATGGAAAGAATTTTCTAATTCTATTATTCTTCCCGAGGGTAGATGCAGTTCATAAGCCTCACATCCTCTGCTGCAAGCTAACAATTCTTGCTCCATTTCCGACGCGCAGGGTCATCTTCCCTCTATCAAGCTTCCTTCTTCTTTTCAACCCCTGCACATTATTACTAATGTGAGTGCCACAGTCGGTATCTAATATCCCTCCATCAGAAGAAGATTGGAAGAGTTCAATTATATGAATATTTAATATCCTAGACCACCCAAAGACAAGATATTGTCTGCTTTGGCAAAGGCCACATGATTTAGTTTCTGGAAGCCAAGCCATAGGCCCGCCCCAAACGCGTCTTGGTGGATAGAGACAACCTTACCTTATATGGGCATATTAGTTTCTCCTATCCTCCGACGTGGGATGTTACAATCCCTCCCCGATGGGAACGCAACATCCTCGTTGTGTACATCGACCGGGTGCCTAGCTCTGATACCAACTTTCACAGCCTAGACCACCCCGAGACAAGACATTGTCTGCTTTGGCAAAGAAAGCACAGTTTCGTTTCTGGAAGTCAAGCCATAGGCCCGCCCGAAAAGTCATCTTAGTGGATAGAGACAACCTCACCCTTATATGGGCATATTAGTTTCTCCTTTCCACCGATATGGGATGTTACAAAATTCCAGAAGCACTGCCCAAGTCAGTCTTCTTGGCTTTCAACATCGAGGTACTTCCTGCAGTTACGCCTCCAATGATCGGCTTCACCACAATGAAAGAACTTCATGTCTTTCTTGGATTTAGATTTCTTAACTTCGGATTTGCCTTCGACTTAGCATTTCAGCTTTAATTTTCCTCTCATTGACCTTTCCATCCTTGACCATTAAGACGTTTTTAGTTTTCAGCTTAAAACCAATGTTCTTCTCCACAATTAACATAACATGAAGTTGCGAGATAGACTTTTCCATTCAATTTATGTTGAAGTTAAGCATGAATTGGTCGTACGACTTCAACAATGAATTCAGAATGATGTTTATAGCCAACTCCTTATTGATGAGAAAACCCAGGTTCTCAAGATTATCAATGTTTCTTTTCGTCTTAAGAACATGGTTTCCCACATCACCGTCCCCAGACATTTTGCTTCCCCATGAGCATCTTGATAGTTTCATATCATTTGTGTCGATCTAGCTGTTGGAACATATCTTTCAGCGTTCGAATCACGTCATCTGTCGGCATGTTTTCCATATCCTTTTGCAAGGCAGGAATCATAGATGCCAGCATTAGATAGCTCACTTCGTTTGCATCATTAGCATGCTTTTGCCATGCATCTTTGTCAGCTTTGGATGTAGTCTCATCTGGCTCATCAGGGAAAGGTTCATCAATGACGTAAAATTTCCTTTCATGTGTGAGGATGATTCTTAAGTTATGATATCAGTCAAGGAAAATTGTACCCATCAGTTTGTCCTTTTCAAGGACAGATTGCAGTGATAGTGCAGTTGTGTTAAAGTTAGGATCCATCTACAAGTTTGTAAAGTTAATTGAGTAAGTAATTTTTAAAACAATACCTTTTGTAGTTTTCATAAACCATTGTTTTTGAAAAAAATATGAGAACCGTATATGATTATCCTATGCAAATGGCTAAGGCATTGTTTTCACAATATGTTTATATATACATGTTTGAAACCAATTATAGTGTAAGGAATTCCTCTTTGTGAGATTCAAAGGTATGTTTAATCGCATCTATGCCTTGGGCCAATATCGGATAAGGAAAACCCCAATTAAGTTGTCCATTTAACGTCGTGTGATACTTGGCCCAAGACTACTTGGAATTCGCAATAATCTCCTTGTTTCGAACAAACTAGCAAATCATGGGATTGGTTAAGGCACTTCTTTCATGAATCACGTTCATTCTATTCTAGGTGGTATTCATTTGGATGGCATAATCTTAAGTTTTGAAAAAGGTTTTTATCTGATAAAATCATTTCCCATTTTATCAAACATCAACTTCTGATTCAATCCAACTATGTATTACTAATCTAAGTTCTATTACATCAGTGTCAAGTGGGATCCAGGTGGGAGGACTACTTAATATCCTTTCCGCCTTCGACTATCTGTATCGTTTTGACAATCCCAATCATGACAGTGATTCTTAACAAGTTATGTGTTCATCAAATCACATTGGATTTAATTCTAATTGTTTTTTCTTATTGTCAGTGTATGGTGTGTCAAGGTGACATCACTACTACTTCATGGCTGATTTTGTAACACCCCGACTTCCGAGCACGTTCGTGTAATTATCCCATTTACTAAATAATATAGTGATTATTGTGTTGGTCCAATTACGTCCCGTTTAATGGATTACACGGGTCGGGACCGATGTCACGTGGTTTCGAGATATAACTTTAGTGGATTCTTAATAATTATAGATTCACGAGATTAAATGGGATCTATGATATAAATTGTAAAATTTTTATAATGGGGTCGGGTATCGGTGTCGAACACGCGATATCACGGATACGTATAATATGGTTGCGTTCATATTTCTTTATTTACTTTCTTTTGTGTCAAAGAGATTGAAAGAGTGGTTGTGTGTGTGTTGTGTTGCTGCTAAAGGTCAGAATAGAAGCCATAGCAAGTGGAAATCGTTGATGAATTCATCTTCAACCTTCATCTTAGTGTTCTTCATTAGGAGCACAGCCCGCGTTGGGTTGAGTGTGGCCGTGATCATGCCTGTTTGGGCCAGATTGGGCATTGCGCCCTGCCGGGCCTATCTTGGTTGCTTTTTTGGGGTTCTATCAGTTGCCTTACTGTTTATTGAGTGTTTAGGGTTGTCCGTAGATCCTGGGTTAACCTATGAAAAGATCGGGCTGAGATAAATTGGGTCACCGAGACTAGTTAGAGTTGACTATCGTGATCCAGATGAGTACACGAGTCCTTTTAAAAGTGTCAGCTTTCTCTTTCGAGTTAGTGTATGTTTATTTGCTATATGTGAATATATTGTGGGCACGGCGAGCTGCTTCTCAGGTATGATCTTAGCTTCTTTTATTATTGTGTTATAAATGTGTATGTATAGTGTATTGTGATGGGTTATCGCGGAGGCTGAGTTGTCTAATTTAACCCTGTGTAGGGTTCCCATATATATATATATATATATATATATATATATATATATATATATATATATATATATATATATATATATATATATATATATATATATATATATATATATATATGTGTGTGTATATATATATATATATATGTGTGTATATATATATATATATATATGTATATATATATATATATGTGTGTGTGTGTGTGTGTGTGGTTGTGTTTATTGCCAGGTCGCTCCTGAGCTTTATTATTCATGCTAGACTCCACAGGCATGGGTTGGCAGCAGGGGGAGGGGTTTTCCCAATTGAAATGGGTATCTCAATGTGTTATTGGATCTCAAGGGCCTCTGGGCATAGTTTAGTGAGGCATGAGTTATGCCAGAGAGTGTAGAATTACTGTGATTGTCATGCTTAAGTTGTGTTATATGATTATGTGATTAGTAGCCGAGTCTAAACACTTGTGTACTCATGAGCTGTGAAAGCTTACGTATTTGGATCTAAATGTGTATGTCAAGGGGGCAAAAGATAGGACCGCACACTCTGAGCAGAAGTAGGAGCTTAGAGATTGCTGCAGAGGGTTTTTTCATTCCGTTAACAGTATGTTCTTATTACTACTTTTGGGATTCTATGTATTTGTATTTTGGGATTTGTATCGTATCGTTGGCGTTACCATCTAAGCAGGGTTATATTATACTAAACTTTTTAATTAACAGTGCATGTTAACCTTCTGACATTGTGTAGTGGATACTAAATGTGTTATTGCCACATGTGTATTGTAAATGACTTGACATTTAATCAGGTTTAGAGGGTGTTACAGATTTCATTAAACACATGAGGGTCACACAGATGAGCACAACTGAGTAGATGTAATCGAGCTATTGAATAAATGATATTAGATATTATTTGTGACACGAAATAATTATTGAGATTAAATTAAAAACTGGGTGATTAAATGTATCTCAACGTACGAGACTAAAAGTGCAAAATTAGATATTGTAGTGATTTAATTATCACTGGATGATAATTAAATAATTATCTAGTCTTTTATTTTTAATTAGATATTAAATAAAAGATACATTTATTTGAATTGAAATTATCATCCGACTATCTGATAATTAGTATGATAATTATAAACAAGTAAATAGAGATATTCATAATAATTATCTAGTCATTTATATATTATTAGATAATATATAAAAGATAAATATTATTTAATGGATATATAGTTATAGAGATAATAATATAAGGTTTAAATAATAAAGATAATTATTAGGATATATTAAAGATTATTATATATATAAATTTATCCATTCGGTCCCTTCCCAAGGCCACACATACTAAACATACACATTTATGTGTGTGGTTGTTAGACTTATGATTTCAAATTCTAGTTAATAGCTTTTGTTTGTAATTATTTACTTTCATTTATGTAAGTGTTTATGTAATATTTCAAGTACAAGGACCATTTATGTATTTTTTTCCAAAGTTCCTACGGATACAAATACCATATTGAATAGAGGGAATCAGTTGTTGAATGAAGAAATAGTTTTGCACTGATATATTTTCTCTCAAGAGCTTTTTCATCGTCTTCATCCTATAGAGTGTTTGCATTAATAAATCAGATTATATATTGCTCTATATGTCATGATTGTGTAATATCTGAGAAATCAAGCTTTCAGTGATCCATGGCTTTAATAAAAGTATGGATTAGTTTGTTTATAATTTAGTTTTTCATGTGTTTGATTGCGTACCCGGGACTGCTTGATTATGTCATCACTGGTGAATACAGAAAGCTTCTCATTCGTGTAATTTTGTAATCAATTGCAAAGGTATGTTTTTTAAAGCTTTGATCTGCTTCCAACTCTGATTTCATATCCAATATAAAAAAACTTGAGTGAGTTTGATTTAAGATTTTCTACCAAGACCAGATTTGTATGTATGTATGTATGTGTTCATCGATTGTTTGTATATGTTCATCGATTGGGATTATGTGGGTGTGTATTCAAATTAGGTTTATCGATTGTGTGTGTGTGTGTGCGTATCGAGTGTGTGTGCTTGATAAGGCTATAATTTTATGTGTTTTTTAGTCATTTTATGATCATTTTAAGCACCGATACTTCGTAACTTCTATATTATCACTCCAAATTTATGTTTCAGGGTCAAAAGGTCAAATGGAAGCAGCTCGAGAAGATTCAGCGCGAACCGAGCCGGAGGGGGCGCAGGCCTGCGCCACCCTACGCTACAAAACAAAAAGATTGAGAGATCCAGAGCACTTCCAGCGTAACCCAGCGTAGCCCTGGCCGTACCCCAGGCACAGGGGGGCGCAGGCCTATACCTACCCTACGCTGTGTCGGCGCAAAAACGCGTTTTCAGCTTCAGAAACCCTAAATCCACTTCCTCTATAAATAGAGGTCGATGGCAGCCATTTGAAGAGGTCCCGAAAGTGTCGAAAGAAGTGGCGAAGCCCTGCCGGAGTGGATTCACAATACAAGTACGAAGACGGTGGTTCGTAAGCTTACCAATATGTCTCCGATCAACACCATTGAAGAGCATACGATGAGCGGCTAAACGCCATAGCCGTTTGCAGAGGATCTACGGCAAAGTTTACTTTACTTGAATTTCTATATGTTTTGATGTATTTGCATTGATTGAAATACTCTATGTGTATTCAAATTATAAGCATTCAGTTATTATGATTGTACGTTTTGATTGGTAAAAGCAAGATAGTTCACAGTGGTATTATTATTTGTGCCGAGTTCATTAGCTTAGGGATTAAGACAAGTAATGAATATTGCATGCGCTATGCCAAGAGTTATTAGTTAAAACGTGTATGATTAATTTAACTATGCAATTAATGGGGTCTATGTGATTGTTGCATGAAATTCGAGTGGGTAATACTTATGTCGTAGTGATTCCGTGAATGGTTATCTTTAATTTGATTGTTAATTTACTTCGTTAGTTATTTGTCATTAGTTTTAGTCACAATTTAGTCATAAGTCATTAATCCAAACAAATCATTCAATTCACTAAATTTACAATTTAAGTGTTTTCAATAAACTTACAAAGCTAGCCGATTAACCCTAATTACATACGCACTCCCTGTGGATTCGACCCTTACTTCTCTGAGCTAAATAGTATATATAAGAAATATTTCTGCGGGTCACAACAACGGCCCGTCAGAATTTTGGTGCCCTTGTCGGGGAGTGGTAACGTTAGTTAGGGCTAGAAGTTAGTTTTTGGACTTAGTTTTAAGTTTTAAGTTTAAGTACTTTATTTTCGGTTATTTTTAGTCTTTAATTTCGTATTATTAAAAATCACATAAAAAATAAAAAATTCACAAAGGTAATTGTAGTCCTCTACTTTACCACCAAAAATATAATTAGTTTAATTAGGTAATTTAATTTAAAAGTTTTTAATAGTTTACGCACACACGTCGATCGGCTAGAGGATTGTCGCTACAATTCGAACCCAAAATCGAAAAAGTAGCTAAATCTAACCGAAAGATTGTCAAGATTCAAAAACAACAAGAATTAATCACGGAGAATTCAAACGAACAAGCAGAAGAAATTCCCAATTTAGAAATTCCTAATTTAGAAGATCCTCCGATTTCACCACGAAATCGTGAACAAGAAGAACCCAAGCGTATAGCTGCTAGGATGGGTGAGCAGGCAAGACGTATGGTTGAGTCACATTACCGTCTTGGTGATGTGCCCGACCAGTCTCCAATCCGTCATCCTGAAAATGAGAACGAACCTGAAGTTCGTCCTCAATTATTTCAAATTCTCCCGATCTTCCGAGGGATGCCAAGTGAGGAACCTTACGAACATCTAACTGAGTTCACAGCTTATTTCCTTTCTCGTTCAAACCCTAATGCATCAATTAACTGTGTCACATGCGGTGATCCATCTCATCATTCCGAAGCATGTCCTCAAGTGCAATCCATGGAGGAATTCGCTAATGAAGTTTACGGTTTTAGAGCTCATAGGGAGAGGGATAAACCATTCTCGGAAACCTACAATCCGGGGTGGAGAAATCATCCTAACTTCCGATGGAAGAATGATGAGCCTTCTGATTCATCAATCTAAACTTAGATATGAACCACTAAAAAGAAAGTATCAATATAGTTCTACTTCTGCAGCTAAGGATGAGCGACATTATAAGTCAAACCAACGTGATCAACCATAATTCCAAGTGGAAACAAATATGACTTCTTCGCAATTCTCGGAATTCGTTGAATTTATGAAGCAACAGTCAGCTATCAGTACTAAGACCATGGAGATGTTGAGTCGCCAAATGGGTCAGATAGCTGAGTCGCTTACTAGACGTGAAGAGGGAAAGCTTCCTAGCAATACTATTCCAATTCCTACACATGCTCATCATAATAAAGATTAAAAAACATGAGATAATTGAAGTAAATGAAGTATCTAAGATAACCACGTTGAGAAGTCGTAAAGAGGTAGATAATAAGATTGAAATGCCTAAAGAGAAAGAGGCAGAAGAAGGTACCGACACCGAAGTTGTGTATGAGGAGAAAGAGGATCTAAAGAAGGAGGTTCCTAAGAAGGTTTCTTTCAAGGAACCAATTAAAGCAGATATCCCAACTCCCAAAGTTGGGGAGGCGGTTAAGAGTCAGGACACTTCAGTTCCCCCTTCGTACCCTGCTGCTTTAGAAAATCCAAAATCTTCCCCTTATGGCAAAAGAGGCCCACAACCAGAGGATCTGTGGGATTTGTTCAATCAAGTTAAGATCAATATTCCTTTGATCAAGGCTGTTCAGCAAGTTCCCTCTTATGCCAAATTCTTAAAAGATCTCTGCACACAAAAGAGAAAGTATAAGGTCTCGCTTCCTAAGCAGATCAATTTAACTGAACACTTAAGTGCAGTAGTTTCTAGTTCTCTACCTCCTAAGCTAAAAGATCCTGGATCACCATTGATTCTAGTGACGATTGGTAATGTGCAGATTAAAAAGGCACTGCTTGATCTTAGAGCTAGTGTTAATAATTTACCTAGAAACTTGTTTGACAAACATGATCTAGGCCAGTTACAGACAACTGATATTATCTTACAGCTGGCAGATCGGTCAACCAAGTGCCCAAGAGGTATTCTAGCTGATGTCATAGTAAAAGTTGAAGACTTTTACTATCCAGTTGATTTCCTAGTGTTGGACACCAAAAGTTCAATAGGAGATAATCAACCGTCTATTATCTTAAGCAGGCCTTTCTTAGCCACAATTAATGCGCAAATTAATTTTAGGACGGAAGCAGTGGATATTGCCTTTGGTAATCAAAAATTGAGATTGAATGTGTTTAATGCTTCAAATGTCGTTGCAATCGATTCATAATGTTATCTTATAGACATGATGGATGAGCTTGCGCAGCAGCATAGTTCGTTAATAACACCAAAGATACTACTGAGTTATTCTTTGCTAAGCATGAATTAGCCAACTTGAATTCTACGGAGTGTGATAAGTTAGAGGCACTTATGGAATCCACATTAGAATTGAAACAACCACCGTGGACCCATAGGACTGGAAACTTACCTACTGATTTGCCTCAGTCAGCCAAACCTTCAATAGAACAATCCCCCGTTCTAGAATTGAAGGAGTTGGCAACTCATTTAAAATACGCTTTTCTAGGTCAGAATGATACTTTGCCTGTTATAATTTCATCGAATCTTACTGAATAGCAAGAGAAAGCTCTACTGCATGTATTAGTCAAATATAAAGAAGCAGTAGGATGGACTATAGCTAATTTAAAAGGAATTAGTCCCAATTTGTGTATGCACCGAATTATTACTGATCCAGAAGCTAAACCAGCATGGGATGCACAAAGAAGATTGAATCCTAATTTAAGATAAGTAGTTAAAAAGGAAGTATTAAAATGGTTGGACGCTGGGATTATATATCCCATATCCGATAGCAAATGGGTGAGTCCAACCCAAACTGTACCTAAGATATCAGGAATTACAGTAATTGACACCGAACAATGAGAGAAGATAACTACTCGCCCTGTAACTGAGTGGAGAGTATGTATTGATTACAGAAAACTCAATGCTGTTACTTCTAAGGATCATTTTCCACTACCATTTATAGATCAAATTGTGGAAAAATTTGCAGGACAGAAGTTTTACTGTTTCCTTGATGGATATTCTGGTTACAATCAGATTCCAATCCATCCTTAGGATCAAGAGAAAACCACATTTACTTGTCCATATGGCACCTTTGCCTACCGAAGGATGCCGTTCGGACTATGTAATACACCCGCCACATTCCAGCGCTGTATGATGGCTATCTTTTCAGATATGGTGGGTGGTTCTCTTGTGATATTTATGGACGATTTCACCATATTTTGATAAAACATTCGAAGATTGTCTAGGACATTTAGAGAAAGTCTTAAAGAGATGTACTGAAACCAACTTAGTGCTAAGTTGGGAGAAAAGCCACTTTATGGTAAAAGAAGGGGTAGTCCTAGGTCACATTGTGTCCGAAAGAGGCATGGAGGCGGATAGAGCGAAAATTCAATTAATTTTTTCACTTCCACCCCCCACAAACGTTAAAGGAATTAGATCATTCCTAGGCCACGCTGGTTTTTATCGGTGATTCATTAAAGACTTCAGTGAAATCTCAAGGCTGTTATACAATCTTTAATCTAAAGATGTCGAGTTTAATTTTGATGAGTCGTGTATGAAAGCATTTGAGAAGCTTAAATCAAAATTAATGGAAGCACCAATTCTGCAATCTCCATATTGGTCTCAACCTTTTGAGATCATGTGTGCTGCTAGTGATTACGTAGTTGGTGCTGTATTAGGTCAGAGATTTGAGAAAAAGCCAGTGGTTATTTACTACGCAAGTAAAACCTTTAATGAGGCACAAATCAATTACACCACTACGGAAAAGGAGTTATTAAGACGTAGTGTTTGCCCTAGATAAATTCAGATCTTATATTTGGGGGAAAAAGTAATTGTGTACTCAGACCACAGTGCTTTAAGACATCTTTTGGCAAAGAAGGATGCCAAGCCACGATTGATTCGGTGAATCCTTCTATTGCAAGAATTTGACATAGAAATTAAGGATAAGAAAGGCACAGAAAATGTTGTTGCCGATCATTTATCAAGGCTTCATTTAATTCCAACAAACTCAACTGATCAAATCAGGGACTCCTTCCTTGATGAACAACTATTATCTATATCCAAAATCCCCTGGTTTGTGAATTTAGTTAATTATTTAGTATCAGGAAGATTGCCAGAGCACTGGAACTCACAACAGAGAAAATACTTCTATGCTCAAGGAAGGTTGTACATTTGGGATGAGCCTGATTTATTTAAAATAGGAGCAGATCAAATCATAAGACGTTGTGTCCCTAATTCGGAACACGAATATATTCTTAAACACTGCCATGCATATGCATGCGGTGGCCATTTCAGTGCAAAGAAAACTGGTCACCGGATATTGCGGTGTGGGTTTTTCTGGCCCACGATATTTAAGGATGCCTATGAATTTGTAAAAGGATGCACAAGATGCCAGCAAACTGGTGGCATCACAAAAAGGGATGAAATGCCCATGACCTCGATATTAATCGTTGAAATTTTGATGTATGGGGTATTGATTTTATGGGACCCTTCCCTAAATCATTTGGATATGAATATATCTTATTTGCGGTAGATTATGTTTCCAAATGGGTGGAAGCAGAAGCTACACGAACTAATGATAACTGGGTTGTGTGTAAATTTGTTAAACGAAATATCTTTGCACGACACGGTATCCCAAGGGCTATAATCAGTAACGGAGGGTCACATTTTAAAAATCAACATTTTGCCAAACTCCTTAAACAATATGGAGTTAATCATAGAATAGCAACGCCTTATCATCCGCAAACTAGCGGACAACTCGAGATTTCTAATAGAGAGATCAAGAGAATCCTTGAAAAGACTGTAAGACCTAATCGTAAGGATTGGTCGCAAAAATTAGAGGATGCTCTATGGGCATACAGAACCGAATTTAAAACACAAATCGGTATGTCCCCATATAGACTTGTTTATGGTAAGCTTTGTCATCTTCCAGTAGAACTAGAACACCAAGCTCAATGGGCAATCAAAAACAGTAACTTTAATTTACATGATGCCGGTGTTGATAGGAAATTCCAATTAAATGAACTGGAAGAAATTCGTAGAGAAGCCTACGAAAGTGCAAGAATTTACAAGGAAAAAACAAAAGTTTTCCACGATAGGATGCTTAAAAATAAAATATTCACTAAGGAAAATAAAGTCTGGTTATTTAATGCAAGACTTAGACTATTTCCTGGTAAATTAAAAAGTAAATGGACAGGTCCATACATCATAAATAATGTCTACCCACATGGTGCGGTAGAAATCCAAGACCCAAAAGGTGGTGAACCATTTAAAGTCAATAGGCATAGACTTAAATTATATGTTCAATGGGACACCAATAATTTGTTTTTAGTGTGTTTATTTGTTTATGTGTTAATTGTGTGTACCCAATTAAGTTGGGGAGGATTCTCCCTCCTGGAACTCAGTTGTGTTTAGGCATCAATTAAAATTGAGGTTTTAAATTAAATATTAGGATCCCACATCAGAAATTAGAATTTTAAGCACGCAGACCGAATTACTTTAACCCGATTTTCGAGCGTAAGTTGGGGAGAGTACCCATAAGAGTTTTAAAAATTGAAGAAATGGGTTTAGAGACAAGTGCGCGCCCCAGATCATAAATCCGAAGGCCCGGGCACAGGGGGCGCAGCCCTGCGCTGGCCCTACGCCCCAACACGGTTAAAATCTTATATATACAGAGCTGAACGCCCAAAATGTCTTAAACCCTAAATTACAGTTCCAGAAACGGTGGATTTTTTATTTCTAAGCCTAAAACCTTTAAAATATCACCTTTTCTACGTCAGTTTTTCAATCCAACGCTAGTTTTTCTCAAGGATTAGTAAGTTATACTCTTTCTAACGCCCCTAGCTTCATTCAACATTAGTTTCTTATAGTTATACCATGCATGCATGGGATGAAATTTTTGGGGGTTACATTATTTTTATTGAAAAAAGGGTTAATAATAATTTTATATATACTCATTAATTAATATAAATATATTTTTGCAAAAATCTTTGTAAAAATTGTGGCTTTCTCCATATATGATATATTTTGAAAATTTTTGTCTAAAGGGTTATTTTTAAATTGTTAAAATATTTATTTATTGAAGTTCATGCATTTGATAGAATTAGTTTGGGCTCACATTGTTGGTGAAACTTAGGATTAGATTATTTAACAAGAAAAAGGGTGTATATTTATCATGCATCATTCATGTAGGAAACCCTATGTTAATAATCCTTTGTTTTTGCATTATAGATGTCAACCCAATATCACGCCAATGGTAACCGTTCCACAAACACCCAAACACCTAGTATGAGAACCCACAACCCTGAAAATGTCCGCTTTGAGAAACCTCTCAATGCGGAATTCCCTGAAATACCCCCAAACACTAATAATGGCAAGCCACTTAGGTTTCTCATTGAACGTACTTTAAAAGAGGCTGATTTTGATGACTTTGACATTATAGAGTCGTTTCAGGATTTGGGGTGGGCTAGAGCTGTTATGTGGGAGTTACCTTATATTCACACTAGTTTGATCTAACAGTGGTTCGCCACTATGCGTAGAATAGAGAAAGCTGAGGATCATGACTTTGAGCTAGTGGGGATGGTGGGAAATAAGAAAGTGTCAATTTCTAGGAAAACGTTGTATGATGAGTTTCTTATCAACACTGAGACACCACGCCCTGTGGAATTCTGGACACTAACTAATACCCAGGGGAGTAGAATGCGTAAAATCAATAAGTGGACTAACCAGTGGGACAAAATGATAGCTACAGTTTTTGGAATCCCTGTTAGAGATGCCCGGACTTACACCGCTTTTAATAGAGGAGATTTATGCCTTTTGGCTAAGGTTATGTGAAAGTTAGTTATTTTTAATGTGCTTCCACGTCACCAAGACACTACCTATGTGAGACCTCAGGAGATCCTTTTAGTACACGCACTCATGACTGGATACCCGACTGTGTCTCTGAGATGTCATCATGCAAAATCTATGGGAGTGTCATGTAATGGGTCAGGGAGTGAACTACCCTCACTGTGGGATGCTTACTGAGTTATTTGTTATAGATAAAGCAGTGTCGGAAGAAATACCCATAAGGTTCATTAACCCGAATATCATGTGGTTTACGAGGATTACTATGATAGGGTTAATGTTTGAGCACACCGAAATAGGATTCCAAATCTGTTTCCCTAAAACTGCCAAAGTGACCAAAGTCCCATTTAATGCCCCTGAATACCCGACTGAAGGACGAAGCAGCAAAGGAAAAGCCAGAATGGAAGTCGACGAGGAAGACGAGATACCGTGGAAAAGGATCGAGATTGTCGATATCTTATGGGATCAAGTTGATAAACTAAAGGGAATAGTTGGAGAGTTGGTGAGCACGAACAACATGTTGCTTAAAGAAATCGAGACACTTCGAGGAGGCCAAAAGAAGAATGATCAGCTGCTTCAAGTGCATACCGATTGGCTCACCAATATCCAAATGACAGTTGGAGAATTAGAAGAGGTCGTCGCTCCTCCAAAAGAATTTTGATTTCATTGTATTATTTGAGTATGATTGGTTTGTTTGTTGCGTAATAAACATTAAAGTTGGTTTGGTTTGTTTCTGATATGGTTTGCTTTATTTTAAATTGTAATCGTACTTTCTTTGGTTATTATTTTTAGAGTGTGGTGTGCTTATTATATTTGAATTATTTAAAGTTTGAATTTTATTTGAATATCATTTTTTTTAGTTGTTTAAATTTAATAGTTATGAATAAGGAATGTGTGCCGATCGATCTTTAAAAGTTATTAACTAATTTTAATGTGACGAGGACGTCACAAAGGTCTAAGCTGGAGAGGGTAGGTTCTAACGACAAGTTAATTAATTAATTTAGCCCCCACAAAATTTTTAGACCACATTTTATAACAAAAAATTAGAGAGATATATAGCCTCGCGTACCAAAACAGTAAAAATTTAAAAAATCAACATAGTTGGGCACAGGGGGGCGCAGCCCTGCGCTGGCCCTACGCCCCATCGAGATAAAACCCAAGTTAAGCTTCATTCTTCATTTTCACAAACCCCAGATGCCTCAACCTACACTTGGTGTGCGGATACACTTCCAAAACCCCATTTCTGTGTTAAAAATTTGCAAATCTTGTTGGTACATCCGATGTGACGACAACAATCTAGTTTTGTTATTGATATCATGATTGTGTATGATGTTTACATTTGCATGGTAAGTTCTAGACTATCATAATAAGTTCTAGAAATAAGTTCTAGAATAAGTTCTAGAAATAAGTTCTAGAACGCGTTCTAGAATAAGTTCAAAGACAAGTTCTAGAATAAGTTCAAAGACAAGTTCTAGAACAAGTTCGAAGACAAGTTCTAGAATAAGTTCAAAGACAAGTTCTAGAACAAGTTCAAAGGAACAAGTTCAAAGACAAGTTCTAGAATAAGTTCAAAGACAAGTTCTAGAATAAGTTCAAAGACAAGTTCTAGAACAAGTTCGAAGACAAGTTCAATGGAACAAGTTCAAAGACAAGTTCAAAGGAACAAGCTCAAAGACAAGTTCAAAGGGTAGAGTTTGAACTTAGTGAAGACAAGTTCGAGAGGAGCGTCTTCTCGAAATTGTCGTCTATATATTGAACTTTTCATTGTGAAATTAGGGATCTTTGACGGCTCAGAGGTTCTGTCGAACTTGGGAGCAAACAGAGCATCCGGGTGAAGACATTTGAAGAATTTCAGAGAGATTAGTGCAAAGGGCGATCTCGAACTTGCAAGTAATCAGAGAGTTTGTGGATGAGGATGGTATTACCAAGTCAGTCATGGCTTGGGTTCCCCGTGATAACTAACTTTTCTTGTTTAGTGTGCAGGAGTTAACTACAGGTCCTAATAACCAATGATTTATGGATAGTGGTTACTCTCGACATAGGACAGGGGTACAAAGGACGAAACTGCAGGCAGGCTGATTGGGTCCTTAGACCAAGTGGAGAAGTCTTACGGGAAAATGGTAAAGTGTGGTAATTGATATAACAATGTTGGTTATAACAACTATGCAAATCTTTTCACTAAAGCATTTGATAAGTCACGCTTTGAGTTGTTAGTTCAACTAAATGACATGCGTAATCCAGAGTAACTTGACCTTAGTATATTTTTTTTTCTCTTTCTTTTTATTGTAAGTTAGTGTTTAAGTATTATTTATTTCCTTTTATAGTGAGTTAGTAGGTTAGTTTTTTAGCTTATCTTAAAAATGGAAAACAAAAGAAAAAAGAGAGAAAACCATAAAAATTTCAGAAAAAGAGAATATCGAAAAATAAGTTAAGTCTTAGAGACATAGGTTCAAAGTGACGAAAATTAGCACAGTTGATACAATCTCTAAGTGTTAAGCTTTCACACATAATGCACCTTAAACTCTAAGTGATAAACTTTTTCTAGTTCGATGTGTTGGTAGGCATAATACACAAAGCGAATCTCAAAAGCTAATAAAATATTCAAGAAAAATTCATATGTGTAACTAACTTAGTTGTATGACCAAATGGTCTTAATTTTTATGTTAGAGACATACAGACAATGATTCTAAATGAGGTATGCAAATTTTCTGGGGGATGTATAGCCACATCGTATACATCTTAAAGAAAAGAAAAGAAAAGAAAAATTTTGATAGTAAGGAGAGAGTCAAAACAAGTCACTTTGTTGTACGTAAGTACAGACCTGTTACCTCTTGTTTGACTCGACTTAGCAAGATAAGTCGCTTTGTTGTACGTCAGTAGAGACCTGTAACCGCTGTCTTGCTAGCTTTAAATAAACCTTAAGACAAACTAAGACACTCTGTTGTATGTAAATACAGAACTGTGTCCGACGTTTGCCTTTTAAAGAAAATTTGCAATACCGAAAAGTTATAATCATGGTGTGTATGCCTTGATCATAGAAGTATATCTAAGTATGGGACACGTAAGGTAGTTTCTTGATAAATAAAAAGGCCAAGGGATATTCCAAAGTGTAACATGTTTACAGGGAAAATCATACCAACAATCGACTTGGATTGTATATCACGACAAACAATCAAAGGAATCAAAAATTCCTAAGTGTGAAAGACTAATACTGAAAGTGCATATTGACACCGCTATCTGATTGAACCTTCTTTGACTTTCTCGCAAAAATATTATGTTAATTTAGGTTGTAGATTTTTAAACGTAGTTTTGAGTAGCTTAAGTTTAAATTTGATTCAACCTTCATTTTCCTGTATTTTATTGTATTTTATTTTTATTTTATTTTATTTTATTCTAAGTAGGAAAAAGGTCAAAGTTACTAGGATGCATTCTAGTTGGAAAAACAAAATTTGCGTGATAATCAGTTGCTAAAAGTGAAGGGTTCCGTGATAAGTTGAAAATGTTAACAATTCTTCAAAGTTTTTCAAAACTTACGATAAGTTGAAAAATTTGAAAATAGTTCAAAGTTTTTCAAAACTTTCGATGTTGTGACTGTTTAACGAAGATAACGACTGTTTCTCTCAAACTTGATTCTAGTGTTTGGTTTACCTTCTAAACCATCAAAGAATGTATGTAAGGAGAGTTTCATTGCATTTTTATCGTTGAATAATGGTTTTTAAGGTCCTGTTAACATATTATGCCTTGTTTCATGTGTTGATTAAGTCTATACAGTGTTAGAATTGGAGTTTTTACAGAATTACAGATTCTTCAACTGACAAAGGCAATTCATGATCTTCAACATCTTAATGCCCAGTTGGATCAGACAGAGACTGATCAGCAGCAGCTGATTGCAAAATCTGGAGGCTATACTGGAGGAGTTGTTGAAAGATCGTCCATCTCAGGGGGAGAAATTGTTGAGAAGTCAAAGAAGATGGCCTGAACAGTGAGTTGACAGATCTTTCAAGACAACAATTTGCTCAGCTTGCTGATCCTCAGGGGGAGTCAGTGTTCATAGCCGCTGACAAGGGAAAAGACAAGGATTCAGATACGTCTAAAGTAACTGAAGATAAGGTCTGATCAAAGCATTGTCAGGGTTGGATGAAGATGAAATGAGGATCGTCTTCGAAGATGACTTAGAACATGAGGATCTTGAGGATTGAGCGTTTATTCCTAAAGATATATATGATTGGAAGTCACTCGATGAAGGTGTTATGAATGAAGATCAGAATGTGATAGATCTAGAGATGTTGAAATCTGCTCTAAATGATGAATCAGATTCTGAAGTGTGAATTTAGCTTGGAAGGATCTTATAAATCTAGGAAGACGATTCTTTGCTGAGGTGTTTGCAAAAACTATCAGAAGGGAGGGTCGTTCTGCAAGATTTGAGAGGTTAATCTAAGAGTTGGTAGAAGCGTTGTGTTTCAAATAAGAATATATCCTCTGACTGGTAGGAAATGGACTAAGTTAGTCTACAAACCGGTGAGGACAGCGAATCTGAAGAGGTAGTCATGGATAACCAAGGAGAAAAGGTGATTTCGGTATTCATAGATCAACGAATATGTACTAGAAGCTATCGTCAAGGGGGAGTCTGTTGATACACCCGATGTGACAATAGCTGTCTAGTTTCGATATTCATAGTCTCTGAATCTGATAGTCTATTACGATCAATGAACAACAACTAGAAGCTATTGTCAAGGGGGAGTCTGTTGGTACACCTGGTGTGACGACAGCAATCTAGTTTTTTTATTGATATCATGATTGTGTATGATGTTTACATCTGCATGGTAAGTTCTAGACTATCATAATAAGTTCTAGAAATAAGTTCTAGAATAAGTTCTAGAAATAAGTTCTAGAACAAGTTCTAGAATAAGTTCAAAGACAAGTTCTAGAATAAGTTCAAAGACAAGTTCTAGAACAAGTTTGAAGACAAGTTCTAGAATAAGTTCAAAGACAAGTTCGAAGACAAGTTCAAAGGAACAAGTTCAAAGACAAGTTCTAGAATAAGTTCAAAGACAAGTTCTAAAACAAGTTCGAAGACAAGTTAAAAGGAACAAGTTCAAAGACAAGTTCAAAGGAACAAGTTCAAAGACAAGTTCAAAGGAACAAGTTCAAAGACAAGTTCAAAGACAAGTTCAAAGGGTAGAGTTTGAACTTAGTGAAGACAAGTTCTAGAATAAGTTCAAAGACAAGTTCTAGAACAAGTTTGAAGACAAGTTCTAGAATAAGTTCAAAGACAAGTTCTAGAACAAGTTCGAAGACAAGTTCAAAGGAACAAGTTCAAAGACAAGTTCTAGAATAAGTTCAAAGACAAGTTCTAAAACAAGTTCGAAGACAAGTTAAAAGGAACAAGTTCAAAGACAAGTTCAAAGGAACAAGTTCAAAGACAAGTTCAAAGGAACAAGTTCAAAGACAAGTTCAAAGGGTAGAGTTTGAACTTAGTGAAGACAAGTTCGAGAAGAGCGTCTTCTCGAACTTGTCGTCTATATATTGAACTTTTCATTGTGAAATTAGGGATCTTTGACGGCTCAGAGGTTCTGTCGAACTTGGGAACAAACAGAGCATCCGGGTGAAGACTTTTGCAGAATTTCAGAGCGATTAGTGCAAAGGGCGATCTCGAACTTGCAAGTAATCAGAGAGTTTGTTCTTGGAGAGAATCACGTGTCGGGACGATCCGTTGTTCGTCTATCACTGTGTGTGTGTGTCTCCGTGTTTCGGGTGCGTGGTCTATCCGTCAAGCCGCTAACGAGGATTCCGCACTCGTTGGCAGGTGTCACGTCAACATAGGATCCGTAAGAAGGCGACCTTACAAGTGGTATCAGAGACATTAGGGTGTTCGTAGTGTTCTTCGTGTTCACAAGCAACATATGTGGTTTCTTGACGTTTTTGGATGGAAAAATCACTTTTTGGGTTATTTTTTCGAGTTATTCAAGCAAGATAACGGGAAACTGTTCATATTAGTTCATTATTTTAGTCGAAATCATCGTTTTTAATCCTAAAAACTTTGGTTTAAACTGAAAAATTGAAAAAATCAAACTTTTGGCCGTCTTTCGAACTTGCAGCGCTCGAACATCAAGGGGGTATTAGGGTTTATTCGAAATTCAAATTTGTTAGAAAATACGCTCCTGTTGAATTTATTTTAGGGTTTGATTCGAATTTGATTGATTAGAATTTGCTTATTTTCGAATTTCCCTATATTCGAATTTAAATATTCGAATTTAACAACTTCGAATTTGTCATCATTTCGAATTTAGTTGAGTTCAAACTTAATTTCGGATTTAATTTCAAACAAATTTAAAATTAACCAAATTCGAACCTACACAAGTAGGAAGAAGGTAACTCTGAACTTTTCTACTTTTCATGATTTATGTGCTTTATGTACTACTTTGAATGATAAATTGTATTTAGTGCTAGAAACACATTCATCTATGACTGCTCAAATTCAATCCTTAAAAACAGATAATGCTAATTTACTAGACATTAAGGAAGAACTTCAGGCCAAACTGAGAAATGATGCGCAAGATTAATAGTTCTGAATGGCAAATTAATTGAACAAAGTGTCAGGAATGAACTAATTTATGAGCATGTAGAGTCACTGACCAAAGAGATCTCTCTTAGAGATATGGAATTAGCTGAGTCTAGGGCTAAGGTTACTAAGGCAAATAGCAACCATGTACCTACTCCTCAGGATGATACCAATGATATGGTTAAATCAGAGGTAGTCAAGGTAACTGAGTCTTTTAAAGTATCTTCAACTACTCCTCAGGTTAGGCAAACGGTACAGTGTGTTCAGTCTAGTTGTAAGCCAAAACTAGAAGAAGAAAAGACTGTAAGTAATAATAACAAAGGGGAGTTAAACCAAGCTGTTGATACAAACAATCAGGGCATTAGTAAGACACCTAGGTCAAAGAGTGCCTATAAGAAATCTATTGACAAGATCTCTTGCTTTAAGTGTCATGAGAAAGGACATGTTGCTTCAGGTTGTCCCTACAAAAAGTCAGAGTCTTCTCTAAATATAGGGAAACAAGAGCAGCAAACCTTAAAAACAATGCCTAGTGATACGAACTGGAGTAGTTCTCAAATTTCTGAGAAGAACTCAATTGTGATGTCACGTCTAGGTAGTCGACAACCACCGGTGTCTCTCAGACAACATGACGGACTTAGGAATAGTTCATCGAATAGATCCCCTAGTCAATCAATGTCTGGCCCCCAATCCATCATTAGGAATAATACACCTAAGAGGAGTCACACTCTAGTTAGGTCTAATTCTCCTAATAGACATAAGACACCAGGTAGAGCCCAGAATTATCAAACTGAGATGTACTATAACAGAAATTATTCAAGGGCTGAACCGCAAAGACCAACCCAAAGGTCGAGAATGGATGTTAATCACTCAACTCCACAACAGGTTCTCAATAAAAAAAACCCAAGTCGCCTGAAAGGAGAGATGGGTATTTGAAAGAGTTCAAGTTTGTGGATGAGGATGGTATTACCAAGTCAATCATGGCTTGGGTTCCCCGTGATAACTAACTTTTCTTGTTTAGTGTGCAGGAGTTAACTACAGGTCCTAATAACCAATGATTTATGGATAGTGGTTACTCTCGACACAGGACAGGGGTACAAAGGACGAAACAGCAGGCCGGCTGATTGGGTCCTTAGACCAAGTGGAGAAGTCTTACGGGAAAATGGTAAAGTGTGGTAATTGATATAACAATGTTTTTTATAACAACTATGCAAATCTTTTCACTAAAGCATTTGATAAGTCACGCTTTGAGTTGTTAGTTCAACTAAATGACATGCGTAATCCAAAGTAACTTGACCTTAGTATATTTTTTTTCTCTTTCTTTTTATAGTAAGTTAGTGTTTAAGTATTACTTATTTCCTTTTATAGTGAGTTAGTAGGTTAGTTTTATAGCTTATCTTAAAAATGGAAAACAAAAGAAAAAAGAGAAAAAAACCATAAAAATTTCTAAAAAAGAGAATATCGAAAAATGAGTTAAGTCTTAGAGACATAGGTTCGAAGTGACGAAAATTAGCACAGTTGATACAATCTCTAAGTGTTAAGCTTTCACACATAATGCACCTTAAACTCTAAGTGATATACTTTTTCTAGTTCGATGTGTTGGTAGGCATAATACACAAAGGGAATCTCAAAAGCTAATAAAATATTCAAGAAAAATTCATATGTGTAACTAACTTAGTTGTATGACCAAATGGTCTTAATTTTTATGTTAGAGACATACAGACAATGATTCTAAATGAGGTATGCAAATTTTCTGGGGGATGTATAGCCACATCAGATACATCTTAAAGAAAAGAAAAGAAAAGAAAAGTTTTGATAGTAAGGAGAGAGTCAAAACAAGTTACTTTATTGTACGTAAGCACAGACCTGTTACCTCTGGTTTGACTCGACTTAGCAAGATAAGTCTCTTTGTTGTACGTCAGTACAGACCTGTCACCGCTGTCTTGCTAGCTTTAAATAAACCTTAAGACAAACTACGACACTCTGTTGTATGTAAATACAGAACTGTGTCCGACGTTTGCCTTTTAAAGAAAATTTGCAGTACCGAAAAGTTATAATCATTGTGTGTATGCCTTGATCATAGAAGTATATCTAAGTGTGAGACACGTAAGGTAGTTTCTTGATAATTAAAAAGGCCAAGGGATATTCCAAAGTGTAACATGTTTACAGGGAAAAGCATACCAACAATCGACTTGGAATGTATATCACGACAAACAATCAAAGGAATCAAAAATTCCTAAGTGTGAAAGACTAATACTGAAAGTGCGTATTGACACCGCTATCTGATTGAACTTTCTTTGACTTTCTCGCAAAAATATTATGTTAATTTAGGTTGTAGATTTTTAAACGTAGTTTTAAGTAGCTTAAGTTTAAATTTGATTCAACCTTTATTTTCCTGTATTTTATTGTATTTTATTTTATTTTATTTTATTCTAAGTAGGAAAAAGGTCAAAGTTATTAGGATGCATTCTAGTTAGAAAAACAAAATTTGCGTGATAATCAGTTGCCAAAAGTGAAGGGTTCCGTGATAAGTTGAAAAGGTTGAAAATTGTTCGAAGTTTTTCAAAACTTACGATAAGTTGAAAAAGTTGAAAATTGTTCAAAGTTTTTCAAAACTTTCGATGTTGTGACTGTTTAACGAAGATAACGACTGTTTCTCTCGAACTTGATTCTAGTGTTTGGTTTACGTTCTAAACCATCAAAGAATGTAAGTAAGGAGAGTTTCGTTGCATTTTTATCGTTGAATGATGGTTTGTAAGGTCCTACTAACATATTATGTCTTGTTTCATGTGTTGATTAAGTTTATACAGTGTTAGAATTGGAGTTTTTACAGAATTACAAATTCTTCAACTGACAAAGGCGATTCGTGATCTTCAACATCTTAATGCCCAACTGGATCAGACAGAGACTATTCAGCAGTAGCAGATTGCAAATCGGGAGGCTATTCTGGAGGAGTTGTTGAAAGATCGTCCATATCAGGGGGAGAAATTGTAGAGAAGTCAAAGAAGATGGCCTGAACAGTGAGCTGGCAGATCTTTCAAGACAACAATTTGCTCAGCTTGCTGATCCTCAGGGGGAGTCGATGTTCATAGCCGCTGACAAGGGAAAAGACAAGGATTCTAATACGTCTAAAGTAACTGAAGATAAGGTCTGATCAGAGCATTGTCAGGGTTGGATGAAGATGAAATGAGGATCGTCTTCGGAGATGACTTAGAACATGAGGATCTTGAGGATTTAGCGTTTATTCCTAAAGATATATCTGATTGGAAGTCACTCAATGAAGGTGTTATGAATGAAGATCAGAATGTGATAGATCTAGAGATGCTGAAATCTGCTCTAAATGATGAATCAGATTCTGAAGTGTGAATTTAGCTTGGAAGGATCTTATAAATCTAGGAAGACGATTCTTTACTGAGGTGTTTGCAAAACTATCAGAAGGGAGGGTCGTTCTGCAAGATTTGAGAGGTTAATCTAATAGTTGGTAGAAGCGTTGTGGTTCAAATAAGAATATATCCTCTGACTGGTAGGAAATGGACTAAGTTAGTCTACAAACCGGTGAGGACAGCGAATCTGAAGAGGTAGTCATGGATAACCAAGGAGAAAAGGTGATTTCGGTGTTCATAGATCAATGAATATGTACTAGAAGCTATCGTCAAGGGGGAGTCCGTTGATACACCCGATGTGACAATAGCTGTCTAATTTTAATATTCATAGTCTCTGAATCTGATAGTCTATTACGATCAATGAACAACAACTAGAAGCTATCGTCAAGGGGGAGTCAGTTGGTACATCCGGTGTGATGACAGCAATCTAGTTTTGTTATTGATATCATGTTTGTGTATGATGTTTACATTTGCATGGTAAGTTCTATACTATCATAATAAGTTCTAGAAATAAGTTCTAGAATAAGTTCTAGAAATAAGTTCTAGAACAAGTTCTAGAATAAGTTCAAATACAAGTTCTAGCATAAGTTCAAAGACAAGTTCTAGAACACGTTCGAAGACAAGTTCTAGAATAAGTTCAAAGACAAGTTCTAGAACAAGTTCGAAGACAAGTTCAAAGGAACAAGTTCAAAGACAAGTTCTAGAATAAGTTCAAAGACAAGTTCTAGAATAAGTTCAAAGACAATTTCTAGAACAAGTTCGAAGACAAGTTCAAAGGAACAAGTTCAAAGACAAGTTCAAAGACAAGTTCAAAGGAACAAGTTCAAAGGGTAGAGTTTGAACTTAGTGAAGACAAGTTCGAGAGGAGCGGCTTCTCGAACTTGTCGTCTATATATTGAACTTTTCATTGTGAAATTAGGGATCTTTGACGGCTCAGAGGTTCTGTCGAACTTGGGAGCAAACATAGCATCCGGGTGAAGACTTTTGCAGAATTTCAGAGCGATTAGTGCAAAGGGCGATCTCGAACTTGCAAGTAATCAGAGAATTTGTTCTTGGAGAGAATCACGTGTCGGGACGATCCGTTGTTCGTCTGTCACTGTGTGTGTCTCCGTGTTTCGGGTGCGTGGTCTATCCGTCAAGCCGCTAACGAGGATTCCGCACTCGTTGGCATGTGTCACGTCAAGATAGGATCCGTAGGAAGGCGACCTTACAAATCTAAGCCTAAAAACAACCACATTATCATCTACAACAAGGATTTAGGCTAGAAACATCTTCCTTGTGAGTATTTTCACTCATTTTGAAGGATTTTTGGGTGTAGAAATGGTTTAGGAAAAAGCTAGATTTGTATCATCTTCAACCTTCCAATCACTAAGGTTAGTGTTTCTATTAAGCAAATGCAACTTATTTCATACTTTTTGAGCAAAAATGAAAGATTGAGCTTCATGGTCATCCATGGAGTTTCATGGTGATTTTGACTTTTTAGAGTCAAAGTATGTGAAATTGCATGAATTTGATGATAACCATGATGTATGTTTGATGAGATATGTATTTAATTGATATTTTAGTTAATTTCCATGGTTAATTTTTAGAAATTATTTTGGATTTATAAAGTTGGTTACCTAAATGTGCATATAATGTTTGAATTATAAAATTTGGGTGATTAGCTAGAAAATGAGTTTATGTGCTAATGGAATTGTATTGATAAATTAAGTATGTGTTTGGCATCTAAATTGTGGCAAATTATAGACTATATATAGAGCGATGCAAAATTAGAGCGTAAAAAGTATGTATATATATATATATATATATATATATATATATATATATATATATATATATATATATATATATATATATATATATATATAATCAGGTTCATCAGCGTACCTATGAGATTCCAGCGTACCCAGCGTACTCTAATGTGAGTGATCATTCACGTATATTTTTTTTGAATACACATGTATAAGACAATATTATAAGACTATTTTTTCAAAAGGAGCAACATCATAAATCTTGTGAATGGTAAAAAAAAAGATCATGTGAATGGTCATTCACACCATTCACATGGTGTGAAAAGACGATTCACATGGATGACCATTAACATAAATATGCATTGAGCATTCACATAATTTTTAAGGACACAGAAATTGTGAATCTATGTGAAATTCATATATCATGCGTATAACATTAAATTAAACATGGTTATGTGAAAAAAAAATTTTAAAAAGTGTTTTAAGGTTGGTACCTTCGGGTGCACTTGATTTCGAGATGTACTTATTTGAACCTGACTATATATATATATATATATATATATATATATATATATATATATATATATATATATATATATATATATATATATATATATATATATATATATATATATATATGCATCTAAAATTAATTGAGCATAATTGTGAAAAATTTAAATTGCATAGTTGATTTATCTCATACATATTGTGGTTGGTTGGCAAAATTGTAGATGTCGAGGAGAACGCGACAAAGAACCCAAAATGTCAATGTGCCTATAGATTGGTCTCCAAACCTTTTTGTTAGGCACAAAAAGGCCTCAGTCAAACCTGTTCTACATCTGAGGGGGAGATTTATAATCAAACCTGTTGATGCATTTGAAGGTTGAACTTAAGGCCTGTTATATGCCTTATTAAAGCCTAAAGATGATTTGCAATATTAGTCTAAAGCTGTTCTATGTGTTTCATGTGTTGCAACTAAGACAGTTTGTCCAAGCTGTTCTGTCTGCTGAACAGGCTGGACATAAACTGTCTACGCTGCTCTACACTGGTGAGCAGCCTGGGCAATTTTAAAGTGTTCTGTTCTTTGTGAACAGAACCTGTTCTTTGTGAACAGGCTAAACACTTTATGGAATATGTTTCCAAGTCATCATGTATTGTTTTTTACTACAAGATCAGTTTACAAAGTCGAAGACAAAGTGGAAAACAGAACTGCTCAGCCTGCCCACGCTGTTCTGTAACATGAAGACAAAAGGTTATTTGAAAAAGGGAGACAGACCTTTTTCTTATATCAAAATAGGCCTTTACAAGGAAGAAAGACGCAAAGTTGACATTCCTAAATTGGTTAAAGGCAATGCAACAGTAGACAAAGTGAAAAGACAAAAGTTCTGCACATGTGAAGACAAGTCTGCTTTTCAGAAAAGTGCAGAAAAGGTTATGTTGTCTTTTCAACAAGACTTCTCCTTTTCATTCCGTCCAATGAAGATGTTTCTCTTAGATCCTCTGAGTGAGTATAAAAGAAAGCTTCTAAGGACAGAAAGATGAGTAAAAAGAAAGCTAAGTGCTGAAACCAAGAGTGAACGTGCAAGTGTGTTTTTCATGCATGCAAGCCTGCTGTGTAATTCAGTATCTGTGTGTCTAAGCTGTTTTACATAAGCTGTTCCCTTAAGTCTTGTAAACACAGTGAGTGCTTCTTAGTGAGTGTATTCATTGTATACTAGTTTGAGTTTGTCTTAGACTAGTGAACATACTGTTGTATCTTGCAATCTCAGCTTGAACTATTTCCGCATTCAAGCTTGTTTGTAATTAACCCAAATGTTGATAATACATTACAAACATTTGAGAAAAATAGTGTGTAGTTTTAAATTGCATGTATTCACCCCCCCCCCTCTACAGCTTTAAAACTATATACTTTGGGAACCTCTCGGGACCTACAACTGGTATCAGAGCAGTTTAGAGTGTGTGTCATTCTAGATCTCTCATTCTTCCAAGTTTCCATGGACAACAGTGCTGCAAATTCTTCTTACTATGACAATGGCTCTATGGGCAAACCTCCAAAATTTAATCATCAAAACTTCTCTTGTTGGAAGTGCAGAATGATGCTCTATTTAGAGAATCTGGATGTACAACTTACCAGAGATAGTGGATGGAGGGTCCCTATGGCCAACCTCTGTTACTACCATAACTCCAGCGGTTGAAGGAGCTTGGCTCCTGAAATCAGGACCTTTGAGAAAGCTAAAGCTCACTGGTCTGATGAAGACAGAGACTGGTGGCTCTGGATGCAAAGGCCAGAAAACAACCTGGTCATTTCTCTTCCTGATGATTGGTTCAAGCAGGTTGAGAAAATGAAGACAGCAAAGGAGATGTGGGATACTTTGTGTACCGTCTATTATGGACCCACAATCACACTGGACAACAGGTCAAACAATCTTGTTAGACAGTATGAACTTTCTTTGCTAACCAAAGGAGACGCTCGTGAACACCTACACCAGGTTTACTGACTCTAGTGAATGATCCAAGGTGTTGGGATCACTAAGGATAGTCTACCCTGGTGAATAAATTTCTGGACATTCTACCTGAAGAGTGGAATTACTTCTCAACAATTCTAAGGAACTCAGGTATATCAGAAGTATGGATCTGGTCAATCTGTATGGATCCTTACTGAATGATGAACAGTCAAGGCACAAAAGAGAAATGCCTTGGAAATGTCCAAAAGAGGTGCAGCCTTTGTGGCTAATGGGACAGCCGTAATCAGGTGAGTGATGTGTTCAGTCAACCTGATCAACAGGGTATGATGACAAGGAGGAGGTGTCAGATGAAGAAGATACTGCCAGATCTTGCTGAACAAGATGATGAGGCAAATGATAGCTATGCTTGTCAAAAGGTCAACAAGAAAAGGTTGGAAGAAGAAAACATGTGCCAGGAAGTTCAGGTGCTGGCAAAAAACGAGGCATTTGATAAATCCAAGGTTGCGTGCTTCAATGTGGCCAAAACTGGCCATATAGCTGCTGACTGTGTGTTCAAAGCTGTTGGTCAGTCATCCAAACCTTACAAGACAAACAAGGATGATGGTTATGGTTAAGACCTTATTGGCCATGGCTAGCTGAGGAAGGAAGTTGGAAACTCAATGGGTTCCACGCCAAAAGGGACTCATGGCGAGACTTGTGATTGGGAGGAATCTGATTCATCATCGATGAAGAAGATAGAAGATAATCATGTCGGATGGCCACACTGATGTCCCATCAACACAGCAGCTCAAACAAGATATGGTTTGAAGCTGAAGCCTTCAGCAGCTTAGAGAACTGGAATCCTACTATGATGTATAAGGTACAAAATTTTATGGCTTACAGTTCTGAAGAAAAAGTTAAAATGTTTGAATATATGCTTGTTGATCTAAAAGCTGCTGTTGAGAAGCACGATGCTTTACTATCTGAAATCTTTAAGCTTAAAACTAAATCCAGTAAACTGGACAGTTTTCATAAGTTGGAAACTGAGCTTGATGAATTAAAACACATCAACTCTATTTTACTGGAAGAAAAGAGAGAAACAGATATAAAGCATGCTAAGCTTCAAAAGATAGTTGACTCTTGGTGCCAATCTGCACAAAAAGTCAGCCATTGTATAAGTCAACAGATCCCTGCACAAATCCAAGCCTATCTTGGAGGGGATCTTGACACAGCAGCTTCCATTGTTGAGATCAATAATCTGAAAAGAAGATTTTATCCACTCTTGGTGAACTTCCAAACACTTCATTCAAAATGTGAATGGTAAACTAATCTCAACAAATAGGTTTGTCAGGCCTCAAAACACGACAGCTGTGTGAACTTAGCTCAAAAGCTGATGTGGAATTTGTTCTCTATCAAGTCAGCCTGCTAAGTGCTCTGCTGGTTCACACAAGCAAAGAAGGAAAACAGGTCCAAACGAAGTTGTGGATACTAAACCGTGTGTTGACAAAACAGGTTCTGAGTCCAAAGCTGATGTAAAAAGCATGTTAATCCTTTTGATGCTAAACACTATGAAAACAAGTTTCAAAAGGTAAGCAAGCCCTGTTTCAACAAGGTAAGTCTCCATGTTGAAAGCAAAACGCTGTGATTTCGAAAAATTTCAAATCATAGTGGTAAACTGTTTTAAATAAGAATAAGCGTTTCAAAACCAGACACAGTGAGTGTGCTGATAGGCAGCATAAATCACAATCCAGTAGGGGCAAAGGCAAAGCCATGCTCAAACGTGAGATAATTGGGATAAGTTCCCAAACCTGTGGAGCTCAAAAGCCATCAAGCTCCCTGTCTTTGACATCTGTCCTCCTAAAAAGAGGAAAGAAGAGGCAGCCAAAGCTTGTGGCTATTGAACTATCACTCAAGCTGTTGATTCAAAAAGGTAAGAAAATGCCGAAACCTGCGAAAGATCAACAAAATAACTAGAATGGTGTTTCTGAAAGATCTTCATTCCAAAAAACCCTAAAAAGAGAAAATGTTACAATGTGGGAAGAAGACCACATCTGGCCAGGATTGTCCTGAATCTGAGGACATGAGGCCTGTTGACTCTGTTGTTTCCATCACAGCTGTCACAAGCAGTGTTGGAAATGTCACAGTTCCTGAAAAGTGGTATTCAGCTGATACCATTCAAATAGGGAATATTAGTGTGGATATTTCAAGTCCATCACAAATGTTGATGAAGTAGGAGAACTCATCTCTGTGATAGTTCCCCTAAAAATGACTAATAATTCTTATCACTCTGCAGGAAAACAACCTTCCCAGGTTTGGTACTTGGACATGGCTGCTCAGGGCACATGACAGGTGTAAAGAATTGCTGAGTGA